>OY660878.1:27925954-29305954 GCA_962446985.1 Xyrichtys novacula
CCTGTCCCCAAACCGGCTGAATACGCTCCTGTTAAAGCACAAAGTTTGACCTTTAATTAATTTAAAAACAACTTAAAAACACAGAATAAAACAATCAAATCATGATGTTATGCCTGTTTCCCATCAATATTTCATAAAGCTGTAATCTAATTTATTGACCTAATCGATCCACTGAGACAAACTCAATCTTCAGAGAGATATTTGCTGATGTCTAAAAATATTCCGTGAATGTCCAGTTTGATCCAGGTTGATCTGTCAATCGTCTATCGATCACCTCCGATCCGCTCGCGCCGTCCAATGGGCTCTCGCGGAGGCGGTCCGTTGCTAAGGAGGAAGTTTGGTTGAGTCTCCGCGTAGCAGCCATTCAGCGGCGGTGACTGAAGCGATTGGACTGCGAGTGTCTCCTCAACACTTTCTGTGGAATTTGAATTATTTTTGGCACGGCACGGCTCGTCATACACAGGTGACGGCTCGAAAGGGGCATCTACCGGGCGGCAGCGGTGTTCACAGGTATGTTGGAGAGTGTGTAACGGTCTGTTTGAGTCAGCCTGCCCGGTAACGCTCGTTAGCTCCGGAGGCTAAAGCAGCGCTAGCTTGTGTTTTTCGGATGCGGCACGGCGCGCGTAGCTCCGGCTGTTAGCTCTCCCTGAGACCCGATTCACGCTCGGCTCAGTCTGCTAACATGTCAGGGGGACAGAGAAGGCTGAATGTGAGGCGGGGAGGTTCCTGAACCTTTTCTTTGGGGGTGTTAGAGGAACCGTTTTCACCCACCGAGGGAGCTAACAGGTTAGTTAGCTAGCTGACGGCAGCGGTACTCAACTTACCTGGTCAACTTCACGAGACGGACGTTAGTCAGCAGAACCGAGCCTTACCCAAAAGGATGGGAAAACGACCTGCTGGTACTGTTTAACCCAGAACTCACACAAATACATACAAATACACTTGTTTAATACCAGTATAAATAATATAGAGTGGTGTTATAAATGTTTGTTTTACTTGTAAATGGTTCATGTACGAATTTCGGCCTGTTGTAATGGGTTAAACAGTAGCAGAGTTAGTTTAAAGCTAGTTAAAAAATACACAATTAATACAGTTACTAAACCCTGAATAAACTAGACTCCACCATAAGACATTTATTTGGTGACCACCTTCAACAGGTATTATGTAAGTCAAATTAAAGCTCCTGTAAGGGTTTTTGTCTGGTTCTGCAAATGACTTAAATTCACTGTGACGCCTCTCTGTGACCCTCAAAAACAATCAAGATCATCAGTGACAATTAAAACGCAGTTTTGAGACGACTGCAGAGGGGGGTTAGGTGTCAGACTCGGCCAGACCTGGGCACATCCTTGCCCTTTGGATGTCCCTGCCAGGCCCTTTGTGAGGTCCGTCAATCACATCATCAACATGCTAGAAAAGTGTGTTGCTTTTATTTTGAAAACCTGGCTGTTGTTTTATTTCCATTTGGACAAAATGTGTGTACATCCTAGATCTGCATTCGTGAACAGAGACAAGTTTAAACATCGGCAAAATATACAAAGACGCCTTATAGTTGCCAACTCCGCTTATTATAAACAAATTTAGGCTTGTTTCTCTCAAAAGTTGCTTGTAAACCTTGTGAGCCGTGGGTGCGCTTTATTGGGCTTGTTTTTAACTTGTAGGTGTTTATTTGGGCTTGCTTTTCTGTATGTATGTGTCTACAACTGCTGCTGGGCGTTTCACGATCAAGAAGATGGAGCATCGTACAGCGTTGTTTTTGTCGTACATGATGGACGCGCTACTTTTTCTGCAGATGAGACGCACACTACTCCTCTTCTCTGGTGTTTTTGTTCTGGGGTTACGGGGGTGTGGCGCACATGCATTGTCCGATCATACTCTGACTACGCTGGTTACATGGTAGAGAAAATCGAATTCCAATCGCATTATCTGAGTGTCTTAATCGGAGTTCTCAAACTCCGATTATAGTCGAACTAAGGTGTTTACATGCACTTCAGTTGTCCGGTCTGAATCGGAATTAGGCGATAATTCAGTTTTCTCGAGTGTCATGTAAACGTACTGAGTGACATGACTGACAATTAGCGCACAGTTTTCAGACGACTGCAGAAGAGGGTAGGCGATTTATACGAAGTGATTTACAGCGCAGGGCAGAAACCAACTTATTTTACTTTATCCAAAGCAAATATTCACAGTGAGTTGATTCAGTTTTTAAAGACAGTATGTTGAGATCATTTTTGTTGGAAATCTTGACAGTAATATGAACAGGACAAGATTAGGCAGGAAGTCATTAAGTAAGAGGTGGGCTTTGTCCATAGAAGTTCCTGACAGGAACTTTACAGGAAAGGATACAGGAAGTTGAGTAGAAGTGCGGTCCTTTTGTTCTTCAGTTTCACTGTGAGGCTGCGGTGATGCTATCATACTTTCCCTATGCGTTCAAAGGTATATTAAGTTAAAACGTTGGATATCAATAAACGTGTGTAGACTTTTGAATGTTAGGGTTTCCCAGGATGGGACTATAGGCTGCTCAAACTCTCACATTCTTAATTTATCTCTTTCCAAATATATGCCTCAGATTTGCATAAACAGAAGGCTGTGTTTCATAATGAATCAATTTGAATAAAAAAGTCCAGATTAACTATAAAGCAAAGTGGAAAAGGCCTCATCTATGACAGAGCCATCAGAAAGAAGATTTTAGACCTGAGAATGAGTGAGAATGGTGGGAGATAATGAAGATGTTCTTGTTGACTTTATAGACTTCTTCTGAGAGTGGACGTCAACAGAGCTGTTAAAGTGAGCAGGACATCTTTAAGTGCTGTGACCCTGAACATGTAAACACTTCTAAAGAAGTCGTGTCAAATGTTGATGAAACAGAATTAGATGGTTTGCTAATCAGTGTATTTTTTTAAATGAGAAGCATCTCCTCATATCAGATGTGATACCAGCTACATGCTTCACATTAGTTAAGACAGGGGCATGTTTACCTTCGTGTTACATCACCTCTTTTTATAACCACACTCTGAAAGTGTTTGCAAATCAAAATGTCGTCTCATTCTTCCCTGATATAAGATTTCAGCGGCTCAATAGTTCAAAGTCTTGATTGTTTTTCATGATTTCAGAGGGTGACAGGTCAGGTTAGTCTTCACCCCTCTGCTCTTGTCATTTATGAGGTCTTCCCTGATAAAAGTGTCACCTGATGAGCGTTAACAGAGCCTCCTCCACATCCCAGGTGCTGCAGCTTTTCCCCGTGTTCTTGTCGTCCCTCTCCTTATGAGAGGAGTCAAGGAGTCCATGATTTCTGCAGGAATGTCAAATGTTGATTTGTCCGACTAGAGGACACTTCTCCACTTTGAATCACTTCACTTATTGAGCTCATACTGTGTCGTTTCTTCAATGTTGTCGAGTCATGTCTGTTTTCAGTGCGGCGCTGCCTGAGGGTCGAGGATCACAGACATTCAGGACTGTTTTTTTTTCAGCCTTGTCCTCTTTGTGCAGAGATTTCTCTGGATTCTCTGACTCTAACTGTCGACATGCAGACTATTTTACTATTTTGTGTCATATATAGTGTACATACTTGTACATTATCTCTTTATTTTTACTCATTTTAGTTATTTTATCTATTTATTTTTACAGATTCCAGTTGCAATTTCCCCTGGGGGATTATGAAAGTATTTCTGATTCTGATTTTGTTAATAAAACCTCCAAAATTATTTCCATTTTTCACTGAGTAGGACTTGAATTTGGAGGGAGTTGTACTGTTCGTTCATGCAGTCTCTCACAGAGCGGTGAACCTCTTCCCATCTGTACCTCTGTGACGCTCAGCCTCTCTGGCGTGTCTTTTTATACCCAGTCACGCCGCTCACACGCTGTAAATTACTCTAATTAGTCGGGTGACAATGTTGTTGGCATTACAAGGCTTTTCAGTGTTTAGTTGTCTCTGCCCCAGCTGTTTGGAGATCTGTTGCTGGCGTCAAGTTTAATAGCACATCTATATTTTATAAAACGATTGAATCATTCAGCTTTAACAATTGATAAATTGTCTTTTGTGCTGTTTTGTTAAGTTCAAGGGTGTCTTAAATCGAGTTTGTTGAAGAATCAAAGCTCAGAGGATGACTCTCGTCTCATTCTCCAGGTCTGTGATACACTAAGACGCGGCGCAGATCGCGGCGTGCGCTCGGAGGTTTGTGTGTAAGCTTTAGTGACTTGGCAAGTTGGTAAAAAGCGTGTGGTTTATATCAAGACAGCTGCTCAGACGATCAGCTCCCCGCCACATAGCAGGTTGATTCCCCTGCAGATATAAACTGTGACTCACAGTCTTCACATTTTTCTGAAGTGTGATAATGCGCCCTAGATTACCGTATATATAGAAATGAGAGCATCGCTGGACCTTTAGCGAGTAGTAAGAGAGGAGTTTACTCCTTGAAGGAAGCGCAGATTGAGACGGAGATTTCCATCCCTGATCAGATAAACAACAACAGCAGCAGCGGCGGCAGCAGCAGCGGTCACATTACCTTGTTCCTCCACATGCAGACTTTACAAAGATAGCTGCATGACAGATTGTGTTTGATAGCAACACAGGAAAACATCCTGCTCACCGGACACTAACTCTATTTCGATGCTTGTGTGAGACATGACTCTTCTTGACTCATTACTGTTTTATTTCTGTGCCGGGGACGAGGAAACGACCAAGATTATATCCCACACTTTTTATAGGGGTGGGAATCTTTTACTGTCTCACGATTGGATTCAGATTTTTGGAGCCACGATTTGATTGAAAATGGATTTTCGATTCAAAACGATTTTATTCATAATGATTTCTGACCTGATATCAAGCATTTATCTATGCTTTGATGGAATTTTTACAAGCAATATCATAAGAATACCTCTTTATTTAAAAAATAGTTTATATAAAAAGTATATATAGTTTAATATTATATAGTTTATATAAAAAATAGCTTCGTGAAGCTCTGCAGCGTGCGTTGGTCTGCAGCTGGCGACTGAGTCTGCTCCGTGTCTCTCACCTCCGAGTGATGCCTCGTAATGTGAGCCCGCACATTTGTCGTGTTGCCGAAATGCTTGATTCTAGTTTTACAGTGTTGGCACACTGCGTGCGTCATGTCCAGCTCAGTGTGTCCGGGCATTCGGTTAAATCCGAAATAGGCCTGCACGATATATCGTTTGAATATCGTCATCGCGATGTACGTGTGTGCGATAGTCACATCGCAGAGCCTGCGATAGTCACATCGCAGGCTGTCGGAGGTGAATGAACTCAGTTAATTTCAAGAATAACTGACTGAGATACACTGCATGTGACTCTGCATGTGCTGTGCAGCGATCCACCAATCACCTTAGTTCTTTACTCAGTTGCCAATCAGACTCAGTTCTCAGTTGCCAATCAGACTATCCTGCCAGCTGTCAATCAAAATCAGATAGGAGGAAACCCACCCCTGCACATGTCCTGCACATGGAGTGAGACACGTGTCCGCTGAGAATTACTTTCGGAACATTCTTCATCACTGTTTAGCCCAACAAATAAGAACTGTATGGGTTTTAAAATGTATATTTCCGTGGACCACTCTACTATAAGCGGTGCGCGTTTTGTGAGGTGCATGCAATTCTCGGAGGACTTGCATTTCTCAGCACAACACCGCTAACAACAACAACAACGATCGCAAACTGAGCAACAAACAGAGAAAACCACAAAAGATTAAGATTTGTTGCCAAAAAGAAAAGGAAAGTCAGGTATCTGGAATTATTTCGGTAACAAGATGGATAATGTTGACCAAAACACGTGTTCTGTGTTCATCTGTTTCCACAATAACGTCCCAGAACAATAAAAGCTAAAAATATCCCCGAGATAGACAGAAGCCGTTCTACTAACATTCACAAAAGGAGGTAAGATCAGTGCAGGTAAACTGTCCTCAAGATTTCAGCAGTGCAGTATAACATTAAGTGCTACTCAGGTCATCTGGTGAAAATTCCTCTATATTTTAATATCGCAATATATATCGCAGGGTTGAAAAAAATCGCAATATTATTTTTTGCCAATATCGTGCAGCCTTAATCCGAAACGACGCCAAACTTTAGCTTTTAGTGAAGATGGGGCCGGCTGGATCTCCTTTTCCTCCGTCATTGTATTTCGCTCTTTGTTTTGGTGCATTCTGCACATGCATGTGTTCCAGAACCGGCTGCGTGATGACGTCAGGATGTCCATCTTTTAAAATCGATTTTAGGACATTTGAAATAGATTCTGAATTGTAGTGAATTAGAATCGCGATTCTTGTGTGAATCGATTTTTTTGCACACCCCTAACTTTTTACTTCAATGTGAAAAATTTCTGTCCGGATAGGACACGGAGTATTTATCATCATATTTTGTACTTTGGTTTAATCTTAAGGACTCAGAATTAGTAGGAGAAAAGTTGTTCAAATCCTGTTTTAGTTTCTTATTTATTGATCGACTGTACATCATCATAAATCACCATAATGATACGTTCATTCACTTGTTTTCTTCTTCAAACAGTCCAAAACCCCAAAACACTCACTTTACTTCCATAAATGGGAAAGGAAAGCTTTGATCCGTGTTTTACGACTTCACTCCAGCTGTTTTTTAGCATTTTTTTCTGGTTAAAGAAAGTAAAACTGAAATCAGTCATCATTACAGAGTTTAAGGATGTTTTTTTTTACAGTTGTGAATGATTTATGTCTCTTTGGACGGGAGTTTTAATGTGTCGTCCAAACAAAAAGAGGAGTGATGTGAGAGTTTCCTCCCCGTCCAAATTCTGCGAGTAACTCACGGCTGAGCTCATCACGCAGAATGAGGGAGTGCAGGATTGGCTATCTGCCTCCAAACCCACTGTGTGAGTCTGTCAGCTGTTTGAGAGAGGAGGAGGAGGAGGAGGAGAATGTGAGAGTTGGTCTCCTCTTCGTGATTCACTCTGTGGGAGAAACCAGCTCCACTGTCAGCAGCAACTCGCCCGCTTCTCTAAGGAGAGGCCTTTTTTTCTTGGCTGTGATTTGCGCACGTGAACGCTGAGTATTGATGCAACACGGGGAGATAAACTCGCCGTGTGATGACGATGCAATCAAAGGGCTTGGCTTGTGTGTTCCCTGATAGCAGAGAGATTGTGGAGCCTGTCGAAAGCAGTAGCGAATGTCAGCGTAGATATGACAGGAGATATGTCTGCCTCTGTGTTTCCGCTCCCCGGCATTTGTCTGCGACCACCTCCCCGACTCTCTCACCCGTCACTTCCATCCTCGTGTTCGGCGGCAGTTTCGAAGCGGTCCATTGAACATGCGGGCCGGTGTCGTCATCTATAACCCGTGTTTTCTGTCAACATCATCGCTCCTGAGAAGTGTGGGCACACCGAGCACATTTGGAAGTGATCGAGTGTTTGCTTATTCAGTCAGAGGAGTGTGGGAGGGTGAGAATAAGGATGTGTAAGTTCAGGTGGAATATCAGGTTCCTGTTAGAGTTCAGAAACAATCAGAAATGTCGTCATAGCAACAAATCAAGGGCACGATTTTTTGTTCGTTCAAAGGTTAGGATTAAGTGTTGTTGTTGTGACAGTGAAACTCCCCCTCAGAGTCAGTGAAGGGTGGCACTCCTGTGTGTTTTTGGGGCCTAAATGTCAGTCAGCATGATTAAAACTACAGACGAGTCAGTCAGTAAAGTGACAAGTACTGGAGCTGACTTTGTTTTGACACTCTGCTGCGTCAAGAGATCCAACCCTTTAGATGTGATCAAAACAAGGTCCGTTTGATTTAATAATTCCCCGCTCAGATCTCTCTGTCCGCTGATCAGATCGTGAATTATGAACGAGAACTTTCCTGCTGCGATTATTCAGACAAAACAACCTGTGAATCTGTAAAATCTGAAAATGGACAAGCACCCGTCCATACACTGCTAGCTTTACTGCACCATCACAAACAAGCTATACTGTAGTCCTCACTCAGTAGTAGGATCCACACACACACACTCACTCACACACACACTCAGCTCCATGTACTGAGCTGATTGGGACTGGATCCAACAGGGACACTCTGAGAAGATTCAACCAGAGGGGAGCTTTTAGACTCAGGATCTCAGATGTGCAGCTGACCCCGTTTCCACATAAGTAGCCTAAAATAGGTTTGTGTGTGTGTGTGTGTGTGTGTGTGTGTGTGTCTCCTCCTGAACTTTGTTTGATGTGTTTGTTTGTTGGTGAGCAGCAGCAGCAGTGTTGTTGTTGTTGTCTTATCCTCCAGACTCCACTCCACCGCAGAGGGAAAATCTTCTTGTTGGTTTTGACCTTTTCACAAAAATCTCGATCCATTTCAAAAACAGATTGTACACAACACCAACCCGAGCATAAACAACCTGAAGGCTAGAGTGCACCTTTGTCTGGATACACACACACACATAAATACATAAACACACACAGAGGAGCCAGGATGGGTGAGGGAGCCTGACATGTTTGAATCAGTGCAGTGTTCAGACTCTGTCCAGAAACGGTATTTTTACTTTTATTTTAGAATACATGATGTCTATTCAACTGTAAAGCTTCAGGTTATGCAAATTAATAAACTGTTTTATAAGGATAAAGTTATAATTTGTAAAAAGAAACAGAATTTTAAAACATTTTACAAGAAAAAAAACAGAAATAACTTGAGAGGATTCTGCTCAAATCACTCATTTTATATATATACTTTCACACGTTTCAATACAACTAGAGGTGTCCCGATATGATATTGATATCTGATATCTGTCCGATATCAGCAAAAAAATGAATGTTGGATGATATTGGCCTGCACCTATCTCCAGCAGCGCCCTGTTCCAGCTATCTGAGCCCACTTAATCACAACAACAGTGTGAGGGCTAGAATATCGGTATCATATCGGAAGTAAAAAAGTTATATCGCTTTAAAAACAAACATCATACCTATTTTTATACCTGATCGTTAAAAAAAAACAAATGAAAGTGAGAGAGCGAGCAGTGGACACAAAGAGAAATCAGAGTGAGTGATGGCAAAGCAGTTAAAGCAGCAAACCAGTAAAGTTATTTTTCTTGATGGTTTCCCAGCAGTCAGTGAGACTCTGAAGGACTTATCTCCAGGTCCACACCTCCTCCTTCTCCTCCTCCTCCTCCTCTTCCTCCTCCTCCTCCTCACAGAGGGGACCGGATCTGATGTGCCTGCAGCCGAAGTCACGCTACTTCTCCCTGCCTGCTGTTGTTGTCACAGCCACTATAACGCTGTCGTCCTCAGGTATAGGTCGGCAAATATTGACTTTCTGTTTAGTCCTTTAGTATCTCCCTGTAATGAAGGCGCATGTGTGAGTTTAAAGGCAGAGAGAGCAGAGGTCGGAGACTCTGGAGTCCCTCTTTGACTTCTGTCAGGAGTAAACCTGCAGACTGGAAAATGAGAGTTTTATCTTTTTGTTACCGGGGAATCAAATATCAGATATATTTACTTTTACGTATTCAGAGTTAAAGTTATGGCATGTCGACAAACCTGTAGTGATGTTTAAACAAGATAACAGCCCAGAGAATCACTGCGATATCAAAGAACAGGATTAGATGTGTCTTTTTGAACCTCAGATGAGACGTTGTGATCCCCGCCCCTCACTCCCATCACTTTGTCGCTCTTCTCGACATTCTTTGTGTTTTTATCGCACAGTCTCACAAATCAGAAGTGAGTTTATGTATAAGGATGTTTGTTGGGTTTCTTCAGAGTTTTGCAAACTTCCAAGAATGTTCTTGAAACTGTTGACCGTCTCCTACACGACAGTTTTTCCTCCAAACGGTGCAGTCTTCCTGTCTGCAGGCTGTTTCTTCAATGCATTATTTTACTTCGTCAGCTCTCATCTAAAAAAAGAAAGAAAAAAAAAAAACTAGGGTGGGTGTTGCTCAGTGTTGTACTGCTTTGAACTCTGTTGTTTTTTTTGTGTGTCCCCATTTGGGACAATGTCTTTCTCTCTTAATTAGGTCCAGGGGGCATTGGACTCGTCATTTTCCTCCCTGCTGGTTCACACTGAGGATTAGGGCTGGGAGGTTTGGGAGGGGGTCCGTCGCTGTATGTGAGGAGTTACTTTTCAGGTTTTTATCTGCATCACTCTTCCAGGGGAATGGTATGGGGCTCAGGGAGTCCTTTTGTCTCTCCGGGCCCCTATACGGTGATACCTGAGCCTCTTGGACGGGGACAGCTCATGCTTTATTCAGCTCTCTGATCTCTGGTTTAATTACAAGTGACCCAGGACAGACTGATATCAAGTGAACCTCCCGGGGTGGGAACTTTGTACGGCTACCAGCGCCGGCCAGAGGGGTGTTTGAAACCTCGCAGAGACACGCATCTATTTTTAAAGCTAAACAAGAGGAGCAGTGACCGGTGATTGGGGTTTCAGTCGTTTTGCTCGTCTGAAGAAGATTTCTCAACAACATCATTTCTTTATATATCCTTATTTTTCCCTTGAGGGTTGTTGGCTTTTATTAAAGATGAGAACAGAAATACTTTTGGGGTAAAAATAAAACAGAATCAGATTTGGATGTCTGCTCAATAAAATCACAATGTTGAATCCTCTCTTTGCACTTTTGTGAACATTTCAGTGTGTGGTTGTTGTTGTAATAACTCCCTGAGTGACATGTGTGTGTGTGTGCGTCTGTGTTTATGTCTAATGACAGCCTGTCTGCAGTTTGACTGACAGTGAATACATTTCCTCTCACACGGTTACTCTGCTGAGCACAGTGTGGATGTTAGTCTCCCATGTAGTCCTGTTGGGTCTTTGGTCTGGTTCTGCCCTCTCTTGACCTCACCATCTCACTGATGCTGTGGAACCGTCTCCTGGTAACCACCATATTGGTTGCTGGATGATGGAGTGATAGGACTAAAATAACCTGAGTTGTTTGGTTGTGGTTCGCATGTCGAAATTTGGAAAATTCCTGTCTATGTTGACATCCACAAATAAAACAGTCCCAACAAATTATGATTCTGGTATTTATCGAGATATTTTGCAAACACAGAGTTCTAATTATAGCTTCCAGAGGCTGATTTAACCCGAATTCATCTCCGTGTTCGAAGTAGATAAGGTCATGTTTACCACGATGTTACTTAAAGACAGTTTTGAGGAGAAATCTTGAATGTAAACTCTACCCCCCCTCCCAACCAGTTTTCCTCTCAGCTCCTCCTCTCCCCTCAAGCCCCGCCCACAAACAGACGCTCCTGCTCGCTCGTATCGTTCCAATTAGATTCAGATATAATGCAGATCCCCAAGCGTCCCCCATCGTTTATGTTGACCCGGCTTTTTTTAGCTCTTGTCCGGTCTACCTCCGTTTTAAGCGCCCGTTATTCCTCCAGAGTCTCCGGTATTTACTTCGTTTTCTTGCTTGTGTCGGCAGTCGTGGTCAAAGGAGGATTCAGACAATTTTCCGAACTTTCTGGTTGGTTTCTACTGTCCGATATTGTAGCACGCTAACTTTGTTTGAATTCGTGAGCATTATTCGTGGAGCGTGGAGGTCGGGGAGGTGGAGAACGGCTTTGTTTACAGCGGGCCGCTTAAAAATGTTAAAACGTTGACTACACAGACAGAAGAGAACACAGAGATATGATTATATTCCCAAATATCATCAATAACTAATAGCTATTGACTGATATTAAAAGCATTTTTGTATATACACCACAAAAAAAGATGCTTCTTTAACAGATTCCTGCCTACACCACCTTTAACCTCTTCTTTCAACAACTCTGAGGAGCTGAGGAGGTGGTCCTCCTGTTGTTCAATGAAGGCGTCCATGATTTGTTGAGGTGAGATCCATCTTAAACCAAAAAGAAAACTTTATTAAACAGTTAGAGGACTCTTTAACTGTAAAACTCAGAGCATAGAGACAGTCTCTTCTCTTCTGCTGACTGGAGCTTTTGAGGGGAGCTCCTTCTGGCCCAGATGGATCTACTTGGACCGGAGCTGGTTGTTGTGTAAGTGCAGCAGCATGTCTGATCCAAAGTCTCTTGCTACTGTGCTTCTGTTGAATAACTGAACGATAAGAAGAGTGTGCGCAATATTGAGTGAGGAGGAGGAGGAGGAGGAGGAGGCACTTGAGTTTGATGGTGTCATTGAGCTGTTGTTGTATCTCTGGTGTTATTATTATTGTCATAATCATCAGACTGAAGTTGTTTCAGCAGTCTGAGAAGGATTGTGGGTCACTGGATTGTTGACAATAGAGGAAGCAGCAGCAGCCAACACACAGAAGCCTGCCTGATCGATAATGAATGTTCCCCTAACTCAAGAAAGAAGTCAATTATTCATGAGAGGAATATCATGTTCTCCCTCAAGAAGAGAGGTGAGATTTTCTCTTCAGATTTGTTCTCTTCGTCTTCTCACTGAACAGACTGTATGAAAAAGGTTTTGGACAAATCTCTTTTCTTCTCAGTCCGGAACCTCAAATACGTCAGGAGCAGGTACTTCAACTCTTCCTGGGTATGAAAGGGTTATTATCAGTGCAGATGGGCGGCGAGGAACATGTTTCCTGTGTGTTGCATCACCGTGCAGCCAGCGTGTTCGGCACTGCAGTATTTTGTTTACCACAGAATTACAAGGACAGGTGTGTGCGCAGCGTGTGTGTTTGCACATTTGTTGTACGTATGTCTTGCTGCAGAGAGGGCGTGAAGAAAAAAAACCAGAGACATCATGTGCAGTAGTAGTAGCAGGTTCACACGCTCTCCCATCGCTGCAGCGGTCTGCGGAGAGAGGGATGTCTGGCTGGTGAGAGTGCCACTGTGCTGAGTCGACAGGCGGGGAACAATCGCTTCACTGTGCTGCTGTCCGTTTGGCTGCCTTCATGCAGCATTTCAACGAGGGGCACCGTCGGCTTTTGGCTCTGGGAGCCTGTTGACCAGGCCTTTGCCTGCTGGTCACTGACCCGTTGTGCCCACGGTGCCTGCAGCTCGTCAGGCCTCTGAGGACTGACGATTATCCCACAGTAATTGGTGCCTGGGCTCCGGCTGATCAAAGGTACCCGGCTGATTGTAGAGCCTTGGTAATTTTCCATTCTCTGATGCTCTGAAGTCTTTGCCTGTTTGTTGGTCTGTCTTCCTGCCTGTCTGCCCAGACCCCCGACTACAGCAGCGGAGGGAGAGTCCTGACATGTGTCTGCTTTATTAACCTTTATTAAACCTACTTCTCTCAGGACAGGAGATGACAGGACAGGTTTGGCCTTTCTCTGACCTTTAAAAAAATCTTTTTCCTGCTTAGATTAACTTTACAAATGTGTATTTATGGGCCTGTTTGTTCAAATCAATAGATTAGTCAGGTAAAAGTTCTAACCTTTGACCTGTGGTGTATTCAGCAGGCATGTGACTTTATTGAGCCGGGCAGACACCAGCTTAGTCATGTGCCGTGCAGGTTTTCTGACTCTCTGAACTCTGGACTTGCTGATTTTGCTGATTACTTTCCGTTCTGTGTAATGCTCGCTGACACCCCCTTGTTTATTCCTCTGGAGGTGTAAAAGCGGAGGATTTACAGCAGCCTCACCAAAACGACCCACTGATATATGGGCTCATTACAGATGTATCAGTGTGACAGACATGTTTCCTGATGCACAGATTAGGGAAGTGTTGTTACATAACAAATAATGTAGAAAATAACGCTCTCGACAGGAACACATGCATCGTTTGTTCAGAGTTGAGGATGCTCTCTACTCTGTCTGCAGAGAAACACAGTTTGGCAGAAGTCAGTGGATAGTTGTCTACTCCTGTACATCAATACCCAACCTGGGGTCCGGGCTCCCCAGGGGGTCTACAACATGTCCTTGTTGTCTTTAAAGTAAGAGCCTCAGTTTTTCACCTTATTATCCATCCCGGGAGCTCTCATCCTGGGATGCCTGAGTGTTGTCTGAGGAGAGAGGGCGCAGTCTGGTGCAGAGGTGAAAACAGCAAGACAAATCTGGCGAGTGCTCCAGGAGAACAGGAGTAAATCCAGGTCCACCTTGTTGATAATGATGTTGAGGCTGGTTTGGGCTCTTCATTCTTCATTACGTGGCTGGAAGATGACTGAAGTATCTCTGTTGAGGCTTTAAATCTTTGTAACACTCGTGTCAAAAACCATATGTGAAAGTTTTTATTAACTTTAGCTAAAAATGGGTTCAACTTGCTAATGAAGTCCTACGGTCTAAAGAGGGTATCCTAAAAACCCCACAGTGGTCAGGTCTGGTTCATGAACACACTGACTGTATCGAGCATGATTGAACAACACTGCTGTAAAAGCACAGTTCTCCTGGAGTCCTACACAAATCTTTGATGGCCTTCCTGAGTTTCATCTAAAAGCCTGATTGCTCGGCTCCTTGGCCGTGTGAATGGACACGATGAAATCACCTCTTCTGTTCAGATTCCTGCCCAGAGCCACTTTGGACTCTTTTACAACTGAGCTGTCCAGAAAAAGAAGGCGTCTCACCGTGAATCATTCCTGGCTCTGAAAGAAAAGGGCACTGTTGAATATGCTGCCTGCTCCGCTGCCTACATAAACTCGAGTGTCTCTGACGTGAGATTGAGAGTATTTTTGTCATGATATAATCTCAGTTCAAAGTCCAGCTCCTCACAGGTTCAGGTTCTGGCCGGGCTGGTTTCACTCTTTCCTTACCCCTCTGAAATCTCCGACGAGGACTGACGTGTTCCCTGCTTCAGAGCCAGTCCTGTGTTCACTAATCGAATTAAACCACCCAGCTAACACAATTCCACCCATTAGGACTTAAGCCATTGCTTGGCAACATAACATGGTCCCAGCAGATAAAGTTGTCACACATTATCACACACACACACGGGACCTATAAATTTAAAGGGGATGTGGACCGCCTCATCGTCACTTTGTGTTTCCCTCCTGCCCTCAGCTGCACCGTAAATCTGCTGGGTAAATATCCAGGTAGCAGCAGCAGCAGTTTGGTTTAATCTGTTGCGTAACTTGAGTTCTACAGTCATCCTTCTCTTGACAAATCGCCCGACCAGGAAACAAAGAGGGGAGTTCAGGTACGTGGAAAGAATTCCTGAAACGAGAGAGCAGCTCCGCAGCTGCACTCAATAATACTACAGCAGCTCCTCTTACACTCACGCTCACAAGACCTGTTTGGTCGGCCGGGTCCTGACGTCAACACGAGACGCCGTGCATCATGTGGACTCTTGTTACTCTTTTGAGTCAGTTTTCTTTTTTTTCTTTTGAAGGTGAAACAAAAAAGGAAGTCACGACGTTTCTTCACATCCGAACACCTGCCAGATAGACTTTTTAACCAAAGTTTCACAACCTTCTCCCATGAATAAAATAATCACACTCGGAGTAGCTTTCATGGTCACAGTTGATGCGACTTTAACTGGAAACCTGTTGAGATTATTTCCTCCTGTGTTTCTGTAGCTGCAGCCGCTCATGACCACGGTTAACCTCTAAGCTTGTCGTGGTTTTCCTTTCCTGTGGTTATCGAGTTTGTAACTTGAGTCGAGTTAACAACACTCTGAGCTCGCAGACCACTTAGATTCCCTTCTTCTCTTTTACTTCAAACTTTCATCATTTACCGACCTGTTTATGGGTCAGTGACGTGACGCCTAAATATTCTGTCTGGCTGTATATTTTTTTTAAGTTAAAAAAGGTTTAAATGCACAAAAATATACTTTCTATTTGTAGTATCTCTCTCATATATGTAGTCACTTCAACTTTTCAAAAATCAGGTCTTATTTGTGATTTTTCTAAACTACAAAATGTAAAAATATGTGTTGCGACCAGTAATAACATGAATTGTATCAAATACAAACTCAAATATCTAATTTCTGTAACTGAAACATTAATACCTGACACAGTACGCTTAAGTGAAAGGTAGTTTTAATACATTTTTATCAGTTTTATGCAATTTAAAGAAAAAATTAGTCAGTTAACTACATTTAATTTAGTGACAGTGACATTATAGAGCAAAAATGTGAGATCATTATTTACAAAAACTCAAATGAAATGCAAACACTTTGTTTCTATCGACTTGATATTATGTGTAATAATTTTGAGATAAATTATGGTCGCACCACATGACATTTTTTAAGGCCATACGCAATTCATCTGTATGAAAAAAACACTAAAATTGCATGATTTAAAAATTTAACATTAATTTTTGTATGCATAACATCCTCCGTGTTTGAACTTTTGCAAAATATAGTCTTATTTTGGCATGTTTAAAAACCTTATATGTCATTGACCCTTATACTGATCGTGTGACGTGACTACTGTAGTCGACTTCAGAGCCGAGTCTGAACTTTGATGATTTTAAAGAAGGAGTAAAAATAACATTCAGTCCCCTCCCTCTTCTCCCCAGACTTATGCTACCCTGTTTTTGACAAAGTACCTGAAGTTTTCTAAATCCTGTTAAATCACAGCACCTGCTGCTGGATCAGGGATGCTGTCTTCTTCTTCTTCTTCTTCTTTGGTCTTAAACAGCTTTAGAGTCGGCTTCAGCTTCAGTTGGGGATGCTCGTGTTTTGCAGCTCAAATCATGAAGCAAACTATTAAATTCAGACTCTGGGAAACACGATTGATTCTGTCTCTGCAACAGTAGCATGCTGGAGAAGTCAGAGCTTGTTTAGGATGAATCCTCTCAGCCTGACGGATGAGTTCGGAGGAGAGAAAACCATCCGTGTGTCTGTGTGCGTGTGCGTGTTTGTTTTTCAGTGTATCTTGGCTTGCTCAGCGCAGTGATTCAGTGTCCGTTCACTCAGCAGGAAGTTCCTGTTCAACTCCATCCTCTCATCACGCCTGCTGATGGACAAACACAGCTACTGACACACAAACACACACACACATATACGCACAATAATAGGCCTCTGTGCAGCCATTCACCGATATTGTTGTCGGGATGAAAAGCCGTATTATTGACAACATTGACTTGAGTTGGAACCATGGAGAGGCTCCTCGGTGTGATATTGATTCTTCCACAAATGTTTTTCCATGTAATCCATTTTATTTCCCTCTCTTCTTCATCCCCTTTTTCGCTCTTTTCAGCAACTTTGTCTCTGTTATTTGTTCACTCTTCCTCTTTTAAATCCTCCTCCGATTTATTCTCTCTCTCTCTCTCTCCGCCTCACTCAGCGTTCGTATCTAAGCGACTAACATGTTCTCCTGAGTGTATGAGCTGCTTCACATGGTGTCAAAAGTGTGTGTGAATGTCAGAAGTCAGCGGTGCAGTGAACGAAGCCCCAGCAGAGTACACTTTACCCCGCAGCCATGTCTAGATGATGATTGGAGGCGCAGTGAGGAGTGACGGGCCTTCATCACTCACTGAACACACACATGCTGACACCAGTCCTCTCTGCAGGGCTTCCCTCGCCTCTCACACACTCAGTCTGCTCACAAACAACACAGAAACTCAGGATCGAGATCATTTTATGTGTCAGGGTAATAATCATTTTATTTAAGTTTATAGTTTTTAAGGCTTTTACAAGAAGCCAGGAAAGGTTTGTCTTGACATGTAGAAATGTCCTCTGCTTCACTGGAGGTTAGCAGCCTTCCCTGAACTGCAGTAATACTCATGTTTGCTTCACCGCAGAGTTGTGCGTCAGTCCTGTCCTGAGTGTTGAGCCTCACTGCCGGTTGGATTGACGATATATTCTACTGGAATTATTTTTGGGTTGGTTCTGGATGAAGTGAGCCACTACCGCGTATTGTGATATTTTGTCTGGGGATTTATCGTATCGTCTCATTTACTAAGTATCGATTTTTTTTCAAATTAATGGCTAATATGAAGTCAAATCTATAATAATGGAAAAATAAAATCAAATGTTTGTCCAGTGAGGTTGGCAGGGGTGCAACATAGAGCAGGAGAAAGTTAGTACAACAAAGATACATATACATATAAGGTATGCAAGATGTGCTTCAAATAAAAAACAGCGTAAATAAGACAAACATAAAGGAAAGACAAATGCTAAATTAGCTAAACAGATAAAAAGAATGTATAAATCGCAATATATTGTATCGCAATACTCATTGTTTTGCAAAATGTTAGAAATCGCAATAATATCGCATCACAGCCCAAGTATCGTGATAATATCGTATCGCGGGGCAACAGGTGGTTCCCACCCTAGTTCTTGTGTTGGTACTGGTTCTGTTTCCTAACCCAGTAGACTGTCGCAGCCAGAGTGTGGGGTCACTTCTTGTGCAGAAAAGACTTTTAGTTCTTTATGATGAAAAAAAATTAGCATCCATAACAATAACCAGACAATATAAGTCTGTAAATATCAGAAATATTCCAGTATTATTTGGCTCGTCTTCACTATCCTTATTTTTGTTCCACTTTTTATCCTCTCCTGTCTAGACGACTCTTTTTTTCCTTCAGTGACTTTTCTTCCTGGGTGTGTCCTGATCTCTGTCGGCTGTAAACCTGCAGATCGACATGCTCTTCGTGTTTATTTTCTGCTGTGTGACACACTGACAGATTCATGTATTCATGTTGTAAAGGTCTAAAGTCCAGCAGGATTATTTCTATTGATTTTCACATGTAAGAATATACATACTTTTCTTTTTTCTGCTCCCTCTGTTTGCAGATCAGCATAAAAGCTCTGACTCATTTGCATCATATGTAGATCCACTAACCTCCTGCTCCTGTAATCTCTGTTTACCAAGAAGTTGGATAGTGTTTATCATGAAAAGCAGAAGCAGCCAGCCTTTTTAGTCATCGCTATCAGCTGCCAGGATGGTCACCACTTGGAAGCACAAAGCAAAGGCTCTGCAAACCACAAAGACAGCCCAGTTTGACTCTCTCTTTAAGCATTAGTATAGGATAAAAAATAAAAAACTCTGTGTAGTTCAATTCCTCCTGGATCGGTTCTGGATCTCGTTATGGGAGCGAGTTAATTGGCTCAGATCACTGCATCACTTCTTATTCTTAGTAGTTTTCCGTCTTTGATGCAGAAATTTACTCCCTGCGCTTTTTAAAATTCGCAATCACGTAATGTGTTTAATCAATAAACGTCGCCATTAAGCGAGCGTTTGCCCGAGGCGGGTACACGGCGGTGAGTCAGTGCCCTGTAATCACAGCGTCTTTAAAGAAGCAAAGTCATCAAAGTCAATCTCCTCTGAGTCGCCTTAGCTGAAGCGGAGGGGAGGAGGGTGGGCGAACTGGGACCTATGGTTTCTCATCATTAGTTAAACAGTAGTGGGACATTTGACTGACAGGTATTACTCATCTTTGAGCAGCTTGTTGTCAGAACTACCTCTGAGTTTCAGAAAAAGGGGGCTCTGATTTTCTTGATCGAAGGTTTCGTTCAGATCCTTTATTAGATCTTCTCTCACAGTTGCCGCTCTCTCATGTCGGTGATCACATTATTCCCCATGAACCATACTGTCAGGAGCAGAGAGCTGGTAGCAGGCCGTGTATGTCAGCAGTGATGACTGTGCGTCAGAAAGCCAGCAGCTATAGCTGTAGTCACATGCTCTGATGTGGTTAAATGAGAATTGACGTAGCTGCTGGGGCAGAGGAAGAGCCGAGTGTTAACTCTGAGATCTCCGCCTGCTGATAGCCGGGGCTCAAAGCTACAACTGTGCATGAAATGTGCCACAGATCAGCTGAAACATATCGCACCGCTGCTGATAACATCTCCGCTTTATCGTGTTTTTCTCCTCTGAATCAGCTGCTCTGCAGGAAGGACGCCGATATCTGTCTGGTTAGGTTCAGTTTGGTTTGGCACAGCACACGAGTGTTTGTGTTTCCGCTGACAGAAGTAGGGAAAGGAACCAAAAAATACGATCTATACCAGCCTACCTTTTTGTCTGGGCACCATCAAATGCACCTTTCCTTAAGAGATGGAGTCAGAGAGGGAGAGGGAGCGATCACACTGCGTTATATCCCTCATTATATTTTCTGCAACCTAATGTTATTTCATGAAGAACAGAGCTTACCTGCAGCCAACATGATTCATGACACTAAAGGTTCACCACAGGCTTAAATAAAGATCAGTGCAAACCACCTCTTTAACCAGAAATGATCCTCAGCAGTGTCAGAGTAAAACCAGAGAAAAACCAACAGACCGGACTGTAACTTTGAAACTTCTGAAAGTCAAATATCCTCGTGCTTGTGGCGTAAACACAGCTGATAAAGAGCCGCCGCTGCCCTCAGAGGATCACTTTTCTGTTTATACTCAGATCCATGTGCGGCACGCAAGAAAAAAATACAGACAAGCCTTCGGTTAGACTTGAAGAACAGCGGGGTGACCAAGACGGAGCAGCTCAGGGGAGCGAATTTTAAAGTTTTCTGGTTAGATTACTTCTACTTTTAGTCATTTAGGCTGAGATTTACACTGTCGGTGGATCCAGACTCCTCCTGGGTAAGACTTCAGGTCTCAGGGCTGCAGGGATTAGCAGCATCTCTGTTACTCTGTGATGACGTGTTTACGCTCATAGTCTGAAATCCAAGAGGAGTAAAAGGAGTGGAGGACTGTGGTTGTGACCCGGGGTCAACTCCAGACAGTTGCTGGTAGTTTAACTGTTTGTTGTTGAAATACCATTATTATGAAACAGGAAATGTCAAAGTCTGAGCAGCAGGAACTTGATCCAACCGCGATGGTAGAATAAAAAAAAAAAAAAGATGTTTTAAATACATAGAAAGGTGAAAGTCGGGAAAGAATGCGCCCCAGTTTAGACTCTCATACCTGTCAGAGTGTTGGATATGATTTAAGACACTCCCAGCAGTACGTGGTTAAAATTCAGGACTCCTCTACACCAGGACAGTCTGCATGTTTGACATTTTCAGCCGTGGTTTGTTGACATAAGGGACTTCAGCCTAAGTTTTCAGGTTGTCACAGTCTCCACCTACTTGCTAATCCATGTGCGTCCTCAGTCCACAAAACCGGACCGCTTTCAGACTCTGTTTTCTGTTCTAGATTAGACCTTATAGGCGCTGCCCGGGGGTCTTAACTCCAGTCTTTGATCGGGGTTTGTCCTCTGAGACTCTGCTTTCTTTTTTTTCCGATAAGAGCCGAGTGAATAGATGACGTATTAACAGCTCTTTACTGCGGCCTGGTGAATCTGTAACGTTGTCCATCTCAGGTCAGTGCAGTTCATGGTTGCCCAGTGTGTAGTATTTTGACCTGATTTCTCCACCGTGCTGCGACACTTGACTTTTAATCTGCAGTAATCACAACAACAGAAGAACATGTGTTATTATTTTTAGAAAATCAAAGTGAAGAAAAAAGAAAAACACAGAAGCAGCAGAAGTGGAGCCCTGAAGAGACGCTGCACTCGCCTCTCTCTCTCTCTTTAGGGTATTGTGTTTTTGAGAGTGTGTTGTGTTTACACTTGTGGGTTTAAGTGTGTTTCTGCTTCTGCCTGTGTGTGTCCGTGTGCTTGTGTGTGTATAACGCAGTGATGTAATAAGGAAAAAGTCAACATGTTTTCCATGAGTAGCTTTTCTGCTCCGAGGTTTACTCCAAGTCTCCCAGCAGAGGTCACTTCTGGTGGAGTCAGACGGGGACAGTGTGGTGGGCTTCAGTCTGAGTGAGGAGGTCCAGGTTTTGAGACACTGACCGTGACGTCTGGTTCAAGTTTCAGGTCAGAGGGGTGACAAACTACTAACAGTGCAGTGATTTAACAGTTACCGTATTGTCATGAATATGAGACAGAGTTTTTCATTGGATTACATCTTAAAAAAGAAAGGGGAGAGGGTTGTTTTTAAATATGAAAGACGGGGAGAAATAGTGACTGGAGCAAAGTAGATAATGAACAGACATCTGAGGAAGAGTCATGGTGCCTTTATCAAGTAGAGGAGCGATGCAGCAGACATGACACACAGTAGAAATACGGCTCCACGGACTCTAATACCTGAAGATGACGAGCTCATAGAGACCGTCAAAATACCTCGGGAAGATGCTGTCATTTACGACATAATCAACACTAAACTCGGAACAGTACGACACAGATATTTACTGAAAAATCCACTCGCTTTGTGAGACCGGCAGCTTTGGAAAACAGGTGTACTTTATGGTGTCATTTATGGTGTTACGCTGCGTTCATGTTACCCAGGGTTCCCGGGATTTTAGTTACCAAGTCGGGAAAAAGCAAAATCGGAGGCAGAAACAAGATGGCTACATCTATGAAAGTTATTTTAGCGCTTGCCTTGTCAGAACATAAGGTAAGTGCTAAAATAACTTTCGTAGATGGAGCCATCTTGTTTCAGGCCTCTGCTTTTGCTTTTTTTCTGACTTGGTAACTGAAACGCTGGGAACTCGGGTGTGACATCATTATAGTTCCGACATCTGACTTCTGAGGTAACTTGAACGCAGCACAACACCATAAATGACAATATTTCACTAAAATTATTAATAATTCATCGCAGATCTAAAAGTAAACCCATTTTCCAAAGCTGCCGGTCTCACAAAGCGAGTGGATTTTTCGGTAAATATCTGACTTTCGAGGTAACTCGAACGCAGCATTCGCTGAAGACTGACTTCTGTTTTTAGTCTGTCGTACAATCAGAGGTTGTATTTGTGATCAGCTGATGTTTAAAGGGTCAGTGGGAAGCCAGAGCGGCCTGAGACAGAGCTCCCAGCCTGCTCACAGCAGCACAGAGGTCTGAAGATAGAGCTGTTTCAAACCGAATCATCCTTCACAGCTGAGTGTACTCTGAGGAGCTCGATGAAGTTTTTACACCCCCTCACGTAAAAAAAGAAAGTCTTGTTTGTCTAAATAAAAAGAAAGTAAACTGATTAAATAAACAGAGTATTTGACCCAGATTATCTTGTATTGTGGAGAGTTTAATGATCCGTCTTTAACCCTCTTTAACAGCCTTACAGACTCATCTAGACTCTAAATAACAGGTCTGGACGTTTTCATCATTTTCTGACATCTAAGACAAAAAACAGCCGAACAGAGAAAAACTGGTTTGCTGCAGCTCTGCAACAAATAGCCACTTTGTCAGCCGGTGTTCAATTTCACGAGCACTTTATGAAGAAATCTTCTCTGCTTCTCTGCCCCAAAGAGGCTCCAGGATTGATGGAGTTGGAGCACTCAGGCCGCTCCATCTACCCCCTCCCTCCACCTAGGCCCTGCTCTGAGCCTGCAGCCTCCTCTCTAGTGTTTACAGCTCTCTCTCTCCTGACTCCAAACTTCACTCTATTAAGCATCGTGTTGCCTTCAGCAAGTTTTTAAAAAAACAATCACACAAATGCAGTTTCGGGGCGAGCGCAAGACACATATTTCTTCAGGATGCCTGGTGGTGGAAACCGGGCCAGATTCAGCGGATCGATCCGGTCTGTGAATCAGAGCCGGGACTCGCCTGAGAGGAGAAGATACAGCGACAGTGATTTGCCACTCCCTGGTGCCAGGGCACTGCCCCGCTCCTCGTTTATATGTGGCCTCAGCTGTTGCCCAAAGTGATGTGTGGCTCTCCCTGCTGAACGGCCCATTGGCTCTCTGACTCTCTGATGGGATGGGCCCCCTTAATACCACACACACACACACACACACACACACGCACTGGGCTGCAGGGAAAAGCAACTCAATATCCCCAGAGCAGCAGCAGCAGCAGCAGCCTGGACCCTATTTTCCTTCTCTGTCTCAACCCTAACCCCGGCAGCAGTCATGTGTGCTCAGGAAGCGGAGGTCACCGTGTCTCGCTGGGGGCAGGGAACAGATTGAAGGACTCTGAAATGATTCAGCGGCAGCAGACAGGGAGTGAGTGAGCCGTGCAAACAGTAGCCAGCGCTTCTATTCGCACATTTCCTTCCTCTGCTGAGTTACCACCCATTCATACCGAGTCCTCCTGGTTCCCTCTGGACCCGTGAAACATGGTGAACCCCTTCGATCCTGAGTTTTTCGACAGAAAGACACTGACTCACTTCCCCGCTGAGTTATTTTTGTGTTTTTGATATTTCTGGCTTGTGCTCGAGTTAGGTGTGTTTCATAAGTTTGGCTGATGTTTGGACATGGATAGTACTTGGTAAGCAAAGTGATCCTGATCACTGATAACCACTGTGGGGACATGGATGGTGAAATTATTTAAATTCAGTTTAATAAAATCACGTTTACTCAGTTAGGCGGGTGCATATATGAAAAAAAAAACACCTAACCCTTAAAAAATTCTAACAAAAGGTTTCTCAACTGTTTTTTTACAGTGTTAAATGTCCTTAATAACACACTAAAAGTTTACCAAAGTTTGACCACTACAAAGGCGTCTTTTTCAAGATGGCGTCCATGATGGGTAGGAAGCACAGGTGGACAACCCCAGGTAAATAGGGTAAAATTTTTAACCAACAGATATCATTATGAAACTTCCCAAAGTTATAACTTACATTAAGACAAATATTTCTTGTATTACAAGTTTTGTCAACTGTTATGTTTGAATATGTAAATGAGGTAATATCTAATTAAATCTGCACTAATTTACATACATTTCCAGAAACGAAAACTGAACAATAGACAAATCCCCTTTTAAAATTCTTGTTTTATTTTGTTGACATACTAGAGTTAGAAGAGGAGGAGGAGGGGACTTTGAAATAGGGCCCGACCGATATGGAATTTTTGGGGCCGATGCCGATACTGATTATTAGGGGGGAAAAAATCCATTTACGGATTAATCAGCCGATTTATTCAAAGTTTTATTAAGTTATAAAAATATATATATACTGTAGATATACTGTAGGCTACTGCTTTTCACGCCGACAGGGAGACCGACTGATCAAACCCGGACCAGAAAAGCGTTTTCCATGAGAAAATGAGAAAATACGCTCACCACCCTTAAAAATTCAAATGTCACTATGCAGCGCTCCCTGTTGGGCATGAGTTGTACTTGTAATTACTTTTCTATCATAAAAATATGCTAATTAGAATATTTAATGGTCAACACGTGTATCAGGCGCCTGTATTCCTGGTCTAGAAGGTATACAAAGGAGTCATTTTAAGGACCTGGAAAGTTCATGGCGACATTTGAATTTTTAGGGGTGGTGACAATATTTTCTCGTTTTGTTTTTGGGGGGTAAGTCATATTTGCACCTGACTAAGTGGGCTTCACCAAACATCGCTCTCTTGACAAAAGTAAATCTTTATTTTAGTTTTGTTTTTTGAAGTTGTGTTCCCTGTGGAGATCCTCTGAACAGAAGCTCCTCCTGCTGGATAATTCAGCTCTCATTAGCAGCACTGGTAGCTGGTATTTAGTGATAATTCAGCGTATTCAGTGACAGAATGAACTCTATTTAGGTCAAACTGCCGACTGTGTTACAGTCATTATGTCTGTGCTGATGCATGTGACCCAGAATGTCACATTCAGGAGGTTAGCATTAACGATTAGCATTAATGAAGGGAATCAGCTGGACGCCCATCTCACACCGTGTTCCTGAGCGTTTCCTGTCAATATCAGACGCTCACTCGCTGACTCAGTCACAGCCTCCAGCAGGAACGCTAACTCATCATCAGCTGTGATTTGTTTTTGTTTTTCTGCTGTAGTCGTTGATGGTTATGCTTGTTGTTTAGGGGGCGGGGCTACAAACCCCACAGCTGACCTCTAATTCACCTGCGAGATGCAGCAGGTTGATCAGAGTTTTGGAATAAGATCAGATGAACCAGCCTTACTTGTTTATTTAGACGACCTCTGACCCCTCTTGTTGTGCGTTTCTTGTGATGCACAGCCCGCTCTCATCCTCACCTCCTCCTTGTTTTTCCTTCTCCCTCTCTCCACTCCTCTTTTTACATAAGCGGCCCGAGCTACAAACCGGGGCCCGGAAAATTGGATTACCACGGTTACAGCATTTTTCAAATTCCCTCTTCATTTGTCCGTTTGCGAGCGGAGCAGACTGGAGCGCTATCACCTCCAGTCGGCCGGCTCCTCTGATAACAGCGCCCAGCAGATACGCCAGGCGGCCAGGCGTGCTTCGCATCACGGATGGCCGGACGGCGAATTCGGCTGCCCTGTCGTCTTGTTTCTCTCCGTACTCTAAACTCAGATAAGAAGGAGTTGTGTGAACAGAGCGGTACAAAACGGCATGAAGAAGAGGAACGCCTGGCACTGCGGTGGGGCGAGTCATGAAAGGAGACAGTCGGACAGTGGAGCCTCTTTGTCTTGAGCTTCGGCCCATTCTCTCTCTCTCTCTCTCTCTCTCTCTCTCTCTCTCTCTCTCTCTCTCTCTCTCTCTCTCTCTCTCTCTCTCTCTCTCTCTCTCTCTCTCTCTCTCTCTCTCTCTCTTCCTCCTCTGTCTCCTGCTCTCACGCTCACCCACTCCCCTGGCCTCTCCCTCCCTCTCTCTGTATCTCTTCTTTGAAACCAAACCGCTGTACTCATCCCCAGGATCCTTCTGCAAGGATTAATCAGTTTTCCATTCCTGGAGAGATTATTCAAATACTGTTACATCTACAGCCAGCAGCAGAAAACTCCCTCTGTGTTTTTTTTTTTTTTTTCCCAGGCAGCAGCAGCTCAGCTCTGACCGAAGGAAAGACCCTCTTATTGTCCCCCTTTTCTCTTTATCTCTATAACCCTGCCGGCTATCTCATGACCCGCGTAGTTTACCTCTTTTTTTCTGTTATTTGTTGGATGATTGGGGAGCGCTGTCGGCTGTAAAACAAATTGCCCCTCAGGGTTGATAAAGATATCCTTGATCCCTGAACTCTCAGGGTCGTCTTCCTGTGTGTTTTTTTGGAGCTCGTCACTGTTTACGCTGTTTCTATGTTTAGTCTTTTTGAAAGCCCCGAGCTCCTTTCTCTCATTCACTGTTGTTCCCGTGTACTGCTCCACAGAGAGTATAAATGGACCTTGTCTAATTGTCCTCATTAGTGCTTGTAGGAGAACAGCCAGAGATCCTTGCTGCTGTAAACCAGAGGAGCTGTGACAGCTCCAGCAGGGTTCAGATCCTGCTGTCCTGAACCAGAGCCCTCACCTCTCTGCTGCTCCTCGCTCTTATTTAACTCTCACTTTACAAAGTCTTGTTGAAATCCTTAAAAGCGCGGATGATTTCAGACCAGCTGTGCTCCTTTCAGGCTCACAAACATGAAATTAAACTCATAGAAAAATGACGTTTGATTCTTCAGACTGGAGTGTTTGAATGTAACTCACACAGCTGAAGTTCAGGGTGCGACATAGCCGTCTGAGTTACCCGCCAAATGGAAAACCTACCTGCAGTTGGCGTGTGGCGGCCGGGTGTTCATTTCAGACCCGCTAAAGATAGACTGATGGAGTTGAGTGTCCTGGTTTGAAGCCTGATCTCACTTTTGATCAAATTCAGGAATTCACATGATTCACACAGAGAGAGAGAGAAACCTCATTCCTCGTATCCATGTACACATGATGATACATCTTTGGTTTTCGATCGTCTTAAAGGGATATTCCGGAGTAAAATTGATTTAGGGTCAAACACACCGTAACACCGAGTTAGACACCTGCTCCAGAGGTGAATGTTGCTGACCGCTCACTTCTCTAGTTATACCAACTTTAGTAACGACCGCACGATAGCAATACACAGCGGTCTGAGGAGCCATAAATGAACCGCAACCAAAACGCCACAAATAATGCTCAGAACAGCATAACTAGAGAAGCAATCAGATTAGAATTAAATCTGTTAAAATCAATGTTAAATCAATTAGATCTGTAGCAGCTAGGTTGACTCAGGAGTTCAGGTAGGCTGGATCAGAGTGACTCCTGTTTTGAGGTTTGTCCATATTGTGGTTCCTGGTACCTTTCAATACGACCTGATTTACCCTGTACTTGTTGTTTGGAACTTGTTCTTTCTCCCAGTTCTATGAAATTCTTTCATCACTCTCTTTGAGGCTGCCATGTTTGTTCTGCTCACACCTGTGCAGGTATCCTTCAGAGAAAACCAGGGTGAGGCTGAAACATGTTTTCTTTAAAATCCGTCAAAACAACAAAATCTCCGTTTAGACTCTGTGTGTTTCGTTCTTCTCTGGTTGGTAAAATCGTGCTCCTCTCTCTCTTTGTGGCTTTTGCTTTTTCATTGTCGATGAACTAACTGCTACATTTAGAGGTCACTCCGTTTATATTTAGCTGTATTTGTCTGCTGCTTCACTTGAAAGGATTAGACCAGTGTCGTTCTCGCTGCTGTTTCCAAAGATGATCAAACTCTGTGAAGGATTTGCCAGAATCGGAGGCTGAAGCGTCTCTCTGTTCTTGTCCAGGTTTGTTCGGCGTCTCTGCGTCGTTCCCTCTGTCTTCACTCTTCTGTCCTTTCAGCCTCTCCTCTTCCCTCTCGTTCACCTTTCGCTGTCCTTACTTCCTGTCAAATCTTTGCCTCTCTCTGTTCCTCACTCTCCTCTTTGGCACAAAGCCGAGCTCAGGAAGACTGAACCCACCTCACATGACCACCACCCGTCCGAAAACCTGCTGTGGTAGTCTGCAGCGGGCGGACGGACGGACGCAGCCAGACTTTCCCCCTCACTGCTCACTCTGCCTGGCCTCCGTCCCGTTCACTCACTCGCTCGCTCACTCGCTCTCCCTCCTGCCAATACTACGCTCACTGAATGGAGTTACCTAATGCTGCTGCTGCTGCGGCTAAGGTAGATTTCATGCACAATCTCCATGTTTGACATGGGATAATGCACATGTGTGTGTGTGTGTTTGACCTACAGGTCTACTTCTAAAGGTTAATCCTCCTCGGTTCTTACTGTTTACACAGAGCAGGAGCGAACACGACAAGAGGAGGAACAAAGGATTGAACTCCATCAGACTGGTGATTGAAGGACTTCGCTGCGAGAGTTGAATCAGTACTTGATTACATTATTGTAACTCCTAACAAGTATTTAATAAGTCCCATAAAACCAGATCCAGATCAGAGCATCAACAGGCTCAGCAGCACGTCATGTCTGGATGATCTCTGGTGTTTGAAATCACTCTGACACTTTGTCTTCAGTCGGTCAACATAAAAGAAGGAGGTTTACAGCCTTTAAACGTCTGATATTTTTGCTCTTTGGAGGAGGAAACAGTCATGGATCTTGTATTATTCATCTTAGGTGTGTAATATTCTTAAATTTGGCTCATTTGTAAAAACAAATCCAGCGATTTTACGCTCTCTCTCTCTTTCTCTTTCTCCCACACGAGCTTAACTTACATTCCTGCCCTCTCCTTATTTGACACACTGAGGCACACAGGAGGGAAGGTGTGTGGGCTGTAAGGTGGAAAAGGCAAACGTGTGAAGTGATTTAGAGGTGAGGTGAGTAAAGGTGTAGAAACTGAGGAAAACACCGATCTATTACCCATCTGACTGTCTGTCCTCAGACGGACCAGCAGGTCGACTCCTTCTAAAGTGAGATGATCTCTTTGCTGAATAAACCGCCGCCATTCTTCGCCTCTTGTGTCTGAGCTGGCGGCTGCTTCACCTTGATGAGTATTTGGTGTGATATTTTCACAGCTTTGTTCACGAGTGATTTATTTTAAGCCCACAGAGGTGAGGAGAGGCTGATATGAGAAACCATCAAGTTAGTCAGAAGTTCTCTGCAAGTTTGACTCTGTAATTTACAGAACTGCCCTTTTATTTGATCATCTGTATCATGATCGTTTGCTCTTAAATCTTGCTAGAGAAAAGTGGAATATGTACGCACTTGGTTTGCAGAAAAGAGGAAGACAGCGGTGTGTAAAGAGTGTCCTTCAATTAGAGAGTGAGTTTCGGGATGTTTGTAAAAGTTTGTTTCCAGTTTTCTGACAGTTTTTAACTCTGTGCATTGACTAATCGAAACGAGAAGAAGACTGAGTAGAGAGGGAGTCTGAAACGTCCCTCCATCTGGTCGTTATTGTTGAAAATATGTGGTCGTCAAGCTGGTAAACTGGTTCATCACCAGTATGAAAACACAGCTGTCTGTGATTCTGCTGTGGCTGTTTGATAGAGGCGCCTCGTTGCTGTTGTTGTCACCGGATCGTAAACAAGTTCTACTTCTTGAAGTTGTTGTTATAGGCAGAGCAGTTTTTTCATCTGAAGAGGATCTGTTTCTCGTTGTTGTCTCGTGTCTGGTGACAATATGACACTGGTGTATGTGAGGTGGTGATGGCATTTGCCGTGGAAACAAATGTTTGGAATTGTTGCAGCGAAGACGGGGGGGGAGAGCCGACAAATGAGTTCTCCTCCTGCTCCTCCTCTTCACTCTGCAGGCTGGCAGCATGCAGCCTGTCACTGGCACTGCAGTGAGCCCAAACATGATATGACCTAAATAAACGGGTGTGTGTGAGAGAGAGAGAGAGAGAGGGATGAAGCAATTTTTTCCTCCTCTCTCTCACTTGGTTGTCTTGTTACCCGTCCGCAGGCTACAACTTGTGCATGTGTCGTCCGAATGATCGACAAACTCCGGGTTTGAGGTCAGGCTCGCTGCTCTACCATCATCATGTCACCTGCAGAGGTGTTTGACTCGCTCTGAAACAAGTTCTCTGACACGTCTGAAGAGCAGCAGTTGTTTTACACTTCATTAGATGGTCTCACACGGCTCACCTCGTGGATTCCTATTCTTGCACAGACGATGACTCAGGACTTCAAACTTCTATTAGGCAATGGAAAAGAGAGCTGATGGTTGCGCCACTAAAGCCGTTTTTATTGTGATCTGATTCTTTATTAATCACTAACGAAGAACTCAGATTAGCTTGTGTTCGTATAAAAAGTCAAAAAAGTAGGCCTGCACATATTTTTAGTATTTACGAGGAACTATTTTATCTCTCAGCAAAGTGTGGAGGCAGAGTCAGATAAAGGCGTGCATGTGACTCTGTGAGGATAACATCCTAACCTCAAAGATATTTACTGTCTGCTGATAGATTTATGAACAGTTTCTTGCATGAATTGAGTCTTAAATACGGAGCTCTCCTGGAATTGGAGCTCATGTTTCAGATAATCGATGATTTATTCCCTCTTAGCTGACATGACCTTAAAAATATCACTGTTAACCTTTCCCAGGTAAAGATCAGAATCTGTTCTCAGTTTTCCTCTGAGAAAAGGTGTTTTTTTGTGGTGGTGGGGTGGGGGGTTGATTGCTGCAGAAATCCTGATTTTGACTCTTGTGTTTGATCTACGCCTCAGAATCAGAGCCCAATTCTTTACTCTGATACCCTGCACCACCTCCTCCTTGGTCCGCTGCGTAACATTGCCTCTCCTGCATTTACAACATTGTCACTAATGCTGCACATCCCCTCTCCTCCGACGTGTTCCTCCCTTTCTTCTTCGTGCCATGGCAACACAACCCCGGGAATACAGTCCTCCAGGGCCTCCAGGTGTTTGCTAACGGTGCCATAAGAATGAAGGATGATCAGCAGGTGGCTGTCCAGATAATGACAAAACAGGCAGAGCGTACAGATCCGAGCTTCTCTGCACCAGCCACCTGTGATCGGCTCAGGGATTTGGACAACAAAGTCCCGCTCTCGAAAATATTATGAGGTCTTTAATTTGATGTCAGAGTCTCAGTAAAGAGAGAGAGAGAGCAGTATGTGGAGGGCGATCAGTCTTGATGATCATATTTTTATGATCATAGGGATCCATATGCAAAATTGAAATTCAATCCCTTAAACATGTATGGTTTAAGAGCAAGGTAGGGCTGAACGATTAATCGATTTTAAATCGTAATCGGATTATTTGATTATGACGATGTTAAAAAAATAAAAATCGTCAAATCTCTATCATGTTTCACGCCTCCAGGCCACTGTAGGCTCCTCCCCCTTCCAACGGGAGCGCTCCCCAGTTCCCACACACACCAGTGTAAACAAACATGGTGTTTGAAAAGAAGGCGATAATTTCGTGGCTAAATAGGACAAGAGCGAGTCAGTCGTGTGGAATTGGTACGAGTGAAGAGTAAACCACTCCCCGCTGTGAAGTCTGTCTGAAGGCGGTATCAACCTGTCCACGAATTCAGGAGTAAACGTCAGCTTGGCATATACACTACATTGTTTTCGTTTTGAGAGAAGAAAAAAATATATATTACAGTGACGTTTGGTGAAGTTGTCACCAAAAATCAAAATTGAGTTTTCAGCGAAAAAAAAATCAGGATTTTATTTTTTGCCAAGATCCAGGACCGGCTCTTTGCATAGGCGATATAGGTGGACGCCGTTGGCCTCGAGGAAATAAATAAATAAATAAATAAATAAATAAATAAAAACAGTAAAAATAAAAAGTTGAAATGAAAGACATGCTGGAAAGTTGTGATTGTGCCCTAGGTGTGGTTCTCGCCTTGGGCACTAACTTAGAAAGAGCCGGCCCTGCCAAGATCATGCAGCTTTGACACGAGGTAACTCAAGAAAAAGGGGAATTTAGAGCCCTACAGTACAATCAATCAGGACAGTGTTGCAGCTACATGTACAATCACTGCAGTTTAATCAGCTGATGCTCATCCTTCATCAGCTCTGACTCTTATATTAGCTCAAATCAGCTACAGGGGTTTATTGTCCACAAACAAGTTAAAAACAACCGTAGAGATCGCTCCACCAACTCTCATATAGGCCGAGTTCTGCATTTCAGGTTGCTCACATTAAGCTGATTTTCTCTGCTTCATAGTTTTCATTCCTCCCCTTAAATAGCTGAGTGTGTTTTTTACTGTCACCTCTATTATTGCTGAACGGCCTCGATCCCGCTTCAGTGATATAAACCCAAAGACAGTCCCAGTTCTCCACACAGCCAGGTAACGCTGAGTGAAAAGAGGTGGTTCAGTTTATTGTCAATTGTAAAGTTTATGTCCATGGCAACATGAAATGCATCTGGACTAATATATTCCATCAGCAGCAGCAGCAGCAGCAGTCTGCCTCGTGGTTTTCCACAGGCGTCTGTCAGGAAAATGTGCTGACGTCCTTAAAAGCTATCGATTAGCTTGGATCTGACTGTTTAGGAGGGGGTCTTGACTGGAACCGGTTTTGACAGCCAGATTTGCCCTGCAGAACATGTGGAAACTGAGAGGCAGGGATTCAATCACTACAAAGACCGAGTTCTGCTTCGACTTGTCAGCTGGCCTCGTTACCGTTCAGCGGCGGAGCAACAAGCTGCCATATGGACGGAGCGTTTCTTCCTTTTTCCAAGACAACATGAAGACTAAGACGATAGTTTGATCTTTGTTTATTTGTTTTAGCTCAATCAGACAGAAATACGTCTCATATGTCTCATGAGTGATCTCTGATTCCAGGTCCTCGTCTTTACTGGCAGGAAAAGTTTGATGTGTTCACGATTGAAAGCTTCTTTTTGTGCCGCCGCTGCCCACACAGAGCTTTGGAGCCTGTCGTGGACAGATAAGAGAGCCTCACCTCAAAGACTCTTTCAAGCCCCACCAGAACCAGCTCACAGGACCGGTTTCACTGAGCAAACAGACAGCAGCTCAGTCCTGAGAGTCGCTTTAAGGGGGTGAAGAATATGAGCAAATGCTGCTGCTTGTTGCTGTTAGTGTGTGTGTGTGTATCTATGTGTGTGTGTGTGTGTGTGTGTTGGCGGACAGTCAGACCTCCTGGATTAAAGACCTTTAATCTGGTCGATCCTCATCAGCTCAGAAGTTAATGAGTATAACTTGATAGTCAAGGAGTCCACTCCGCTCACGTGTCTTAAGTTAGCGCTGCATGGCTGGATGACTTCTGGTCCCGGGTTATGAGTTGCCATGGGAGACGTGGGCCAGGCTCTGGATGATGGATGCACCTCTCAGCTCGAGTTTGGATCAGCAACTTTTAATTGGGTCTCTGCTTTCTTGTGCCCCCTAATCTCCTCCCAAAGCCAAGAGGACACGCCTGCTCCGTTTAAAGTCGTGCTTTTAGTCTAATTAATCGGGCTGTTTTCGGGTTTGCAGAGGATTTCTGAGTTTAAGACTCTACGTTTAAGTCCCAACTCTAAGCCAAGATTCAACCTCAAGAAAACCGAGCTTCATTGTAACCTAAAGCTCAGTCATGATAACAATGATGTTTGCAAAGACATCCTTAATCCAACAACAACAAAAACAAAGACGGGGACACCCTCTTCCTATCTTTACTTCTTGGATACTTAATACTTCAGTCATGTTACCTTCATAGCTAGAGTGTTAATTGACCTGATGTAGTCCTTAAAATCTGAATAGAAACAAGGGCTGGGTGATATGGCCTCAAATCAATATCACGATATATAATGATAAATAAACGATAACTACTCCACAAGCTGCTCACCCCCTCCCACATTAACTTCGTCTACTTCAGCCGCTACATTTTTTGAACCGTCCTCCATCTCCTCACCTGTCTTTCCCTCTTTGTTACGGACTGGATGGGGTGGAGTCATGTCTCTGACGTAGGACAGCGTCTTAAAGGGACATGAGACCAAAGCCTACCTACACACATCCAAAACCAACTCTTATTTATTCATTTTTTTGAACACTGAATATACTGATATGAGCAAAATGGCGGCAGTTATTGTTGTAAATTTTGGTGTCAGTAAATTTGGTTTATCGCCCAGCCCTAGTAGAAACTGCCTTAGTGCTTTGTGACTGGTAATAACTGCTAACAGACAGACGTTGTGTAGCTTGGCCTCACTTTTTGTTACAGTTACACTTTTTTGAACGTTTTGTGACTCTTTTTTTACTCACTAGTATTAGTCTTATATTCAGGCTCTGGGTGGGAGCAGCAGACCCCCCTCAGTGTCCTCTAGGGGTGGGAGAAAAAATCGATTTACATAAGTATTGTGATTTTTTTGTATTACAATTTTTAAAAATTTTAAGAATAAATCTTAAAATCTGACTCAAATATGATGTGCATATTGGGGGGGATATGATTCCTGGAATAGTCAGTAGGCAATCTTAATCATTCAACGGTTTCACTGGTGTTAGAAATGCAGGCTTAAAATCGAGAAAATCGACAGTATTGTAGAATCGCAATTTAAATCGAATCGGCATCCAAAAAATCGTAGAAGAAACGAACCAGGAGAAGAACATATCGTCCCAGCTCTCAGTGTCCTCTGTTCCCTCTCTCTCCCAGACTCCAGCTCATCAGTTCCTCCTCATGACTCATTCAGACGACAGCTTACGTTAGAGCGTTGTTTACTCGAGTCGGTTTTATAATCTCTACTGTCCACAATCACTCAGTATAAGGAAGAAAGAGTTAATCTTCTGATTTGGTTCTGCACAGTCACCTGTCCTCCCTCTGTTATTGTCACACACAGGAAGTTGATTCATCATCAGTGTTGTGACATACCCTGCTGCATTGACTGAATGTGAATTGGCACATTTCCGTACCTGTTTTTATTTTATTAGCGTCGGCGCCTTTAGCTGTTACCTCTCGTGGCACCTGTCCAACTTCCACTCAGCGCTGCACCTTCTCATTTTGCCGGTTTTGATCCTCGGATTAATAAAATGTCTCTCCTCTCTCACAGGGAGCTCAGCGATGAATAAGCTACGGCAGAGCTTCCGCCGCAAGAAAGACGTCTACGTGCCGGAGTCGAGTCGGCCGCACCAGTGGCAGACAGACGAGGAGGCGGTGCGCAGCGGCAAATGTAGCTTTGCAGTCAAGGTGACTCTCTCACACACACACAAACACACCTGCGCACAATTCCTCCACACAGCCTCTCTTACACAAACAGTGCGGCGCTGACCTGAGCGTGGCACACACCGAGAAACTTCCTCCCTGCCCGGCTCCCCAAGGACGCTGCTTGTGATTAATCATAAGCATTCAGAGACTGTAAGCACAGCTTTTATCTAGGTTGCAACATTATCTGCCGGTGCTTTCCAAAGCTGTGGGATGAATGTGCACTATTGATTTGAAACCTCGAGTTAAAAATGCAGAATTGGAGAAAAAGTTTCATTAGAGCTGATGAAAACAGAGCAGAGTCTGCATCTTTCTGTGTTCCTCAGAGCGGTGAAGTGGACGTGCTGTGCCGTCGCTGACGGAGTGGAGAGGTCTCAGTATTTTGGCAACAAAGGCTTCGACTTTTGCAAACAGAAGTGCAACGGTACGCTTCCTCTCATCGCACTGGACTAAAGAGGAATTGAAAAACCTCAGAGTGGAGAAAGAGAAAGTTTTTCCTGAGAATATGAGAACTGGATTGCCGCTCAGAGCATGTGAATTGCTTCGAAACCAAGGTTGTGGTTTTGTGCCACCAGTGCGTTTGCTTCGCCCTGTTTCCTCTCAGACCAACAGTAGAGAAGTGTTGGCAATTTGAAGGAAGGTGGATGAGGGCATAATATTTCCACTTTTCCATCAGAGGAAAGTTTTCCTGCTTAGTTTTCAAAGCTAGACTTGTAGGTGTTCACCAGAAAACTTTTTATTTTCAAACTGTAGATGAGGATTTTATTTTAAGCTTTTTAAACGGATATGAGCTGTTGGGGTTCAGCCAAAGCCGGCGCATGGAGGGAGGATGTCCAGCTTTTGATAAGATGATGGTAATGCTGTGTGAATATACAAGGAAGACATGCTAATAGTTCAAAGGTGACACAGCTGTTAGTAAAAAGGTGACCACAAACTGGCGGGTGGATGTTAACGGAGTAGAGTTTAAACTGACGATAAGGCAGTCCACGCCGAACACACGCCACACGTTATGTTGTCTTGGGTAGCAGAAGTTTAGGAGGTAGTGTGGTCGTCCATTAACTAGAAGAATGGCTGTAGGGCTGGGCGATGAACCGAAAATTTACCGATCCCATAAATTTACGACAATAACCAACATTATTTTGTTGGTTATTCCATTTACCACACAGGAGAAAACCAGCACAACAGAACAGGCCGCAAAATAATCACAATCATGGCAGATCACAATTGTCATTGACACTGAAATTAGATTAATCGTCCAGCCCTATTTCCTGGTGCGGAAAATGTGGATATCTGCTGGAGCTGGATAAAAAACAGAACCACCAGGAACAAGAGCTGTCTTCTACTTTACTTTTTTTTTTTTAGTTATTTTTTTTGCAAACAAAACCCTCTTGTTTGTTTATAATTCTACAGTACATATTTGTGACTCCTCTAAAAACTTGTTTTTGAGGTCCAAGCCTTGATTTTTTTTCGGGCAGCAGCTCAGTTTTGGTTCCTTTAGTGATCTGCCAACAGGTGGACCTCTCCATTGTTACAGGATCTCGTTCTCCTCCAGAGATTTTCTGTGAAACTGGTCAACTATCAAGAGCCTGAAGTGAAGCACAGATCTGCACAACACACACACACACACACACACACACACACACACACACTTCACTTCCACCGGCATTTTTTCCCCTCTGCACTGGCTTTCATCATGTCGGTGCAACCTACCATGCTGCTCCTCAGTGTCCCTCCTCCCCCTGCTGCTCCCGGTCTCCTGCTCTAGGTGCCTCAGAGGAGCCGGGTCGTGTTTAGATCTCTGATTGATGCAACACAAACTTGGGACAGTCCACTCAGGGTGTGTTGAGATATTGAGACGGTTTGCTGTCTGTTTTCTTCAGCCCGTATCATTCTGCACTTTTCTATTTGCTGCTCGTTCACTTTAAGCCGGAGCTGCAGTGACAGTTATTCATAACTCAAGGTGACTGTCAAATGTATAAGAATGTAGACGTGCTCTTTAGTATGGAAATGTCTGGAAGCTGGAGCTGAATGTAGAATTAGATTACAGAGAGTCTGTGCTGCTTCTAAAAACGAGATGTCAGAGTATTTGTACGACCTTTGTCCTCTTTAAACCCAACAGTCTTATTTGTATGGAAATAAATGTGCACAGATTTGAGGACAGACTTTCCTTTCTGGTGAGGATGATGACAACATTTTTCACTGGAATTGATCTGTGACCCTGAAAACACCTGGAGAACATCCAAAGGGTTTAAGAGAATAAATCCAGGAACAGAAAAACTGATTCTGTTTAAATTAAAAATATTCAGGGCCAGAAATACTCTGACAAATACTGATTCGAACAGCAAGGTTCAAAATGAGCATTTTTTACCTGGAAAGTTCAGTGACCAACATTTAAAAAGTTGGCAAGACCATCACAAATTAAGGCAAACCCACCGATGAATTGAGCTTTATGTAGGGCTGGGCGATATGTCCTCAAATCAATATCACAATATATTGATCAGTTCACCTCAATAATGATAAATGGACGATAACTACTCCACAAGCTGCTCACCCCCTCCCACATTCACTTCGTCTACTTCAGCCGCTACAACTTTCTCTCCGTCCTCCATCTCCTCACCTGTCTTTCCCTCTCTGTTACGGACTGGATGGGGTGGAGTCACGTCTCTGATGTAGGACAGCGTCTTAAAGAGACATGAGACCATAGCCTACCTACACACATCCAAAAACAACTTCGATTTTCTTTCATTTTTTCACACCAAATATACAGATGTGGGCAAAATGACGTCAGTTGTCTTAAATTTCGGTATCAGTAAATTATCGGTTTATCGCCCAGCCCTAGCCTCAGTACAACTACAGTCGTTGATTTTTTGTGCAGGACAGCATCTAGACAAATAAAACTCGAACAACCAAAGCTTCAAACCTGATCCTGAATCCTCTTTTTCTCTGTTGTACTGGCGTTTATTTATTTTTATTTTTCCATTTTTTTCACTGTCTCTGTCTTCAGTCAAGTTCTCACACCTAAATTCACGATGAACCCGTTACCTTCGACCTGAACCTGAACCATCATAAGTCTTTTAGCCGCCTGCCTCAGTCCGCTACAGTTCCTGGCCTTCAAAAGAAGTCCCTCAGCGTCTTCTTCATCCTCATCCTCTCTCCTCTGAGTCTTTGATGTTTTCCTGTTACATGACAGTAATAGAAAAACTTCAACTCTTGGTTTGAGGGTCAGGTCATGTCAGTTTCTGTGCACTGCTGCAGTATGTCAGTATATTTTGAAAGAGCTGTTTGTTGAGCCTCCTGAGCCCTTTGCACTGATATATCAGTCTAAAAGCAGGTCTTCAAAAAGCTCCTCTTTTCTCCAAGCCTTAAAAGAGTCCTCATACCACTAAATGATCTTAAACTGGTATCATAGTAGTTCAGAGTGTCTTCATGGGTCAGGCTCTTCTGTGTTTGTGAACAGCCGCCCTGAAAACGAGCTAAATGAAGAGCTGCAGAGCCACAGGTGCCGGCTGACTCTTATGTAATGTTTAGTCAGAGCTTGGCGAGCCGTTTCTCTGTATCCAGATTAAATTGTACGACAAAGCCAACCTGCTCCTGCTGCCTAACAAACACATGAGCGCCACTATCACTGTCCTCAGCAGACCTCCCAAGAGGTGAACTATGTCTTTCTAACGCAAACCGCCGCAGCGCCGCTCTTGGCTGTGGTCTTGACCTCTGCTCGACTGCATTCAGATGTTTTTTGAGTGAGTTTCAGAGCTTCCCAGAGTTTCGCTCGGTGTTGATTTCACGTTACCTCTAATGGCCCTGCTGCTGCAGCTGGAAAATCCGCCCCAGGGGCAGGAAATGTAAATACAACATGTTGTTTTTATGTCTTTCAATCATCAAACGCAAACAGTGCAGAGGCAGCAGCATTGCACTGATTGAAGCATCATCATCATCATCATCATCATCGTATACACACTGTTATAACTGCATCTAATCCGAGCCCACTGTAGGATTAGAGCTAATCCTTGAGTGGGCATGAACAAAAACAGATTGGAGAATAAAATTAGCCTACATATGTACAACAACACTCTGCTCCAGAGACGTTTCTTCCTCTTTCTGTTTTTGGAGCTGATCTTTTAAGTAGCGTGGAGCTCCAGAGTCAGAGGTTTAATGAAGTATCTGTAGTGACACTTTAACGCTCCCCTGCAATTTACTCCTCACACCTCGGCTCCTCTCAGGGCTCTTTATCGTCCTCAAACCCACAGCTGCCTCTGTGCATCAGTGTCGTCCTTACATTATTGTGTAGATCCTCATGCATGCTTTTGTGCAGATGTGTATAATTCTAATATGATGACAGTGTGACTCACAGCCGTGGCGTCACACTCTGTAAATAGCAGGGCCAGAGGGCGGGGTGGACAGGCGTGGGTTAGCGTCACTCTGTGTCTGTGTATCTATAAGGAAAGGGTAAGGACTTCCTCTCTGGGCCTGAGCGCACAATAGCTTCTGGGGCGGTCAGGGTTGTGACTCTGGGGCGGCACACAGCAGGGTGTGATGCTGCTGCTGCAGGAGGAGGAGGAGGAGGGAGGTTAGAGCTGAAGGAGGAGGAGGTGGAGGAGGAGGCCTTTTCCGTTCATTCAGCCACAGTTGTACCCACTCAAGGAGGACTTCCAGGTCATCTCATGGTTTGTCAAAGCACAGGGGTCCTTTAGAGGAAACGCCAGATCCTGATGTCCCCTTATAGGAGTCTGAACTCTAATCTCTGTCATCCAGTACCCCCTCATCCTCACAGCTGAACTTCTTATTATCGAAGTTCGAAGTGTCTTTTTAGGATTGCATAATAATCACAGACTCTCCAACTTTGCCTGTTTGAATGATCAGACTAGGGCTGGGCAATAAACCGGAAATTTACCGATACCGAAATTTACGACAATAACCGTTCAGAGTGAGCGCTTTTTTAACCCATATGAGCTGTTGGGGTTCAGCCAAAGCCGGCACATGGAGGGAGGGTGTCCAGCTTTTGATAAGATGATGGTGGTAATTCTTTGTGAATATACAAAGAGGACATGCTAACAGGTCAAAGGTGACACAGCTGCCCGATAACATCCTCCCGTCAGAAGTAGACAACGTTAATGTGTGAGGGGGTGAGCAGCTTGTGGAGTAGTTATCATCCATTTATCATCATCGAGGTGAACTGATCAATATATCATGATATTGATTTGAGGCCATATCACCCAGCCCTATATCAGACTCAAAATCAGGCCAGGATCAAACCCTTTGAGCCTTTTTTTAATCGTCTATTGATCACGCTTGTTTTTTTTGCCCCATCCCTGTCCTCCAAGAATCCCTCCCTCTCTCCCTCCCTCTCAGTTTGACCCGCTCGCTCATTTCCATTACTCCTGAAAGTGTTTAGTTTCCTCCAAAGACTGAATTAGGGATCGAGCGGGGAGCTGTAGAACTGTGATTGACCTGAAAACGGTAATTAATGAGGTGTATATAAATCACAAGCATCACCACCCTTCCAGGGACGATCAGACAGTCTGGGCTCATTTGAATTATACCCAGTCAGTCTCCCTCCCTCCAGAGTTGATAATTGTAATCTCACCTAAACGTCAGCGGAGATCGCCGAAGGAAAGCCTCGTCAAAGCATTACTAACTCTCTCTCTCTCTCTCTCTCTCTCTCTCTCTCTCTCTCTCTCTCCCCTGCAGTACCTGGGCCATGTGGAGGTGGAGGAGTCCCGAGGCATGCACATCTGCGAGGATGCAGTGAAGCGGCTGAAGACGGTATGTTTCCCTAGAAAACCCCTTCAGTCCTTCTAGGAACGAGGCTGCCAAATACCAGACACAGTCCGACTTCCTCTCTCTCTGTTTCTGGTCCTTCCCCTGATAGTTTCCCTCACTCTGCTTCTAACATCCCACTGACTCTTTTTTCTTTTTTTCACATTTCCTTCATTTTGCCCTCCTTCATAAGTCACCGAGGAGTTGTTCTTGTTTTAGAGTTATGACTTCCTGTCTAGATCATGAAGGCCAGGGCGTTGCTGTTTGACGGGAGGGTCTCCTCCCATCATGACCCTTTGACAACCTGCAGGGGTGTCAGGGTTGTCAAAGGGTCTCTCTCTCTCTCTCTCTCTCTCTCTCGTCGTGCTCTGTCTCAGCCGGAGGAGACAGACCGGCATGTACTTCCTGCTGCAGCAGATTCCGGCGGAGTTGCGCAAAAGGAACAAATTCCACTTTAGAGGAGCAGAGGAGGGGGGAAGCTGTGGAGCGGTGGCTCTTCATGGCTGCCAGTTGTTCCCAAGGCCCCACCCAGGTCATAAACTCCCGTAGGTTCACGAGTCTGCAGTCAGAGCCAAACCTGAGTTGGCAGGTTTTACTTCTGGATTGTTGGAGTCTCGGAGCAGACGTTTTGTGTCGGAGAGTTCCAATTCTTCCTTCTGTTGTGATATAAATTTACGTAAATGTCCTTTATTCATTTTACAGAGCCGTCTAAAACAACCACAACTGAGCACAATCAGCAGATAGTAAAACAGCTCTGATTTATAACAGTGTAGTAAAACAAGCTGTACTTTTGAGTAAGAGAATACACACACACACACACACTCCTGTAATAAATGCAGGAGTTTACTCGGGGCCTGACACTAACTTTTGTCACAAGGAGAACATCTGCTCCTAAGTTGAAAAAGTAAGGAGCACACAAAGAACTTTAGGTGCACAATGAAAATTGATCACATAATGTGTGTCTTATTGGTCAACATAAGTACTATTATTTAAGATCCATTTTAGGTCTTTTGGTCACATGACATGGAAGCTATTGAAGGAAATGTTCAAAATTTGCCTTTAAATTTAACAAAAAAAATGTTTAGAGGACAAATTAGGGAAATAAAGAGGTGGGTCTTATTGTCCGACCTTAGTACTTTTATTTGAAATCAATTTTAGGTCAATTGGTCACATGACAGTGAAGCTATTGAAGGAAAACAGCCTTTTTAAAGAACATAAAGCGGTAATTTATTGACGGTCCCTTATTTATCACCCGACGTTGACAGCGAGGATGCCGAGTAGATTTAATCACGCTGCTGTTGTTATTCCCGGTTACAGAGAGTGAGAAGACACCGGTAGATCCTCAGAGAATGTCTGTTGAATATCCAACCTAAAACTAACTTCACTGCAATATTTACATGAAAAAATATCGCAGTGAAATCGGCAAAAAAAATTTATGCGCACATGTGCCCCTAAATACATTTTACAATTCACACACATCTATTTTTTTAGTTGCAAATGCGAGTGAAACGGTCGCACTGTTGAGCCCTGGGTTTACTTCTTCTCTCAGTCAGTCTGAAGACGACATGTTTGTGTTGTTTTCTCTCTTTCTTAAAAGTGCATATTCTGAGGAGGAGATGGTGAATATGTGTCGCTACACCTCTATGTCTGCCTGGACTCTGCGTCTATAATAGGAACCCAGGCACTAAAGGACATCCTGTGTTATCTCACATTTTAACAGTGATGATTATATTAACAAAAATTATTACAATAAATATTCATCGACTCGAGGCGATGAAGCTGAAGAAGGTTTCTAAAAATAAAAACTCAGATAAACACAGGTTTTATTTTCATTTAGGAGATAATTTAACACTAAAAATCTGTATTCTCTCCACTGTGCACCTAAAATATAAGCTATACACTCCTGTAACATACTGCTGCTGCGTGACGATAAAGATGGAAGCAGCTCTCATGGCGGCGTCTCTTCATTATTTGACGTTTTCGACTGAATCTAAAACAGCAGCCGAATAAACACTCTGAACCTAAGAGGCAGAAAAGCACAAGTATGCAGATGACAGTTTGACACCCACAGCAGCTCGTCTGTACGTCACATCCTCGCACAGTGTTTTCAGACACACATTAGCAGCATGCAGAGCGTGCACAACAAGTACAACACACTGTCAGATAGCGGCGCACAGGCAAATGATTTATACGCACACAAAAACACACACAGGAAGAAGTGCACCCAGAGGCCCAGCAGGCGGGCGGGCGTACTGTATACACACACACACACACACACACACACACTGGCGTCTGATGAGGTCACATGGTGTACGCAGAGCCTGAGGCTGTCAGGTCTTATTGAGTTTCATTCATTTTAACACAGAGGACAAAATGGAGCTAACTCGCAGAGAGAGGCGGGGGATTCAACCTCACGTCCTCCTGGGGGCTCTGACCATCTGAACCTGACGTCTCCTCACCCGCTGATCCACATTCAAACGTACGTGGCAGCGTCAAACATCCTTTAAAGAGATGCAGCGTCGTGTTTATCCCTGAAGAAGATCTGTGTGATGACGTGATCCTAATTTCCATCCCAGAGAAATCCATCATTTAAGAGATTGACGAGCTGTTAGATAACCATAGATGTTGTTCTACTTTAATTCTGCGCTGAAGGCTTTTCCATATCATTGAAAAATATAATAATAATAATAATAATACAGGACAGTTCATGTTTGTTTACACCGACTACAGGAGTTCAGAGCAGCAGACAGAAACACCTCACTCTGCCGTTTGTCGCTCTGTCCTTCATATCTGATGAGTTTTGTTCCAGACGGTGGAATTGTAAACTGTCGTCCTGTTATCCTGAGCTGCTCTCTGTTCGGTGACGAAAACTATGACTATGATTTAACTCTCCGAAGAAAGTTTGACTCAGATGTTCTCACAGTGATCTGAATCAGAGCTGCTCAGTGATAAGACCGTCTGAAACCTCTTTAACTGTTTCTTTAGTGCAGGTCTGACTCTCACAGTGACGACATACAGTTTCACTCAGAGTTCTCACTGTCCAGTCCAGACCAGGACCACCCCGTGAGTAAAATCTACAATTAGTGAGGCCCCGAAAGATCCCACTTCATCCTCACTGATGCTTTAATAAGCTAACTGTTGCCAGGCAACAAATACAGCTCCTGTGGGTGCCGAGAGTGCGAGTTCACATTACTCAGCAGTAAAGTATTTCCAGGAAATAATAACTAAACAGACCTGGAGCCGAGTCCCACACCTTCAGGTGCTTCATGTCTGGTGAGGGCAGATTCCTGAAGGTTGGGTAAGAGCAGTGAGAGCAGCGAACGTGTTCAAGGTTTGAGAGCAGAGCAGGAGTCTGTGTCTGTCTGCATGTGGGACAGCTCTGCTCTAGTGTTTTCCCAGCAGCCTTTGGGGCAGTAATGAGAGTTTTCTCACAGCCCATGACTCAGAGGGGGAGGATGGAGGTGGGTGAAGGAGGCTGCAGCAGCACACTGCAGTACCACCAACCTCCAAGCTGCCCTTTCTGCTATGTCATCGTGACATCACTTCCTGCTGCTGTTGGCCGCCGGCCCGGATCGGGACGTGTGTTCTGTGTTCCTGCAGTGGGAATGTTTTCACTGTTGCTCAGGAGGTGGCGGCGACCTGGAGTGTTTCCTCTGTGCAGACTGGGTGGAGCGCCCCACCAGGAGATGCTGACATGCTGAAAGAATTCCGATTGTGTTTGTACATCAACACCCAGTAGCCTCTGGGCCCATCATCCACAATGGACCTGATTCCATTAGACGGTCGGAGAGGATATTAGGTGCTGTTTTGGCTCTTTGGGTCACATGGTCTGAAGAGCTGTCTTTCCATTACAGTGGAGATGCAGCTTCCTGAGTAAACACCAAACAAGGGCAACCACTAAACAGATCCTCACTTAACCCGGAGCTCCGCTGCTCTGAGGGATCTCCACAAACATGCCCTGAACTTCACTTAGAAATGTCGCTTCGATAAAAAAATCTTATAATAACGCTCAGGGCTGCTGTGGTATCAACCATCACATCAAGTCAACAGAGTTTTTGCAATATTGAGAAACTTAGAATAGAAAAAGGAAATCACTTCAATAAAGGGAAGGAAGTGAGGGCAGAGTGGTGTGTTACTGCATTATGAATTATTGACAAACACGCCTCCTTTATGTTTTTTTGTTTTAGTACAATATCAATATTTTGTTTATTTTTTTCTCTTCTTTGTCACTCCTGGTATTTTGCCTCAAAACCTGAACTTTGTACCAAAACTAAGATCATCTGAAAGTGACGGAGCTGTGAAGTCGTCCATGTTGGTGACTTGTTCGTTGAAAGTTGTATGGATGGTGGTGGATGTATTGATATCAGTATAAGAATGGAGTCGAGTAGGGCTGGGCGATAAACTGAAAATTTACCGATACTGAAATTTATTACAATAACCGACATCATTTTGCCCATATTGGTATATTCGGTGTCAAAAAAAGGACTAAATAAAAGTTGTTTTTGGATGTGTGTAGGTAGGCTATGGTCTCATGTCCCTTTTAAGATTTAAAAATCGCACATTACGACGAGCTAGTTAATAAAGCTATAGCTATTGATAGCTACACTGCTATTGTGAACAGCTAACAATAGCTAAACGTTACAATAGTAGGCGCTGTTTTCCGACTTGTTTACCGGTATTGTTGCATCATCCTACCACACAGCCAACAAGCCGCAAGGCATGATGATTTGGCGAGAATCAAGTAGCGTCTTGTTTCTTTGGAGCGTGTTTTCATCCCTTCGCTTTAGCCTCTAAAACAGAGAACCAAGGGGAAGGGGTAACAGTGACAATTGGATTGGCCCTAGAGCTGGGCGATAAACTTTAAATTTACTGATACCGAAATTAACCACAAAAACTGACTTCATTTTGCCCATATCGGTATATTCGGTGTCAAAAAAATAAATAAATAAAAGTTGTTTTTGGATGTGTGTAGGTAGGCTATGGTCTCATGTCCCTTTAAGACGCTGTCCTACGTCAGAGACGTGACTCTGCCCCATCCAGTCCGTAACAAAGAGGGAAAGACAGGTGAGGAGATGGAGGACGGAGAGAAAGTTGGAGCGGCTGAAGTAGACGAAGTTAACGTGGGAGGGGGTTAGCAGCTTGTGGAGCAGTTATCGTCCATTTATCGTTATCGAGGTGAACTGATCAATATATCGTGATATTGATTTGAGGCCATATCGCTCAGCCCTAGAGTCGAGTTCTAACTGTCGCTGGGTTTCACTGATACTGAGTGCAGGTGTTTGAATCATCTGTGGTCGGGTGTGAGACGTCACTGTTGACGTGTGGTTTGTTTGTTTTTTGTCGTCATTAAGAGTCTATGATGATCTTTAGTGCTGGGGTACAGTCTCCTATTAAAGCTGCTTCTCATCTAAAAGTGTTGTTGTTGTAGTTGCACATCCTGCTTTGTGGTTAGTTTTGTTTTTTGGGGGGCTGACATCGACGTAGAAACGCTGATGAGAGATTTTTTGTGGGTTTCGAAGTCGTCTGAGAAGAAGAGGTGAAGTTTTGTTTCCACACGGAGGCTCGTTTGTCGTCTGCTCAGTCGTTCTGTATTCGCCTCGTCGTCCTCACCTCGATCTGTGAACTCAGCTCTCCTTCTGCTCAGAAAGCTCCTCCCCCCTCACTGTAGCGTCATCCCCGTTCTCTTATTGAATGCATTGAATACTGTTTGACCTTTCTGTTCCTGTTATATACACTTTGTTTTGTCTTTTTGAGCAGGTTTTATTGTGCTGTTGCAGAGAAATGCCTCCAGAATCCCCTCCCCCACACCACCCTCACGTTCTAGTTAACCTGATAGAGATTTCTCTCTCTCTCCCTGACTACCTTAGCTCACTAATACTAGCTGTGCAGCCTCTACCACCATCTGCATGTCTGTCTGCTTCTCACAAACACACACACAAACTCACTAACACGCTCCTCAAGAGTCTCCGGAGCTGGTTAACACGTTCAATCATGCATTAACATGGTGCTCAGAGTGCCGTCTCCACCATGGCCGTGTAACAGGAGCAGAGTGGCACTCCTTTTCACAGCTTATGGGGAGGAGAGGACTTCTCAGGGAACGAGGGAGGGGGAGGATTAAGACCAGGGCAGGGTCTGGTTGTGGTGTCTTTGTGCGGTTGTGGCGGCCTAAACTTGACCCCTAACTCTGTCTGAGCGGCGAACAGTCACAGGTTTGACTCTGAGGTCGAATCGCCGCCTGTGGGAATCTGTTTCTGTCTGCTGAACCACCATGAAACGACCAGGTCTTTGTCCACGAATCAGGAGGGGCAGAATCAAAAGGGATCTGGGACTTCCTCACTCCTCAAACTCTCACAGACACACACTCACACACCTAAAGAGCCGCCATCTTTATCTCCTCTGTCCAGGCAGCTCGGCGGGCTGTTGTCGTCTCACAGGGTTGTTATTGTTGTTGAACGAATACCAGTCGAACCGAGGGGTGACACTTCCTGTCGTCAGGGGAGCGGTTAATGTGGTACTTGCTTCTAGTGTGGTCATACTAACAGCGAGGGCTGGGCGATAATTCCAGTTTCACATCCCTAATACGTGATCATGGCAACATTAGAGGATAGAGGTGACATATTTAGAGACTTCTCCAGCAGATACAGATAAACAGCAGCAGCAGTCAGTCAGTCTGCAGTTTTTAGTCTGCATGTCAAACTAAATGGCAACTCTACCCTGAAGCATCTCCTGATTTACGGACGGAGAAAGTCGATGTTCTCTGGAAAAAAGAAAAAATGTGTGAAACAAGGAGGCTGGGAAGTCAACACGTATTTCTACAGCATTTAAAAAGATAACAAAAGAGGTGGTAGTATGCTTAAATCAAACAATTTTGGGCAAAGTTTCAAACACAAAAGGTGCTCAAATCGTGACAACAAACCTTCCACATACCAAACAGACATTTATCGCTCCGTTCTTTGTCCTGAGGACTTTTTTTTTTACCTTTTCCAAACTTTGCAGGTCAGATTAGTGGTTGAAAATTAAAGCTCATACTTCATGGTTTCATAGTAAATGTAGAAACAAGACTTTGTTGCATTGCAACAGCGGAGGGGTTTTCCAGAGTGCTGGGTTCTGGAGTGAGCAGGGACCTTACTGTCTCCACACACCATGTGCGAGCAAAATCATTTGCGCGAATGAATTACATGTTAAGTCAATGCAAAGACGCGATTAGACGATCCTACTCCTCTGGCGGCGCGAATGAAGCGAATTGGGCGGGATCTGAAAATGTCTTAACTTGAGCGGATATTTGTGTGGCGATAACTAATCAGTACGAAGGTTGCCGGGTGATGTAAATAAACAGACGGTTGTTCGCTGGTATCAAAATGTAGGACAGACTGATCGTGTCGGCGTATGGGTGTCCCGAATTATATGATACCTTTGTCTATCACTTGATCCCACCAGTTCAATTGGCAGTGATCACTGATGAAATTACCATTGACGCGCGAATAAATACTATTCGTTCACACATCTAGATGCGCGCAAAGTAAGCGAGTAGATGATTTTACTTGTGCTTGGTGTGAGCGCCCCATTAGAGAGATTTCTGACAGAGGTCAGTATGAGGGTTTTCAAAGACACCAATCTGACCACCTCTGGGGTCATCAGGGGGTCATCGTGAAGTCAGGACTGTCATGGCAGTTTGAGCTTGAGTCAACTTAAAGTAAATAAGATAAAATAACAGGAATTTAAAGTTTTTAGTCTATATCTGTATTTATATATCATGATCATGTTTTAGAGATATATCGCCCAGCCCTACGAATAGTCCTCACCTGAAAGGCAATAACAACCACAGCATCATCAACCTTCATCAGTTCACCTTCATGAGGAGAAACCTGATTCATCTCCTCACTCACTCACTCACTCACTCACTGACTCACTCACTCACTCACTCACTCACTCACTCACTCACTCACTCACTCACTCACTCACCCACTCACTCACTCACTCAGCTTCTTCACCTCCAGCAGAAACACATAAAAACCCAAATCACCTCCTCCTCCTCCACCTCCTCCTCGTCCTCCTCCCCTGTGGGCTCCAGACCGTTTTTAGACCTCTTAGGTAACATTTTCATGCCTTCTTCCTCCCCCCCGTCTCTCCCCCCTCCACCCCTCTCACCCACCCTCCTCCCCCCTTTTTTTTTTCACCACATCCACTTCCAGGACAGGAAATTCTTCAAAGGATTCTTTGCAAAAGTAAGTTATTGTTTTGTGTGTCTGAGTGTGTCTCTTCTTGATTATGAGCGCTGCTGCTGTTGTTGTTATTATTTTTCCTCCTCCTCTCACGTAACTCCTCACTCTTTCGATCACACCTGAAGGCTGGAAGAAACACACACACACACACACACACATATTCACACAGAGTTGGGGTGTGTGTCTGCACTGAGACAGACACGGGTCATGCATGTGTCTCTGAGCAGGTGGGGCACTTCTTATGTTTTTTTGTGGTGTGTGTGTGTGTGTGTTTTTGTATTAACAGGCGTGCTTTTTCTCCCTTCAGCTCTTCTTCAATCAGCCCAGAGTGGAACAATAAACACTTTTGAGTGGATGAATGTTTCCCTCATGTTCACACACGCATAATTATTTGACTGTCGTTGTCGTTTCTAACCAATGAGAGGCCACCGTTGTCGACTGCATCAGCGCACCGGTCCTCAAACCGAACTGACCTTCCTGTTTCTTTGATTCAAACTTGGGTCCTCCTGATAATGACACAGCACAACTCCCTGAATCGTGTCCTCTCTCCTCTCTTACCTGGTGCTTTCTCTTTATTCACAGGTGTGCTTTGTGTGTGTGTGTTAACTGGACTTTAATATTTTAAAAATAACGGGTACAGACAGAGGAGCGGGACAAAGAGACGCGACTAAGAGGCCTGAAGAGTTTCTCACTGGTTCCTGTTCCTGTTGTGTTTCCTCTGCAGGCTGGGAAGAAGCCGGTGCGGGCGGTGTTGTGGGTGTCTGCGGATGGTCTACGTGTCGTCGACGACAAAACAAAGGTAAGACGTCCCTCCAGTCGTCGAACACAAACAGAAGAGCGGTATTAGGAGGAACAGGTGTCTGCTCGGCTGTTCATCGTGATAGAGACGCTGCTGTACCTCTGGACCGGTGACCTCCAAAAGGCTCTGTTGAAATATGTTCTCACTGCACCTGCAGGATAAGACATAAGGAAGAGTTGAGGTGACACTGACACCTGCTGGATCGCTTTGGTACTACATGAAAATGTACCCACAGAGCTTTAAAGTAAAACCTGGACTCTTATTTCAATTTAACTTAATGACAAACTTACAGAGAGGATCCCGACAGTCAGAAAGAATCTCATTAAGACTTTTTATCTCTCTCTTTAAAAAAACAGAATCAGGGATTTTAATTTGCAGAGCAGAGAGATAGACTCACAAGAACAAGAACAAACAAGTGTAGTTTACTTTTGTTCGGGTGCAACCAACTCTGGAGAGTTTTTATGACTCAAGCTGGGACTTCCTACCCTCCCTTCATGAATGACCATAATTATATTAAACCGTTTTTCTCGGGAGATCGACAGGAGGATTTTGGAGTTTGTGTCAATCCTGTAGCTTCACTTCAGCATCTATTTGACCAAATTCAGTGGAGGACTCCTCGATTTAAAAACACATGAATGTGAATAAGAGGTTTATGATTTATTCATCTGAAATTCACGAGGATTTACTCACCTTTGACTTGATTTAGAGACATATTAACTCTGTAACCTGCAGTATTTGTCTCTGTTCTTTATCCTCAAACCTTCATCTGTGAACTCTGCTCTTGTTTTCCTCTGAGCTGAAGGGAGCTCCGTTTTTAAGAATATTAGTTATTTTATTTTCCTGGTGCAGATTTGTTTTCAGAAAAATACAGACACAGTTTTTCTCTAAGAGTGAGACAAAAGTTGTTAAAGTTTTAGTGAAGTTTAAAAAGTCATCGAGAGACGGCCGTCAGGAACTCTGTTTCAGCGTATGTCTGTGCTGCACTCTTGGTCTGTTTTTGCTGTTTTGTTGAATTTATGAAGAATAAAACAGATTTGAGGATCTGAGAGTCCTCTCCGGGTTATTTTTCAATCAGAGAGCAGCACTTGTTGAGCTCTTGCTGCTCAGACGCTCTCCAAGCTCTCAGATTGAAGCACCGCTCACCGAGCAAATCACTCCACCCACGTTTAGATTGGACTGGATTGAGAGTCACTTCACCCCCGACTGAAGGTTTCAACATAATGAGTTAATGTTGCTTTTCCAGGACCTGATTCTGGACCAGACGATAGAGAAGGTGTCGTTCTGCGCTCCGGACCGGAACTTTGAGAGGGCGTTTTCGTACATCTGCAGGGATGGGACGACACGGCGCTGGATCTGCCACTGTTTCATGGCCATTAAAGACTCAGTGAGTGATTTCACCTCCTGACCTGTGTTGATAAATTTTCAGCTATGATTGTCGTTAGTCTGTCACGTTTTTGAACAATCCGTCATCTCTGCTGCTCAGTGAGTTTGATGTTCGTCTGAAATTCAGTCAAACCATCAAACTCATCCTTCGTTTCGTTTTTGTTTCAGGGAGAACGTCTCAGTCACGCCGTCGGTTGCGCATTCGCCGCCTGTCTGGAGCGGAAACAGAAACGAGAGAAGGAGTGCGGGGTCACGGCGACCTTTGACGCCAACAGAACCACTTTTACCCGGGAGGGCTCGTTTCGTGTCACAACAGCGACCGAGGCGGCAGAGCGGGAGGAAGTCATGCGGCAGCTGCAGGACGCTAAGAAAGGTCTGTTTGTGTGTCGTGACTCCGCTGTCTGACCTGCTGTCGTTTCCTCTCCGCCGTCTCAACATTCCTCCCTCTCTCACAGCAGAGACAGACGTGACCATCGCCGGGAACTCGGCCACCAGTGTGACAAACTCCTCCACACACCCCACGGGAGGCTCACCTTCCCCCTCGTCCTCCCCTCCGCTCACCATGACCGCGCTGGGACCCCAGGCGATACCGCGCAGACACGCGCCGGCCGACGTGATCGCCAGGCAGGGCTCCTTCAGAGGCTTCCCGGCACTCAGTCAGAAGACCTCTCCTTTCAAACGACAGCTGTCGCTGCGCATGAACGAGCTGCCCTCCACCATGCAGCGCAAGTCCGACTTCCCCATCAAGAACACAGGTGAGCGTGGACCCCGCGGCCTGAATCACCCGCCGCAAAAAAGAAGAAAAGAAACTTGTGGAACTTTTCTGTTTGGTTTAAAGGGATATTCCGGCATAAAACTAAGTTAGGGTCAAACACACTTTAACACCGAGTTAGACGCCCCGTCGAAAGATGAATGTTGCCGACCGCTTGCTTCTCTAGTTATACCAACTTTAGTAACGACCGCAGGATAGCAATACACAGCGATAAACAAACCTCAACCAAAACGCCACTCTATAGCCACAAATAATGCTCAGAACAGCACCTAACTTCATCAACAGGACATATAGGGTCACAGACATAGTACTAGACACCAAACATCTTTTTAACTTTGACTAATTTCTTTAACAAAGAGACTAAACGCAACTCACCTACTCTCTTCCAGCTAGGGATGTAACGAAAAATTATCACGGTTAAAAAGTATTTATACGCGCCCTGAAATCATTTAACAGAGTTTTATTTTGAAAGAACAATCAAAATAAAACGCAGAATGAACTTTTCCTTAACCTAATTTGGAATAACAGAGGAACAATAAGCTTAAAGAATTAAAGATGGGGCCTTAAAAGAGCCAGAGGTCATCAACACTAGTACTGGTAATAACAAAGTACAAAATAATGTGACAGTGGCATAAACATTAACATTATAACAAATAAATAAGATTTAAATAAAATGACATTCCTTAATATAACACAACTATATGAAACAAAACAACCACATGTAAACAAATGTGTAATTCAGGCGTTTAAAATAACAAAAAATATGTAAACAAATTATTTCCTTTAAGTAATAATCACCATATTAATCATTTTCCACTGTAGACGCGGTAGTTCTTCTGCCTTAGCGTCTCGGTCTGATTGTATTTCCATAAAGAAATGATCATAAATGTTCTTCCTTGAGCTGCGAAACCCCGCTGTAGTTCCGTTCTAACAAGCGGCTGCTGGAAGAGAGTAGGTGAGTTGTGTTTAGTGTCTTTGCTAATGAAATGAGTCAAAGTTAAAAAGATGTTTGGTTTCTAGTACTATGTCTGTGACCCTATATGTCCTGTTGATGAAGTTAGGTGCTGTTCTGAGCATTATTTGTGGCTATAGAGTGGCGTTTTGGTTGAGCGCGTGTCTCTCTGTATTGCTATCCTGCGGTCGTCACTAAAGTTGGTATAACTAGAGAAGTAAGCGGTCGACAACATTCATCTCTGGAGGGGGGGTCTAACTCGGTGTTACGGTGTGTTTGACCTTTAATTAATTTTACGCCGGAATATCCCTTTAAAGTCACTGAATCACTGCTGTAGGAGTTAACAAAGCTCTGGTGTTTTTTCCCTTCAGTCCCCGAGGTTGAAGGAGAGAGCGACAGCATCAGTTCACTGTGCACTCAGATCACCACGGCTTTCAGCGGACCCCCAGAGGACCCCTTCTCCTCAGCACCGATGCCCAAACCTGCTTCATCTCCACAGTCTCCTGTAGCACCAGGTAACATCAGCAGAACTTCTCTGTGTGAGCTGCACTGCTGTGAATTATCTAAGCGGACAGATCGAATCTGTAAACCTGAGATCAGACCTGTCGCTACGTAAAACTAAACAATACACCATCTTAATTCTGAGCGACTCTGATGAGTTTTATGTAAATCCACGAGCAGAATGAGAAACAACAGACGAACTCTGCAGCAGATGTCTGCCAGAATCTTCTCTGGCCAGCAGAGTTATTTATCGCTCAGATTCTGGACCAGTTTTCTGCTCGTTACGCTCCAGAGGAAACCATCAGACTTCTGTTGGCTGAATTTTAAATGTGCTTACATTTCCCATCACCACATTTGTTGTGTTAACCTCATAAATAGGATTGACACGTTGTTGAGAGTGTTTATTAATCGCATGGTTACGTTGTGCATGTCTAACCGAAGGCCGGCCCGCTCGTACTAGCTCCTGTCTCTTATTATCTGCTGTAGTGAACGGCACAGCTCCCGCCTTCTCTGTCACTGCTGCTGCTGCTGCTGCTGCTGCGTCCGCTGCTGTAACCTCTAACCCCCCAGTCCTGCCCCCCGCTCTGCCTGCTCGAGACACTAACCCCTGGGCTAAGACTCCAGGTGGGGCCCCAGCTCCCGCACAGCCAGGTAAGAATATTAGAGAGGCACGATTCACAGGTTTGCATGGCGAAGGACGCAGCAGGAGTCGACAGGACTCTTCTACTACAGAGCCAGAACTGTCAGAATGTGGTTTGGGATCATATGAAGGTCTTCCCTAAAACATGGAGATATTGTTTAACACTTAGAACTCCCAGCTATTTTTTGCTATTTTTGGTCCACCTGTTTTTTCTTCAACTCGATCCTTTCAATCACAGCAAATACATACACATCTTTGTTTTCAGGACGACCTCAGCTGTCAGTTTATGGAGCAAAAATGATGTCAAATGAATGTGACAGTAGATTCAGAACCATCAAAGTCAACCAAAAAACAAAAACGGAAATTTATACCAACAGAACTTTGCTAAAAAACACATAAATCTACAGTGACCAAGCCTTTTCTCACCTGAACATCATTCTCTTTAGTCTTGGCTATCAGGAGAAGAAATATTGGGATTGGAACAAACACACAACAGAAACTATTGACATATTTACACTCATTCTTCCAGGCGTTTTTTACTATTTACTATGAGACAGAGGACCACATCATACTGCTCAGAATCTCTTCTTTGCTTGTTTCCAAACATTGAGGACCATTATTTCTTATTTCGTAGACAAGCAGGGAACTTTCTCGTCTCTTGTTGATCTTTGGTTGCCTCTTATTGGACACTACCGTCAATGGAACAATAGAAGAAGAATAAGAGACCATGTAATTGGTCAAAAGTTTGACAGAAAAAGACGTCATCATCAAAACAGCTTGTTGGACCTGGAAGATATTAGCAGCATTCAGCGATAGCGATCTTTTTTTTAATCATGACAGTCTGATAAATAATCATGTTTTTAGCGGTATATCAATGCGGATTTACCGTCAAATGTCTCTGATCAAACACCTGTTTTTGTGGCTGGATTGTAAACCTTGTGGCAGGTGTAGAAATGTCTGGAAACCCTCGATAGATCACCAAAAGGGTAAACTTTTGAGCACTTTTTATCCCGTAGAGATACACGGTATAGTTCCTGAGAAACTAGACATCCCTGATCCTGTAAAACATGATGAATCCTCGTCTTTTAAACGTGTCCGCTCACTTTCTTTTCTTTTACATCAACAGGAAGTAACTGGACAGCTCCCACCCCGGTGATCGTGGTCCCGCCCTCGTCCTCTCCGGTCATATCCTCCCACAAACGCACCCCGTCTGAGGCGGACCGGTGGTTAGAAGAAGTCACCAAGTCTGTCCGAGCCCCGCAGCCAAATCCAATCCTGGCGGCCACGCCTCCCGCTCAGCCTTTCACGCCTCCCTCTCAGCCGTTCGCGGCGCCCGTTGTGGGGTTGCCCGTGGCGCCCGCTCCCGCCGTTCCTCCCCCCGTGGCCTTCATGCCCTCTCTGCCCACAGCCGTGCCCATGTTGCCCCCTCGCCAGCCAGCCTTCCACACTCAGGCCCCGGCCTCTTACCCGATGCCGAACGGACTGCCGTTCCCTCAGCCCAGCGTGCCCGTGGTCGGCATCACGCCCTCACAGATGGTGGCTAATGTGTTCGGTTCAGCCACGCAACCCCAGCCCTTCCCAGTCCCCGCCACCGCCACAACAACACAACAGGAAGTGCAGGCTGTGGCCAACATCAGCCCCTTCATCAAACCACCCCCACAGCCCGCCGCTGTGCACCCCGCCCCACTCCAGCCATCCAATGGCAGCGTGACCTTTAACGGGGCAGACAGCTGGGCCGCCCCGTCCCAACTCGCTCCATCCTCCCCAGCCACCCAGCCGCCCCCACAGCCGCAGGAAGATGCCTTTGAGGCCCAGTGGGCAGCCTTGGAGGGCCGCTCCCGCCAGCGCACCACACCCTCCCCGACAAATCCCTTCTCCACAGAGCTGCACAAGACCTTTGAGATCCAGCTCTGAAAGCTGCGATCAGAAGAGCCCGGACATTCAGAGGCCGTTAAGTTAAGAGGGGGGGGTGTGTATGTGAGTGACTCGAAAAGAGAGGAACAACTTCCTGTCTCCGTTTCATTGGACAAGCTCAGCAGGGCGACAAAGAAGTGGGAGACTGTGGAGAGCAGGGGGTGAATCAGCAGGAGCAGAGCCCTGCACAGCAGAGAGAGGAGAGGAAAAACCGACTCCCTGCTGTTCAGGACAGAGCGCCTCCCTCCCTCCCTCCCTCCCTCCCTCCTTCCACGTCTCATTAGCTTCGTCTGTATCGTTTTGTTTGTGCTGTGGAGCGCAAGGTCATCTGTACCCTGTGGAATATCTGTGTTGAGCTGCACCTGACCCCTCGTCACCCTCCAGCACACGCTCAGGTGTGCCGCTCGTGTCTCCCACCTGCTTACGCTCAATCCAGACCCCAGAACTCGACCTCCCTCACCTGGCAGAGGAACTGCAGCACTGAGAGAACTCAGCTTCCACAGGAGAAGTTCTCGTGGTTAACTTCCCGAGAAGAATCGAGTGAGACGATGCCAAAATCTTTATTTTTATGCATTAAGTATATTTTAAATAGCTTTGGAATCTAACAGAAGAGTTGTAAGTAATCGTGCCAAAGGCACAGGCTAGCTACAATGAGACATGTTCCTGTAAACAAGAAATGACCGTATATATATTATACATAAAAAAATCTATATATCTATAAAGAATCTATACTGTTCACACAGCTTACAGCAGTGCTAATTTTTAATGTGATGTAAAGAGATTTTGTGAAGGGACAGCTGCTTTACTTTTATTTTTGTTTGAATGTTTTTATTATTTTTGAAGAAGAAATCTCTTTATTTCCGTCTCTGTTGCATCCTGTGATTGGATGTGAAGCATCTCACTGTAAATAGGGTATCATTGCAGCAACAATCATTGTGGACCTGGTGGTGGTGGTGGAGGTGGTGGTGGTGGTGCCCGACCGGTTGCCTCTCTTCTCTGTGCTCAGTTTGAATAGTTCGTGTGCATCAGTACTCGACACGTTCTTCTTCTTCTTCTGTCCTCCTCACTGTCGTTCTCTTTGTGTGGTAACGATCTTGTTTTTTATTTAATGCAGTAGGATGAGTCGTCTTCTGTTTCACCACCTCCTATCTTATTTTTTTTAAATAGTTGATTTCTAAACTTTTGTTTTGCACAAGCACTAAAGTAGATGATTTGACCTCACAGGTGACCTTGATCAACACAGGTGAGTTAGTCCGCGGCGCTGACTCGGCCTGACCTCCACCTAAAAAAAAACTACAGGGAGATAAAAACGGTTTCATCTCTCACTGTCTGATTTTTCTCTCTGTCATGTTTTTATTTTTTTAAATCAAACCTGTGAATATGATCTATTATCTGATCTATTTTTCCATTTTGTAATTATTTCATTACTTTATTCCACTTCTTTGGAGAAATATTGAAGCTAAAAGATTGAATAAATTGATGGTGGTAGAGGAAAAACGCTGTCTGTGTTCTTGACTGTGATTTTAATTCACACCTCCAGAGTCGCTAAAATACAAACCGAATATAAGACTTATTGTTCCTCATGAGTGTGTGGGACACAACAGTATGACACATGGCAGTCCAGCCTATCGGAGTGAGTCATATTTTGAGAAAACACACGTAATGTTAAGACAACAAGGACATTTAATGTTAAAATCAGAACTTTAATTTGGATTTTCTGCAGAAAAAATAAGGATTGCACTCTTTTACATTTTATATTGCATCAGTTACTGATTTTGGTATAAGCTGCAAGCATTACCTGATTTTTAACATTAGGATTTACTGCTGGACATTTAATCATAAAGTCTGCAAAACTGCTGATTAAATTGAAATAAAAATTAAGCTTAAGGAGAGAAGCTCACACAATGTCAGGTGTCCTATCACACTTGTTTTGCCTGTTTCTGGATTATAATGTAAGTATTCAGTCCTCAACATTTCTGTAAAAGTAGTACAGACTTGTAATTTTATTCAAAATGTTCAAATCCTCCTCGAAAATGATACTCTAGTGTCTTTTTACCCATGAATTAAATGTTTTTATTTCTACTTCGGGCCTGTTCACTCCTCTGTGTATTTTGTTGGTGTTGTTATCCCGCCTGTCCGGCAGGGGGCGCCGGTCACAGAGCTGCGCGGTTATAAATGCAGCCCGGACGCTATGGCTCAGATTAGCATAAAAAAGCAAGGGTACATGTGCGGAAAACTGGCGTTGTGTTGGTTTAAAACGTAAAGGTAAGACTCAAACTTATCATATTAGTACAAAAAAGCACCGCGACGTGAAAACGCGTTATGACAGACAGTTTGTCACCGGGACGTTTAGTGGAACAAGCCGAGAGAGGGAGCGAGATAACCGGCTAGCTGTTGGGGGCTAACTAGGTTAACGTTAACTTTGCTTCAAAGAGAAAGTCTAAAAAATAACGACATTATCTGGAAATGCTTCAAAGTCAAGCTTCAAACTGAGGAGATTAACCTGTTTTAGTTATCGACGCTGTTGTCGCAAAGAGAGGACAAAGAGTAGAGGACGCTAACGGCTAATGCTAGCTGTGGAGTAAAAACTGAAGGTGTTCAGGGATAAAAGCGAATAAAAGATTCATTTTTACATTAAAAACAAATTATCGTGCAAAAACGAGGTGATTTTAGTCTTTATTTTTGTTCGGAAACGATGTTAAAAGCGCTGGGGAAACGTTTTGTCAGGCTAGTCAACGTTACCTGTGACCGGTGTTTCGGTCAATTATGTGACCCAGTTATTTTGAGTCCTTTTATAGACAGCAGCTCTATATAGGACTCACTGAATTTGTTGCTTTAAACACACTTTGTGCCTTTATGATATGCTAAAAAAAACATCCAGAAAGCTTTAGGCTGTATTCATGATCGTAGTTTTGATTTGGTAGAAGAATTATGAGCTTCACCACCACACCAGTGACAAATAACACGTTTCAATACCTGTTCATATCAGAAATTTGACAAACCTGTGCAAAACTGGAGCACCTAATTGTGTGCAGTGGGTTCAGTGGTGGTAAAACAGGCTGAAGTGAACACTGATGCAGTTTTATTAGATGTGGACTCAGATTATTGGCGCTTGGCTGATAAATTTATCAGCCATTTGTTCTATAGATGGTGATAAAACTAACTCTGGATTCCCCTCTGGGTCTACTGTCCGGACTACAACACTACCTGATTGACTAGATGTCACAAAGCTGTGTAACATAACCAAACTGTTTAACTCTTAACTCCTGTACGTGGTGTTAAAAGTTTCAGTTTTGATGTAAGATTTCCTTCTGGAGAGGTTTTTACTTTCAGATGTTTTGACAGAGGGTCTAACACCTCGGGCCAAAACGGACATTTCAATCAACCAATCAATTTTTATTTATACAGTGCCAAATTGCAACAGTCGTCATCCCGTGATGCTTTCCAAAAGAGCAGGTGATTAATGTCGGGGAGGCTGATCTTCATGTCCGCAGCATCAGTCCAGAGGAACCTAAGAGACGAGGGAGTTCAGGGACACTCAGAGAGATCAGCAACTTTAATGGGACATGAAGATCTAAAGGGAGCGAGAGGGACATTTTGTTCTCGTGAATGAAAACACAGGGGAGGTCTCCTACTGAGGCGCCCTGTTTGAGATCGTAAGAAGAGGTCTGGTAGTTCGGTTATCGACTCTGTTATTCAGGGGTATGAGTCGCCGTGTGGACATGGTAGACCCTCTAACCCTGAGTGTTTTTGTCTCCAGGTTTGCACCTTTAGCTGGACATCACCACAAACCAACATGTCTCACCGAGGCCCTTTAACCGCTGTCATAACAACAGTATTAGGGGCGACCTTAGGTGGGCTGCTCATATGGCGGGTTTACCGGACCAAAAGGAAGAGGCTGCCTTTCAATCAGAAGGCGGATGATCCTGTGGAAGCTCCGTGTCCTGTGGAAAAGACGTTCACCGCTGTGGAGTATAAGAGCCCAGAGTCCTCACATGTACTAGATAAAGAGATTAAAGCTGTGGAGGGTCAGACCTCATCGCTGCCCCCTCCTGTGCAGATCCCGACCACCGATCAGCTGCTGGGAGTGAAACCGCTGATGGTGAGCTCTGAAGAAGAATGGCAGCAGCTGTGGCCGCTGATGCAGAAGGAGCTGTCGGATGTTCCTGTGCTGGGGCTCGACTGTGAATGGGTAAAAAAATATGGATATTTATCTTCTGCAGGTTTTAGAGAAAAAACAGTGTTTCTATACTTCTTATTTTGGTGGTTAACGGCTTAATGCAATCTGAGAAAGACTTGAATTTGTGTCCGATAGATCGGTTAAGTGTTTCTTACAAGTACCAGTGTATTAAAATGCATTTAGACTTTTTTCTGACTTATTTATTGCGATTGTTTATGATGACTTTATGGTGACACTGATGAAGCTGCAGCCTCAGTTTGAACTCAACTCCCTCCTGTCATATCTCCAGCTCTCTGTGTCTGATCACGATGTCTTGTCTTGTTGCAGGTGTCGGTAAAAGGCCGGGCGTCTGCAGTCTCCCTCTTGCAGATGTCCTCGTATTCAGGTCTGTGTGTCCTGGTGAGGCTGCTGGCGTTTCGTAACGGCCAGAGGACGTTCCCCCTCAGTTTAACGGAACTCCTCAGAGACCCGCGCGTGTTCAAAGTCGGCGTCGGCTGCTACGAAGACGGGAAGCGTCTGACTCGTGACTACGGTCTGCTGCTGAAGTGTACGGTCGACCTGCGCTACATCGCCTTAAGACAGAGGTACTATGTTGTCTGTGTTCTCTCAAAGCGTTTGACTCTCTTTTGGCTCACTGCGGTGTTGTTTTTGAGTTGAAAATGACCCTCTTCACTTCTGTCTCCATTTCCAGGCAAACTAAAGTGAGTAACGACATGAGCCTGAAGTCTCTGGCAGCAGATCTGTTGGATGTATCTCTGGATAAATCTCTGAAGCTTCGCTGCAGCGATTGGGAGGCAGAGCAGCTGACAACAGAGCAGGTGATTCACCGCTCCACATTCCTCATCTCTCTCATTTTTCACATCTGTTAATAAATCAGCAGTTTTTAAAAATATAGAAATCACTAAAAAGCAAAGAGGCGCTTTTTTTCCCTGAGAACTTTTTGTGATTTTTATATCAACATGAAACCTCATCCAGAGAGCATCTAAAACAAAATCAATGTGTGAGTGGGAGGAACTTTTTTGGCTGCTCCTGCAAAGACTAATCAGATTTATTTTCCCCGACACTGAAGATTAAGTGAGCGACATTTTCAGCTCCTCCATCGCTCAGATGGGCTTTCAATTCTCCAATCAATCCAGAAGTTACCGGCTAAATCTGTCGTTCTTCGTCTGTGTCTCTCTAAACTTCCTCATCTGTTCTCTCATCACCAGATGACCTACGCCGCCAGAGACGCCCAAGTCTCTGTCGCTCTCTTCCTCCATCTCCTCGGCCTCCACTCTGACGCCAGTCCCGCCTCTTCCAGCAGGTGCTCTTACTCCGAGCTGGCCTCCTGCTGCCAGGGCCTGGTGGACGTCCCCTTCAGGGGCCGAGGAGGAGACGGGGACAACAGGAACGCAGACGGAGAGAGGAGGCGGAGGACGCAGAAACTGTCCTCGAGCGGGAGCCCAGAGTCTGGAGATCAACAAGTCCCAGACTTTCAGAAGAACAACAAGAGGAAACTGCTGGGTGTGGGCTACTCTGCCAGGTGAGGAGGGACTCCAGCGTCGTCAGGACAGTGGAGAATTAAAATGAATTCACATTAAACCTTCTCCTCTGTGTAACAGGAAGACTCCTCTCTATGATAACTGCTTCCTGCACGCTCCAGACGGCCAGCCTCTGTGTACCTGCGACAAGAAGAAAGCCAAATGGTACCTAGATAAAGGAATAGGAGGTACATTAGATCACTCTAACATGATAACATCAAAACACAATGTCAGAACAGTTTAAAGCTGCAGTGAGCGACTTTGTCCTTCAGAGTTTCTCCCTGATTTACTTCCTTTAAAGTTACAGAGTAAACAGGAACCTTTAAGAGAAAAGTTTTATCTTCTTTCACTTTGACTGTTTTAAATTCAGCAGAAGAAGCTTGAAACTTCTTTGTGTTCTTCACTGAAATCTCTGTTTTTGACCCAGAGCTGCAGAGTGAAGATCCTTTCGTCGTGAGGCTGCTCTTCGAGCCGTCGGGACGTCCTGATTCTCAACAGGACTATTATCTCACCGCCAAAGAGAACCTGTGCGTGGTCTGTGGAAAAGCAGATTCATACATCAGGTTAGAAATCTTCACTTCATATCCAATCATCAGCTGTTTAGATAAAACTGTATTTTCTGCTTAAAATCAAAACTCCGATTTCTTTTCAGTATTTTTCTCAATCACGTTTTTATCATCGGTTACCTGGTTTCCTTTCATTTCTCAGGAAAAACATCGTGCCACACGAGTACAGGCGGCATTTTCCCACCGAGATGAAGAACCACAACTCCCATGACATCCTGCTGCTCTGCACCAGCTGCCACGCCGCCTCAAACGTGTTCGACAGCTTCCTGAAGCAGCAGCTGGCTGAAGAGTACGCCGCCCCTCAGGGCTGCGAGGAGGGGGTCCGCCTGCTGGAGGACACAGACCGGCGGCGGGTTCGTTCCGCGGCTCGCGCTCTGCTCACTGCCGGGGACGGGCTTCCGCAGCAGCGGCGAGACAAGCTGCAGGATCTGATCAAGAGTTTCCTCAACATGAACGAGGAGGAGAAGCTGGCGGAGGACGCTCTGCAGCAGGCCGCTGGTTTGGAGACCAGGTGAGACTCGACTCAGGCTGTTTGATTTGAGGGTTTAATTTATACCTGCGGGATCCGATTTCTCCTCAAATATTCACTTTCACGAGTTTCCTGGCACAGCGGCGTCAGTTAACACAGCTGGAGATGAATAATAACCAAAGAGAGAGAGAGAGAGAGAGCGTAGATTTCACTGTCAAATCTCCTAAAGTCAGAGGAGGGGGAACATCGAGTCAGTGTCTTTAATCCAAGCTAAGAATTTGTGCTCAGAGCTGAAGCTGCTGGAAGACGATTTCCACAACTATCATCCACCGCCAGACCAGGATCTGATTGGACCGTGTTTGATCTGCAGATGTTTTGCTTGACTTAAAGGGATATTCCGGCGTTAAATTAACTTAGGGTCAAATACACCGTAACACCGAGTTAGACACCCTCTCAAAAGATGAATGTTGTCGACCGCTTGCTTCTCTAGTTCTATCTCAGACTCCTCCTCTCTCCTCTGCAGGATCTTCAATGAGGCGTACGTTCCTCACGGTCTGAAGGTGGTTCAGGCCCACGCCGAGCGGGGCCTGCAGGGTCTGATGGAGCTGGAGCGTCGCTGGAGGCAGCACTTCCTCACCTCCATGCAGCCCCAGCACCTCCCTCCTCTCTGGTCCGTGGACCACAACCACAGCAAGTTCCTCCACAGATATGGAGTGGACCTGCCCGTCAAACTCAACTGACGGTCTGTGGGACCACGTGAGGACCCGGACGCTGCTACAGACTGAGGAAAGAAACTGAACTCGCCCGTGTTTGGGTCAGAACTTCACAGACGCTCTTTCTATTTCAGAAGCCTGATAGGTTTTTTAAAAGTGAGCAGAAGAGACTGAAACGTTTCAGCATGTGCAGCTCTAAAGGCAGCTGTGATGAACTATGAAAGACTTGAAATGAAGCGACTCATTATTTTCTTTCAGAAATAGAGTCTCATGTTAATATTTATATTCTTTAACCCTCTGCCCTGCTTTAGTTTTCCGTCTGTTGCCTCTTTTCAGTCAACAGATGAACGGTGAGATCCTCAGAAGCATCTAGAAATCAAACTTAGTCTGGTTTCAAGGTGCCTTAGAGCTCCTCCTCCTCCTCACATGTTCGGTGTGTAATAACGTCACAGAGGGAGACGAATGCCGCCCTTCGGTAAAGTTGATTATTTCTCTCCTGATGTTTGTGTCCTGCCGCTGATTCTCCTGAGGGTTCGGACTCCTCTATGGCTCGTGTTTTAACGTGCCTCTTAATCTCCGAACCCGACCGGAGAGCAGACGCAGCGGCAGAACGAGACCTCCTACAGAATCCAAACAGCCCGGTAAAGAAGAGGTGCCAACTTTTTTTTAATGAGAACACTAAACCCTCCCTCCTCTCCCTCTTTGCAAGGCAGATTTTATCTTTGTGGAGTGTGATGGATGAATTTACAACACAGCTGCTTTGTCTTGATTCCTGGATGTGAGCCTGCGAGCTGTTTTGTTTTCCTAAATTGTGAATGTAAAAAAATAAAAGTAATGTTTGTATTAATTAATCTGCGGATTAAGTTGCTGGAAAAGAAGTCATCACACCACAAACACGACCACTTTCATTGCTTCTTTTTTATTTCTTACAAAATCACAGTTTAATAAATAGTCTGTAAAAATGAGTACAAAAGCGGTTTTCTTAACATTTCATATATGAATCACTCGTGACTTTCAGCTCAAAGGAGTCTTCAGTTGGATTTTTTTGTCAGGAATGACTTTTTTTCTTTTTTTTTTTTCTTTTTTTTTTACAATCTAGTTTTGCTGAATTAAGGCCTCTTGATTTTGGCATCAGAACAATCTGTCAGTCAAATGTTTTGTATTTTGAATTAGTATAGAGTTATGAGCTCCCCTGGTTTCACAGTTCAGTCAGAAAACAAAGAATAAATAAGTAAATAAAAAAATACATTTACAAATAAATACCAAAATGGCTCAACATGCAGATGCTGACAAAACCAAGCACATTTCTAAAGTCCAGTGTTTGACACTGCAGACATAAAACCATGGCACATGAGGCTGCCTCAGGAAAGGGATCCCACCAAAACTGATCAACTGATTCTGACTTTTTTTAGGAAGAGGGAAAACATGGGCACAAGTCAGAAAACACTGTCTTTAAAAAAAAACTTTAACATTTTGGTGGAATTTCCCTTTTTAGAAGTAAATCGTGACAAGGAGTGCAATCCTGTGATGTGAAAGACACTCTGACATCTTTACTGCATTACAGAGAAACCTCTGAGGGTGGAAACACACCTGAACATTTCATCCTAATATCTCCAGGACAGGAATACTTTATTATTTGGAAAAACAGACCCTCATACCCCTCAGTTAGAAATCTATCTGTGAAGTGTGGGATTAAAAACCCAAATAGCGTGTTAGCTTAGCATGAAACAAAGACAGGAAATAGCTAGCTAGTAGCTAGCCCGCCAAAATGAAACGGTCACAAAAATACTCCTAATTCTTCGTTTGTTCGACTGTTAAATGTTTTAACCTTTTAAAAAATGCCAATCACAGTAGTTCATTAACCTATCAAGATAAATCTTACTTTTAACTCCGTTTAAAATTCCGTAATTTTGACTATTATTGAGCAGTTCTTGTATCTGGATGCACTTTAAGATTTTGTCCCATGATTTATTATTTAAATAAATGCTGCACTGATACTAAATGCTGCTTTTCGAGAGTTTTTTGTGTGTAAAATATGCACATATGAGGGCGGATTACGGAGAAAAATTCTGCTGTTTCTCTGATTTAATGACAAGTATCAAAAAACTACGTGATATTTTTCTTTTTTCTGTTTTTGGTAATTATGGAAAACTCTCGTTTACTCTGGAAAGAAAGCTATTTTACACCAAGAAAATTTCTTAATAATCCTTGGATTATTATACCATTAATTAAAAAACAGCGGCGGATTATTACATACTCAAATACTTTAGAACAATGAGGAAGTGGAGTTTAGTTTTTGGCCAGTAGGGGGCAGTAGAACCGAGCTGGGAGCATAGCGTCAACACACTCGGTATTTAATTCAACCATTATCGTGTTATTCCATTTTTTAAAAGATTTTAACGTGTTTCCGGGCTTTATTTCGACAGCATAGATTGAAAGCGACATGAAACACGGGAAGAGAGGCCAACATGGAGACCGGAACTCAATATAACCACCGACGATTACCATCAGGTAAGTAACCGAGTTTAACCCTCATCTTGGTCCGTCATTGTCCTGTATAACAGATTCGTTTTAGTCAAAAACTTATTTTCTTACTGCAAAACTTTTGGCGAGAACCCGTTCTAAAGAGATACTGGGTTTTAGAGAAGTGTTTGTAAAACTCTCAAACTGCTTCTAGATCAAATCTCAGGTGTGTTTCCACCCGGACTACTTCAGAGGATCTCCTCACTAAATTACTGCATATTATAACTCCTTTTGTTCGTCCCAACAAAAGAACATTTTACACATTAACATAAATACAAAATGCAATATAAGAAATAAAAAGGCCTGTTTGATCTCAGCCCCAAATCTCTGGAAGTGTTTTTTAAATCATCATATTAATGATCTTCTCATAATAAGGCATATTCAATCGTTTCCAATTCACTAATCTCCTTATTTAACCTGCAAAATCTACATTTTTCAATCAATGCCAACTAATTTGCAGCCTTAACGTTTAAAACTTTGAGGTAAAATTTATCTACCAAGTCTATTTTGCTTATTTAATCTCTCACCAATTTTACAGGAGAAGAATTCACATGTGTCCAAACTGGCCTGTAAGATTGTCACATGATCAGAAGATGCTGCAGAAACAAGATAGCTCCACAAATGCTGCCTGAAAGAAAATAAACCCTCAGATTGGTGCGGCAGAGTTCAGTCAAATAATGTCACGAATGAAGAGAAATCGAGATGTGAAGAGGTGAAGCGGATGATTTCTCTCGTTTTTTTGGTCAAAGGCTGTTTGATGATGCAGAGAGGCTTTCGTTCTGTACAGTGTGTTGTGGGAAAAAAATACAATTTTGGTGTTTTTCTTGTTTAAACTGGACAATTGCATGAACACTTGTGTCATAAAGTGACCCTCGAACATGTCGGACATAAATCCTCTGAACTACACGGGCTGACAAAAGAAAACACACATCCTTCACTCCTCTAAACAATCCTGCTTCATTCTCCTCACTGCACGGCTTTGGCTCCACTCAGCTGGTTTGAACTGGAAGTTGTGGTCAGCACCGATTTCCGAGAGTTAATTTAACCATCTAAATAAAGTCAAAGTAAATTAAAAAATTTGGGGGAAATTTTTGACGGAAAATTATAATTTTGTGGAAGAATGTGGTTAATACTCATTTTTTTAATAATAAAAACTCTGGATAAACAGAGTCATAATTAAAAGAAATTCATACTTAAGGATAAAAAGTCAAATATGTGTGATTAAAAAATCATTTTTATGAAGTCAAATAACTGAAATTTTGAGGAAGTTGAAATACTGAGATTTGTCACATGTGATAAAACAACCTCTAAGTCCTGGTTATAGAGAAAAAAATTAATGTGGTCATAAAGTCATTTTACTCATTATTAAAAACCACCGTCAGAAAAAGAGAAAGCATTCGGGTGGCAAAAAAAAAGGTGAGGAAAAAGTCAAGGTTAGAAAATTAGATTAGATTTATGCAGAGAAGGTCATAGTTTTCCGGTTTAGAGTCATATTTAGGAGATAAAAAATAATTGTGAGGGGAAAACAGAAATTATGAAGAAAAATATAAAAGACAAGAAAAAAATGTCAGTATAAAAAAGTTTTTTTACAAGTCAAGTCATAAGTCAAAATTGGATAAAAGGAAATATAGGTAATTTAAAAAAACAAAATAAAAAGAGCCAAAATGAATAAAATATTAACAATGACCATTTTTAATTATCGGCTAAAAGTGAAAATCATGATTCAATTCTTTTTTCTCATAATTTTGACTTTATATCTCAAAATAATGAATTTTTAAAATCTATGAAGTAAGATTATTGGACAGAAAGATGATTTAATCTGTCTTAGATTATTTTTTAAAATTTTATCAAATTTTTTTCTCATAAATTGGATTTTTTAAAATTATTCTTACATTTTTATCTATAATAATAATAACGGAAACATAATTTTTTACATTTATTCTTTAGAGTGAAATTTTCTCATGAGATGACTTTTTATCTCAGTGTTTCATTTTCTCATATTTTACTTTTTTTAAACCTTTTTAAACCGTTAATCTTATTTGGACTTTTGAGGATACAGTAGGACTCTTTTTTTCCCCATGTTTAGTCATTATAACTTGTCACCGTGGCAACCTCTTTGCTTTCGAAGGTCTGAATTTCGGCAAACCAGCAGCAGCAACTGACCACAACTTCTCCAAATAGAAAACCAGACCGCAGGGGTTTAATCTGAGTGGAGTCCGACTGTGCAACAGGAACAAGGCGTTAGTTTTTCTTCCATCTCCTCCTCCTCCTCACAACGCTAACTCATTATTGCTTAAATGTTATTAAGACATAACGCATGGGACACACTGAGAGTCTCAAACTCCAGATACTTCACAGTCAGACTCCAGCATGAATGATACAAACGGGTCCAAACGGGTTAAAAACGACAACAAAAACTACGACTGCTTTATCGCGTTTGTTTGTTTTCTTTTTTTTTCCTTTGTGTTCTTTCTGCTTCGACAAACACACACTCCAGTTTGTGTGAGGAGACACGACACGGACGGTTGCTGGTGTATTCAGGATGTAGCAAGTCACAAATTCTTTGGAGTTTCATTCGATAAGCCGAGATGACGGAGCCTGCAGGGGGGCGGGGTTTATGCACTGTCCCGCTGCAGGATGCAATGTTTCCACACACGCAAACACACACACTCGCGCACGCACACATGCACACAAACTCGCTGCCTTTCTCAATGCAACTCATCTGAAACACAGTTGGCACAGATTATCAAAATAAATACCCTGGAAGCTTGGCACTATGTCAAAGAAACTTCACATTTTGGAAAGAAATCTTATAAAAAACTATTGAATAATCTCAGTCTACTCAGTCCACGTGTTCGTTTTGATCCTCACTATTACTTAGACTCTATATGCTGATGAAGCTCACACCAGTGTCGTAAACCTCTGAATGACTTGACTACCACTGAAACAATATAGCTCCTATTCAAATAGACTTTTTTTTTTCCACAAACGTACATCGAAATGAAGTATCTAACATCTATGGGACTATAGATAGTGCTGTTGTCTGGTATGCATCTCTTTATAGTGCCTCTGTATTTTCTCCTCCTCCTCCTCTTATCTCAGTTCTTTCAAAGTGAACCCAGAAACCTCTCAGTAAGAAGTTCTCTGATCCCACCTCATGTTCGGATGCTCCTGGATCCGTGTGGACGTCTCACAGGTGCCCCCCCAGGATGCTGGTGACAGCCTGGTCCAGTGAGGGGCCTGACGGGGCCCTGGTCGGGGCTGCAGAGGGGCCCTGCAGGCGCTGCAGCTCCAGGATGCTGTCGATGGCACTCTGCAGATGTTCACTGAGCATGTTGTCCTCTTGGAGGGGGGGAGGCGGAGGGGGGCTGAAGCTCTGCTCCGACCGAGGCGACGCATCCAACCTGAAGCATTTCAGTTTCGGGGCGCTGACATCTCTCAACTCGAAGCGAGCGGCCTCCGGCATAGAAAGGGGGTTCTGGGGGGCTTTTATTTTGGAAGCGGGTGCGGTCTGCTGGACTTCCTCTGCCGGGTCACAGGTCAGAGCTCCGTTTGAGATCTCCTCGTCCTGCTGGGGATGCTGGGACGCTCCGTTTGGTGCCTGAGAGTGGCGTTCAGTCGCAGCTCCGCCCCCGTTGGTCAGCTGACCCGTGTGGTCCCTCTTGAGCCCGGGGTCGCAGGCAGAGTTGTGGACCACCTTACGGGAGCCGGACTCCTGTTTGATGGTGAGCCTGAGGGCACCGCGAGAGCTGGAGCGGTACGTCTTCAGGCCCGGGGGGCGGTCCGACAGTCTGCTCCAGGACGGGGGGGAGGAGGGGCTGCCGGAGGAGCAGGAGTGGGAGGGGCCAGAGGAGGAGTAGGGGGAAGACGCTGATGAAGCCAAGGCCATCATGAAGGACTCTGGAGGAGAGAAACACAAGTTTGTGAAAACTAGAACAGACCAGACGACAGGAAATAAGCGACCATATATGGTCGCTGGAAAAATTACATTTTCATCAGAAAACTGAGACAGAGAGAGGAAATGAGACCTGAGAGGGTTTCTGATAAACTGCTGCATCTAATGTTTGATCTACTGAGCAGGTAATTGTTTGTAAAACAGAGTTTGACGATTTGCAAATTATTTAAAGCCAAAATTAGTATAAAAGTAGTGCAACGACGACCTTTAAATTTGACAACCAGAGAGAAAAATTCTGATTTAATGCCAGAAACACATTTTAAAAAAGAAACAACAAAACACAGAAAATGTTTTGTAACCTAAACTGTTATTTTTCCACAGGTTAGTGACATGGATGGGCTGTGAGAGACTGCGTGAGCAAATGATGAAGCAAATTTTTACCAAATTAAAACTAAAGACTTGAAGAATTTTATCATTTTCATCAATTAACATGTAAAATCAGTAAATTATAAAGAATCTGGAGGAATCTCTGTAAATCAGGGAGCACTGCTTTAAAACCAGATGTGACTCTGAAGTGGAAACCACCGCATGGACTCAAAACCACCGTCATTAAGCACAGTGCGTGTCAGGTTAGGTTAATCAAGCGAACAGGATCACTCTTTGAAGGAGTGAAACGATAACCATGTGCACTGATGTTCGAGGACGAGTGTTTGGTTTTATTGACACCAACCGTCCCTGTTTATTAGTAAAAAACTCATAAAAACCTGGTATTTTAATTTGGCGGGGTCCAGTAGAGGACATACATGACGTCCACTAAAGTCCAGGAGCGCCCTTCTCCTTATTTGTCCAACTTTTTAATTAACATAACAACCCGGCTTTAATTTGCTCCTCGCCCCTCTGGTGTAATGTTCTTGTCTTGGTGCCGAGTCTCTCTCAGCACGACCCCGCTCCACATTCACACGCCGGCTTAATTACGCCTTCACACCTGGGAGCTGCTCCCGAGCAAATATGAGGTTAAGTGCTGCGCTCTGAGGCACCGCTGAATGGGTTTGTTATAAAAACAGAGAGAGCGTTACTAATTCACTTTTCTGTCTCTCTGCTGGGATTTAACACTCAAATTGGATGTGTTCACACACAGAAGCAGTCGGCGGCGGCGGTGGTGTTTGTGTTTTCCTCCTGCTGGGACACTGACCTGGGTCTCTGCGGACTCTCCGTCTGTCCTCGGCTAAAGCGCTTCGCTCAGCCTGGAGGAAAAGACGCTCCAGCATCACCATCTCAGCAGACGGGCTCTCCTGCTGCAGAGACAGTTCACAAACAAGGCGTCACCACCGGACAGCTCGGACTTTGGGAGTCAACTGACGGGAACACCGCCGCATGTCTTACCTGAGCTTCTCTGACCAGTAGCTGCCTGTATTTGTTGACCATGTCCTTGGTGCGTTTCAGCAGGAAACCAGAAACACTGTCAAACTCCTGGTCCACTGTGAGACGACAAATATCCTTGTTATGAAATAAGAAATATTTGATTCTGCACAATTTCAAAGCCAGAGATCACAGGGGAGCGTATTTTCTACTAGGGCTGGGCGATAAATGGAAAATTTACCGATACTGAAATTAACAATAATAACTGATGTCATTTTGCCCATGTCGGTATATTCGGTGTCAAAAAAATAAAGTTGGTTTTGATGTGTGTAGGTAGGCTATGGTCTCATGTCCCTTTAAGATCTACGTCAGAGACATGACTCCGCCCCATCCAGTCTGTAACAAAGAGGGAAAGACAGGTGAGGAGATGGAGGACGGTTCAAAAGTTGGAGCGGCTGAAGTAGACGAAGTTAATGTGGGAGGGGGTGAGCAGCTTGTGGAGTAGTTATCGTCCATTTATCTTTATCAAGGTGAACTGATCAATATATCGTGATATTGATTTGAGGACATATCGCCCAGCCCTGTTTTCTACAAAATTAGGTTTTTACAACTTTTACAATTACAAACTGTTTTGAGGGTAAATGATAAAAATATTCCCTAAAAAGAAACCAAAACTTTTAGAGCTCCCTCTGCTGACTGGTTGCAGTATAGGCCCTTAACCCCACCCCCCTCTTTGATAAACTGAAATACACGTCAAATCATTTTTTCTCAGACATAGTTTCTGTTATTAAAACTGGACCTCATCACGCTGATTTATGTCTAGGAAGATTTTAATCAGTTATTTGATGTTAAAGAGGTAAGTGATTGACAGCTCTGTTGACAAATGTTCTGTTTTGCAGGAGTGTGACCTCAGTCCCACATTCCTGCAGTACTGCAGCCAGTCAGCAGGGGGAGCTCTAAATGATTTGTCTTCACTTCAAGGAACAACTTTCCAATTTACAACCTTTAGCCAAAGCTCATGTACCTAAGTCGAAGTCATCCTGAGTGGGCAGGTGACCTGCACAGGTGTGGTAGGGCAGCAGGCGTCTGACAGCGTCCTTCAGTGTGGAAAAGGCCAGGCCGGTGAAGGGGGAGTGGACCGCTCTGTGGTCCGAACAAATCTGCTGCTGGAACCTGAGTGACACAACAAAAACCATCAGTCCACAACAGTCTGAAAATACAGACACTCAGCTCCAGGTCTGAAACAAATCCAGGGACTTCAGTTTCCCCTCTGAAAACCACTCAGGATCATTCTCAGGTACAAGGACTTTGGAGCTGTGGTTTAAAGATCTGAAGTCACGGATTTGTCGAGCATTTTATTCACATAATCAGTAGTTCGTCGTGAGGAAGTCTGTTAATCTCAGCTGTAATAAAAGGAGTCCTAGAGGACCTGGATTACAAACATGACTGCAGGATCAGAGTTAATCCAGTCAGCTGTTAACACATGAACCAGCTGATTAAAACTGAGGTAAGAAAGCCTCTTTGCAGCTCATCATATCCAGAATAAGCCTGAAGAACCATGATGGAGGACGCCGCGGGTCAGCTGATTAGACCAGATTAGACGCTTTAGAGAGAAACTCAGGATTAGTTTGAACACCTTCACCTCATTAAAACAAAGAATTATTCACTCACAGTCCCCTAAAACTGGAGCGGCAGAGGTCCCCTGGTTTAAAGGAGCCTGCTAGGGTTGCTATGGAGACAAATTGTCCGTGCATTACCGAACAAACTTCGTCCGAAACACTCAGAGGTGAAGTGGGAAAGTCGCCGACAGGAACTCTCTGCTGACTGGTTTCGATTTCACGGTTTCTTCCTCCATCATTTCAGTTCATCAGTCTGAGTCATTGCTCTGTTCTTACCTGTGCCGGCGCATTGCTGGTGTGAGCCTCTCCTCTCTCTGCTGCTCCGGCGGAGCTGCCAGCTGGAAAAGACAGAGAGAGAGGAGATGAGAGGACGGAGACAGAGAGGTTTATTCGTTTGCTTCAATTAACCTGAAACCTCATTTCAAAGCCTGTTGATTCAGCTCTGAGGACATTTCAGACACATTTTAATATCTGTGTCATTTTATTTGAGCTCTGTTTTCAGGTGTATCCTCACCTTGGTGCTGGTCTGCTGGCTGGTCTGTGCAGGATCCACGTCTCGAGGAGCCGGTGGCCCCTGAACCTGGAGACCCGGTGCTGCAGGAGAGGGTGGGTGGACATCAGGAGTAAAGGCTTTACTCTCCAGGACCAAGGCAGCTGTTGGCTCTGAGGAGGAAACAGAGAGAGTGGAGGTGTTGAGGAGGATAGTCCGGATCACAGGGACTACAGAGGTGATCAGTACTCATGTGTCTCAGGGACTGACTGTTGTGTGTGTGCTGTTGGACAGCGGGGGCGTCTCCTCCTTTGGAGAGACTTGCAGGAGCAGCTGTGGGATCAGACTGCTGCTGAGGCACCGAGACACGCAGAGGGGGTGGACTGCTCTGGACCGAGGGCTGAGGCTGGGAAACAGAGGGCTGCACCTGGTTCCTGGCAAACAGGGCCTGTGAGACCTGCTGAGGGACCTGGTACTGGACTTGTTGTGGCTCACTGTGAGGCTGTGGAGCTGTGATCTGGGGAACTGAGCCCTCAGGTGCAGCAGGAGGCGGAGAGAAGCTAGTCGAAACCGGTCTCTCTGTGTCCTGGACCGGAGCAGGGGAGCAGATCAGCGGTGTGTCCTCAGGGTCTGAGTGAAGCGGAGAGTCCTCCACACACTGATCAGAGAGCCCGCTGTGGGAGTCCTGACCCGAGACTGGAAGAGTCTGCTGTGGGGTCTCCCTCTCATCAGTGAGCGGAGAGTTCAGTGACTCCATCTGCACCACCGGCAGAGATCCAACCAACAGCTCGGACGTGAGAGGAGAACTAAGTGCTTGCTGTGACAGAAAGGAGACAAAGAGAGGCTCAAAATGTGGAGTTAAATCCTGATACTCAAACAAACTCAGATTGTGATTTTACAGTTTTTCTTTTCGTTTTCTCTCTCTGACTCTCCGAGGAATCACAGAGTGTCTGACCTGTTGCAGATGTTGCATAAAGGCCTCGTTCTGACTTAGCGAGTGTGCCGCCTCCTCCTCTTCTGTTTGGCTCATGTCAGCGGGAGATATCAGAAGTTTAGGGATCTCCACGGCTGGGTCGGGGGCCAGAGGAGGTTCAGGAGGAGGCTGCAGGACTGTAACCACAGGAGGAGGAGGAGGAGGAGGAGGAGGAGGAGGAGAGGACTGCAGACCTGCAGAGGGGGGCTGCACAGAGACCTGCTGGAGGACATGTCCATACTGCTGTCAAAGAAAAGACAAACATGTAAGAGCTAAGACCACTGCAGGTAATGCTGCGTTCCAGTTGTATTCAGAAGTCGGAATTTCCGAGCTCTGAGTTGAAAATTCATCTGGAACTCCCCCGAGGAGACGGATTTCCGACTCGGGAAGTCGGACGATCATCACCAAGGCCGACTTGACGATAACATCATAATTTACGACTGGTAAAACTAACAACAACTAACAACAGAAGACAGTTGTAAACAACAGCTAACAACGGCTAACTGTAGGCGTCCATCTTGGTTTTCCGACTTGTTTACTGGAATGCTGCCAACTCAGGTGTAACGTCATTCCCAGCTCTGACATCCGACATTAGAGGTAACTGGAACGCAGTATTATACTCCATGTTTAGTTTTGTAGTTCAAATCAATTTTACAAAAAAAAAAACAGAAGAGTGTCCTGTAGGGATTGGAATCGAGAACCGGTTCTTGTTGAGAACTGGCTCCAAATGGTTCAATCCATCGACATCATTAACATTTTATCTTAACGATTCCTTTCTTCTGGATGCCTTAAAAAACGGTTTCGCTAGTGCCAGTCTACGAGAACAGAGACAGATCAAAAGCATGGCGGACCATATGAAAAGTCGATTTAAAGCGTGGCTTAATTTACGAGGAGAGACGACAACAGTGCAACATGCAACGTTTGTTGAGCAGTGACACCATGCAAAGGTGGAAACACAAGCAACATGCGTTAACATTTGTCAACAGGGCGCGGTATCGAATACATACATTTTAGTCTACCTTTTTTTTTTAAAATCAAAGAAAGGCATTGATTAGGGAATCGTTAAAGAATTGAACCGATAAGCAGAATCGATAATGGCATCGATATCCATAAAATCTTATCAATTCCCATCCCTAGTGTCTTGTTGTGCTACTATGACGATGAAACTTTGGGGTGGTGAAGGGATGCTGACCTGTGGGAGCTGGTGGAAGGTCTCCTCGGAGCTGCTCCTCTCCTCCTGGACGGCTCTCTCTGGCAGCAGCACCACAGACGCCTGCTGGAGGCTCAGCTGTGCATCTGCCATCGCGGTCTGAGGGGCTGGGGCGGCGAAGGGCAAACCCTGGACCACCGAGGGGCCGTTTACGATCGAGATGGAAGTGAGATCTGAGGGAAGCACTCCTGAACTGTTGATCAGGGTGATGTGGTTTCCAAGAGCGGGACTGTGGACCAGGGTGGCACGCTGCCCCTGTCCCCCCGCTGTGTAGGTTCCAGCCAGCTGTGCCGGCATCTGGAAGACAGTAGGAGGTGCCGACTGCAGCTGCAAGGGTCCTGAAAGCACAGTGGCCTGGCGGAGCGCTAGCTGCCCTGTAGGGGTGAAGACCGGACTGAAGTTCAGCTGTCTTTGGGGCACAGTGAGGATCTGAGAGCCGTCCACGAGCTGCCCAGGGGAGGGGGTCAGGCTGTGGACCGGTGGGCCGTGGTGGCTGGGGGTCAGCAGAGGTCGGGCTGCAGCAGCAGACTGAGCAAGTGTGACAGGGGACTGGCCTGGAAGAAGGAACTGGTTCTGGCCTTGGAAGAGTCCCTGAGGCTGCAGCACAAAGGAGCCGCCCTGGTTGACCAGCTGCAGGCTGAGCTGTTTGTGGAGCTGCTGGGGGGGCTGCGGTGGGGGGGCAGAGGGCTTCGGGCCTGGAGGTTGTGAGAGTAAAATATTTGGTGAGGCAGCCCCAGGGACAAAGGTAAGACCTGGAGGAGGTTTCTGCCCAGAAGGCTTGGGGCTGATCTGGACCAGTCTGGGTTGGATGCTGATGGGCAGCTTGGGTTGGATGGGGAGGGGGGCGCGCTGCAGGACGATGCCCGGAGCCGCTGCTGCCGCTCTGAGGGTGGGGGTGATGAGAGGACGACTGGTCACACTGGGAACAGCTTTGTGGATGATCATGCTGGACCCCTGGGCCGGACTCAGAGAGAAGGAGGTCTCAGGGGAGGCGGCAGGGAACACGTTTCCAGGCAGGAGCCCCATCAGCTGAGGGGGGGCCGCAGGTTTAAGAGAAGGGCAGCCTGGACCAACAGCCAGGAGGGAGGGCTGGGGAGGCTCCACTGCTGCTTGGGTGTCTCTGGGTAGAGCAGGGGTGATCTGGGGTAAGGTCACGGACTTGGAGACAAACGGCACAGAGGGGGGCGAGAGGAGAGGGGCGGGGGAGTACAGGGACAGGCTGTCCCCCTGCAGACCGGCCTCCAGAGCCATGGTCTGCTCTGTGATCTCTGCCTCCTGCAGGCTCTGCTGCAGGATATCACACGCAACTTCGGCCTCCCCCGTCTCCTCCACCTCTTCCTTCTTTGCCTCAAACCCGGGCTCCACAGGTGTCTCACCCTGCACCACCTGCGGGTCGTCCCCTCCCTCCGGCGATGACAGGAGGGCCTCCTCCAGGAAGGACAGATCCACACACCCAGGCGGTGGGGTGTCTGGGGAATCCCTGCCATCTCCCAGCAGAGAGACGGGGCTCTTAGGGAGGAAACAGTGGGAGGCAGAAAGAGCGGTGCAGAGAGGAGGATGGAGGAGAAGGAGAGAGGAGAGGAGGAGGGGAGGAAGTGCGATTAACAGGAGTTAACAGGAAGCAGTTTCAGAGAAAGAATCAGACTCTTGGGGAACATGCAGGTTTGTTGTGACGCTGCAGGCTGTGGATCCAGACACTCACCGGGGCGTCTGTGAAGAGAGAGGGCTCCCCAGAGGAAGAGTTAATGAGCAGGTCTTCAGTCTGCAGCTGGTGGGGGGGAACAGTCGGTTTTAGGTCCGATTCAGTCAGTAATAAAACTGCACACCGCAGTAAAACATCACCACTCCTTTCACTCTGACAGCCCTCTTTTGTGCAGCTACCTCAAACATGTGCCAAGAAATATTCCCATCTGGATCTTATCATTTACACAATTGATTTTTTATTTGAGTCCCTCTCCATTTAAAACTCTTTACTCACCTCATTGGTCCCATGAAGGAAGTCGTTCAGGGCTTGGGGGTCACTGCAGAGACAAAGAGGAAATCACATCGATCACGTCCTTACATTTTGGTAAATATTTGATATCATTAGTAACAGTGGATCGCCGTGTTCCCCATCGTTCACCTCAGCCTTTCTGGGGACTCTAACTACACATCTACCCATCCCTTACAAATAAAACCTGGTCTCGTTATTTAACAACCTTATCTGCAGGGACATGACTTAAGAACTCCAAGTGAGAATCAAGCAGACTCACCACAAAACATCAAGTAGGCAAGTCCCATCTTCATCCTCCATGTCAACTACGAGAAAGAAGAAACACAACACAATTTTACTTCTGTTGTCTTCACAGGCAATGTTCTCTTGATGGCTTTTTATGTACGGGCGATTTAAAGGAATAGTCTGGCGTAAAATTAAGTTATGGTCAAACACACCATAACACGGAGCTCGACATCCCCTCGAGAGATGAATGTTGCCGACCGCTAGTTATACCAACTTTAGTAACAACCGCACGATAGCAATACACAGCAATCTACATCTCCACGCGCAAACCTCAACCAAAACGCCACTCTATAGCCACAAATAATTCTCAGAACAGCACCTAACTTCATTAGGTGCTGTTCTGAGCATTATTTGTGGCTATAGAGTGGCGTTTTGGTTGAGGTTTGTGCATGGAGACATAGACCACGGTGTATTACTATCCTGCAGTCATTAATGAAGTTCGTATAACAAGAGAAGCAAGTAGTCGGAAACATTCATCTCTGGACGGGGTGTCTAAATATTTCACAGTCCTAAACATAGAGGTCCAAAATGAACATACTCGGTTTCAATCACATGATATTTTGTCTCTTTTTGCCGGTACTGTAATGCACATTTGAACAGCACTTTGAGTTTCCACCTACAATCTAAGCATACAGGTGTAGAACGGTATCCGCTAGCAACCGCATCACAACAGCCAGAATCGCTGACTTTACTCTTGTTGTTATCTTTAGACCTGATCAAAACTGCAGTGACCCAAACATGTGTAGAACCAATCCGAACCTTCTTAGTGGATCATACAGAAATGTGTGTCGATGATATTAACTCCTCCACCTCCTGAGCTGAACCAGCCGCCTGGAGCTGGATTTTATCATCTCTCCATCTTTTATCAGGACTCTCAGATTTACAGAGCGTCTAAAGGTCCAGGTTGAAGCTCAGGAGGGGAGTAAACCCTTTTAGTGCCAGCCCCAGAGCTCTGGTAGCTCTGACCTCGACATGTTCAGCCTGTTATTGAATCAAACCTCATAATACAGGTTTCCCTCAGAGCTCCCTTTGAAATACTGTTCTTTTGGCTCTGACACTTCTGACTTTTCTACCGTCTTACTTAAATTGGAGACGTTTTTGTTGTGATTGATCTCCTGCTTTACTGAATGTACATTCCTGATAAATCTTGATCAGTTAGTGCTGTTCCTACTTCAGGTCCTGCATGTTCGCCTCTTGTATATGCTTCAGTTTCAGTCTGAAGACATGCTGTTGGGTTATCTGGTCTCTCTGGGTGTGAATGTGTCTAATTGACTGTTATTATAGCTGTGTGGTCCACTTCAGTTGGTTCCGCACAGTGAGCAATTGGACTTGAGGCAGTTTGTGGTGGTTCCTCATGCTGTTTTCCTATGTCTAGATCTTTGCTTGTGTTGCCCTTTGATTTTTAAAGGCTTGTTTTAATCGTTTTTAATGTTGTCATTTGTATTTCTGCCTTGTTGCTCAAATGTGCCTTATTCATTCAGAATTGGACTAGATCAGGGAAAACTACACGTCACATGTTCCCAGCTCCATTATTGCATCTTTAAATTTGATATTTTCTCCGAGCAACAGTTCAAATCCAACTTTAAGTGATGAGATTCAATCAGATTTGAAGCAGAGATGTGTGAAATCTTTGAGTTTGAGATCATCCGATTCTAATGGTTTCATAAGAGGTTAAAAATGGAAGAGGATTTTTAACGACGTTGGTTATTTTGTGTCGCAGGTATCTGCAAACCCTCAAATCTGAGAGTTCTGAACCACATGACGAGAGTGACGGAGGAGAGCATCTCCGAGACAAAACAAAGAAGCCTTTCTTCTTCTCCCATCCCACCGTCCTCCAACCGAACAGAACACCGTGAACTCCTCATGAGTCTCATCATGAGTGCAGAAAGGAGCCAGATCACAACATGAACCTACTTCATATGTGAGAGGCCCCATACAGAGCAGGCGAGCTGAGTTCTGCTGGTGGCCTCATGGGATGTCGTGGCCGGGTTTCAGTGTCTGGAGGCGGCGGAGGGATGCCAGGCTGGGGCGGCGGGACCGAGACGTGTCCTCCTCCCTCTGCTGGGGCATCTCTGCGGTCCTCGGTGAGCGGGTGGAGAGGCTGGAGGCACAAACACACAGCACCACATGCTGTCAGGTCACATGAGGTTAAACCAACAAGCAAAAACACATCTTAGATCAATATGATACGGAAAGGGAGACTCAGATCCTTCCCCAATGATGGCAGCATATTCTCATTTTTTCCTGACAGTATTGATCACCCCTGAGGCTGATGAGGAAAATGGGAGCTATTGTTGTGGCTATCACAGACATGAGAGGCAAATCTGCTGTAAATAGACGGCTCCCCCTGCGCCTTGGATGTGACTTGTCCTCTCTCCTCATGGCTGGAGAGAAAAAAACCCAATGTGCTTCACGCCAAACGCAACACTCCTCACTATTTTCACCTCATTTTCCAGGGGGTGTGTGTAAGGGGGGCTCTTAAAAAACAAAAAGACAAACCTCCCTCCCCGGTCCTGCTGCTGACATTTTCTTGTTTACAACCAGGGGAACCGCATTAACACCCTCCAGGTACCGCAGCGCCCAATGAAATCCACGCAAAACGACCCTCATCTAAACCTGCAGCGGCAAGTGCCATGCTATTCTCCGGGATGCGTTTGTAGGTTACGTAAGGTGAATGTGTGTTCATGTGAAATCAATGTCCCAAACGGTGCAGGGTGTAGAGCCGCCGCCGCCAATGCTCCCGCTCCTGCTCGTGGGGTTGTGTTTTTTTCCACGTTTTTTGGGGTGGTTTGCGCTCCCCGTGAGTGAGTGGGACCCGCGGCAGCTGACGCCTGCTGTAAATCATATCGCGGTAACAAAAGATGCCGTGTGTTAAAATATCGTTTCCACGCAGCGAGAGGAGAGCGGCTCCCTCCGCGACGAGCCTTCAGAGTCAAAAATCCGCAATTGAGAAAAAAAACACGAGCGCGAGGAGGAGAGAGAGAGAGAAAAAAAACTCACCCCTTCTTTGTGGTTTATTGTCCTGTCAAGCGGGCCTCTGCGCCATCGATTCTCACTCAGTGGTCTTTTCAGATGCTAAAAGGAGGAGAGGGGAGGGGGGTAGGGGAGGGTAGGGTGGGATGGAGGAAGAGGAGGAGGAGGAGGTGGAGGAGAAAGAGGAGGAGGAGGAGGGGGGTACCAGGGTGGGTGTGAGAAACAGACAGGCAGAGCCGATCACAACACAAAAGGTGCAGAAAAACACGAGTGAATACGAGTTTGGACTTTACCCGCCTCCTGCGCTCCATCAGCCGCGTAGACCCCCTCACATGTCACCGCGGAGCTCCACAGATGTTTGTCTTACATTTATTGATTTTTCTCCCCCCTCAAGTCCACATACTGTAAATACTTCTCCGGGGAGAGCTGTTTAAAAAAATCAATAAGTGGAGATAATTTGCTCACTATATTATGCCAACACGAGGAATCTTCGTTTTAAGGAGAAGTACTTTTCAGTCTCCAGAGAGAGAGAGAAAGAAAGGAGGTAAAAGAGTGGGAATCAAGAGGAGGGATGAGGAAGAAAAGAAGAGGAGGAGGAGGAGAACCAGGAGCAAAGAGAGAAACCACAGGAGGATCTGCCTCTGAAACATGAATCCCAAACTCACTTCAGCAAAGAGAACTGACACCTAAGAGGTTTCCTTCAGACACTCCTGTTCAGAGGAAAGAGCAGGATAAACAGAGAAGAAGAAAAAAGAGCAGGTAAGAACTTTTTTCCCTTCAGTTCTTTGGCACAAATGGTGATTTTAAACCCACTAAACTGAAATACAAGCACAAAAAATAAGAATTGACAAATGAAGTCCAAAACAGTCTTGTGGGAATAAACTATTGTGATGCCTCTATAGGGTCGTGCTGCTGTGGGAGGTGTGTCTGGTTGTCTTCTCGATATGCCCTAATCAGAGCAACTATGCACACCTGGGCAGTATGGGTGCTTGGAGTATTTAAGATCCCACAGTTACTTGCAATTCCCTCTTCTGTTTCTCCTGACTGCATTTACAGGTACTTGGTTTGACTTGTCTTGGTTTGGCTCGGCTCGGCTTTGTTTGACTTGGTTTGGCTTGGCTTGTCTTGTCTTGACTTAACTTGACTTGGTTTGGCTTGGCTCGGCTTGTCTTTACTTGGTTTGGTTTGTCTTTGGTTGGCTTGGTTCAGTTTCACTCGGTTTAGTTGTAGTTCATGTTTGCTGTTTACAGCACCCTTGCACACATACACCTACTCCCACCCATGCACGCCTTACACAATACTGATTCACACACCTCATATCTTACATTCTAATTCGGTTCAATTTGAATGAATAAAGAGTTGTTTGGGAGTTCATACATGGTGTGTGTCTACCTTCTTTTTGTTGTGACCACCTGAGACAGGTCATGACATGCATCAGATTTCATATAGCGCTTTATCAGAGACCCTCAAAGCACTTTACATTAGATACATCAATCATTCGCTCACACAGTCACACCCTGGTGGTGGTAAACTACCTTAGTAGTCACAGCTGCCCTGGGGCAGACTGACGGCTGCCAGTTTGTGCCTACGGCCTCTCCGACCACCACCACACAACACTCACAATCATACACCAGTGGAGGACACACACTGGGAGCAAGGTGGGGTAAGTGTCTTGCCCAAGGACACAACGGACAGACTAGGGATAGGCGGGAATCGAGTCGCCAACCTTCTGGTTATTGGACGACCGCTCGACCTCCTGAACTACTGCCGCCCAAGAATACAGACATCTAGTGCAAAGCTATCTTGTAGGAACAATAATGTCCACAAAATAGTAATCAAATAGAGACAGGTTATCTTTTGTGCACGAGTTCATAACTTGAGTAAGATAAAAGCCGTGCACAAAGTAATAATAACCTTATGGGGACAGGTTATCTTGTGCACACTAGAGAACTTACGCTCAGAGGTTATCTTGCAAGCATGAGATCCCTCCAAGCGTAAAAGGTAGTTATCCTGTGGGGACAAAGTATCTTGTGCATACAGTAAAGTTATCTTGCACCCACAAGACAATTTCAATTTAACCTGTGCACAAGATAATAACTTTGAACCTGATAACTTGTTCTTACAGGATTACTAAGTGTGCACAAGATAACAAAATCATCAGAACTTTTTCGGGCAGATTTACTCAAGAAGAGAAACGACAGAAACACAAATAATAACCGAGAAAGAGAAAGGAAGGAAAGAAAGAAGAAAAAGTTTAAATTTTTTATGAGGAGTGTTTGATTTTAAAGTACAAGAAAGCCAATTTTTTGTTTGAGACAGTTTCTTAAGTTTTTATTGTGTGAAGCGTACCTGTTTCTTTCTGTATTGAGTGAAAAGGAGAAAATAACTGAGCCGTGCTGCAAAGTTGATCTTTCTTTTTTACAGATAATTACCTCCAGTCAACGGAGGAAGAAAATGAAATGAAATAAGAGCAAAGACTGAAAACAGAACTGAGAGAGGACAACAGGAGAAAATGATTGTTTGGTAAGTTCTCTGGATGTGATAGTCAGAAGAATTTAATATTTTCCTAGAGAGAAAAGCAAGTATAAATCAAAATGTCTGGTTCTAAAACTTTGGACTGTTATTTTTCTTTGATCAACAGCAGAAATGAGATTTTTAAAAAGGACAGAAAAAAATAAACAGCGACTGGAGGAGCATGTCAGATTTAATTCCAAACGGCCGATTTACGTGCCGATGCTCACCTATGGTCATGAACTTTGGGTAATGACCGAAAGAACGAGATCGCAGATACAAGCGGCTGAAATGGGTTTCCTCCACAGGGTGTCCGCGCTCAGCCTTAGAGATAGGGTAAAGAGCTCTGACACTTGGGAGGCGCTCAGAGTAGAACCGCTGCTCCTCCTTCACACCGAGAGGAGTCAGCTGAGGTGGCTCGGGCATCTGGTAAGGATGCCTTCTGGACGCCTCCCATTAGAGGTGTTATGAACATGTCCCACCAGGAGGAGACCTCGTGGCCGGCCCAGGACCAGGTGGAGGGATTATATCTCTCGCCTGGCCTGGGAGCGCCTGGGAATCCCCCCGGAGGAGCTGGTGGAAGTGGCCAGGGTGAGGGCCGTCTGGGCTTCCCTCCTGCACTGTTAGGAAAGTGCAACATTTGGCCCCTCAGTGTAAAGGAAGAAAGATCACCCTGAAAAATGTCTGCAAAGACCGGGACCACATGAGAAAAACTAGACTGAGACACGTGTACTATTGAAAGAAAAGCTTTATTAATAAGTCAAACATTCAAATACAAAATACACCACCTGCCGTCAGAAAAAAAACTGAACCGAAAGAATCAAAAACTTTGTTAAAAACTTCTCAAAACATCTTCAAACCATTAAACACGAGCTCTGGAAAAGAAAAGGAGCCCGACGGGCCGCTTCACTTTGAAGCCTGCTGGGCCTGACGGCGCAGCAGCACGTAGATCTTCTCTTTGATCCAGTCCTTGTTGTACGGCTGGTACGTCTGTGTGTCGGCTCGATACCTGAGGCAGCACCAAAAAGCAGATGAAGTGTCAGAGGGGTGTAAAGCTGAGTATGCCTCAGCTCCTCTGTGCGGTTTTTAGACTTGAAAATGGAGAAACTTAAAACTTTAAGTTAAATGATTGATTTTTCCATCTTTCCCTTTGAGTAAGAGAAGTCAACTTCAGTTCACTGTTGCATCACTCCAGTGCATTTAAGCAGAGCAATTACAGTATATTAGAGATAACAGCAGTTCTTAATTAACAGCGTTTTAAAACATCTGGAGTTCCACGTGTCTGTTTTCTCAAACTTACACCAAACAGCTGAGGTCGGCCAGGTCATCGATGAAGTCAAAGAGCTGGCTGATGTCGTACGTGATGGAGGGACTATTAGGGTTCATTCTCTTTAAGTGCTCCTCGTACATCTTACACACACCTGCACATGAGACACAAACTGCAGGTTAATCACAGCCGAAAAACAAAGACATAAAGGGTTACTGTTTCCATTCGCCTTGTTGCAGCTCATTTATTGTTAGTGTGAAAATCTTGTGTTGCTGATATAACAAAGAATCATACCTTCCATACACTCGTTGACGGATTCATAGTCAGCGTATGTCCGCCCCTCTGGCCTCTTAGTGGGCTGCACCAGCAGGATAGTGTGGGACTAAAAAACAAGAAAAGTTCCTCTGTTATTTAGTAGAACAACGATGTTCATACACAGAATCCATCTCATTATTAATAACCAAGTTATCAGAGTTTAGGAGGTTAATTCAAGAAGGAAAAGACACTTGGTGCTAATATACTCACAGAGAAATCATGTGTGTGTGTGACCCCAATTCCTGGACTTTTATGTTAGGTTTTTGACCTCTTGTTGAAGCTCATAGATACCATCATTGATGTATAAAACAAATTTAAAATGATCTTTTTTGGTCTGAACACAATTCTAATCAAACTTACAACAGACTAAATTCACTTTACAGAGTGAATAAATGTCTGACCCCTTCACAGACTCCATGAATTGATGCCCAGCTCCTTAATATTTGGTCACATGATCAATTTTTTGACCATTTCCAAGCAACAGGGGGTGGCTCAACTTACCCCACTCTCCCCTATCAAGCAAGAATTGAGCAGCATTTTACTTTCAGGACCCTCTAAACTGGTCTATCTGGATCCCAAACACTGACTGAGTGTTGTTAAAGGAAGAGATAAAACATTATAGAGGGTTTATGTGCTGCTGTTCTGCTGTTTTTCCCCACTTTGTTTATTACTTTAGACTTAAAACAAGCATATACGTATGTGTCTGTGTTTAAAGTGTCTGAATCTGTGTTTTAAGGGTCTGTGTGTGTCTGAGTCTGTGTTTTACGGGTCTGTGTGTGTCTGTGTTTTAAGGGTCTGTGTGTGTCTGGGTTTAGAGGGTCTGTGTGTGTCTGAGTTTGTGTTTTAAGGGTCTGTGTGTGCCCAAGTCTGTGTTTAAACGGTCTGTGTGTGTCTCTTTCTGTGTTTTAAGGGTCTGTGTGTGTATGTTTCTGTGTTTAGAGGGTCTGTGTGTGTATGTTTCTGTGTTTAGAGGGTCTCTGTGTGTCTAAGTCTGTGTGTAAAGGGTCTGTGTGTGTCTGTGTTTAAAGTGTCTGTGTTTAAATTGTCTGTGTGTGTCTGTGTCTCTGCAGCTGTTCAGCTTATTGCCGTCCCCCCCTCCTCTCACATGCTAACATTAGCAGCTGATAATAAACGACCGTTTTCTGATAAAATAACGAGACTTAAAAATTACTCCAACTCTGTGGATTATTACTAAGAAAATCAAACATGTTTTCTTCAGTCTGTATGATATCGTACTCACCATGATTTTGATGTTTCTGATTCGGTTTCGGTCGGTTTCTTCAGGTCCTCCTCCTCTTCGGATAAACTGCCTCTGACACCGGAAGAACAACTCGACTTCTTCTTCGTTGTTCTAATTTTGTGGTGTTAGTAAGCAGTGAATGTTAATTTACCGCCACCTGCTGGATTAGAAATGAGCCGCGATTATTCAAAAATGAAACCAGAATTTGTATTCTGAAAAAAACAAAACACTACTATGTGATAGCGGAATAAAAACATTACACAGAAAGAAATACAGATGCTAGACAATTAAGTCGTAATATTTTATAATATAGATTAGAAGAGCACGTTCACACATCGTCGGGAGAATTCACCCAGCAGAGGGCGCCCGTGTTTCATTCAAATGCCCGTCCAATCGTTATAAGGCAAAATAAAATAACATTTGAAAAGGAAAATACTGTTAAATGTTGGTATTGAATGACAAAGGAAACTATTTCCACACTGAAAACTCACAACAAACTCTTGAAGTTTGTTGAAAAACATATTGTTCTTAAAATATAGATATATTTTTAAACAACCATTGTATTTTGGGTAATTTAATAAAATGATATATAAACAGATTATTATAATAAAAATTTTAGACTGGTTACAAATAAAATAAAGTTGATTTCTACTTTTACATACATCTATACTCGCTCATTAAAACCACCACCACCATAATAATAATAATAATAATAATAATAATAATAATAATATACAAAAATGAATAATAGTAATACTCAATAACAAAATAATAATAATACACATAATAACTATACAGTAACTAATAATAATAATAACAACAAAAACAACAACAGCAATAATAATATGTACAATAATATATACTATGATTAATAATAATCTTAATCTTGAACAACGTTGTTAGTTCCTGAACGCACCCTGGACACTCGCACGAGCAGGAAGTAGTTTACACCATCGGCCGGAAGCTGAGTGAGCAGACAGGAACAACAAAGAAGGGAAAGTGCCCGGGTTTTAACACGGCGGAACACTTCTCCAAGAGAATAACGTGTCGCTCACAGTGAGTACAGTTTTCTCTGTTTTAATGAGGCTGATATCCCGGACATTTATTAAAGCTGAAACCGTGTAGGTGATGTTGCGTTCACGGCTCCGCGCGGCCGCTATCTGCTCTGCCGTTATTACATTCTCAGCTAACTGCTAATGTTAGCGCTCCGCTATGGAGGCAGACAGACACACAGAGGGACAATTAACGGGAATAAAACACCAGACTTTAATGAAGCACCGAGTGGCAACAATGAAATTCACATAAAAAAGGAGTTACGTCTTATTTACCGGTTTTATTCAGGGACGTGAATGCAACATTTCTATTTAAATCACTGCCTGTCTTCATTCTGAACATTAAACACTAAAATATCCTCTAATCTGCTCAATTATCACACTCATGAGTCTGTATGGACTCTAAAATACTGACATCTGTCCTCCTGAGCATGCAGTCATCTAATCCCGGTCAGCTGTGAAAGCTGGGGTTTCCACACTCTTTGTTTTGGCCTAAAATAGCTCCTGTTAGTCTACAGCAGGCTCCCACTCTTATTATTATCATCTGTGTGTTTGTGCAAGCTCTGCTGTGTGTCACAGTCCTCCCTCTGCAGCTCACAGAAAAACACACAGAGGGAGTTTATCTGAAGAAGAAAGAAGGAGGACTGAGAGACTGCAAAATAAGGAAGATTCTAAAATCCTTAAAACTCTGGTACTCTTCAGATCATGAGGACTGTGATATATCAGCAGGGAGTGATATTGAAATACCACCTGCACATTATGGAATAAATATTAGCAATGGAAAAAATCAGTCCACCTCCTACCATGATAAACAGGTTTTCTTAAATCCCCCTTAATCAATCAATCAATCAGTCTTTTGTTACATAGCACTTTTCATACACAACCATGTAAGGAAGAAACTAATAATACCTAAATCAACCCTTATCCAAGACACAAAGAATACCCAAATCTACCCCAACTCAAGATTAAAAGAAAGCAATAAAAACTAAGGGTAAAATACCAACATGGTGAGTAATATTGCACTTTCTTGAGGTAGAGTGGTTATGGAATGAAAACCAAATGATTTAATAAAAAGATGTATGTTCTTATTTACACATAATAAACAGTAAAAACAGGAGCACAGTGCAGCAGAGTGGGAGTGGGGGGTTATACGGAGGGTCGTTTGGTGTTTAACAGTCTGATGACGGGGGGTAATGTTGGTGCTTTAACTGATCTTGGCAGAAAACAAGAAATTATTCCTAAACAAAGAAAGTGATAATAACAAGAGGTAAGCAGCTGGTACACCAAAGAAATTCAGTCTCTGCAGGAGGGACTAAGTGGTAACAGTGAAATCTGCTCATGGATCTCTTAACTAACACCATCTGTCCCTCCTCTCTTCAGTGAGGTGTTATCAGGTATTAATACAGCAAATGTAATCTTTCTCACTGAATTAATACAGACAGGACCCATCCTGGACTCTCTCTCTTCGGTGTATGAACTACGCCTCCACATGTTGGAGGGATTTAAGAGAACTGAAAGTCCTTTTTCAAACCAGCAGCAGATAAAAAAAGAGGTTCAAACAGACTCAACAGATCAAAAATCTGCCTAAATATCTGAACAAATGCTGGTGTGCCTTTGCATCAGAATAATCTGCCAAGAGTAATCATAAAATACAGTTTGTACCAGATTCTTTTAGATGGTGGACGGATCAGGTTTTCATGGCCGGTGCAGATACCTATAAATATCTTAAATATCTTTTTTAAAATAGAAATATCAACGGAAACATATTTGGCTCAGTAAAATATCACCACAAGTGGTGTTGGAGTTTCTCTCCAGTGAAGTCAAATCGATCAGTCAATCAAATTTTATTTATAAAGCACCAATTCACAACAGTCGTCATCCCAAAGAAAAAGCAGGTCTGGACCACGCTCATTGATAAATTATCAAGACCCAACCTTAAGCTGAGAGCTGGGATTTGACCAATCTTATCGAACATGACAGCGGCGAGGAAAAACTTTCTTTTAACAGGCAGAAACCTTGAGAAGGACCAGACAAGCTGCTGTTGGGTTTGGTAGAAATACAGAGTGACAATATTAGATAAGAGAGTAAACAATAGAAGGTCAATATTGGGGTTTAAATCAAACAGATTAGCAGATATTTCTGTCAGGAGCAAATTAAACTTCATTTATTCTTCCCATTATGAAATGAAACGCTCGCCAGTAACTGTTTGAGATTTAATTTGCTGTTGTTTAGGACGGTGGAAGTTTGTTTTTATTCATATTAATGCTGATATCGGCCTTCTGAGAGCCAATATATGAAGCTGATGAAGCCAAGAAGCCATTGATCAGTTCGGTTAATGGACCTAAAGATTGTTGGTCGGACTATCAGCTGTTATATATATATACCTCACAACGATAGCACAGCTTTCAATCAGGGGAAATCACAGAGTCAGAGACTTATTCTGAACCGTAAAGCACTCATGGTTTGAAAGCTTTGAATCTTCGCCCCCCTCTGTTTTGACACCATCAGTTTGTTGTTGGTTTTCAACGTCACGTTACCTCTCACTCTCTTTCCACAGGACAGAAGAATTTGGTTTGCATGTGAGGGCAAGAGTCTGCAGAGCCAACCATGGCGAACAATGCAGAGGATATTGAGAACAATATAGTAAGTATGGAAGTCTCCACAACGCTCTGTCTGTCTGTGTGATTATTAGCCTGCAGTAATGAGAGAGCGATCTGTCTGTCAGTGTGTTTAACTTTGGTTTTTATTTTGGATAATAAAACATGTTTATAGACGGTGATCATCTGAGGGAAGTTGGAAACATTGGGAGTGTAAATGTCAGAGTCCTACTTTGCTGCCTGTGTCTGACTGACTGTAAATAAGGGTGTGGTCCAGTGAAGAAGACAAAGTCCCTCTCTGCTGTAACCTTCACCCTCAGAGAAGTTTTATTTGTCCCACAACACGACTACAAACTCGACAGTCAGTGAGGTTATCAGCGTGGTCAGACAGCTGAGTCAGACACGGTTAGTCTGAAGAGGAAGTCCTGATTCACCCTGAACAGTAAAACTACCAAACACACTTCCAGAGAAGCGCTCTGTACCTCTCCTGCCCTTGGGAACGTCTTGACCTTATTCCCAGCCCTGAAACAAAGTGCTGTACCGACACAGTGAGGTCACTTTATACCAGCCGCGGCAGGTTTCACTGTTCCCAGCAGCAGCAGCAGCCTCTGGAGGATTCTCCCCTCCCTGCTCGTGTCGGTGTTACCTGCTGCTGAGATTGCTTCATCTCTGGGCTGTCACATGTCTCGGCTCGCCTGACAGATTTACTCGCTGATTTCCAGGATAGTTTTGTTCTGATGGGACAGATCCTCAGGGCAAGAGAGAGAGGGGAGGAAAACAACTCTGTTATCTCAGGGGGAGCGTTAATGTGCCAGCTCAGCTCTGAAGCGCAAACATGCTTCAGTATTTGTAGAGTGAAATCAAAGAAAGTCGGTAGAGCTTTAGTGTTTTATCTGACATGGAAAGGTGCAGTGAGGAACTTCCAATTTGTGTCCGTTTTGGCGCCTCCTTGTGGTCAAAGCTTCTCTTATCCTCTACATATATAAGTTCGAACTTCTGACAGAAAAATCTCATCCTGCTGGCTCTTGAAAGTCAGAGATGTACTTTTTTTTAAGGGTATCATGTTGACACCTGACAACAAGAACTTAAAATGCCGATTTTTAGTTCCTTCTGGTTCCTCACTTAAGCCTAATCTACTAAGGAGGTTATATAAGAGCTGAATCATGACCAACATCCCTGTTTTAACCCAAAGTAAGTTCCTTTTAGAGGCAGATTTCAGATTGTGACACCATCAGGTTTCACAAACGGTTCTCGCTCGCTAAATCCTCGATGCACGCTCATGCAGGTTTTTTTCTTTAAGAGTCTAAACTTGTCGAAACAAGAAATAATGTCGTTTGGAAAGTCACAGTTTCAACAGGTGTCCCCTCAGGAGGAACTTTGAGTGTTGATGGGTAAAGGTTTGGAAATGCAGAGAACTTTTTAAAGAGCATTCAGTCATCTGGATTTAAAGTCCTGCTTTTTTTTTTCATATTGTAGTAGAAATTTCCGGATTATTGTTTTATTAGTTTTTCTTTTTAAATACTGTGGACTCGACCTAAAGCTGCTCTACAGAGGAAGTTGGATGAGGTGTTTCACTGCTGATCCCAGAACAGCCTTAGTTCACGTTATACACCATAAAACTGAGACGTCTAGGTGTGTTCAGAGAATCTGTGTGTTCAGAGAAGTGCTGAAAGCTGATTCGTCCACAGGAGGCGCCAAAAGTGACACAAACCACACTTTAACTTTAATTAAGACCGGTGTGATTTCCGACTCTGAGCTCCCTGTCGCCTTCCTCAGAAGAGTTACACGATGATGTTCTGGCGTTGCTTGTCAGCTGATTTGTCCAGGTTTAGTTGTCCTACCTGAAGTGGCAGGAAGACCACGCCCCGTTATGAAGGCATGTGCCCCTCCTCATCCCAGTTTACCATCCTCTAGACCCTCTTCCTGAGCTCTACTGCCGCCTTAAAAGAAATCCACACTGGTCTGACTACAAGAAATGTTTATCTTTAATATACAGTCGGACTAAATGAACTTTTCTGGACCAGGAGATTTAATTATTTGTTAAACGGTCCAACTAAAGACCTCCGTTTTACACCACTATGACTTCTCTACGGCCTAAAAACGTAGAAATTCAATAATAAGACAAATTTTATTCACTTTCTCACTCACAGTCTTTCTTTTGGTGCACATGCTGCAGTCCTGAATGACAGGAGAAAGTCTGACTCAGGTGTCACAGGTGTTTTGTACTCTATATCTCACCTTATGTCTGATAACATGGACTTGTCAGGATGTCCCACAGTGATTTAATTAATTATGACTTCAAGCGTCAGAGTGAGAAATCCCGTCTCTCTCTCTCTCTCTTTGTGTTGAATCCTCCGTCTCTTGACTGTCTCTGTGTCCTCTCCTTTGCTTTTAGAACACGCAGGAGACCAATGTTTCCCCCGGACCCACCCCGCAGCCACAGGACGCCGGGGGTGTCAGAGCACGGTCCCGAGGAGGCTCAGGAGGAGGAGGAGGAGGTGGTGATGGAGGAGGAGGAGGAGGGGGTGGGAACGGGAGCGGACCAGAGCAGAACGGACAACCCCCCGCCGCTCGGCCTCCTCGTGTAGTGGAGACCGACGAGGAAGAGGATGAAGAGCTGACCCTCAAATACGGGGCCAAGCACGTCATCATGCTGTTCGTCCCCGTCACCCTCTGCATGGTGGTCGTCGTGGCGACCATAAAGTCGGTCAGCTTCTACACCCAGAACGACGGGCAGAGATTGTGAGTGTTGAGACTTTTTATTGAGGGAAGAAAATCAGAAAAAATAAAAAAAATTAGACTTTATGGATCAAGTTTAAAATATTTATTCAAACTTTTATGATTTTGACAAGAAAAAAAATACAAAATGAGTGAATTTTAACCCTTTTTTTTCCTGTTTTAGTGAAGTAAAATATTGAATACCTTATAGAAAGCATGAACAGATATTTGGAAACATATTTTAACAACAAAAAACGGATAAAATGCTAAAATTATTTAAAAAAAGGGATTTTAGATGTTTTTTTTTAACTCTTGAGTCAACTCTGCCTTCACTTTTTCAGTTTGAATGAGCTGCAACACAGCCGCAGTGCCACTAGGGGGAGTTAATGCAATGAATATCACACCTGTACGGTTTGACTGGATCTGGATCTTTAAGGGTTTCTGATTTTTATTGAGGTTTGTCTCTGAACTTTTTTCCCCCCTTTAGGATTTACACGCCGTTCCCTGAAGACACGGACACAGTAGCACAAAGAGCCGTCAACTCCATCCTGAACGCCACCATCATGATCACTGTGATCATCGTCATGACCCTGGTGCTGGTGCTGCTCTACAAGTACCGCTGCTACAAGGTGAACACCCTAAAAAAAAACATGAATATTTTAAGACTTTAGAGACAGAACAGAAAAAAACGTTCGTAGGAAAACAAACCTCCCATGTGGTTTCATCTTGTCATCACAGACTCATTTAGACCGCGGGTGTCTGGGTGGAGTCAAAGTGGACTCTGTGTACTAACAGTTTTCTCTCAGGTGATGTTTGGACTTGTCGTGCACAGAGGTGTACCCGCTGTTACACCAACCTCATTCCATTAACGTCTGCCAGCTCTGATCTCTCGGCGTGCCGACACGGTCTAATGGCTTCCAGGGAAATTTCATAACCCAGCCGTCGCTAATGTTGTTAGTTCTACCTTTGTTTTCCCTGACGGAGATCTGTCTGCTCAAGACTATCATACTGACGACTGTTACTGTTTTAAAAAGATCTGTAACCTGAGGGTACGTGAGGTAAAACTGGAGGTCGAGTTTTTAGATCGTGTCAGTTTGGCTTCAAATATTCAACGATTCTAGTCTGCAGAGTCACTAAAGAGCTGCTAGTGCACCACCGCTCTGAAGTCTGAGTTTGTTTGGACCAAAGGGAATTAAAGGAAAAAGATGATTTTAAAAAGTAAAGTTATTTAATGAATGAGGCAAAAAGGCACATCTGATTATAAGGCGCACCATCAATGAACATGTCGATTTTCATACATAAGGCCCACCAGATTCTAAAGCGCATTAAGCCAAACAAAACAGTCAGATAAGTCAAACTTTATTTAACTCGTTCAATAACTCCGTGAGGCTACGGTAGCCGAGGTGCTCTGACAAAACAAAAGGATTTTAAGTGCGAGTTACAGTGCGAAAAATACGGTAACTGTCAGTTAAAAAATCAACAGTTACTAACTTATTAAAGAATTACATATAAATGAGTGCTGACGAATTATAACGTAACTTAATATATGAAGATAGGTCATTAAATTAGGGGAAAAAATAAAGATAAAAAGAAAAAAGTCATTAAAAAAACATAAAACTGATATTAACAGATTTAACATCTGTGTCCACAGTAACTTTTAAAAAGTAATTTGATTACTGATTACTCCTTCAAAAAGTAACTAGTTACTAAACTTGTTGATTTTAAAAGTAACTAAGATAAAGAGTAACTTTTTAAGTTACATTCAGCAGCTTTAACATATAAATAACAACCATTTTCTTTCCAACACTCACTTTATTGGAAGTTTAATTTTAACAGGAATGTCAAAAAAATCCATGTATATAAAAAAAAGAAATAAAGAAAATCTTTCTTGACTGACGGAACATAAACAATTTTTAAAATAAAATAAAATATAAAATAAAGACAGTCTTTAACTTAGCGGCTGTATTTCCAGCTCGAGAACGCGCTCGTCTCTCCTCCCTCCATTGTTGTTTGTTTATGTTTTCGTTTTGCGGCGGCTGCTTCATGTTTGTGCACATGTATTACACGTGAGTGGTCCTCGTGTTGAAAACGTGCCTTGCGCCTACGTGACTGGCGCAACTTCCTCCGGACAAAAACAAATCGTCTATTTTTTTTTTTAAGGAAACTGAGAAAAAAGTAACGCACACAGTGACTTGGACGTGCAACTTAAATCTAATTACTGGTTTGGAAATAGCAACACGTTAGATTCCTCGTTATCGAAAAAATTTAGAGTAACTTATTAGAGTAACTAGGTAACGTGTTTGTGGCATCACTGTTTAAAATGATTCATTAAGACTTCACATTTGTAAAACGAGTCACTTTTGGAGCCTCCAGTGGCCACATGAGGAACTGCAGGTTTAGGCGCTTTAACAGGATCATGGACTCTGACTCTGTCCTCACTCCTCACAGGTGATCCAGGGCTGGCTCTTCCTCTCCTCCCTCCTCCTGCTCTTCTTCTTCTCCTACATCTACCTCAAGTAAGCCTCCGCCCTTCCTCTGACTCTCATAAATGTCGAGTTTTTTTCTCGTTCTTTACGACGTCGGATCGAGTCTTTCCAGGTGCGTCTGTCATGTTTCTGCTCTGACCCGCAGAGAGGTTTTCAAGACCTACAATGTGGCCATGGACTACTTCACCCTGGCAGTGATCATCTGGAACTTTGGCGTGGTGGGCATGATGTGTATTCACTGGAAAGGACCTCTGCGGCTCCAGCAGGCCTACCTCATCATGATCAGCGCCCTCATGGCTCTGGTTTTCATCAAGTACCTGCCAGAGTGGACCGCCTGGCTCATCTTGGCCGTCATATCTGTCTACGGTAAATCCCCTCTCTCTCTCTTTTATGATCTGAGTACTTCTGAGGAAAACGCCCGACCTTTTAAAAGCTTTTTTTTTTAAGTGCATCAGTGTTCAGACATCTGGTTTCTTTTAGAGGAAATACTCTGATTTAAAACACATGATCAGAACAAGATCTTAACTCGGACTGAAAGGGACGAACCCATCGATCAGCGCGCTTCATCTTTAACCACATTTCCTCTTTCTGCCGGTGTCTTTTTCTGAGGAGAGGATGTTTCTCAATCGCTGAAATCTTATGCAAATGCTTCTGGGAAATGTAGGTTTAGAAATCTCGAAGAAAAGGGAAGGAGACGACTAAATAAAGGTCGATAAAGGAAGCCTGTTGTGTCTCGAAACGGCTCGAAAATCAGTGTCGCTATTTGCTTTAAAGATGTTTTTTGTTTGTTTGTTTGTTTTGATGCACTAAAACAGGATTTTTAAGTCCAGAAAAAATGATAAACCAGCAGTAAATATGATGGATGTGAAGTTTGCAGAGGTCCAGTTCCTGCAGGGAGGTGCAGACAAAACACGGACTCAACATTTCAAATGTTTTCATGCTTCACTTTAACTTCAGGGACGTTTTGTCCGCCGTGACGTTTCTTGTTTTTTTGGGGCGTTTGGTTCCATTTCTGAGAAAACCGGAAACTCTAACAACATACAGGACAGTTTAGGGGATTCTGGTGTACTCAGGAGTTTACTGTTTCTGGAAACCGTGTTTTTAAAAAACATGGAACATGGATGCCCGTTTCAGTCCGTGGTTTAAGTGCATGCTTCATATGCAGAGGGGCGGCGCAGCAGGTTCCACACATGGCCTTGGCGTTCTGTTATGTTTCTCTTTACAAACATTTCCTGTCTGGTCAAATAAAGTTAAAATGACCCTAAAAAAAACTGTTTGTTATTGTAAGCACCCACTTTGTTTTCAGAGCGAACTCTCCTCTACAAACTGTGAACAAAATTCAGCCATCGCTGCCGTCCTTTACTCTGACTCTGAACCCTGCAGCAGCAAACACAGAAACACACAAGCTCCACACACACAGAGCGCTGTTCCACCCTGTCAGCTCCAATTCAAAAGTTGTATTTATTTACACATTATTAAAAGAGCAGAAATGTTATAAAGTGGCTGTAGTGTCTCTGTCGTCAGCTGTAGGACGACGTTACGCCTCTGTCCACGTCTCATTAGAGGCGAGGTGTAGCGGAGCGTCACTGTCTCACTTTGTTTCTTTGTCAGAAACGGTGCAGCTGTTTGTTTCAGCAGGAAACTCTTCAGCCCCGTCCTCCTGTGAAGCTGCTGCTTCTGTTTGGTGGTTAACCTCTCTCTCTCTCTCTCTCTCTCTCTGTCTCTCTCTGTCTCTCTCTGTCTCTCTGTCTGTCTCTCTCTCTCTCTCTCTCTCTCTGTCTCTCTCTCTCTCTCTCTCTCTGTCTCTCTCTGTCTCTCTGTCTGTCTCTCTCTCTCTCTCTCTCTCTCTGTCTCTCTCTCTCTCTCTCTCTCTCTCTCTCTCTCTCTCTCTCTCTCTCTCTCTCTCTCTCTCTCTCTCTCTGTGTCTTTCTCTCGTTCTCGCTCTCTCTCTCTCAGATCTGTTAGCGGTGCTCTGTCCTAAAGGGCCTCTCAGGATCCTGGTGGAGACGGCTCAGGAGAGGAATGAACCCATCTTCCCAGCTCTCATCTACTCCTGTAAGACGGATCATACAAACAAACTTCAACTTGTTCAGTTTCAGATAAAAAATAAAATAAAACAACGTAGAAATAGAAAAACTAGAGAGGCTGACCAGCTGTTTATGAGACTTTTTTCTGATCGACTCTTTCCTCACTTTAAGGATATCTTTAAACACATTTCCAAACTTTCAGGAGAACTTTTCATCAACTTTCTGCACAGCGACACTTGTCCAGTGTACAAATAGAGTAAAACACAAACATATGAGCGCTTAAAGGAGATGAAATCATGGTTATAACAGAGAAATAATAAAGTAACAGCTGTGATCAGAAAATAACATAAGTTAGTTACATGAAAATGAAAGTTAAAGACTGATTTTAAAGTTAAAAAGAAAAGTTTCTGGTTATTTTCTTTCTCTTGTTTATTTTGAATTCTCCGTGTTCGACATTTGATTAAATCTATCGTCTTGTTTCTTCGTCCTCAGCGACCATGGTGTGGCTGGTCAACATGGCCGACACAGACAGGCCGAAGAGAAACTCCACAGACGCAGCATCGCCCCAGCAGGAGACCGCAGACGGTGAGCTCGCTGTCGCAGCAGCAGCTGTTGTTTTCTGTTTTTATTTCTGAGGTTTAACCTGCAGCCGAGTGTTTACCTTTCAACTCGAGTGTTTAGTCTGACCGCTGACTCTCGTCTGCAGCCGTCGCGTCCCCGGCTCCCTCCAGTCTGTCGCAGGACGACGGAGGCTTCACCCCCACCTGGGTCAACCAGCAGCAGCACCAGCTGGGGCCGATCCAGTCCACGGAGGACACCAGGCGAGAGATCCAGGAGATGCCGTCGGCTCGTCCTCCCGTTGATGACGACGATGAGGAGAGTGAGTGATGAGAGCGGGATCCTTCACGCTGTGTTTGATGATTTTAGTGAACGGTTACGGTTAGCGTGTGTTGACTTCAAGTCTTTTATCGTCTTTTATTGTTGGCGGTGAAGCGTCAGCGCCCTCCGCGGCCTCTGCAGTCACTCAGCTTTAATATTCCTCCGATGAAGAGCTATTTGATCTCTTTAGTGCTTAATGATCTCTTTAATAATTGATCTGGACTTCCATTTAGTTAGATTTACATCAACGACAACATCTAAAACACATCCTGTCTCTCTTAACAGCGGTTAAACAGAGCAGATGATGGATGATGAATTATTAATCACTGCCTCACATAAAATCGAGCCCGCACTCACGCCTCTTTTTAATATTCGTTTATGATTGAAGCTGCCGTCTGAGCTGAAGTTGTAAACGTGTGAACACGGGAGTTAAAACGCCCCAAAGCACAAAGAGAGAGACATGACTTACAACGTCCTGAGGCTGGTCACGACACGTGTTTTTATCAATTATTAAAAGAGATGTTAGTCTTTTTTAAGCTGGGCCCTGTTTTTGCATATTTTACAGCCTTAATGACTCTAAAGTGAACAAAAAAATTGTTTCACAGATCAGCAGTAATGTCATCTACTTCCTGATTTAAGTTTAATCCACTCAGAGGAAGGGCGTTCTTACTTTAATTATCTAATCTGGTCCAAATTTATCAATAGAGTGCATTTTAAAACAGCAGGGGTCGGAGAGAAGTAAAAGAAGAAAATAAAACAACAATTTAAAATGTTTTGTACGGAGGAGGACTAGGGCCACTGGAAAAAATAAAAAAGAAGGTCCAATATAATTTTTTAAATTATTATTCTGAGATTAAAGTCAGAATTCTTACTTTTTTTTTAGAATAATAATTTTTTAAAATTATTTCGGACCTTTTTTTTTTTTTCCCGGTGGCCCTAATCCTCTTTAGTTTTGAAGTTAAACTGGGCGGCTGGAGACAGAAGGTAGCACAGAGTTGGCGAAGCCATGCAGAAAGGGGTCAGTGTCAGGAGTCGAACCATAGACTGTATATAGAATGGACGCCGTTTACCTCCCCGCTTGGTAAAGCCACCACAAGAACAGCACCCTCTAGTGACGGGCTGCAGTATAGGTCATAAGTCCCGCCTCCTCCAGAAATCCCTATGGAGCTGTGGACAAACTTTATAAATTAATTACACAGGGCGTTCAGAGATTGCGTAGCTCAGCAGGGATACGCTGTTTGAGCTGAGCGTCATCACAGCGACTCTCCCACCGGACGCTACTTTGCAAATGCCGGTTTCAGGAAATGGAGAGAAATCCCCAAAATTCGTACAATGACGGGAGGCGGAGTCATGTCATTTGTATTATATCCAGTCAATTAGTCGAACCAGTAATCACTGCAGTAAGGACTGTCGCTCTTTGTGAGCAGCTTCAACCAGACAAGCTCAGACTGTTATTTATGTCGTCTTTGTTTAGTTTTGTGTCTTACCCACTGTTGTTGTTTTGGATCCAAACTGTTTTAAACACTTTTAATTTGGTTAAAAAAATCTGCGGATTGCCCTTTAAAACAAACACATCAACAATTACAGCTCCAGTTTGTTTGTCGTTTCAAATCAGAAGCTGAAACGTCCGTCTTCTGTTTGATTGTTTGACTCTAAATCCCGACATCTCTTCATAATCACTTTATTTAAACGCAGCGTTACCCTTCATATACGACTCTCTGTTGGTTTGTGTTCGTATAAAACCGAGCATCGCTTTATAACCAAAAACAAAACAACATTCTGAGTTTAAATTTACATATTTAAATCTCAGCTCTGTAATTGAGTCTCTCCCTCATTGTCTTCACTGTCTCCTCTCAGTGTGTAATCATCATCATCATCATCATCATCATCGTCTTTCACGTCCTTCTCACCGACACCTCGGCCGTTTCCGGAGGTTTTTATGAGTCCTGCTCTCTGTACGGTGGCCCCTCCAGACTGTATTTAGTCCGCGCACATTAGGAGGCGATTATTTGTGTCGATTGCTAGGTTTGGTGTGTCCATACTGCGCTCTGCTCTAACCTACAGCCCGGGTAAATACGGGGTCCGAGCTCTTGTTTCTGCAGTAATTACAGCTGAGGGAAGATTTCCTCGGGGGTAAGGGCGCGGCGCTGAAGCGATCTCCTGTTTTTTTTTTTTTTTGACTTGACTCCACCCTGACTGTGGTGTCCTACTGTGCTTTCAGGGGGCGTAAAGCTGGGCCTCGGGGACTTCATCTTCTACAGCATGCTGGTGGGGAAAGCCTCGGCCACAGCCAGCGGCGACTGGAACACCACGCTCGCCTGCTTCGTAGCCATCCTCATTGTGAGTGACCGCAGCTGCTTATTTTTGTGTCCGCCACAACCTCACAACACAATATGTAACCCGGCTTTATGTCAACCACTTGATTATATAACCTGTGGTGTTTTTGTGCCCCTGACTGAGCGGGGTCTGTGCGGTACACAACGTGCCCTTTCCCCGGTTTTATTTTGTCTGCGTCTGCTCCCACAGGGCCTGTGCCTGACCCTGCTCCTCCTCGCCATCTTCAAGAAAGCGCTCCCCGCTCTGCCCATCTCCATCTTCTTCGGCCTGGTCTTCTACTTCGCCACCGACAACTTGGTGCAGCCCTTCATGGACAGGCTGGCGCTTCACCAGTTCTACATTTAGCAGGATGCTGCCCTGATAACTCTCACCCACATAGCCCTCCGGCCAACAACACGACGACAGCGGTCCCTTCACAGCCGGGGAACAAAGGGCGATGCCGGGGCCTCTCCCGCCCCCACATCCCCTCCTAAAGACTCATGATGATGGGACACAAGTTGTTTTTGTTCTGCCTTTTTTCCCCGGCGGCGAACGGGGGTCCCCCCCACACCCCCTTCAGCAGCAGCTGTTCTTAAACGTTTTATTTCACTTTTAAAAACCAAGGAGTGACATTCCCCGCTCGACTTGGGAGCTCATCCTCAAATTGCCGATCAGCGGCCGCTCTCAGGCTCAATCCAAACGGGGGCGGAAGTTGGCGGGGGTCTTTTATTTATGCAGGGAAGCTTGCCTCCATTCTCAGCTCCACATCCACACAGTCATACCTGGAAGCTTCTCCAGCAGGGGGCGGTCTTTACAGCAGGTGCCTTGCTCAGGGACACCTCGGCGGTAGCTGTTGAGCAAAGGGGGAGACTGTTTCTTTAAATCTCCCTTCAAAGACGTTAATCTTCGTTTTTACCCCGCGATCTAAAAACAAGAGCGAGCAAACCTCGTGGATCTAACGGACGCCGTCTGATGGTCTCGATTCTAGACTGGTTCACGTGTAGTTTGATTGTGTTTGAGCTGTCGGTCACCAGACGTGCTTTTCTCACCGCTGTTAAGGAAGTTAAAACGTATTTCTTTCAACTGAAATCACGTGAAAACCAAAGCTCTGAAATCTGAGCCGTTTTTTCACCCCCTAAAAAGAAAAAAAAAGCAGAATTTTAAGTTTTGAAGTGAAATTCTAAGTGATCAGATTTGTTTAAATTCACAGCCTGCAGAGGGAGAAAAGCTCACACACACACACACACTTACACTTACACACACACTTTTACACTAACACACCCACACACTCACACCTGAGACTTGCCTGCCATGTCGGTCGTGTACTGTCAGCCACTGAGCAGTTCTGCTGGAGCAGTCGGAGGTTCAGTGCCTTGCTCAAGGGCGTTTCAGTAATAGATGTTGTCGTTCTCGTGTGACAGAAATGTGCTTTTCATTCTCTCTCCCCTCACTGAGAGTCCATCGGATCCATTTTTCTACAGGGATTGTAACGCGTGATCATCAAACTCTGAACCTTTAGGCTTCAGCCGCCCTCATGACGCTTACCTGGTGCTGTCTGGAACTATGCTACATCGAACCTGAAAATGATTTCCACTACACAGTGATAATTTTTTTCAAGATATGCAGAAAATTAACTTTGTACTTTTTCACGGGGGGGTTCAGAGAAAACTGGGACAGAAATTCTGCCCGTCCAAATCCAGCCGTAGTTTAATTTGATTCCCAAATTTGTTTAGAAACGAGACGAATCGATTTTTTCAAACGAACCAAAAAGCTAAACTGAAGAGTAACGATGAGCAAAAACCCAAACTCAGATGTGGGATCATGCAGACTGACAGAGGAGGAGGAGGAGGAGGTGTGACGATTGCTCTCTTGTTGAAGTTTCGTGCTTTCTTAGGAGAAACCGTGTGAGAGCAGAACGGTAACATTTCCTTCCCTTGTTTTGTTTCTGGGGATTTTTTGGGGTGATTAGCTTTTTTTTCTGTCCTTCACATGCATTTGTGTGTTTATGCAAAGTTATTCAATTCAGATTTTGTTTTTTTAATAAATAACGAAACCCAAACATTCTCTGTTTTGCACATTTTTTATGCGTCCTTATTTCTATTTCTTCTCAGCCGGGGCCGACCAGAGCAGAGTTAGACGGCCAATCAAAATATGCGAGTGTTGGTTGTGGGTGAGCATGTGCACACATCCCATGTAGGTACACAGCTACTGGGGATTTTAACCACAGAGAGAGACGCCGGTGTGTTTCAGACTCTCCTCCAGAGACACTGTAGTCTTGGTGATGCACAGAGTCAGAGAGGAGTTTGGCCGACAGCAGAAAAATGATGTGCTAATCTAAGGGCAGCATGATAGGGGACAAATAACCAACGCGATAGACATGTTTACATGGGCAAAACGTCTTGATCTGGTTAAAAATTTGAGGGATCAGAAAATCTGAATCTTCTGTTTATATGGGTGCAAAATCAAATTATCCGATTATGAGTTTGTTTCAGATTAGAAGCTTTTGGACATGCGCAGAGTCGTCTAATTTCGCTAAAACAACCACAGAAGAAGAAGAGTTGTGTTGACACCTGTGCTGTCAACAAACCAACAAACGTGTCAGGGGCTCACTTCATCTAATTCAGGAGTTTTCCCTCCTGGTAAATGTCACTAGATGGCGCCCTTGCTTACTTATTTTACTGTTCTGTCAAAGGTTGTACTGTACGTGCAGATGTGACATCATTACGATGTACGTACACTTTGTTATGTTATCGGAGGAGCAGACACGTTAACTGCAGTTGTGTTTTAAGCCAGAGTGTTAATAACGAAACCTCCTGAACTGACCTTAATAAATAAGCTAAAGATTGAAGATCGAGTCAGGTAAGAGAGTCACAATCGGAATAAGTGTTTACATGGACGCGTTTCGGAATAACGGATCGGCATAAACCTCCCCTATTGATCGGAATACAATTTCTTTCCGATTGAGCCGAGTTGGATCAGAATCTTCCAATCGGCATGTTTACATGACGCTTTTTCATTCCGATTGAGGCTTTATTCCGAAGATTTGTGCCCATTTAAAAGAAGCTAGTGATAGTTTTTTTTCTGCGTGGCTCTTTTGAGGTTATTTTTTCAGGTGTTTTTGTTTCATTAGATTGGAGGATTTGGAGCTGAGTGTTGGGGATGCCGCACAGTTAAGTGTCATACCTGGATTTAATAAGGGATGTGGCCTCTATACTTCAGGCACACTTCTTTAACTGTAAAACCAAACAGCCGCCTATCTTTCTGCTAAACTTTGAGACAGTATGTGCTTGATTTTTGCAGGAATAGTCGGACAAAAATCTGCTTTTCTTTAAGTGCTTTTCACCTGCAAGTCAAGCATCCGATCCTGATCTAAGATGTGTGATAGCAGAGGGACACCATCTACTTTTTTTAGCATTGTAAAGGTGCAGGACCCAGAATCATACTTTGAGATTATCTGAATGGTTTGATCTGCCTTTAGTTGATATCATCCACATAACGGCTGAATGATGAGCTGTGTTTCTGAAGGTTTAGAGGAGGAAAAGCTAAATCTCACAGTATCAAATGCATTACTGGAATGTAGTTGTAAGATTATATGCATCAAAATGGATTACTGAGCATCTATCAAAATTATACTTCTGCAAATAATTCTATCTCCTGCTCACGGTCTTTCAAAGCTCTGATTCTTCTCTCGCTTTAATTTGTGACGTTTCATTCTTTTGTAAAGTTGTTTCTCGTCCAGGTGCAGGTTTGGTGTCTGCTCCTCCAATCTTAAATCTAATATTATGACTTTATTCTTGTGAATTTACGTCTTCATCGTCCTAATTTTGCAACTTAATCCTCAAAATCTTTTTTGTTCTTTCCTTATGTGGCTCTAATCCTGGAGGAGGCACATAAAGGTTTAAAGAGTCGGTCCTGGCACCGCTCATCGACGTGCTTTTGGTTTTTATTTCGGGGCTTTGTTGACACGGACGAATGTGATCTGACCGATAGGATTAAAACCACGCCATGTTGTTCCTCTGCGAGAGGAAGTGATTATAAATGTGTCAATAAGATCAGCGCTAACCACAGATGAGGCTTTTTCAGCTTTTATGAATCTCACTCTCTGCTGTGTTTGAGTTTATTTTTATCTCAAAGTTAAAATATCGAGTAAAAACTACGACCGTTCATCATGAAGCAGAAAATAGAAACACAGAAGTAAAGAGAAAAAAGAAAACTGGAGATTCCCCCGCTGAACTCTCACACTAATCGTGACATAAATCTCTATGACGGAGAATTTCTCTGTAAGTCTGCACTGATTTCTCTCCGTGTAGCCCCCCTCCACGCAGAGGTCAAAGGTCAGGGGCAACACTGCTGGAGCTTCTCTTCCAGAATACTGTCGTCTCTCCTGCATCGTCGACACCGATTATCTGCGAACAAATCCTCTGACGCAAAGCATTTCTGCAGACGGTGGGAACATTGTGGAAATTCCTCGGCGTGCTGATGCGCTGGCATCCCGCGCTCGCCGTCCCCCGTTGCCAACTGGCCGATGGACTCAGTTGGCGTGTTGTCTGGCCTGCTGGACGCATTAGCCGTCGCCATGGGGACCGTTTGGCCTGGCTGGCTGGGACAGTGGCACGGTATGGCAGTTCACCCAGAATGTTTAGCCTCATACTGTGACTTTCCCAACGGGCCCTCAGCGCGGCCTCATTCTGGCATGTGAACGGTGTGGCTGCGCCGCTGAACGAGCAGAGTTAATTCCACGCGGCTCCCCGTGCTTCGACTCCAGACACTTGTTCTGTTCAGATTAGGTGACCACATCCACTTCAAGCTGTTTGGGTGGCTCCCAAACAAGAAAAGACTGAACAAGTGATGGAGGAAGAGAAATATGGATCTGTTTTTGTTGTTGTGTCGCTCTCCTCGCAATATCAAATTAGAGGTCACGTTTATTTGTAGGCCTTTAAGCTTGTTGACTGACAAGTGGATGAAACTGCAGAAGTAATCCGTCAGTTTCATCCTCTGCATGGAGAGGACTTAAGCAGGAGACATTGTGGCTGTGTGTCACACCTGTGTGCGTTGGAGGTTTCCAAGGATAGCTCTGCTAAGGAGATTACTACGCAGGGAGGGATATCTGCTCTATTTGAGACATGAAACACTTCAATAATCGCTCCAGACAGGCTACAAGCGCCGACTCGGGAGGAAGAAGACAAAGGCCGGACAGGATCTGTGTGAAAAACTGAACAAAAACACAGCTGAGATGTCGAAGGACAAGCTGGAGAGCCTGGTGAAGCACATGGAGGAGACGCTGTCGGAGATGGAGCAGCTCAAACTGCACTGCGGGAAGCAGAGCGAGGAGCTGAGCCAGCTGGTGGTGGAGCTCCGGAGGGAGAACCAGGAGCTGGTGGAGAAGTACAACCAACTCGCCGTGGAGATGAAGGAGGCCAAAGAAATCATAGATCAGCTACAGGACACAAAGTACGCCTTCAACGCCAAGGAGAGGCAGGCGCAGAAGCTCAGCCGGCAGCTCTGAGGGTCCCGTGAGGAGGATGGGAACGTGAGTGTAGGTGGATGTGACCGGGGCGTGCTGAGTCCTGCAGGAAAACAAACTGGACAAGGCGGATGGAAAAAGAACGGCATGTTGCTGAAGATGTCAAAATACTGGGTGGGCAGGGAAGCTATACTGGGTGCTGCTATTTTCTTCAACCTATAGAAACTGTTTTTTTCTGTCTTCAAATGTACATTTTAGGTTTTAGGAGGAGGAGGAGGAGGATGTAAAGCTTAGTAATTTGAATGTTAACTTAAATCCTGTGGTCCAGGGCTCCTTTTAAAGCCACGTCTAGACTTAATTACCAGGAATCAAAACAGGAGCTCTCAAAGAAACGTGGATGTGGAGAATTCAGACTGAAAGGGGCTTTTCAAAAGTAGGTAGGCCTGAGGATTGTACGTAAGACATTGTGCTCATTAGGTTTCTATAATTAAAACAAGAACATGTCCCAAAGTGAGGCAGCGCTGCCCCTATAGAGATCTCATGTAATGATAGCCGCTGGGTGTTATTTTTATCTGCTCAGCGGCCAGAAGAGGCGGGTGGTCACCTTTGTTTGGTTTTCCTAGAGTCAAGGTGCTAAAAATACCTGATTATCCCTTCCTGCCCTCAACCTTGGGGGATGTAGGACTTCATCGTGCCTCCTCCACACTGGGCCACCGGACGTTCAAAGACAGGAAAAAGAAGGAAATGTGGCTCCAATCGTATTTTTTGTGTACCACAATAAAGTATTTCTGAGTTTCATGTTTGAATCTTTTAGATACTCTGGGATGTTTGACACTGATGATCACGTTCGTCTAAATCTGCATTAGAGTGAGGAGTCCAGAGCCTCTTTTCTAAGCTCATCTGATATGTTCAGATTTAATATTTATTAACTCTGCAAAATACTTTTTAAATATTTAAAAAAGTATTTTGCAGAATTAATAAATGGAGCTCAAACTCTTCAAATAAAATAATGCGGGTGATACAAACCAACTGAGTTAAACAACTCTTCAATAATAACCTAGAAAACCACCTGAAGTAAAAGCAGAATAAGTGATTACGCTCTAATTCAAACATATTTATTAAGATTATAGTCTATTTCTATCAGGTCTGTCCTGCTGAATACGCCTAAATATTACAAACTGCTCTTTTAATTCCTCTAATTGTTCCACATTCAATCCCTCTCTATTCTTGTTCTGTTTAGTTGTTCAATTATATGCAGAAGTTTGCTTGTATAAGGTGACAAAAAAAATCACAAGTCCTTGGATGATAACTTGTAATTGTAGATGTTGGGTCAGAAGATTATTGAGATGGTGGAAGGTTTAACAGGTAACCTCAATCAACATGTGCTTTATCTACCAGATTAAAAGCTTAGTATGTCCTTTTTCTAGCCTTTTACAATAGTAATTAAGTGTTTTATAAAATCCTGTCATTCCGACATAAAATGCTGACAAGTCCAAGTTCAAATTTCAGTGAAAATGTTATTTAGGCTCCAAAAAAATGAGCAAATAACATCCAAAACCAACAACCAAAACTTTCCTTTAGAAATATGACATAGAAATAAAATAGAACAAAAAAATATAGAAGTTTTAGAATTTAGAACTCACTGTTGTCATGGTAACTTTAACAGCAGCTTGACCAATACTGACCCGTATTGTGAACTGGGACTTTTAAAATATAGGATTGTTGATAGTTGTCTCTAAAAAAGGAGGAAAAAAGATTGAAATGTTGAATTTGTTCGACAATTAAGCATATACTCACACCTTAAAGTTCATATTAGTGCTCCTTTGTTCTGGTTACTGTACAAAGAGGGAGTAGCTAACCGTTAGCAAGCTAGCTAAGAGACGACTCAGCACTTTTAAAACGGATTTTGGATATTTATCGTAAATCTAAAAACAACATTAAAGCTTGTATCTCTCTGGAGAACTAATCAGTTGATAAATTTTAACTTTTGTTTCTCATTTTCGTAACGCAAGATGTACCGGATGTTACTTATACTTCAAAATAAAAGCATACATTGCCCATCCAGGAAGTAATGTGAACCAAATGCAAGTAGAAGAAATATCAAAATAAAAGCATGACAACCGTTTTTGAGGCAGTTTCCTCTCCAAAAAGCTTGATAAAAGTGCTGGTATTGTAGTAAAATCATTAATTTTACTACATATGGATGCTGACATGTAAATTAATTCACCTATTGGCTAAGTTTATTATATCTTTTTTGTGATATTTAATGGCCTTGGTGAAAAATGGTACTTTTACCAAGCATAGAAAGAAACCCTCTGCACTATATAGGAAATACGTTGAAGTAAATTATATACATGTGCTGTAAACCACTTGGAAGCTGGACTGACATAATGTACTTAGTGGAAAAGTCAACTCTTCTCTGGAGGAGGGAGAGATGGGTCTGCGGGAGGTAATTTGATTTTCTTTCTGATGGTCCATTGAACCTCAGCATGGTTTTACTGAACACTTACTTAAGTACATGCCTGCTCTGGTTTGGTTTGACCTTTCCTTTTGGTCTTCTGACTACATACAGAGATCTTTATATGATAAACATTGATTATAAAGCCTTTCAGTCACCCTGTCTCGCCTAAACATGAAAAATAATCCTTCGGCATTACCAGAAAAACAACCGTGTGGCTTATATTGGTTTGCGTGGTGTCAAAGTCGATTTTGTTTGGGCTGAACATGTGAGGAAGAATTTGTCTCCATGTGTTCCATAAACTCTTTCTGAATGAATCTGAAGACAAATACACATTACACCCAAAATGTATTTTTACACGCAGCCACAGCTACATAGCTCTGATTTTAAATGCCGGTTAGGATGTTTGGAGAAACCTCACCCCCTGAAGTGTAGAGAGAAGAGGGGAGGTAAAATCTTTCTGGAAAACATAGGCTGATGTTTAAACATAGCGTTAGTAGTGGCCGAGGTGGTTTGCCATTTAAAACCCAAAATAATCATGTGTACATGTTGTTTTCATGCATTTTTAACATGTTCAGGGTGGGATTTAGTTATTCAATGCCAAAGTCTTTGAAGAGTTTGTTTGTGGGCATTCAGTCTTTGAATTATCGTGAACACCAAATGAGAGATTAACTGAAGGGACTGATTTATATTCGGGTTTTTGCGAAACGTTTTTTCAGATCGGGGGTATTGGGTTCAATCCTCAGATACAAACACCACCAAACCCATTTTAAATGTAGTCACTAATTTGATTTAAATCTAATTCTTTATAAACCCATCTTAAGACTTATAAAATTGATGCATTGTGAACGTTTCTCCAACCACAGTTGAGACAGGAGTTAAATAAAATTGTTTTTCACGTCCTGTATGTCACTGGCTGGACGTTAGATTTCAGTTTTGAAGTGTAACAACATTTTCTTTAACTTAAATACAAAATCTATTGGAAACTGAAAAGAAGTTAAAGAGATCCCTATTGCATTTATGATACAAGTGTCTATTTTTGTATCAGCAGGAACCGGCGGTATTCAAGAAAGTACTCATGATGAGAATATGGGACGTCAAACACATTGGTGTTGACGTTCCCCTTGAATCAACTGGTGGTCACTTGACATTACTGTTTAAGTCTCTGTAAATGGAGAGTGGAGTAGTAGCCCAACTGCATCTCCATTCTCCATCCCATTCTCGCTTCATTAACTACTCCTGAGGACATCAGAAGATGGCTATTGGTAATTTTACACCATTAAAGGGATATTGCAGCGTAAAATTAATTTAGGGTCAAACACACCATAATACCGAGTTAGGCACCCCCTCAAAAGATGAATGTTGCCTACTGCTTGCTTCTCTAGTTATACCAACTTTGGTAACTTCTGCGCAATAGCAATACACAGCGGTTTGAGGAGCCATAAACAAACCTCAGCCAAAACGCCACTCTATAGCCACAAATAGTGCTCAGAATAGCACCTAACTTCATCAACAGGACATATAGGGTCACAGCCATAGTACTAGCCACCAAACATCTTTTTAACTTTGACTCATTTCTTTAGCGAAGAGACTAAACACAACTCACCTACTCTCATCCAGCAGCCGCTTGTTTGTAGCGGGACCTCAGGCCATTAGGACTACAGTGGGGTGACGCAGCTCAAGGAAGAACATTTATGGTCATTTCTTTATCATTTCCTTGAAGTAATAATCATCATATTAATCATTTTGCTCTGCAGACGCGGTAGTTCTGCCTTGGCGTCTTGGTCTGATTGTATTTCCATGAAGAAATGATCATAAATGTTCTTCCTTGAGCTGCGAAACTCCGCTGCAGTCTATAATGGACTGGCCTGAGGTCTCGCTAAAACAAGCGGCTATATTATAGCTAACCCCCATATTAGTCACTTATATAAGGGTTAGGGATCCATTCCGGATCCGAGAGAAAACGCGGAATTACCAAGAGCTTTTCGGCTTCAAATCCGTATACTGGCGGAAGGCGGAACCAAGTTGTCCGTACAGTCCATGGTTACAATATCTAGCCTACAGTATATAAGACATACTATATAGTGATATGATACAAGCTGATATGATCTGATATTGTCCTCAACTTTGCGTGAATTTTAGGCGTCAATCGTCTGTTTTTGAGAACTTGCTGGTGTGACAGTGAACATGCTAACCGTGTTCTCTTATATCCTAAAAATCACACGGTTCACAGAAAGTGCCTGTTGACACCTTAAACTAACATTTGGGACCTATTTTCAGCTGTCAATAACAACCCTGCCTCTCCATCAGAAGCAGACCTGTGAATACCCTGGTATTAGCCTCCATGTTGAGCAGACTACACTCAGCATTTTAATGACAGTTGGTGATGGCAAAGTGGGAATTTGGACTATTTCCCAAACCTTCATGGAGAGCATGCTTTATGGGGATCTGACAACAAACGGGCTCGTTGATTAAGAGTTATTTCTTGGGTTTGAATTACAGGCTGTGCCCAGAGATCTGTCAGAAGGGGCTGTAATTGTCCTGGACGAGCTGCTGGTTAAAAACGCGCTGATGACGCCGAGTAGGAGGAGGAGGAGGTTACAGCAGCAGCAGCAGGACTTTCTCCTCTTCGTCTTCTCCTTGTTGGTTTCCTGACAGTCACAGAGCGGGGGCAGCAGCAGAGGGAGAGGGAGACAAAGGTTCGCAGTCAGTGAACCCTCCTCATATATCCAGGAGTCTGCAGCTTCAGGTCAAAGCTCCGGAGAGAAACCAGCTGTCTGTCTGTCAGTCCTGCACGGTCCCTCAGCGAGGATCCACCGGCGGGTTTGGGCTCCAAGAACCCGATTTAAAAACCACAAAACAGGGTGAGTTTACTCTTTATCTCACTGAAACTAACTATGACATTTCCTCCACGAGTTAGATTTACTTCACATGACATTTATTCACAGGAAACGTATTTTTTTACACCGACTGTGTGGCGACGATGAAAATCCTCATTCAGAAAATATGAGAACTGAGAGGTTTAATGAGAAAGTTTGTTTGATTTACTCAATATTTACTTTTCAATTTGTCACTTTATAGAGGGAGATTAAAAACTAATGTGCTTTTACCAGCAGTCTACTGGAATAACGTGGATTATGAGAAGATTTAGAGGTTCTTAGAAAGATTTAGTTCAATAATAATCACAACAATGTGCAACACTCAGGGGCACTGTGGGGTAGGAGACCTAAAAACAGAGTTTAATTGTTAAAAAAGCATCTAAAATCATAATACATTTGATCATTTCTTTCAGGTTTCATTAATATATTAATAAACTGACCAGGTGCCTGGTACAGACACGCTCTACTCACATAAAGCAGGACACAAGACAGTGCATGCCCCGGCAGACTGATGAATAATAGTTAATTTGGATGAATAAAAGCTTGTACAGCCTGAGGCAGACGCCTTTATGAGCCGGTACAATACAGAGTGAGGGATGCAGGAATGCTTTTAATGGATGAGTAAGAATATCAGTTCAACCAAGTTGATGCCAGAATGACGGGACAGAGTTTTTATATAAGTTCCTGGATATGACTGGTAATGATGCCAAATCCCTTTAAGGAGAAACTGGTTGGTTTTGTTCGGGTTTAAATACTTGGACTTTAACATATTCATAAGAATGAAAAGTATTTGCTGACTTGTTTCAGCAATATGTAGGTTTGTATCTGAAAAGGACAGAATTGTTATGTAATACTTGGCTGTGAAAACTGAACGCTCCATCTAAAGACATCAGCCTGGGCTTTAAACCTGCAGTCAGCTCAGTTACTTCTGACTGTTTTTGTTGTCCATTCAATATTTTTAGATTATTTAATCAGCTTTATGGTCTACAGTATGTGTTGGAAGTTGTTTATGAGTGTTTTCTTGGTGCCTTAATTCATATATAACTCAAAAATAGTCACTTTGTCATCATGGAGGATGAAACAAGCCAGAAATTATTCACATTTAAGCTCCACATGGGAGTAGTTTGTTGACTGAACAGTAAATTGATAAAGAAACATCAAAATACTCATTAATGGGTGGATGCTGTGGATGTAAACAAACACCGTGAGAGAAAATCCTGAGATTATCCCCTCGTAGAAAAGATGAAATCATGAAGTTGCTCAATTTGGGGATTTAGATCAGTGAGAGCACGTCTGCTCCGAGGGTGAGACCGATCAGATTTGCTGACTGACTGTCTTCTCTCCTCTCTGACATAACCAGCCCTCTGACTTGTTCATCATGTCTGCAGGGTAACTCTCTTCGCTGTTGGGGCGTTTAGGCGTCATGGCAGACAGGGTCAGAGGTGCTCTGGCAGCTCCGGCGACCTCTCACTTCTTCTCTCTCTCTTTCTCCCTCTAACTCTGTCTGCCTCTCAGGGGAGTAAAGAGACCCCCCATTTGCCCTGGAAAAAAAACAAACAAACAGCCTCTGCACATGCAACAAAGGAGACGCTTTTTAGCTCGGTTAAGCAATTACATGAGGAGATAGCAGTGGGGGATGATAAGGCTGTGGTTTAAGTGAAGTTAGAAAGCTGTTTCCTGTAAGAGTTGTGGCAGTAAAAGAGCACTTTGGTGTATTTTTGGCTTCCCTTTACATCTTTGTGAAATATTGTTGAACCAAACAACGTAGAAAAGTCAGAGTAAAAGGAAAGGTCACTTATTAGCTGTATCCCCAGGTCTATGTTGACATCTCTAAAGTCTTTAAGGCTGTTGTGGTGACCAGAGGTTATACTAAACAGGTTATGATTCGGTGTTTTATGGCATTACTGCAGTATCAAAAAGTAATATATTATAATTTTATTTAAAGCCTTAAATCAGGATAGAGGTCTCGAAGAAAGGGCGACGACTATAAAAGATACAATACGTTATAGTACAATACAGTACAATATGACATGATATGACACAATACGATTTGATTGGATACGATGGATTGTATCATGTCATATTGCATCGTATCGTATCATAAGCCTTATCGTATCACGCACCACATTACATCCTATTGCGTTGTGTCTAATAGGATGTCCATACGTCCTCTTTATCTGGACATGTCCTCTTTGGGGGGCTGTTCGGCCTCTCCAGGGGGAGTTTATAAAATCCTTCAAATGTCCGCGGTTTTGTATGGAAGCCCATTTCCGCCAGTGAAAAATTTAAAAAAGTAAAAAAAAAAGACGAGAGATATTGTTTATGAATGCAACTTTGTGTGGGTATTTTTCAGTATCTCTAAGAGGCATGGTTGAGTGTCTTTTTGAGAATTCAGAATATGCATTTAACTGAGTTAGAAGCGCGTAAAAAAAAAAATACTCGACCTGTCCTGAAAAAAACCTTTAAATTCCGTGCACATGCACAAATCCCCCCGGCGTAGCAGTGTCCTCTTTTTCGGGATTCAGAACATGGCCACCCTATTCATCATAAAGCATCATATCGTATTGCACCGTATTGTACCGTACTGTATCGCATCGTATCTTATCATATTGTATCAGATCGCACTATATATCGCATCACATTGTACCATATCATATTGCACACTATGGTATCGTATCGTATCATATCGCATCATCATATCACATCATATCATACCATTTCATATCATATTTTAATGTATCGTAACTTATCGTATCGTATCATATCGCGTCATATCGTACAGATTAGTTTGTTATTGCACTGTATTTTGTCATAATGTATCGATGTATCGTAATTTCTTTTAGTCAAGTTTCACATTTTATCATATCATTTGATTCTCAACTGTACGTCATGGTGCAATCCAGTTTAATGTATTATCACAAAATACCAGGATATGAAACAGTTTGATACAAAACAATATGGCACTATACAGAACAGTACAGTATGGCCTGTCACATCGTGTGTCAATGAGGCACAACGTGATAGATAGATAGATAGGATAGATGTCATGATAAACCATAAACCCTTTTACACAAATTAAAATCATAATATCATATTAAATCGATGTAAATCTATGTTCTTGGCATTTGACTCCCTGGTTTCAAATTGATTGCTTCGACTCTTAATCACCAGGAGGAAATTCAGCTGAATGCATGTTTGCTTTTCCAAGACAAACATCTTGTAATGACATGTTTTTTTTTTCTAAACACCAGATCCAGCTGGTGATCATCTGCTGTGGTCGGTGGCTGTAAACCAAACCACAGAACAAGCTGCTGCAGTCGTCACTGTGTATGTTCAGTCTGATGATCTGCATGAAGATTTACTGCAAAATCATTAAAGCTGATTTATTCAGTCGATAATATCGTACAGAGAGCTGCAGGGCAGAGAAAATCACATGTGATAGTTGAGTGTTTACTGTTTTGGATCAGATTACAGGATGTTATCTTCAGAAATCCTGTTGTTTCTGTTGGCCGGAGTCTCAGATCTCGTACAGCTTTAATTCTTCGTACTCTGGCTCGTTTCCTGAAAAGTTGCTCAATGTGAAACAGCGTCTATCTGTTGGCGACTGACTGTGGATGTGTCTTCTTTCCAGGGTACAACGAGGATGCTTCTGCCTCTGATAATCTTCCAGCTGCTGCTGGCTCCAGCGCTCATGGTAAGTTTCCAGCAGCTCCAATGAAAATGAAAACAAACTGAAAGCTGCAAGACATGAAGACACAAGTTTACATCCTATTTTTATTACTAATTCAGAAGCCGACTCAAAGCAAAAATAAGGAGCATTTTGAATCTGTGAGGTAGTTAAGTGTCTTTTTGTCTGATTCGGTGCTAAGTTGGAGATTTAGCTCCCTGGTTGATCCACAGAGGCAGCAGCTCTTGAGGTGGTGACTCTGGGTTCGACTCCCACTCGCACCAATCGAGACAAACAGGAGCAGGAGTTTCAGCCTGACTTGTTTTAGAGCTTTTTTAGAACATGTAAACCCTTAAAAACCTGGTCTAACTGCTTTTTTGTGTCCAGGTGCCCAACGTGGATCACTGGGACGCTTGGGGTCCTTATGGTGAGTGCAGCCGGAGCTGCGGCAGCGGCGTTACCATAAGAACCAGACGCTGTATCACCCACAGGTAAGACTCACCTGCCTCCATTTATTGCTTTTTAATACACCTGCACACACAGAGGGGCATTCCAGTAAGAACTCGGCCTCTCCTGGTCAAACTCAGCTGCACACACACACCGCTTCTCCTTTTTCCTGTGTAAATAAATCTAATTGTGAGGTTCGTGGGCACTCTCTGGATCTTGATAGAGGAGGAATGCCTTGAAGTCACGCTGACGTGGGCTTGTTTTACATCCAGAACAGACTTCAGGGAGGGGCCCTTTCACATTAAAAGACCTCTCTTTAATGGGTGTTGGCTGTCGGGGAGGATCTGATGGGGGTGAACGTTTTTCGACTTGTCCTTTTTTGCTTTTAAAAGAGTCTCTTTGCTGCACGTGTTTTGGTTTTTGGAGTGGAAGTGCTTTGAACACAGTTGAGTCCACTTTAAGTCTGTTTGTAAAGCCGCTTCTTTTACATCTGAGTAAATAGAAGTATTAAGGTAAGGCTTTGTAAACCTTCTGCTGGACTCAAATCACATCATCTGTATTCATAAGGTTTGGAGTGATAAATGATGTTTCACTGCTTCTTGGTAAGGGTTCAAACGTAGAGACGCACCAATCAGATTTGGGTTTTGAACAACACCAGAAAGCTCTCGGTTCACCTTAGTCGTCTTTGCTTTGGGTTCATTTTGCGTCGCTCCTCTAACCACACAGATCACTGACTTTGCAGTAATTATAAGAACCTGTTTGTTCTTTTGAAATACATCCAAACTGTTTACACCTGAGCGCCCTTCATGCAGGTGGGGAAGTTCCCGTTCTCGTTCTTTGAGCTAAATAAGGTCTGGCAAACAACTGGTGCGTGATACATCAGGTGTATTTCAATATATACGTATGATTGAACTGAAGAGATTGACCCAGGATCAACCCTATTGACACTCAGTCCAGCTCTTTCAGTCAGCAGAGGCTTGAATACCCGTGTAAATGCTATGATTTATTTGTTGGCTGCTGGTTCAATGTTTAAACAATTATTAAACCAATAATAAAGTAAATAAATATTTCCTATTTGAAACTTTGTGGATTTGAATAACTTGAAAGTAATAAATGGCATGATGTTAAAAGATGAAGCCAAGTGCCAAAACTGCAGTTCCTCAAGTGTCCACTTGAGGCTGCCCCAAACAGACAGGTAAACCTATTGAGGCGCATGTTAAAATGCTATTTTTTACAGCAACATTAAACATTTTTGCAGCCTGATACAAAACACAGTTTAGGGTATATAGCTCAGATTTATACAGAAGCGTACTGCATTCACCAACTAAACGTTAACGTTATCTGATTGCATGAGATAACATTAACCTCGCATACTTCAAATCGCAGGATTTTAAAGTATCTTGTTTATTCAGGAAAAAAAATAGTCAGAAAAACAAAACAAAAACAAAAAAATAATAATAATAGTAGAAAAACAGAAAAAAATGGTCTGAAAAAAATTTTAGTGTAAAAAACAGAAGAAAAAAAAATTGTCCAAAAACCGGAAAGAAAAAAATACTCAAAAAACAGTTTCCTCTTTTTTTGTTAGTGAATGCATTACGCTTCCGTAGAATTCTACTCTTACAAACTGAAGGGAGGCTAAAATTTTTATAACTCAGCTTGGTTGAGGATATCAAGACTAAAACTGTTGTGGCTTTGTCTGTGTCCGTGACGACCAAAAGTTGGATTGAATTAGCTTGACCCCTTCAAAACCTTCTTCAGAAACCTTCAGAGCAGACTCGCAGAACTTTAGTGTTTTTGTCTTTATTGAGGGGACTGCTGAGGGGAGACAGGAAATGTGGGGATGACAGCGACTAATCCAACAATTGTTGCAACCTTGGTATTTGGCCAGTCGACCCTGAATCAGTGCTGAAGTTTCTTTCACAGTTTCCAGCCTTTAGGTTTAACCTCCACTTTAAGGTTGCTGTTACTGTCACTCTTCCTTCACCTCCGGATAAACTCGGATCTTCTGCTGCGTATGATCCCCGACCGTCTGAGGTCATCGGCTGCTGACTGTAGGTGTGGCTGAGTAATTGAGCGGTGGTTCTTCTGAGGGGATTTAATCGAAAAGTAAATTAAATGTTCTTTGCCCACCAGGCACAACATGCCTGCGACGAGTCCAAACACTGCTCTGAGTCAACTGTTTGACATGTTGTGTTGCATTTATGTGAAGGCAAACTGTAGGAAATTGCGGTTTTATTGAATTAGATTTGACATGAACGACAGGGTGGTATGGATGATGGTGATTTCTGGATGTTTTCCACTCGATGCAGGGTTACGACATGTCTGTCGGTGAGTCTGTTTCCCCTCTTTCTCCTGCCCACCCTTACCGTCAGTAAGTGGATCAACTCTGTCACATCTTGTCTGCCAGGTTTGCCAGAATCACACCTTAAAGCACTATGATTAGACAGGTGTTGACTCATTGTGTGTTTTACAGGAACTCCCGTTTGACTCAGTGTTCGTTTCAGCGGAATATTTCCTGACCGCCATCCAAAGGAGTCACGCTTCAAAGTGTCACGAGTCAAGGAAAGGTTATCATTTTGGCAGTTATGGACTCCTCTGTAGTTAAATATTGTTTGATCAGCGGTGAATAATCGTGAATAACTTTCATTCCCCCTCCTGTCTCTTATGTAACATTTAATTTGACACTATCTTCGTGCTCCAAATGTTTGTGATCCGTCTCAGGTGAAAAGTTGAATGCTGGATGTTGTCACTGAGTGTTTGGACATGTTTTTAGTCGGAGCTTTGGCGTGCCGTCAGTCAGCAGAAGCATGTCTTGTTTTCTGGGCCTGAGGGCGGGTACTTTTGGAGGTGACTTAATCATGAGTTATCAACATGGCTCGAAGCAAGGGTGGTGAAACGATCTGCTGTCTCACTGTTCCTGAGCGCTGACGGTGTGGAGGCCCCTCTCTCTCGTCGCTGAGAGCTTTTCTCTTTAACACACTGAGATTAAAGAGGAATGCTTCTTAATGTTAGAGCAGAAAGTTGTTATTTTTCGCGCTCGCAGACAGTCTGAGACGTATTTGCATACGTGCGCCGCAGCCTAACCTAGTCATTAACTCTTTCTGCTTCTTTATGACGATCCATAAACTTTTAATAGATCTGCAGCTGGAAAAATGTAAAAGTGGATTTTTTTTTCAGAGCTGAAAAGATGGAAGTAAACATATATTTGTGGCTTAAAGGGACATTCCAACAAATTTACACGTGACGCTTTACTGAGAAGTCAAGAGCAGTTTTGATTTATTTCTTTTGTCAGCTCTGGAAGGGGGTTTCTATGGAAGAGGATAAGGGCCACTGGGGAAACAAAGAAAGTCCAACATATTTTATTTTTATTGTTCCAAGTTTAAAGTCAGAATTCTGCAAAAAAAAGTCTGAATTCTGAGATTAAAGTCAGAATTCCGCCAAGTTGCAACATATTTCATTTTCCTTGTTCTGAATTTAAAGTCAGAATTCTTAAGAAAAAAGTCAAAATTACGATTTAAAGTCAGAATTCCAACTTTAATCTCAGAATTCTGACTTTTTTTCTCTGAATGATAATTTTAAATATATATTTATACAAATATTTCTGACCTTTTTTTTTTCAAGTGGCCCTCATCCTCCTCTGTAGATTTCCACATTGTAAGAAATGACCCTGTTTATGTCAGAATTGTTGTCTTAGTATGGACATTCTGCTGCATTATGGGAAATGTAGGACTTAGTGTTCTTCAGTTTACGTCAGCCTCTACTTCTACAGATGTGTTTCAAAAGAGGAGAGGGACCACCTGCCTTGTTATCAGCTCACAGTTCAAAGGATCCCTGATGGTGGCGGGTGTATAAGTGTTCAGGACATGTGGGTCTAAGACCCCGCCTTCATTCATTATTTCAGAAAACCACACTCTGCAGGTATTACAACAGTGTTGCTCTGTAGTCAAAGAGTCCAGCTGATAAACTGGTTATAAATGCAGCAAATGGGCCACGGAAATCCTGTATCAGGCAAGAATGGGATGATAATAATTTTTCTCATCTAAGAAAGGAGCGCCGTTCTCCTGTTCTCCTGTTCCTGTCACCTTGTACGCATCTGTTTACTGTATGTTTCTTGGAAAGGATGAACTGTAAATGGGAATTTCCCCTTGTGGGACTAATAAAAGAGTATCTTATCTTACCATGGTAAACAAATCCTCGATCTTTCAGTTTCAGTTTGAGAAAATGAAAATAGCCTGAAGCCTCCTGCTGAAAAGGGGGTTTGAGAATTGCACAAGGTTTGTCTTCTCTAGAAAAACAGATCAGCACTCAGTGTAGAAACCCATTTCATCACTTCCTGATCCCAAGACTTGTACTCACCAGGGCCCCAATGTCCCCCTAAAGACAGATGGGGACATACGAGCAGGGAGCCAGAACAACTGGGAACTTTCTATCTTTCTTTTTTGTCGAGTTAGGCCCAACAGTTGACAATTTTATTAACATGCACGGAGATCATTTGTAATCAGGTCAATAATCGAACTTAATCTTCATGAACGTCTTTATTAAAAGTGTCTCATAATGATGTTTTATTGTAACTACACAGGTCTGATGGAGGACACAACTGTGTGGGACCGGACAAGTCTTACCGCTCCTGCAACATCCAGGTGAACCAAACAACAAGAGTTTGACAACGCTAACATAAATCAAAGTATCATCTGCAAAACAACGAAGTGAACTGTTGAATATTGACGTCTAATTGTCTCATGAGCTCACTGTCGTCTCCCATCGTCCCTCTCAGGATTGTCCAGAAGGATCTAAAGACTTCCGTGAAGAGCAGTGCTCGCAGTTCGATGGGACCGACTTCCAGGGGCAGCGCTACAAGTGGCTCCCTTATTATGGAGGTCAGAGACGGGAACAGAGGGGATGGTTAGGGGTTCAAAAACCTGCTCAGATACACATTACTCAGCTGAACTAAACTCAAATGAATTGTGTTTCTTTGACAGCCGAGAATCCCTGTGAGCTGAACTGCATCCCGAGAGGAGAGAACTTTTACTATCGTCACCGCAGCTCTGTGATCGACGGGACGCCCTGTCACCCCGGGCGGAGGGACGTTTGTGTGGACGGAGTCTGTAAGGTGAGCTTTCTTAAACTAGACCTCATACACAGACACTCACAGTTCTCGTTTCACATTATTCACAAAACAAAGAGGCAAGAACAGCTGGTCAGAAACTCAAACGAGGGCGCTAACCGCTAATCTTTGATAGACACAATTTCTTTCTTCACTTTCTTTAAATCGTTGGTTTGGTTACAACATTTCTTTGGTACTTGTATCTTGATTACATTCTCGTGGTCACTAGCCATCGTGAGTGTAGGAACAAGGATTGATTGATAAATTTAGCTAGATAATTTGGCAGGATTGAAGACTGTAATCTAGCTTGCATGCCAGCTCCCCAGCAGTTTCTCAGTAAAGTGGTCAAGCTAACCGGCTTCCATTGTGCCATAACAATTCCTAGTGACCTGTAACTCATACAAAAACACTGAAATATCCCCAAGAAGGACACGCTACAATGCAACATGTGATTTTTACTTCCTAAAAGATCCCGACGTAGAGATTATCGCTCTTCCTCTCGGCCAAATGTGGTCACCTCTGGCTCCGTAAACCGAGCTGAAAAAGGCCACCGTGCCTAAGTGGCGGCTGTAAAATGTCAGTCCACAAACCAAAGCTGATGTCACCGTGGTTACGCACACTCCCTGAATGAAGACTGTGGTCGATCATTCCCGGTCTGCGCTGCATCCTTCTACCAAACCTTCTTAAAATAATTGTTGCTGAAAAGGAGAAAAACACAAAAGCGTTTCCTGTCGTTATCGTAGTCTTAGTGATTCTTAGTTTTAGGTATCTAACAGGAGTTTCACAGGTTTGGAGTTTTTCACAGGTTGAAGTTTCTGGTTTAATTCACTGATGGTGTTGGACTCGGTCAGAGAGGCAGAGCAGCGGGAGGAAAGATTAGTTTCACTCTGCGGTAAAATCAAACCCTCCTCCTGCTCTCATTTGGTCCTCCTGTCATTATCACAGCAGCTCTCTCCTCATGAAACACCTCCTCTGTTTGACCCCTGTCATCATGTCCTCATCACCTCCTCAGAGGGAGCAGAAATCTTAGACTTGCTCTCTCCTCAGACTCTAATTCGGTCCTTTTACCTTCTCAAACCTCCACGTCCAGATTTGTGTTTCGGGTTTGACGATTGCCACTTCTGCAGGAAAAATGTGTTTCTCCTCCCTTATTAAGTCAGGTTTTGTTGTTTGGTTTGGCGACTAAAAACAGCTGTTTTGTTCTTTTTAAAGTTTTTACACTTTCCTGACTTGGCCACCTCTGAGTCTGCTTTATAATCCCTCTAAGAAAGGCGCTTGTGGATCTCTGAAGATCTGTATCAGAACCAGTCCTGATGCTATCCGGTATTTTAATTTCGAGCCTGTCTATGCACACTGTGACTCGTGTCAAAAGAGATCCAATCATCATAATTTTTATCCGTTTAATGGTCCCCAGGATGGGCGACAGAGAGGCATCTTTCAACGGTGCATCTCCCTGGGCATACTCGGAGTTGGTCGAGCCAGATGAGCTAGCATTAGCGTGCTCAATTGGGGAATCGTCGTGGAGGTCTAAGTCAAAAACAATCAATTTTTGACACAAATCTGACTCCATAGAAAGCAACGGTAACCCTTTCTTTTACGGTACACTTATTACCCAGTAATTAACTAGTAACAACATGAAATTATCTGGTTATTACATGGTAACTACTAAGTCAATACTGTCTAGTTTTTCTTTTTTTCTTTTTTCTGTACAGCTCCATTTTCAAAAGCTATTTGGGGTTCTTAATTTGTATGATTGACACTTGATACAGCCTATGGGCGTGCAAAGATTGCGTTGCGATACGCTGTTTGAGCCGAGCATTATCACAGCGACTCACCCGCCGAATGTGTACAACGCTACTGCGCAAGTGGTGGTTCCAGTAAGCGGAAAAAATCCTGGAAATACCAGAGAAATTCAGCTTCAGATTTGTATGATGATGGAAGGTTACCTACCTGGTAGCTAGACAGTATTGACTTAGTAGTTATCATGTAATTACTAGATAATTTCATGTTGTTACCAGGTAATTACCTGGTAATTACCTGGTAATAAGTGTACCGTAAAAGAAACATAGGAAACTGTAAACAAAAGGATAAATGATGAAAAGTTAGAGACCAGGAGTTTACACAGTTGCACAAATAATTTGTTTGCAAGTTACAAGTTTTACCTTTGAGATGATTTTTTGTTTTTTGCTTTGGTGAGTTTTATTCTCCATCAAATTCTTATATTTGTTTGATTATTTTTGACACAAATCTGACTCCATACTGGTCGACTTGAGCCAGATGAGCTAGCGTTAGCACGCTCGGTTTGGCGAATTGTCGTCGAGGTCTGAGGGAGACTCGGGTGTTTTCTGAGTGGATTTCTTAGGTTTGACCATTGTTTGAGGTTTTATAACAATTTCCACCATCAAAAGGTGCAAAAAAAAGGGAGTGTTAAATACTTATATCAAGTACAACCTACTTCGTCGCCGGCTCTTGGAGTATCTCATTTTTATGTAATTTTTGATCGTCTCTCTACTCTCTCCTCTTCCTCTTTCTTCAGCGTCTGGGCTGTGACAACATGTTGGAGTCTCCTCAGCAGGAGGACCCCTGCCTGCAGTGTGGGGGCAACGGACAGTCCTGCTACCGCGTCCGCAACACCTTCACGGTGCGCGACCTGCCAACCGGTACGCCTCAGGATTTTTCCCAACAGAACCAAAGGAATCGTGTTCCCGAGTCTTCACTTCATGTCTGCTTATTTTCTGTATTTGTGATTTTTCTCAGGCTACAACCAGATGTTCATCATCCCTGTTGGAGCGACCACCATCAGCATCAGAGAGTCTGTGGCCTCTCGTAACTACATCGGTGAGTTTACGATTTTTCTCTTTTTTAACGGACAGAATAAAAGACAAAGACGTGTAACTGTACCCTCTCTGTGTGAGCAGCTATCAAGAACCTGCGGGGGGAGTACTACCTCAATGGACACTGGGTAATCGAGTTCTCCAGAGCGACCCCCATCGCCGGCACCATGCTGTACTACCAGAGAGGAGCTGAGGGCGACAACGTCCCCGAGACCATCATCGGCCGCGGTCCCACCACCGAGCCCCTGGTCGTGGAGGTGAGACTGAACTTTCATCATCATCTTCTCCTCCTCCTGTGACCTCCATCAGCTGAGGTCAGGAGGTTTTATGAGGAGGCGGAGCTCTCCTGTTCAGTCTGGTTTTTGCTCCTCAGAGGGCAGTTAGAGGAGCAGCTGATGTTCACGCTCCTCCTTCTCCTTTCAGCTGATCAGCCAGGAGCCAAACCAAGGAATAGAGTATGAGTATTATCTCCCTAACGGACGCTCCAGAGAGGGATACTACTGGAGCTTCGGGTCCTGGTCTGCCTGCAGCAGAGAGTGTGGATCAGGTCAGAGTCTCGGTCTGTTTTAAAACCTCTTCTTTGTCCTAAAAAGAGGCTGAAATAAAAACTCTTTTCTTCCTCCTCTCTCTCTTCATCAGGATATCAGTCTCGTTTGGTCTTCTGCACCATCGATAACGAGTCCTACCCCGACTATCTGTGCGCATCTCTGCCCAGACCACAAACCAACCGGACATGCAACCCTCATCCGTGCCCACAAGTCCGCAGGTAAATCTCTTTCACATGTGACACTTTTATCGAATCTCTCTAAGGGGTCATTTTTGTTTCATTTACCCTGAAGTGAAGATGAACTCGGTCTCAGAGCAAACGTCTGACTGTTTTTTATATAACTGCTGCGTACCAGGATGGCGTACCAGTATCCACCAAAGTTATGGAGATCCTCAGAAAGATCCAGAGTCTATGTGTACAGGTAACCGGGCTCTGTAGTGGTGATAGTGGTAGATGTAGAAGTAGTGTTTCTTTTAGGTAGCTGCAAACACACGGGGAGATCTTTATCATGGAACCATCACTGCAGAGAGATCCTCTTTATTTGTTCACAATAACACAGGTTTTAATCCACTTCTGAAATCTACAGGACTGTGAGACTGATTAGCAGATCAGTTTTCGCTTTTTTTAAATTTTTGATTCAAGATTTTTATCAATAAACCATTTTCTAAAAGTGAGATGCATCACTACAACAAGGAAAAATCTCAAACACGTGAATGAAAAGGAGCAGAAAGAAGAAAACTCTTATAGACTCCGCCCCTTATTCATTATATATTAATCAACTAAACACATAATAAAAAAATAAACCAGAGCTGCAGGCCAGCGTACCTTTTTACAGTTCATTATTTCTTATTTTCCAAAACAACCAACAAAACGAACAGAAAAGACCACGTTAATTCACATTGTTTCACAAAACAAACAGACCAAGACTTCGATGAACTAATTTCCCTGTATTTACTGAACAGAAGATAAAATTTGGTTTTGCTTCTTTAGTTTCTTTGTTCAGTTGAAAAGTTGAAGTTTTGTCCTCCTGGAGCTGAAAATTCACAAATCATCGGTTAAAACTGAGACGACACTTTCGCTCCGCTCATCCATCTACAAACCCGAGCGGCTTTGACCGTTCGCTCACCCTGATTCAGGGCATTCGCTCCTCTTCATTGTGTACTGCAGGTGGCTAATTTGCTGTGCAAAGCATGGTGGGATACCTCGCACTCTTGCACGGCAGAACTGTATCAAGTCATGTGTAAACAGAGAGCCAATTGAGAGGCTCTCAGAGGAGAAACACTCTGACTTTTCAGCCGTGATTGAGTAAAGATGGTCTGAATATTCATGGATCTGATCACACATTGACGGATCTTTATGCTCTAATAATCATAATATTATATCCTGAAGGTTTAAAGATGACACAACTCCACTAAAAAAGCTGCTCAGAGATCCACAAACTCTCCCCGTCAGATGTGTTTGACTCTAGTCTCTGTCTTTATCAGAAAACCTGTTTTCTGTCGTCGATGAGATCGTAGAAACGCAGAGACAGTCCAGCTCAGAGATCCTGTTTTACCTCTTTAACGACCCCTTTTCATCCTGAACACCCTGAACTTCTACCTGACGTTGATATGATACCAGATTTCTATCAAATAGCCCTTCAGAACCCTGATCAGACCCTGAAGCCCGATCCCTGAGCTGGGCTGCTGTCTGACTCCTTTAGTGAACTCTCCGTCCCCGTCCTGTAGTGTAGCTGGTGTGATGTGAGGTCAGAGGTCGTCATGGGGGTGGTGTTAATGGGTAAATCTGCGCTGCTGTAGTGTCGTGGTCGTAAAGAGCCGTGGCTTCAGTCACTGCCTCTCTGGTATTTCCTGCTGCTGCTCAGAAACCTGAGACGTTTATGAAGCTGGAGCTGAACCCTCATTAACCCTCGATGTAAAGATCCGGTTCATGGAAGACCTGGAGCAGAGGGGACTCGTGTCTCTGAGTGGGAGAGATCTACCTTCTAGTCTGAGTTAGTTACCTGCTTTAGTCGACTCTGCAGAGGCGTCAGCGTCTCTTCAAACTAAGAGCAGGGATGGGAGTTGATACGATTTTATCGATATCGTTACCATGAAAGACTCTGCTTATTGATTCAATTCTTTAACGATTTGATAATAGAAAAAGATGCAGTCTAAAAATAATTAAACATCAAACTATTTGTACAACATTTACTTGGTCGGTATTTAGTCAAATCAGGGTGACCACACTCCGGATCTCCGACACGGCTACACGGGGTGGAATCGTGCGCAAAATTTTGAGGGTGTTTCTGGTCGGGTCGAGTGTTTTTTACGCACTTCTAACTTAGTTAGTCCACGCCACACAAACAAAACTTCCATAAGAGACTCGTTGTCGTATTTCTTAGTGAAATGAAGCTTTAGATCGTTTCCGTCTACTTTTCGTACCATCCGCCTTGTTTTTTTCCAAAGTCTCGGTTCTCCTTGCCTCTCATGAGACCGTTTTCCAAAGCACCCGGAAGAAAGGAATCGTTACGGGAATCATTAAAATGAAATCTAAACGATGTCGATGGATTGAACCATTTGGAACCGGTTCTCAACAAGAACCGGTTCTCGATTCCCATCCCTAACAAAGAGGTAAAAGTACTTCCTGTCTCTCAGCTGGGAGTCACTGATTCGTAGTTTGGCTCCTGAATTTTCTTCACCGCTGCAGTCTTCTATCTTGTTTCTCAAACTGAAGCTTTACTGATCAAGATTATTGGTAGAATTTCTCCTCATCTTCGTTTTCCTGTCGCTCCTCCCTCCCTGACGGCTTTCCCAGCTGGAGGACAGGAGAGTGGAACGCCTGCTCCGTTACCTGTGGTGGAGGCTCTCAAGTGCGCCGCGTGGAGTGCATCTCCCATGATGCATCTGGCCCCCGTGTGGTGGAGGATGCGGTTTGTGCGGCCTACGCCGAGGCGCCCCTGTCTCTGCAGACCTGCAACATGCACCAGTGTGCGGAGTACAGAGCGAGCAGATGGAGCGCGGTGAGTGGACCACCTGAACACGGGTCCTGATTACGGAGATGAGACTACATGAACGTCTGTTTTATTTGTACCCGTGTTTGTTCCAGTGTTCAGTGACCTGCGGTTCAGGCCAGCAGACCAGAGAAATCACCTGCATCGGTTCAGGAGGGATGAGACTCGACGAGACGACCTGCAGCGCTCTGCCCCGCCCATCTGCTGTCCGACCCTGTGAGATGGCGGCCTGCTCGAGCCTGAGACCCCGAGAGATCAGCTGGCATGTTGGAGAGTGGGGACTGGTGAGTGAAAACCCGACCAGCACAGAGACACACACCGTGTAGTTTTCATTCATGGTGATCTCCTCTGTCCTCTCTAGTGCTCCAGGAGTTGTGGATCCGGCTCCAGGGATCGACAGGTGACCTGCTCAGACCGGGATGGGAACCTGTACGCTGTGGATCAGTGCAGCGCCCACCCAAAACCCGCCACAGTGGAGCGCTGCAACACCCAGTCCTGCTACAGCCCTCAGAGTGAGCGTGTGCAAAAACAACTCTGCGCTGTCGTGGCTTGTATTGTTGTGTTTTCGAGTGTCCGTGTTAGGAAATATGATGCTGTCTAGTGGACCAATCACAGGGCTTTAAATCTGTTTTGTTTTGACATGTAGTCGCAGTTTAAGGAGGAGGATTTCAGACTGAATATGAAGGTTTCTGTGCAGGTACTGGGTCATGCAAACCTCTGTAAGAGTGTAGAGTCAATGCGGAAGGAAAAAAACAGGTTTCACTCCTGCAAGATAACGTTTTCCACTTTTTACTCTTTTATCAGAGGTGGGGGAAAGTCCTTACGTTGCAAGTCCAAGCCAAGTCCAAGTCCTTACCGTTTCATATCAAAGCCATAAACCATTTATTATATGTACAGATTTACATCAATCATGAGCATTTTTCACTATTTGCATTTATTATTAAACAAGGGTTCTTGTTTGTGTTAAGTTACATAGTGCAGCTTTAACCAAACTATTTTACATGTCATACAAAAAATAATCAGATAAACTTCAATTATTGGAAACTTAGACAATGTGCACAAAAATAAGGAAGACTCAAATACAATTAAACATTAAACTGAGACTCTAATTCACTGTTCCAAAACAAAAGAGAGACACAAGGAAACACGTGGAAACAGGCGGGCAATACTAGCGAGCGATTTATGTTCAGACAGTGTTGCCAAGTTTCGTGAGAGAAATAAGGAAACAGACCTCCAGAAACAAGACAAAAACAAGCAATCTTTTTGCGGAAAATAAGCAGACTTGGCAACACAACACGGTGTTACCAACGGCCGTAACTCCTGACTATTAGCTGATGCGACACTTTATAAACGATTTGGGCTTGCTGTAAGGTATTAAGTGACTTGAAAAGACTTTTCAAGTCACTGGGCTCCATTCAAGTCAAGTCTCAAGTCTTTAGCAATCAAGTCCCAAGCGAGTCCAAGTCATTTCTTGATCATCAAGCAAGTCAAAAACGGGACTCAAGTCCAAGTCGAGTCTCAAGTCGAGTCGTCAAGCCCCCACCTCTGTCTTTTATCGCCCAGCCCTACATCGTGTGACATTTTAAAAAGATTGAATACTAATTTTACTTCAGTGTTCATCCACCTGTATTTAATAAACTGAAGCTAATTTGACAGGAAAGGCGTCTCATCCACCCTGGATGAACTCATTAACATTATATGAAGCTCTCTCTTACTGTCCTGGTTTTTGTCCTCTTTCTGCAGCGGTCCCCAGTGTGCAGGACCCACGAGGACATGACAACACTCAGACTGGTTTACAGCCCCACAGACCGGACCATGGGACATGTAAGACACACGAGTGTTTCTGTCTTTACATGCTGCTTCTTTAAACACTAACATTCATAACTGTATAATCAGCTGTAGGTATGATTCACTCTCGTTCTCGCCCCCCTCCCGTCCCTCCTGCTCATGTAACTCCTGTCACTTTGTGCCCATCTGCCCCCTCCTCCTCCTCCTCCTCTTCTGTCCCTGCACTAATTATCCGGGCCTGATTGACGTGTTTTCGGGGGTCCATGGGTACTGTCAGCCTGATTAAAATATTTCCCGAGCACTGAAGTGTGCTGTTGCTGGCTGTGGTGCGTTTGGCATGTTGTGGCATTCTGCAGAACCGTCCCAGTGGTCAGGAATTTCAGGTCTGAGGTCCGGAGCGTGTTCACTTCCTGTGCGATTGTTTAGTCTGGAAACTGATTCACTCTCTGCTGGATCTCCCGATAAAGAGGAGTGTTTTAAAACCGTGTTTGTTGTTCAGACTCTCTGTGTGGTCTCAGGGATTAAAGTTTCGACTCTGTTGTCATTATCCGTAACGTTGTGTGAAGCTGGTCCACGTGTGAAGCTGGCTCATGTGTGTCTCGTTTCAGCTCGCAGACCGGAGACAGATCCCACCCAGACCAACACGGTCCATGACCCTCACGGCGGCGCCCCCGCCCTCCACTGCAGCCAGTCCCTTTACGGATGCTGCCCAGACGGACGTACATCAGCCGGGGGCCCCAGAGGTCTGGGCTGCCCTCGGGCCCCGACTCCCTCTTCAACTCAGCCAGCCTGCATCCAGAGCAGGTAACCAAACCTGTCATTACACCCTGGAGGAGGTTACATAATGGAGCGTGTTGTATCGACTCCGCCAGTGTGACCGCTCTGACCAGAGGTTGTTTGTCACGACACGCTTGACCACCAGAAGAACCACTAAGTGACGGAGCGGAGGCTGAGGTTTCCTCGAGATGTCCAAACTGCTTATTTCTGTTATTTCTGACTCAAACTTTCAGCACAGAGTGTTTCTTTGTGCTTCTATTTCTGCTCCTCCTCCTCATCCTCCTCTTCTTCTTCTTCTTCTTCTTGTTTTGTTCTCAGTTACGGCTGCTGTCTGGACGGAGTGACGGCGGCTCGGGGCCCAAACAAGGAGGGTTGCAGAGAGTATACGGCCCCCCCACCCACTGTAAGAAAGACGCATGATAATTTTATTCACTGAATATTTATTAACTAGACAGACATGAAAATTATGGTTTAAGTTAAAGGGAAAAGCAGGAGCTAGCGCCGTAATTAAACACTCACTTAAAATGGATTCTAACGGCTAAAAACGCCAAAATCGGTGCGAACATAGCATCTTTGCTCTCTGCTGCACAGAGCTGTGCTGTGCACTCTCCTCCTCATGGATTTTGAATCTTTCCACATCCAGATGCAGAGCTGACTCAAAGTTCGGTGATAAATTTCCCTGTTTATGGAACGAAGCAAAAACACAGCTGATGCTATTTGATCAGAAGCGAAGTTTGTGGTGCATTTAAAGTTTTTCAAATAGACACAGAAGCTGCTCAGTCCTTTTGTGAATCACACCCTACATTTAAAATAAAGTATATTTTATTTTTACTATAAATCACTTTCTTCCGGTTTAAATAAATGCTTTTATTTTGAAAGTCACCTGTCTTCTTCTTCTTCTCTTGTTTTCTCAGGTGTCGTCGTCTCTTCCTACCGAGAACGCAGTGCAGTGTCGCCTCACCACCTACGGCTGCTGTTTTGACCGCACCACACCTGCAGGAGGACCCAACGGAGAGAGCTGCCCCAACCCGCCCAACTACAGTAAGACACGAGGGTTCGAAACCAGACTCTAGTGTTTGTCAAAATCAAGAACCGTCTCTGCCAAAATTTCTCCAAATCTTCTTCTTCAAATTGTTTTTCCTCTCTCGGACAGCTGGGGTTGTAGTCTCAGCCGTGCCAGCCCGGTCATAATCAGAAACATGGCGCTGCAGAAGTGTTGGCGGTCTGCGGTTTTCCAGGTCACGGGCTCAGATCCAGAATCTATTTGTGAAAGTCTGATTAGAAAATGAATTTGAAATTTTTGGCAGAGCTCGGGTGAAAAAATGTAGGATGACAAAACAGTCAAAGCTGGAGGTCAGTTTAGCCGCAGGGTTCTCAGCTGCTTTAGATTGTCTGACATGGGCGTTCCCAGGGCGCAGCGTCGACTGACCGAGCGAGCGCGTTGTGTTGTGTCATGTCGGTAACTCCGCCTCCTCTGATGTTCTCTCCGCAGTCGAGCGCTCCATCTGCTCTCTGCCTCGTGCCGCCGGCTCCTGCAGCGCCTGGACTTCCCGCTACCACTTCGACGTCATCACCTCCAAGTGCGTGCACTTCTGGTACGGAGGTTGCCACGGTAACAGCAACAACTTCATGACCCGGGCTGAGTGCCAGAGGGCGTGTCAGGTGCCAGGCCAGCAGAGCCCGGGGCAAGCCCCTCCCCCCGCAGAGCCGACTAGGAGAGGAGGCAGCGCTGGAAGAACCTCATCCTCAGGAGGAGGAGGAGGAGGAGCGGGAGGCAGCAGGTCTGGAGCAGGAGGATCTAGAGGAGCTGGATCCACCTCAGGAGGGTCCACAGGTAGATCAGCCTCCAGAGGGTCATCAGGTGGGGGATCACGCGACATGGGGCGGGTTTTCACCACCCAGGGAGGCTCCACAGGCGGCACAGCAGCCGAACACGCCCACAGAGCTCGAGTGTACCTGCGCCCCCGCCGACCCCCACCCAGCACCGCAGCTCAGTACACCGGTCCGGCAGCGAGGTAAGACCCCGAAGGGACTGAAAGCTGCCTTCCTACTCCTGCTGAAGGAACCCCGATCACCTCAGCCATGAGCGTGACGGGGGCCTGAGAGTGAGCTGAAGATCCATCAGCAGCCACAGACACGACATGTGCATCAGTCACCTAAAACGAGTCTTTTATTATCGCTTTATTAATACAGATACAGAGCATGCAAACTTACGACAAACTCATGAAAAAAACTTTTAAAAAACAGTGAAGATTGTGTTTTATTTTAGGAAAGAAAACAGATTAGATTCACTTAATGTGTAATTTTTATAAAGATGCATCTTTAGTCTTCGAGTCGGATCAGGGTGGAGATTTATCGTTCCTAATTCTTCCTAATTCTAAAGTTTCCTGACAACATGTCTAAGATCTTGTTTTTTTATCGGCTCGGACTTGTAATCTTGCTGCAGAGATGTAGACGTGTACTTCAGGGACTGTCAGTAAATCATAAACTTGTTATTGCTGAGTTTAAACCGAGGTAAAATAAACCCAAACTTTGGGTCGTATTTGTGTCTTTATTCTGCAGACAAACAGAAGAGGTTTGGGAGACTCTTTCCAAACTGTAATCACTGATCAGTTTTTGATTGATTTGATTGATGCTTTTATTGAAAATTATCAATGAAACAGGAAAATTTGGTTTGCAAACACCAAAAAAATTTGCACTTGGATCTGAAATCTGAACATTTTTCTTGCATGTTTAAAAGTTTTGTTTGCAAACATAAAAGTTTCAGATTATTTTTTAAAGTTGGAGGTAAATTTTTGTGTTAATCAAACGAGGAAGAAAAGAACAATTTTACAGAGAAACCAACAAAAGTGGTTAAAGTCATGTTTGAGTGATGAAAGGAGGTCTGAGGGCGGACATTTGGGTGTAACGAAGGTGAGAAGTGTTGGTGTTTCCGAATGTTTTTGTAAAGGGCAGGAGCGTCACAGGAGTACAAAGGAGGATTAGGGACACAAAGAGAAAAAAATAAGTACAGGGGGGAGATTTTTTAAATTTCCATTTCGAGATTTAAGTTGACATTTCGAGATTACGGTTGAAATTTAAAGAAAATCAAATTTTACGACTTTAATCTTAAAATTTTAACCCTAATCTTGAGATTTTAACTTGTATTGCCAAATTTTAACTTTATGGACATAATTTCAATATTTTTAATCTCGAAATTTCAGCTATAATCTCCTTCCTGTAATTATTTTTTTCCTCTTCATGTGGCCCTAATCCTCTTTCATACAGGTCTGATTTAAATCTTTATTTCAATCTTGGATTATTTTCGTCTTAGATTTTCTTACGAGGGTGAGACCTCGGCTAGAATCACAATGACGGCAGATAAATTCTCAGATTTGCAGACACTTTTTTCCAAGTTGCAAACAAAACTTTTAACAGGAATTCTCACCTTTTAAAATCTGGGAAATCATCGCTACATTTTTCCTTTTTTATCCACTCTCAAGAGGAGATTTGTGATTACAGTTTTGCACCGTATTTCAGTTTAATTCATGAAGATCTCAAACCTTTAAAAGTTTGATGCAGAATAAACCTCAAAAGTAGCTGATAAAACCGTCTGGTTGGTGCTTGATGAACATTTTTATCTCATGTTTGTACACCTGAATATTTCCTGCTTTATTGTTTGTATTAAGCTTTTTGCAGTGAGTAGATTCTCCTGATTCTTGTGTTGCTGGTATAATCTCAGCTTTTGTTTTGTGAAACACATCACTGCTGCAGCTTTAGCCGAACTATCGTCTCCTCTTTCTATCTTTAACCTCGATAAAAACATGTGGAGAAGTTTACAACCTCACAGCGACCCTGAATGGACAACCGTCGTGTTTTTATGCTTCTGGGACTTTTCACTGTCTGTCTACACTTCACTTCACAACAGTCGTCTTGTGCTTTTTTGTGTGTCTGCTACCTCACTGTGTCGGTCTCCGTCTCATGTTTTCGGGCTTTGTGTTGTCACCTTGTTGTCTAATAAAGGTTGTGCTGTGATGCCTCATCTGTCATCGTTTGTGTGTCGTCACTAAACTCCATTTGTCTTCACTTTATGTTGTGTAGTTGTAGCGTCATCCTGTGTTTGTTTCAGAGGGGAAATGTGTCGTTTTTTGTTGACTCGTTTTGTTGGTGGAGGTTTGTCTCGTGTCTCTTCATGTTGCATGTGCCAAACTTTGGTTTCCTCGCTGTCTTTCCTCCCTGATGAACCCTCGAACCCGGGCTGTGGGCGCTCTTTATGCTTGCTTTGGTGACGGTGAATAAAAGGACCAACAGTGGAGCATAAAGTGACTCTTTTCCGACTTTCTTCTGATTCTACCTCCTTCGTCTCCTTTCCTTGCGTCCCCTCTTCTCCCCTCAGTTTGACCTTGGGTGGAGTGAGCATCGATAAGTCGGACCCCGCCACGGTGGAAGCTTTGGTGGGTCAGACGGTGGTGCTGCCCTGCAGAGTCAGCCCGCCGCCATCCTCCACCGTCGTCATGGAGTGGAGGAGGGACGGCACGCCTCTGTCCAATAACAGGTCAGCGGTGTCTCATAAACGCACTCATCGGTTTAATTTCTATTAATTTTGTTGCTTTTTTAAAACTCTCGTCTCATGTTTTCTTCAGGCATCACCAGCAGCCCAACGGATCCCTGTTGGTCGGTCCTCTCTCTAAATCGGACTCTGGTTGGTTCTTGTGCGTGGCGACTCGTGTACGGGAGCGAGACCACCGCTACATTTACCTGAGTGTCACAGGTAAGGCCGAACATCTGAAGAAAAACTTTATCGAACAAGTATCTGCATCCAGACGCAGAGCAGTGCAGAGAGAAACCAGCCACTTGATATCCAGGGGTGAATCTAGAAGGGCTGCACTGGGTGGCATCGCCCCCTTCTCCTTGAAATCTGATTGGCCACCCCTGATGCTCTGCAAAATCCTTAAATCTGATTGGATATATGGTTTATCAGAGGCGGGTTTTGCTTGAATCAGAGTCTTATTTTTTTCAGAACGTGAATCAGACTTACTCTTGTCTTAATGATTTTATTAAATCAAATTTTTTGAAAAATTTTGAAAAACTTTTTTGCTCTTGAGGAGAAAAACCCAACTCTCCTCCATTGTGCCATCGATCTAATTGGGGCCAGAGTCAGTCAGAACCTTGATTCGACCCACTTTAACCCCAATTAGTCCATGACGGGAAAATTAGATTAGATTACCGTGGTGACGCTCTGATGTCATAGATTATGATGATGTCACGGGTCGTCGAAATGAAGTGACCCTGAAAAGTTAGCTGTTGTTTACGCATGACGTGCTAATGTGACGTTATGTAAGGGAGTTATGGTAGACTGTTCACTAACTGATGATGGTGTGTGTGTGTGTGTGTGTGTGTGTGTGTGTGTCAAAGAGGGTCCGTCTCAGCCTTCGCCTACCCTCCTGCCCAGAGACAGTCCCGTCCCTCGGTAAGAACATGTCCCCGTTCGCTGATACACCAAAATGATTCCCCTCGTGTTTCTATAAAGTAGATCTTCACGCCGTGTTTATGTAAATTGTCACTTCCTGTCCCCGTCCCGTCTTCCTGCTCAGGTTCAGCATCGAGCGAACCAGCTCGTCTCTGCTGGAGATGCGCTCAGGACAAACAGCCAGACTGAGCTGCAGGATCGTTCCTCCGTCGGCTCTGCAGTACGTCAACATCCAGTGGACAAAAGATGGACAAACCATCTACGACTCCAGGTATCTGCTCTCCTGATTTCTGCACGTGTCTGAATGTTTAATATATTTTATTATCCTTTAATTTGGACTGTTTGTAAATTAGCAGGCTAAAGATCTGAGAGATTAGAGACGATGAGGATGTGCCTAAGTCCTCAGTCAGGGTTTATAAATGCAGAGACCATTTTTGAGTCTCAAACTGACGTCTGTTTTTCAGATACACACAAAACTCCGACGGGACATTGATGATCAGCCCTCTGAAGTCCGATGACTCCGGCGTCTTCACCTGCACCGCCTCCACCCAGCAGCAGCTGGAGCAGAGACAGCTGCAGCTCAAAGTCCAGAGTGAGTCTCTCTCATGTCTCAGCAGCACTTTTAAACGTTTGCTGATGTTATTTCTCTCTTCCACCAGCAGAGGTCAGTATATCAGCACAGTGTGTTTCAGGTTGATTTAACAGGAGGATAATCTAGTGTGAGTTTATGAAAGTTTTAGACCAAAATAAATCTTTTCTTTTATGTTTCGATTTTCCAGCCGACCTGAAGATCACCACAGCTCCAAACAACATTGTTGTGTCTGAAGGAAGCACGGCTGTGCTGCCCTGTGTGGTTTCAGGAGACAATGTCAACATCGGCTGGTCCAGGTGAGAGACCTTTTGTCTGTATTAAAGCTCCATCATGTGTGCTGTTAAATCTAGTGTTTAATTTGCTCTAAATATGATTCTTAAATGACCATTATTTACAGTAAGTGACATAAAAAGTGACTGCAGTTAGTTTATGTGTTGAATTCTGCTGTATCAGGATAGTTTAAGGAGTTAAAATAGAAACTTATCACCAAATTAATTGATATTTTGATCCTTTGGGTTTTTTTGTATCCCTTTATAATTTTGTTAGAGCATGAATGTTTGGAAATAAGACATTTTTAGTGAAAATCTTCGACCATCACAACCCTGAAGTAAGAAATCTACCATCTAAAAATGAGAAACTTTATGGTCATTTTTGTTCAAGAGATATATGGAAGAAATTTGTCTTTAAAAACCGCAACAATAAAAACTGAACTTTACTTTTTACACTCTGGGTTTTATGTGGTTGGATTATTGATCGCCCGATCTCACAGGTTGAAGCCGACCTTCAGGGATTATTTTGCAAATAGCACCTTTAGATATTAATGTCAGGAGAAATCTCTGTGCGACCTCCAAACAGTAAAAAAAGAGACACAGATGAAGGTGACAGGCTTTTTCTCTCCTCCTCGTTGCCTGCAGAAACGGCGTCCCGGTGCGCCCCGATGGTCGTAACATCCTCACTTCGTCTGACGGCAGTTTGATCCTGAACAACGTGAAGCCGTCAGACGAGGGAACGTACACCTGTAACGCTTACACCGGGATCTACTCGGTGAGCGCCACGGCTGAAGTTAAAGTCACTAAAGACTCACAAGGAGGTGAGAGTCAAACTCTGGAGTTTTTGATGTTCTTGGATTATCAGAAGATTAAATAATCAATCAGAAAACAGGAGCGATATTGTTTTTTCTTCACTTCATGACTTTCTCTGAACCGTCTCAGGTGGCGAAGTTCCTCCCGAGTGCGTGGATCAGCCCGAGCTCGCCAACTGTGAGCTGATCGTCTACGCCCGACTCTGCTCCAACCAATACTACTCCAGCTTCTGCTGCGCCAGCTGCACCCGACACTCACAGAGGAACAAAAGGTTCGGCCGGCTGGGATAGAGCTGCAGAAGTTTTCTAAAAACTCATGAGACGGTGTTTGAAACATCGATGCTGTTTTTATTTTTACGGAAAACCCTCCAGCATCACCAAAAGGACTGACGGCACAGAGATCTGACCCGTCTGTGCAGATTTACAGGATGAAAAAAGGGACTGAAGACTGTAGATGTAGATCCGTCTGTGATGAAGGGAGTCTGTCTGAACACTGAACACAGAAACTTAAAAAGGGCCTTTATATGAAAACAACCACTGTAAGAATCAAAGTCGACCTTTCCTGCTCGGCCTCGTCTCTAAAATAAGTTATTTACTCAGAGGAGCTTCTGGACATGTTCTCTGTTTTCTAGAGGATTATGGTTTACAGGATTTCTCATGTAAATCCACTAAAAAAAGCTCACCGCCTTCTACTGTATCATCATTTTTAATAATACTCCCTGTTTCACTGATCAAGTGTTGTCTCTTTATTTGTTTTTTATGTAATTATTTGATAATAAAAATGATATTTTGATTAAAAAAAGTGTCTGGTGGTGATGTTCCAGTCTGTACCACAAGAGGGCGTTTAAGAGCGGTGTCAAACAGACCACCTGTGTGCATGTTTGCAGGAGGAGATGCTCATGTAAGTATGACAAAAACAACATGTTACTATTGTGGTTTCACTGACTCGGTTTCCTGTTTTTGTGACAACAGGAGGCACAAACATGATTTTAAGGAAACATCTGGAGGGAAACAAAGAGGTAGATGTTTGGCCTGAATCTTAGTAGAGACTGTACTGGTGTCTATAGACTGTATATAGATTGGACGCTGTCTGCCTCCTCACTAGGTGAAGCCACTGCGAGAACAGCACCCTCTGGTGACGGGCTGCAGTATAGGTTGTAAATCCTGCCTCCTCCAGCAATCCTTATGGAGTTGTGGACAAACTTTAGAAATTAATGACATAGAATATAAATTTTTATCCCCCCTGGTTGTGATGTTGACACGTAGTTACAGTAAGACTGGTTTGTTCTCAAGTCCTCTTTTTTCTGTACAGCTCCATTTTTAAAAGTTATGTTCATGTTTTCTATGATTGACACTTGATACAGCCTATGGGCATATGAAGATTGCGTAGCTTATCTGGGGAATACACTGTTTGAGCTGAGCGTCATCACAGCAACTCTCTTTTTTTCCAGAAATTACATTTAGTAAAAACACAAAACAAAGAACAATACAATGCCATGGGGTTGCAGTTTCTCAGTGACTCACCCACCTAATGCGTTCAATGCTACTGCACAAGTGGTGGAGTGCGTGCGCATGGCGGCCGTTTTGCTACGGGGCGCTTGCCCTCTCATAACATTCCAGTCTACGGTTCATGTAGCATTTAAATGACTATAGATTGATTAATTTTAAACCGATTTTCAAATGGTTTGGTTTGTAACAAACCTCAGAGTTTTGGTTTTGTTCCATACTCAATAATTTTAATCATAGATTTTCATAAATAAACATTAAGCAGATAGATAGAGCAATAGCTATAGGCCTACACACAAAAGGCAGTTATATTAAATCATTTATATATAAAACATTTAATCATTTCATGTATGTTATATTAGTAATATTTCTATCATAGGGATAACTATAATAACATAGTGCAAAAACATTTATAAATATGTATTTTCAATATAAATATTTGCCTCATGTTGCCATTTTAGATGTTTTTAACAAACCAAAACCAAACAGTTTGGGAATCATGTGCAATTTGAGTTATGTTGAAACGGAAGAGCATTTCAACTTTAGAAGATGTTCTTGGTCTCACTCACAGCGAGTCTGTTAGCCGAGCTAGACAGCTGATAAACACAAGCACATCCACAAAGACTGTCACTTAGATAAAAAACAAACAAACAAGAAAGGCTGTCATACAAGAAATTAAAATCTTGATTATGGTCTGCCTTGACAACTTACGCAAAGCGATTCAGAGTTAGCCATTGGACGCAAATAGCTGTAAAACAACTGCTTTATGATTGTTTATTTTTCTCAAAGAAAATCTGCCATTTTAACATGTCCAAGCATCCCGACTCATAGCCGCGTTATTAAGGTCTGTAATAAACAAAACTGTTTGTAAATCTGTCAAGATTTCAGCGAGTTAAGAGTATTTTTGATCATGCAGATTTCTCACCTTCTTTTAGCTACCATAGTGCGTACAGGAATGGTATACTGGAGTAAGATGGCCGCCGTGTAGGGACGCCGGTGATTCCGCTCAGCGACTTCCCCACCGAATGCGCACAATGCTACTGCGCAATGTACGTTTCCGGAAATGGAGAAAAAGCCCGGGAATACCGAGAACTTTTTAGCTTCTAATCCGTAAACTGAAGGAAGATGGAACCAAGTTGTCCATGGTATATACGGTCTATAGGTGAGACATATTGAAGTGTATAATATATTAGCTAAAAAAACAGTACACTGAAGTAGAATTTTGATTTAGTTTGGTATTTACATCTTATCTTTTTCATCCTCATGTAGTTATAGAGTGTTTTAGAGGACGTAGAGCGTACAGCCTCACTCTCCTCTGTCCAACACTTGTGTTCAGGCTCTTTTCTCTCATTTTAGGGGGTCGGGATGATGAACTGTAGGAGTTTGCCTGAACAGGGTTGTTTTCCATCTGTCTGCTGAGCCTTCCTGAGATGTTGTGGACTCAACTTGAATCACAGGTGAAATGTAAAAACACACATTAAACACCTTTAACTTCCTACACGAGTCCTGAAGGTCAAAACACTTTTAGTTTAAGGATTATAAATCACTATCTTGACCTCCGAACCCACCGCACATGATTTTTCTACCTCTCTTGAACTAAATTAAGTTTTATTAAGTCTTAAAGTTGATTGATTTGTCTGTTTGTGAGTGAGGTCGAAGTGAGACTGAGATTCATCTCTGTATTTCTGGAACCTTCTTAAACTTGGTGAGATTACAGAGTTCAGGACTGTGTCATCATGGAAACAGTCGACTTCTGAGTCTGATCACTGCAGCTGTAACTCTGGTGTCTTGTAAACACGTACACAAGATCCGGTCCATCATGATACTCTCGTGCATGACCTCTAAACTCAGCTGCAGGTCTTTGCATCTGCAGAGGCAAAATAAAAACACACTTTCATGACCGACTCCAGAGTGAAGCTTCAGTTGACACAGAAATGGAAGTTTTGCAGCTGTTTGCACAGAGATGTGTGTGAGTATGTTTTTGTGTGTGTGTGTGGGTGCAGAGCTGCAGGTGTTTGCGGTTGTGTAGCGAGCACAGAGAGCGATGTTCAGGCTCATCTCTGACCACATCCTCTCGGCTCATCTGCAGCTCTGAGAACAAAATGATCACTTCCTGTCTTTGTGTGCTTCTTACTTTTCCTGACTCTGTTTGCACAAAGAAAAAAAAAAATTTTTAGACTTAATTAAACCTTAAACTGCCTAAACTCTTTTTCTTGCACAAACCCTCCAAATATTAACATACAGATGAGTAAATAGAATTAAACTGTCAGTCAGGTGTGATTGGACCAACTTTACAGGCCTCTGTGTTTTCTTATTGGATAATGACTCAAATAAACCGGCTTATAGAGGCGTCCTGAGCTGACATGTTTCAGAGGAAACAGTCGGTGATTTCTGAGAAAAGATGTAGATAAACAAGCTGCTAAAAAAAGCTCAAACTGTCTGTGGAAAAAGATGATAATCAGAGTGAGAAGAGGCGTCAGAGGGATGATGAGAAAACTGAAAATGCAAAATGATATCCTTAAAATGTCACTGCATGTCCGGTACAATGATGAAGCCTCTTCGTTAAAGGTCAAAACTCGACACAAATCCAGGAATAATTTGCTAATTTTACACTTAAATTAACACATCTGCTTCAAAATGTTCCTTTTCTGGGATGTGGTTGTGTTTTGACCCTCAGGGCCACCGTACCTGCTCTTTTCTGCATACATTTAGAGTTTATTTAAGACTTGCACTCTGCAGGTGTCAGTAAAAACATGAGGGAAGCTCCTCAAGTCACATGGGACCTTTGAAATCACATATACTTCACTCATTTAAAAAAATGAAGCCTTTATCATATTATATCTGCCATATGTAGTTTATTAAATGTGCATGATGAGCAGTAAAGAGTTAAAAACAGACCAGGAGCAGCATTAAGTTTGAGTTTAATGACAAAAATAAGGCGTAAAAGTACAAAGTCTGTTTAAAACGAAAGAAAAAAGTGGTGCAAACAAAGCTTTAGGAGAATAGATGCAAAAATACAGTGACAGAAGATGTTCTGATTATTTAGCATCAACGTCTGCAGTCTTTATTTACAGGGAATAACACACTCTGATTTCCCAGGATTCTTTGCTTTGAGCTCAGTTCTTCTGCTTTCCCCCCTGAAACAAAGAAAAAGATGTTTTTTTATTCATTCAGACAAATTTTAAAGTTAAAAACAGTGAAAAGAGGAATTTTGAACGGGACAAACCTGAAGCTTCAGCAGCAGAAAGAGGACAAAGGCTCCGTAGAAACAGCTCTTCACGATGAAGATGGTGTAGGTCAGTTTGGCCCCGTTTGTGATCTTCAGGTATTTCTCTGCAGAAAGTTCAAGAATCAGCAGATCCAGTTTCAACAAGCAGCTCTCTCTTTAGTTTGACTCTGAATACATGACTAAAGCCTTTTTCTGGTGACTGTATGTTTACGGCTCAGAGGAGCAGAACTGACAGTAAAATCATCTTTACCTCTCTTTGGAAATCCTCCTTTGGTCGTGTCTGAGGAGCAAAAAGAAGAATCAGACGAGGAGACACTTTAGTTAAACAGAAAAAAGATTCAGGAGAGATCGTTTCTGAAGTTTCTCTGAACAAACCTTGTTGTCCACGAACAAAATCACTTTTTTTGACCCACGTTTCCCCGTCATAGAAGCTGACGATGCAGGTGAACTCATTCTCCACGTTGTACCACTCAGTAACAGGGACCCTCAGCCTGCTGCTCATCCTGTAGAAATTGCCCTCCTTCTTGGCCACATTGTCAGTGGACACCCCTGATGTGACACTGACTTCACCGATGGTCCAGCGGACTTTGACATGATCCGGATAAAACCCACTGATCAAACAGACGATGGTCTTTTTCTTCTCTTTCTGGCGTCCGCACTCTTTTTTAGAAGGAGGGAGAACTTTGACCGTTGGACGAGTGACGTTATGTCCATCTTCTGCAAAGACAAAGGACAGAAATCACCGGATTAAAGCTGCAGACTGATCCACAAAAACAGAAGAACTGTGCAGAGATCTGATGCACAGGGGACACCCTTAAATCTGGAGTTAGGACATGAAGATCTGGACTTTCACCAACATGATCATCCCAGTGTGCAGAAACCACTCTCATTCATTTCTGTTATTTTGTCTTTTGCATAAAAACTGGTCTGATTTAAAGATCTTACCAAGAACTGTTGGTTTGGTTCCTTCCCCAAAACGTCAAACTGACAACGATCTTCTGAAGGCTGAACTAATTTTAACCGTTTTATTTATTCATTTATTTTTACAGTATTTCCCCGTTTTCAAACCGTAACTACATTTACAACACCAACCCTGAGAATATGGAGACACTGTAAATGTTAAATAACAGAATTTGATCGTTTTATTGAAAATCGTTTTATCGTTTTATCGTTTTATCGTTTTATTTTTTCAGAAGGTCGTAACTCAGGTAGTAAAAATAAGAAGTTCGTCATTCTGTGAGAGACTGTGTGAGCTAACAGTTCAACAGTTTGTTCCTGAATGTTTAATTTCAAAGAATTTGTGGATTTCATCATTTAAAGTTCCTAATATCATGAGAAGATTGAGAGAATCTGAACAAGACTGAAAACCAAAAACTGTATGTCCAAGATCTTTGGGTGATACGCCAAAAACAGACCTGACTCTGGAGTGGAAGTTGCTGCATGGGCTCAAAATCACCTCCGAAAACTACAGTCTGTAAACAGTTTCTTACTTTTGACATAAATGTAGGTTAAAACTGACCGTGCAAAGAGGAAACTGTGTATAAGGTGATCAGACAAATTAATTCAAGTTTTAACATCTGACATTTTGTTTTTGCTCATTTTTCAATTAAATACAGAGTTTTGACGATTTGCTACCCATCAAAATCTGTTTATGTTTACATTTTAACAAATTAACATTTAGAGTTGTTTAAGTGGCTCTTTTATTTGACATATATTTAACCTTTTTTTATTTAATAAAAAGAACGAAATGGAGTTTTTATTTTCTCTTTATGACGAGATTTGGAAGTTTATCAGAGAAGTACATATTTTTTACATGCTCTACTTGGAGAAATTAGTTTTGATGTTAAGAATAAAATTATATTTACAGTTTTAAGATGGGTAAAGTTTTTTGTTAAAGAATCAAGGCAATTTTTTATGATCTTAGCAAAGCGTTTTTGCGTTTGACAGTAAAACCAAGAAGTCAAAACGTTTTCTTTCAACACACGGAAATTCAATTATTGTTTTCAAGATTGCAGCTTTCTTTTCTTTGGACCTCTTTAACTGAAAATATCTAAAACCTCCTTACCCTTTTTTACACCTATAACCTAAATATTTTTACACTGAATTATTGAAAACAATTAATATATTTAAGCATGTCCCGTGAGGATTAATTTCTACAGCTTTTACTCTAAGAAGACCCTCTTGATTTTTCTCTGACTGTCCAACAAAGCTTCATCTTAAATTCGTCTTTTGTTGCTTTTCGTTCAAGTCCTCACAGCAGCGCATCTCAGCTTAATTTATCAACCTTTTTTCAACTCCTTTAGATTTTAAATCTCTTTTTAAAACAGTTTAAAAACTTTCTGCCTGACTTAAAGCGGCATTAAATACAAACACAAACGTCAAAATTACATTAAAAACACTAAATTGAAACAAAAAATATTCATCCAAATCAACCAAAATCACACGTGTATCACCTCTAACCTGATGAGCCGTTAAACACAACTGTATTGACTACTTATAATTTCAACTTTAAAGCTTTTTTTTTTCACCTTCACTTAGAAGAAGAGCAAAATAAGCTGTTTTACTGAATATTTTAAAAAATCCTTTTCTTACCGATCACAGTGAGTTTGGTTCCTCCACCAAAGTAAGCTGGATCATAGTTGTTCACACTGACACAAGGCTGCAGAAAAACCTCTCAACACTCAGACCTGCACACGCCGTTTGAGTCTTTTTAAACTTTTAAACTTAAACTGATTTTAAGAGTTTGAGATGAAAAACTGACCTGATGGAGTTATAGAGCAGTTTGCAGACAGATTAGTATTTCAGTTTTTGAGCAGGTCTTACCTAAAACGGTGAGTTTAGTCCCAGCTCCAAAGTAAGCCTCTCCCTGGTTGTTCACAGTGTTTCACAGAGCTGATAAGAACTCAGAGTGAGAGGAATAATCCGGGCTCACAGCCAAATCTTTAATCCAGCCTCAACTGTAACTGAACAGCTTTCAACAGGCTGGATTTTACCTGCACAGACTGAGACTTTTCCTCAATTAATCTCTTAAACTCTGTCAGTTTTTAAATGTTTAATTTAACGCTTACATATAAAATATCTTCTCATTGTATTTTTAGTGTTCTCTGAGCTAAACAAATAAAATAAGAGAGAAGTTTAGTGTTTTCAGGAGTCGTTTTCTTACCTAAAACTGTGAGTTTAGTCCCAGCTCCAAAGTAAGCCTCGGCGTAGGACCACAGAGACTTTCTACTGTGACAAAAACTCTTCCTGACGTCTCTTCTTATCTGTCGACTCAGAATAATCTTAACTTTGTCCCTCTTGACATTCAAAAGATTTCGCAAAACATTCAGCCTTACAGGTCTAATTTTTACAATCTGCACATCTGCAGATTTGTTTTCATGGTTATTTTGTAGTTATTTAATCAGATTATGAGGCAAAAGTTTGAGTTTATGAGTTTTTTTAAATTTAAGAATACATCTACAACCTCTTTAAAAATCAACCTTGAAGAATATTTAATGCAGTGTAAATGTTTTCTTACCTAAAACAGTTAATTTAGTTCCTCCACCGAAGAAAGCTTCATAACTACCAGAGTCACAGTGAACTTCGTCTGTGCTCAAAACCGCCTCAGATACTGCCTACATGAGTTTTCAATTAGACTTATTTTCTTGCATTAAAATTAACTCCTCTTTGTAAACAAATGAGTCTAACAGGAGAATCAATAATAAGAATTTTAGAGGTTTTACTCACCGAGAACAGTCAGTTTAGTCCCCGAGCCGAAATAAGCTTCGTACTGACACAGTGATCAGGCTTAACGTCAAAACGTTTGAGTTCAGTCTGAACTTTAAGACGTCCAGAATGATGCATAGAATAAATACTGTTTTAATCTTCCTTACACTCTTTCTACAGAAATTATATTTAAGCTTCGTGAGTAAGAAAATTAGTTCTTACCTAAAACGGTTAATTTAGTTCCTCCACCAAAGTAAGCCTCTGAAGCACCAGAGTCACAGTGGACTTCATCTGTGCTCAAACTGAAGGGCTGCTGATCGACTCTAAGCTGCTTTAAACATTCACTAACACTCACTACATAACTGTAAATACACTTAGATTGTTTAATTTAGTTTCCTTTTTTAAGACAAATACATTCTAAACAACTTTGACCTTTTACTCACCGAGAACAGTCAGTTTAGTTCCAGGTCCGAAGTAAGCTTCGTAATTGACACAGCGCTCCGGCTTAGTGTCGAAAAGCTCTGAACTGAACTAACCAAGACCCAGGAACTTTACGGTCTTATAACTCATATTGTTTATATTTTTTATTATTCAATCACTCTTCACTCACCTAAAACAGTCAGTTTAGTTCCTGGTCCAAAGTACGCTTCGTTTCGGTCGTCACAGTGAAACAGCGACAAACATCAAACCTCTCTGTCTTTCTTTTAGAATTATTATGATGAAGTTTGGAGTTTTACATTAATCCATACTAAGACTCTGAGACAAAGTTGAATCTATCAAACACAGTAAAAAGCTGAAATATTTACCTAAAACTGTGAGTTTAGTTCCTGGTCCAAAGTACGCTTCGTTGGCATTGTCACAGTGCAGAAACAATGAACAACAAACTCTTCTGTCTTTATACTCTACAATCAACTCTGTGAAGTTTTTACAATTATTCCCATCTACACCACGACTCTTAAGTGAGTGAAATTTATCCAAAAAAAGTAATAAACTCAGAAATATTTACCTAAAACTGTCAGTTTAGTTCCTGGTCCAAAGTACGCTTCGTTTAAGTCGTCACAGTGAAGCAGCGACAAGCATCAAACCTCTGTCTTTCTTTTAGACTAATTGCTATTAAGTTTGGACTTTTATCTATACTAAGACTCTGCGACAAACTTAAATCTATCATCAGAGTAAAAAGTTGAAATATTTACCTAAAACTGTCAGTTTAGTTCCTGGTCCGAAGTACGCTTCGTTGAAGTTGCTCACAGTGCAGAAACACTAAGCAACAAACTCCTCTGTTTTTCTCACCTTAAAATCAACCCTGAGAAGTTTTCATTCTTATTTTCATCTTGATAAGACTCTTAAGTTTGTGTAAACTATAATGATATACACAAAAAAGGGAAATATTTACCTAAAACTGTGAGTTTGGTTCCTGGTCCAAAGTACGTTACATCAGCATTGTCACAGTGCAGAAACACTGAACATCAAACTCCTCTTTCTGTCTCTATTATTTCATATTTTGGGAAGATTTTAATTTTGTTTATACCTTAGCTCTCGAGTATGTAGAATTTATCTTACAACAGTGAGAAACTGAAATATTTACCTAAAACTGTCAGTTTGGTTCCTGGTCCAAAGTAAGCAGGGTAAGTGTTGCTCACAGTGTAGAAAGACTGAGCAACAAACTCTCCTTTCTTTCTCACCTTTAAAGCAACTCTCCTAAGTTTTTGCTTTTATGTCTATCTGTATCAGACTCTGAAGATTGTTTAATTTATAGATATACACAGAAAAAGAGAAATATTTACCTAAAACTGTGAGTTTGGTTCCTGGTCCAAAGTAAGCAGGGTAATTGCTGCTCACAGTGCAGAAAGACTGAGCAACAAACTCTTCTGTCTTTCTTGCCTTTAAATTAACTTTGAGAAGTTTTTACCTTTACTTCTACCTGTATCAGACTCTTAAGTTTGCTTAATTCATAAAGATAGACACAGAAAAAGAGAAATATTTACCTAAAACTGTGAGTTTGGTTCCTTGTCCGAAATAAGCTTCAGCATTGTCACAGTGCAGAAACACTGAACATCAAACTCCTCTTTCTTTCTTTATTATTTATTTCTCTGGGAAGGTTTGAATTTTATTTACATTTATACTGAAACTCTAGGATATGTAGAAATTATGTAAATATAGTGAGAAACTGAAATATTTACCTAAAACGGTGAGTTTGGTTCCTGGTCCGAAGTACGCTTCAACGTTGTCACAGTGCAGAAACACTGAACATCAAACTCTTCTGTCTTTTTCTATCTCTAATTAACTTTAAACTTTTACTCCTTTCCACAGTAGGACACGTATATTAGTGACTTTTGTCCAAATAAAGTAATAAAAGTAGATATATTTACCTAAAACTGTGAGTTTGGTTCCTGGTCCAAAGTAAGCAGGATCAGTGTAGCTCACAGTGTCTCTGTTCAGCTCAATATTTCAGACTTTTTTCTCCAACAGTATTTTCCTCTCTTTCATATCGAGGATTGGACTATTTGAAGTTTTTGTTTCAGTCTATTAAAGTAATAAAAGTTGAAACGTACCCAGAACTGTGAGTTTGGTCCCCTTTCCAAAGTAAGCTTCAGTTCCAGTGTCACACTGAAAGTCTCCTCCACCAAAAAGTCTTCAAACTTTCCAGAATCTTCTTGTGGAGACGGAGCGATAATCCAGAGGATGAAGGAGGTTTAAACATGCAGGATGAGCTTCATGGTGTTCAGGTTAGTTTTCTGTTTGTGAAGAGGAGAAAAAGAAGCTGACAGATGTTTCTCTTCTGGAGTAAAAGTCGTGTAAAAACTTCATTTCTGCAGGTTTTTCTGCTTGTAATCAATCTTTTCTCTGCTCAGGTGTTGTCTGGTCGTGTTCAGCTTCATTTTGGAGGTTTTTCTGCTCTCCTGACAGCCTGCAGCCGTCTGCACAATGTGTTTTAATAGGAGGAGGTTTTTGTACGGCGGCTCTATTGGAATGTATCACCGTGGCCCCCTGTCCCCACGGTGAAAAAGCATTCGACAAAAACCTACAGAGGGTTTGCGTCTCTGCTCCTCCGTATCTCAGTCTCCATCTCTGTGAAGCCTGTGAGAGCAGCTGTGCAGCTCCGCTCAACGACAACAACGAGGAGCCCACGGCTGCTATTTCTGTGAGAGCTAAGAAAAGATCAAGAAGAAGAGGAAGAAGAAACTGATCTGAGATGATCTCTCATCAGAGGGAGGACTCTGCTGGTCACACCTCTTCATCCAAACAAACAGCTGGAAACTTTAGAGACACATTTACGTCACTAAAAATGTGTCTTTAAAGGTGTGACTGACACTGAGTCTGAACTATTGTTAAACACAGTCATGCTCAGACACAAGGATGCATCTGCAGAGAGGAAAGAATAAAGACAGGCTCGGGTCAAAGAGCAGTTTTACTTTAACACTATGAATGCAAAGATGAATGCTCTTTATTGTACAAGCAATAAAAACTCTTAAAATTAATAGTTGCAGCCATTCAAGATCCTGCCCCCGTTGTTGTCTCTGTTTTTTGGTTTACCCTGAAATCTTATTATGTTCATAGTTTTATGTCCTGCTCATGTATGACCCATAAGGAGAAATGTAGGCTGGCACTCTTTTAAGTCAAGACTGATTTTGTTCACACAGAAAAGTCAGACTGTTTTTATTTTACAATGATCCATGACGGTTCTCAATATTTGATCAAGTTAAGCATCTGAAATGTATATAATGTATATAATCTATGTGTTTAATATTACAGTTCATGTGTCAGTTGATTACATGATATTTCAAAAAACATTTTAAAAGTTTTCTGTTTCTTCTGCCTCTAATTACTACTTTTGGTTAATGTGAGAGATCAGAAATAAATTTTAATAATGATGAAAAGAAAACTTGATCTGGGATCACTCTGACTGAAAAGAAGGAGGTAAAAACAGCATCAAATACAGCCACATAAACTAAAGATTGATTTAGGTTGTTGAGAAATATAAACAATCTGGTAGAGCTGCCATTTTAATAACTTTATTATCTGCTAACAGTTGATTGGATGAGAACATGGTCAGTTTGACATTTCGTGAAATGTGATTGGTCACCAATGATTAGGGCGGGCATTAAAATCCGCTCGCGCCTCGCCCATTATTAAAGACCGTTGAAAATGACGTTTCACTTTTACTCGGAGAAGTAAATTAAACTGATTATTTTTTTTAAAATTGAAAATTAAAATGCGTTTTTCTTCATATAATAGTTAATGAATATGTCTCAAGTTTTACCTTAAGACCGTGTAGAAGAAACAGTTGGATATTTTGGTAGTGCCCCACAGTTTCGAGCTATTTTCGTCACCCACTCCAACGGTTAGCCGGAAATGAACACTTGATTCAAGTCCGTCTAGCGTCTCTTCGTCGTGCTTTTCGGTTTTCAAAGTTTTCCAGTCATCTCGGAAATGCAACTTCATCTCACCACGGTAAGAAATTTCCTATTTAACTAAGTTTTGTAAGTTTATTTTGCTTGGGCAGTTGTCAGAGCGGCTAAATAGCGTAAGCTAACGGTTGGGGGTTTAACGCGAGCTAACGCACGCACGCTGTCAGTCAATGGAGACCGATGTCCGCGCATGGCGGCCATTTTGCTACGGGACGCTCGCCCACTCATAACATTCTAGTCTACGGTGCATGTAGCATTAAGTTAACCATAGATTTGTTAATTTTAAGCCGATTTTCAAACGGTTTGGTTTGTAACAAACCTCAGAGTTTTAGTTATGTTCCTTTATACGCAATAATTATTTTAACCATGGATTTTCATAAATAAACATTAAGCAGATAGGTAGAGTAATAGCTGTAGGCCTACACACACAAGGCAGTTATATTAAATAATTTATATATAAAACATTTTATCATTTCATGTATGTTATACTAGTAATATTTCTATTATAGGGATAACTATAATAACATAAAATCAAATATAAATTTCTGCCTCATGTTGCCATTTTAGATGTTTTAAACAAACCAAAGAGTTTGGAAATCATGTGTAACTTATGTTGAAACGAAAGAGCATTTCTTCCTCTTTAACTGATGTAAAATTGCTGGGTCACATTTGTAATACGTACTTTGTCTCACTCACAGCGACTCTGTTAGCCAAGTTAGACAGCTGATAAACACAAGCACATCCACAAAGACTGTCACTTAGACTAGATAAATAAATAGGCTGTCATACAAATAGCCGTGAAACAACTGTGGTGCACGATTAAGTCCCTTTTTTTTAGGGGTCTGTCGACTAATCAAAACATCATTTTACATTCGTGGATCCTGTATTCTTTGCCTTAAAATGCAGAGACAGGTGATTTTCACTATATATTTTTAAACACTAAACGCCCTCAACAGATCCTGACCTAGAACCCTAGTACCCCTTCTTGTCAAATCTGGATTAGTTTTACCCTAGAAGCTTTTACAGTTTCAGAGTTTCAAAACCTTCATTCTGTTTGTAAAAGTGCAAGAACGGAGGATTTTACTGCTATTTTCACCTCTAGGCCACACTGGACCAGGTCCTGATCCATACCAAAACCTCTTGACTACTCAGCTCCAAGCTTGATGTTTTCTACAGAGTCCATGGTCACCTCACAAGATGGTTTTAGATTTATGATGCAATGATTTTACAGACAAAAATCAAGAAGAAGCAATGTTGGTGTCTTTTTACTGTCTAGAGTCCTGATCCAAACCTCCATGCCTTTACTTCGCTTGCAGGATCTGGTCTAGATTAAAGTAGAGGCCTCATGCTTTTTCACACAGTTTCAGATGTGTTTAGAAGATATCGACATTGAAAAGTCTGTAATGAACCATAATAATTATTTGATTGGAGGTGAAGAAAGTATGTTTACAAACAGATTAAAGGTTTCACACATTTAATCTCTGCTACAAAGAGCCCCTTGAGGATAATCTAGTCCAGATCTTAAGCCTTGGTTTCTTCTGGATCAAGTCTAGATATTTTCTACATTATCATAATCAAATCTGAATTCTGAAACTGTGTCTTAAAGCGACTATGGCTGTGTAGGATATTCTTGTTCATGGTTGTGCAGTTGCAGCAGAAAGAGTGTGTACACAAAGATTCTCCAGCTGCAGTGTGGAAGCTCACGGTTCAGTAACAGAAATAACAGAAGGTTTTTAGTAAGAGGGCGTCATTAAACCACATCACTGTGTTACTGGCAGCGCAGTAATAAACAGCTGAGTGTGACAGGTTTGTGTTTTTCACAATCAGAGCTCCACTCTCTGAGCTCTCCTTTGTCAGCGTGTATTCTTCTTCAAACCTTCCTTCATAGCTCGGTGTACCTTTCCCAACTGCATACCCGATGAGGGTCAAGGAGTTGTCCTTTTTCTGCCGATACCAGAGCATTACTGGAAGGCTAGTATCATCGTGTTTGCAGGTCATCCGGACCTCAATATTTTTCTTCACTATCTGTGGAACAGACTGATTAAATGTAACAGCGCTCACCTGACCTGTGGAAGAGGAAAGTACACAAAATGACACAGATGCAGAGCTGAAATTAAGTCATTTCTCATTGTGCTAATTAAATCATAATGTAATAATAAACATCATAAAGTACATAGTAACATTCAGAATCTTACAAAGAAAATAGATGAGGAGAAAACCAAATGTTTGGCTTGATAAAGACATAGTCAGGTACTGAGAGAAGTCTGGTCCTGATGAGCGCCAGTCAGACACAGAGTGAAGAGGCTGTTTTGTGTGTTTGTGTTTGTGTGTGGGAGTTAACTCATCACCACTTCCCTGTGGTAAACACTGGATTGTGTGTGCTATGCCTCCACCTGTTGGTTAAAGTCTTCAGGACCTTCATACACTGTAGCTTCATCCTTTTTATTTTGCAGTTGTTGCCGTTGTAAAGATGTTCTATATTTTGATTTTATACATACTCTTAAAAGAAAGTATGATTCAGAAAAGGTATAATATTGCTGTTTTTGTTGCAGCAGTTCTCTATAATTTATAACAAGGTAGGTGGTTTGTTGCTAAAGTTGTTTCATTGTTTGGTTTGTTTGGTGGACTATTGGCACACATAATAAAAAATTGGATCTGATATTTTAAAACATATCCTATTAGAATTGCAACCAATACAGTGGCTGCTGTTGTCTCCATTATATTATCTGATCTGGTTGAGAAATAAAAGGCGAATGTTGGTTAGAGTGGTGTGATACAGGTGTACAGGGCTGTGAAGTGTGGCTCAGAGATGAAATAAAAACATCAGCAGGAGGTTTTTGTATTGAGAAGTCAAGATATGAAGCATTGTGTACTAGCAGCACAAAAGTACACTGCACTGCTGTTCAGGTCCACAGTTTTAATAGTTAATGTGCAGTTCTGACTTTTCCGTGCATCTCCAGTTATTTTCATTTTCTTCTCATCTTCAGGATATCCATTATTTACATTCATGTATCCCAGGAACTGCATCTCTTTGCTCTCCACCTGCTTGTACCAGTAGATCCGGTTGTAGGTATCAATTTCATGACTGCAGATTAATTCGACTGATGGTCCCAGTTTGCTGAAAATTCTCTCCGGCTTCTGGTTGACGTCTTTTCCGTCTGAGGAACCTGCAGAAACACCCACAATATGCAGTCATTAAAGAAAACCAAAACCTTGAAGTTCTTTTAAAACCAACCTTACTTCACAAGTACAAAGAACAAATATGTGAAAAGAATCACTATTCCATCACCTGAAACCTGAAAAATATTGAAGCTTATCCAGAGAAAAACGATCATGATGTTGTTCTTCTGACTGAGTCTTTGATCACTCTCCTCTTTCTTCATCTCAGTGAACTCTGAGGTCGTTTACTGACTATTCCAGCTCCTGTGAAGGAAACGCCTCAGCCTGATGAACAAATCTAACCTTTTTAAGTGGGTGGTGTCTGAGCTGTACTTCACTTCTTTGACATAAAGAATAAATATAACCACACAGCACAGTTTGATGACAGGTTCATACTGCCACCTATCAGAGGGAACCAGACAGACCTCTTTCTGTTTTCATCATCACTTTCAAAGTGTCTGTTTTGCAAACTTTAAAACAGTGTGGAGAGTTTAATGAAAACAAAGCTGGTTGTCAGATATTTACAGCTAATGTTGTTAAAGTAGTTTTGTGGTATAATGGTCAATAACAGGAGAGAATTTTAATTTAACCTTACTAAAACATCAAATAATCTTACTGTCTGTTGGAAACCTGAATGGTCTACTGACTGATTTTTTTTTCATGTTTTTCTGTCAGGAACTCAAGTCTACAACTTGATCAAGATCGAGTAGAGCCCCTCTTTTAATAAAACCTGCTGAGTTTGCATCACTCAGCTTTGGTGTCCTCCTCTCCTGTGTCACAGGTAAGCCCACAGATTTGTCTTCATTGAGGAGTGAAACAGTTGCTTTGTGTGAAGTCAGAATACAGCTGTACCTTTTGTCTGTTATTTGACTATTTATGCTGTAAAAATCAAAATATTCCCACAAGGCCCCTCTCATGCTGGTGTGGAAATGTTCAACTCAGAGGAGCTTTGATTGGAGCACATGTACTTTATATTAGTATCTCTGTTAAAGTTAAAAAAAAAATGAATTTTGTGTATTACAGTCATGTCACGTAAAGTCATATTGAGAATCCTGCTGGAAGTTGAACCAAAGCAGAAACACTGAGAGTCTGAGTCTGCTGTCACCAAACCTTCATTGAATATCTGACATGAATCAACATAAAAGACCAATGTGGGTTAGCCCACTTGGATACAGGTGTACAGGGCTGTGAAGTGTGGCTCAGAGATGAAATAAAAACATCAGCAGGAGGTTTTTGTATTGAGAAGTCAAGATATGAAGCATTGTGTACTAGCAGCACAGAAGTACACTGCACTGCTGTTCAGGTCCACTTTTAAGATTGTTAATGTGCAGTTTTTATTTGCATTTGCGTTCCCCTCGATCTTCACTTTAGATTTATCTTCAGGATAATCAAACTTTGTGTCCATGTATCCCAGGAGCTGAATCTCTTTGCTCTTCAACTGTTTGTACCAGAGGATCCTGTTAAAGGTACTAACAGTGTGTCTGCAGGTCATTATGGCTGGGTTTCCTGTTTTTGTGAAGATGTCCCCAGGAGTCTGGGTTATATTATCACTGTAAGAAGAACCTGTGAAAACAGGAAATATACACAGTTACCCTTTGTGTAAAAATACAAAAAAAAGGGAATTTTAATTTTGAATTTCATTGGCATCAGTACCTGGAATAACAAAGAACAGGTGTGCTGAAAAAAAAAGACCTTACATTACCTGAAACAGTCTGAGCATAAAGGGTTAGACAGAGGAGAAGGATCATGATGTTGTTCTCCACCTGAATCTCAGCTCAGTCTACATACAGTCTGTGTTTTAGTGGTTTTATATGGTGGGCTGGGTGAGTGATGGTCTCTACCTCCTCACTTGGTGAAATACACACAGCCTTCAAAAGTGGGCGGAGTTACAGTCAAATCTCACAACATGAAAACGCTGAACCAGTCAGAGGGTTGAACGTCTGTTTATAGTTCAGTCATAGTGATGAGGTTTCATGCTGCTGTTTGTAACAGGATGTTCGATCCACAGTAGGCCTGAACGATATATCGTTTGACTATCGTCATCGCGATGTACGTGTGTGCGACAGTCACATCGCAGAGCCTGCGATATTGGAGGTGAATGAACTCATTTAATTTCAAGGGTAACCGACTGAGAAACACTCCATGTGACTCTGCATGTGCTGTGCAGCGATCCACCAATCGCCTTCGTCCTTAACTCAGTTGCCAATCAGACTCACTTCTCAGTTGCCAATCAGACTACCCTGCCAGCTGTCAATCAAAATCAGGGAGGAGAAAACCCACCCCTGCACATGTTCTGCACATGGAGGGAGACGTGTGTCCGCTGAGAATTACTTTCGGAACTTTACTCATGACTATTAAGCCCAACAAATAAGAACTGTATGGGTTTTAAATTGTACATTTCCGTGGACCACTCTACTATAAGCGGTGCGCGTTTCGCGAGGTGCATGCAATTCTCGGAGGACATGCGTTTCTCAGCACAACACCGCTAACAACAACAACAACGATCGCAAAATGAACAACGAACAAGCGAAAACCACCGAAAATGAAGATTTGTTGCCAAAAAGAAAAGGAAAGTCAATTATCTGGAATTATTTCGGTTAAAAGAAGGATTATGTCGACCAAAACACGTCTTCTGTGTTCATCTGTTGCCACAATAACGTCCCAGCACAATAAAAGCTAAAAATATCTCTGAGACAGACAGAAGCCGTTCTACTAACATTCACAAAAAGAGGTAAGATCAGAGCAGATTAACTGTCCTCAAGATTTCAGCAGTGCAGCATAACATTAAGTGCTATTCAGGTCATCTGGTGAAAATACTGTATTTTTAATATCGCAATATATATCGCAGGGTTGAAAAAATCGCAATATTATTTTTTTCCAATATCGTGCAGCCTTAATCCACAGACTCTTTAGTTTAATATCTGATCTCTGTGAATGGGTAGAGCAGTGCTGGTTCAAAGGGCTGACTGCAGGTGTTTGTGGGAGTTTGTTTGCTGTCATAGAGATGAATTAATGTGTGCAGATGAAGGTTTTTGTATTGAGGAGCAGCGATATGTGAGACTGTGTAAACTAGCAGCACAGAAGTAAACTGCACTGCTGTTCAGGTCCACTTTTAAGATTGTTAATGTGCAGTTCTGACTTTTGCGTGCACCCCCAGTTATTTTCATTTTCTTCTCATCTTCAGGAATTCCACTATTTCCAATTATGTATCCTAGGAACTGCATCTCTTTGCTCTCTACCTGCTTGTACCAGAAGATACGGTCGTAGGTATTAATTTCATGTCTGCAGGTTAATCCGACTGATTGTCCTAGTTTCCCGAAGATTCCCTCTGGCTTCTGGATGACTTCTTTTTTGTCAGAGGAACCTGCAGAAACACCAACAATGTATAATCATTGAAGAAAACCAAAAACTTTAAAAAGAAGTTACAAACAATACTTTTTAAAGGAAACTAACTCCACAAGAACATAACACAAAATGTGAAAGAGTCACTATTCCATTACCTGAAACCAGAATAATATTGAAGCTTATCCAGAGAAAAACGATCATGATGTTGTTCCTCTGACTGAGTCTTTGCTCACTCTCCTCTTTCTTCATCTCAGTGAACTCTGAGGTCGTTTACTGACTATTCCAGCTCCTGTGAAGGAAACGCCTCAGCCTGATGAACAAATCTAACCTTTTTAAGTGGGTGGTGTCTGAGCTGTACTTCACTTCTTTGACATAAAGAATAAATACAACCACACAGCACAGTTTGATGACAGGTTCATACTGCCACCTATCAGAGGGAACCAGACAGACCTCTTTCTGTTTTCATCATCACTTTCAAACTGTCTGTTTTGCAAACCTTAAAACAGTCTGGAGAGTTTAATGAAAACAAAGTTGGTTGTCAGATATTTACAGCTAGTGTAGTTAAGGTATGTTGGTGGTATAATGGTCAACAACAGGAGAGAAATTAATTACTTTAACCTTAACTAAAACATCAAATAATCTTAAGCAGAAACACTGAGAGTCTGAGTCTGCTGTCACCAAACCTTCATTGAATATCTGACATGAATAAACATAAAAGACCAATGTGGGTTAGCCCACTTGGATACAGGTGTACAGGGCTGTGAAGTGTGGCTCAGAGATGAAATAAAAACACCAGCAGGAGGTTTTTGTATTGAGAAGTCAAGATATGAAGCATTGTGTACTTGCAGCACAGAAGTACACTGCACTGCTGTTCAGGTCGACTTTTAAGATTGTTAATGTGCAATTCTGACTTTTCTTAGCACTTCCAGTTATTTCCATTTTTTTCTTGTCTTCAGGATATCCATCAGAATACATATATCCCAGGAACTGCATCTCTTTGCTCTCCACCTGCTTGTACCAGAGAATAACATAATAGTCTTGAATTTCATGTCTGCATGTTAATTCGGCTGATTGTCCCAGTTTGCTGAAAATTCCCTCTGGAGTCTGGATGACTTCTTTTTTGTCAGAGGAACCTGCAGAAACAGCAACAACACACTGTCTTGAAAAAGAGTCCAAAAAAAAATTTAATTTATATAATTTTACTCAAACCATGTCTTAATAATACGAAGATAAAATATTGTTTAAAATAACATTACCTGAAACCAGAATAAGATTGAAGGTTATACAGAGAAAGACGATCATGATGTTGTTAATTCTGACTCAGTCAGCTCTTCATCACAGTAAACTGGGAGGTAGTCTGCTGACAAGACTCTTCTCCCTTGAAGGAAACACCTCTTCCATATGAGGGTGGTGTCAGAGCTGTACTTGAAGCTCTGTATGTTGAAACCAAAATTATAAATCCCTCCACACACCACAGTTTTATGACAGGTTCATACTGCCACCTATCAAAAAGGCCAGACAGACCTCTCCGCTTTCAAATTTCTGTAGTGAAGTGACAGATGAGCCCGTACAAAGTCAGCATACTTCCCTATCTTTGTCTTTTTGTCGAAGCATTTGGCGCACATATCCTTCATTTTTGTGTGAATGTACTGTGGTCAAGAGTGCATGCAGTGGTCAGGTTGCAGTTAGCATGCCCTCTGCTGGATCGAACAGCAAACTACACCAGATGACCTGATGCACTTATATGTCTTTTGAATTTGACCGGCTTGTTCCAGCTCACATATGAACTCCTCCTTCCCCAAATTTAAACAGAGACTCAGATTTCAGATAAAGTTTGACGGACCAAGTGTGAACTTTGGTGAGAAATCTCAGTTTTAATCTTAAAAAAATATACTTCTGAAAAATCAACCCACTTGTTTCAGATCATTTACATGATTACAGGTTAATCTGTGATAGAAATCCTGTTGAAAGTGAAACCAAAGCAGTTACTCTGAGAGTCTGAGAGTCATAAAACCTCACATGCTAATATCTGATCAGGGAGAGGAAAAGAAAACGGTTACAGCGCTTTGATACAGGTGTGGTGAACTGTGACACAGAGATGAACTAAACACAACATCAGAGGGTTTTTGTATTGAGAAGCAAAGATATGAAGCATTGTGTATACTAGCAGCACGGAAGTACACTGCACTGCTGTTCAGGTCCACTGTTTTAATAGTTAATGTACAGTCTTGACTTTTGCGTGCACTCCCAGTTATTTTCATTTTATCCTCATCCTCAGATTTTCCATCATTTACATTCATATATCCCAGGAATTGCATCTCTTTGCTCTCCACCTGCTTGTACCAGTTGATCAGGTAGTAGTTATCAATTTCATGACTGCAGTTGAATTTAACTGGGTGTCCCTCTGTGCTGAAAATTATGTCTGGAGTCTGGTTGACTTGTTTTCCATCAGACGAACCTGCAGAAACAGCAACAATTTACAATCATCAAAATAATAATAAGCAAACCTTTCAAAACCAACCTTACTGCACAAAGAACAAATATGTGAAGAGAGTCACTATTCCATTACCTGAAACCAGAATAAGATTGAAGCTTATCCAGAGAAAAATGATCATGATGTTGTTCTTCTGACTGAGTCTTTGATCACTCTCCTCTTTCTTCATCTCAGTGAACTCTGAGGTCGTTTACTGACTATTCCAGCTCCTGTGAAGGAAACGCCTCAGCCTGATGAACAAATCTAACCTTTTTAAGTGGGTGGTGTCTGAGCTGTACTTCACTTCTTTGACATAAAGAATAAATATAACCACACAGCACAGTTTGATGACAGGTTCATACTGCCACCTATCAGAGGGAACCAGACAGACCTCTTTCTGTTTTCATCATCACTTTCAAACTGTCTGTTTTGTAAACTTTAAAACAGTGTGGAGAGTTTAATGAAAACAAAGTCGGTGTCAGATATTTACAGCGAGTGTTGTTTAGGTATGTTGGTGGTATAATGGTCAACAACAGGAGAGAATTTTAATTACTGTAACATTAAATAAAATATTAAAGAATCTTACTGTCTTTTGGCAATCTAAGTGGTCTACTGATTTTCTATGTTTTTCTGTCAGGAACTCAAGTCTACAACTTGATCAAGATTGAGTAGAGCCCCTCTTTTAATAATACCTGCTGAGATAACATCACTCAGCTTTGGTGTCCTCCTCTCCTGTGTCACAGGTAAGCCCACAGATTTGTCTTCATGAAGGAGTGAAACAGTTTCTTTGTGTGAAGTCAGAATACAGCTGTACCTTTGTCTTTTATTTCACTATTTATGCTGTAAAACTGAGAATATTTCCACAAGGCCCCTCTCATGGTGGTGTGGAAATTTTCAGCTCAGAGGAGCTTTGATCGGAGGACATGTACTTTTATATTTGTGTCTCTGTTGAACATATGAAAATATAAAAATGAGTAAATTTTGTGTATTACAGTCGTGTCAGGTAAAGTCATATTAGAAACCCACATGGAAGTTCAACCAAAGCAGAAACACTGAGAGTCTGAGTCTGCTGTCACCAAACCTTCATTGAATATCTGACATGAATAAACATAAAAGACCAATGTGGGTTAGCCCACTTGGATACAGGTGTACAGGGCTGTGAAGTGTGGCTCAGAGATGAAATAAAAACATCAGCAGGAGGTTTTTGTATTGAGAAGTCAAGACATGAAGCATTGTGTACTAGCAGCACAGAAGTACACTGCACTGCTGTTCAGGTCCACTTTAAAGATTGTTAATGTGCAGGTCTGACTTTTCTTAGCACTCCCAGTTATGTCCATTTTTTTCTTATCTTCAGGAACTCCATCAGAATACATACACTCACCGGCCACTTTATTAGGTATACCTGTCCAACTGCTCGTTAACACTTTATTTCTAATAGGCCAATCACATGGCGGCAACTTAGTGCATTTAGGCATGTAGACATGGTCAAGACAATCTCTTGCAGTTCAAACCGAGCATCAGTATGGGGAAGAAAGGTGATTTGAGTGACTTTGAACGTGGCATGGTTGTTGGTGCCAGAAGGGCTGGTCTGAGTATTTCAGAAACTGCTGATCTACTGGGATTTTCACGCACAACCATCTCTAGGGTTTACAGAGAATGGTCCGAAAAAGAAAAAATATCGAGTGAGCGGCAGTTCTGTGCGCGGAAATGCCTTGTTGATGCCAGAGGTCAGAGGAGAATGGCCAGACTGGTTCGAGCTGATAGAAAGGCAACAGTGACTCAAATAACCACCCGTTACAACCAAGGTAGGCAGAAGAGCATCTCTGAACGCACAGTACGTCGAACTTTGAGGCAGATGGGCTACAGCAGCAGAAGACCACGCCGGGTGTCACTCCTTTCAGCTAAGAACAGGAAACTGAGGCTACAATTTGCACAAGCTCATCGAAATTGGACAATAGAAGATTGGAAAAACGTTGCCTGGTCTGATGAGTCTCGATTTCTGCTGCGACATTCGGATGATAGGGTCAGAATTTGGCGTCAACAACATGAAAGCATGGATCCATCCTGCCTTGTATCAACGGTTCAGGCTGGTGGTGGTGGTGTCATGGTGTGGGGAATATTTTCTTGGCACTCTTTGGGCCCCTTGGTACCAATTGAGCATCGTTGCAACGCCACAGCCTACCTGAGTATTGTTGCTGACCATGTCCATCCCTTTATGACCACAATGTACCCAACTTCTGATGGCTACTTTCAGCAGGATAATGCGCCATGTCATAAAGCTGGAATCATCTCAGACTGGTTTCTTGAACATGACAATGAGTTCACTGTACTCAAATGGCCTCCACAGTCACCAGATCTCAATCCAATAGAGCATCTTTGGGATGTGGTGGAACGGGAGATTCGCATCATGGATGTGCAGCCGACAAATCTGCGGGAACTGTGTGATGCCATCATGTCAATATGGACCAAGCTCTCTGAGGAATGCTTCCAGCACCTTGTTGAATCTATGCCACGAAGAATTGAGGCAGTTCTGAAGGCAAAAGGGGGTCCAACCCATTTCTAGCATGGTGTACCTAATAAAGTGGCCGGTGAGTGTATATCCCAGGAACTGCATCTCTTTGCTCTCCACCTGCTTGTACCAGAGTATTTGAGTGTAATCCTGAATTTCATGTCTGCAGGTTAATTGGGCCGATTGTCCCAGTTTGCTGAAAATTCTGTCTGGAGTCTGGATGACTTCTTTTTTGTCAGAGGAACCTGCAGAAACATCAACAACACGCTGTCTTCAGAAAGAGTCCAAAAGATAATAATTATATTCATATCATTTGACGGCAGCAATGTCCTACTGAAGCAAAGAAGAAATATTGTTTAAAATAACATTACCTGAAACCAGAATAAGATTGAAGGTTATACAGAGAAAGACGATCATGATGTTGTTAATTCTGACTCAGTCAGTCAGCTCTTCATCACAGTAAACTGGGAGGTAGTCTGCTGACAAGACTCTTCTCTCTTGAAGGAAACACCTCTTCCATAAGAGGGTGGTGTCAGAGCTGTACTTGAAGCTCTGTATGTTGAAACCAAAATTACAAATATAACCATACACCTCTGTTTTATGACAGGAAGATACTGCCACAGTGACAGATGAGCCCGTACAAAGTTGGCATACTTCCCCATCTTTGTCTTTTATTTTGCTATTTGTAGAATAAAACCCAAAATATTTGCACAAGGGGCCTCTAAGCATTTGGCGCACATATCCTCCATTTTTGTGTGAATGTGGTCAAGAGTGCATGCAGTGGTCAGGTTGCAGTTAGCATGCCCTCTGCTGGATCAAACAGTAAACTACACCAGATGACCTGATGTACTTATATCTTTTGTGTTTGACCGGCTTGTTCCAGCTCACATATGAACTCCTCCTTCCCCAAATGTAAACAAAGACTCAGATTTCAGATAAAGTTTGATGGACCAAGTGTGAACTTTGGTGAGAAATCTCAGTTTTAATCTTGAAGAAATATACTTATGAAAAATCAACCCACTTGTTTCAGATCATTTACATGATTACAGGTTAATCTGTGATAGAAATCCTGTTGAAATACAACCAAAGCAGTTACTCTGAGAGTCTGAGAGTCATAAAACCTCACATGCTAATATCTGATCAGGGAGAGGAAAAGAAAACGGTTACAGCGCTTTGATACAGGTGTGGTGAACTGTGACACAGAGATGAACTAAACACAACATCAGAGGGTTTTTGTATTGAGAAGCAAAGATATGAAGCATTGTGTATACTAGCAGCACAGAAATACACTGCACTGCTGTGCAGGTCCACCGCTAAAATTGTCAATGTGCAGTTTTTATTTGCATTTGCGTTCCCCTCAATTTTCACTTTAGATTTATCCTCAGGATTTCCATTATTTCCAACCATGTATCCTAGGTACTGCATCTCTTTGCTCTCCACCTGCTTGTACCAGTAGATCTGGTTGTAGGTATCAATTTTATGACTGCAGGTTAATTCGGCTGATTGTCCCAGTTTGCTGAATATTCTGTCCGGCTTCTGGTTGACTTCTTTTCCGTCTGAGGAACCTGCAGAAACACCCACAATATACAATCTTTAAATAAATCCAAAAATCGAAAGATAATAAACAAACGTTTTTAAACCAAACAAACTCCAAAAGGGGAAAAAAATTTAAAAGAATCACTATTCCGTTACCTGAAACCAGAATAATATTGAAGCTTATCCAGAGAAAAACGATCATGATGTTGTTCTTCTGACTGAGTCTTTGCTCACTCTCCTCTTTCTTCATCTCAGTGAACTCTGAGGTCGTTTACTGACTATTCCAGCTCCTGTGAAGGAAACGCCTCAGCCTGATGAACAAATCTAACCTTTTTAAGTGGGTGGTGTCTGAGCTGTACTTCACTTCTTTGACATAAAGAATAAATATAACCACACACCACAGTTTGATGACAGGTTCATACTGCCACCTATCAGAGGGAACCAGACAGACCTCTTTCTGTTTTCATCATCACTGTCAAACTGTCTGTTTTGTAAACCTTAAAACAGTCTGGAGAGTTTAATGAAAACAAAGCTGGTTGTCAGATATTTACAGCGAGTGTTGTTTAGGTATGTTGGTGGTATAATGGTCAACAACAGGAGAGAATTTTGATGACTTTAACCTTAACTAAAACCTCAAATAATCTTACTGTCTGTTGGCAATCTGAGCGGTCTACTGATTTTTTTATTTTTTTTTTCATGTTTTTCTGTCAGGAACTCAAGTCTACAACTTGATCAAGATTGAGTAGAGCCCCTCTTTTAATAATACCTGCTGAGTTTTCATCACTCAGCTTTGGTGTCCTCCTCTCCTGTGTCACAGGTAAGCCCACAGATTTGTCTTCATTGAGAAGTGAAACAGTTGCTTTGTGTGAAGTCAGAATACAGCTGTACCTTTGTCTGTTATTTGACTATTTATGCTGTAAAACTCAGAATATTTCCACAAGGCGCCTCTAATCCTTTTCAGCTCAGAGGAGCTTTGATTTGAGGACATGTACTTTATATTTGTGTCTCTGTTAAAGTAAGTAAATTTTGTGGATTACAGTAGTTTCAGGTAAAGTCATATTAGAAACCCACATGGAAGTTCAACCAAAGCAGAAACACTGAGAGTCTGAGTCTGCTGTCACCAAACCTTCATTGAATATCTGACATGAATAAACATAAAAGACCAATGTGGGTTAGCCCACTTGGATACAGGTGTACAGGGCTGTGAAGTGTAGCTCAGAGATGAAATAAAAACATCAGCAGGAGGTTTTTGTATTGAGAAGTCAAGATATGAAGCATTGTGTACTAGCAGCACAGAAGTACACTGCACTGCTGTTCAGGTCCACTTTTAAGATTGTTAATGTGCAGTTCTGACTTTTGCGTGCACCCCCAGTTATTTTCATTTTCTTCTCATCTTCAGGAATTCCTTTATCAGAAGTCATATATCCCAGGAACTGCATCTCTTTGTTCTCCACCTGCTTGTACCAGAGAATAACAAAATAGTCCTGAATTTCATGTCTGCAGGTAAATTCGGCTGATTTTCCCAGTTTGCCGAAAATTCTGTCCGGCTTCTGGTTGACTTCTTTTTCATCAGAGGAACCTGCAGAAACAGCAACAACACACTGTCTTCAAAAAGAGTCAAAAAAAAAGAAAATTATATATATATATATATATATATATATATATATATATATATATATATATAAATTTTGCTGTAGCAATGTCCAACTGAGGCAAAAAAGTAGTATTGTTTAAAATAACATTACCTGAAACCAGAATAAGATTGAAGGTTATACAGAGAAAGATGATCATGATATTGTTAATTCTGACTCAGTCAGTCAGCTCTTCATCACAGTAAACTGGGAGGTAGTCTGCTGACAAGACTCTTTTCTCTGGAAGGAAACACCTCTTCCATATGAGGGTGGTGTCAGAGCTGTACTTGAAGCTCTGTATGTTGAAACCAAAATTACAAATATAACCACACACCTCTGTTTTATGACAGGTTCATACTGCCACCTAACAGAGGGAACCAGACAGACCTCTCCGCTTTTAAACTTCTGTAGTGAAGTGACAGATGAGCCCGTACAAAGTCGTCATACTTCCCTGTCTTTGTCTTTTTGTCTAAGCATTTGGCGCACATATCCTCCATTTTTGTGTGAATGTACTGTGGTCAAGAGTGCATGCAGTGGTCAGGTTGCAGTTAGCATGCCCTCTGCTGGATCAAACGACAAACTACACCAGATGACCTGATGCATTTATATCTTTTGAATTTGACCGGCTTGTTCCAGCTCACATATGAACTCCTCCTTCCCCAAATGTAAACAAAGACTCAGATTTCAGATAAAGTTTGATGGACCAAGTGTGAACTTTGGTGAGAAATCTCAGTTTTAATCTTAAAAAAATATACTCCTGAAAAATTTACCCACTTGTTTCAGATCATTTACATGATTACAGGTTAATCTGTTATAGAAATCCTGTTGAAAGTGAAACCAAAGCAGTTACACTGAGAGTCTGAGAGTCATAAAACCTCACATGCTAATATCTGATCAGGGAGAGGAAAAGAAAACGGTTACAGCGCTTTGATACAGGTGTGGTGAACTGTGACACAGAGATGAACTAAACACAACATCAGAGGGTTTTTGTATTGAGAAGCAAAGATATGAAGCATTGTGTACTAGCAGCACAGAAATACACTGCACTGCTGTTCAGGTCAACCGCTAAAATTGTCAATGTGCAGTTTTTATTTGCATTTGCGTTCCCCTCGATCTTCACTGTTTCATCCTCAGGTTTAGCACTACTTCCAACCATGTTCCCAAGGAACTGCATCTCTTTACTCTTCACCTGCTTGTACCAGTAGATCTGGTTGTAGGTATCAATTTCATGTCTGCAGGTTAATTTGACTGATGGTCCCAGTTTGCTGAAAATTCCCTCTGGCTTCTGGATGACTTCTTTTCCGTCAGAGGAACCTGCAGAAACGGCAACAATATATAATCACTGACAAAAACCAAGCTCAAAAAATGTAAACAAACCTTTTAAAACCAAACTAACTCCACAAGTACAAAGAACAAATATGTGAAGAGAGTCATTATTCCATTACCTGAAACCAGAATAAGATTGAAGCTTATCCAGAGAAAAACGATCATGATGTTGTTCTTCTGACTGAGTCTTTGATCACTCTCCTCTTTCTTCATCTCAGTGAACTCTGAGGTCGTTTACTGACTATTCCAGCTCCTGTGAAGGAAACGCCTCAGCCTGATGAACAAATCTAACCTTTTTAAGTGGGTGGTGTCTGAGCTGTACTTCACTTCTTTGACATAAAGAATAAATATAACCACACACCACAGTTTGATGACAGGTTCATACTGCCACCTATCAGAGGGAACCAGACAGACCTCTTTCTGTTTTCATCTTCACTTTCAAACTGTCTGTTTTGTAAACCTTAAAACAGTGTGGAGAGTTTAATGAAAACAAAGCTGGTTGTCAGATATTTACAGCTAGTGTTATTTAGGTATGTTGGAGGTATAATGGTCAATAACAGAAGAGAATTTTGATGACTTTAACCTTAACTAAAACCTCAGATAATCTTACTGTCTTTTGGCAATCTGAATGGTCTACTGACTGATTTTTTTTTCATGTTTTTCTGTCAGGAACTCAAGTCTACAACTTGATCAAGATTGAGTAGAGCCCCTCTTTTAATAATACCTGCTGAGTTTTCATCACTCAGCTTTGGTGTCCTCCTCTCCTGTGTCACAGGTAAGCCCACAGATTTGTCTTCATTGAGGAGTGAAACAGTTGCTTTGTGTGAAGTCAGAATACAGCTGTACCTTTGTCTGTTATTTGACTATTTATGCTGTAAAACTCAGAATATTTCCACAAGGCCCCTCTAATCCTTTTCAGCTCAGAGGAGCTTTGATTTGAGGACATGTACTTTATATTTGTGTCTCTGTTAAAGTAAGTAAATTTTGTGGATTACAGTAGTGTCAGGTAAAGTCATATTAGAAACCCACATGGAAGTTCAACCAAAGCAGAAACACTGAGAGTCTGAGTCTGCTGTCACCAAACCTTCATTGAATATCTGACATGAATAAACATAAAAGACCAATGTGGGTTAGCCCACTTGGATACAGGTGTACAGGGCTGTGAAGTGTGGCTCAGAGATGAAATAAAAACATCAGCAGGAGGTTTTTGTATTGAGAAGTCAAGTTATGAATCATTGTGTACTAGCAGCACAGAAGTACACTGCACTGCTGTTCAGGTCCACTTTTAAGATTGTTAATGTGCAGTTCTGACTTTTCTGTGCATTCCCAGTTATATTCATTTTAACCTTATCCTCAGGATCTCCACTACCATAATTCCTATATCCCAGGAACTGCATCGCTTTGCTCTCCACCTTCTTGTACCAGAAAATAGTATAATAATCTTTTATTTCATGTCTGCATGTTAATTGGGCTGATTGTCCCAGTTTGCGGAAAATTCCGTCTGGAGTCTGGATGACTTCTTTTTCGTCAGAGGAACCTGCAGAAACATCAACATCACACTGTCTTCAAAAAGAGTCCAAAAAAAAAAACTAAATCATACAATTTGACAGCAACAATGTTCTACTGAGGCAAAGAAGAAATATAAAAATAATAAGAAATAACATTACCTGAAACCAGAATAAGATTGAAGGTTATACAGAGAAAGATGATCATGATATTGTTAATTCTGACTCAGTCAGTCAGCTCTTCATCACAGTAAACTGGGAGGTAGTCTGCTGACAAGACTCTATTCTCTTGAAGGAAACACCTCTTCCATAAGAGGGTGGTGTCAGAGCTGTACTTGAAGCTCTGTATGTTGAAACCAAAATTACAAATATAACCACACACCACTGTTTTATGACAGGCTCATACTGCCACCTATCAAAAAGGCCAGACAGACCTCTCCTCTTTCAAACTTCTGTAGTGAAGTGACAGATGAGCCCGTACAAAGTCAGCATACTTCCCTATCTTTGTCTTTTTGTCTAAGCATTTTGCACACATATCCTCCATTTTTGTGTGAATGTACTGTGGTCAAGAGTGCATGCAGTGGTCAGGTTGCAGTTAGCATGCCCTCTGCTGGATCAAACAGTAAACTACACCAGATGACCTGATGTACTTATATCTTTTGAATTTGACCGGCTTGTTCCAGCTCACATATGATCTCCTCCTTCCCCAAATTTAAACAGAGTCTCAGATTTCATATAAAGTTTGACGGACCAAGTGTGAACTTTGGTGAGAAATCTCAATTTTAATCTTGAAAAAATATACTTCTGAAAAATCAACCCACTTGTTTCAGATCATTTACATGATTACAGGTTAATCTGTGATAGAAATCCTGTTGAAAGTGAAACCAAAGCAGTTACACTGAAAGTCTGAGAGTCATAAAACCTCACATGCTAATATCTGATCAGGGAGAGGAAAAGAAAACGGTTACAGCGCTTTGATACAGGTGTGGTGAACTGTGACACAGAGATGAACTAAACACAACATCAGAGGGTTTTTGTATTGAGAAGCAAAGATATGAAGCATTGTGTATACTAGCAGCACAGAAATACACTGCACTGCTGTTCAGGTCCACCGCTAAAATTGTCAATGTGCAGTCTTTATTTGCATTTGCGTTCCCCTCGATCTTCACTGTTTCATCTTCAGGATTAGCACTACTTCCAACCATGTATCCCAAGGAGCTGAATCTCTTTGCTCTTCAACTGTTTGTACCAGAGGATCGTGTTAAAGGTACTAACAGTGTGTCTGCAGGTCATTTTGGCTGGGTTTCCTGCTTTTGTGAAGATGTCACCAGGAGTCTGGGTTATATTATCACTGTAAGAAGAACCTGTGAAAACAGGAAGAATACACAGTTACCCTTTGTGTAAAAATACAAAAAAGGGAATTTTAATTTTGAATTTCATTGGCATCAGTACCTGTAATAACAAAGAACAGGTGTGCTGGAAAAAAATGGACCTTACATTACCTGAAACAGTTTGAACATAAAGGGTTAGACAGAGGAGAAGGATCATGATGTTGTTCTCCACCTGAATCTCAGCTCAGTCTACATACAGTCTGTGTTTTAGTGGTTTTATATGGTGGGCTGGGTGAGTGATGGTCTCTACCTCCTCACTTGGTGAAATACACACAGCCTTCAAAAGTGGGCGGAGTTACAGTCAAATCTCCCAACATGAAAAAGCTGAACCAGTCAGAGGGTTGAAACTCTGTTTATAGTTCAGTCATAGTGATGAGGTTTCATGCTGCTGTTTGTAACAGGATGTTCGATCCACTGACTCTTTAGTTTAATATCTGATCTCTGTGAATGGGTAGAGCAGTGCTGGTTCAAAGGGCTGACTGCAGGTGTTTGTGGGAGTTTGTTTGCTGTCATAGAGATGAATTAATGTGTGCAGATGAAGGTTTTTGTATTGAGGAGCAGTGATATGTAAGACTGTGTAAACTAGCAGCACAGAAGTAAACTGCACTGCTGTTCAGGTCCACTTTAAAGATTGTTAATGTGCAGTTCTGACTTTTGCGTGCATCCCCAGTTATTTTCATTTTCTTCTCATCTTCAGGAATTCCACTATCAGAAGTCATATATCCCAGGAACTGCATTCCTTTGTTCTTCACCTGCTTGTACCAGAGAATAACAAAATAACCCTGAATTTCATGTCTGCAGGTTAAGTCGGCTGATTGTCCCTGTTTGCTGAAAATTCTGTCTGGAGTCTGGATGACTTCTTTTTTGTCGGAGGAACCTGCAGAAACATCAACAACACGCTGTCTTCAAAAAGGGTCCAAAAGATAATAATTATATTGATATAATTTGACAGCAGCAATGTCCAACTAAGGCAAAGAAGAAATATTGTTTAAAATAACATTACCTGAAACCAGAATAAGATTGAAGATTATACAGAGAAAGACGATCATGATGTTGTTAATTCTGACTCAGTCAGTCAGCTCTTCATCACAGTATACTGGGAGGTAGTCTGCTGACAAGACTCTTCTCGTGAAGGAAACACCTCTTCCATAAGAGGGTGGTGTCAGAGCTGTACTTGAAACTCTGTATGTTGAAACCAAAATTACAAATATAACCATACACCTCTGTTTGATGACAGGTTCATACTGCCACCTATCAAAAAGGCCAGGCAGACCTCTCCGCTTTTAAACTTCTGTAGTGAAGTGACGGATGAGCCCGTACAAAGTCAGCATACTTCCTTATCTTTGTCTTTTATTTTGCTATTTGTAGAATAAAACCCAAAATATTTGCACAAGGGGCCTCTAAGCATTTGGCGCACATATCCTCCATTTTTGTGTGAATGTACTGTGGTCAAGAGTGTATGCAGTGGTCAGGTTGCAGTTAGCATGCCCTCTGCTGGATCAAACGACAAACTACACCAGATGACCTAATGCATTTATGTCTTTTGCATTTGACCGGCTCGTTCCAGCTCACATATGAACTCCTCCTTCCCCAAATGTTAACAGAGTCTCAGATTTCAGATAAAGTTTGACGGACCAAGTGTGAACTTTGGTGAGAAATCTCAGTTTTAATCTTTAAGAAATATACTCCTGAAAAATCAACCCACTTGTTTCAGATCATTTACATGATTACAGGTTAATCTGTGGTAGAAATCCTGTTGAAAGTGAAACCAAAGCAGTTACTCTGAGAGTCTGAGAGTCATAAAACCTCACATGCTAATATCTGATCAGGGAGAGGAAAAGAAAACGGTTACAGCGCTTTGATACAGGTGTGGTGAACTGTGACACAGAGATGAACTAAACACAACATCAGAGGGTTTTTGTATTGAGAAGCAAAGATATGAAGCATTGTGTACTAGCAGCACAGAAATACACTGCACTGCTGTTCAGGTCCACCGCTAAAATTGTCAATGTGCAGTTTTTATTTGCATTTGCGTTCCCCTCAATCTTCACTTTAGATTTAATCTCAGGATTTCCATTATTTCCAACCATGTATCCTAGGTACTGCATCTCTTTGCTCTCCACCTGCTTGTACCAGTTGATCTGGTTGTAGGTATTAATTTTATGACTGCAGGTTAATTCGGCTGATTGTCCCAGTTTGCTGAATATTCTGTCCGGCTTCTGGTTGACTTCTTTTCCGTCTGAGGAACCTGCAGAAACACCCACAATATACAATCTTTAAATAAATCCAAAAATCGAAAGATAATAAACGTTTTTAAACCAAACAAACTCCAAAAGGGGAAAAAAATTTAAAAGAATCACTATTCCGTTACCTGAAACCAGAATAAGATTGACGCTTATCCAGAGAAAAACGATCATGATGTTGTTTTTCTGACTGAGTCTTTGATCACTCTCCTCTTTCTTCATCTCAGTGAACTCTGAGGTCGTTTACTGACTATTCCAGCTCCTGTGAAGGAAACGCCTCAGCCTGATGAACAAATCTAACCTTTTTAAGTGGGTGGTGTCTGAGCTGTACTTCACTTCTTTGACATAAAGAATAAATATAACCACACACCACAGTTTGATGACAGGTTCATACTGCCACCTATCAGAGGGAACCAGACAGACCTCTTTCTGTTTTCATCATCACTTTCAAACTGTCTGTTTTGTAAACCTTAAAACAGTCTGGAGAGTTTAATGAAAACAAAGCTGGTTGTCAGATATTTACAGCTAGTGTAGTTTAGGTATGTTGGTGGTATAATGGTCAACAACAGAAGAGAATTTTAATCATATTAACCTTAACTAAAACATCAAATAATCTTACTGTCTGCAAGAAATCTGAGTGATCTAGTGACTGATTTTTTTTTTCATGTTTTTCTGTCAGGAACTGAAGTCTACAACTTGATCAAGATTGAGTAGAGCCCCTCTTTTAATAATACCTGCTGAGTTTTCATCACTCAGCTTTGGTGTCCTCCTCTCCTGTGTCACAGGTAAGCCCACAGATTTGTCTTCATTGAGGAGTGAAACAGTTGCATTGTGTGAAGTCAGAATACAGCTGTACCTTTGTCTGTTATTTGACTATGCTGTAAAACTCAAAATATTTCCACAAGGCGCCTCTCATGTTGGTGTGGAAATGTTCAGTTAAGAGGAGCTTTGATTGGAGTCCTTTGTATTTGTGTCTCTGTTAAACATGTGAAAATATAAAATTGAGTAAATTTTGTGGATTACAGTCGTGTCAGGTAAAGTCATATTGGGAATCCTTGTAAGTTCAACCAAAGCAGAAACACTGAGCGTCTGAGTCTGCTGTCACCAAACCTTCATTGAATATCTGACATGAATAAACATAAAAGACCAATGTGGGTTAGCCCACTTGGATACAGGTGTACAGGGCGGTGAAGTGTGGCTCAGAGATGAAATAAAAACATCAGCAGGAGGTTTTTGTATTGAGAAGTCAAGATATGAAGCATTGTGTACTAGCAGCACAGAAGTACACTGCACTGCTGTTCAGGTCCACTTTAAAGATTGTTAATGTGCAATTCTGACTTTTCTGTGCATTCCCAGTTATATTCATTTTAACCTTATCTTCAGGATCTCCACGACCATAATACATATATCCCAGGAACTGCATCTCTCTGCTCTCCACCTGCTTGTACCAGTAGATCCGGTCGTAGCTATCAATTTCATGACTGCAGTTGAATTCAACTGATTGTCCCTCTGTGCTGAAAATTCCCTCTGGCTTCTGGTTGACTTCTTTTTTGTCAGAGGAACCTGCAGAAACATCAACAACACGCTGTCTTCAGAAAGAGTCCAAAAGATAATAATTATATTCATAAAATTTGACGGCAGCAATGTCCAACTAAGGCAAAGAAGAAATATTTTTTAGAATAACATTACCTGAAACCAGAATAAGATTGAAGGTTATACAGAGAAAGATGATCATGATGTTGTTAATTCTGACTCAGTCAGTCAGCTCTTCATCAGAGTAAACTGGGAGGTAGTCTGCTGACAAGACTCTTCTCTCTGGAAGGAAACACCTCTTCCATAAGAGGGTGGTGTCAGATCTGTACTTGAAGCTCTGTATGTTGAAACCAAAATTACAAATATAACCATACACCTCTGTTTGATGACAGGTTCATACTGCCACCTATCAAAAAGGCCAGACAGAGCTCTCCTCTTTCAAATTTCTGTAGTAAAGTGACAGATGAGCCCGTACAAAGTCGTCATACTTCCCTATCTTTGTCTTTTTGTCCAGGCATTTTTTGCACATATCCTCCATTTTTGTGTGAATGTACCGTGGTCAAGAGTGCATGCAGTGGTCAGGTAGCAGTTAGCATGCCCTCTGCGGGATCAAACAGTAAACTACACCAGATGACCTGATGCATTTCTGTCTTTTGAATTTGACCGGCTTGTTCCAGCTCACATATGAACTCCTCCTTCCCCAAATGTAAACAAAGACTCAGATTTCAGATAAAGTTTGAAGGACCAAGTGTGAACTTTGGTGAGAAATCTCAATTTTAATCTTGAAGAAATATACTTCTGAAAAATCAACCCACTTGTTTCAGATCATTTACATGATTACAGGTTAATCTGTGATAGAAATCCTGTTGAAAGTGAAACCAAAGCAGTTACACTGAGAGTCTGAGAGTCATAAAACCTCACATGCTAATATCTGATCAGGGAGAGGAAAAGAAAACGGTTACAGCGCTTTGATACAGGTGTGGTGAACTGTGACACAGAGATGAACTAAACACAACATCAGAGGGTTTTTGTATTGAGAAGCAAAGATATGAAGCATTGTGTATACTAGCAGCACAGAAATACACTGCACTGCTGTTCAGGTCCACCGCTAAAATTGTCAATGTGCAGTTTTTATTTGCATTTGCGTTCCCCTCGATCTTCACTGTTTCATCCTCAGGTTTAGCACTACCTCCAACCATGTTCCCAAGGAACTGCATCTCTTTTCTCTTCAACTGTTTGTACCAGAGGATCCTGTTAAAGCTACTAACAGTGTGTCTGCAGGTCATTTTGGCTGGGTTTCCTGTTTTTGTAAAGATGTCACCAGGAGTCTGGGTTATATTATCACTGTAAGAAGAACCTGTGAAAACAGGAATAATACACAGTTACCATTTGTGCAAAAATATAAAAAAATTGAGTCTAAATTTAGGTTTCCAAAAAAAAAAAGACCTTCCATTACCTGAAACAGTTTGAACATAAAGGGTTAGACAGAGGAGAAGGATCATGATGTTGTTCTCCACCTGAATCTCAGCTCAGTCTACATACAGTCTGTGTTTTAGTGGTTTTATATGGTGGGCTGGGTGAGTGATGGTCTCTACCTCCTCACTTGGTGAAATACACACAGCCTTCAAAAGTGGGCGGAGTTACAGTCAAATCTCCCAACATGAAAAAGCTGAACCAGTCAGAGGGTTGAAACTCTGTTTATAGTTCAGTCATAGTGATGAGGTTTCATGCTGCTGTTCGTAACAGGATGTTCGATCCACTGACTCTTTAGTTTAATATCTGATCTCTGTGAATGGGTAGAGCAGTGCTGGTTCAAAGGGCTGACTGCAGGTGTTTGTGGGAGTTTGTTTGCTGTCATAGAGATGAATTAATGTGTGCAGATGAAGGTTTTTGTATTGAGGAGCAGCGATATGTACGACTGTGTAAACTAGCAGCACAGAAGTACACTGCACTGCTGTTCAGGTCCACTTTTAAGATTGTTAATGTGCAGTTCTGACTTTTGCGTGCACCCCCAGTTATGTCCATTTTTTTCTCATCTTCAGGATATCCAACAGAATACATATATCCCAGGAACTGCATCTCTTTATTCTCCACCTGCTTGTACCAGAGAATACGGTCATAGTTATCAATTTCATGTCTGCAGGTTAATCCGACTGATTGTCCCTGGTTGCTGAAAATTCTCTCTGGCTTCTGGATGACTTCTTTTCCATCAGAAGAACCTGCAGAAACAGCAACAATATATAATCATTGACGAAAACCAAGCTCAAAAAATGTAAACAAACCTTTTCATACCAAACTAACTTTAAGAGGACAAAGAACAAATATGTGAAGAGAGTCACTATTCCATTACCTGAAACCAGAATAAGATTGAAGCTTATCCAGAGAAAAACGATCATGATGTTGTTCTTCTGACTGAGTCTTTGCTCACTCTCCTCTTTCTTCATCTCAGTGAACTCTGAGGTCGTTTACTGACTATTCCAGCTCCTGTGAAGGAAACGCCTCAGCCTGATGAACAAATCTAACCTTTTTAAGTGGGTGGTGTCTGAGCTGTACTTCACTTCTTTGACATAAAGAATAAATATAACCACACAGCACAGTTTGATGACAGGTTCATACTGCCACCTATCAGAGGGAACCAGACAGACCTCTTTCTGTTTTCATCATCACTGTCAAACTGTCTGTTTTGCAAACTTTAAAACAGTCTGGAGAGTTTAATGAAAACAAAGCTGGTTGTCAGATATTTACAGCGAGTGTAGTTTAGGTATGTTGGTGGTATAATGGTCAACAACAGGAGAAATTTTGATGACTTTAACTTAACTAAAACCTCAGATAATCTTACTGTCTTTTGGCAATCTGAGCGGTCTACTGATTTTTTTTTTCCATGTTTTTCTGTCAGGAACTCAAGTCTACAACTTGATCAAGATTGAGTAGAGCCCCTCTTTTAATAATACCTGCTGAGTTTTCATCACTCAGCTTTGTTGTCCTCCTCTCCTGTATCACAGGTAAGTTCACAGATTTGTCTTCATTGAGGAGTGAAACAGTTGCTTTGTGTGAAGTCAGAACACAGCTGTACCTTTGTCTGTTATTTGACTATTTATGCTGTAAAAATCAAAGTGTTTCCACGAGCCCTCTCTCATGCTGGTGTGGAAATGTTCATTTAAGAGGAGCTTTGATTGGACCACATGTACTTTATATTTGTATCTCTGTTAAAGTAAGTAAATTTGGTGGATTACAGTCGTGTCAGGTAAAGTCATATTGGAAATCCTGCTGTAAGTTCAACCAAAGCAGAAACACTTGAGAGTCTGAGTCTGCTGTCACCAAACCTTCATTGAATATCTGACATGAATAAACATAAAAGACCAATGTGGGTTAGCCCACTTGGATACAGGTGTACAGGGCTGTGAAGTGTGGCTCAGAGATGAAATAAAAACATCAGCAGGAGGTTTTTGTATTGAGAAGTCAAGATATGAAGCATTGTGTACTTGCAGCACAGAAGTACACTGCACTGCTGTTCAGGTCCACTTTTAAGATTGTTAATGTGCAGTTCTGACTTTTCTGAGCATTCCCAGTTATTTTCATTTTAACCTTATCCTCAGGATCTCCACTACCATAATTCCTATATCCCAGGAACTGCATCTCTTTGCTCTCCATCTGCTTGTACCAGAGAATAGTATAATAATCTTTAATTTCATGTCTGCATGTTAATTCGGCTGATTGTCCCAGTTTGCGGAAAATTCCGTCTGGAGTCTGGATGACTTCTTTTTTGTCAGAAGAACCTGCAGAAACAGCAACAACACACTGTCTTGAAAAAGAGTCCAAAAAAAAAATTCTAAATCATACAATTTGACAGCAACAATGTTCTACTAAGGCAAAGAGGAAAATTTTAAAAATGGTAAAAAGAAATAACTTTACCTGAAACCAGAATAAGATTGAAGGTTATCCAGAGAAAGACGATCATGATGTTGTTAATTCTGACTCAGTCAGTCAGCTCTTCATCACAGTAAACTGGGAGGTAGTCTGCTGACAAGACTCTTCTCTCTGGTGATGTCAGAGCTGTACTTGAAGCTCTGTATGTTGAAACCAAAATTACAAATATAACCACACACCTCTGTTTTATGACAGGAAGATACTGCCACCTAACAAAAAGGCCAGACAGACCTCTCCTCTTTCAAACTTCTGTAGTGAAGTGACAGATGAGCCCGTACAAAGTCAGCATACTTCCCTATCTTTGTCTTTTTGTCTAAGCATTTTGCACACATATCCTCCATTTTTGTGTGAATGTGGTCAAGAGTGTATGCAGTGGTCAGGTAGCATTTAGCATGCCCTCTGCTGGATCAAACAGTAAACTACACCAGATGACCTGATGCACTTATGTCTTTTGCATTTAAACGGCTTGTTCCAGCTCACATATGAACTCCTCCTTCCCCAAATGTAAACAAAGACTCAGATTTCAGATAAAGTTTGACGGGCCAAGTGTGAACTTTGGTGAGAAATCTCAATTTTAATCTTAAAGAAATATACTCCTGAAAAATCAACCCATTTTTTTAGATCATTTACATGATTACAGGTTAATCTGTGATAGAAATCCTGTTGAAAGTGAAACCAAAGCAGTTACACTGAGAGTCTGAGAGTCATAAAACCTCACATGCTAATATATCTGATCAGGGAGAGGAAAAGAAAACGGTTACAGCGCTTTGATACAGGTGTGGTGAACTGTGACACAGAGATGAACTAAACACAACATCAGAGGGTTTTTGTATTGAGAAGCAAAGATATGAAGCATTGTGTATACTAGCAGCACAGAAATACACTGCACTGCTGTTCAGGTCCACCGCTAAAATTGTCAATGTGCAGTTTTTATTTGCATTTGCGTTCCCCTCGATCTTCACTTCAGTCTTATCTTCAGGAAAATCACTACCTCCAAACATGTTCCCAAGGAACTGAATCTCTTTGCTCTTTAACTGTTTGTACCAGAGGATCCTGTTAAAGCTACTAACAGTGTGTCTGCAGGTCATTATGGCTGGGTTTCCTGTTTTTGTGAAGATGTCCCCCCGAGTCTGGGTTATATTATCACTGTAAGAAGAACCTGTGAAAACAGGAATAACACACAGTTACCATTTGTGCAAAAATATATGAAAAAAGGAGTCTAAATTTAGGTGTGCAATACAAACCAAAAAATGATCTTTTACATTACCTGAAACAGTTTGAACATAAAGGGTTAGACAGAGGAGAAGGATCATGATGTTGTTCTCCACCTGAATCTCAGCTCAGTCTACATACAGTCTGTGTTTTAGTGGTTTTATATGGTGGGCTGGGTGAGTGATGGTCTCTACCTCCTCACTTGGTGAAATACACACAGCCTTCAAAAGTGGGCGGAGTTACCGTCAAATCTCCCAACATGAAAAAGCTGAACCAGTCAGAGGGTTGAACCTCTGTTTATAGTTCAGTCATAGTGATGAGGTTTCATGCTGCTGTTTGTAACAGGATGTTCGATCCACAGACTCTTTAGTTTAATATCTGATCTCTGTGAATGGGTAGAGCAGTGCTGGTTCAAAGGGCTGACTGCAGGTGTTTGTGGGAGTTTGTTTGCTGTCCTAGAGATGAATTAATGTGTGCAGATGAAGGTTTTTGTATTGAGGAGCAGTGATATGTAAGACTGTGTAAACTAGCAGCACAGAAGTACACTGCACTGCTGTTCAGGTCCACTTTTTCAATGATTAATGTGCAGGTCTCTCCTTTAGCTGCACTCCCTTCTATCTTCATATCCACTTTTTTTTCTCCATCTGGACTCGTCATAAACATATACCTAAGAAACTTCAGCTGTCCATCTGACTGTTTATACCAAAGGATGACGTTATAGTTGTCAATTTCATGGCTGCAGTTAAATTTTGCAGTTTCTCCTGGTTTTCTGTGAATGTTGTCTGGAGTCTGGGTGACTTTCTCACTGAGAGAGGAACCTGTGGAGAGAAAGACGATGAAGAACGAGCTCATTATTTTCTAATGTGATGAGGTTTAGTTACAGCAGCACCTTAATCATGTCAGAATCTGAGCACTAAAAAGGTTTCCTATCATTACCTGAGGCCAGATAGATGATCACATGATTGATCAGGAGGAGGACGATCATGTTGTGGTTCATGTCTGTCATATTCAGAGTCGAAGTCATGACCGTGGATTTATTTTCTATCTGAACAGGAAGTGCTTACATGGGAGGTGTCATAGATGTTTCCTCCTCCCCTCATTCTAACCCTCATGTTAGCGTTCATCAAAGCCGTGGTAATAACGCCCAGTGGGAGCAGCAGGCTGTGCGATATCTCTTTTAGATAAAGTGGAGGTTTTTGTGTTACAGAGCATCGAGGTGCAGCAGTGTGGTAAGCTGCAGCACAGAAATACACCGCACTGCTGTTCAGATCAACCTTTAAAATTCTCAGTGTGCATTTCTGGTTCGCTTTTGCGTTCCCCTGGATCTTCACTTTAGTTTCATCCTCAGGATACCCAAACATGGCGCCCATGTATCCCAGGAACTGCATCTGTTTGTTCTCCAGTTGTTTGTACCAGAGGATTCGGTCAAAATGTTGTAGTTCGTGTTTGCAGTCCACGCTCGCTGGATCACTCAGCTTTGTGTAAATGTTACTCGGTGTCTGGGTGACTACTTTGCTGGAGGAGAAACCTGTGAAAACAACAATAACATACAATCACTGCTCGTACAAGAACAAAGAGAAGAAGAAGTCTGACTTTAAAACAGTGGTGGCATTGAAAGTCTGCAAAAACAAATAACAGATATGTGAGAAAAAAGAGACTTTATTACCTGAAACCGTGAGAACACAGGAGGTTAGACAGAGGAGAAGGATCATGATGATGAGTTTCCAGCTGATCTCAGATCAGTCTACATTCACTCTGTGTTTCTGTTGTCCTGTCGGCTGGATCATGTCCTCCTTCTTAAAAAAACCCCACTCATTGGTTAGATAGAAACAACCTTTGAAAGTGGGCGGAGTTACCGTTGTATCTCAAGTTTTTAAGATGGGAAAAAAAAAAAACCTCATCAGAAATGACATGAAAGTCGAGTCACGCCTCATCAGAGGAGACCAGCTCTGATTTTCTGACCCAAACTGAGGCTGAGGTGATTGAGCCGGTCCTCCTGTTCGCACACACCTGTCCTCTTTGACCTTTGACCATCAAGGACTTCATTTCTTACACTTTAGTGAACTTTTATGTCCTGATTTGAAGTTGTCTTTATACGTTAAACAGACAACTTATTTTAAATGACTAATAAATGTCTAGTTTTTGCTGCTTTCAGCCCAAAAATCATTTTCTCGTAGATTCTGGGTGTCGTTTTTCTCAGACTGATCTGATGCCCATTAATAGTGCTGTCAGTACTAAAGAAAGAACAACTTTGAATAAGTATCGAACATGACGGGCCATTTTTCCGGATACATTTGAGTGCTGCAGTCTTATTGTTGATAGCTCTTTTACAGACCTCTGTCTCAGGGCCTTCCTTCTCCTCCTCCTCTGCAAATTTGTTGTTGTCAAACGGGACAGCTGCTTGTACAAAGTCGACAGACAGTAGAGCTCTATATTTGTCTTTTCTTCTCCCATCTTCACTTCAAATACTCACACACACCACGTCTCTGATGGTGGTTTTGGCGTTGTGATTGTTGAATCACAGGTCAAGAAGAGAGCATGGATGGCTAGGTTACAATAACAGCGCCCTCTGCTGGATCACAGGACAAGTCTGATGCCGGAGTAGTCCTCTCTCACCCTGATGTAAACGTAAAAAATCATTCGGTTAAAATCCTCTCTCCTGAACCGTTCGTCATTAAAACTGATCAAAACTTGAATTAATCAGCTGATACAGAAGGAGGTTAAAATCAGACATTTATAGCAGCATTAAGAGGCAGCTCAGTCATAGTGATGAGGTTTCATGCTGCTGTTTGTAACAGGATGTTCGATCCACAGACTCTTTAGTTTAATATCTGATCTCTGTGAATGGGTAGAGCAGTGCTGGTTCAAAGGGCTGACTGCAGGTGTTTGTGGGAGTTTGTTTGCTGTCATAGAGATGAATTAATGTGTGCAGATGAAGGTTTTTGTATTGAGGAGCAGCGATATGTAAGACTGTGTAAACTAGCAGCACAGAAGTACACTGCACTGCTGTTCAGGTCGACTTTTAAGATTGTTAATGTGCAGGTCTTTCCTTTAGCTGCACTCCCTTCTATCTTCACGTTCGGGTCTTTTTCTTCATCTGGACTTTTCCGATACATATACCTAAGAAACTTCAGCTGTCCATCTGACTGTTTATACCAAAGGATGTTGTTATAGTTGTCAATTTCATGGCTGCAGTTGAATTTTGCAGTTTCTCCTTGTTTTCGGTGAATGTTGTCTGGAGTCTGGGTGATCTTCTCACTGAGAGAGGAACCTGTGGAGAGAAAGACGATGAAGAACGAGCTCGTTATTTACTAATGTGATGAGGTTTAGTTACAGCAGCACCTTAAACATGTGAGAATCTGAGCACTAAAAAGGTTTCCTATCATTACCTGAGGCCAGATAGATGATCACATGATTGATCAGGAGGAGGACGATCATGTTGTGGTTCATGTCTCCTGTTGAAGGTCTGTATTCAGAGTCAAAGTCATGACCGTGGATTTATTTGAATAGGAGGTGATCAGATAGGAGGTGTCATAGATGCTTCCCCCTCCCCTTATTCACAACCATGAGGTGCAGCACTCACAACAGCCTTGGTTATAAAGATTTGGAGTAACAGAGAATTTTGTCAGTTCCTCTCAGTTTGTGGTAAATTGTGCTCGAACTTTGGTTGCACTTCATAAGTACTGATAAACTCTTTGAAAGGGAGCGATCCAGGTGCAGGAGTCTGTGGGCTGTTATGAAGAGGAGGTTTTTGTACTGAGAATCAGCGGTTTATGGCACTGTGTAAACTCGCAGCACAGAAATACACCGCACTGCTGCTCAGGTCGACTTTTTCAATAATTAATATGCAGTTCTGGTCTTTGCTCGCTCCACCTTCAAAGGTCACATTCACATTGTCCTCTGGATATCCTTTTTTATAAAGCATATATCCCAGGAACTGCATCAGTGTGCTGTTTGTCTTCTTATACCAGAGGATTCGATCATAGCTGATTTCGTCATGAGAACAGTTGATTCTGGCCGTGTCTCCTGGTTTGTAGAGCAGATCTGCTGGAGTCTGAGTGACTTTGACACTCAAAGAGGAACCTGTGGAGAAGATCAGAATTTTAGAGACTGAGTCCACAAAGATGAAATTTATCATCAACAGAAACAGCAAAGACAAAAACAAACATGTTGAGATTTTTCATCCTGTTACCTGCAAACAGTAAAACCTTCAAAGTGAAGCAGTAGATGAAGATCATGGTGCTGTGACTGAGTTTAAAGTTCATCTGTGTTCTGTCTGCACTGAGGGGGGTTTCTTCACTTCTGAGAAAGACATCGTTTCAGCAAACTGAGGTGGGTGGTGCCAGAGTTCAACATCAGAACCATCATGTCTTCACTGCTGCACACTGATCTGACTGCTCTGTCCCTGCTGAATAAAGACTACAGCGGGGAAACCCTTCTACATACAAACTCTGATTTGTGTGAATTTTTTGATTTCCATTGTATTACTTTCAGTGAGGAAACTAAAATATATCTGAAGAACAAAAATTGACATTTGACATTATCAAATTTAGGCTCTCAAATGTACCATTTTTGAAGTTCAGTCAAAAATTCAGCTTTCTAATGAGAATAAACAAAGAAGAAAAACTAAAGATCAAACAAAAAATGTCACATCAGTTCTAAAATATTTGTGTAGACTGTAAACACAAAGAGAATTTTACTGGTTAAGTCATCTACAGCCTGTATATAAGGGAAAATAGTGCAAAGTGCAAAAAAGGAGGACGGGAGAAACTAAACAAGTTGTGAAAATGTTGTGTGATACCAAGGAAAAAGAAAAACACCTCACTGTCATTAGGATTGTGATGCAGATTCAACAACATGATATTTGTCTCCTCTCTTTATGCAGATGTCAGAGCTGCTGTCAGAGGACTGGACACCGTCACATTCATCTGCTCCAACAGTCGTGTGTCATACTGAATGACATGTCATTGATGGTGAGGGGATAGAGGAATGATGAAGGTGTTACTGTGAGAGGAAACTATAAAGACAGGATGATTGGTCCATGAGGAAGTCTGGTTCAGCTCTTTGGAGGTCTGCTTAAGTTCATAACGACTCTTTGAAGGGAAGAGATCCAGGTGCAGGAGTCTGTGGGCTGTTATGAAGAGGAGGTTTCTGTACTGAGAATCAGCGGTTTATGGCACTGTGTACTCGCAGCACAGAAATACACCGCACTGCTGCTCACGTTGACGTTTTCAATGATTAATGTGCAGTTCTGGTCTTTGCTCCCGCTCCCGTTAATTTTCACATTTATTCCTTTTTCTGGGACTCCAGTACCATACATATATCCCAGGAACTGCATCAGTGTGCCGTTTGTCTTCTTATACCAGAGGATTCGATCGTAGTCGATATCATCTTGTGAACAGTAGATTATGGCCGTGTCTACTGGTGTGTAGAACAGATCTGCTGGAGTCTGTGTGACTTTGACACTCACAGAGGAACCTGTGGAGAAGATCACATAACTAAATATGTTTTTTAATTAAAGATGTATTTTGTCATCATTTTTTTCAAACTTAAAATGCTCTGATCGTGAACAAACCCGAACAGAAACAGCAAAGACAAAAACAAACATGTTGAGACTTTTCATCCTGTTACCTGCAAACAGTAAAACCTTCAAAGTGAAGCAGTAGATGAAGATCATGGTGCTGTGACTGAGTTTAAAGTTCATCTGTGTTCTGTCTGCACTGAGGGGGGTTTCTTCACTTCTGAGAGAGACATCGTTTCAGCAAACTGAGGTGGGTGGTGCCAGAGTTCAACATCAGAACCATCATGTCTTCACTGCTGCACACTGATCTGACTGCTCTGTCCCTGCTAAATAAAGACTACAGCTGGGAAATTGTTCTTTTTATTAACTCTGATTTGTGTGAATTTTTTAATTTCCATTCTGTTACTTTCAGCGAGAAGATCACAGATACCATAAGAACAAAAATCAACCCTTAATGTTAAATTTAGGCTCTCAAATGTACTGTTTTTGAAGTTCAGTAAAAAAAAAAAAAAGCTCTGCAAAGAGAATAAATGAAGACGAAAAACTAAAACCCAAACAAATATTGTCACCTCAGTCCCAAACAGTTGTGTAGAACAAAAAAAGAAAAAAAAAAACCCTCACTGTCATGAAGTTTGTGATGCAGATTCAACAACATGATATTTGTCTCCTCTTCTGTCTTTATGCAGATGTCAGAGCTGCTGTCAGAGGACTGGACACCATCACACACTGTAAGTAGAGAGGGAATTTAATGTGGAAGAAAAAACAACAGTGGACTCGAACCTGCTGCTGTGAAAGTTTTTATTATGTTAGAAATCAACCTTCCTGACTTGTACTGGTTCTTTGTACCTAAGATGGTTTTGGCCTGATCCAACAGACGTAGAGAACCAGGATTCATCTGCTCCAACAGTCGTGTGTCATACTGAATGATATGTCATTGATGGTGAGGGGATAGAGGAATGATGAAGGTGTTAATGTGAGAGGAAACAATAATGACAGGATGATTGGTCCATGAGGAAGTCTGGTTCAGCTCTTTGGAGGTCTGTTTAAGTTCACGACAACTCTTTGAAGGGGAGAGATCCAGGTGCAGGAGTCTGTGGGCTGTAATGAAGAGGAGGTTTTTGTACTGATGAGCAGTGATGTAGAGCACTGTGTACACTCGCAGCACAGAAATACACCGCACTGCTGCTCAGGTCGACTTTTTCAATGATTAATGTGCAGTTCTGGTCTTTGCTCGCTCCACCTTCAAAGGTCACATTCACTTTGTCCTCTGGATATCCTGTTGTAAAGGACATGAACCCCAGTAACTGCATCTGTGTGCCGTTTGTCTTCTTATACCAGAGGATTTGATCGTATCTACTCTCATCATGAGAACAGTTGATTCTGGCCGTGTCTCCTGGTGTGTAGAACAGATCTGCTGGAGTCTGTGTGACTTTGACACTCACAGAGGAACCTGTGGAGAAGATCAGACTGACTTATAAAGATCTGACAGAAGTTTAACATGATCATTTTTATCTCCTGAACCTCTTTGACAGTAAAAAACATGTTAAGACCTGAAAACAGTAAGAGACTCAAAGCGAAGCAGCAGACACGGATCATCCTGAAGTCACTCTCTTCTGTCAGAGCTGTTTTTAAGATGTTGGTTCATCTGTGATTTCTTCACTCCTCCTCAGTAAGACCTCGTTTCAGTAAACTGAGGTGGGTGGTGCCAAAGAACAACATCCTCCTGTTTCAGCATCAGAACCATCATGTCTTCACTGCTGTAGTCCTCTATCACTTCCTGATATCCTCTGCAATATTTTTAGAAACTATCCAGACAACGACTCTTTCAGAGAAGACCTTCATATTTCAGTAAGACAACATTTCACTGTAAACTCTCAGGAACTTTGTCTTCTCAGTCCAGGGACATTTACATCTTTTTTCTGAAGAAGAGTGGATGTTACTCGGTGGTGAAAATGACCTTTTGTTACTGGTTTCAAATTGAAAATAGGTGTATAATAAGAGGACACACACTCTTCAACCTTGCATACAGGTTTGGAGCGCCCCCTTCAGGTTTCATTAAATCTCTGATGTCTGTTTTTCATTAGTGGGGTATTTGTGCATCTGCCTGAACCACTTGTATCACTGTGCTGGCTTACAGCACAATAATACACTCCCCCGTCTGCAGGCAGCAGCTTCACCACCGTCAGAGAGCCGTTCTGAACGGACTGTCTCTCTGCAGGAAATTTGTCCTTACTGAAGCCGGGGAAATAGTCATACGGTGGAGATGTGGTTGTGAGGACTATCTGCTCCATCCTCTTCCCTGGCAGCTGTCTGAACCAGTACATCTGGAAATAAGTTGCATCTTTTTTGTGACTGCAGGCCATCGTAGCATTTTGACCCTCTTTCCTCCAAATCTGGAGGTCCTGATCGACGTCACCTCCATGGATTACACCTGTGGAAGGTAAAAATCACACATCATCTCACAGATCGATTAACATCTCAGAATATATCGTACTTAATGACTCTTCATAGAGTACCTGTGATACTGAGCAGAGCTGCAGAGACGTAGATGAGACCAGCTGTGATCGTCATCGCTGTGTTTAGAGACCAATGATCTCAGAGAGTGGAGTCAGAGTCAGTCTGTGGGGTGGGAGGTGTAAAAATACAGCAGAGAGAGGAAGTATGAAAATCATCATTCAATAGATGAACAGATCCACAGTGAAGAGCACTTTCATCCCCTTATCATGTGACATCCTCCTGTTTCAGAGTATGAATATTCAATAAAGTCAGGAGGAGGAAGTGACTCCTCCTCTGAACGTCTGTGGAGAAACACTGCACCCTGATGGGTAAAAATGATCTCTCTGTCTCATGTCAGTCCAGCTGTAACAAAGTGGTTTATAGTTATTTTGCGGTTTGTACTGTGGTCTCGTCTGTCTGTCTGTCTGTCTGTCTGCAGCGGAGCAGGTTTTTGTTCAAGGTTGAGGGTTTCTGCAGCGCTGTGCATCACTGGCGGCACAGAAATACACAGCTCTCTCCTCTGATCCGCTCAGCTTTAAAATGTGAAGACTCGACTGACTTCCACCTGTCCCGCTCACGTTGTACAGATCTTTGAACTGGTCTTCAACATCTCTATAAGAGAATCGCACAAAGGCGAGCAGAACCAAGTCCTGTCCCTCAGCCGACTGTTTGTACCACTGGATCATATCAAAACTGGGGTTGGAATGGTTGCAGCTCAGCAGGACTGTTTCTCCAGGGTGTTTGATCAGCGCTGTCGGAGTCTGATCAACTTTGTTCTTTGAGAGTTCTGCGAGAAAAAAGTAAAAGAACCAGGTTACCTGTTAAAGTCTGACGAGGTTCGTTTTTAAGGTTATTGTGATGGTTACCTGATGAAGAGAGCGCCAGAGCCTGTAGAAGTATGAAGAGCCTGATCATGATTCAGACGTGGATAAAAACAGGACTGTAACAAGGACTGAGAAGTGTCTGGAAGTGAAGAAGGAGGAGGAGGAGGAGAAGGAAGAGGAGGAGGAGGAGGAGGAGGAGGGGTTGACACTGTGGTGCGTCTCATGTCTTCATTAGCGGCTTATTTCCATATTGTTTTGACGGACATGTTTACCGTTGTGTTTCCTCTCCTCTTATTTGAGCAGCTCTGTAAATACTTGTGAACTGAGGAGAGAAGTTTCTGGAGTTTTAAAAGTGAAGTGTCGTCACATGATCAGCAGAAGGTCTCCCCTGAGAGAGTCTCTGTCTGGATGGCAGCAGATGTCTCTCCTAACCCCGTAGATCATGTTCAGCATTAATGGATGCAGTGATTTCCACTACAGAGCCCACTACATGTTGTAAATTAACCCTTCAATTGTTTTGTTGAGTGTTTTTCATGTCGCTAACCTTACACAACTTTTTAGAAACATGTTTCTGTGACGAAGTTCAAAGTGAGCATGTTGTAGTTTATTTAGTTTTTACATTTCATACAATGTCTTTGCTCTTTTTAGACTGAATATAGGGTTTTAAATGAGGTGATGGTGGATGGATTTCACTCTCTGCTTCAAACATTCAACGACTGAGGACCGACAAACACAAACTCCATAATCAGTGATTTGTTCATAGAAATAGTTAACAGCAGTGAGTCTGATGGGATCACTGAATTAGAGACAGAAACCTCTAATTTCCCTCCGCCTGCTTCAGAGAGCTGCAGCTGCTCTTCTCTTTCTCACAGTGAATTTATCGTCTGATTACCATCGAGGGTTTTTGTGTGGAGGAGACAGACTTTGAGTCACTGTGTACTCGCTGCACAGTAAAACACGCCGCTGTCATCCTCCTGTCTGAGTTTCAGCACATGAAGTTCAGATCTCTTCGAGCCATCTCCGGTTATGTTGAAGTGCGGTCTGTGTTTCTCCTCCACATCAGGCCTTTTATACTGAATATATCCAATGAGGTCGAGTTTAGAGTCACCTGTTGGCACCTGATACCACAAAATCACAGTAAATGTACTGACGGAGTGATTGCAGCTGATAACTTGAGTACTTTCTGGACTTCCCAAGATTGACGGAGGATGTTGATGGACTTCATAGCTCAGTGACTGACCTGCACACAGAGAGAAAAGACAGCGGTGTGACATTAGCGTGACACTGAAGGATTTTTATCAAAGAGTTTGAGTTCAAACCTACAGAAGCAGAGAAGCAGCAGAAGGATCCTGATCATGATGTCCTGATCTGTCTCTCTGTGTCTGCGTTCACGGGCAGACTGAACTGATGTAGGATCAGCTGAGAGGGGAGGAGTCAGAGATCCAGGTGCAGGAGTCTGTGGGCTGTAATGAAGAGGAGGTTTTTGTACTGATGAGCAGTGATGTAGAGCACCGTGTAAACTCGCAGCACAGAAATACACCGCACTGCTGCTCAGGTCGACTTTTTCAATGATTAATGTGCAGTTCTGGTCTTTGCTCGCTCCACCTTCAAAGGTCACATTCACTTTGTCCTCTGGATATCCTTTTGTATAATACATATATCCCAGTAACTGCATCTGTGTGCCGTTTGTCTTCTTATACCAGAGGATTTGATCGTATTTACTCTCATCATGAGAACAGTTGATTCTGGCCGTGTCTCCTGGTGTGTAGAACAGATCTGCTGGAGTCTGAGTGACTTTGACACTCACAGAGGAACCTGTGGAGAAGATCAGACTGACTTATAAAGATCTGACAGAAGTTTAACATGATCATTTTTATCTCCTGAACCTCTTTGACAGTAAAAAACATGTTAAGACCTGAAAACAGTAAGAGACTCAAAGCGAAGCAGCAGACACAGATCATCCTGAAGTCACTCTCTTCTGTCAGAGCGGTTTTTAAGATGTTGGTTCATCTGTGATTTCTTCACTCCTCCTCAGTAAGACCTCGTTTCAGTAAACTGAGGTGGGTGGTGCCAAAGAACAACATCCTCCTGTTTCAGCATCAGAACCATCATGTCTTCACTGCTGTAGTCCTCTATCACTTCCTGATATCCTCTGCAATATTTTAGAAGCTATCCAGACAACGACTTTTTCAGAGAAGACCTTCATATTTCATTTAACACTCAGGAACTTTGTCTTCTCAGTCCCGGAACATTTACACCTTTTTTCTGAAGAAGAGTGGATGTTACTCGGTGGTGAAAATGACCTTTTGTTACTGGGTTCAAATTGAAAATAAGTGTATGATAAGAGGACACACACTCTTCAACCTTGCATACAGGTTTGGAGCGCCCCCTTCAGGTTTCACTAAATCTCTGATGTCTGTTTTTCATTAGTGGGGTATTTGTGCATCTGCCTGAACCACTTGTATCACTGTGTTGGCTTACAGCACAATAATACACTCCCCCGTCTGCAGGCAGCAGCTTCACCACCGTCAGAGAGCCGTTCTGAACGGACTGTCTCTCTGCAGGAAATTTGTCCTCACTGAAGCTGGGGAAATACTGGTGCGGTGGAGATGTGGTTGTGAAGACTATCTGCTCCATCCTCTTCCCTGGCAGCTGTCTGAACCAGTACATCTGGTAATAAGTTGCATCTTTTTTGTGACTGCAGGCCATCGTAGCATTTTGACCCTCTTTCCCCCAAATCTGGAGGTCCTGATCGACGTCACCTCCATGGATTACACCTGTGGAAGGTAAAAATCCCTCATCATCTCACAGATCGATAAACATCTCAGAATATATCGTACTTAATGACTGTTCATAGAGTACCTGTGATACTGAGCAGAGCTGCAGAGAGATAGATGAGACCAGCTGTGACCGTCATCGCTGTGTTTAGAGACCAATGATCTCAGAGAGTGGAGTCAGAGTCAGTCTGTGGGGTGGGAGGTGTAAAAATACAGCAGAGAGAGGAAGTATGAAAACCATCATTCAATAGATGAACAGATCCACAGTGAAGAGCACTTTCATCCCCTTATCATGTGACATCCTCCTGTTTCAGAGTATGAATATTCAGTAAAGTCAGGAGGAGGAAGTGACTCCTCCTCTGAACGTCTGTGGAGAAACACTGCACCCTGATGGGTAAAAATGATCTCTCTGCCTCATGTCAGTCCAGCTGTAACAAAGTGGTTTATAGTTATTTTGCGGTTTGTACTGTGGTCTCGTCTGTCTGTCTGTCTGTCTGCAGCGGAGCAGGTTTTTGTTCAAGGTTGAGGGTTTCTGCAGCGCTGTGCATCACTGGCGGCACAGAAATACACAGCTCTCTCCTCTGATCCGTTCAGCTTTAAAATGTGAAGACTCGACTGACTTCCACCTGTCCCGCTCACGTTGTACAGATCTTCGAACTGGTCTTCAACATCTCTATAAGAGAATCGCACAAAGGCGAGCAGAACCAAGTCCTGTCCCTCAGCCGACTGTTTGTACCACTGGATCATATCAAAACTGGGGTTGGAATGGTTGCAGCTCAGCAGGACTGTTTCTCCAGGGCGTTTGATCAGCGCTGTCGGAGTCTGATCAACTTTGTTCTTTGAGAGTTCTGTGAGAAAAAAGTAAAAGAACCAGGTTACCTGTTAAAGTCTGACGAGGTTCGTTTTTAAGGTTATTGTGATGGTTACCTGATGAAGAGAGCGCCAGAGCCTGTAGAAGTATGACGAGCCTGATCATGATTCAGACGTGGATGAAAACAGGACTGTAACAAGGACTGAGAAGAGGCTGGAAGTGAAGAAGGAGGTGGAGGAGGAGGGGTCGACACTGTGGGGCGTCTCATGTCTTCATGAGCGGCTTATTTCCATGTTGTTTTGACATGTTTACTGTTGTGTTTCCTCTCCTCTTCTTTGAGCAGCTCTGTAAATACTTGTGAACTGAGGAGAGAAGTTTCTGGAGTTTTAAAAGTGAAATGTCGTCACATGATCAGCAGAAGGTCTCCCCTGAGAGAGTCTTTGTCTGGATGGCAGCAGATGTCTCTCCTAACCCTGTAGATCATGTTCAGCATTAATGGATGCAGTGATTTCCACTACAGAGCCCACTACATGTTGTAAATTAACCCTTCAATTGTTCCGTTGAGTGTTTTTCATGTCGCTAACCTTACACAACTTTTTAGTCTTTTGTCGTCTCTGTCCTAAACTTTCATTTTCTGTGACTAAATTAAAAGTGAACATGTATTTTTCATAAAGCAATCAAGTTTATTTAGTTTTTACATTTCATACAATGTCTTTGCTCTTTTTAGACTGAATTTAGGGTTTTAAATGAGGTGATAGTGGATGGATTTCACTCTCAACTTCAAACATTCAACGACTGAGGACCGACAAACACAAACTCGATAATAAGTGATTTGTTCATAGAAATAGTTAACAGCAGTGAGTCTGATGGGATCACTGAATTAGAGACAGAAACCTCTAATTTCCCTCCGCCTGCTTCAGAGAGCTGCAGCTGCTCTTCTCTTTCTCACAGTGAATTTATCGTCTGATTTACCATCGAGGGTTTTTGTGTGGAGGAGACAGACTTTGAGTCACTGTGTACTCGCTGCACAGTAAAACACGCCGCTGTCCTCCTGTCTGAGTTTCAGCACATGAAGTTCAGATCTCTTCGAGCCATCTCCGGTTATGTTGAAGTGCGGTTTGTGTTTCTCCTCCAAAACATCCCTTTTATACTGAATATATCCAATGAGGTCGAGTTTAGAGTCACCTGTTGGCACCTGATACCACAAAATCACATTCAATGTACTGACAGAGTGATTGCAGCTGATAACTTGAGTACTTTCAGGACTTCCCAAGATTGACGGAGGATGTTGATGGACTTCATAGCTCAGTGACTGACCTGCACACAGAGAGAGGAGACAGCGGTGTGACATTAGGGTGACACTGAAGGATTTTTATCAAAGAGTTTGAGTTCAAACCTACAGAAGCGGAGAAGCAGCAGAAGGATCCTGATCATGATGTCCTGATCTGTCTCTCTGTGTCTGCGTTCACGGGCAGACTGAACTGATGTAGGATCAGCTGAGAGGGGAGGAGTCAGAGATTTAGAAGATCTGACCTCAACACAGACGCTAAAACACAGTACAGAGAAATAACTCAGACTGTCGCTGATTATCTGACTTTACTCTGAGGTCACATCAGTACGAGAGCGAGTTATTTCAAAATCAAATCATGTGATTATTGAACAGGTTAAGAAGAAGGTGAGAGATGCTCAAAGAGGAGTGTTTTATTGATTGAAGTCTGGAGGATGATTGGTCCATGAGGAGGTCTGGTTCAGCTCTGTGGAGGTCTGTTTAAGTTCATAACAACTCTTTGAAGGGAAGAGATCCAGGTGCAGGAGTCTGTGGGCTGTTATGAAGAGGAGGTTTTTGTACTGATGAGCAGTGATGTAGAGCACCGTGTAAACTCGCAGCACAGAAATACACCGCACTGCTGCTCAGGTCGACTTTTTCAAGGATTAATGTGCAGTTCTGGTCTTTGCTCGCTCCACCTTCAAAGGTCATATTCACTTTGTCCTCTGGATATCCTTTTGTATAATACATATATCCCAGTAACTGCATCTGTGTGCCGTTTGTCTTCTTATACCAGAGGATTTGATCGTATCTACTCTCATCGTGAGAACAGTTGATTCTGGCCGTGTCTCCTGGTGTGTAGAACAGATCTGCTGGAGTCTGTGTGACTTTGACACTCACAGAGGAACCTGTGGAGAAGATCAGACTGACTTATAAAGATCTGACAGAAGTTTAACATGATCATTTTTATCTCCTGAACCTCTTTGACAGTAAAAAACATGTTAAGACCTGAAAACAGTAAGAGACTCAAAGCGAAGCAGCAGACACAGATCATCCTGAAGTCACTCTCTTCTGTCAGAGCTGTTTTTAAGATGTTGGTTCATCTGTGATTTCTTCACTCCTCCTCAGTAAGACCTCGTTTCAGTAAACTGAGGTGGGTGGTGCCAAAGAACAACATCCTCCTGTTTCAGCATCAGAACCATCATGTCTTCACTGCTGTAGTCCTCTATCACTTCCTGATATCCTCTGCAATATTTTTAGAAGCTATCCAGACAACAACTCTTTCAGAGAAGACCTTCATGTTTCATTTAACTCTCAGGAACCTTGTCTTCTCAGTCCCAGAACATTTACACCTTTTTTCTGAAGAAGAGTGGATGTTACTCGGTGGTGAAAATGACCTTGTGTTACTGGGTTCAAATTGAAAATAGGTGTATAATAAGAGGACACACACTCTTCAACCTTGCATACAGGTTTGGAGCGCCCCCTTCAGGTTTCACTAAATCTCTGATGTCTGTTTTTCATTAGTGGGGTATTTGTGCATCTGCCTGAACCACTTGTATCACTGTGTTTGCTTACAGCACAATAATACACTCCCCCGTCTGCAGGCAGCAGCTTCACCACCGTCAGAGAGCCGTTCTGAACGGACTGTCTCTCTGCAGGAAATTTGTCCTTACTGAAGCCGGGGAAATAGTCATACGGTGGAGATGTGGTTGTGAGGACTACCTGCTCCATCCTCTTCCCTGGCAGCTGTCTGAACCAGTACATCTGGAAATAAGTTGCATCTTTTTTGTGACTGCAGGCCATCGTAGCATTTTGACCCTCTTTCCCCCAAATCTGGAGGTCCTGATCGACGTCACCTCCATGGATTACACCTGTGGAAGGTACAAATCACACATCATCTCACAGATCGATTAACATCTCAGAATATATTGTACTTAATGGTTGTTCATAGAGTACCTGTGATACTGAGCAGAGCTGCAGAGACATAGATGAGACCAGCTGTGATCGTCATCGCTGTGTTTAGAGACCAATGATCTCAGAGAGTGGAGTCAGAGTCAGTCTGTGGGGTGGGAGGTGTAAAAATACAGCAGAGAGAGGAAGTATGAAAACCATCATTCAATAGATGAACAGATCCACAGTGAAGAGCACTTTCATCCCCTTATCATGTGACATCCTCCTGTTTCAGAGTATGAATATTCAGTAAAGACAGGAGGAGGAAGTGACTCCTCCTCTGAACGTCTGTGGAGAAACACTGCACCCTGATGGGTAAAAATGATCTCTCTGTCTCATGTCAGTCCAGCTGTAACAAAGTGGTTTATAGTTATTTTGCGGTTTGTACTGTGGTCTCGTCTGTCTGTCTGTCTGTCTGTCTGCAGCGGAGCAGGTTTTTGTTCAAGGTTGAGGGTTTCTGCAGCGCTGTGCATCACTGGCGGCACAGAAATACACAGCTCTCTCCTCTGATCCGTTCAGCTTTAAAATGTGAAGACTCGACTGACTTCCACCTGTCCCGCTCACGTTGTACAGATCTTCGAACTGGTCTTCAACATCTCTATAAGAGAATCGCACAAAGGCGAGCAGAACCAAGTCCTGTCCCTCAGCCGACTGTTTGTACCACTGGATCATATCAAAACTGGGGTTGGAATGGTTGCAGCTCAGCAGGACTGTTTCTCCAGGGTGTTTGATCAGCGCTGTCGGAGTCTGATCAACTTTGTTCTTTGAGAGTTCTGCGAGAAAAATGTAAAAGAACCAGGTTACCTGTTAAAGTCTGACGAGGTTCATTTTTAAGGTTATTGTGATGGTTACCTGATGAAGAGAGCGCCAGAGCCTGTAAAAGTATGAAGAGCCTGATCATGATTCAGACGTGGATGAAAACAGGACTGTAACAAGGACTGAGAAGAGGCTGGAAGTGAAGAAGAAGGAGGAGAAGAAGGTGGAGGAGGGGTCAACACTGTGGGGCGTCTCATGTCTTCATGAGCGGCTTATTTCCATATTGTTTTGACGGACATGTTAACTGTTGTGTTTCCTCTCCTCTTCTTTGAGCAGCTCTGTAAATACTTGTGAACTGAGGAGAGAAGTTTCTGGAGTTTTAAAAGTGAAATGTCGTAACATGATCAGCAGAAGGTCTCCCCTGAACGAGTCTTTGTCTGGATGGCAGCAGATGTCTCTCCTAACCCTGTAGATCATGTTCAGCATTAATGGATGCAGTGATTTCCACTACATGTTGTAAATTAACCCTTCAGTTGTTTTGTTGAGTGTTTTTCATGTCGCTAACCTTACACAACTTTTTAGAAACATGTTTCTGTGACTAAGTTCAAAGTGAGCAGGTTTCAGTTTATTTAGTTTTTACATTTCATACAACGTCTTTGCTCTTTTTAGACTGAATATAGGGTTTTAAATGAGGTGATGGTGGATGGATTTCACTCTCAACTTCAAACATTCAACGACTGAGGACCGACAAACACAAACTCGATAATAAGTGATTTGTTCATAGAAATAGTTAACAGCAGTGAGTCTGATGGGATCACTGAATTAGAGACAGAAACCTCTAATTTCCCTCCGCCTGCTTCAGAGAGCTGCAGCTGTTCTTCTCTTTCTCACAGTGAATTTATCGTCTGATTTACCATCGAGGGTTTTTGTGTGAAGGAGACAGACTTTGAGTCACTGTGTACTCGCTGCACAGTAAAACACGCCGCCGTCGTCCTCCTGTCTGAGTTTCAGCACATGAAGTTCAGATCTCTTCGAGCCATCTCCGGTTATGTTGAAGTGCGGTTTGTGTTTCTCCTCCACATCAGGCCTTTTATACTGAATATATCCAATGAGGTCGAGTTTAGAGTCACCTGTTGGCACCTGATACCACAAAATCACGTAAAATGTACTGACGGAGTGATTGCAGCTGATAACTTGAGTACTTTCTGGACTTCCCAAGATTGACGGAGGATGTTGATGGACTTCATAGCTCAGTGACTGACCTGCACACAGAGAGAAAAGACAGCGGTGTGACATTAGGGTGACACTGAAGGATTTTTATCAAAGAGTTTGAGTTCAAACCTACAGAAGCAGAGAAGCAGCAGAAGGATCCTGATCATGATGTCCTGATCTGTCTCTCTGTGTCTGCGTTCACGGGCAGACTGAACTGATGTAGGATCAGCTGAGAGGGGAGGAGTCAGAGATTTAGAAGATCTGACCTCAACACAGACGCTAAAACACAGTACAGAGAAATAACTCAGACTGTCGCTGATTATCTGACTTTACTCTGAGGTCACATCAGTACAAGTGCGAGTTATTTCAAAATCAAATCATGTGATTATTGAACAGGTTAAGAAGAAGGTGAGAGATGCTCAAAGAGGAGTGTTTTATTGATTGAAGTCTGGAGGATGATTGGTCCATGAGGAAGTCTGGTTCAGCTCTTTGGAGGTCTGTTGAAGTTCATAACAACTCTTTGAAGGGAAGAGATCCAGGTGCAGGAGTCTGTGGGCTGTAATGAAGAGGAGGTTTTTGTACTGATGAGCAGTGATGTAGAGCACCGTGTAAACTCGCAGCACAGAAATACACCGCACTGCTGCTCAGGTCGACTTTTTCAATGATTAATGTGCAGTTCTGGTCTTTGCTCGCTCCACCTTCAAAGCTCACATTCACTTTGTCCTCTGGAGTTCCTTTTGTATAATACATATATCCCAGTAACTGCATCTGTGTGCCGTTTGTCTTCTTATACCAGAGGATTTGATCGTATTTACTCTCATCATGAGAACAGTTGATTCTGGCCGTGTCTCCTGGTGTGTAGAACAGATCTGCTTGAGTCTGTGTGACTTTGACACTCACAGAGGAACCTGTGGAGAAGATCAGACTGACTTATAAAGATCTGACAGAAGTTTAACATGATCATTTTTATCTCCTGAACCTCTTTGACAGTAAAAAACATGTTAAGACCTGAAAACAGTGAGAGACTCAAAGCGAAGCAGCAGACACAGATCATCCTGAAGTCACTCTCTTCTGTCAGAGCGGTTTTTAAGATGTTGGTTCATCTGTGATTTCTTCACTCCTCCTCAGTAAGACCTCGTTTCAGTAAACTGAGGTGGGTGGTGCCAAAGAACAACATCCTCCTGTTTCAGCATCAGAACCATCATGTCTTCACTGCTGTAGTCCTCTATCACTTCCTGATATCCTCTGCAATATTTTTAGAAGTTATCCAGACAACGACTTTTTCAGAGAAGACCTTCATGTTTCATTTAACTCTCAGGAACCTTGTCTTCTCAGTCCCAGAGCATTTACACCTTTTTTCTGAAGAAGAGTGGATGTTACTCGGTGGTGAAAATGACCTTTTGTTACTGGTTTCAAATTGAAAATGGGCGTATAATAAGAGGACACACACTCTTCAACCTTGCATACAGGTTTGGAGCGCCCCCTTCAGGTTTCACTAAATCTCTGATGTCTGTTTTTCATTAGTGGGGTATTTGTGCATCTGCCTGAACCACTTGTATCACTGTGTTGGCTTACAGCACAATAATACACTCCCCCGTCTGCAGGCAGCAGCTTCACCACCGTCAGAGAGCCGTTCTGAACGGACTGTCTCTCTGCAGGAAATTTGTCCTTACTGAAGCCGGTGAAATAGTCATACGGTGGAGATGTGGTTGTGAGGACTATCTGCTCCATCCTCTTCCCTGGCAGCTGTCTGAACCAGTACATCTGGTAATAACTTGCGTCTTTTTTGTGACTGCAGGCCATCGTAGCATTTTGACCCTCTTTCCTCCAAATCTGGAGGTCCTGATCGACGTCACCTCCATGGATTACACCTGTGGAAGGTAAAAATCACACATCATCTCACAGATCGATTAACATCTCAGAATATATTGTACTTAATGGTTGTTCATAGAGTACCTGTGATACTGAGCAGAGCTGCAGAGACGTAGATGAGACCAGCTGTGATCGTCATCGCTGTGTTTAGAGACCAATGATCTCAGAGAGTGGAGTCAGAGTCAGTCTGTGGGGTGGGAGGTGTAAAAATACAGCAGAGAGAGGAAGTATGAAAACCATCATTCAACAGATGAACAGATCCACAGTGAAGAGCACTTTCATCCCCTTATCATGTGACATCCTCCTGTTTCAGAGTATGAATATTCAGTAAAGACAGGAGGAGGAAGTGACTCCTCCTCTGAACGTCTGTGGAGAAACACTGCACCCTGATGGGTAAAAATGATCTCTCTGTCTCATGTCAGTCCAGCTGTAACAAAGTGGTTTATAGTTATTTTGCGGTTTGTGCTGTGGTCTCGTCTGTCTGTCTGCAGCGGAGCAGGTTTTTGTTCAAGGTTGAGGGTTTCTGCAGCGCTGTGCATCACTGGCGGCACAGAAATACACAGCTCTCTCCTCTGATCCGTTCAGCTTTAAAATGTGAAGACTCGACTGACTTCCACCTGTCCCGCTCACGTTGTACAGATCTTTGAACTGGTCTTCAACATCTCTATAAGAGAATCGCACAAAGGCGAGCAGAACCATGTCCTGTCCCTCAGCCGACTGTTTGTACCACTGGATCATATCAAAACTGGGGTTGGAATGGTTGCAGCTCAGCAGGACTGTTTCTCCAGGGTGTTTGATCAGCGCTGTCGGAGTCTGATCAACTTTGTTCTTTGAGAGTTCTGTGAGAAAAATGTAAAAGAACCAGGTTACCTGTTAAAGTCTGACGAGGTTTGTTTTTAAGGTTATTGTGATGGTTACCTGATGAAGAGAGCGCCAGAGCCTGTAGAAGTATGAAGAGCCTGATCATGATTCAGACGTGGATGAAAACAGGACTGTAACAAGGACTGAGAAGAGGCTGGAAGTGAAGAAGAAGGAGGAGGAGAAGAAGGTGGAGGAGGAGGGGTTGACACTGTGGGGCGTCTCATGTCTTCATGAGCGGCTTATTTCCATGTTGTTTTGATGGACATGTTTACCGTTGTGTTTCCTCTCCTCTTCTTTGAGCAGCTCTGTAAATACTTGTGAACTGAGGAGAGAAGTTTCTGGAGTTTTAAAAGTGAAATGTCGTCACATGATCAGCAGAAGGTCTCCCCTGAGAGAGTCTTTGTCTGGATGGCAGCAGATGTCTCTCCTAACCCTGTAGATCATGTTCAGCATTAATGGATGCAGTGATTTCCACTACATGTTGCTAATTAACCCTTCAATTGTTCCGTTGAGTGTTTTTCATGTCGCTAACCTTACACAACTTTTTAGAAACATGTTTCTGCGACTAAATTCAAAGTGAGCAGGTTTTAGTTTATTTAGTTTTTACATTTCATACAATGTCTTTGCTCTTTTTAGACTGAATATAGGGTTTTAAATGAGGTGATAGTGGATGGATTTCACTCTCGGCTTCAAACATTCAACGACTGAGGACCGACAAACACAAACTCCATAATAAGTGATTTGTTCATAGAAATAGTTAACAGCAGTGAGTCTGATGGGATCACTGAATTAGAGACAGAAACCTCTAATTTCCCTCCGCCTGCTTCAGAGAGCTGCAGCTGCTCTTCTCTTTCTCTCAGTGAATTTATTGTCTGATTACCATCGAGGGTTTTTGTGTGGAGGAGACAGACTTTGAGTCACTGTGTACTCGCTGCACAGTAAAACACGCCGCCGTCGTCCTCCTGTCTGAGTTTCAGCACATGAAGTTCAGATCTCTTCGAGCCATCTCCGGTTATGTTGAAGTGCGGTTTGTGTTTCTCCTCCACATCAGGCCTTTTATACTGAATATATCCAATGAGGTCGAGTTTAGAGTCACCTGTTGGCACCTGATACCACAGAATCACATTCAATGTACTGACGGAGTGATTGCAGCTGATAACTTGAGTACTTTCTGGACTTCCCAAGATTGACGGAGGATGTTGATGGACTTCATAGCTCAGCGACTGACCTGCACACAGAGAGAAAAGACAGCGGTGTGACATTAGGGTGACACTGAAGGATTTTTATCAAAGAGTTTGAGTTCAAACCTACAGAAGCAGAGAAGCAGCAGAAGGATCCTGATCATGATGTCCTGATCTGTCTCTCTGTGTCTGCGTTCACGGGCAGACTGAACTGATGTAGGATCAGCTGAGAGGGGAGGAGTCAGAGATTTAGAGGATCTGACCTCAACACAGACGCTAAAACACAGTACAGAGAAATAACTCAGACTGTCGCTGATTATCTGACTTTACTCTGAGGTCACATCAGTACAAGTGCGAGTTATTTCAAAATCAAATCATGTGATTATTGAACAGGTTAAGAAGAAGGTGAGAGATGCTCAAAGAGGAGTGTTTTATTGATTAAAGTCTGGAGGATGATTGGTCCATGAGGAAGTCTGGTTCAGCTCTTTGGAGGTCTGTTTAAGTTCACAACAACTCTTTGAAGGGAAGAGATCCAGGTGCAGGAGTCTGTGGGCTGTAATGAAGAGGAGGTTTCTGTACTGATGAGCAGTGATGTAGAGCACCGTGTAAACTCGCAGCACAGAAATACACCGCACTGCTGCTCAGGTCGACTTTTTCAATGATTAATGTGCAGTTCTGGTCTTTGCTCGCTCCACCTTCAAAGGTCACATTCACATTGTCCTCTGGAGTTCCTCTTGTAAAGGACATGAACCCCAGTAACTGCATCTGTGTGCCGTTTGTCTTCTTATACCAGAGGATTTGATCGTATCTACTCTCATCGTGAGAACAGTTGATTCTGGCCGTGTCTCCTGGTGTGTAGAACAGATCTGCTGGAGTCTGTGTGACTTTGACACTCACAGAGGAACCTGTGGAGAAGATCAGACTGACTTATAAAGATCTGACAGAAGTTTAACATGATCATTTTTATCTCCTGAACCTCTTTGACAGTAAAAAACATGTTAAGACCTGAAAACAGTAAGAGACTCAAAGCGAAGCAGCAGACACAGATCATCCTGAACTCACTCTCTTCTGTCAGAGCTGTTTCTAAGATGTTGGTTCATCTATGATTTCTTCACTCCTCCTGAGTAAGACCTCGTTTCAGTAAACTGAGGTGGGTGGTGCCAAAGAACAACATCCTCCTGTTTCAGCATCAGAACCATCATGTCTTCACTGCTGTAGTCCTCTATCACTTCCTGATATCCTCTGCAATATTTTTAGAAGCTATCCAGACAACGACTTTTTCAGAGAAGACCTTCATATTTCATTTAACACTCAGGAACCTTGTCTTCTCAGTTCCCAGAACATTTACAGCATTTTTGAAAGAAGAGTGGATGTTACTCGGTGGTGAAAATGACCTTGTGTTACTGGTTTCAAATTGAAAATGAGTGTATAGTAACTTCATTTTGACAGTTTTTTTCACTTCTGTTTCTCTTGTCCTCACATGAGGTGAAACAAAGTCAGAACCGCTGATAAGATCTTTAAAAGTTCTGTTTGATGGAGGCTGCAGGTGTTTGTGAATGTGTTGGGCGTCTGCAGACTGATAAAGAGGGTTTTTGTACTGACTTTATGGGAATCTGCAGCACTGTGTTCACTAGCAGCACAGAAATACACTCCACTGTCATTCAACAAAAGATTAGAAATGGAGAGGTTTGAGTGTGTCCGTCCATCACCGTTCATGCTGACTTTTCCTTTCATGCCGTCCTCCAGATTCTCATAACCCAAATTCATAAATCCCAGAAGTGTCAGAGCTCCGTGTTTGTCCTGTTTGTACCAGAGAATACGCTCATAGCTGGGAATGCTGTGTGAACATGTGATCTCGCTGGATACAGAGTCTGCAATCCTCTTGGTCATAAAAGGCGGTTTTTGGGTGACATTTTTTGTCTGAGGCTCACCTGTGTTAAAAAACAACAAACACTTAAGATACTGAAGTTACAAACTGTGCAGCATTTTCATTTTCTTTTACTGTTTTCTCACCCTCAGTTCTGGACAGCTGACTGAAACAGATAATGAAGAGGACTAACATCATATTAGAGATGCTGTGACACTCGACTATCAGCGGTGAATGAGTTTAATCTGACAGGAGAGCACATGACTGTCACAGAGCAAAAACAGGGCGGTGTCAGTTATCTGTGAGCAGGAAAAGGTGATGTGTTGGAAGTGTCACAGTCTAAGGTACATCCATGTTTCATTTGTTGACGTATGTCGCCCTCTGGTGGTATAATGTGTGGCATTTGGCAGCATAGTGCAGTTTTAAACGTGTATAATCACCTGCATTGTCAAAGCAAATTTATATAGAATCAAAGTGGTTTAATATTATGTAACATAAAGGAGGTCTGTTACTTAAAGCCAACACATAACCAAAATAAATGACTGTTTCTGATCCAAGATTTCCACTAATTTATGTCCAAAGTTCCACTGAGACAAACGGTCGAAATCCGATTCAACAGTATTTGATGGCAGACAGTGGAGCTCCAAATGCGCATGCTCAGTTGAACGTCGCTTGAACCTCCTTGAGCGCATGCGTAGTGCGGAGTTAGCCCTCCTGTAGCAGCCGTTAGCGTGTTTTTGTTGTCATGGAAACGTCTTGGCCAGCAGGCTAGCAACAGCGGTGAACTTTCTCCCTCTAACTTTTGTTTTAACAGCCAGACACGATCTGTAAACTGCCGGTACCTTTCTCGTTGTGCTGTTTGATTCATATTTAAGATGGTAAGTGATTTATTTGTATTTATTTTTTTAATCTTTAACTCACAGCGTGTGTTTAAACGAAGCTAACAGTAAATCGCTAAAGTTAGCCGTTACCTTCATGACACTTTCATGTAAATTTGCTCGTTATCTGTAATTTCATTCACATAAAGACAAAGACGACGAGGTTGTAAAAAGCTGACTGCAACGTGGTGCAGTTTTAACTTTTATTTTTCTCCTGTTATTTTGACTCCTCAGCCCCCCAAAAAGAAAGGCTCAAGTAAGAAGCCCCCAAAGGCAAAGACCCCCACCCTGATAGACGGTCTCACCAAGGAGGAGATCACCAAGGAGCAGGTCCGAGTATATACAGGGATGTTTGGGTGTTCAGGGTTAGATTGAGACAACAGTTTGTGCTTAAATGTAGGGGAGACTGGGTTAAGTTGAGCCAAATGGTAAAAGAAATTGATCATGTGACCAAATCTTTAGGAGATGGGCATCAATTCATGGAGTCTGTGAAGGTTAGAAGCACACAGGTGAAGGGGTTAGACATTTATTTACAAAAAAACCAAAACATTTCTCACTCTTGAAAGTGAATTTAGTCTGTCATAAGTTTGAACAACATCCTGAAATATCTGCAGATACACGAGTTAGAGACAAAACTAGGATTGCCTTGATGTAGTGATCTGAAATATGAAAAACGGCTCATCTTACCCCACTCTCCAACACACAAGATAGAGTGTGTGGTGTTGAGCAGCATTTAGCAGACCTGAGCTGGAAGAAAGTGAACACAGCGGTAATATTGTTCAGTGTGTTTGAATGACAAAGATGAGGAAATTAATAAGTAAATATTCCTTCTATCTTCTCCAAAGCTCATAATAAACTTCTAGACATGCAAAGTCGATACCATCATACATCAAAAGACTGAAATGTGTTTCTGTGAACCAGCTGGAGGAGCACATCGTGCGTCTTCGTGAGGAGCTGGATAGAGAGAACGAGGAGAGGAACTACTTTCAGCTGGAACGAGACCGGATCCACATGTTCTGGAAGATCACAGAGAGGCAGAAGGAGGAGGCCATAGCAGAGGAGAAAATCTTAGATAAGGACATCGTAGAGGACGAGAGTCGGCATCAAGTAGAGCTTCAGGTGAGGTTAATACAGAAAAGGCCTCAACTTCACATTCAAGGTCACAGGTTTGACTTTCTCAGTAAGCTTGATTTTTCAGTGTCAAATCTCACAACTGGCTCATCCTACATAAAAACATTCAGATTACACACAGAAAGAACATACCAGATTAAAAAACTACTGATGAACATTTCATTTTATCCCCTTTAGGTGTACAGGCAGAAGATGAAGCACCTCCTGTGTGAACACCAGAACACCATCTCTGAGTTAGAGGCAGACGCTGTGGTGACCACTGAGGCGATTCAAGAGGAGCAGCAACAGTTAGAGTCTGAGCTCCATAGAGAATTACAGACGATTAAGGGGGACATGCAGGATTTTGATCATGAAAACCTCTACAAGGAGCTTTGTTTGGTTTGTAGTTTTACTCCTACACTTCAGGATCCTGGGATAAAAGGCGTCTCTGTGCCCCGACATGCCTAACCTTACACCGTTTTTGTGTGATTCCAACAGAAATTTGATCAAGAACTGGCTGAAAGAAGGAACCACGTGGAAGAACAAATTAAAAGTAAAACACTGATCATGATGTGAGCTCAATCCAACATCTCCAAGAGTTAGAACAACAAAAACAAACAAACGGAGCCGTGGTCGTGTCTTTCCTCTCTGCAGGTCATGAGGCCAAGTGTAAGGAAAGGGTCGAGCAGCTGAAACTAAAGCTGGAGAACGGGTCGAAGACAAAGACAGCTGAGAGACATGAGCAGTGGAGAAGCTTCATCAGAAGTCTTCAAGACCAACACAGCAAAGCAACGAAGGAGATGGAAACACCATGTGATGTTTCAAACCATGAGAGCGTCCCGACCGCGGTATGAGTATTAAAGTGAGGCCAGAACATTCCTGTTTATTCTGACCTTCTCATCCTCCTCTTCATGAAAAGGGTTCTTCTTCGTCTGTCTTAACGTAGTGTCGCAGTGCTGGTTTTGACATCCTCTGTTTGTTCGCCCTTCCTTAGATCCTTGATTCTGAGGACTACATTTTGGCACGAGATCCAGACCTGGACTGTCTTCAACAACAGGATGAGAAACATCTCTATAAGCTTTCTGAGCTTCTCTCTGAACTTCAGGAGGAAATTGCCACACTAGAAAAAAGATCTCCTTCAATGAGAACGGTCACTTTTGTGCCCCTGTTGATCCTTTGCTGTTGCTACGACGTGTCAAAGAACCTGACAGAAATAGACACGAGGTGAATTTGTGATGCTGTTTTTTTGCAGAATTACTCAGAGAGGGCCTGTCCAAGGGAACTGGACAGACTAAAACAGGAACAGAAGGCACTGGAGCAGAAACTCGGCAAGGTACGGAGAAGACAGAGCGGCACGGTGTCAGCTCGGTGAACACGGGGTGTTACGATCAGATGTTCTTTTATACAGACACAAGTTTTTTAACACCTTACTGACATGTTTGGACGTGCTGGCAGCAGTCTTCCTCAGAGTGTCACGTGATGGTTGTGTGATGTTTGCGGAGGCGTGACCTTTCCGTCAGTTTGACAGATCGGTCACGCCTTCAGCTCGCCCCCAGGTGTGGGATAGCATCTATGCCCCCTCATCCCGGTTGATGGTCCTCAGGCCTCACGTCCGGATTTCCATCGTCTCCCTGATCCAGCGCTGATGTTCATTTTCTTCGGTGCGGACGACTCTGGCATTTTCCCAATCCATGATGTGGTTCTCTGGTTTGCAGTGGTCTGTTATAGCTGATCTGTGATTTTCTTTATTGTTCTTGCTTGTCTTGTTGCTGTCTCCTTCTCACACTCTTTCTTTTGTATAAAAGAACATCTGATCGTAATTTATCAAAAAAGACACAATGAACCGAATCCAAGAGTACTGGGTGTCCTTGTTGAGGTGCTGCTTCTTCTTTCCGTCGAACAGTTTCAGCTGGAGAGGGACGAGCTGTACGAGGCCTTCACTCGGAGCATTCAGGAGGCGCAGCAGAAAGGCGTTTCGAGAAGCAAGCTGCTGGAGGAGAAGGTCAGGGCCGTGGAAGAGCGTCTGGAGAACAGGCAGGTTCAGCTGGACTCGCTGCTCTCTGCCTCCAACGTGGACCGGACCGCCTTACTAGGGCTCTTCAACCGAATGGAGGTTTGTTTTCATTCACACCATCCCTCTCCGTTCAAGTTTATGTGCTGCTTTTTGTCCAACACATTAAAAAATCTGTTTTTGCTTCTAGGGAAACCTGGACTCCGCTCTAAATCCATGACAGACTCACCCTGGGAAAGCGCTCAGGTCTCAGGTCGGTGTCTTTCAGGTCAGGAAGGATTTGTTGAAGGACTTTGGTTCAACCCATAGGGCTCAAAGTGTCCCTGCACAAGCGCTTTGGGCTAAACCCCATGGAGGATTTTAGGTGAGCCCTAGCAAAAACACAAAGAACTGAACCATCTACACTTAATCCAAACACAGGATTACATAAATACTATCTCTAATCTTACCTTCCTGGAATACAAGTGTTGCAATTCTCTAAATCTCCACTTGGGACTGGCCTTAAAAGTGAGTCATCAAATATGTTTACAAGCTGATCTAAAAAGACTGTTGGTGTCTTCAGTTCATTTATACATTCAGGAGAATTCACCAGTGTTGAAATTTTACGTCTCTTATTTATTCACGTTGCTGAACGTTTGAAGTTTTCTGCTGTCTTCATTAAATAAACAGAGTCTTAGATGACTTTTTGCAAATGTAGTCAAACTGTTCTGGTTTCCTGTGTGTCTGTGATGAACCCAGAATCTAAAGTTTGAAGTCTAGAGTTTGTTTAGATCCACTTCCCTGTCAAAGGAGGAGACAAATGTTTCCAGATCTGGTTAAACATTTAAACCCTTAAAATTAAAGTTTAATTAATAATTTTAAGCTCTAGATATGAAATTGATGTAACACTGTATCATGAAAAAGTCATGAATAATAAAATAATAAAATATAATATATGTATATATATATAATATATAATATATAATATAATAATAATTAAAGAAGCATTTAGAAGTACAGCGTCTCTCAGAGGGACTGCATCCCTCATAAACTGGACTCAGGCTGCCCTCTAGAGTCAGAATGAAGCAACTACAGAGGTGAGGATGTTTAAAGTAGTTCTGGGGTTCACTCAAACTTTTTTTTTTTAATTACTTCACAGACTGAAGTTAAAGCTTCACTTTGACTTTCTGCTCCGGCTTCATCGAGTTTATCAAACAGGATAAAATAATCGGTTTATGTTCAGTTGATTATCTTCCTCTCCACTCATCATTTGGATTTCATTGATTTAAACTGACACTCATACTTATCCAAATATTAGTGAATCTGAATAAAACACAGATAACTCTTTGGTAACGGTTTTAAACAAGGTCTACTTAACAATAGTAGACTCAACATTGTACCATTTACTTTAAATCTCTTTACCACAACAAAAATAAACGACTACTTCTACACAGGCAGCCTGCTTTAATTTCTCATCTTTATTTTTACTGTGTTTAGGGGGACTGACTTCTTGGTTTAGAGCAGGGGTGTCAAACTCAACCACAGCAAGGGCTGTAATCTGGATTATGGTCTAACCTGAGGGCCAAACAGGGTCAACATTTCACCAAAACTGTCAACCTCCTCTTCAAAAAAGTATATAACAAAAACAGCAATGATTATAAATCATTTGGAAATTCAAAAAAGATTAAATGATAAGTTTAAAAGCAAACTGAGATAGAAAAAAGTATTTTATTTTTTATTCTATTTTTACTTATTAGTTTAAAAGATCAGAGCATGATATTAAAAATAGAAAAATAATGTTTTTAGAGAGAAAATACATGAGGAGAACTTTGAAATCAGGTATAACAGGTCAAAATACGACTTAAAATTAAAAAATATAGAAATAACACAAGTCCAAAACCAAGTTGAACAAAATCAAAGCATGAAATAACAAATCCAATCATGTTTGACTTGTAATTCACAGACTTTTAAATTCTGTCTGATACTTTTATAATGAAATCTTCACATGGTCCACATTCAATATTCTTGCTTGTTTTGCTCTCTTTTCTAAAATACTTCATAGATATGTTTTAATTGAACGATCAGATGGAGAAATGACGAACAGAGAAGTTTAAATGGAGCTCACAGATGTCAGACTGCAGGTTTCTGTTGCGGGTTGACACACGCGGTTTCCTGTTAGTGTGACAGCAGCGAGGGCGGCGAGCTGTTTGTTAAGAAACTAAATGTAGAAACTGTTCCTGCTCCGTTAAAGATCATGAAAAAAAAAAAAGGTCAGGTTTCTTTGTTTGATGATCTTTGTCGTTTCTGTTGGAGTGAAGTTGAGTTTGAAGCTCCAGTTTTATTTACAGCAGAATTAAAAACAGACTCTAATCTAACTTTGTCAAAAATACATTCAGAACTTTTTATTTTTCAAAATAATCACCATCAGCTGACATATCTCCCTCTCAACAATGTAAACGTAACATGAACTTTTCCTCAAACTGTCCCAAGTGCGAAATAGAAGCACCTAAAAAAATGAGAAAATGTACAAAATGAGAACCATCTAGATGAGAAAAGCTTTATTTTGAGGTGGATTGTAGGTCAAATAAAAAAAAAAAAAGGGTTTGTTGTTTTCCTCCTTAGGTTGTGATTCACACATTTAACTTTATTGTCACTTTTTTCACTGTAGGAATATTTCAGTCCACAGTGTCTCCGAACAAACAGCTGCCGTGTGACTCTAACAGGTTCGATGTCGACAGTAAAGCGTCAGTTGACACAGAAATGGACGTTCTGCAGCTGTTTGCACAGAGACGAGCTCTGTTGTCGCTGCAGAGCTGCAGGTGTGCGCGGTAAACACGGAGGTTTGTGATGTTCAGGCTCTGACCACATCCTCTCCTCTGCAGCTCTCAGAAAACGACGCTCACTTCCTCTCCTCCTGTGTTACCCTTACATATTTAAGTTTTAGCAGCTTTGTTTAAAGTGAAGAGACGACTGTTGAGAGAGAAAAAAACAACAACCCTCATGTTCTACTTTCGTTTGTGCAACATGGAAAAAAACACTCAGATCTGCCCACAAACTCTTCAGACTGCGACTGGAAAAAAAAACACAGAGTTGGAGTTTCCTGAGCTGATATTTCTGAGAAAATACACCGATAACAGAGCGGCTAAAAATACCTCGGACTGTCAGAGGGAAACACGATCAGAGTAGGTGAAGGTGCGAGGAGAGATTACAGTTAAACGGCATCAATTTATGGAGCAACTAAGTTTTACAAGAGCTTATTTTTCAGTTTTTTAAAGCTAATAAGAATGAAAATATGCCTAATCAAACGTTTTCTGATCAGGTTGTTCCAGAAAGATGATCGAATTCAAGAAATCAAAGCATTTTGTCGCAGACAGGCTAAAAAAAGTGAAATAAAAACAGAAAAAGTTTAACTAATAAGACTGCAGAGAACCTCAGTTTCAGTTCGTGTGGTTGTGTTTTGTTTTCTGTAAAAGGGTTTTATTCGGTTTTATTTAAGCTTCATTCACATGACAGATGAATGTTTGATAATTGAAATAGTCGACCACTAAAGGAAGAAATTTTCACTTTACAGTTTCTCTCATGAATGTCTGAAAAAGCGAATTTCTTTTCTTCCATTTGTAGATTTTTTTAACTCATGTTTTATTTTTGGCATAAACCATCGGGAAAAAAGAATTTTCTGGATTTTTTCTAAAGTGAGTGTGACTGAAATAAACAAAAACTCTCTAAGTTTTAACTTTTTTATTTTAAGTGAAATTACCGTCATCACACAGGATTTATGATCAACTTAAACTAAACTTATTTACACACATTTATATTCGCTATGTTGCTTCAGTATGAACATTTTAAGTGTCTAATTAACTGTCTAAACGTGCTGAGATACTAATAAAGTAAAACATGAGTTTGACTCTTGAGTTTCTCTTAAATTAACTTACAGACACCAACTTTTATCTCTTTATCACTTTTATTTAAAGTCAAACAAAGTCAAAAAGTTCCAAGAAAACAACCAACAACGTCCTCTGCTGAACTTTTATTGAGCGAATAAAAAACACGACACGGTTTTAAAACCACAAAGAGCTGAACAAAAGTTTATATTTGGAGATTTATTGAAGTCTGGCTGTTACAATAAGAGTCTAAAATTAACATCTTTATTTAAACAACAGGTGATTATTTATGTACAAATGAAAATGCTGTTCTGTAAATTCAACAAGAAGCTTTAAAGTCCTAAATGAAAGCTAATAAATCAAATGTCAGGGTTTATATCAGAGATGTCTACATTTAGGATAAAAACCATCAAAGTCAATGAACAGAGGATGGAGGAGTGAAGACAATAGCAAACATACAGATATTGTCTGAAACTGTTCCTCTAATGTTAGCAGAGTTTTACTGATGTGTTTGTGTGTAAATGCAGAAATGCTCGGACATACGGAGATGAAGCTTTATTTACAGAATCAGACACACAGATCCGTCCACAGAGGTCTGATCGGCTCTCAGCTCTTCTGTTTTCCAGCTGAAGACTGTCAAAGACACAAACACACACGGTCACATTTAAAGGAATAAACCTAAAACAGACTCAAATTTATCTACTAATGTGTGTCTCCAGAGTCATGTCAGATAATTAGATTTTCACTGTTGATATTTACAAACGATAGTTATCATCGAAGCACTTAAACCTCCATGAAGGACTGAGTATCAAGAGACATCAGTTCACTGTTATTTGACTGAACATCATGAACTTCATCGTCTTTATTTACAGTCTGACTGATTATACATTAACTGAAGTTGTAGCTGTTATAGATTTATTGTAATAGAATTAAACAGTTTCTATTCTATTCCTTTTTATTTTATTCTATTCTATTCTATTCTATTTGATCAAACTCTATTTAATTCTGTTCTATTCAGTTTTATTCTGCTTTATTTTATTCTTTGCTTTTACAAACAATTCCATAGTCTGCTATTCTATTCTATTCTATTCTATTCTATTCTATTCTATTCTACTCTATTCTATTCAGATCTGTACTATTCAATACTATTTGATTCTACTCTGTTCCTTTCTATATTATTCTGATCTGTTGTCTTTGGTTCCACCTTCTATTGTATTCTTTTCTATTCTTTTGATCTGACTCTATTCTTTTCTATTCTTTTAGATTCAACTCTATTCTATCTTATCTTACTCTATTTGATGTAACTCCTTTCTATTCTATTTTATTCTGTTCTATACTGTTTTATTTCATAACATTCAATTCCATTGTCTGCTATTCTATTCTATTCTATCTAGTTTGAGCTGTTCTACGTTTTTTGTTTCTATCCTGTTTCATTCTATACTTTTCTGATTTATTGTCTTCTTTTCCACCTGCAGTATTCTAATGTATTCTATTCTAATCCATTCTATGTTATTCAAGTCTGTTATCTGCTACACTATTCTATTCTATTCTATTCTATACTGATCCATTCTATAGTGTTCAAGTCTGTTATCTGCCCTTCTATTTTATTCTATTCTATTGCCTGCCATTACAATCTGTTATATTATTTTCTCCTCCATCTATTCTTTACTGTTCTATTCAAACCTGCTCTATTCCTTTCAGTTCTACACTCTCCCAGGTCATTTTGTTCTATCATGTTAGAATCATGTCTGTCGTGTTCTTGTGTTAGTTTTATTAGTCTTGTTGGATGACTGAAGTCGAGGCTGCTGACAGTTTGAGGTGTTTTTAGAGTGAAGAACGAGAGTGACAAACATTTTAATACCAAGACGATCAGGAGGTGAAGATAATTAAAGTCTGTGTCTGAGAGCATGTTTAGAGTTAAACTCTGAGATGGTGAGGGACAAACCTGAAGCTTCAGCAGCAGAAAGAGGACAAAGGCTCCGTAGAAACAGCTCTTTACGATGAAGATGGTGTAGGTCAGTTTGGCCCCGTTTGTGATCTTCAGGTATTTCTCTGCAGAAAGTTTAAGAATCAGCAGGAGATCCAGTTTCAACAAGCAGCTCTCTCTTTAGTTTTACTCTGAATACATGAATAAAGCCTTTATGTTTACGGCTCAGAGGAGCAGAACTGACAGTAAAATCATCTTTACCTCTCTGTGGGAATCCTCCTTCGGTCTTGTCTGAGGAGCAAAAAGAAGAATCAGACGAGGAGACACTTCAGTTAAACAGAAAAAAGATTCAGGAGAGATTATTTCTGAAGTTTCTCTGAACAAACCTTGTTCTCCAAGAACTGAATCACTTGTGACGTTCCAGTTTTTCCCGTCGTAGAAGCTGACGATGCAGGTGAACTCATTCTCCACGTTGTACCACTCATCAACAGAGACCCTCAGCCTGCTGCTCATCCTGTAGAACTTGCCCTCCTTCTTGGCCACATTGTCGGTGGACACCCCTGATGTGACATTACCACTGTTGGTGGTGGTCCAGTAGACTTTGACATGATCCGGATAAAACCCACTGATCAAACAGACGATGGTCTTTTTCTTCTTTTCCTTGCCTCCACACTCTTTTGTAGAAGGAGGGAGAACTTTGACCTTTGGAGGAGTGACGTCATGTCCATCTTCTGCAAAGACAAAGGACAGAAATCACCAACTGATCCACAAAAACAGAAGAACTGATCTGATGCACAGGGGGACGCCTTCAAATTCACCCAAGTCCAGAAAAATCAAAACCTGTTTTAAAGATATTTTACACCAAAAAGACGACCTGAATCTCAAAATATCTCAGTCCTACAACTTGACCAGTAAAACTTTTATTCTTTCACTGATAGATTTTATTCAGTTATTTATTACAAACAGTTCTTATTTCAGGTTTCATATCTTATATTTAGACTTTCTTTGGACTTGGCGGGTGAACGTAGCGAAAATGAGCCTTATACAACAACATCTTTAACAAGAAATAAGAAGAAAAAAAATTAAGAAACTTCTGGTTTAAAAATGTCAGTGTGTTAATTCAGGTCAGACCAATTCTGAATGTTTATTAATCAGTAGCGGTGTACCACAAGGTTCAATACTGGGTCCCTTTCTTTTCACCGTCTACAGTAATGACATATTTTTTTGAGTTTGTGTCATGACCACCTTTAAACTTTTTTGTGGAATAAAAACATTTTCATTTGTACAGTTCTATTTATACAAAGGTATATACCAGTTAAACAGGGTTAACAACAATTTAAAGACCTAATAAACGCCTAATGTTCTGTCGCCTTGTCACCGTTACACACGTTTTATTTCATGATTAATTTTTGCTGTTTGATATTTTTATTCTTACAAAAGCTCCCTTAAGATCGAGTGCTGCGAATAAGCATTCACCTGTCTATGAATATTAAAAATGTCCCTAACAAATCAGTCATGAGTAATAACAATAAAACAAAAAGTTTTTTAAGTTCTTTTCTCAGATATATTATTTTTGAGATCTTACCGAGAACTGTGAGTCTGGTTCCCTCTCCGAAAAGAGGTGGGAAGCTGCTCGAGCACGCCACGAAGCCGTGAGCGTAAAACCCCGAACCACTGCGACTTAAAACTCGCAGGTTTTTGTTTTTGTACAACTTAATGTTTCTTCCAAATCCTCTCCTGTCAAAACCACGTCAAAAGTGTTTTTTAACAGGAAGAATTGCACCTAAAGATCTCCTCTTATTCTCTCTGTTCACAGCTGTCATTTCATTTTAACCTGGTACAATAAACGTCACTTTTACCTCTTATGTATCAGGCTTTTAACAATCATAATTCAACTTTAGACACCACAAACTGCATTAAATCTTAATATATATTTTTTTTATTAGGATTTCACTGATTAAATTACAACTTCATACAGTCAGGCTGCAGAGATCTGAAGTGGAGGTGTTTTTCTTGGATTGATTTCATAGCAAAATAACCAAAATGTTAATTTTAGATCGTAAGATTGACACTGAAGGACAGTGGGGAAAAACAAAAACATAATTTTGTTTGATAAAAATCCAATCACAGATATCGAAACAACCAAACTTTGCTGTTAAATCTTCAAACTGCTCCCTGTAGTTCACATACAAATCAGTTACCATTTCTTTTTCTTCTTTATCAACTATTTTCTTCAAGTTTTACCTCCTTTTCTTTTCACTTTTTAAACGCTCATGTAAAGAAATGCTGTTTTGCAAGTTGAATTTTGTGCAGACGACCGATGTAAACAGTTAAAACACGATGAATAAACTGTTCAGCAGCTAAATTATCATCACTGAAAATTATAGTTGTGGGAAACATCCGACGTTCACTCATCTTAGAGTTTTTACGACTTTGCAGCTGCACACAGCAAACACTAAATCGAGCATTAAACTTATTTTCTCTGCAGTTTTTCATCAGATTAAGAGTAAAAACAAACATTTCTGCAGGTTAAAGTTTTTATCCTTTTCTTACCGATCACAGTGAGTTTGGTTCCTCCACCAAAGTAAGCTGGTTCATAGTTGTTCACACTGACACAAGGCTGCAGAAAAACCTCTCAACACTCAGAGCTGCACACGCCGTCTTTGTCTTTTTAAACTTTTAAACTTAAAATAATTTTTAAGAGTTTAAGATGAAAAACTGACCTGATGGAGTTACAGAGCAGTTTGCAGACAGATCATTTCAGTTTTTGAGCAGGTCTTACCTAAAACGGTGAGTTTAGTTCCAGCTCCAAAGTAAGCCTCTCCCTGGTTGTTCACAGTGTTTCACAGAGCTGATAAGAACTCAGAGTGAGAGGAATAATCCGGGCTCACAGCCAAATCTTTAATCCAGCCTCAACTTTAACTGAACAGCTTTTAACAGGCTGGATTTTACCTGCACAGACTGAGACTTTTCCTCAATTAATCTCTTTAACTCTGTCAGTTTTTAAACGTTTAATTTAACGCTTACATATAAAATATCTTCTAATTGTATTTTAAGTGTTTCTCTGAGCTAAACGAAGACAATAAGAGAGAAGTTTAGTGTTTTCTGGAGTCGTTTTCTTACCTAAAACTGTGAGTTTAGTCCCAGCTCCAAAGTAAGCCTCGGTGTAGGACCACAGAGACTCTCTACTGTGACAAAAACTCTTCCTGACGTCTCTCCTTTTTGTGTGCAACTTAAAATGATCACAACTGTATCTCTAGTTTACAGACAGAAGCTTTAACAGACCCAAATTTACCAAAGAAACTCTCTAAACTTTTGCCCTAAATCTTCATTTTCCTTATTTTAACTTTTTTAAAGGTTACTTCGACTACAAACAGATAAAACTGAAGTTTAAGCATTAATAGTTTAGAGTCGGTCAAACCTCAACAGTGTCAGAAACATCATAAGAAAATCAAACTTAAAGAATATTTAATTTAGTTTAAATGTTTTCTTACCTAAAACAGTTAATTTAGTTCCTCCACCGAAGAAAGCTTCATAACCACCAGAGTCACAGTGAACTTCATCTGTGCTCAAAACCGCCTCAGATACTGCCTACATGAGTTTTCAATTAGACTTATTTTCTCACTTTCAAACTAACTCCTCTTTGTAAACAAATGAGTCTAACAGGAGAATAAATAATGAGAATTTTAGAGGTTTTACTCACCGAGAACAGTCAGTTTAGTCCCAGAGCCGAAATAAGCTTCGTACTGACACAGTGATCAGGCTTAACGTCAAAACGTTTGAGTTCAGTCTGAACTTTAAGATGTTCAGAATGATGTGTTCAATAAAGACACTTTTTTCCCTTACACTTTTTCTACAGAAATGATCGTTAAGCCTCATATAAAATAAACATTTCTTACCTAAGACGGTTAATTTAGTTCCTCCACCAAAGTAAGCCTCTGAAGCACCAGAGTCACAGTGGACTTCAACTGTGCTCAAACTGAAGGGCTGCTGATCGACTCTAAGCTGCTTTAAACATTCACTAACACTCACTACATAACTGTAAATACACTTAAAGTGTTTAATTTAGTTTCCTTTTTTAAGACAAATACATTTGAAACAACTTTGACCTTTTACTCACCGAGAACAGTCAGTTTAGTTCCTGGCCCGAAGTAAGCTTCGTAATTGACACAGCGCTCCGGCTTAGTGTCGAAAAGCTCTGAACTGAACTTAAACCACGACAGCTTATATTTTGAACGATTCTTATCGTACTGACGCGGTTTTCACGTTTACATTTGTGCTGTTTAAAAGTCTGAGACTCACCTAAAACAGTCAGTTTAGTTCCTGGTCCAAAGTACGCTTCGTTCCAGTCGTCACAGTGAAACAGCGACAAACATCAAACCTCTCTGTATTTCTTTTTGACTTATTATAATGAAGTTTGGACTTTTACTTTAATCCATACTAAGACTCTGAGACAAACATTGTAAAAAGCTGAATTATTTACCTAAAACTGTGAGTTTAGTTCCTGGTCCAAAGTACGCTTCGTTGGCATTGTCACAGTGCAGAAACACTGAACATCAAACTCTTCTGTCTTTATACTTTACAATCAACTCTGTGAAGTTTTGACAATTATTCCCATCTACACCACGACTCTTAAGTGAGTTAAATTTATCCAATAAAAGTAAAAAACTCCGAAATATTTACCTAAAACAGTCAGTTTAGTTCCTGGTCCAAAGTACGCTACATCAGCATTGTCACAGTGCAGAAACACTGAACAACAAACTCCTCTTTCTTTCTCTATTTTTTCTGTCTTTGTGAAGATTTTAACTTTATTTATAGTTATACCTAAACTCTCGAGTATGTAGAATTTATCAAAATAAGGTAAGAAACTTAAATATTTACCTAAAACTGTCAGTTTAGTTCCTGGTCCGAAGTACGCTTCGTTTAAGTTGTCACAGTGCAGAAACACTGAACATCAAACTCTTCAGATTTCCCACCTTTAAATCAACTCTGTGAAGTTTTTACTTTAATTTCTATCTGTATTAGTCTTTGTAAGTTTATTAATCTATTAACATATACACAAAAATGAGAAAAATATTTACCTAAAACTGTCAGTTTGGTTCCTGGTCCAAAGTAAGCAGGGTAAGTGTTGCTCACAGTGCAGAAAGACTGAGCAACAAACTCCCATGTTTTTCTCAACTTTAAATCAACTCTCTTAAGTTTTTACTTTTATGTCTACCTGTATCAGACTCTGAAGTTTGTTTAGTTTATAAAGATATACACAGAAAAAGAGAAATATTTACCTAAAACTGTGAGTTTGGTTCCTGGTCCGAAATAAGCTTCAACGTTGTCACAGTGCAGAAACACTGAACATCAAACTCCTCTGTCTTTTTCTATCTCTACTTAACTTTAAACTTTTATTCCTTTCTACAGTAGGACACGTATATTAGTGACTTTTGTCTAAATAAAGTAATAAAAGCAGATGTATTTACCTAAAACTGTGAGTTTGGTTCCTTGTCCAAAGTAAGCAGGATCAGTGTAGCTCACAGTGTCTCTGTTCAGCTCAATATTTCAGACTTTTTGCTTCAACAGTATTTTCCTCTCTTTCATATCGAGGATTGGACTATTTGAAGTTTTTGTTTCAGTCTATTAAAGTAATAAAAGTTGAAACGTACCCAGAACTGTGAGTTTGGTCCCCTTTCCAAAGTAAGCTTCAGTTCCAGTGTCACACTGAAAGTCTCCTCCACCAAAAAGTCTCCAAACTTTCCAGAATCTTCTTGTGGAGACGGAGCGATAATCCAGAGGATGAAGGAGGTTTAAACATGCAGGATGAGCTTCATGGTGTTCAGGTTAGTTTTCTGTTTGTGGAGAGGAGAAAAAGAAGCTGACAGATGTTTCTCTTCTGGAGTAAAAGTCGTGTAAAAATGTCATTTCTGCAGGTTTTTCTGCTTGTAATCAATCTTTTCTCTGCTCATGTGTTGTCTGGTCGTGTTCAGCTTCATTTTGGAGGTTTTTCTGCTCTCCTGACAGCCTGCAGCCGTCTGCACAATGTGTTTTAATAGGAGGAGGTTTTTGTACGGCGGCTCTATTGGAATGTATCACCGTGGCCCCCTGTCCCCACGGTGAAAAAGCATTAGACAAAAACCTACAGAGGGTTTGCGTCTCTGCTCCTCCGTATCTCAGTCTCCATCTCTGTGAAGCCTGTGAGAGCAGCTGTGCAGCTCCGCTCAACGACAACAACGAGGAGCCCACGGCTGCTATTCCTGTGAGAGCTAAGAAAAGATCAAGAAGAAGAGGAAGAAGAAACTGATCTGAGATGATCTCTCATCAGAGGGAGGGAGGGAGGACTCTGCTGGTCACACCTCTTCATCCAAACAAACAGCTGGGAACTCAAAAAGAGGAACACGCACCGCTTCATGTCTCATACTGCACATTTGCTGCACTGCACTAAGAGATGCTGATCTATGATCATATTCTATGCTCGGCTTATTCCGGAGACGATCAGTTCTCTGTCTTTGTTTCTCTGTTTATATAGAGACGTCTACAAACCAGATTAATCGGCACAAACAATTAAGTCCATTATGAAATATGTCACATTCAGCTTTATAGACCAATCTTCTTCTGCAGTCCAGTCATGGACGGTTCATGATATATAACATATGTATGTGTTAGGAGAGCAGATAAAAGCAAAAAGACCATAAACAGACTAGAACTGAAACTATAGTTATCGCCTTTAATTGGACTTCTATCTTTTTCCAGAGAATTTTCAGGCAAGAATCAATTTACAAGTACAAGTATTTGATGACAGCATGCATCCTTTTAGCTCGTTTCTATCAGGCTGTTTCCCTAACGACCGATAATGTAATTTACCAAAACAATCCAATCCAATCTGCTTTATTTATAAAACACATTTTAAAAAACATTTAAGTTTACCAAAGTGCTGCACAATAAAATTAAAAGAAAAGAAAACATCAAGATGAAATGGATAAAAGCAGGTAAAAAAGAAAATGTTTAAAATGAAATAAAAACACAAAAGCATAGAGGAAATAAAGGTGATAAAAGGACAGAGATTTTAAGACGTGATTTAAAATAAAAAAAAAACAATCAACAAACGCATTAGCGAGTGTGTACCTGTATTTTAAGTCCTGCATTATTAATAATTGCCTTTGCAAGATTGTATCTGTCAATGTAGTTATTATAGAAATTATATGGTATCTTTAAATTGAATATATGTTGAATCCATTATAAAGTCATAATGGTGCTGCACTCACTGTGAGTGTTCGGGGTCCTGACGAGATTTAAAGTCTGTTACTAAAGGTGCTATATCAATAAACTTATGATCATTATTACTGCATACTGCAAATTACATGGCATTTCATGTTACACTATAAAAAATGTATTATACAAGAACAAGAACATTAGATTGTTCTTTTTTCTCCTGAAAAATGTTCAAAAAATTTGACATTTTTAAAAACGGGAAATTAAACTTTGTTGATGTAAGAAGGTATATGAAGAATTTAATCACAATAATCAGGTGGAGTTCCCCAAGGCTCCATCCTCGAGCCTCTTGTGTTTAATTCAGTTGATGGAATCATCTGTAAATAAGTATCCAATCAGAACTATCAGGATATTTATAAGTATAAGGTTTATACTGGCTGCATCTTCCTGCTCATTATCCTGTTTTTTTGTTTTTACACTTAAATGATTTCAGTAAACATTGACTGCAGTGACCTTTATTTCCACCTTTGATTGTAATCCTATGTTATTCCTGTAGAGGTCAGTGTGCGTTAACCTCTTGATTGTAATTCACTGAACCTTTTATATAATGAGTTAAAATGACTGTAGAGGAAAGATTAAACTTGTTCTCATTGTCGCACGGCTCAGTCGCTGTAATAAAACCCAGTTATGGTTCATGTTCAGTATTAATCTGACAGCGTTTACACCTGCTGTCTAATCTAAACCATCAGCTCTGTGGTCTCACAGGAACCAAACTTTGTAGTTTTGTTAAACTTTTGATGAACTACAGAATTTTATTATGCTGATTTAAAACTTTCTTTTTTAAGTTTGTTGTCATGTGATGCTGCTTATTTGTGTTTTTTTTCTAATCAAAATGCTAATTTAATTTTACTTCGGACAGTTCTTTATTTTATTTGTAAATCTTTCAAATCTACATGCCATATTTCTAACTTTGTGTTGTTGTACGGCGGGGCATGAATTTGAAGTTTTGATTTATAGTTCAGTTATTCAGATTAGAGTCTCTTGTCTTGTCTGAGTTGTTATTGAATACCTCTCGCTTGGTTGAAACTAAATGTTTGTAAGATTTTATTTGACTACTATGTTATCAAACTAAACCACATCTCCTCCTGTGAGCCACCTGTGTCTCTGTTATTTGTATGGCTGTCTGCTCTCTTTCCATCACTGTGACTGGCGGCGCAGTAGTAGGTGCTGCTGTCATTTGGGAGCAGGCCGGTGATCTGAAGAGGGAAGCTGTTTTTGAACGAATCGATGGTCGCCTTGAATCTCCCCGTGGTTTTGTCGTACTCTTTGGTGACGAACTCTATTTCAGCTCCAGGGTGGACTTGTCGGTACCAGAACATGGTGTAGCTGCTCATGCTAAACCCCATATTCAGGCTGCATTTAAAGTTCACCGTGAGACCTGGGCGAGAGATCTGATCTTCAGACTGAAGAACTTTAACAGTGAGACCTGCAGCACAAACAGGAGGAAGTTAAAACTGTGTCTCAACTCCATATTCAGTTTCCAAATATGTGATACAACCAGTAAATGTTATGAAACTCTATCATTAGAGTACCTGTTTCTTTTTGTTAATCCAGATTAAGTAAATAAAACCCACCTGAGTGTAGAAGAAGAAACAGATTAAGCATAATAATCAACATGTTGGCGATGAACCATCCTACGGCTGAATGAGGCAAAGCAACTGTGCCGCACCATCAAGACAAGAAGTCACATGATCATGTACGAATATAGATGTGACTGTAATTCTGATTGGTTGAAGAGAAAAGATTATTTAATCTAAAAGAACAGACTTATGTCATGACAGACTAATCAATGGTAGAATATTTAAAAATATATGTTTCTTATAAATAACTATGGGTGCAGTAAATGCCATACATTGATTAATCTAGAACAGACTCTTTTGACAGTGATGAGCACTGATGGAATGGGATTAACCCGACCTCTTAGGCTACGTTCACACTGCAGGTTATGATGCGCAATTCGGATTATTTGTTAAATCCGATCGTTCACATTACAACAACGAATGCGTCCGTGAAGTGACCCGCATGCGCACAAATTGCTTTCCGCGCCTGTTTGTGTTGTCGAACAATGGTAATGTTTGTCGCATATTGATGATGTATCGGTCGGATGAACGAGACCTGAGCGTCCACACTGCAGTCACATCGGATACATATCCGATTTATGTCCACATACAAAAGAGGCCTGGGTCGGATTTTGAAAAATCCGAATTGCACTGTTCACACTTACATGAAAAAATCAGATATGTGTCACGTTTGGTTAAAAAATCGGAATTGACCTGCAGTGTGAACATAGACTAATTCAGGTGACTTATTCAATTGTGAAGGCTCCGCCCACTTTGTAACCTTCTTACCCAACAAGTACAGTGTTCCTCAAGGTCAACTACCAAACATCTCATGAAAAAAAAAATGTTTCGATGAACACCAAATACATTTACCAAACACTCATTCGTTTCTTTGCCAATCAGAGGCGAAGGAGGGCGAGACTTTCCCCTACTGTGCTACAAAAAAAATATCGTCCACCGGGGGAAACGCTGTTCAAACTGAGCGTCATCACAGCGACTCTCGGTGACTCTCCCACTGAATGTGTACAATGCTATTGCGCAAGTGGTGGAGTGTGTACACTTCTTTTACAGAACATTATCGCACTTCAGAATCTCCTAACCCTAACCCGACAGACGACGTTTCACAGCCATAAGGAATAACCAATCGGAGCCCAGCACTTCTAGCCAATCAGAGGCGAAGAAGGGCGGGACCTTCTCCTACCGTCAAAATAAAAAAAAAGAAGAAGGAAAAAATTCGCCACCCTGGGGACAAGCTGTTTGAGCCGAGCGTCGTCACAGCGACTCTCGGCGAAGGCGCACAAAGCTACTGCGCAAGTGGTTGAGTGCGTACAACGCTACTGCGCAATGTTGGTTGGTTTCAGGAAATGGAGAGAAAACGCGGAATTACCGAGAGATTTTTTGGCGGAAGGCGGATAAACAGTCTATGGTCAAAGGCAGCAGTTCTACTCCCGACCGGCACGTCAGGCTCGCGGCTGAGATCAACTGAACTGTGAAAGGATTGAATCGTGTCTCGGAGTGATTCCATTCACGTCGTTCTTTTTAATAAATCGTTCATGAACGACACAACAGGAAGTCAGAAGGAGCTGCTGTTGTCCTCGAGGTAAGACGCGATTTCTTCTGCTAGCACGTCGACCATTTTGTCCTCTGCCGTGTTTCAGACAAATTATTCGCCATTTCACATCTTTAATCGTGTCAGAAGTCTAACTAAGCTTATATGAAAGTTTCCCCGTCTAACTGGTTGATTTAGCTGATGAATTTCGATATAACACCCTTTTAATGGCAGGTGTTTTTTTAAGTGAGGTGTTTCAAACGTTCGGTTAAGCTAACCTTGTGTGGCTCGTGGTTAAAGGTCGTTTTTCGGTGTTTGGTCGTGGAAGTTTTGGCGTTGACTCAGGAGGATGTTAAAGGTAGTCATATTTTACATCCACTCCTTGATTTGTTCAGCACATTTACTCATAGTTTGTGTGTGTGTGGACACAGTCTCCTGGTATCAGTATAATGTGGATTTGTGTGTGACAGCTTTGTTTTGTTTACTTATTGGTCATTTTCCACAATCTCTCAGCCTGTGGGAACATATGTCAAACAGAAGAGGCTCCAGGGGAGAGCCTTGGGGGGCCTCCAGATGTTAAAGGTAGGAGGGAAACTGTTGAAGAAGCATCGATTTTTGTGGTGTATTGACAAAAAAGCTTTTAATATCAGTCAATAGTTATTAGTTATTGATGACATTTGGTAATATAACAATATCGCTGTGTTTTGTTTGGTCTGTGTAGTCAACATTTGAACATTTCTGAGCGGCCCGCTCTTTCTGACTGTAAACAAAGCCGTTCTCCGCCTCCCCCAACCTGATGGTTGTGAGGCAGACGCTGCTCCCCTGTGTCGTTCAGGAGCCCAAACAAAGTTAGCGTGCTACAATGTCGAACAGTAGAAACCAACCAGAAAGTTCGTAAAACTGTCTGAATCCTCCTTTGGCCACGACTGCCGACACAAGCAAGGAAACAAAGTAAATACTGGAGACTCTGGAGGAATAACGGGCGCTTAAAAAGCCGGACAAGAGCTAAAAAGCCGGGTCAACATAGTGTAAACAATGGATTTTTAATCAGTGACTCTAATACCTTAAGCCTTGTCTCTCTGACACTTGAACCTGAGAATAAAAAGGAAATAGAGAGAAGCAGGTTTTTAGAGAGGGAGCGGCATTAAACCACATCACTGTGTCTCTGGCAGCGCAGAAATATACAGCAGAGTCTGACGGGTTCACACTGTGAATAATCAGACCTCCAGTTTTGATGTCCTGTCTTGTTATCTCATAACCTTTTTTAAACTGGTCCTCATAGACCGGGGTAGTTGTTCTGAAGGTGTACCCAATCAAATGCATCAGACCGCTTGGTGTCTGCTGGTACCAGAGCATGTTGTCGAGATTTCCATCATCATGCTCACATTTAAAGTCCACTCTGGTAGTTACATTGACTATCTGTGGACCTGTGGATGGTTCAAATGTGACGCTTATAGTTTGATCTGTGGAGAAAAAGATAATTTGATCAGTATGAAAGACAAGGTAGAAATAAAGTGTAATAACACAACTTTATGAGTAAAAATTACATGGAAGTAAGAGGAGCAGGAACCCGATCACAGTTGAAGACATCTTTAAGGCTCCCTCATCTGTTTGTGTCTCATTAACAGGAAAGAGAGAAGCAGGTTTTTAGAGAGGGAGTGGCATTAAACCACATCACTGTGTCACTGGCAGCGCAGAAATATACAGCAGAGTCTGACGGGTTCACACTGTGAATAATCAGACCTCCAGTTTTGATGTCCTGTCTTGTAATCTCATACCCTTTATCAAACTGTTGCTCATTGACCGGCTCACTTGTACCATAGCTGTACCCGATCAAATGCATCAGACCGCTTGGTGTCTGTTGGTACCAGAGCATGTTGTAGAGGTTTCCATCATCATGTTTGCATTTAAAGTCCACTCTGGTAGTTACATTCACTATCTGTGGACCTGTGGATGGTTCAAATGTGACGCTTTTAGTTTGATCTGTGGAGAAAAAAAACAGTTTACTCACAAAGACGAAATATGCAGAAAAAAATAATCTTGTGCTTTAAAGAATAGTTGTTTTCATGTCTTTACATGTAAGTATGAGGAGTAGGAGTCCGATCACTGCAGGAGACATGCTGCCTCATCTGTGTGAGTCTCTCTGACAGAGAAGAGCAGAGGGTTTTTAGTGAGGGGGTGGCGTCAGACCACATCACTGTGTTACTAGCAGCGCAGAAATACACAGCAGAGAGCGACGTGTTCACTCTTTTTACAATCAGAGATCTTTTCACTGCACTTTCTTTTGTGAGCTCAAACTGTTTATCAAACCCGGGCCCATAGGCCGGGGAGTCTTTATATCCATATGCAATGAGGCTCAGAGCCGGGCTCTCCTTTTTCTGCTGGTACCAGAGCATGAATGTGAGAGCTGTGTCATTGTGTTCACAGTTGATGTGGACGTCTTTGTCGGCCTCTACGATCTGGTCAGGAGACTGATCAAATTTAACAGCAGCAGAGCTCAGCTGACCTGTGGAGAGAGCAGATTTAGAAGAAGTGAGGAGGCGAGGAGATAACGAACATGTGAACATAGTACAGATTTATTTGTGATCGTTTTACTTTTCTGAGGATCTAATTTTAATATCTTACATGAAACCAAAAGGAAGAGAGACCCAAACGTGAAGAAGAGTGAAGAAGACATGGCTGAGCACTGCAGGAGGGAAACGTACCTCCTGATAAAAGTCTGAGTGTGAAGAGGGAGGCGTCTCTGCGGTCGAATTCACCACAGATTCCTCTCTATCAAAGCATGTGCCTCCACCTGATGGTAGACTTTATGTACAGCTGCTCTGAATTACATTCAGGTATCAATATACCGGTCGTTTGGCCTCGCAGTGGTAATTTTTAAATCCATAGAGGATAACACGGGGTGTCCCTCCAGCAGACACGTTCACAGCGTGCTTCTCCGTCTCCGATAATAACATCAGAGAGGGCATGAATGATTGACAGGTGTTGATGACACGTCATTCTCAGCCTGCGCTCATACCGGGTAATATTAAGATGAACTTCATAGATCAAAATTGAAACCAGGAAATAAGCAACAGTCAAGTCAGGTCAAGTCTCAAGTCTTTGATTTTAGGCCAAGAATCAAACTGTTCAACAATTTATTCAAAGAATTAGTGGATTTCATCATCTAAGGTGGATAATAACGCTGTAACATTTAGAGAATCTGGAGAAATCTCTGTACAAAAGGGACGAGGACCGGAAAACATCCAGTATACTGAATGGTCCTGATCTTTTGGCCCTCAGGCAGCACTGAATTAAACTAGCAGGAACCCGATCACAGCTGGAGACATCTTTAAGGCTCCCTCATCTGTGTGTGTCTCATTAACAGGAGAGAGAGAAGCAGGTTTTCAGAGAGGGAGTGGCATTAAACCACATCACTGTGTCTCTGGCAGCGCAGAAATATACAGCAGAGTCTGACGGGTTCACACTGTGAATACTCAGACCTCCAGTTTTGATGTCCTCTCTTGTAATCTTGTACCCTTTATCAATCTGTTGCTCATAGACCGGGTCATTTGGGTAGTAGGTGTACCCGATCAAATGTATCAGACCGCTTGGTGTCTGTTGGTACCAGAGCATGGTATCGAGATTGCCATCATCATGTTTGCATTCGAAGTCCACTCTGGTAGTTACATTCACTATCTGTGGACCTGTGGGTGGTTCAAATGTGACGCTTATAGTTTGATCTGTGGAGAAAAAAACAGTTTACTCATAAAGACGAGATATGCAGAAAAAAATAATCTTGTGCTTTAAAGAATAGTTATTTTCATGTCATTACATGTAAGTATGAGGAGCAGGAGTCCGATCACTGCAGGAGACATGCTGCCTCATCTGTGTGAGTCTCTCTGACAGAGAAGAGCAGAGGGTTTTTAGTGAGGGGGTGGCGTCAGACCACATCACTGTGTTACTAGCAGCGCAGAAATACACAGCAGAGCGCGATGTGTTCACTCTTTTTACAATCAGAGATCTTTTCACCGCACTTTCTTTTGTGAGCTCAAACCCGGGCTCAGCTTTCGGGGCGTCTTTAAATCCAGATGCAATCAGGCTCAGAGCTGGGCTCTCCTTTTTCTGCTGGTACCAGAGCATGAATGTGAGAGCTGTGTCATTGTGTTCACAGTTGATCTGGACGTCTTTGTCGGCCTCTACGATCTGGTCAGGAGACTGATCAAATTTAACAGCAGCAGAGCTCAGCTGACCTGTGGAGAGAGCAGATTTAGAAGAAGTGAGGAGGCGAGGAGATAACAAACGTGAAAATAATACAGACTTATTTGTGATCGTTTTACTCGTCTAATGTCGTCTGAGGATGTTATTCTGATATCTTACATGAAACCAAAAGGAAGAGAGACCCAAACGTGAATAAGAGTGAAGAAGACATGGCTGAGCACTGCAGGAGGGAAACGTACCTCCTGATAAAAGTCTCAGTGTGAAGAGGGAGGCGTCTCTGCGGTCGAATTCATCACAGATTCCTCTCTATCAAAGCCTCATGCATGTGCTGTGCCTCCACCTGATGGTAGACTTTATTTGTACAGCTGCTCTGAATTACAAACAGGTATCAATATGCATTTTAAGCTTATTTTTATTATGATGGATCTTTTATTCCAGGACTCTATTTCTACTTTTTTATTCTGGGCCATATTATGACATTTTTGGGATATAAATGAAGAAATTTGTTTAACCCAGCAGATGCAAAACAGGCTGAAAAATTTATGATGCTCAAACAAACATCTGCAGGAAAATCTTCTGACTAATTAGGTTAATTTCCAAAAGTTTAGTACTAACACCAGGTATTACGAGAGGATCCCAGAGAGTCAGATTGTTAAAACAATTTAATGACAATTTACCTCAACATAAAACTGCAAATAATTGTGGGATTTCATCAGCTATGGTGCATAAAAACTAGGGCTGGGCGATAAACTGAAAATTTACCATTACTGAAATTTACGACATTTTGCCCATATCAGTATATTCGGAGTCAGAAAAAAATAAATAAATCAAAATAGGTTTTGGATGTGTGTAGGTAGGCTATGGTCTCATGTCTCTTTAAGATGCTGTCCTACGTCAGAGACGTGACTCTGCCCCATCCAGTCCGTAACAAAGAGGGAAAGACAGGTGAGGAGATGGAGGACGGAGAGAAAGTTGTAGCGGCTGAAGTAGACGAAGTTAATGTGGGAGGGGGTGAGCAGCTTGTGGAGTAGTTATCGTCTATTTATTGTTATCGAGGTGAACTGATCAATATCGTGATATTGATTTGAGGCCATATCGCCCAGCCCTAATAATAATGCTGGGACAAAACCCAAAAAACATTCACTTAATGGTCCTCATCTTCAAACCCTCAGACTGCACTGCATTAAAAACAGACAGGACTCTGAAGTGGAAGTCACTGCATGAGCTCAAAAGTACCTCAAAAGCGAACAGTTTGTTTCTGCTTTTACAAATGCGGGTTAAAACTGAACCGTGCTTCATGAATCAGAATCAGACACTTCATTGACAAATGTTGTTTTCGTCAAACACAGGATATTTAAACATCCTTGACAGAGTCGTCTTTACCTGTTTTTTTTCTGTAAAGTCATCAGAGTCTAACCCGGTCAAAAAACAAACACACTTCAGTTTTTAGACTCTCTCCTCCTCTCTGTGAAGTTTCCTTCATTCTGATCATTTATAATGTGAATCAGGATGTGAGGGCGGGTCTCTCCTGCTGTATATTTTTGTCACAGTCCTGAGGTCTACCGCAGCACCGTGACAAGCTGCACACAGATAAACGGCCTCATCCTTCTCCTGAACGCTCTCTATCTTCAGATTCCAGAGCTTCTCGCTCACTCTCACTGCTTGGAAACCAGGTTTGAATTCATCTTCATATGTTGGCGTGCCTGCTACTAACGACACTATTAACTGAAAACCCCGTCCTCCTGTCTGTCTGTACCAGTAAAGGTATTCATAATCAGATTTATTCTGGTAGCAGTTCATTTCTGCGGAGTCACCAGGAGGACTGGAGATGTTTTCAGGCCACTGAGTGATCAGCAAAGACCGAGAAACACCTGAAACACAGAGAACAAGAGACGGCATGAGAACACCTTCATTTTAAAGTTTAACATGATGCTGTTATTACACCAATGCCAGGACATTTTCATCCATAATTCACAGAGAAGACATCTTGTTTTTGCCTTTTCTGAGAGGTGATAAGTTTACCTGCAGCCCAGAGCAGACAGAGGGTCAAGGCTGTGAAGTTAGGACTCATTCTGAGAGGAAATGAGTGGAGTGCAAAGAAAGTGAGAGAACATCTGAGACGTGAGGAGGAAATGACTTCAGGTTTTCACGTGTTTAGTATAGAAATTTGTAGGCGGTGCTTAAGGTAACAGAACGTTATCTTCACTGTGAACCCCGGATTCAAGGTACAGGAGAGCAAAACTGTCATCGTTGTCGTGTTTGTGTTCACACTGAGATGCTTCGACTTCAGTTTGTAGATCTTTGTAGAGATTTATTTGCAGATATTTCACAATCTTAACCAGACCGTACACTTATCTTCTTTTTTAGGCTTAACTCTAAAGTTTCTGTGAGAAACGTTCAGTTAGTGTCAGTTTTGGCGCCCCCCTGTGGACAAATCAGCCTTTACATTTGTCTTTCAGTTTTCTGGGACTGCTGGCTGCTCTGAATAATTTATTTCCTTTTAAGTCCAACAAGAAAGACACAAGATTTTCCCAGACTCTGACATCACCTATTAGCGAATGATTAATTTAGCTTAATTTTGACTGTTTTCTGACTGTTTTCTGACTGTTTTCTGGCTTACGGACCGGTCAGTTTGTGCTTTCAGAATATTGTGAGTTCACAAACTGCTCGGTGAGATCTAGAAGACTTGGATGATGTGAAACCTACAAGACTGAAAACAGTTTTTTTTCTCATGACCAGCAGCTCGGATTAGGGCTGGGCGATAAACCGAAAAATTTACAGATACTGAAATTTATGACAATTCATTTCCACGTCATTTTGCCCATGTCAATATATTCTGTGTCAAATCAATAAATAAGTAAAAGTTGTTTTGGATGTTTGTAGGTAGGCTATGATCTCATGTCCCTTTAAGACGCTGTCCTACATCAGAGACATGACTCCACCCCATCCAGTCTGTAACAAAGAGGGAAAGACAGGTGAGGAGATGGAGGACGGAGAGAAAGTTGGAGCGGCTGAAGTAGACGAAGTTAATGTGGGAGGGGGTGAGCAGCTTGTGGAGTAGTTATCGTCCATTTATCGTTATCGAGGTGAACTGCTCAATATATCGTGATATTGATTTGAGGCCATATTTCCCAGCCCTAGCTCTGATACCATGAAAACAAACTCATGATCTTACATCTCTGTGAAGTTCTTACTTGAGTAAAAATCGTCCTAATGTGATGTTTTCTTTTTCACCATATTTTTCATGTTTATGATTCTCACTGTGTGGATTTGTCTCACAGACTTTTACATCTGGATCTGTTTCCTCAGACCAAGATAAGACCAAAAAACCAGATCCCATGTTCTCCGAGGATAAACCGTCACTTCCTCTTTATTACACAGTTCAGGTTTGATGCAGGTGTGAGTTTGAGTTTTTGTGGAGGAGTCAGAGGAGATGAAGCACCGTGTCTACTGGCTGCACAGAAGTACTCTGCACTGTCTGTCGGCTTTATTTCGGAGATGACGAGCTCGGCGTTGCGTTTGGAATGTCCCGTGATGTTGAAACGCGCCTCAAAGTTCTTCTCCAGGTTTGGATTCTGGTAATGAAGCAGTCCGATCAGCTCCATGGCTCTCGGACCTCCTCCGCCTTTTCCTGCCTTGTGCTGGTACCAAAGCATGTAGGGATAGTTGTTGTCTCCATGGTGACATTTAAGACGGGTTTCTTCCTGCTCAGGCTGGATCAGCTGATGTGGAGGTGATTGCTGGATTTCCAGCGGTAACACAGAGTCTAGAGGAAGAGGATAAAAACGTGAAGTGAACTCACACAGTGTTGGTGTTGTAATCACTTAAACACATGATCCTGACCTGTGAGTACAGACAGAGAGAACAGCAGAATGACAGACGACATGTCAAACAGGATCCCTGCACAGAGACTGGAGTCAGATCCTCTAACCGGCGGTCTTTAAGGAGGTTTTGATCACATGATCACTGCGGTTTCCTCTTCAGAGTTTTTGTACGAAGGCGTCCCTGTTTTTATGACTGTGCCTCCAAGCTGCTCCAAAATATTCGCCGCTGTGTTCAGGGTGTCTCAGGTTCTTGATGAGGAGATGAGCCTCTTTCTCTCCGTCCCCGCTCACCTCGAAGTGGCTTTGAAACGGCAACTCGACATAAGGACTTTCATATCTCACGTAGGCGATCAGCTCCAGGGAAGTGTTCCCCGAGGAGCGCCGATACCAGAGGACGGTGTCATAGAGCTGGATCTGATGGCTGAAGCTCATCTTGACTTCACCGTCGGCTTTCATGAGAAGGTTGGATGGAGTCTGAGACACTTGTTTGTCTTTACTGAGAGAGACTCCTGGAGACAGAGACACAGTGGAAGATAAATGTTAATCAAAGACAGAGACGCAGCTGAAAAGACCTCTTTAATGTGAGGGTACCTCTGATCCAGAACGAGGCAATGATGGAAACCAAGAGACAAGAAGACATCATGATGAATTTGAAGGACAGGCCGGTCTCTGCAGTTCTTATTGAATCAGAAGGGAGGAACAGGAAGTGATGTAATGTTGACGCAGTAGAGGTTGGCGTAGAAACCTTTTTCTTTTTTTGTTTAATTTCCTGCCAGAAAGAGCCGGTGTCAGCAACTAAACAGTGATGGGCACGGCAGTTCTTTTAGATGAACTGAATCACTGAAATCAGTTCACTAAAAAGATTCGTTTAAAAGATTTGTTCACCAAATCACCGAATCATACAGCGCTTGGTGGGAGGAGCCTGCGACTCCGACTTCCTTTAATTGGGAACTAAATTTGTTAAAACAACGGGGAACAACGGTCGCCAAAGTGTATCCTTCAGATGAAAATGACCCCGGAGAGTGTAGTTCACTGAATGATTCGTTCACCAAGTGATTCAGGCGTCCCTCCTTCCCTGCGGCGGCTTGCCGGCTGCCTCCCCGGCAATGCTGCGAGCTTTAGCAGCTGCACTGATGACAGCTCAACTGAACAGAGAAACAAACAAATCATTTTAGGAAGTGATTCGGTTCAGTATGTTCACTGAAAAGATTTGTTTCTATTGAACGAATCATTCACTACAACCAAAATGAAACCGTCCTTCTTCACGACCACAAGTTTGAATACGCTTAACCATAAAAGATGATGAAAAGGTTTAAGTCGTGTGGCTCACATCGACACCTTAATTGAGCGAAATTAATCATATCTACAAACATCTCAAATACTCGGTGGTTTTGATGCTGTGGTGGAGAAGAAATCTTGATTAAAGTGGTTCATAAATTTATTTGAGTCAAGGTTGGAAAAGGGAAGTTAAGTTTAATGATTGATAAAAATATAAGAAACCAAATCAGTCCAACCCTGAGGCTCGTTTGAGGAAGACTCGGTCTCTGACCCACTTTCAGCCGAGAATCAGGGGGAGGTTTTTGTCAGGAGCAGGTGGCTGTTCGATGTACTGTGGTGAACTCGCAGCACAGAAGTATGTTGCGGTGTGTTGGGGCGCTTTTAGATCCACGATGGAAAGTGAAACATTCTTCTGGTCTCCCATCAGATCTCCAGATAGTTTGAAATGTTTTCTAAAGGGCTCCTGCACGCTGTCATTGCTAAACCCTGCGTATCCATATCCAACGAGTGTCAGAGCGCTGTCTCCAGGTGATAGCTGGTACCACAGCATCATTCTGTAGTCCCTTTTTCCATGGGAGCAGAAGAGCTGCACACCTTCACCGGGCTTCTTAAAGACAACAGGAGGATCCTGGTGGACCTGAATCCCCAGACAAACATCTGCAGGATGTAGAGGTGACAGATGTTAGACCTGGAGGTGAATGGTTAGACAGATGTGACTGCAGAATTAAAGAGCTGTTACCTGTGAGCAAACAGCAAAAGACGAATCGAATCATTTTGAAGTGAAGTGCTGAGTTGATCTGAAGTCGCAGAAGAAGAAGTGCAGGGACAGGAAACTGAAGACAGGATCTCTGCTGAGAGGTCTTTCTCACCAGGAAGTAGACCTGATCCAGAGAGGAGGAGTGGCTTCATGCAACCGTACAAAGAACTCAGAAGTATCTCAAAGTAAACTCAGCTGTAGGAAGTCAACGACTGACATAAATGTAGACAACTTGGGTTGTCTGATACGCAACTTTTGAGTGTATTTATAGTGTATTTTTCCTGTTAACTATCAGGATCCCACCCACCTAAGTGTCAAAAACTTTGAAAAACTTTTAATGCTAAATTTCCAGTCATTACAGTCTTTGCTTCTCTTTAAATTAGAATAATGAGAAAAGTGAACAAAGTTAAATGATTTAAGTTTTCTTTATTTAAATTTTGATGACTTTGGCCCGTACATAAAAAGTCATTAAAAGGATCTTAAATAGATAAATGTTGAACTTCTGAAGAATTAGTTCATTCCACCTTCAGTCCTCGGTCTGGACTCTTTAACCATGAATGACAGCATCAGTGGGACCTGACCTGGGGGGGTCACTGAAGCCCTTCTTCGCAGGTCTCAAGTTCTGGTCCAGTGTCTCTGTCATCTTCCCGCTGATTCTGTACGAGGGGGTTCAGCTCAGGCCGGTCAAGCGTTGTAATATCATGGTCATCAAACCATGTGGCGGGAGTTTTGGCGCTGTGGGCAGGTGCTATGCTAATGGAAAAGGAAATCAGCACCTCAGCCCTGCAGAGACAGGTGCTTCATAATGAGAAACTGAAACTGATCTTTCATCGGTCTGCACATGGAGGTTATTTTATAAAATATCCTTTTATTGAGCTTCCCAATGTTTATCAAAAACCCTCTCCTTGGATACGATTTTAGAAATAGTTATTTTCTGTTTTTTTATTAAAATAAACCAACCAAATTGAGACACACTTGTCTCAGCTGAGGATTTAGCTTCATCAAACCACAATCCAACCCCAGAGGCAGGTGTCTCTCTGCAGTTTATTTCATATCTTCCCTAAAACCATTGATAAAAAAACAGCAGAGATGGTTTTTGTTATACTCAGAGGGGATTTCTCTCGGCGTGCTTCTCTGGCTGCGCAGTAATAAACTGCACTGAGCTCTTTTCTTACACTTTCAATGATGAGAGAGCCGTTCTTCTCGGTGCTTCCACCTAAATCTCCAGACATATTGAAGTCTTCTCTAAATCCCTCCTCCAGTTTGACATCTTTAAAGTACAAATACCCGATGAGTTTCAGAGCCGTGTCTCCAGGAGAGCGCTGGTACCAGAGCATCACTCTGTAGGTTTTCTCAGCATGGCTGCAGAAAATCTGAACTCTGCCTCCAGAGGTTGTGATGAGATCAGAGGGCTGGTGGACCTCCAGAGCAAGACCACCACCTAAGAAAAGACAAACTGATGATGGTAGTCGAAGGAGAAGATGAACATTTGGATGAATCAAACATGTTGAAGTCGTTACCTGAGAGGAAACACAACACGAGAAGAAGCATCATCTTGTCTGAAAGCATCATATCTAACTTTGAAGAGGAGTGGTAGACCTCCTGATCTGACTGAGGTTAAAGAAGAGGAAGAGGAGGAGATGACGAACACAGTCAGACATACAGAGAAGGTTTATTCATGACGTCACATCTGCACCCTCATGTTGACTTTAACAGCAAAGTAAAGGAACAAGAAATCAATCTGAAAAGAGGATCTAAGCGCCTCCTCCTGGCCAAAAAGAGAACTTTTTTTTACTCTAAATTTAGCAAACAAATCCTATTATCCTATTTTCCTTTTCTTGATTCATAATTTAAACAGCTTTTCCACATAATTTGACTGGAACCTTAAAAAAACAGAGTCATTTGGGTTCATTCATGCTGTTTCGACTTTATCAGACTGAAGTTCAACCACAGGAGCAGGTGCTTGATTTTCCAAACCGCCGACTTTAATGAAAGTTTTTGTAAAGGCCAGAGGGGATTTGAGTCAGCGTGCTTTGCTCGCTGCACAGAAGTATACTGCCGCCTGTTCAGGTCCTGTGTCTTTGAACACGAGAGTGCTGGTCTTTTTACCACCTCCAGACAGATCTCCTGTGACATTAAACTGGTCCTTGTATTTGTCCTCAGGGGTGAATGTCCCATAGTTCAAATATCCGATGAGTTTCAGAGCGGAGTCTCCAGGGGAGCGCTGGTACCAGAGCATCACTCTGAAGTCGGTTTTATCATGGCTGCACTTAATCTGTACTTTGTCTTTGGGTTTTATGATGAGTTCAGAGGGGTACTGACTGACCTCCACCTCCACGCTCAGACTGAGACCTGAAAAATGAAGAAAACATCGACATGGTGAAAAAAAACAGATGTTTGAATGACAGTTACGGGAATCCGATGACATTTAAAGTTATTACCTATGTGGTAACAGAGCATGAAAAACCAGATCATCTTGATTCTTTTAAATGAGAAACAGTTATCATGTGAGACTGAGACTGAAACTGCCTATGAGAGCAGGTTCTGATGTAGGACTTGTCGTAGATTTTGATTGGCTATTAAGGCAGCCAATCCCCACCCTTCGTCAAACTCCAGTTCAGAGAAATGAAGAGTCACCCGGTGAAACATTATTTCTACTTTTTTTCATCTTAAATCATGACCTGTGTCCATTAAAGATAGTGTTTATATCATAACAACAACCATAGGCAACGGCTGAAGTTCCAAGTGACATTTTCCACGTTTATCTCTGATTCCAGACTGATAAATTTCTCTTTGGGGATAAATAAAATTCTTGTATTATTAGTATTTAACCAATAAGTTATTTCAAACTTGATCACTCATTAATCCTCGTAATCGCTGCAGCCTCTCTCTCTCTCTCTCTCTCTCTCTCTCTCTCTCTCTCTCTCTCTCTCGTCATGCTGAGGCACCACTTATACGTACCCAGTTATTATTAAAAACTGAGACATTAACCATTGTTTGCACCCTTCGTTTCAATGCAAATGGAGAATTGGCCCCTGAAAACCATGCTTTTTTCCAGCCAAAGTGGAGATTTTGGAAAACTCTGTTTGCATGTAAACGGAGAAAAACGAGGTTAACTGAGATTTGGGTGGCCGATGGTAGATTGGGTTAAAAGTGATGTTGTTTACAATCTGTGGTGATTATGGATGCATGCAGAGTAGCGGTTGAATTTATGCTGATAAAATCCCCTTATATTTGTTTGCAGAAAAGAGGAAGTGTTTTTGTTGGGATTCTGATTGGCTAATGTGGGCTTGAGCTTCTCGCTACACTGCCACCTACAGGTTTGGCATACTCTTGACATCATATATACGTGGGTTAGTGTAAACAAAAACTTTTCCAAAAAATAAGCAGTGTGCACGCGTTTTTTTTTGCAAACAGAGAGGGTGAAATGTCTGTTTATGAAAAAAACCTGTCATGTGTAAACGTAGTCTGAGTCTGTCCCTCTGCTTTTCAGACACACAGACTTTTTGGGCCTGATTCTACCCACTGTGAGGGAACAGTACACTTAGACTCCAAATGACTCTGTCTGATGGAGACCCAGCTGCTGCCTCTGTGAGCGAGGTTTTAGAGGATAGAGAAGAAGAGATGAAACGGCGTCAGTGTTTACAGGCTGTAGGAGATAACTGAGCGCAGCTGTTGTGTGGATCCTGATCAGGTTTTTTTTCTATAAACCATGAAAGGAGATTAAAGTCGAGTTTTTGTACAAGTGTGGAGAAGTCTGTTGTCAGTGTGCGTAACCAGCTGCACAGTAATACACTGCAGTGTGATCAGGAGCCTTTAGATTGGATATAAACAGAGAAATATTCTTGGCTTTTTGCCCGCTCAAATCTCCGGAGATGTTAAAATGCTTCTTAAAGGACTCCTCGTGATCGATATCCCTGAAGCGCACATGTCCGATGCGTTTCAGAGCGTTGTCTCCGGGGGTTTTCTGGTACCACTGCATGAGTGTGAAATCTTCCTCTTCATGGCTGCAGACCAGCTGGACTGTGTCTCCGGGTCGTGCGAGAAGAATTGGAGGAGTCTGGGTGACTTCAACTCCGAGACAAACACCTGGAGAGACAGAGGAGTGAATGATCTGAATGATCTGAAGGAACTGAAAGAGGAGATCTGAATCCTGGATGGTGACGGTGATTACCAAGGAGCCAAGAGAAGAGGACGAGTGCCGGCATGTCGTTGGAATGAACACAGAACACTGAGTCGATCTACAACTCTAGATCTCCTCTAAACCACCTTCACCGTCATCGGAGTGATGCTTGTATTCCTGCTGCTGCAGCTCCACCTACTGGAAAGATTCACAACTATTAAAAAACTCACTAAACGGATCATCTGATCGGTTTTTGTTCAGCTGCTCTCACTCGTCACATCACTGTGCTCACTGACTGCACAGAAATACACGCCACCGTCATCGGGCTGCAGGTCATTCACAGTCAGAGCGCCGCTCTCAGACTTCTCTTTGACGCTTGAGTATTTTCCTTCGGGGGCCTCACCATAGTCCGGCTTTGCACCAACAGCTGTATAGGCGACGCGGGTCATGGTCTCTCCTGGACGCTGCCTGTACCAGTACATCCTGCTATAACCAGCACCTTTGGTGTGGCTGCAGTTCATCTCGGCTGATTCAGAGACAGGACTCCAGCGGATCTCAGGGTACTGGGTCACAACCTCACTCTGGACTGTATGGATAAAATACAAGATTAAACATTAAAAGTATTTAAAAGTTTGTTCAGAAGGCTAAAATGAAGGTATGAAGGCTAATAACCATCAAATACATCTGAAGTTCACTCTGTTTTTTAGGGATTATCAGCTGTTCAAGAGTTTTTTGTTTTAATGGTGAGAATCATCTGTGAAAGAGTTCAGCCCTCGTACCTTGAATCCAGAGAGAAGAAACCGCTAACGTGATGAAGAGAGGATTCATTGTGGTGACAAATGAGACGCAGAGACTGCTGACTGAAGGTCTTTAAGAGGAGGAGGAGGAGGGATCCACAGACAGGATTACAGACTGACTGATATTGCATTTCTTAAACTTGGACAGGTATGAGGTTAGAGGAGAACATTCTTGGATGAAAACAAACCGTCTTTTTGTGGACTTTACTCAGAAATAATTTTGCATATATCCTCACCACGGCTTTTTTTTAATAAATGACCTCTCTGGAGAATATTTAAATAACTGTACCGAGGTGCTGAGAAGTCAGGGCTGTGAGTTTATTAAAATGTTGTTAAATCTGAGTGTTTTTCTACCTCTGGATTAGTTTGCCACTCAGGATTAAACATCTGCTGTTTTTAATCTGTTTCATTGAATCAAATAAAAGACACTGGTTGGGTAAAGTTAGCTGTATCTTAATGCGACATTAACAAAGTAAGTCAGAGAATTTCCTGAATGAAACTGAAACTCTCTTTCAAAACATGCTGACCTGGTTAAACTTGAGGGCCTTGTTAGTGACACCACACTGTAGACTTTGCTGTAGGGCTGGGCAATATGGCCTCAAATCAATATCCTGATTTATCGATCACCTCGATAACGATAAATAGAAGATAACTACTCCACAAGCTGCTCACCCCCTCCCACATTAACTTCGTCTACTTCAGCTGCTACAACTTCTGAACCGTCCTCCATCTCCTCACCTGTCTTTCCCTCTTTGTTACGGACTGAATGGGGTGGAGTCACGTCTCTGACGTAGGACAGCGTCTTAAAGGGACATGAGACCATAGCCTACCTACACACATCTAAAACCAACTTTGATTTATTCATTTATTTGACACTGAATATATTGATATGATCAAATGATGTCAGTTATTGTCATAAATTTTGATAGCGGTAAATTTTTGGTTCATCGCCCAGCCCTACATGCCTGCTGGTATCTCAGGTAGAAGAAAACAAAGACAGGAAGGAAAGGTTCGAAAGGTGTTTAAACTGAGACAGGAGGATTTAATGGAACAATCAGCCCTGGTGTGAACCTCAGACTTCATGTAAAGTCTGTTTATAAACACACCAGGATCTGACAGATATACGTCCAGGTGTCGGAGGCTGTGGGCTGTTCTGTAGAGGAGGAGGAGGTTATTGTACTGATGAGCAGTGATAATGTGGTGCTGTGGTAGCTTGCAGCGCAGAAGTACACTGCACTGCTGTTCAAGGCGACTTTATCAATTCTTAATGTGCAGGTCTGGTTTGCGGCTGCGTTTCCTTTTATCTGCAGTCCGGATGATGGATATCCGAGGGTTGAAACCATGTATCCCAGGTAGTGCAGCTGCCCATCCTCTGTTTGTCGGTACCACATGATTCGGTCATAGTTGGCAATGCTGTGTACACACTGTATTTCAACTGCTTCTCCAGATTTGGCGTAAATATCACTCTGGATCTGATGGACTTGGTCGCTGAGAGAGGAACCTGTGGAGAAAAAACATTACAGAGAGTACAATCATCAGTAAAAGTACTTAAAAATACTGGAATTTGTGGCATGAGTTTCACATTTAAAGCTGTTTAAACTACATTACCTGAAATTATTATGACATTAAGGGCGATGTAGAAGATGATGATCATCATGTTGTGTTTAATTCAGGATTTAAAATCCTTTCAGCGTCTTTTCATTCAGCAGAGAGTTCTTTTCTGTGAACGTTCAGCCTCTCTGTTGGTGTGAAAAACCCTCCCTCCAATGAAACCAGCTTTGAGGTAATGTCATAGAGCATTTTCCTCTTCCTGTTGTGACAGTACACATCACAGATACGCTCTACTGCCATCTTATGAAAATTAACAAGGGTCCTAGGATAGAACCCTGGGGAACACCATCAGTGACTGAAAGACATTTATCAGTGCCGCTTAATGTCCACCTGTTATTAATTTTCTGTGCTGCTAGTTTAGTTTGCAACAACAGTGGAAACTTAATGTCAGGGAGATATGGCCAAAAGGATAAACTGGAAAGGTCTTAAAACAGAGCCCTGGGGAACGCCATCAGTTAATGAAGGACTTTTATCAGTCCTGATTAATGTCCACCTGTTATTTGTTTTCTGTTACTGTTCAGATTAGTTTGCAAAAACAGTGGAAGCTGAATTTCAGTGAGATATGGCCAAAAAGATAAACTGGAAGGGTCTTAAAACAGAACCCTGGGGAACACCATCAGTGACTTAATATGGCTATGATTTCAACATTCTTAGTAGCCTAAAGACAGATAATAAAAGAATCTTGTTGAACTTTTGTAGGAGGACCTTTAGATCCTCGCCTTTATGTTTTTTTCCTGTGCTCTGGGTGATATTACTGTTTTAGAATAACTCATTATTTACAAAGTTTTAATACACCCCTAAATTCTTAATGAGCTTCTGAATATTCAAAGTTAGGAACACATAAGCTTTTTGTAAATCTTCATAAGCATTCGTCACACAGTCAGCTTTTTTTTGGCAGTTTGGTCTTTTAAAACTTTGCCTTTCATCCTTTTATTAACTTCTAAATATATTCAAATCAACTAAAAAAGGTTGTGAAGTTGTTGAAATTTGTCCCCATGGTGATTGAAACTGTGTCTGGATGTATCTGTGGTGCTTGAGGCCCCTCTCTACAGCAGGTGATTTCTGTAACAGCTCAGCGGTGCGCTCTGAGGTTTTTGTTCAGCTCTCTCCTGAGTCTGCATCGCTGTGCTCCGCTGACAGCGCAGAAATACGTGCCTCCATCTTCAGCCTGCAGACTCCTCACAGTCAGCGTTCCTTTGTGAGCGTCGGGTTTGGTCGCCCCAAACTTTTCCTTGCTGATGTTTGGTTCACACTGAGCGCCGTCTTTAGAGAAGATATTCAGTATTGGTTTCATGGTTTGTCCAGGCAGCTGTCTGTACCAGTACATCTGGTAGTAGGCTGAACCCTTTGAGTGGTTGCAGTGAATTGTTGCGTTATCCCCACTGACTCTCCACAGACTGGCGGTCTGGTCAACATCGCTTGCATTAGTTCGACCTGTATGATTGTAAAACAGTTTAAGAGTTAGAATAAAAGCAAGAACATGACTGAAGAAGTTGAGCTGTGTTGATAGTTACCTGTAGTCCACAAAATAAAGACTGAAAGTATAAAGCGGTTTAGTTTCATGAAAGTGTCCATGTTCGTCTGGAGCACACGGAGTCATGGAGAGAGAGCTGGAGGGTCTACGTGTCTTCATGTAGATATGACTATAACTGGTTCTGTGGCTCCTCCTACAGTTCAGAAGTGATGATCACTGGGCAACACTTCAAGTCTTTATAGTTTCAGACCAAAATGCAGCAGTTTGAGACTTCTGATTATTGATACAAGAACAAAAACGGCTGCTACACAACCCTAAAGTACTTCAAAGGAGATTTAATACAAAGAAGTGTTACACAATATCGACAACAACTAATCGTGATTGTTTCCTGTCAGCAGATGTATGTTTGTACCAGATCTCTGCAGTGTATTTCAAGTGCTAAATGTTGTTTGTACCAAGATTAGACTTAAATTTAATCGTGTCATTTTTTTTTTTTTTTTGTATTTTAACTTTCAATTGTGTGCGTATCCATCTGGGCCTGAAAAACCAAGGGACAGACTGTTGTTTACAAGGTTTTTACCAGCAGCTTTTTATGTTTTGGCTGATGATACAGCAGTCGCAAGCCGAGTCCTTTATTTGAGAATTTGAGAACTTTATTTGAGTGCCATATATATTTATATTTTTTCACACAAATTCAACAGTTTTTCTATAAAATGTAACTTTTGTTTCATCAGGGCAAAACCAAACCTTGGAGAAAATGATGATGATATCATAATCAGCTTTCTTACGAGAATCACAACCCACTAGCACACACACATGCTTGTTCTGCAGTTGTCCTCTCTACTTCTCTGAGTCTGGCCTTCATGGCAGGGCTGCAGGGGCGGAGCTTAGATTTGTGACATAAGAAATCTCACCGTGTCTGAGCCTGCTGTTTGGGTCTGCCAGAGATTCACAGAAACGTAATTTCACACTTATTTTTCTCATGATATGTCCTGTAGGATCAGAAAAATGAACATATGAACATGTCGACAACAAGAAAACATGATTTTCATCGGCGTTGGTATTTAACAGACAGTGTAGGACAGGTTGTTACAGAGCCAGTATCTGGAGTTTAGCTGCATCTTTATTCAGACAGAGTAAAGTGAAGGTTAGGGTCAGATGAGGTGAACAGTGAACGGTTGATAAAGTTCTCTCTGTGTTGTGGAGGCTGCAGGTGTTCATGAGTGTGTTGTCGTCGTGTGTCTGCAGACAGACTGAGGAGAGTTTTTGTCGCGACTCCAGGAGGATCTGCAGCACTGTGTCGACTGGCAGCACAGAAATACATGCCGCTGTCATCCAAAGACAGATTGGTGATGTTCAGTCTGGAGTCACTGCGTCCGTTTCCATCAAAGTTGATTTTTCCCTTCACGTCGTCCTCAGGATTGGGAAAGCGATTATTCAGATATCCCAGAAGCTTCAGACCTCTGTGCTTGTCCTGTTTGTACCAGAGAATCACATCGTAGTTCGTGATTCTGTGCGAACAGTTAATCTCACTAATGACCGATTCACCGATCTTCTTCATGAGGGACTCTGGCTCTTGCTTGACAGTCTTGGTGTCGGAGTCGCCTAAAGAAAAAGGAGAAGACACAAATTAGAGGACAGAAGTGATCAGCTGTGAAGTTTGAAAGTGATTCTCACCTCTGATTCCTGACAGGAGGAGGAGACAGAAAATGAAAATATTATAAATCATGTTTACTTAAGATTTTAAACCTTCCTGTCAGCCGTCCTCCCCGGTCCCGTCTGCTCAGCTCTGCATCCTGTATGCAGCGTTTAATGAACACAGGTGGTACCGGAGAGAGGTCACTGAGGGGTCGTCTCGATTTGTTGAGGGTTGTCTCCCCCTGCTGGTGGGAACAAAACCCTGCAGGTTTTCCTCTCAGCCTTGTCAGGTTTTTGTTCGGCTCCCTCTCACCTCTGTGTCACTGTGGCTGCCCACGGCACAGAAATACGAGCCTGTATCTCCTGGCTCCAGGTTCTTCACTGTGAAGGTCCCGTTCTCCAGGTCGGGCTTTGTTGTGGAGAATTTCTCCCTGCTGAAGTTTCCAAAAAAATTAGGTTTGTTTTTGTTGGCGTGGGACGTGGACACGATGAGTTCCAGACTTTGTCCAGGTAGCAGTCTGAACCAGTGCATGTAGAAGAACTGGTTCCCCATGGTGTGTTTGCAGCTTATTGTCGCATCGTCACCCTGAGGTTTCATCAGCGAGTCTCTCTGCATGACAGATCCTCCTCCATCAACTGGTGCTGTGCAGCAAAACAGACAGACAGAAAGAAATATCAGATAGAAATCTAATCAGAGCTTCAAATTAAAGTCAGTCGAGTCCGGCTTGATTGTGAATTACCTGTAGTCCACAGGATGAAGAATGACAGAACATGGAGACACTGTCTCATGATGATAATGTCCACGTTTCTACACAGACGGAAGAGACACAACTAAGAAGTTTTTACAAGACTGTATGTGTATCCTTGCAGCGTCACGTCTCTAAATAGGACTCAGAGTTGTACCTGGGCCCCCCCTGCTGGTCATCAGCCTCCTGGATCTGCAGTCATACCAGGACACACACCTGGTTTTCTTTCCTCCTTATCCAAACAGCGCTTAAAGCTTAAAAAAGCACAAAAAAGGGATGGTAGACCTGGACTAAAAGTTACTCAGTGATAAAAAGGACCTAACTCTGGTGAAAAGCCACAGTTGGAAAACTTGATCGTGTTTAAGACAACTACACTTTTTAACAGCCCTGACTCGAGGTTTTTGTTGCTGCAGCATAAGTCCTTCACTGAGACGGACTGATTTCTTATGTGGTTGTATATTTAAGTTAAAAAAATCTGTTATCATGACACCCGTCGATCTATGTGACTTGTTGTGTTGAGCTGTGTGATTTTAAACATCTTCTCCTCCTCATTTTGTCCAGTAGATGTCCCTGTTTTCATATTAATCTCTGGTCAAGTGAAACAAAAAGAAAACACTGTTCAGCCGCTGACTAAGGTTAAAACACAGACTGTTAAATTTAAATGAACCCGTGCGGTCCTTTCTACTATAATGTAAGTCTGCCCTCTAGTGTTTGAAAACTGAAACTCATCCTCTCCAGTTCCTCCACAGTTCTCAGAGCAGATCAGGTTTGATCAAATATCAACTTACACGCCGTAGTTGCCTTTCACAGACGTCTTTCTTGTAAATGTGAACAGTTCAGACATTTCTGAGGCTTCACAGACAAATACTGAACTGGAGGCCTGCTGGTTTTTGTTCGGCACAGATCCAAAATTTGGGGGGCAGATTTATTGATAATGGGACACACACACACACACACACACACACACTGAAATGAAACCAGACATATCCAGTCCTGTAGACAAACTCATTTAGACACACAACAAATGAAAAACAGCTGTTATATTTTTAAAAGAATATTGTAATTGAAATTCTGATACACAACCAAACTTTGCCCACAGTGAACTCACATCCCTGAAAATCTCATGTCTCTAGTTTTGTGTCTCCTTAGTATGAACATGATCACTGCAGCTGATCAAAGATTAAATGATATTCAGACTTTTGCTGACAGAAATAACAGATCATTACTGATGATGTAAAATTATTTCTGAGCTGGTGCAGATCAGTTTTACAAAGTCTGGCAGCTCAATCTGGACCGTCTTGGACCTGATCTCACTGCCGTTATCTTAAAGAGACTCTCCTGATTCTGAATTGTAATAATCACTTTTTTCTATTCTAAGAAAATTAAATAAATATGTTGAAAAATGCACAGAACAAAACAATCAAAAATAAGAACATGATATATCAGATTTATAAATTAGCCGATCTATTCTCCAATTATCGGCTTCATGTAAATTGAGTGAAATGACCCTTTAAGAGTTTGTTATTGACTGAATGCAGTAACTATGATAGGGTTGGTCAGGTGAAAGTGTTAAATCCAGTCTTATTGTTTAAAGGAATCCCCTCTGCTCCTCTGAACTCCTCTGCGATGTCGTCAAACGTACGACCTCTCGTCTCCGGGAGGCGAATCCAGGTGAAGGTGAAGGCGAGCAGAGCCACAGTCATGAAGAGGAGGTAGACGTACGCACCGCAGACTTTCTGTGAGCGGAGGAGAGAGACGGGAGGGTTTAGATTTTACAGTAACCTGATGTTTCCCTTGTTAATAATAATATGACAATAATAATATTTCTGACCTTATTTTAGAGGTTACAGCTTTAGATTTAGATTTAGACCCGTTTTACATTAACAAGATTTATTAGTTTTATAGTGTGCAGTAAACTTTAGTATTTAACTGACTGTACTGATTTACAGCCGGGCTTTAACAGCCTAGTCTCTAAGGTGCCAGAGAATCTGCAAAAGCAAACAAAGTTTCTCTCGCTCATGCGGCGCACAGGCGGACAGTTTGAACCCACCAGTAACGGAGGGAAGATCAGCGCCAGGACAAACTTCCCTCCCCAGTTGAGCATGCTGGTGAAAGCCATGGCGATGGGTCTGCCGGGCTGGTCGAACAGCTCAGCAGCGATGAACCAAGAGATGGGCCCAGGACCCAGCTCGTAGGCCGAAATCAGGCAGAAAACCAGCAGGACCTGCAGGCTCCTCAGCTCTGGGACCAGGTGCTGCAGAAAGATAGATGGGGTTTCTCTTTAGGTACTTTGTTGGTGTTTTGATCTCAACTCGAAACCTCCAATAATCGCCCCCTAAAATGAACCACAATGGCTATCTCAAGCCGATCTCACCAGGACCGAATCGACGATGGTCATCAGAAGGGTACACACAGCTATGGAGATGAAACCAGTCAACAGCAGCTTCCTCCGTCCTGCCCGCTCCATCAGGAAGAACTTTAAAGAAAGGAGATAAATCTTGAGATGTCTGTTGTGTTCAGCAATGTGCAGCTTTTGTGCAGATGTGTAGCTCTTCCTATAACTATCCTGTATCGCTACCTGCCTAGTCGTTAAGCCAAGCCGACAGTGGCGTTTATAGCTGTGAGGTACTCGCAGACCAGATCCCCCTCTGTTACCCCCAATTTCCACCTCATCTGGAACGGCAGTAATTTCCGTCGTCCGCCAATTGCTACCGGATGCGGATGTCCGGATTCGGACAGCGGGAATTGCAAGAACTCACAAGAACCCAAGGATTCACATGCAATAGCTCAATAACGAGTTGTCTCTGTAAAGACAGCCACATGTCCTTCCAGAGGAGGAAGTCCACTTCTAGAATCAGCATCTCCTCATCCACGGTGTCATCGGGGTGAAATGACGTCTGAAAACCTTTCACTTCTTCATCCATGGTGTGAAATACGATCCCCAAGAAGTCGGATGTTTTATCTTGTGTCTGTGCCCGACCTCCTTCCCAGCACGGACTGATCTGTGCTGAATTTATGCGGCATGCTGCGGCGTCCAGAAAAATTAGAACCCTAGTGATCAGCTGCGAAGCCCGCTGAACCACAGTGGGGACGGACAGAAGCAGGTGGAAATTGACACTTTTACTTAAATGGAAACGATCAGCTGTTATCGGCGCAAACGGCCTTTTCGTTGCCGTTCCTGATGCGGTGGAATCGGGGTTAGAAACTCGTGTCTTAAATGGCATTAAAAGCTGGTCCCTTGAGACTCTTTACAGTTTCTTCTTTTTTAACAAATGATCGGGTAGGACACTGTTGAATTCACGTCAAACAGCAGATATTTGAGCGACACGTAAAGGTTTCAGCTTGAGTCTGTACTCACTGCCACCAGAGTGAAGGTCACATTGACAGCGCCCACGCCCAGAGTCAGGTATTTGGCCTCGTCAAACTTGGCCTGGAACATTCTGGTGGAATAATTAATGATCTGGAAGAAAAGAGCAGAGGTTTCTTTAGCCTAAGTGGGTTACTGGGACAGCTGTCTGTGGTTTTAGGAATAGTGTCCTGACACACTGCCCCAGAATCTGAGCAGAGACATGTCGGAGCGGTGCTGAACCTGAATAATTAATCAAATAAATATGAGAGTTCAGAGAGGGAGACATCTATCAGACAGAAAGAAAGGGTTACTTTGAGAACACTATCATGATCAGTCACAGAGTCATACGGGTATGACGTTAAGACAAGACTCATCACTGACCGCGTTGAATCCGGAGAGCTGGCTGCCCAGGTTGATAATAAGGACGATGATGATTGGCTGCTTGTATCTGTGCTTCTTGAAGAACTCCTGGATGGTGACCCCGGTCTGAGTGTGAGCGGCCTCCTCCTTCATCTCATCCAGCTCAGTGATCACCTTGTCCGCGCTGCCTCGAAGTCTCTGCAGGGCTGCGAGGATAAAACAGGGTCGTTTTGACGTCCTTGTTTGTTTTTGGCACCGACAGTGATCATACTTGGAGGAACCACCACCACAACTGGCAACCTCCCCTGCCCAATGACTATTATTCACCAGTCTTGACCTCTTTTTTCACTTTATTAATGTACGGAAGTCAAGGGTGGTATGCAATGGTCAGGTTACGACAAAAGCACCCTCTGCTGGATCATACAGCAAACTACTTCAGAAAGCCAAATCTTCTGATCAGCTTTATATTTTCAATTTTAACGCCTCAAATCCAAACTTGACCCACCAGCCTCTGCTTTGTCCTCCTCCCCCCGGTTGATGAGCAGGTAGCGAGGACTCTCGGGACAGAAAGGTAGGACCAGATACTGCGCAAAGGCCGGGATTAGGGACAGGGACAGCATCATGGCCCAGTTATGCTCTGTGCCCAACACTGTCTCCAGACCTGCCACCTGCAGCAGACAAAAAACAGAGGCTTTGGTAGTCATCAAGGCAACAAACCAGCCAGGATCTGACCTTTGACCCACGACTCTGTCCTCACCATTCCCAGCAGGATGCCTGAGGCGAAGGACACCTGGTTGAGCGTAGCGAAAGCCCCTCTCAGGTTTGTGGGGGACACCTCCTGGATGTAGAGGGGATTCAGACTCATCACAAGGCCGCAGAAGAGACCGAAAACCAACCGGCCTAGGATGAGCACCTCGAAAGACTGGCAGACTTTGGAGGCAGCCATGAGACACGCTCCCACCATGGAGAGACAGTTCACTATGAGGATGGAGTTTCGTCTGGAGGGGAAACTCGAGAAATGATTCAGGAGAAGAAACCAAAATCAAAGTGGTTATTAAAAAAAAATTGTTTTATTTTACCTTCCATGAGAATCAGCCAGATATTTGACACCCAGTGAGCCCAGGAGAGCTCCGAAGTCTTTAATGCTGACGGAGAGCGACCACAGCAGAGTCAGGCTGTGTTCTGGCATCGACTCGTTGTGCCTGGCTCTCCAGGTGTGATTGAAGAACTCCTCAATGATCTAAGCGGTTTAAAGAGTGAAAGACAACCATCAGAAAACCAAAGACGCTTTAGGTGACCTTTAGTTTCCCCAATCAGAAAGTGAACCAAGCAAAGACGTCTGAATGCTCTTACTGCACAAAGAGAACAAGAACATCTATCTCTGCTGGTGTGAATAAAGACGATCCGTCTCACTTGTACCTGTGAAAAATCCAGACCCTGCCAGGCCTGAACCTGAGCCGGAGACTTTCAGGAGATTGTAAAGTTTATTCAGTGTTTTATCGAGGCTGTGAGATATTTGTTCATTTATCTGACGGGTTTCCAGCACCTCTATCTGGTGATACAGGTCCGGTACTGAGTGTCAACGTGGTTAGCTGTCTGCTGTGAGACTGCTTTGACTTTTTTAGTCTGCAGATTTGAACATTTGTGGATTTTTGCTCGTACAAACTATGAAAACTGTCTATTGTTTTCAGATCTACATCTATAACACCACACTCTCTCTCTCCCCCTCAGATCCTGCTTGTCTGGCTCACCTTGGCTGGAGCGTTAACGTTGCCCGTGTGGTATCCGATCTGCAGGGAGCCGAGCACGGCGGCCAGGATGGAGGTCAGGAGCGTGGCTGTCAGACGGCTCTGTAACAGAATCGAGGTTAGTGGCTTTCAGTGTTTTACCGTGCAGCTTCTCTGGAAAGGTCTCATGTATTCTTTAATGCAGTATGGCCGTTCATGAATAAACCGCTGCGCAGAAACATCCCTTCTGCAGACTTCAACTCTTTCTCTAACCTTTGACCTCCCAAGATAACAAATCCTGTGACTGTTAGCAAAGGTCAAGGATGGCAGGAGCAGCACAACTTTAACACACTGGCAGCGCAGAGTTTTAATTACCTCAAGTGAGTGTTAGTTCCCCCAAAGTCAGACATGACTAAGACAAACAAACCTCTTTGGACGCCATTTTTTCAGGTGAGTCTGTGAAGCGCTCTCTCTAGACGTTGGTGCATTTATCGTCCTCTGACTTCCTCTGCGGTCAAATATCCAAACGAAGACGGATTGATGGAGGTCGCTCTGAGATGTACAGCAGATCAGAACTGTCTTCATTTACATGTGACGACAATCCACCTGTGTTTAAGAGAGAAAGGAGACTTGTGTATGTTCTGTGAAATCCCTCTTCATTATTTCCACGGTGTATTTAATCAGGAGTAAGTTATCAGAGGTAAATGGTAGAATAAAACCTGATGATAGTCCAGAAGAGTCCCACGACCCAGATCCATCAAAAGATTTAATCCAAACATTGATTTTAAATCGTAATCGGATTATTTAATCATGATGATGTTTAAAAATGTAAATTGTCAAATCGATTCTCCTCTCTATCATGCCTCGCGCCTCCAGGCCACCATAGGCCCCCATTTCCTGCTTTAGCGCTCCCCAGTTCCCACACACACCAGTGTAAACAAACATGGCGTTTGCAAAAGAAGGCGATAACTTTGTGGCTTAATAGGACAAGAGTGAGTCAGTCGTGTGGAACAACCTTTATACACATACTCTGTACTCCTCTGTCTTTTTTACATTTCCCTACAGCGCCACTTACTGGCTTGGCATAGGCACTGCATTGTTTTAGTGGTTTAGTTTTGAGAGATGATAGAAAAATGTTTTATTTTTTAAAGTGAAGTTTGGTGAAGTTGTCACTGAATTAAAAAATTGACAGTGTTAACTTAACAAGTCAGTTGGTGGCTCACTGGTGCCACACAGTGGTGAGAAGTTTTACTGTTTTTGTATGTACAGCTAGTCTTACATGGAAAGACATGATCGTAAATTTAAAGCTCCTGTTAGGAGTTTTTTGACAGTTACGAATGACGCAGAGATTCATATAAATTTATTAATAAATTATATACAAAAGCAAACAAGACCATTAGCGACAAGACTTTAAAAGTTTTGAGGATCGTTTCTCAAATTAACATCCATGTTTAAAGTCAATTAGATAAGTAATGAGATTGTTATCAATAACATTTATATAGACATGTGCTACATTTCACTTCCTCTGAAGATCAATATTTTTCATCTGAGACTTTTATGGTAGTCCGTCATACATTAATGCTGCGCTCAGTAAACAGACATTATTAACCGATCAGACAGTCCGATAACGTGGACTCACCGGCACCCTGGAGTAAAGCAGACTTGCTCGTCTTTCCCGGAATATCAATCAAAAGAGGGACGAAGAAAAAAACGGACGGATAACAGAGAAGTGGAGAACAGCTCGTAAAAATGTTCTGGCAGCTCTTTAAGTGTTTACAGTTCACACATGAAATACTTAGAAAAGAGACGTTAACTTCAGTCTAAAGACTATTACTGATATACAAAGATGAAAAAAACTCAAGTTTTGACTGAGAGCATCTCAAACAAACCCTGATTAATCTAAACATAAAACATAAAAACATATTTAGAGTTTTTAACAGAAAGAGAAGATTCAATAATGAAATCTACTCTTCAACATATTTTAATAAACACAGAGCTCACCTCTGTTCCCGACTCCTATAAGCTGATTCTGTCTTCATTGCATCTCTGAGTTTGAGGATTGACTTGAGGGAACACACCACTGCTGGAAACACACACACACTTTCACACACACTTTCACACACTGTCACACACACTCTGGAGCAGAGAGTCCAGTGATAAAGTCACACTCAGCTGGTGAATTTGGGGCAGTCCTGACAGAATGGCAGCCTCAGGCCTCCTCTGCCTCTCAGGGACCAGCTGATCCACATGCTGAGTTCTGACTGATGAGGGATCAGTTCAGTATCTTCACTAAAGCTTTAGTCATGATGACACAACTGTTCCCAGGTCAGCGCTTCACTGGACTCATTTCCATTTGGTTGGCATTTAGTTAGCACGTGCTCCAGCGGCGTGTTGTGGCTGTGCTGTGATGATCTTCACTGAAACAGAACATTTAGGAGTGTCTGGAAACCTCGCATCTTGAAACGACTTTCTAGGAACTTAAAAAGAGACGTTTACGTCAACAACACCTGCGTTAACAGTTTTCGTAAGACAACACTTGAGTGTTTTTTTAGAAGTGACAGAAGATCAGAAAAACTTAAAAACGAGAATTATCATAAAATCTGGTTTTATAAGACCCACTTTTATCACTTCACGTCACCATCCTGGACTTTAGTGAGACCCTTACCCCAGTATAAACTACAGAGTGGGTTTTCACTGTTAGTGGACTTTATCAAGTAGGGCTGGGCGATAAATCGAAAATTTACTGAAACCGAAATTTATGACAATAGCCATCGTCATTTTGCCCATGTCAATATATTCAATGTGATATTCGTCAGAGACTTGACTCCGCCCCATCCAGTCCATAACAAAGAGGGAAAGACAGGTGAGGAGATGGAGGACGGAGAGAAAGTTAATGTGGGAGGGGGTGAGCAGCTTGTGGAGTAGTTATCGTCCATTTATCGTTATCGAGGTGAACTGATCAATATATCGTGATATTGATTTGAGGCCATATCGCCCAGCCCTATTATCAAGAGGATTAGAAAACGCAGAGAAAGATGGTTTACTATTGAGAGAATAAACCTAATGGAGTCCTGGTTTTGATTAAAAAGACTGCAGGTGAAGAGCTACACAGCTGCATAAAAACTGCACATTGCTGAAACCAAAGTTAGCAAAAAAAAATGTTAAAGTATTTTGCTGCTGTTGCACTTTTTCAACCCGCCACTCTCTGTGAAGTTGATCGTTTTGCTCAATCCATCTTAAAAAAGGAAGCGCTGTCTTTTTAACATTTACACCGGAGCATTTTTAAAATTTAAATATAAATTTTTATTGTGGCAGAATTGAATGTATTTAGGGATGAAATTGTTAGTGCTTCTGTCTTATTTCATTAACATGATCTAATCTGGTTTGAGGACTAACTCTCATGAGCAGAAGCCGGTCTTGAGTTTCTCGCTCTTTTTCCCTGGATTGTACACACACCTCATTATTTCAGTTTTACTGTTTTTCCAGTTAAACTTCTGCTGAATAATCTCCCTGTCATTACTGGCACGTCCCGCACGTCTTTATTTCCTCACATGGATCACTGACATTTACTCTGATCCAGTTTTTTTCTGAAAGGCTGACCGACACCAATAACAGCGTGTTTTTATTATTTGCTCGCTGGTTCCTGTAATATATATGAAGAGAGATTTGTGTGCACATTTCCACTTGTAAAAAACAAGTTATAGCGATTAAATGAAACCATAACACATCTGCCTCCAAACGTGCGTTTTTACTGTCGAGTCGAACGAGCCAAATATATAAAAGCTCAGAAACAAAAGGATGAGTTCAGTCAGTGTGTCGGGTGAGGAAACGTTCCTCAGATTTGACCCAAACCACATCATCATCCGTGCGCCTGAAAATAATCGTTATCATTAAATCTTTGTGGAATATTCACAGATAAATATTAATTGGCTCCTGAGGTCTTGAGGGGATGAGAAACAGATCATTTCCAAATCCGACACGGCACCGACTCTCGTGGGATCGTTCCGGGGTTTTATTGACGGCAGAAACTAAAGAGCTCCCATAAAACAGTGTCCCTGAAAAACACAATAAAGACTGTTTTTTAAAAATACTTTTACAACTTTGTATTATTCTCCAAACTACACAAAAATCCCAAGTATGAGATGTAATGACTGAATTTAATGCCCCTCTATCTTAGCGTGCAGTCCTCTTAATTGACACAGTCTTCGTTATTAATATTGGGACGCTCAGCTCTGAGAAGATCCGCCGCTTAAGACTTACTGACATAGACTTAGTTCCTCCGGTTCCTGTTGGAACATTGGGCGACGAGTCCCCTTCATTTGCTCCGGGCCTTAGCGACCCTTCTTGCTCCACGCCAGCTGACTCCCGTCTCGCTCAGGTCTTCCTTGGCTGTCACACTTGCCGGTCTCTCTCTTGGCGGTCAGAGTTCATGTCCGGTCTTTCTCTTTCTCCTGTCAGAGACGATGTCGGACAAAGGTGCTACACCTGTCCTTTTCATCACCTCTTCATCGGTGATGTGGTCTCTCCATGATATCTTAAGGATGGATCTGAGACGCCGTCGATGGAAGACATCCAACTTGTTGGTAATGGTGGTCTTTGTCCACGTCTCACAGGCGTAGGTCGCTGTAGGGATGAGGCGTAGCTTTGTGGCCATGATGATGGATTTCGACGACCAGATGTTCTTTGCCAGTTCTGGTCCGTACGTCTTTCTCCCTGTCTCTGATATTTGAGATGTTGCTTCCGAGGTTTGTGAAGTTCTCGACGATCTATGTCCTGTTCGCCGATGGTGAGTGGTGGAAGGTGTCGATGATGTGCGACGGTCATGGCCTTGGTCTTTTCTTGGCTTCTACGTAGACCGACTTTTGCTCCTTGCTCATGCAGGTTGTTGTGGGCGTGGGCGTGGCTAATGACGCCAAATCATCTGCAAAGTCTAAATCTGCCAGTTGATGCCTTGGTTTGCCCCAGTGACAGTTTTCCTTATCACAAAGTAATAAAAAGTAAGGGTGACGGGATGCCTCAGCTTAAGAAGCCGCCCTTGTTCACCTTGTTGGGTCTGGTTTGGACTGTGGGGGTCTTGGATTGTTGTATTTAGAGTCCTGTGTGTCTAAATCAGGGACTGCTGCAGGGGTTTCGTCCTGTGGTCACACTCTGAGTTTAATAATCGGTGTTTTAAATCCACGTACTTTTGATCGAGCGCATCATTTTTCAGATTTATTTCACAGTCGGCAATTACAGCCGGTCTCAGAGCTGCGGGCTGAAGCATTCCTCTATAAATCTTTCAGACCGGTTTTTCAGCCAGACCCCAAAATATATTCAAACAATGGACCCGAGTTGAGAAACATCCCACTTATCCTTGTTGTTTTTGACCGCTGAGAATGATCTGAATGCCGTCTGAGCAAACTGTGGCCCGCTGCTTGTCGTTCTGTGTTTCATTTAAAATCTCCACCACAAAAACTGAGACTATTTTTCACACGAGTCTTTAATCTGTTCGTTTTAGCACAAAAAAAAGCAGAATCTTGTTAGCATTGACGGTAAAATACGTCCTCCACCTGCAAAATCTGTTCCTGCAGCTGAGAGCTCAATAAGCGTGTGGATACGCCTGTCTGGGACGTGACCTCTGACCCTTGAGCCCTGGCCTCCTGGTAGGGAACCCCTCTGACCCTGATCTCAGGCTGCTGGGCAGGTGCTGCTGCAGGCACAAATGGCGAACAGCGAGCGCCATCATCCCCCCACCGTTAATGTTTAGCTATCGCGCCGGCTAATGGCCCTCTCCAATTACCTGTAATGGTGTTTCTGATGTGTTCCCTAAGTGTTTCAATGCTCACAGAGGAGGAGTCCTGCGTCGCTCGCAGAAATGTGGATTTTTTTTAGTGAATGATAGTTTGGATCGTCCTCATCTAAGAGTGTAGTGGGTGCAGCATGTTAGAAAAGAGGTCACCTGGACTGCCCACACGTCACTTTCTAAACCCCAAATTCCAGTCCTCACCTATGAAACCCCTCTGGCAGCCCGCCCACCCTCCACCCCACCTACAACAAAGCAGAAAACACACACACACACTCAAACGTGCACACACACACATCTCCAAGCAGCTGCGTCATTATAAAACTCTTTTGAACTTCACACTGGAAGTCAAATGCCACATGTGTCAGTCCAAGACAGATGTACTGCAGCTGCCTCTTGGCTCCAGTTTCATCTGTGATTCTCCCCTCTCTGCCTCCCCCATCACTGGCAACCTCACCCTTAAACCCCCAACCCCCTCCTCCCATCATGCACCAACAAAACATCCGCACCTTTGAAGTCTCATCAGTAAATCAAAGTATCTCACTCCACACGCACAAAAACAGTCGTATCATTAAATCAAACAGGTCATCAAATCTGATCGTTTTTCATCCCAATAAACATGTTTTTTTTTTTAAATATCAGATTTAGACGTTTTAAATGAGTCAAACCTGCTCAGCTTATTTTGATATTAGTTGTTTATTCACCCGACCTTCATTTCAATATTAAAAAAAAACACTTCTTAAACTTCTTAACTTTTTAAAAAATAAAATAGAAACCCTGTATTTTATAGGAACAAATGCAGTTATATTAACCGGGAATCACTGGACGTAGAGATCATACAGTACACTTGATTTCAGTCATTCAGTTCCATTAATAAAACTGCAGTTAGAATTATTTTACATTATTAAAAACTGTTTCATAAATTAAATATAATTAACTGTTGAAGTGCAGCTACAGCTAATACATCAGTTTTTAAAATAAACCTTTGATAAACATTTCTCTTTTTGCAAACAAAAAAAAAACTGAAATTAGAAACTTAAAAGTCAAAGTCAAAGCATTTTTTTTTTTTTAATAATTCATCAACGGTCATCAGTTTTATTTTTCATTTTTTAGAGATTTAATAGTGACATTTAACCAATTTGATCCAAAGCAGAACGCATTTCTACCTTCCAAGCTGGCGGCGCCGCTGCATGTCCACTCTTCAAGCCGGGAGCGTGGATATGTCATTTTGTAACATTTTGTAGTTTTTCAGTCATTTTTACAGTTGTGGCGAATCAAATCATTATACCTGTCTGCCTCTGATAGGCTAATAAAGCGATCGGATTTAAGCTTGGACCTTGCTAGGTGTTTCATGAGTAAAGTAGACAATGATGGAGGCAGAGAGAGAAACATCCAGCAGTGTGAACAACCTCTTCATAATGAGGTCATTGTCTCACACTATCAGCGTTTTCTGTGAGTGTTCATGACTTTGGGTGAGCGCGGAGATGAACACACTGTCAGACACTTATTTATTTATTTATTTAGTTTAGTTTTTAGTTCTGCTTTTGTACTGGCACTATACTATGGCAGCTGTTTACCCTTTCAACACTTTATTTTTTATATTTACATTCGTGTTGAACAGACACTTTATCATGACTGCCACTTGTTTTACAGAAAGAAAATAGTTTGTTATTCTTCAGTGCAGAGTCTTTACTTTTATTTCATTTGAGTTTGTTTGTTCAAGGTTTTCAATAATGTAAAGAAGGTTATCTTGAAAGCCACACTTGTAAGCTCTCAAATACTTTTTGAATTTTCTTTCTACCTGCTACAGAGGCTGAGATATCAGCTTTTTTGTAAACCTCAGGATCTGGGGCCCTTCTCTAAACGGCCCTCAGGATTTCAGAGGCGTGTCTCCGACAGGGTTCAGGTCTTAAAAAAGAATCAGAAAAGTGCGAGGAGTAGTTCTGTAAAAGTGTTTATTAACAGTTCATGATAATCAATAGGCTTCGTTGTTACTGTAAAGTCTGTATAAACTCCTCGTGCCTTCAGGTTGGTTGTACTGAGCAGTCTGTACCAGTAGGGGTCAGTATTGAGCTCCTTGTCTCCTGTCGCAGCTTTAAACGGTTTTCCATTCAGAAAGGTTAAAGTGAGCAGAGTTTCAAAAAAACAGCATCAGGATTTTCTCAAATGTGGTTTCAGTTTCACGGCATCATAACACCACATGGACAAATGAAACAGCAATGAATGTTCCTGTCAGAGCTCAGGGAATCAGGATCCATGCGACCTTTGACCCTGAAATGAGCGGCGTTACTTTCATGAGTCAGCACAGTCGGATAAAAGCAGAGCGGTCCTGAACTTCAGCAAGAGACGGATCAGAGATTTTGGTGCTTTAGGGGCTGAAATTAATGAGTTTATCTTAATAGTTAAAAATATGAACATCCACAGACCTTCAGTAAATTTGTGTCGATAGGTGCCAGGGGTAAACTACCGCCGTGTGCCAGGGTGCACTTGGTAAACTCGGGGAAACTTTCTCAGTGTCAGGAAGTCGGGCCTCCGCTAAAGTAGAAAAGCATTCTCATCGCTCGGCCAAACAGCTGCACCTCAAGCCTCATCATTTACATTGAGCAATATCACCCACAGGCAGCAGCAGCAGCATGTCTCAGTGTTTTGTTTTCCAGGAGATCTGATTTCTCCAGCTATGAATAAGAAATATTGTCAAAACACTGCGAGAGTGTCTCGACACGCCTGCTGTGGAAAAAAAAGAGTTCCTCCGAGCAGCCAGACAATCTGTGCTTCTCCCTGACGGACTGACAGTCATCTCGCTATACGTCCCCCCTCTCGTCGTGATTAGCAGTGATTACTAGCCTGTTAGGCTGTTTCACATCTCTCATGTGATCTGCAAGCTCTGCGGCGTCTGGAAGCACTTCAGCAGACACACAAGCCCAGTGTTCAAACCCCGGACTAAAGCAGGCAGGCACTCAGGAGAGAGAGAGAGGCTGCAGAAAGAGACGTTTCTTTTCTCCGTCTTGGCACGGGCGTCCGGCTCAAATTAGACATGACTGGACTTGTGATTGTAGCGGATTAAGCACCAGGAACTGTATACATTCTTGACCGTGTACAGTGATGACGGCAGGAATCGTAAAACACGAGCTGAAATAGTCAAATAACTCCACCACAGATAAAATAAACAGTGCTCAGAGCTGATAACTTCCAGTCTGGTCTAAGCATTTTAAAGTCTGTGAATTAGCTACTGTAACATCCTAATGTATGACATGATGTGTGAACACAGTATAGTTTTTACAACAACGATCCAGAACAGACAGACAGAGAAGAGAGTGAACAGCCAAACGCCTCACAATGACTTTTAGTAAAACAAACAATCAAATAAAGGTTATTGTACATATTTACAATAGGAGCCTTTTGTCGGAGCCACTGCAGCGGCTCTTGGGAACACATAACTCAAAACAATTACACAAGCACTCCGACCACAAGACCTAACTCGCCATTCTCCAGAAAAATCGATATTTTTTACATTGCAAAACATTTTTTTTTTCCGGGTGTTTTCTCCTCCCTGCTCGCTCGCTAACCGGGGGCGCCCTCGGGGGTCTTTTATAAGACTCAGTGCGTCGTCTTACATACGGTGGCGACGCTCCAAGTGCGTGTGTGGTGGTAAGAGTTTCGCAGAGCAATACTGACATCAACTGTTGGATTACAGACGATGAATGTGTTTACATACACAAAATGTGCTCTGATATTACGGAGGAGACTCAAATATTTACTCTAGGAGCCGGCTTTTGTAAATGCCACACGGTGTTTGGAATACCTCGGATAGACGTGAATATGACGGCAGAAATGAGCCGATGTTAACGGGCTCCTGAGCGATGGAAACATCGGTGTTTACGGCTCAGCTTTAGTCATCTGTGTCACCTCTTCTTTATTTTAAACTCTTCAGGCTGTTTTGGAAAAATAAAATCCCCACCAGGGGGTCTTTGTTGGGGATTGGTGCAGTTTGTCACGGGGGGGCTGCGATCGCCGGACTCTTCAGCCTCTCTCCAGGTTTGATTGCGTGGAGAATGACCTTTACTCTCACTAATTAAACTCGTCTTATTAACTAATTTACCACAGAAGTAGAGCTCGACTTAACAAACAGCTGCTACTAAAAATCTGAAAGTTTCCCAACAATATTTTCCTGGAAAATCCCACAAACGTTCAACCTTACTCATCCTTAGTCACCACTTTGTCACCGACCTCTTTTAAGAAGCTCCTGTTTCGTGTCCACTTTGACTCATCCACTTACTTTACCGTAAAAAAACTGTTTTCTTTCTCTCAAACGTGTGTTTAAGTCCATTTTAAGGTTCCCCTCGGTGTACGACAGAGAACCAGAACAGAAATGAATTTAGGGGTAAACGCTAAAGTTTTCTGTTGTAACACAAACGGCGTTTCCGGCGACTGTAAAGGTACTTTTTGAAAACAGGTCAGAGTGCGCATAAATCTGTAAATGACTTTTATGGCGCCTGTACTCTTCTTTTGTCTTTTGTGCATTTCCTGAGCAGCGTTACAGCGCCACTTACTGGCTCGGCATATGCACTACATCGCTTTTAGTGGTTTTGTTTTGAGAGATGATAGAAAAACTTGTGAAGTTTGGTCACTGAATAAAAAATCAAGTTTTCAGTGAAAAAAAAATATTTTAGTTTTGGCCAAATTCGCACAGCCCTAGTTTCAGTTCTTCGAAATGACGATAAACGAATAATCGGTCTTATTTGCTTCTGGGTATCATGAAAAGAGAATAAACTGTTTGTAAACTGCACACAGTATGAAGTCTCTGCACAGAAGGAAACACCTTTACCAGGAAAAATTCACCTTTCACTTTCCACGACTCGTTTTACTGAACAACTGAACTTAAAACCTTTCAGACCTCGTTCCCAAAAATCTGATTCCTCGATCAAATGTTAGTGGATACAGGAAGTTCCGAACAGTGCAAGGGGATTTAGACGGCTAATCCTGTGCTGATAAGTTAGACTTAAATTCTAATACATGCCACGGACACACAGGAAAACTACACTTGTGTTTAAAGTCGTCACAGCCACGGTCCTCTGTCATGACCTTTGACTTATATTCAGGTGAACGAGACTCAATTTCAGCTCCTTTCTGGCGGGTTAACACCGGCCTGTGTGCTGCTGTATGTAACAGGGGAGATGTAAATTTAATATTTAAGTCACAAAATGCGTGTTAGTGTCTGAATCACAAAAGCAGACTAAACATGAGGGGACGCGCGATCTTCCAGTGGTGTTTCATCTTTTTTTACAAACACATTTTCACTCTTACCTCCACCTTTTCAGTCACTCAAGGAGAGAACAATCAACACACAAAAAACAGATACAATGTCAAACATAGGGAGGAGAAAGTGCAAATATTTTGGCGCCGCTTCGGTTCTGTTTTTTTTTTTTCTTCTTTTTTTTTTTTTTAAGACTCAGGAACTTTCAAATTTTTCTGCTCCATCTTTCTTTTTCCTGTCAGCAAGCGTACAGATGCCTTCCCTCTGTGCCCTCTGCTCTCGTCTCAGCTTCTGGACCCTTCTCTTCTCACACCAGACGACCTACTGGGAACAGAAAGAAAGACAGACCGAAAAAGAGAAAAAAAAGAAATGTATTCACTCATCTGTTTTAGTATTCAGCATGCAGATGCACTCACACGTAGCTGCAGCGTGACGAGACGATGCTCCACTCGGACAGACTCACAGACACTTATTTTAAAAAAACAAAACATGGAAACAGTGATATTAATTTTATAAAGTGGTGTTGTTAGTTATCCAATCAGCAAAAGACTGTCCAATAACTTGTAAGACGCTTGAAACCTAGGTCATCTTCAGACTATGTTGGTGTTAAAGAGATATTCCGGCGTAAAATTAAGTTAGCGTCAAACACACTGTAACACCGAGATAGACCCCCCCTCCAGAGATGAATGTTGCCGACCGCTTGCTTCTCTAGTTATACCAACTTTAGTAACGACCGTAGGATAGTAATACAGAGCGTTCTACGTCTCCACGTGTAAACCTCAACCAAAACGCCACAAATAATGCTCAGAACAGCACCTAACTTCATCAACAGGACATATAGGGTCACAGACATAGTACTAGACACCAAACATCTTTTTAACTTTGACTAATTTCTTTAGCAAAAAGACCAAACACAACTCACCTACTCTCTTCCAGCAGACGCTTGTTTGTTGGGGAGCCCTGACGAGTCGATCACCGAGTTGAGAAGTGACATAACTAAGTTAACTACCTTAATTTGATGCCGGAATATCCCTTTAAACTTGACCTCTAGAAGAAGACGAATCCTCTACCCAAAACCTGACTCCCTTTATAGTTACCATCATTATAACTAATACCTTTATGCCATACCACGACAGTACTTGTTTACATCCCACCCAAGGCAACGGCTGAAGTTCCGTGTGATGTTCTCTATGATACAGTTGCTCGGATACAAACTCAACATCCTGAGGCACTTGTTATAATATCAGGAGACTTCAACCATGTTACCCTCTCCTCTCACCTGTTTGGATTTCCACAGTTCCTTAACTGTCCTACCAGAGAAAAGAAAACCACAAATCTGCTGTATGCTAACGTCATAGAAGCTACTTTAGCACCGATGGGCGGGTCAGTCATAATCTGGTTTATCTGAGATTACAGACCAATGAATGACCCTTTATGGGATAAATAAAGTTCTTGTGTTGTATTTTATAATTACCAATGCAGAAACCTAAGCTGAGCTAGCAGCAGCTTGGCTATGTTTTCAAAGTGATGCTAACCAGCCTTTGGTTCTTCCTGCTGGTTAGTGTCCACATACATGACTCGGGTCAAGTGTTAATTCACCAGCTTACTCAGACACACTCTGTTTGGCCTCTAAGCTTTTTATGACTACATTTCTTATCCAGCCAAGCAAGATGGATAGTCAATAGTTACCAAGGACAACTCTACTTCTAAGCAGCTGTTTCCCACCTACAGCCAAACCCCGCCATCACATGTGCTGACGTTATGTTGCAACAAAGCCGTAACTCAACAGGTCTCTGAAGTTATATTGTGCTCAAACTGCATGGGACAGTCTGCACAAGGGATGGACGGCTCGCTCATCAATCAGACGAGTGGGTGAAGGGGGAGAGAGAGAGAGAGAGAAAGAGAGGGAAGAGAAGAAAGGAAGGAAGGAAGGAGAGGCCTGGGAGAAGAGGAGATGGGTAAAAAAGCTGAGATTGCTTACAGATGTCTGTCAGAGGGGAGCAGAGGTCCTCCTGAACCCTGTGAGAGCTCAGGCTGTGTGAGAGAAAGAGTGTGTGTGTGTCTCCTTTGTGTGTTTGTGCCCTCTGAAGTTGCATCTGTCCATATGGTGTGTCTGTACAATAACTTTGTGTACGCACAGTAGGTCTGCATGTGTGTATCTGGACTCTCCTCTGACCCACATGAGGTTATGGGTGTGTTAGTGAGCGTGCTCAGAGAGGTAAGGATGTACAGGTGCTCAGTCTGTCAGTGCCGCTCATGTCAGCCGTGATATACAAGTCCGACTCGTATCGCTACACAATCTGGAAGCTTCTTCAGACCCAGACCGTGCCTTCGCTCCACAGTCGGGTTTTCAGCTCAGACTTTAAAGCGTCACAATCCCTCCTGTGCTCCATAAATCTAAAGGTTACCGTCCACATGAACGAGTCTGGCAGTGAATGTTCTCACCTATACTTTGAGTGCATCAAATAAAATATTATGGCGACCTAACGCCTCTACGACTAGGACACAGGGAACAGTGATTTTAGCCCTTAAACCAAATCCGTTTAAAAGGTGGAAAGCTTTTATAACAGAGCTGTTGTAGGGCTGCAGGATTAATCGAATTTTAATCGTGATCAGATTATTTAATTATGCAATGTTAAAAATTAAAATCGTACATTCACCAGTGTAAACAAGCATGGCGTTTGCAAAAGAAGGCAATGATTTTGTGGCTAAATAGGACAAGAGCGAGTCAGTCCAGTGGAATTGGTACGACTTCACAGTTTCGGACGAACAGCAAACCACTCCCTGCCACAAAGTCTGTATGAAAGCGGTCAAATCTGCATTTCATCCACACGGAAAAATGGCGTTTCAGGTGACTGTAATCGGTACTTTTTAAAAACGGGTCACAGAGTGTATGAATCCATGAAAGACGACCATTTCACCTCCATGTGGATGTCTATCTGTATCTCTGGAAACGACACAGCTTAACTCTTTTATGGCGCCTGTACGTGTCCAGACAAAATAACCTTTATACACATGATCCGTACTCTTCTTCTGTCTTTTGTGCATTTCCTGTGCAGCGTTACAGCGCCACTTACTGGCTTGGCATATGCACTACATTGTTTTCAGCTGTTTTGTTTTGAGAGAGGATAGAAAAACTTTTATTAAAGTGAAGTTTGGTGAAGTTGTTACTGAATAGAAAATCAAAATTGAAAATCGAGTTTCCAGAGAAAAAAAACATCCAGTCAGCCATGTTTATAGATTCATGGATTTCCTTGTTGCTCTAATAAATGACCTGAAGCTGCTTGAACTGTTTTGTGAAATTTAAAGTAAATCTGACAGAGATAAGATCTTCAAAACACAAACTTTCTTATTCATACCACATAAATATTCTAACGTGCCAGGAGTCTAAAAGACGCTGTTTCCTGGAACAACACACCACCTCATGTTGATACTTCCTTGGGAATTGGCGAGTTTCTGAGCATCGCAGGCTGGCACGCTGCATGTTTTCACATTTTTAACTTTTGTCTTAACTGGCGTCGACTTCAGGCCAGCTGTTATCTATTGCGGTTCGACCTCTCCGCCGTCTTTTAAAGCAGACTCCATGGAGGAGGGGAACACTCGGGAGCTAAAGCTGCAGCGTTTTGTACATTCAGCCTCGGTGACCTTTTCCTTGGCAGCATTAGGGGCATGTTCCACCTGTTAAACTATGCAGTACCACTTTCTTTCCTGATGGACCGTTCCAGTGAAGTCATGCTGTTCCTGTCTTTAGCTCAGATAAAAGTCTCTGTTGTCAGAAGCCGAGCCTCGGCGCTGATGAATCGGCTTTGCAATTACTCGGCTCCAGAGCAGCGAATGCTCGTCTCCCTCCTCTCCTCCCAGTCACTGAGGACACTGTCTGTGCCATTAACAACACAAAGCCCCCAGGCCTCTCTCTGGACACCTTGGCCCCACTTGTGATAAAGAACTGAAAGCAGATCCTGTCTAATGGAGAATCGTCTCACCTCACCTGGGACCGGCCGATAAAGACACTTGGCCGGGGAGCTGGGAATCATGGTATACCTGTACGTGGTCGCGGCTCAGGACTTTGCTAAGAAGATAAAAAATCGAGTTTGAGTCCGAGTCTGTCAGCCTCTAAAAAGTGAAAACCCACGGGAGCAGCAGGTGGTGATGGAGAGCAAATCAAAGTTAACTAACCATCACAAGCCTCTCTGTTGACCTCTGCTGTTTTTACGGTGTACGCTTTGTCGAGCTGATGTCACAGTAATTAAAACACGAGTGCTGAGGAGTAATTGCTGTTGGCTCGGAGGGGACAGGGTTCTGGGCTCTCTAATGGTCCTGCAGCATCTGTGCCAGACCTGCCTCATAATGCCCTCCTTTCATTCCTGCCTAATGACGGACACAGCCAGGACAAACAGGAGGAAGGACACATAAGAAGAGGAGAGTTTGACATGGACGCATCCAGCACGAGTTCACCAACTCTTCAAACCTCTGATTCAGACATGTAAGCTATCAGCATCCCTGATATTGGTTTGTTCGGCGCTGCTATCTGAGTTTCTGGATCACAAGATGAACAAGCTCATAACGATTCCATGGAGGTCTTTGCTGATGCTCTCCCTGCCTGCACCAAACATGAGCTGTTGTAATAGGGCTGGGCGATAAACCGAAAATTTACCAATACTGAAATTTACGACAATAACTGACGTCATTTTGCGCATGTCTAAAAAATAGATAAATCAAAGTTTGTTTTGGATGTGTGTAGGTAGGCTATGGTCTCATGTCCCTTTGAAGGCATGATTGACAGTTGGAGAGATTGGTGATTATTGTGAACCTTGTTTCTATGGCGATCATGGTCCTATAGTGCGATCTCCACAAAGTGAAGAGAAAAAAGAACAGAGAAAATCCGTTCACCCTATCAGGTGCAGGGCTGCAAAAACACTGACCAATGGCAGCCATCCGTCCCAGACAGCTCGTATTGGTCAATCTCCTGCTCTGCCTCTCCATCCAATCACCTCGCTGTATTCGACACACCTCTTTTCCGTAATTCCGACTCGTCCCCTCCCACTCTCCCAGGAGGGGGTGAGCAGCTTGTGGAGCAGTTATCATCCATTTATCGTTATAGAGGTGAACTGATCAATATATCGTGATATTGGTTTGAGGCCATATCGCCCAGCCCTATGTTGTAACCTGCTCATGATATCTCTCTCAGTCCTGAGTGAATTCACTGCACATGCTCTCTGCTGCAGTGATGATCAGGTGAACCTCTTCTGCACCTGCAGAATTGGCTCCTCTTCACAACTTTGACGAACAGTTTCTGCAGCATTCAGGGTCTTTTCTTACCCTCAGAACATACCAGAGTATTTTACAGACTGTCTGGATCTGGTCTGTGCTGGTTTAGGTGTGAATCTGAGTGAAATAGTAGAGGGCTGCCATCTTTGTTTGGGCCTGTTGACCAATCAGAGGTTGTCCTTTCAGATGACCTTTTACGACCTTTTCATGTCTGCACAGGTTGTGTTCATCCCTGAAGTCCTCCCAGTAGGTCCTCTAATCTTTTACTCTTGGCCTCGCACATGTTTGGGGTGTTTTTGTGAGCGCGGCCAGCCTTCATACATGTGTTAGTACTTATTCAAGTACAATGTTTATGTCTTTTTAAACGGAATTAAGACTTTTGAGCAAAACATCATGAACTCTGCTGCCAAACCTCAGCGCAAGAACTTGAACGGAGAAATATTTTCGCGTGTTGTTTGTTGCCGTGAGTGAGTGAGTGAGTGAGTGAGTAATACAGCGATGCTGGAGCTGTCTGAAAATAACCGCCTCAGGCTACTCCAGCATTTTTCATCCAAAATAAGGTTTCCACTCTCCGTAGAGGACCGATGCCACCGTACTCCCTCCGTCAGAGCTCACAGAAGGGATTCAGATGTTTTCTTTTGCGATAGAGTGAGGAGCCTCGTACAGATGTGCTCCGCTCTGCTCCCAACCCTCCACCAGAAGGCACGCACCGTAAACTGTAAATACGTCCACTAACACTCCAGTGACCATCCAAAGCTGCGACAGAGCATCCGAAGATTTAATGCCCCGCAAAAGCAGCTCGACTTAAAGAGATCCAGGCCACTGAGGATCAGCAAGGCATACCTGAACACAATGGGCGTCTATCTTAGTCAAAGCAGAATGCTGCCATATGTTCCTCCAGCCTCTCTCTCTGTTTCTCTCTCTGTCCATACCTCACTCTCTCCACAACCATCACCAGCTCACAGCGTCTGAGTGGCAGCAGAAGGAGCCGTATAAAACTGTCAGGCCGTTTACTCCCAGCTCTTAAGCATGAAGGTGAGAGATTCGCTGACTGGCCGAGCCTCTCTCTCTCTCTCTGCTCCTGTTTATTCTGGCAGCGGTGCCCAGGACCCATGAGGCCTGACGTTATGCCCACAGAGCCACTGTTCTCCAGGCACCGGGGGGGCAGCAGCGCCAGGGTAAACACATGACTTCAGAACTATGTGGCGCTAAATCAGCCCAGTGGCCAGAGTCAACAGCACCGACAGGACCAATAATCACTCAGTGAGAGGCGATTCGAACAGACAATATCTATGAGACACTTGTAACTTCAGACTCTCTGGACCCGGTTCTCGCGGTCACAGTCGTCAAAGTTCGAGGCTGAACGGATTAGTGGCTTTAACCGAAAAACGATCCGCAGCTATTTTACAGCAGATTACACATTTCCACACAAATCTGGGCGAAATAAATTTCCCCTGATTCCTGCATTTTCAATGTGAGGACCGCTGCCAGTCTGTGAAACACCAAACTCAATATCATGATGTGTTGGACTGACGGTCGGAGGAAAACTCAGACTGAAGCAAAATATGAGATTTCTGGGATTGAGAGACACTGTTTACCTCAAAGTTATAGGGCTGCACAGTTAATCGGTTTTAAATCGTTATTGGATTATTTAATCAAAGTCAAAGTCAACTTTATTGTCAAATATGTTAAACATGTTAAACATCCAGAACAGATGAAATTTCAGTCCTCTCAGACCCACGGTGCAGAAGAATAAACTATAAAAATAAAACTATTAAAGTATTAATGTAATCTTAAATACTCTCGATTTACAAAATAACAATATAAGCAGCATAACAGTATAAACAGTGCAACAATATAATATAAATATAAGGAATAAATTATGGAGAAATTATTGACGATGGTGATCTATCAAATTAATTTTCCTCTCCATCATGTCTCGCGCCTCCAGGCCACCGTAGACTCATCCTTCCTCCCCAGTTCCCACAAACACCAGTGTGAACAAACATGGTGTTTGCAAAAGAAGGCGATAATTTCGTGGTTAAATAGGACAAGAGCGAGTCAGTCGTGTTGAATTGGTACGACTTCACAGTTTCGGAAGAAGAGCAAACCACTCCGTGCTGCAAAGTCTGTCTGAAGGCGGTATCAACCCGTCCACACGGGAACTAATTTAGGGGGAAACACTATAGTTTTTGTCGTATCGGCGTTTCATCCACACCGAAACAGCGTAAAATAAACTTTGATCGATTTCCAATGACCTTAAACTGTACTTTTTTAAAACGGGTCAGAGAGTGCATCAATCTGTAAACGACTTTCATGGCGCCTGCGCATGTCTGGCCATGTCTGTACTCTTCTTCTGTCTTTGGTGCATTTCCTGTGCAGCTTACTGACTTGGCATATGCACTACATCATTTTCATTTGTTTTGTCCTGAGAGATGATAGAAAAACTTTTTATTAACGGGAAGTTTGGTGAAGTTGTCACTGAATAAAAAAATCGAAATTGAAAATCAGGTTTTTAGGGAAAAAAATCAGGGTTTTAATTTTGGCCGAAATTGTGCAGCTCCAATATCTCGAAATGAGGATCAATCGTATCTAAAGCCCTGTTAGGAGAGATAGTTCCGGTTCTGGTGTTGCAAATGTAAACAAAGTGCCATCTGGAGGCTTTGCAGTGGTAAAGTGTAAACAAAGTTCCCCCTGATTCTCCCCAGAGGTGGATCAGGACACCTGCTGTCTGTCACATCCACCACTGAGCCTGAGAGCTGCTGCGTCACATCACCTCAGCCTTGAACACACACACACTCACACACTCCTGAATATACATAAAGCTCTGCATGTGAATCAAATGTTGCCCAGTCATCAGGCTGCGTGTCCTCCCAGCTGTCCCAGTGCTGCATTTATAACCCATGTGCATGTTAATGTGTTACACAGTTGTGCCAGTGAGAAGCAGTGACAGCAGCCAGCAGCAGCAGAGTTAGTGAAAGCGTATTAGTTGGCCTTACTGAACAACTTTGTCCCTTGCCTTGTCCCTTGGTTGCCACTTGTCGTTGAACTTCCTGCAGAAAAAAAAAAAAACAAAAACACAAAAATTTAACTTAAAAATAAAAAATATTTGACATTAAACAAAAAAAAATCCTTCACAACATAAATCATCACCACTCCACTGCATCGTTTTAACACCATCACATATTTTGTGTCTAAAGTAAAAAGCCAACAAACATGATCTGTGTGTCATGAGTAATGAACCTGGCGGCGGCGTCCTCTCACTCTGACGGTTTTAAATGATCCCTTTAAAAGGACCAGTCCACAGTCACCATGAGTCGTCGGTTTTCTTTGGCCCAGACTGTGACGATGATCCATTTATACATTAGTCTGCTCTCTCTATATTCATCAGTGACTGCTTATTCAAGCAGTGGCCCTAATTTAGACTGTCGACACGTCTGTTTGTTACACGCTCCAGAGTTACACCATCTCCTCCTTTTAAACCTCTGACTCACTCCGCTTTTTAAAAACCATGACGTCACGAATATTTCTGTCAAACTCATGAGGGAATAGATAAAAGGTTCTGTAGATTTATGTGATTATTAAAAAAATTAATAAAAGTAAGAATAAAATCTATGACCCCCTTATTTTAAAATATTTAATTCCCAAAGAATGAACCATCATGAGATTGCTCCAGTAAATCGCTTCAACCATCGCCTTCAAATTTGGCCTCAAATTTTCAGTGTATGATCCAAGACCGGCCTGTACAGGTGCAGGTCTTTGGTTCATCTGACCTTCTAACATCAGAGGGACTTTTATGGACTTCAAAATACAAATCTGACACTATCAGTACTTTTAAAAAATGTGCTAAACAATGAGTTTAATTTTTTCCAACTTCTGTAATCTGACCTGATTTCTCCTGAGGTTCAGACTCATGACTGGATGTTGAGGTCAGACTTCACATTATGAGTCTAGTTCTGGGAAACCGTTTTTTCTCTTCTGTGTATTTGTGTCTGGGACGCGTCATGACCCCTTATCAGCATGTTTGAGTTTCTTTCTGATTTTTGCAATGTAAACCCTCCTGCCGGTGATGTTGACCAATGAGGGTACAGAACACTCTGTACATGTAAAAGTCTGAGGAAGTGTTGACACCAAGACCAATGTTTGGAAAACAAATCTAGCTGATGCACATACCAAAGTTTTTGCAGAACTATTGATTTTGTGTCTGATTTTTAAATGAACCATGAGATTCAGAAAAGTCCTTTCTTTAACCCTAATAGCAGCAGTCGCCATATTGGTCATGCTGACTCAACGGAACCTTCAGTCGACCAGAGACGACCTTTTACATCGGGATTCCATCACATGCAGATCTGCTACGCTCCACTCAGGAATGGCAGGCGGATCAAAAACACAAGCATACAGTGCCCACCACATCTGATCCGCTGCCACAAACGAGGAGAAGCCCTTGGGATATTACCAGAACTTCTCATGAGACTGGACGAGATATCACGAGATCTTGCGTGTTTCCCCGTGAGACATTGAATGAGATCGGGGGTGTACATAAACACCCACATTGCTCAACTCTGGCCCCTCCTATTGTCACGTGAAGAACAGTTCAACGTATTGACTTTATCCATCCATTTTCTACCCCCTATGCCTGTTCCCGGGGTTGTGGGGGGGCTGGTACCTATCCCAGCATCTTCGGGCGAAGGCAGGGGACACCCTGGACAAGTCGCCAGTTCATCGCAGGGCTGACATATAGAGACGAACAACCATCCACGCTCACATTCACACCCACGGGCAATCTGAAAGTGGCCAGTTAACCTAACCCTACTACTGCATGTTTTTGGGATGTGGGAGGAAACCGGAGTTCCCGGAGTAAACCCACGCAGACACACAGAAAACATGCAAACTCCAGACAGAAACGCCCTGACCTTGATTCAAACCCAGGACCTTCTTGCTGTGAGGCGACAGTGCTAACTGCTACACCACTACGCTGCTGTATTGACTTCATTTTGTTTTGAAAACTAATTGGATATTTTACTCTGTAACTGCATACAACTTCCGCTGCCGCTCGTGCTTTGCTACACTGAATTGATGGGCTGTGCTGTGGCGTCCAGCAAAAATAGAAGCCTTGGGTCTCTGATCCGACCGCAGCGGAGCCGGGTGGCGGACGAATTGTGTGGAATCACGCACATTGATTCTAATGCTTGCATATTTGATCAAGCTGCCGTTCCGGAGCAGGGCGCAACTGTTCTGTATCCTGTGGAATTTAGCCGTTAGCCTAGATAAGATACTCCTTTATTAGCCCCATTAGGGGAAATTCCCAAGGTGCGCAGGCCTGCCAGTCAAGTCAGCTTAGCCCAGACCTGGTCTACCTTTCCTCTTACCCTCTTTGCTGACGCCCAGGCAGCCTTTCAGCTCCTGCAGGGAGATGGCTCTGTCCTTATTCAGGTCACAGTAGTCGGTGAACTTGCGGGCGCATTTCTTGGGTTTGGCTTTCTTCTTCAGGTACCTCTTAAACGGTTTGAGCTCCTTCTTGGTGATGTCGTGGCTGCCGTTGTTATCCAGCTGGGCGAAGTACCAGTGCACCACCCTCTCCTCCAGAGTGTGGCTGGGATCAGGCTCAACAAACCTGGATCAGGTCAGACAGAGAGAGAGGTGATGTGAAAACTCAAAGAGAGCAGCCAACGAAACATTATACCGCTCTCAGATGTTCTGAGTTTGATCCTCATGACTTCAGGATGAAAATGTTCCCGGATCCAAAAACACCCGGTTAAAGTTTCTGTGTTTATGGTGCATGAAACGATTTAGACTCACCTGGAAGAGAAAGCATGAGTGTATTCCAGTCAGAGGAAGTGTTAACGCCGCACTTTGGCGTCTCGTGGCCAAATGATTATTTCAACAACAACAACTTAATTATTCTGGGAAAATGCATCTGGGAGAAAAAATAACATGCCAGAACAATTTTTCCCACCTGCTTTCACAAATTAAAAAAAGTAACGTGATCCAAAGAAGCATTCTTGTTCCTGATTTTAGTTTTTTATTCACCCTGATTCACTGAAGGGAATAAAATAAAACAAAGATGTTAACAGTTAACGGGATATTGAGCAATTTATGGTTAAGAACGGGAACAGGCATTTTTAAATCAGTTTGATTCACGATCTTAACTTTGTGTCTCAGTCAGTTTACATCTATTTATCATGTAAAGTTATCATATAATTTAACGTTGTGACAATACCAGACTTTCATCTTATTATTGTTATTGTCCTAAAATATTAAAAAACAGTATTATCGCAACAATCAGTCAAATTTAGAAAAGGCAAGACAAGCCTGGAGCAACACATGACTTTATAAACTCACTTATTTATGTCTTATAATATTCAAATGAATGATTAATCATCAGCCCTATGACTGAAACTCCTCTGGAGAAGACATCACTGTCACGCTTTTATTTTGAAATTTCTCTGTCTTGTGTTTAGGTTGCTGTTAGGGCTGGGCGATAAAATGATAATGATATATACAAAAAAAGATTTTCCCTCGATATTGATATGAAACATGGTCAATATGCTTTTCAATAGTCGGCATTCAGCCATGATTTGGGAGACTTTACAAATAGCCAATGAAAAGGGGAGTTGCTCAGGGTCCACGCCGTGCCAAATCGACCATTCAGTCTGCTTACTCTAGCGTAACATCTTACAACAAAACAAGACCTCACAGATGGAGTGGCTTATTGTATTGCAAGACATGCTACCAATAAACACTGTTGAATTTCATTTAAGAGTGATAAGTAGTTTTTTTTATATCGTGATATATATCGATATTTACTGATATGAAAAAAATATATCTTCATAAACTTTTTCCCATACCGTCCAGCCTTTACTTCCTGCGCTGTCAGATCAGACTACGCTTTTATTCTGAAATTTTGGACTTCTGGTTGATCTTAAATCACAAAAATGGATTAAAACCGTAAACAGGACAGTTCGCTTAAACATCGTTTTTTTTTTAAAGTGCTGAGTCATCTCTGAGGGCCGCTTCAGCTAGTTTGCTCGCAGTCCGCTACGTCTCCTTCGTTTAGCCTCAGTTTTATGATGTCTGGCAAACAGCAATAAAGACCACCGCTATGAAGTCAGAGTAATACAGTTAGCGCTCGCAGTACAATATTTTATGGGTATTTGAATGAAGCAGCAGTGCCTAAATTAACATGATCGAGCACATCCGATCTCATTTTTTATAATTATATCAAATTTAGCATGTGAAACAATCTATACGCTCTATATCTATGCACTGCTGTCAGTTTGATCGGGTAGAAAAATACGCCGCCGCTGTTTTAATAAAAATATTAAACTGGCCAAACGTCTCCGAACAGTCAGGAGGATCAGACTGATGAAGTGTATGCTCGGAGGGTTACTCCTCTCCTGCCTCCCAGGGATTCTGTAGATTCACATGTTTTCCATGTTCATACGTCACCTGCTTGTTTTTATCACACACACACTCACAGTTTATCTTATTACAACACATCCTGCCATTATATTCTCTGTAATCAATCTGCTCGGCTCTTTCCAGCTTCTATGAGGATGATAAACTCGGTGTGCATTGACGTATCCCATGCTATGGAGAACCGCGGTCCAAAATACCTCTCAGTCCCATCAGTGTATTTAGGTCCACAGTGGTGGAAAGTGAACCGTAAACCTCGTCAATAACTGCCAAGATCCATGTAATACATGTCAGAGAAGAAATATGAGGTTTGACTGGATGAACTAGAGGAACTGATCGTTTGATAAAAACCAGAGGAGGTGGATATTTTCCATGTAATGTCTCTGGGGTTGAGGTTGCACTTACCTCCCACCACCAGAGGGGGCTGGTGAGTTTATGGCTTGCACCATGTCTGTGGTGAGGGCATCTAACAAGCTTGTAATGAATTCCACTTTCTTCCCCTCTGGGCAGCCTGGTGTAAATCAGAGACAAGAAAATACAGCAGAATTAGCTTCCAGTGCTAATTTGAGTCATTACAGTGGAGTGAGGCTGAAGTGACTGACCCACAACACGACACAACACGACACGGCTGTTTCACAGAGAAGTAGGCATGCAGACTGCGTCAGGGACCTAATGACAAACATAGTGCGAGCGTGTTAAGCGGTTCATGTTTACGATCACGGATGAATCATCAGAGTTCATGTGAAAACGGCTCTCAGACTCCGTCCGGCTGTTTTTGTGAGTCTCCTCCAGAAAAGCAGGCCGCGAGAGGCACATGGCGAGAGGTGGAACAGAAGTGTGCGGTGATGAGAGAGTTTTGTTGAGCTGTGCAGACCTGTTAACTTTTATGACACGATGCTGAACACCTTGGGTAGCTCTTTTTAATTGCCCAGATGTATGGCTTTAAGAGCACGCTAAGCCAGTGCAAATTTTTCCCTCCTAATTGTGTCTCTTAAAGGAAAACTTCAAACGCAGCTGCGCAGTAAACTAATCTTCTCATTCTTTTTTTTCTTTCACTCTCTCCTTCTTTCCCTCTCCTCCTCCTCGCTCTCTTTGTGACGGCTCTAAAGGGGTTCTGTGGGAGGTGGTCCGCTGCCCCCGCCAGGTGAATCCAATTAGCGTTTCCTACGACACGACAAGCCCGGAGAGCTCTGCCTTGCTGCGCCTTAATCCAAGTGTTAAATTGGGGTGTTGTGAAGCTCAAACTGTTGAGGTTTATGCTGCCTTTGCGGCCGGGTGTGAGGGGCAGCGTGGTGCGGGACCTCTGACTGTGCGGGACCACTTGAATCTTATCCGTTTTTAAGCTTTTCATTAAACAAGGTCGTTTGAAAACACGAGCTGGAGCCGTGAGTGCAGGGCTCGACACTAACTTTTTTCACAAGGAGCACACAAAGAACTTTAGGGGCACAGTGAGAATTGATCGAATGATGTTCGTCTTATTGGTCAACATAAGTACTATGATTTGAAATCAATTTTAGGTCAATTGGTCACATGACATGGAAGCTATTGAAGGAAATGTTAAAAGTTGCCTTTAAATTTAACACAAAAACGTTTTAGAGGACAAATTAGGGAAATTAAGAGATGTGTCTTACTGTCCGACCTCAGTACGAAGGCCCGACCGATTTATCGTCAAGCAGATTAAATCGGCCAATTTTAGCTCGTTTGAGACTAATCGGTAATCGGCCAAAAGTCGCGGAATTTCAACGATATTTTCAGAAATAAGATGCGGAGAATAAGATTCGGTTTCACTTCAAAAATGTTCCGCCATTTGAAAAATTCCCCAACTTATCCTGTAGATGGCGCAGCGACCTCACGATAATCTTCACCCACTAACTACCTCACAGCACAGCAGAGTGACGGTAATTTATTGACGGTCCCTTATTCAACACTCGACGTTGACAGCGAGGGTGCTGAGTAGATTTAACCACACTATTCCCCGGTTATGGAGAGTGAGAAGACACCGGTAGATCCGCAGTGAATGTCCGTCAAATACCCAACCTGAAACTAACTTCACCGCCGTATTTACATGAAAACACATTTGTCGCCTCGGCTGATATTTTTATGCGCACATGTGACCCTAAATACATTTTACAAATCGCACACATCTATTTTTAGGACTCGACTCGACGATGCAAACTCTAGAGACTAACCCTTAGTCTATGTTCACACTGCAGGTTATGATTCACAATTCGGATGTGTCACATATGGTTAAAAAATCAGAATTGACCTGCAGTGTGAACATAGACTAAAACTCGGCTTATAGGAATTGGGTCATCGCTTTCCATCGTCCTGAAACCCACGACATATCAGTCCCTTTTCTTCTTGTTCTGGTCCTGTTTCTGTGCCCACAGCATTCAGTTTTTGCTCGTACGGCGGCACATTAAGCGTCTGCGTAGGAGAATGTGTATCACACCTGTGCAGTTAGCCGGCTCCATACAGTCCAATGAAAAGAACAGATGGCCAATTTAACATTGCTCAGGCCTTCGCTGCCTCATGGATGCGGAAAGTGTGGTGCAGTTTACTGTTACCGCAGAACAAATATTTCCACCGCTGAGTTAAATTTAGCTGCGAGCGCTCAGAAGTGATCAAGGACGCTGCGGTCGAATCTGAGACGGAGTTTGAGGCTCCGTGAAGTTAGTTCAGGACAGGACAAACCAAAAAATCTTTACAACAGATTTCTGATCGACTCGATGAGACCAAGTGTTTTTAAATCCAAGTTTCAAACCGAGAAGATCCAGCTCCTGACCTGACCTAACTTGAAGTCGTCAGATCCCAGTCTGCGGTCTCGGTGGAGCAGTTCTTATCTGCCCCCCCTCACAGAGATGCTATTGTGTGTGTCTGTGTGTACAGTGGGATTGAACCTGTAGCTGCACGCTGTTCGATACACTGCCCTCATTCACGCTCCTCTCTTGATGTGACGACTGTGGAGTATTGTGCTTTGTTGTGGCGCTTCAGAACATCCCTCTACAGTACATAAAAATATCTCCACTCAGCGCCCTGCGGTTTCCAACACCCCCCTACAGCCCCCCACAGCCTCCCCGCCTCCATCCACCTCCACCGCACCCCGCAACACTCACACCTTCCATAAAACATGCCACACATCTGCTGCACAGTCAGGAGTCATGCTCGACTCTGTAAACTCACCAGATGGGGAATTAAATAAGAGTTACAATGCGAGCTTAAATGATGGGGAAACAGAAGAGCAACAAAAGTAAGTGAGCAGTAAGACGGACGGACAGACAAGGACTACGAGCCGCCGGGGTTATGACCTTTAGTTTAGTGAGATTCATGATGTGCCTTTTTAAAATCCTCAAACCAAAATCAGGTGAAGGTAAAAGTTAGAAAAGCAGATTCAACTGTGAGAAAATGTGCTTGAAAATAGGGCTAGGCGATAAACCGAAAATTTACCGATACTGAAATTTATATTTGGTGTCAAAAAATTTAATAAATCCAAGTTTGTTTTGGATGTGTGTAGGTAGGCTATGGTCTCGTGTCCCTTTAAGACACTGTCCTATGTCAGAGACGTGACTCCACCCCATCCAAAGAGGGAAAGACAGGTGAGGAGATGGAGGACGGTTCAGAAGTTGGAGTTGAAGTAGATGAAGTTAATGTGGGAGGGGGTGAGCAGCTTGTGGAGTAGTTATCGTCCATTTATCGTTATCGAAGTGAACGGATCAATATATCGTGATATTGATTTGAGGACATATTTTCCAGCCCTACTTAAAAATAACTCTGAAAAGAAAGCAAGTCTAAAAAATGAACTTTTACCTGACCAAATGACCAAACGAGATGTCTAAAATATTTACCCGTATTTGAGCAGATTAATTTACTGATATGTTTGTTATAATTATACAAACTCGTTCAACAATCAACATAAACGACGACTGAGAAGAAAGAACTTGGTGTTTAACTGAAGGAAACTGCCGGTTGGCGAGTTAGCAGCTTGTTAGCTCAAAATAAACCTACAAGTTGAGATCCTAGAGTACGTTTCATTTCATTTTTTTGAGTCCTAAATCAAAACACTGATGAGAATCACTTTTCATTGTTCATATAAACTTAAAACGTTTATAAAATGCAAAATGATGGAATTTTAAACAAACTGGGATTGATCCTGAGTAATTTAAGAAATTATGAGATTACTCAAAATCTTAAAAAAATCGCCCAGCCCTAGATAAACAGAAGATGTGCTTGAAAATAACTCTGAAAAGGAAGCAAGTCAAACAAATTAGCTGTGTACCTAATGAAACGATTCAGTGTTAATCTAGTTAGTTTAATTAACTAACTAGATTAATTAACTATGTTTGTATTCAGTTCTTATCAGCCCTGAAAACATCCTGTAAGAGAACTCAGTATACGGTGGATTATGAGTGATTTCACAGAGCTGATAAAGGCGTGAACAGCTAAATGTCCTCAGCTGAATCCGCTGCAAAATTAAAGGTCAGAGGTCAGATATTGGGCGTCTGTTATTTGTTACTTCTGTCATAAAAACAAGAGCAGTTTGTGTCGAAAATTACTTCTAATTCTTTTTGGAAATCTGTCAAATTGGCAATAAGAGGAAAGTCCACAGGAGCAAACAAACACATTCAGCAGTAAGAGATGAGACTAAAGGAGAGTCAGACCTGTCAGGTCTCTGCCTTGGAAAGGATCTTCAGTATCTGAGACTCGAGATCGTGCCGCTCCGTCACACTCAGGCGTCTGGTACCTGTTTCACAGAGAGGAGAGAAGAGGAGGAGGAGGAAGACAGAAGTGATGTCTCAACCAAACACTGAGATAAAAACTGAGTGACTCTATTTGATGGACAAAGATCCTCTCTGCCTCTGCGGACCGGTCTGACCTCCAGACTGATCGGTCCTGATAAACCTCTCTTTGCACAAACTCTTCATCATCATCATCATCGGACGTGCCTCGAGGGTTCGATTCGGAGCCTTTACAAACTGTTCGGCATTATGCGTGGCATGACTCGTTTTCTCCTGGCTTTTGTCTGAGTGCTTCTTGAATCGGATGGAAAATTGAGCATGTGTGTTTCATTTAGACTCTTTTCTTTTTTCTTTAAAGTTAAAGCAGGTTGTCATGTCTTTTTTTTTCAGAGGTGGGATCTCTGATGCAGGATTTTGAGCGTTGCTGTCCAGAGGAAAGAAATTAGAATGAGTGACGTGAGGTCTAGTCAAAAATATGTGAGATTCTTCTGTGTGGAAATAATTGCTTCAAGGTTGTCATTTAATATATCTGAAACACAGACGAGAAGAATGATGTCAGTAAGTTGTGCTGCCACGCCTGTGATTTCTGTGGGAGTTTTAGGGCCTGCAAATTAAAAACTCGCTGATTTCCCAGAAATTAAAATCAAAGTTTCATTCAGTAAAAGTCTGAAGCTCCTCCTGTGAAATAGAAACGACCTCGCAGAGACAGAGAGTAATGACGCCTCTTCAGGAACAAAAACAGCTCGTCTTTTCTCCTCTGCGTGCTTACAGTCCTTTGTCTTCTTCTATGTTTTAAACCGTCCAGATACTAACCAGGAATCTCTTTTTAAACAACCAAAACATAAACAATAAGCATCATTTATTTAACGTGTCCTTGCTGCCTGATCCCTCCCTCTGCAGAGACACGCTGCCATTCCCCTGAAGGAAACATAAACACAAACGACAAACCAAACATCAAGTGTTTACGGTCGGCTCAGTGCTTTTCATACCAAAGCTGCAGACTTCACCGGTTTGCCAAATACAAAGACTGAACAGATGCTCGGATCCTCCGGTCCGAGCAGTTAAAGAAGCTTCTAGCTGTTATCTTTAAGGATGGAAACCTTGGTCTTTGGTCAATCCAACAACTTTTCAATGAAGAAGAAAAACAAACTCTTTCTACTGCAGTGATTTAACCAAAACTGAACTTTTAAATTTGCGTAGTCTGATTTGAATTTTCTGATTTTTGTCTCGAGCAGCAGCAATCCAGGCTCCGACCTCCTCACTCCTTCCAGTTTTACATGCAGACAATTCAGGAGTGATGAGACGATATCTTGCCCCGAATTTTCACCTCATTTAGAACGGCTACAGTTTTTTACAGTCCGCCAATTCCTGCCAGAATTTCGCAGTGGATTACGGACAGCGGGACTCGCGAGAACTCACAAGAACCTGTGGATTCACGTGCAACCGTGTGATAGCGAGTTGTCTCTTTAAAGACAGCTACATTTTCTTCCAGAGGAGGAAATCTACTTCTAGACTTCTAGAATCAGCATCTCCTCATCCATGGTGTCATCGGGGTGAAATGACGTCTAAAAACCTTTCACTTGTTCGTCTCCGCCCGTTTGCATGGTGTGAAATACGATCCTCCTGAAACACGGAGTGTTTTATTTTGAAAAGAAGCCGGATGTTTTATTTTGTGTCTGTGCCCGACTTCCTTTCCAGCACGGGTTAATCTGTGCTGAATTTATCCGGCATGCTCCGACGTCCGGAAAAAATAGAACTCTTGCGTCCGGCGATCTGTGGCGGAACGGATAGAAAACGGTTGAAATTGACACATTTACTTGGATGGTTACAATCGGCTATGATTGGCAGATAAGTCCTTTTCGTAGCCGTTTGGGATTCAGTAGAAATTAGGGGTTTGACCCCTCACTCTGAACCTGCAGGTGGATGCTGGGCTGAAATTAGGAGTACAGCACATGGAGCCTGGTTCATGCTCCGCCATAGGTCTTAGGAGTTGCATGTTGGTGTAGACCTTTATGCACCTTCTCGAAAAACTGTGCAGACTGCGAGCCCTGTGATTGGTTTGCTTGGCAGTGGCGAATAAAAGCTTCCCTCCAGTTTGTTTTGCAGACGAAGTTAATGTTAGCCAGTTTGTAAAGAAATCAAATCCCACTCTTGATGCCATTAGAGGGTAATGTTAACCCTTACTATAAATCCACTGTATACATAGTGTGCAGGTATATCCGATGATACTGAAACAGCTTACGATAAAGAAAATATGACTTTTACCTCGTGGAGGTTCCAGGAATAGGTCGTCCCGTGTCCACCAGAACACACCAGCAGTAGCCCGTGGACTGGTGGCACTGGACCGGTTTGTAGAGACCGCCTGGACCGCAGTCGGGGATGAAAATGGCCTCACGAGGGTTCTGCCGAGCCTCGTCCAGTGCGCTCTGTCGCTCCTGGTCACAAGAGGGAACTTTCTCTAAAACCATGAGAGACACACTCAATACAGAGGCGACACAATCAGGACATACATGATGACCACAGGAGGAGACAGAGAGCTTGCGACTCTCGGCATGTTTACATTCTACGATTATGTGAGAACTGTGGAGGATGGACAAAAGGAAGCACGGAAATTGGTCTTATTTCTAAAGAGTAAAACTGGAAAACACACAACAGATATTTGTTCTTGACTTGTTGATTAAAGCCCTTGTAAGGAACTTTTGGTTTGTGTCGATTTTGGTGCCCCCTGGGGGTCAAAGATTGCTTTACTTATTTATTGTTTTGGACAACAAACCTGATCCTGCTGCCTTTTATTGGCCAAATAAACCGCTAAACAAAGATCTTTGCCTTTTAACACGTGAACAAGAATGCGTTTGTTTAACACTCGGTCTGTCCCCTACCCCCACCCCCTTATAATTATTAATCTTTTTTGCTTTTTTTTGGTCATAAAGACACGTTAGAGTTAATTAAAGTTTCAGTCTGTTTCACAACCAGCTAAAAAATTCCTCCCTGGAGCTTTAAGTCAGTTGTGGCAGGTTCAGCAGCAGATCTCAGGCCTGGCCGAGCAGGATGAGAGGTGTGTGTGTGTGTGTAAGGGTTGTTCACGTCTGCCAACAGAAAACTAAACGTGTCCCTACACAAAAGAACTTTTTCTCCTGCAGAGACTCACTCTCAAGTGTTCTTAGCGCCGTGCCGTGCCGCTGCTCCTCGCCAAGGCTCCTTCACATCCAAATTATTTAGCACTGTTTATTATACAGAGGTTATGCTGGCGCCAGGCGCTAGGATTCCCAAAAGAAAATAGTTTTTATACATATAAATGGAAAAAGGCTGGACACTTGTAATGTAATCCTCTCAGTTCGGTGTGGAAGTGAAACTCAATCCACCGCTTCTTTGCCTGCCTTGCATTTCTGCTCTATTTATTTTTTATTTTTTGTTTCTTTTTCGATTTGATGTCCCTTCCTTTTGGCAGGAACCGAGTGATGAGAAATGCAAACCTAAAAAACAAAAACCCCACACACGTAGATGTCAGAGACTTTTCTAACAATTTACTTGTTGTTTTGGTGATTTTCTTTCTGGCCAAACTGGTAATGAAGAAAAGATGATCGTCTGCAGCATCTTCGACCTCTCTCACTTTATTCCTCTCACTTTAAATCATCCTCTCTTTATTTTTCTCTCTCTCCTCTCTGTGCTGCACAGTTTATCATCGCACTCATACTCTGTAGCTTCTCTCTCCTTCCCTCTCCTGCTCCTCTCTATCCTCATACCCCCCTCTCTCTGGACCCACCCCCACCATCACCAGCGCTCTCTCCTCTCCGCTTCACTCCAATGGCTTTCAGCTGTGGGCTAATCACTGCAATATTGTCTCTCGCAGGCCTCCTCTGCAGTTAAAATAGCAGAAATGTTAGTAATAGGGGAACTCTGGGAGTAGGTATGAAGTAGGTGTGTTTATGACCAAAACTAGACATGAGAGGGAGGTTTTTTGACAGTGATTGTGTTACTTTTCAACACATTATTGCAAGCTTGACTAAATGCACTGTCATCACTTATTGTGCTGTAAAATAAAAACCAAGTGCATTCTGCTCCGAACGAGGAAAGCAGAAGAAACTCGCTCCTGGGGTTTTCGGCACTCTCACGTTACAGGCCTTTGAAAAGAAGTTTTTCTTTTGTTTGCCCAAAAACAGTAAGTAAGCGAGTTGGTTCTCCACACGCTTGAACAAATGAGCTGCCTGACAGAGCGCTTCCTCTCCTTACAACACTGGAGCAACAGCATGTCCAAGTCTGGCAACAACGCATCCCTTTGAAAATTAGACTTTGCACTGCTTTGCCTAAGAAAACACGTTTTCACAAACCCCATCTCTGCATCACTCTAAATCATAATTATGGGGTATCCGGACACCGAGAGCCAAAAATGAATAACCTTGCCTATGTGCTCACAGGAGGACTCAGGTTTTCCAGCATGGAAGAGGGAAAAGACAGAGAGGAGAAGTTTGAATTCTCAGGACTCTTCTCTTCTTTGCAATAATGAAACAACCAGAAACAAAGATCTTTTATATCCACAAACATCCAGGGACAAAGCTCCTTAAAACTTACCCAAAATTTTAAAACTTAAAACAGCTAAAATTCTCACTGGACTCTGCCTGGACTTTTCCCTACGAACTCAAGAAGTCAACTGAGCTGGTGGTGACAAACTTTGCAACCCCATTCTAATGGGTCGCTCACACAAAGCGCGAGTAAAATCATCTTGCTTAATTTGCATGAATCCAGACACGTGAATGAATAGTATTTACTCGCTTTATTCGCGCGTCAACGGTAATCCTTGCCAATTCACTGGCGGGATCAAGTGATAGACAACGTTTTTTCATTTACAATTTACCAGGTAATCCGACCTCCCTGCTCACTTGCCTTCAGGTGAACTCCTTTTTATTCCGGTTTCGGTAATCGAAAGAAAAGGTGTCATATAATTCGGGGCACCCACACACCGACACGATCAGTTTGTCCTCCATTCTAGATACACTAGAACAACCGTCCATTTTCATACGTCACCAGGCAACCTTCGTGCTGATTGGTTATCGCGACAAGAATATCCACTTAAGTTGAGACATTTTCCAATTCGCGTCATTCACGCCGTCAGAGTAGTAGGAGCGTCTAATCGCATCTTTGCGTTGACAACTAAACTCACTTGAGACGTTTTGAGTGAGTCCAGTTGTCCTTTCAACGAAGAACTGGAAATCATAGACGCTGCATCCTCAGTTTAAACAATATCTCCAGGTTTAGAGGCAACAGCTGCTGACATCTAGACAAAGACATTTTCAGGGAAGACCTTCATATGATCTCAAACCACATTCTGACAACATGGCTCTGTAGGAGAAGAGTCCTGCTGAGAAACTGGTCTGATGCGGTCCTGACTTGTCACTTACTGACGACATTTGGAGCATCATGAAACAATATACCACGCAACCAGTGACGAAGACTTCATGCTTTGAGGAACACGTTGATCATATTGAAAACACCTACTCAGCATAATCTCCTTCGGATACACATGTGCATACACATACTGTGTGCAATCACATACAGCTGCAGATGCATACACATACATTACTTATGCGTCATACGCTGTTACATCTCTCCTCAGGCGGCCTCGTCACTCGAACTTTAAGGACAGCGGATGCTAATTGAAAGCAGGAAACTGTTTTTTTTTTCTATGAAGTCTCAAAGAGCTGTCAAAGAGAACAGCTCATCTAAAATTCAATCCTCAGTTCTGCCCTGACCACAGCTTCCTCCACCATCAGTCCATTACCAAGAAATCTGGTGCTACAATCGAGTGTCTGTGAGCTCTATTGTGTGGAGGAGAGAGCCTGACTTTACACTCACAATGAACATTCATGAAAAACGGTTATTTTGTGTTTTTTGTAGAGGCCAACTTTCAATCAAATTTTATTAAAACAGCCCATCATGGTCATAACTAGGATTGGGTACTGAGAACCAGTCCCTAACATCCGGTTGCGGAATCATTAAGCAAATATTTGAATTTCTCTGACCTTGGCCTGAATATCGAATTCTTGGCCGGGTCAGCATGATTTCCAAAAGTCTGGTTGTCTGGTTGTGGCCAGTATTTACATCCTTGTGATGGTTAAGCAGGTGGATGTACCAAGATGAGATTGTGGTTTATCCCAGGCCGGCTTCACTCATTTAATCTGAGTATATTTCTGTTAAACGTTCTGTGAATGAGGCAGCGTTTCTCTCTCTTACCTTGCTTCCTGGAGCTGGAGCTGTTCTGTTTATTCTCCTTATAAACCAGCTGTTTTATCCACAGCGTTGGAGCGGTAATCTCTGCTGTGACAGGAAGACAAAGAGAGACGCATCAATAAGATGAAAGAGAATTCACCTCTGCCAAGCTTTGTTTAACTCCATTCATCAACAGCTGCATTTTTGACTCGCACAGCCAAACTTTCCTCACTAAACCAAAACTCAAAACCACATCCAAATCCGAATATTTCCAAAAGCTTCACATTTGTCATGCTGTATTTTTGGCCGCTTGTGTTTTCCGCTCGGTATTGTGGTGTATTTTTAAGGAATACCATCTTGAGTTTGATGGTTCAAATCTTGACACCCTGAAATTTTATACAAACGCTGGAACAATCTGTCCGACAGCTTTAAAGATAAATGAGCAGAAAATCAGTGAGCCAAATTTTCCCTTCGAGAAAAAATAAAAAACGAAAGTACTCATTCATATTTGTGGGGACACTCCATAGTAGCCGTTCAAGGTGGGGACCCATTTATCAGATTAACTCAACTTTGGGCGATAAACTAGATCAACGCATGTTTCTAAGACATCCTCGTTATCTGTCTTCACACCCTTTACACTTGTTTAGTTCCTATAGAAACACTAACAGCGACAAAAACATGACTGCTAGTGTTTATGAAGAATTTGTTCCAGTAAAAATGCTGTCATTAGGAACTGGTCCAGTTTGGTGGTACCAGGTCCAAACTAAAACTGGCTCAAAAGCTGCTACAACTAAAATTAGAAACACGCCAAGTTTGTTTGAACATCTAAAACAGCCAAAGATCCACAAAGAGACGAAACAAAGGAAGATAAGGTTGAGTAAGATCAGGCCAACTCTCATCCCGTCTTAATCCACCATGAGCGAAACAGTATTATGCAAGAAAAAAAACTCCTTCAAGAGGCAGAAACCTCGAGCAGAACCAGATTCATGTTAGACTCTCATCTGTAGGGTTGGGCATCAGGTCTTGAGCATCGATGGGGACTGAGACTAACATTCCGATTCCAAGTTTCAATGCCGGAGTCCGCCGACCGGAAGAAATAGCCGCCGAACACCAACAAGGACGAAGCGTACGAGACGAAACCACACAGAGAGAGAAGAGAGACAGAGAGAGAGAGCGAGATTGCGTTGCAACCCACAGCGGCGGCAGTCAAAAGTTTGGCTAACTCCAGCAGGAAGAACGAACTCTTATCACATCAGATCATGTAAAGGAGGGTGAACGACCAACATGAGTGCCTGTCCTTGACGCGCTTCGTCTGTCTTCCGCTAACCAGCCAGAATCAGGTAAGTCAGACGATAAATGACTTCTGTCTTCTGCGAACATTGAAGCAACAAACAAATTGTACTGTGTATGGTGGGTCAACTTATATATCCAACTAACGTTAGTCCTTTTTTACTTTTTCATAGACAAACAACCTGACAACAAAAATTTATATTTATTTACTGGTTGAAAATGTGAGAAATTCAAAGTAAAGTTCTTAAAAAGTTAATAAAATTTAAAAATTCATGGAGAAGTTCTGAAATTTCATCCAAAAAGAAGAATTCTGGTTAGCACCCTCATTTAAACGTAGCATTTTTTATATATATATATATCCTGCATTTTAAAAGAATCGGAATCGAGAATCGTTAGGAACCGGAATTGGAATCGGAACCAGAATTGTTTAAAATCAAACGATACCCAACCCTACTTATCTGCTGCTACCACCAAAAACACCCAGAAACTTTATATTTAGGACGTACCGCCCAGCCCTACCATCCATCTCTATCCCAACCGATCTGTCTCCCTCGATTGAATTAAGAACAGCAGGTAGAAGGGTCAACAAACGGGGCTTACCATCACCCTCAGGGGGGACGTGGGTCTCCATGGTGGGTGTGGGCTTGGAGCCGTCATCTGGGTTGAGGGTGAGAAAGAAACGGAAAGAGACTACCATTATTGAGGTTAATACAATCTACTCTCCAGAAGTGTTGAATGGTTGGGATTTGCACATGGCCCGGCCAAGACAGAGAATATAGAGAGAGAGAGAGAGAGAGAGAGAGAGAGAGAGAGAGAGAGAGAGAAACAGAGGACGACCACCCACATGTGGTTCTACACACACACACACATATCTATAAATCAACTCTGACACCCTCACACCAACATCAGCAAACACACACACACTCAGACACACACACGCGCATGCATACACTCACATGAGCACCAACCCTGCACCCATCAGGACCCGCATGAGCGCGGTGGTGCAGGTGTAGTTCATGTTGATGGGGACAGAAAGGCCCACCCACTACTTCTCCAAACACTGAGGTGAAGATTATGTGAACTTCATCATCTCTGTGTCAAAATAAGACAATGCCGATGATGGTTCAGTGTTTTCGTGGGTTTGTCTGCCCACAGTGCCGTCCACTATAACGTCTCAACGACTCAGACTCGGTGGAGATCACTGCGGGCTCTGAAGTATCCACACTCTGACCATAATTGTAGCTCCAGCATCACATGAGAAATTGTCTGTGACTTGCAGTTTCGTCCATGAGAATTACTCAAAAATCGAAATCCAGATTATCTGAGAAGTAATGTGGTGAAGAACCGTGAGGAACATCTCATTCTCGCTGCCCTGACTCTCACCCGCTGTCTTAATAACGTGGAAATCTTTATACAAACAGAGAGTAGATAGATTTGATCTCCCTGATAAATTTGTCAGGATTAAGGATTTGATAAATAAAAAACAAGCATGTCTGGTGTTTGGCTCTCACCCATATGAAATAAAACCGTTTCAGGCGGTATCAAAGTTTACTATCAAACAAAAACACTGAATGTTTCAGCCCAAGAGGGAAACTGTTTATACTGCCGCAGAAGAAGATAGAGGAACTATGCAGACCGTCTGAAACACTCAGGGTCCTCTCGGTGTAATCTTCAGTTCTGTTCAGCAAACTCAGCTTCTCTAAAATACTCACCCGTGTGCAGCTCTGCAGCGTCTGGAACAGCCTTTAGGAAATAAGCCAATTAAAAGCAAACCCCAGAGGACCGGAGCCCGACTATAGATGCTAAAAACACTTCAATTCAAACTGAGCTGATCGATTCATCTTTGAATGAAATACAACCCCGATCCAAAAACAGACGGATGATGTGTGAAATGTTGATGAAAAAGTTTAAAAAATGCTTCTTACTAGTCCAAAGACAAAATAACAAATATTGGAAAATATAAAGTGGAAAATATATAAAAGTGTGTGTTGATTTTACATCTGATGCTCAAAACAGGTATCAATGTTAGGACAGGGAGCCCTGAGGCCACATATCACTAAAAACAGACATGACTCTGTAGTGGAAGTCGCTGCATGGCTCAAACTCTGCCGTGCAAAGAGGGGAAATATTTGTAAACATGATCCAGAAATAGCAGCAGCTCTTTAGGGACGTTTAAAACTGAAAATCATGGATACAGAGTTCTCAGTTCTGAAGGGGAGAGGGTAGGGCTGCACGATTAATTGATTTTAAATCGTAATCAGATAATTTGATAATGACGATGTTAAAACAATTAAAACAATTTCCCTCTCTATCACGTCTTGCGCCTCCAGGCCACCGTAGGCTCCCCCCTCCTGCAGGAGCGCTCCCCAATTCCCACACCCACCTCTTCATCTCTTTATATTATCTCTTTATTTTTTTATTTTTTTTACTTTTTTTTTTTTTAAATCTCTTTATTTTTACTTATTTTATCTATTATTTATCTCCTCTTTCTCCTTATTTGCACTGGAGTTACTGTCAGAGTTACGGGTCAGAGAGTGCATAAATCCATAAATGACGACCATTTCATCTCTGTGTGGATGTCTATCTGCATCTCTGGAAACGATCATGTGACACACAGCGTAACTCTTTTATGGCGCTAAAACAACCTTTATACCCGCGCTCTGTACTCTTCTTCTGTCTTTTGTGAATTTTTTGTGCAGCGTTACAGCGCCACTTACTAGCTTGGCATATGAACTACATCATTTTTAGTTGTTACATTTTAAGAGATGATAGAAAAACTTTTTATTTTCAAAGTGAAGTTTGGTGAAGTTGGCACTGAATAAAAAATCAAAATCAAGTTTTCAGAAAATAAATCTGGATTTTATTTTTGGCTAACATCGTGCAGCCCTAGAAGAGGGTCCTCTCGGAGTCAGTCCAAACTCCAGGACCTGGTCTCCTTGGTTCCCAAACTTTTTTGCACCGTTAAAATAAACTTGTCTCGTCTTTTTCAAAGTGTTGCTGGCATCAAATCGTTTTTCATAAGTTCCTCGTGTCATGAACACTTCACACAGACTCCCTCCGTCTTTGAGAACCGGGGTTGTAGATCAGCTGCTAGATTAGTCTCAGACAAGTGCAAACCTGGCTCATGGACCAGTATTTGTTTAAAGCTTCCTGCAAATATGATTCAGTTTAGTACGTGAACTTTTCTGATTTATTCTCCATAAATCTCTCCTGTTTGTAAAAAAAAAAAAAAAAAAACAGACTGGTGATGCATGCTGGGCATGTTGAAACACATTCTGTAACTTACAGGATTTCTCAATTAATGTTTGATCCAGGTCTGGACTGTGAGCTACAAACTGTGAGGAGGAAAAACACAATTATTGTAAACATCAGAAATCAAAGCTCGACTTCACTGTCTGATGACCCTACCACCAACAACACGAGTCTACTGCATCTACACATCCTAGCTCTGTAGAAAGACGTAGAGTGGTTATGGCTTGACACGTGTTTGCATGTAAAACTTGGATTTGGAGAGATTTAACACGTCTATAAACTCTCACTGCAAACACTGTGATGTTGTTGTCGTTGTTACTCCACCCTGAAACAGTTAAAGCAGAGAAATCCCGTTTGTATTCTGCGTCTGAGGCGGAGAAGCTACTTGTCTGATTTGTCCGAGGAAGATATCTCTGCAAATATTTGAATATCGGAGGATTAGCTACGCTGAAGTTTTGTCTACGGGGCAAATTTCAAGAGCACGCCGTTAAACTCGCATGCAAAAACAGAGGCGGGGGAGTTCTGGTTCTGAGAGATGCTGTCATTCAGCGCAGATCTCCATCACTGCTCTGCACAAACGTGGACTTTGCACGGATCCAATCGAACAAAATCGGGTCAAAAGACATTCTGAACTGGCGCTCGCTTACTGTCTCTTTCACACAAATAGAAACGCTCACATGCACGCACGCACAACCTGCAGCAGAGCTCGACTCACCTTTCCTACCAGAGTTCGGTGGCCCAGGTGGTTTATCGGTTACTGACCCTGGAAGGGACAAAAAAAAGACATAACATGTGCGAAGTAAAGACTAGACAGCACCACCAAAACATTCAGAGATTTAGACATGTAGGCGATCCATTTAAAGTGGAGAAATCATCTAAAATTACCAAAAATAAACCTGATTATTAATATGGTTTGAGCTTTTGATGAGATTCAAAATGAAGATTGAATGTTTGGAAACACCCCTCCACAGATGATCCATCCCATTCACCTCCAAACTCCGAGTTAGATGCAGGAGTTTGTCGGTTCGATGAACACATTCTTAATTTGATCATTCCGTTAGTATTTGCTCGCAGGCACACGTCCGGCGTGTTGCATCATCTTAACAAACACCCGTGGAGACTGAGAGGGTAGCACATTCCCCGATTATATTAAACTTATATTTGGTGCATGCAGGAAGTCGGTCTCATGCACGGATGCGAGGAGCAAAAGAGTTTTTATTATTATCAGAGAGGGCAACCAATTACAATAGACAAGCACAAAGGGGGGAAATTTAGAGTCAACTGGAAACAGGAAATTTACTACCTGACAATCCACTTGTCCCAGCATGAGTTCCCATAAATTCACGGAAGTTTCCTGCAAACGTATGTGAGATGATTGATTTGGGTCACAGTGAACAGGGGAGTCCAAACACGTCAGTAAAAGTGATTTGTCATGAGCCGAGAGGGAGGACGGGTCGGGCGTGTACGACTGTAGTAGCAGGTTTTTGTGTCCGTATTGGCGCTCCAATGGCGTACATACCTTTGCAAGAAACAATGAAGATATCGGATCTTATGCAGGACACAAACTAGACATACGGATGTTTACTAACATGTTTAAAAGGAGGGGATCTAAACTGAGATTTGGTTCAGATGAACGAGGCTTTGAATCAGGACCAGAATCAGCCTGAACATCTAGTGGATTTTCTATATTTGGGGAATCAACCATGAATATGTGTGATCTAAAGCTGCGTTGGAGTTACCTCAGACGTCAGATGTTGGAGTTGGGAATGACGTCACACCCGAGTTACCAGAGTTTCAGTTACCAAGTCAGAAAAAAGCAAAATCGGAAACAAGATGGCTACATCTACGAAAGTTATTTTAGCGCTTGTCATTTTAGATATTTTAAGTTATTTTAGCATCCTCTTTCATAGATGTAGCCATCTTGTTTCCGCCTACAATTTTGCTTTTTTTCGACTTGATAACTGAAACGCTCTGAACTCGGGTGTGACGTAATTTCGAACACAGCAATATTTTAAACAAAGTGATGGAAAACAGCCAATGGGAGCACAGAAAGACGCAGCAGAGCGACATTTTCACATCGAAGGACAAAAACATGAAGATATTTTCATTTATGATCTCGAGCAGCAGACAGCCGTGAAAGCTCACATGCAAGAAACTCAACACTTGACAGCTTTGGGCCAAAACTCTATGATAAGTGAATAAGCTGGTCTCCCTTTAGTTTTAACCAGACTGACCAACTAACGACTCAAAGTTCCAGATTTAACCTACAGCGACTTAATGCTAACATTATGGGCAGATCTGAGGATGGACTATTAAAGTTAGAGTGGACTCTACGGAAGAGGATTAGGGCCACATGAAGAGAAAATAAATAACTGCAGGAAGGAGATTAAAGTTGAAATTTTCAGGTTAGAGTCGAAATTTTGAGATTAAAAAAATTGAAATTATGTCAAAGTCAAAATTTCAAAATTACGAAATATCAAAAATGTTGTGAACAATGTCGGAATTTCGAGATTAAAACATAAAAGTTTGAGATTAAAGTTGAAATTTCGAGATTAAAGTCGACATGTTGAAATTTTGTGAATTAAATTAAAATTTTGAGATCAAATTTGAAATTGTGAGATTAAAGTCGAAATTTTGCGATTACAAAATGTTGTGAATAATGTCGAAATTTCAAGATAAAAAATTAAAATTTTGAGATTAAAGTCAAAGTTTGGAGATTAAAGTTAAAACTATGAGACTAAAGTTGTCACAAATAAAGACGAAATTTCATGAATAAAGTCGTAATGTTGAGATTAATGATAATAAATCAACAGCATTGTCACTCGTCACTCGACATGTCCTCTGTAGAAGAGTTTGCTGGACTTAAGAACTGGATTTAGTAATAAGGAAATTCTTGCTCTTTTAGCTCACAAACACAGCGTGTGATCGTAAGTATTCAGACTCTGAAAAGACAGTGCCAAGATTACGAGGTTGCCGCTTTCGTGCAAAATGGTTTCTTTTCATTTTGCTTTTTAAATTTCGGCTTTAATCTCGAAATGGAAATCAAAAAAATCTGCTTCCTGTAATTATTTTTTTCTCTTCTTGTGGCCCTGATCCTCTTTCGTAGGACTCAGTGATGCTCCCCTGCATCAATTAAAACAAAAAACTTCACTGAGACTCTATTCAGAGTCCTGAAACTCAGCAGGTGCTAAACAGGCGATTAGTGGAACAAGTGGAAACAGAGAAAAGGAGATGAAAGCAGAAAGAGAGAGAAAGAGAGAGAGAGATAAAGAGAGAGCGGGAAGCCTCTGGCGGTCCGTTACGGCAGCTCCACAGGGGCATGCGACCACTTTCACCACACTCTCCACACAAAATTTACACCATATGCTCCAGTGGCTGAGCAATCTGATTCTGGCAGAGAGCCCTGAGTATTATCTTCTGAGGGAAAATGATGGTGATTATCAGAAAGTGTTCCCATCCAGGACCAGTGAGCCCAGACCGCTCCCTCTCTCTCTCTCTCTCTCTCTCTCTCTCTCTCTCTCTCTCTCTCTCTCTCTCTCTCCTCAGGCTCAGTGTGAGGAGGACGGGGGTGCTGAGAGGCCCCTGGATGTATGGCCATTAGCCTCCTCGTTGACCTTGCACCTGCTCTGCACCACATGTGCCCAGAGAACGGTGAGAGATCAGTTTAACTGTAACCAAAAGTCTCTCAGGACACTTTGCATTGAAAACAGACTCGACTCTGGAGTGGAATTCACTGCATGGGCTCAGAATCACTTCACATTTAGGTCTGCATCATGCAACCTGTTTCAGTCAGGTAAAAAAAAAGGCCTGAAGCTGAGTTAGCTCTGCTGTCACTGAGGGAGAGGACACAGTCTGCTGACCCAAATTTCTAACATGCCAGAAATTCATCCAGCTGATCAGGAGCTGCTTGATCTCAAAACTCTGTATTCACAGCCTAATGTTCACTCTGCTGAGAGGTGACGGATGTTTGATCAGAAATGACCTATCAGGAACCTCGTAGATTAAAATGACCCTTTAAAAACTCTAAATGTCCTCCACAGGCTGCCGTCCTGCTTTACCACCAGTACCTGAACACACGGGGGTCCTGTTGTGCACCGAGGAGCCGCTCACTGGTTTGCCGTCACTGGTGACACACCAGCAGTACCCTGTCAGAGTATGGCACTGGACCTGCAGAGGCAGAAAGGTAAGTCACAGAGAAAGGATCAGAGTTTTATGAAAAAAAAAGAGAGGGACAAAGACGTACCTGGGCAAAGGTCCCGTCCTCGTTGCATTCTGGGACGAACATGGACTCCTGAGGTCTCCTGGCTTGTTCTAGAGCCTGGCTCCTCTCGACTCGACACTTGGACTGACTTCCTTCTGCAACAGATCAGACGTAAGATTATTTATTAGTATTCACACTGTCTGTTCGTCTACCTTCACCTGCACAGGTAAGTTCAAATAATTCCATTTAAGTGCCCAAGAAAGAAAACATGCGACCAGAAGAAAGACCAAATTATCTCCACGCCTGAGAGCACCTCGGTGATGGATGTACGTCGAGAACTCAGCGCTGGACTCGTTTCTTCACTCTTTCTCTCAAATCATAGGTTTGAGCCGTTTTTCCAGCTCAGGAGAGTCAAAGACCTTTTATTACACCATTTGAAAAATACTAAAATAACACATTCCTCGACACTGACCACTCGCGGTGCCAGGAGTCGTCTATGAGCGCCGCATTGTTAGTGCCGAGGAGTGCGTCATGTTCTTCACAAAGTGGAAACTGAGCCTGTGTTCCTGCAGCTCTGATGAGCCAGGTCGGCTCTCGGGGGACGGAGGTGGAAGTGGCTGAAAGGTCGGAGAACCGAGTGGGCTTCACACCAGCCAGTCAACGGTTCAAAATCCCATCAGCAACTACTGTTTTTATTGCACTCATGCCTCTAAAGAGTGTGTGTGTGTCTCCACACCGAGGAGCTGACCAGTGCGACCGCAGTCCTCCACTGTTGGCTAACTTTCCGCCTGGATAAATAAAAGTTAAAAAAAGTCGTCCCTGGACCTGAGAGGAGACAGACATGTCGTCTCCTCCAGAGAAAAGAGGGACCGAGCCAGAGCGGTGTGATGAAGTCACCGAGGAGGACAGACGTGATTACATGAATTTATAAACCCAGACCTGGAGTATATTTAGCCTTACCAAAACAAGAGTCTTTACACATTGTGCTGCTCGTGTCCGACGACGAGGGACGGATGAAAACAGGCCGAGGACTCGAGTCACCGGAAAACTCCTGATATCAAACTGAGACTCTTTTTAAGCAGATCTAACTTCAACCTCGTCGACTGTAAACCAAATCCACCAGACTCCACTGACAAAAACAGTCATTTCACTCCACGGAGGATTTAAGTTGCTGGTCTACTGCTGCCTTCACCAGTCGGTCTGTCTGTCTGTCTGTCTGTCTGTCTGTTTGTTTGTGTTCTCGGCTGTTTTGAATTTGGACTCGCCATTTAAAGCACCACAACACAAAAACTAACGTGTGTTTCATGAGGAAAATTGACTGTTTCTGTCACTGGAGATGACAGGAACAGTCGGTTCTGGGAATGTTCCTCGTCTCGTGTGATGCAGAGTTCAGCATCTTGGTCATCTTCAAAGGACGGAGAGATTCAGAAGATCTTTTGACCCGCAGCCGTCAGACTTCTTAATTCTTCTATAAATAGTAGATGAGCTGAGACTGTACTGTTGTCTGAAAGATATGTCAGATCATTTCAACCATGGCGGGCTCTCCAGCAGAAACCTCACCAACACGCTCCACATCTGATCCTAGTAACGACCGCACGATAGCAATACATAGCTGTCTACATCTTGACGTGCAAACCTCAACTAAGCTGATTGTTTGTGGGGGAGACCTGACGAGTCGATCACTGAGTGCAGAGGAGTTTCGCAGCTCAAAGAAGAACGATTATGATTACAACTTCATGGAAACACAATTAGAGTTCTTGTGTATCCTGTATGCACACGGCAGACATGGTAGGTCTCTTGCCTTAGCGTCTCGGTCTGATTGTATTTCCATAAAGAAATAATCATAAATGTTCTTCCTTGAGCTGCGTCACCCCGCTGTAGTCGGTAATGGACTGGCCTGAGGTCTTGCTACAAACAAGTGGCTGCTGGAAGAGAGTAGGTGAGTTGTGTTTAGTCTCTTTGCTAAAGAAATGAGTCAAAGTTAAAAAGATGTTTGGTGTCTAGTACTATGTCTGTGACCCTATATGTCCTGTTGATGAAGTTAGGTGCTGTTCTGAGCATTATTTGTGGCTATAGAGCGGCGTTTTGGTTGAGGGCGTGGCTCTGTGTATTGCTATCCTGCGGTCGTTACTAAAGTTGGTTTAACTTGAGAAGCAAGCGGTCGACAACATTCATCTCTGGAGGGGGTGTCCAACTCTGTGTTACAATGTGTTTGACCATAACTTAATTTTACGCCGGAATATCCCTTTAAACGGTGATAACAGCATGTTTGTTATTCCCACTTTCTTGCCTTTTATTCATGACTTTATGTTGAAGCAGGTCAAACAAAATCACACTGACTGTATCCTGCACTTTGTTATAAATAAAAACACAACCACAGACTTCTTTGGAGTTGTGATTGAAAACAGACATTTGTGTCCAATTTCAACCAATCACAGAGCAGTTGGCTTTGACATCTTGACTCTGCAGCATGGAGGATGACTCAAGTTCACATATAGGAAAGGACAACGTGTATTTAAGTGTAGTGGACCTTCACCTACAGGGACAGACTCCCTCAGGTTGAGATCTTCTCCTTGTGTGTTGGTCGTCGTCCTCCTGTTGTTGTTTTTATTTTTTCACAGCAGCACAGTGAAAATAAAAGAGCAGGTCTGACTATCATAATGTTTGTGTGTTTGTTGTTTGAGATCGCTCCTTGTGCCTGTTTGCGATCCGCTCGTCTTGTAGTCAAATTGATCTGTTGTGTTTAATCTGGATCTCACGCACACCTCGCAGAGCTTTGGCCCGGTTCTGCCGTTGTAAACAAGGATCGGTTCGTGAACTGCCTGCTCAAATAAAGCAGCAGTTTCATTACAACAAAGCAGACCTGCTGCATCTGCACAGGCTGTGTGAGCTCTGCCCGGCTCTCCTTTCCTTTGGCACGCCGCCGTCATTATGAAACATAACCACGCATAACCATACAGAGGGAAGAAACTTCGCTCCAAAAATGGATCTGGTTGGGACGCTTGTTTTCCTCATGGACAGTGGGGCTGAAGAGAAAGAAGGAGGGGGAAATGCCAAGTTCCAACCTTGACTCCAGACCTATCAATCTCTGCTGTTGTTGAGGGGCTGGCATCCAGAGCCTGAGGAAGTGTGTGATCCCCGTCTGTAAAAACTTACACGCCTACAGAGAGGCGGAAAATGAAAGACATCTTCCCGGTCCGCTCCACGTTTCCTGTCTTCATGCTGCAACATCTTAAACATGCTCTCAGTGAAACAGAGCCATCTTTCACTTCCTGAAGCCTCATTCACACCGGAATACTTTGACCTGGATGACTTCAATCATCTCTAATATGTGCAAGTGTTTGATCTCAATCCTGCACATCTGTAACCTGCACAAATGTAGACTGCATGGGACATAAGAGTTCATGAAACAGCCTCGAGTTTATCGTACGTTCAGTCCGAGAAGGAGTGAGATGTACAACCTTGTCCTAAAAGTTGGTACGCTTCATAAAATGTGAATAAAAACAGAATTTGAAGGTTCGTAAATCAGAAAGAAGAGTTTTAAAAAAGAGTCCAAAAACAACAAATCGACTGTTGAAACTGAAAAATCGAAGCTGACCTCGTCTTTAAATCGCTCAGCACAACTTTGAGTCTTCCGACCACAGGACAGTTTTCAACCTCACCTCTGAAATGAGCTGGAGCCCAGATCTGGATCTGGATCGTGTTCATCTAAAGTTCCTCATTCACATGGTGGTGCAGGTTTAACCTGTTCTGTCTACAGACGGCTGTTTTAGGAGGCGAGTTTAAACTCATGCAGTGACTTCTACTACAGAGTCATGGTTGTTTTTAGTGAAGATTACAACTATCCTGTGTTGTTAAAACTTTACAGATCAAATGTTCCAGTTTCAACTTCTGATAACTTTTCTTTGCAGTGTTTTTTTAGATAATTTCAGACTTTCAAATTCTGTTTTTTTAGTGTTTTATTTTGAAAATCACTCAGGATGTATCATCTACTTTTTTATATTAATCCACCTCTCAGTACCGGTCCCTGTTCGTAGGACCTCCTTGTCTTTACCTTTAGGCTCCAGGTCTCTCCCTTCAGATGAGGAAGTCGGTGCTGGAGCGACCGGCAACTGATCGATTTTCGGCCAGGTTTTCCCTGAGAACAAAAAGAAACGGCACAGAGGTTTGAAAAACTTTAGGATTGATTAATTAATTCCTGGATATTCATCAGGATTCCTGTTAAACATTACCAAGCAGCGAACAAATATCAAGTTAAAGGTACAGAGTATAGAAATTCAGATTCTAGATTTAAACGCTGTCTCGCTCACCCCTCTCGTAGGTGAAATGACGGAAACCTTAGAGAACAAAAAGCTGCTGTGATGCTGATAATTATGATCTTTTTACCACCAGATTCGCCTTTCCTTACATTTCATACTGTCACTCACTAAAACCAAAACCACGTCTGACCTCTCTGCTGTGGTAATAATTCGGCGCTATGATTTAACTGCCTCTGTGGAAGAGGATCGGCTCCTTATGTAGATGTAAAAAAAACTTGTTTAAAGTTAATAAAAACAAAATGATTATTCAATACAGGTAATTACACAGTAACTTGAACATAATTATTATTATCATATTACTTTATTACCATCTGGTTCTGCTGAAAGCCGTTAAAAACTGAACCAGGTGATTCGACTCTGCAGCTGCTCAAACACGTTATTCTTGTTTCATTAGTTTGTCTGATTCAGCAGAAGATTTTCGTAAATGCAATGAAATTCAAACAGGACTTTGTATATTATTGTGTAATTCTAACTGTTTACTACGATAACTGTTGATCAGCACTGCAGGAGGAGTATGAAGAAAGTTTTTACGTCTCGACTGCGTCTGCTAACATTTAAAGAAAGTTGTATTTCTAATCAGAGTTTCCTTCAGCCGCTCTTAGCCGTCTTAAATGCCTCTTTGTACGTTAGCATAGGGGTGCACAATATCGTATTTATGCAGATATCCAGAATGTCGATATTTTTAAACTTTTTTTGAGATATTCAGGCTTTTTTCACTCTAAAGGATTTTGGAAACAAACGACGACAAAAAAAATGTGATTCTCCTACAGATGGTGAAATATATCAGTATTTTTCTAATGTAGACAATCAATAATGTTTCACAACTATAAATATAAATATGTAAACTGTTATTGCATGCACATAATAAACGCATCACTTTTTGGCATTGTTAATATCTGCTGTTATCAATATCATGCATTCGTACTTTTGCAGCACACACAAACTCTAACAGACATGAGTTCTCACCTCGACACCGTCCGCGGTGTGCGAGTGTCAGCGTTTTATCTTTGCAGCGCGCCCTCTGCAGCTCACAGCCGGTCTCATAGCTCCGCCCGTCTGAGCCGCACACCGGCTTCCCCTGCGTCCGCGAGCAGATGACGCCGCAGTGACTGTCTCTGTCTCCGATCAGCCACTGCAACGACAAACACAGAAACATGAGGAGTTAAGTGACAGTGTGTAACATTATTATTCTGCGTAACATTAAAAAGACACTTGTGCAGGCTGCTGGAGTTAAAGCGTCTCTCTCTCTTCTTAGCTGCTTTCTTCACTCCGTCTGAACAAAGGCTGCTTTGAGCTCAGTGTGAGATTATGCCAAACTAAAGTACAAATTGGACTCATGGGTCACTTGTGCCCGTTAACAGTTCTCCGCTCCTCAAACACAGACTGGCTGCTGTGTGTTTTTCTGTAATGAGCAGTTTCCCTCTGAAGCGCGACCTATAGAGGATTTTATTTAAGTCATCCATCTGCAGCTGAGGACAAGTTCAACATTGATTAAGCATCACAGCAGCCAAACCGCATCCAGGAATCCTCCTCCCCCCTGATCTTGACTCATGATCTATTAGTGAGGGGATTCTGCTGGGCTGCTGGAAGACGGCCCTCGCTCTGACAGCAGTAATGGTTGTTGGCTTTGCAGCTGCTTTAAATATATTTAAGGTCTAAAAGGATTTGAGGGGAGTGCAAACTCTGCCAAAAAAGATGGAGTTGTTAGTGCGGAGGGAGAGAAGGTGTACACTGAGCAGCAGCAGCAGCAGCAGCAGCAGCGGAGTCCTCGGAGTGGCCCAGCGGTGAGCCTGAGCCAACTCGCCATGAAAAATGTTTCAAATATTTGGACAAACACAAAGAGCGCTTGATTTGTCTTATCTCAGGACCCATAATTCAGCTGTGTGGCTGCTCAGACATCTCCAAGACAAAGGCAAGACGCTCTCTGGCTCAAATGTAACTTTGACCCAAGGACTCGCGAGCAATTATCAGCGGGCGAGTCCGACGCTGAAGGTCTCATGGCCCACTCCCCACCTCCTATCAGACGATCTGAGGCTCACATGGACACAAACATGATTTCTCTTCGCTGTATTTTGGACAACATGAGAAATGTTGCTCGGAGACAGATTTCCTCCGAACCTTAAAGAGCAATCAGACGGGCCTGAGCGGAGAGGAGACGGTAACCAGGCCAAACGGCTGACGTCATGTATGAGACGATGTTTAAATGGATCTCATACTCCGAGAAATCAGCAGGAATTTTCTCAAACGTGCTCGAAACAGATGACTGCAGATATGTCACTTTACACCAAGGTGAATAAAGTGTCCATGTGCATTACTGTTGGCATCATTACCACGAGAGAGGAGAAGAAGAAATCCTCCACCCTGTCTATTTTTTTTTCTTTTTCGCTGTTAGCGTGACCATACGTCCTCTTTTACCCGGACATGTCCTCTTTTTTGGGGGGCTGTCCGGCTTTGTCCAGGGGAGTTTATAACCTAAGATGACCAGACGTCCATGATTTCCAGGGACATTACCCGTTTTGGATGACCTGTCCCCGGCTAAAGCTGACCCCGGAAATGTCCTCGATTTAAGTGTTTCATTAATGAGAAAAAAAAAGGTTGCATTTGGACTAAAACAATGGTTATTGCGGTATCTGAGTCGGTAGGAAGCGCAAGTAAGCTTGTTGCATGCAGCTCTGAACAACAGTTTTAATGGGGGGTTATTACAGGGGGCATGCGCTGCTACTAAGTAGTACCAATTTGTTGTCTGTGTCTGGTCACCTTATTATAAACACCTATGCTAGCTGATGGAGTTGAGCACAACAGCTCTACCACAAGTTTAACTTCTGCATTGTAAATACTTCCCCTGCAGTGTGAGTTTATTTTCCACCATATTTATAAAATCACACAATGTAAACCTCGCCTTCACTGGAGCAAGAAGCAACTTAGCTTAGTTTCGCACAGACCAGAAGTGATTGGGGTCGGCTAGTCCGGCTTCAGTCACAGGAAACAGAAACCCACCTGAAACCTGATCTGTCCCGGAAACCTGATTTGTACTGTGCATGTGCGAAACGTATGTCACTTCTTCTCCTCATATTTCAATGCCTTTTACAGCAGTTAGTTGTTCCGATTGCTACCTACCCAATCCATGAAAATTTATGTCACCTCAAAAACTTGATTTAAATGACCGATCGATTTCAGAAACCAGCTGGTGTTGTGACATGATAGACAATGAATTTCAGCTTTAGATTTCAACAATGAAATATTCACATTCATTCAAGCCTTTTATAACTATGTTGCAATTTTTAAATTAAGCTAGTTGGAGGAACCTTTATCGTGAAACTGGGGGCGACATTCTCTCGACTATCTGGCGTTCTGCTTCAGTCAAAGAAAGTGTGTAGCTGGTGATAAACTGTAGCATCCATTCTGACTGAAGCGAGCTCGCTGAGGCTGAAGCTGTCGAACAAGTGTCGAAGCTGTCACGAACCACTAGGCGCAAAGATGGCTAGTTGAGGAAGTGACGTACGTTTCGGACATGCACAGTACAAACTGGGTTTCCAGGATCGGGTAGCGACAAGAACCTCTAAACGATGATCATATCTCACTTCAGATCTCTGTCCGTCCTGAAGAGTACATGAAAAGCTAAAGTCTAGGGCTGGTAAAGGCCACTCCCCCTCTGGTCAAGGCAAGGAGAGCACCAGCAAAGACCCCCCAGAGCTTCTGTCAAAGGTCAAATCAGACAACGTAAAGAGGAGCCGGGGTAGCGGCAGGTTACAGATGAAACAGGAAGAGTAGGCGGGCTACATCCATTTAAATAAAACCACCGTCTTGATACCGGTGGATCAGATTCATGGATGTCTGAGAAACTGACGTTTGAAATCAGTTTTTCCATGACTCCATAAAAACAGACATAAAGAGTTAATAACAGAGTTCTGCACATGCTGGTAGACTCTTTTTTCCATCGACGTAGCGGAGTTAGCTCGTTCTGTTCACCACAGTCTTTTTCTCCCGTTCTGTCGGAGGTTTGAGCGTCTGAACGAATCATCACGCCGCTCAGTCAAGTCAGTCAAGTGCGACAGACCGTCCATTAAGCTATACGACGTAGGAACACTCCTGACAGTTGAGTTTTATATTTTTAGTCACATTCTGGCTAATTCGTCCCTCTTTGACGGCTTGGAAACATCAGAAGAGTTTAACACGTTCCTACGATCCAACAATGTGGTGAGGAAACCGAGACACGGGTCAGAGAATAATCCATTTACAGTCCATTGTGGTTTCTTGTTTGGCTGAGAGCGTCTGCCAGCGCTGACAGCCCTGACGCTCACGAACATTAATTTCTTAATCCCAGCCGCTAAATTGAGTCCAAATTTAGAAAAGTGAAGAAAAAAAAAAGTCCAAATAGTGAGCTAATAACACAGGCCTCCAAAGCAAAGTAACAGGTCCGGGTGCTTGGTTTGGAGCGTTTTCATCGCATTAGGGAAGAGAAATGTCTTTTTCTGATTCGAGTTGAAGTCTCTTTGGAAAAACAGGAGAAGACATTTTCACTACGCCTGAAAAATAAGATTTTCACAACCAAATAAAACACAAGCTGAACTTTGGAGGGTTTGTTTTTCTCTCCTCCTGGCTGTCAGAGCTGTCAGCAGGAGCAGATACTCCATTATCTGAACGCAGCGGAGACAGATTAGACTTTTCCCAGAATAAAAGGAGGCACCCGAGCCGCGGGATCCACCTGATAAAATCAGACGGTGGGATAACGGGGGTGGCAGGGTGGTCCAGAGTTGAGGACAGTGACGAGGGCAGGGGGGGGTTACAGGTTTTATCCTCGTATGAAAGGAAATATTTGTTTAACATCCAAGTCCTGAGACTGTTTTCCAGCTGTTCCAGTAAAACATGAAAACCTCCTTTAAATCAATACGAACCTCTGGAACAACGCGGCGAGAGGATATCTGAACAAAAGTGGGAGAATATACTGTGACACAAATCCAGCTCACCTCGGCGCAACAATAAAAGTCCAGAAGAGTCCAGACAGTTTAATGTGATTCCAGCCTCGGCCTTAAGCTGGTAGAGCTGCTCATGTCAGGATGTTTTAAAGGAAAACTAAATCATGAAGAGACACAGAGAGACAGAGAGAGAGAGAGAGAGAGGAAAACATCCCACATTGTTTCTTTCTGAACTCGCGTGTCGTCCTTTTGGCTTCAGTGAAGGACGGGAATAATTCAGTAGTTTGGAGAAAAAAGCAGCATTGTGTCTGTTTTTCCTCCTGAAATAAAGGAGCACTTGTCTGTTTCCAAAGCCGCTCGACTGTGTGATGAACTGCGAAGTCTTTAAATTAGGATCCAGATCGCCTGTTATAAAAAAGTGATTTAAGTCGGCTCGGCCTCTCCTCCAGGTTAAGAGCCGTGGAGTCTGGCCTCCGCCCACAGACCGTGACCCGTCCTCCCCATCCCTGACTCACCGCTCTAATGGACGCGGCCCCTCTACCTCCGCTGTCATAATAAAGCAATAAATCCCAGATTTTGGGACGGCATTGTCCGGTAAGTGGAAATAAACACTCCGACCGAGTCTCCCACTGTGGTTATTTCTTAGTCATGCCATCCCACCCACAGAGTCCTGCGCCGTAAAGGTGAAACCAGAGACCGCGGAGTTTCTAAATTTATGGACGGGAGCTGGAGAATAATATTAAACGTAGTCCCACGGTGGTGTTTACAGAGTATTTAAGATAATCATGAAAAATTAGAAACACAAAGTCATCACGTTATTTTAGTTTGAAGGAAATTAAGTCAAACATATGTTCCCTAAAGTTACAGGAGCCGTTTTCACACGTGTCCCTCATAACCTGACGTTTGCCCTGCTTGTCAGACACATAAAAGACGCCGCAGTCCTCGCCCTGTGATGGCGGCCGACGCAGACTCTGAAATATTACAACTACCTGAGAGTAAAGAGTCAAAAACCGGATTATGAGGAGTTAATGTGTCGGGTTTGGAGGCCCCGCTCTCTCCTCTCTCTGTCTCCCGTCGAACTCGAGCTTCTTATTGAATAAACAGCTAAAGGTGGAATTAATCTGCTGCCACTATAACTCGCTTCAATAAAGAGGATAAGCGTGTTTCCCTAAAGGTCAGACTATTCCTGCTCTAATAACTTCCTCGTGTTTTTGTGCCGCGTATGATTCAAATGAAACATCGTTCTCCGAACTCCGACGCGCCGATGCCAGAGAAGCTGTTTCAGATCCAAACAACACGAGGCAGAAACGTCTAAATTAATGGCTGCAGAAAAATCGAGCCCCCCTGGAGAGAGGATCAGGTATCAGACAGTAAACTAAAGCCTATCTAATCTCATTTGCTGACTCAGACTCTGCACTGTTTCACAGCCACCTCGGGTCTCAGACGCTCTCGCTCCGGTCTCTCTCCGGGGGCCGCTGCTTCTCCTCAGGAGTTTGTCACTGCAATAAATACGTGAGTGCTTCACATTTGACTGCGGCTAAAATAAAGGTTGACTCACAGCAGCAGAGGCGGTGAACGGTGAACTAAACTGAGCGTGGATCTCATGGTCTCTGAAAACCAGCAGATGAGTAGTGAGGTTTGTCTCGGAGTGTGCAGCCAATCAGCAGAGACAAGATCCTCACACTCTTCTGTGGTTTCCAGTTTTCTGAACTCTGAATCGGAGCGTCCTGATGTGGGAAACCCCGCCCTGCTGATGACTCACTGAGGTTAACACTAAGAGCTTTTCAGCGGCGCCACATTTAGATCCAGTTCTCTAAGTTACACGCACAGCCCTGGTTTGAGAGTTGTGTTTGTTAATATTCTGTGTTTTAGAAACACGTCGAAAACCCTCTGAACTCGGTCGAGTTTGTACGTTTTTATGCTTCGGATAATCTTGAATTTATACACAAAGCACAGGTTGTTCCACTCGTCTCTTTTCCAACAGCGATAAAGCGCTTCTGCAGGAATTTTGGCTTATTGTACGTTATTTTTTGGGATCATCCTCGAACGCTGAATATCCCCAACATCTGCACAATCTAAAGGTCACATACAGCCAGTTGTGTAAGTTATGCTCCGGTTTTTATGGTATTTTAGATCAATTTGAGGTGTTATTCCCCTGCCAACAGAGAGATTTTACATGCATGTAAAGTACAAATGCATGAACAAACCGAGAACATGATGCCAAAGACTAAAGCTCCGGCTCTACGACAGAAAATAACGAAGGCTCAAACAGAATCTGATGGTTCGAAACTCGTTTAAAAACCCAAATTTAATTGTAAATAATTGCAAAGACAGCAGATTAAATGTTCAAAAAGTGTCAATTACAAACTAAATCCCAGTTACGTGTCTTTAAATAGTTTGGACTGGGTCATATTTACAGTTGTGTTGCACCAACTCTTCTCTAAACAAGACTGTGTAAACGTGAGTGAACCCAGGAGAGCAGTTTGTTTAGAGTTTGGGACGTTAAACGTTGTAATCGCTGTGGTCAGAATGTGGTTTGTCTTTGTCTGGACGGCAGCAGATGTTGCTCCTAAACCTGGAGATATAGTTCAGCATTAATGGAGCCTTCACAGATGAGTAAGAAACCCATGACATGGACTCTGATGATCAGGGGTGCTGGATTTGGACTGGAAGCTGATATTAAGTGAAGAAGTAGGGCTGGGCGATATGACCTCAAATCAATATCACGATATATTGATTAGTTCACCTCGATAACGATAAATGGATGATAACTACTCCACAAGCTGCTCACCCCCTCCCACATTAACTTCGTCTACTTCAGCCGATACAACTTTTGTAGGACAGTGTCTTTAAGGGACATGAGACCATAGCCTACCTACACACATCCAAAACCAACTTTTATTTATTTATGTTTTTTAACACAGATTATACCGATATGGAGGAAATGACGTCGGTTATTGGCGTAAATTTCGGTATTTCAGCCCTACAAAGAAGTGTTTCCTCCTTACTTTAGAGTGGAGGAAATGGCGTCCATGGTTGATTTATCAGACCTGAGGACAGTTTTCCACTTCGCCTGGTCCAGAAAAGTCTCTGGTGTTTGTGGATCGTGGTCATAAGTAGTTTCCTCTTTGCTTGGTACATCTCGAGTCTGCATTTATGCGTTTGTTTAGAGTGATTTTGAGTCCATGCAGTGATTTCCACTCCAGAGTCCTGTCTGTTTTTAATGCAGTGCTGCCATCCAGTCTTTGTTTTGGTCCTTGTCCCTTTTGATCAGAGTTTTTTCAGATTCTCTGAATCTTTGATATTTTGCTCTGTTGATATAAAATCCACAGAGTCTTTGTGTTTCTGTAGGGACATTATTCTCTGATTGTTGAACTCTTAGCTCACACAGTCTCTCACAGAGTGTTGAACCTCTAATTCACAGGAGCTAATCCTCCTTGACTTTTTCACAACTTTTACAAACTCTAGTGTCAGCCTACCTGCTGCTGTAAACCAACCTTCCTCTCAGTCACTGTCACACTCAGGTCTGTTTGATATCCGTCAGCTGATCAGTGTTTGCCAAAGTGACAGGACTTGGCATTATCTCCTGAGAGAAAACAGCCTCTCCTGTTTGACCAGGACCGGCTGACCTCCCATTATCAAAGCCAAACAAACAAATCTGAATTCAACAAACTCACGTCGAACAGGAGGAGCTGCAGGGAGACACGTGCTCAGCAGAACTGTGTCAGTCTGCTAACTGCCTCTTCGTTTCCTTTTTTTACACCACAGGGCAGCAGGTTACAGAACGAATCTTCCTCAAACAACCCCTCAAAGTCTGTTTCTTTATCTTCACTGAAAAGAAAGACAACATTTTTTATCTTACATGAGCTTCGGGACCACTTAATGAAACACTGTAAGAAAGCATACATTCTCCAGGGCCGTCTGGAGACGTGAAGTCAAAGATGTGCTAAAGGTGAAACACCGGGGGAGGTACACGACGCGGTTTGGTTCTGATAACTTGACCGGGAAACAATGAGCGCTGAGATCTCACATTTAACAAGCCAAAGTCCTGCACACACAAACACACACGCCGGAGCCAGGAGCGCTCTCTCTCTCTCTCTCTCTCTCTCTCTCTCTCTCTCTCTCTCTCTCTCTCTCTCTCTCCACCACTCATAAAATAAGTGAAATGTAACCCCATTGTGCAACCATTACAGCATTAGCAAAATGTTTTTTTTAGCGTCACTGGCAGAGAATGGACGTCTGAGCCGTAGCAGTGGAAAAAGAAGAGCGAATGTGAATCCAAAATAGTCATTTTTATGTATGCAGGCTTAAAGGGCTGACAGGGTAAAGAGCGGGCCAAGTGAAACACTGCTAAAGTAGTAAACAAACAAATCTGAGCATGACATCTTCTTACAGTAAATGCATTTACGTTTCACCCTCCAGCTGGTTACACAGAGTTTATTTCTTTGGGCAGATTGAAGTGTAAACATAGAAAAACAACATGTAGAGTAAATCCCATTTTTACCAACAGCTCGGGCATCACAGGAGATCAGACATAACGTTCAACATCGCCTCAAAAGATCCACTAAAAGTACCCGTTTCTTTTTTTTTTTTCCACTGACAGGTTATTCAGAGTTTCCGACAGTATAATGGAAGAATCCCTACAGAGATAGACCTTCTTGATAAAGGGAAGGATGCCTTTCAGGAACAAGCAGCGCCCATTACGGCGCTCTCTTCAAAAACCACCAGACTTCATTGACAAAAACAGCGATTAAAGCTCACAAAGCATGAGAAGCACTGCTGGGATTGGTCAGAGATTCAGGTGTTTAAAGCAGCAAAGCTGTTCAGTGAAAAGGGCAACAGCAGGTCAGATGGTTCTGTCACGAGTTCATGACCCTGTATGGACCACAGTCACTTCTGCTATGAGGTTGTTGAGCAAGGCATCAAACCACAGCTTCACCCCCGCACACTGACATCTTGTCATTCGTGCATGTGTGTGTATTTCCCTCTTTAGTGTGTGTTGTGTGCAGATTCCAGCAAATCGAAGTACCAGAAAATCCAGTGTTTAAGTCGCACTTTTAATACCCGAGTCCTGGTGTGAATGCAAGGAGAGGCATCACCATTATTGCGTTATCGCATTTCACCAAGAAAATGGCACTCAAAAGCCTCTTGGTGCAAAGCATTCTGGGTACAGATTAAGGCGGACTGCTCTGGTTGCGCCAATTTTCATACAAAGAAAAACAGAGGCACACTTTTGAGTAACCTAGACAAAACAATAGTTCAAAAAGGCCACAAGGTCAAACCCAACCTGCGCTCATCACATGATCATAGTTGTAGTTAATATCAGCTGACAGCTCAGCTGATTACCATAGCAACCAGTTGGCAAATGTCAAACTGCAACGCGCCTCCACTCCAGCTCCTCCTCTTATAGGGAGCTCACATCAAGCGCAAGTAAAATTGTCTACTTGCTTAATTCGCGCAAATTTAGACGCGTGAATGAAAAGTATTTTTAGTTCTTTTACACAAAAATAAAAACAATCTTTCCCACCTGTCCTCGTTTATATTATCCTCTCTTCATCATCATCATCCTCCGAAATATCTCCATGCAAACTGTTGATTGATTGTTCGTTATTTATCATTAGGCATCTTTGCACTTTGACGGGGCGCAAGTACACCAAGTACAAGTAAATTCATCTACTCGCTTAATTCGCGTGAATCTAGACACGTGAATGAATAGTGTTTCCTCGCTTCATTCGCACGTCAACAGTAATTTCAACGGTAATCCCTGCCAATTCAACCGGCGGAATCCAGTGACAGACAAAGATTTTTTACAATCTACCAGGTAATCCGACCTCCTCGCTCACTTGCCTTCAGACGAGCTCCTATTTATTCCGGTTTCGGTAATTGAAAGAAAAGGTATCATATAATTTGGGGCGTCCACATACCGACACGATCGGTTTGTCCTCCATTTTAGATACCAGTGAACAACCGTATGTTTTCATATGTCACCCGGCAACCTTTGTGCTGATTAGTTATCGTGACGCAAATATCCGCTAAAGTTGTGACATTTTCGGCTAATTCGCATCATTTGCACCGCCAGAGTAGTAGGAGCGTCTAATCGCGTCTTTGCATTGACTTAACATGTAATTCATTCGCGCAAATGATTTCACTCGTGCTTGGGGTGTGGAGACAGTTAGAGCTGCGTCTGATTTTAACAGTGTTGTGGACTGGACCATACACTTCCTGTATGCACATGAACCTGAGCGGAGGTGTACTTCCCTCATTTTATTGGCGCTCGTCTGCCCCGTCACAGAGGACATAACACTTTCAACTGACCGAGTGAGTTAACTCTAATCTCATAACATTATAACAGTGAGCATGTGCACAAAAGTGGTACTTTGGTACAAATAAAACATAAGCAGCATGTTTTTTATCAATGAGCACCATTTTCCAGTCCACCCAGATTTTTCTAGTTATTGAAACTTCATTTAGTCGACTGTTTGTAATTGAAGAAATCCAGAGTAATGAATACCCTCTAATAATTACGTAACGAGTCTCGTCTGGAGCTCTGACCCTGACATGTACCACAAAGGAAAAAACGTCTGCTCTGCTTAACCAGCGAGATCCTGCACCTTGACACCAATGACTTCACTGCGGCATCGGAAAAGGGTTTTGCGTGCACAGATGGAGATTCATTACAAGTCTGGCTTTATCGTTGTGTGTTTGCATGTGTGTGTGAAAGACAACAACCTGTGATTGGCTTATTTATCCCCTCCGGGCACAACAACAACAACAACAAACAAAGCTCAAACAGACAAACACACATGCGTTTGATGCGTCTTCGTGTCATTAATCACCGTTTTTCTGGCATCTTCTCACCAGCCAACAAGTGGATTAGTGAAACAGGAAGAAGAGAGTTAAAGCGCTCAAACCACAGAGGTAACAAGCCAATGAAAGTTGCCCACCAAAGTCAGGGCTAATTGTGTACTGTTGTGTGGTTTAACGGGCCCCGGTAATCACTTTTGTTGGATAATTGGCATTAAGTTTTCAGGAAATCTGTAAAGTGAATGGCATCCCTCATGCTGTTTCCATTAACTCACTTTACCTACCCGTGTAATAAAAACATAGAGAGAGAAAATAAGAACCAGCTAGAGCCTCCTATTCTCTTAACCTTCATAAATATCCCGTTATATTCGTGATATTCTGACCCTCGAACTTTTAAGTACAGACATTTCTTTTCGTTTGACCTTTCGGTGTCATGAATGTTGTGTTTTGGTAGGTGCAGCAACAGAAAAGTACTTTTAAAGGTGGCTCGTGGAGAGAGTCCAGAGCGCTAATGCCAAGAAGTGTAGAGACTTGAACTCCGACGTTCAAAGTAAGAAACTTTTCTTTCATCTCTCTCTTTCTCTCTGGGCTCCGACTACAAAGAATTAAAGGACTACAAAGAGTCGAGTCTCAAGAAAGCTTCAGTCTGTAACTAAAGAAAAAAAAAACAGAGCACTAACTGAAAATTTCCCACATTATTAAAGCGGCGTTTAATTTCCTCTCTATCATTCATGATATCGTCAGAGCACTCCTTAAAGGGAGAGCAGAAAAGCAGCATTATCATTTCTCACCATCCGTTTACATCATGTCCCCATGTAAGCAAAGATTTGTGCTCAAATTCAGCCTCTTTGGAGGATCTGCAGCCTCTCAGTTTATAACCCATGCGGTGATCTGAGCCTGCGTGGATGCTATGCTAACTGGTACCCTGAAGGGGGCGAGTGCAAATCAGTGCTGGCAGATGCAGAGGTGGAAAAACACCAAAGCAAACATAGTGAGCGCTCCCGGAGAACATTGACTAGCACCGGGTTTCTGGTTTTTAAGCCTTTCTTGAGAAGATTGGACAGTTGATAAAGCAGGTAACCAGAAGAGAGAGTGAGGATCGATATGCAAGAAAAGGCCCACAGGTTTGAATCCAATAGAGGCTCTTGGATGGGGCGCAACACTTACCCATTCGGCCAAACCAGCACTCCTCAACGTTCCTTTTAATAAACTGTCAACCAAGACCTTTAAATAAGCACCATTGTTGAAGAAAACCCAGCTTTATACTGACCCTTGTCGTCAACTATAGCAGCATATCATGGTTAAAAATCAAAAGAAACCACGGTTTAATGTGGTCCTCAGATTCTGGGACAGATGAAAACCTTTTGAGTTGGTTCTTGTAACCAACGACAGAGCAGCTGGTGTCTCTGGCACTAGCTTTCTACGTCTTGACCTCGTAACACTGAAGAAAAACCACAAAAGTTTCAGTACAAGCAGAATCACTTGGTTCTTCATGTCAATGCAGATCACTCCTGTCGTTACATCACCAGAGGAGCCGTTGCCTTGTAGCAGCTTTGTTTCCCAGTAGGACCAGCCTGTTGACTGCGCTATTTGGCCAAATGTTGGTTTTCTGGTAGTTTGGTGGATTACCAGTTGACCTTTTATGTCACATACCAATATAATCAACAAAGATGTGAGCAAGAGGCTAACTGTTTATTTTTTAAATGGTCAAAACTTTATGGCTTTGCTTTTGGACTTCCAGGTCAAGGTCTGGTATGTGAGCTGTGGAGCGTACGCAGAAAGTTTAGGCCGGTTCAGATCTGACTGAGGTGTGTATATAGAAGACAAAAACAATCTCCCACTTTGTTTGTCGAGATTTGTTAGTCCCACCTTTAGAAATTTGACTTAATGTGATTTCAGTCGGACTAACACAACAAATAGATTTGATTCCCGCATGTAAACGTATTGAACGCAGAGGTTTATGGTTTCAAGGCTGGAGGATGACAAACGTTAAGAGTATAGACAAAGAAAAAAAACATCTTCTTATAAAACTGGAGCAGAGATTCAAAGGGAGAGATTTTGGCTCAATGTGTGATTTAAAAAGTTAAAGTGAGGCCTTTTCTTCAGCTCTGTCCTCTTCAACAGACTGAAAATAGGTTGTAAATCAGCTGCTGTGACCTTTATAACAGAGTCGACAAAGCGTTGTCAAAGAAACTGTAAGTCCTGCAGGTAAACCACCCCTGAAATGATGGTGCTGCCTTTACATGAGAATTTACCCCAGGTTTGTTCTCTGTTTTTGGAGCGAAGAGTGAAGGATTGAAGGAGGACGACCTCGACATAACTCATGTCCGTTTGATTTGAGACATTGTTCTTGCACTTATTTAATTAGCAGCTTTAATGTCCTGCTACGGCTGTAAAGTCCCGCTGATTTAATACATCTGACAAAGACTTAACTTAAAATAATTTCACAGCATGCTTAAATCAGATTTCCTGCTCAGGTCATGGTCAGGGGATTAAATACAAGATTAATAAGAAGTATGACTTCCTTATGTGACTTTTGAAGTGGTTGAAAGAAATCACAATGAAAGTGTGAGTACGGGGGCGAGAGGGAGGTGTTCTTCCTTTTCGGAAATGGCTCTAAATCTCATTAACAACATTCCTTGTTTGTCACTAATGCTACATCCTGGCTGCAGAACAGTCAGCTGTCTCTGTTGTTCCCAGGAAGTGTGTGTCTGTTGCATAGCATTACTTAAGCTGAGACCACACACTCGCTCGTATCAAAGGAAACGATTAAATATGCGGCAGAGCGGAGGCTAATCTGCTGAGCTAGTTTGATAGGAAAGAGGAAGTGTTTCTGCCGTCCCGATGATCTGAAGGATTATACCGAGCCGTAACTCCGCTCCCAAACCAGAGGCTGAACTTACATGGAGTCGGTTCCCATGGTGGACTAGACAAATGCGCCCCTATAAACCATCTGTATCAGGAGGATCTGCAGAGAGAAAGAGGGGCTGAGTGAAGTCGCAGTGATCCGTACCTCGCAGAGCCGGACCTGGACTGGGACTGCGTTTCATCACACTGATTAGAAAGCCCAGAAATTGAGCATGAAATGGTTTCGCTGATTACTCAAGTTATCAGAGGGAATCAACATGTGTGAGCAATTCGATTGGTCCGTCTCCGAAACATCTGCCAGTGTCATGTGAAATAAAAGGGGAGCCCGGGTGTCTCTTCATGTCAGGGACCGGCCGCCGAATCGGACGTTGAAATGACGTTTTCAGGAAAAGCAAATCAATCTGTTGACGTTTTAATGGACCTCAGCGGTTAAGTTGTCATTTAATTTCCCAGAGTGCCCTACTTCCCTCAACTTGACTCATTTATTCTAATTCACTTACATTCCCTCCATTTTCCAGGATGCCTCTCAACAGCTCCAGACGAACAGATTTGATCATCCAGGTCTGGACGAAATTTCATGGCAATCCGTCCAACACTTGTCGAGACATTTCTCTAAAAACCCATGATGTCAGTCTGATTATGAGACCGGGGGGAAAGTCTGGGGATGACCAAAGTCAGAAAGCCCCATCCTTCATATCGGGGACATCTAGAGGAAATTTCACGCGCTCTGTCGAACCGTTCTGCAGAGAGTCTGTGATGTTAGACTGATAAAGGAAAGGTCAAAGGGTCACCACAATCTACAGACCTCTGGAGACCGTGAATGTCTGGACGGAGGAGCTGGGTCAACCAATCAACCAATCAACGATATCAAAGACGGTAAACTTTGTCCTCTGAGGATCACAGGAGGAGGGGATCCGGAAGTCTGAACCAGCCAATGAGCCGGGACTCAACAGAGGCGGAGCAACCTGTGAGACCAGATCCATGAGAAGACCTGAGAAGTAGTTTTGAAAAGACAGGAGCAGACTTTGAATCTGTGAGGGACTGTAACACCAGATTTCCACCAAGTCCATGATTGGTCCCTGGAGTCACAAGACCAAGACCAAGGATTTCAGTATTAAAGCCACAATCAGTGGTTTTCTACCTTCATCACTAGATGAACCGTTTTAGGCAATTAAACTGGACCACTGACCATGTCCACAAGCACCAGGCAAGAACCGAGTTAAAGACAGACCCATGTCCACCTCTTCTACGTCAGGGATTTGTTTATCATTTGGTTTCGACAACCAAACAGTCTAGAGACTTCCCTGATATCACATTTCAGCCAACATGGGGACCTCAAAGAAGAAAGTCTGAGGATGACTGCAGTTAAAGGGCTATTCCTCTGATGATGGTTCATAAGTTCTGTCCAAAGTGGTGCATCGATCAGCACCTTAAACACTCTGCGGACTCGTCTCAAAATAGTTGATTTTACCAGCAAAGGTCGAGGTCAACCTTCAATGGTCTACCTTTCAAATAATCATTTTATCTCAACAGCTTTTATGACTGACTGAAAATCTGACGTTCCTCAGACGTGAGTTTCTGCAGAATACGTCAATCATGCAGTTCCTGGTTCTATTCTAGGATTTGCTGAGTAAGCCCTTAGTATGAAGTTGATTTGAACGTCACATTAAGTTCTCCATGTAGATTCTCATTCATCCAGGTCATGGTTTTCTTGAAGACTCAGGCATCCAAGGAGCCGAACTGAAGAAGCTTCATGGATAAGAGGCGAAACGTCTTCTCAAATCTACACAGTCCAGCTGCCTGTTTTTGGAGTCTTCAAGAGTCACATGAGGTCGACGTCCAGGTGAAGGTGAGCCGTTCCAGGTATTTGATTTTAGTGGCACCACCATCAGTGTAACATTTACCCTTTAGCTAACATGTTACAGACCTGGGTTCAGTTAGCTAAGCTGTAGAGTCCAAACATCAGATACTGTTAGCTTAGACTAAACTCCATTTGTTAGCATTATTAAGTCGACAGCCAACTTTGGACGTCTTTCCTCTTTCCAGTCTAAATGTCTTTAACAAATATTCGGGATAGATGACTCATATTGCTGTAAAATTCTGACTATAACAACTTTAATAAATAATATTCTGACGATCAACTGACTGTTCAGGTCGTATCGGCTCTTTTGCGTCCTTTTTATACGATGACATAAAACAAAACGAACCAGTCTGTGATAGCTCTTCCTCTTTTTTCTACAGCCACAAGAAAAACTCAAACATTTGCCATGAAAGTTTCTCTTAATATTCAGGATCCTCAGGAAATAAAAAGGACAAGAAAGCTCAAACCAAACCTCCACAAAACCACGAATTTCCATCTATACATCAAAGATTAAAAATCTGAAAGTAAGTTCATGATCTCCAGAAGAAAGAGTTTTGTAAATTTGATGTTCCCCACATCCACAGCAGAGACAAAGACTCTAAGGACAGCATCAGAAGCGTCCGTATGAATGTGTTTGTGTCAATATTCAGAATCTCACCCCTTCAGAGGAGAGAAAGCAAACCTCAACCTTCATCACCGTCCGAAGCTGCTTTAGAGGATTTTCCCTCTTAGAGCTTAATCAGAAACTGCTGCTGAACAGAAAGTCAAGTTAATCTGCGAGGTTTGTATTTCATGACTTCTCCTCACAGAAGACGATGATGCCAAACTATGACCTTATCACTCTGCCAGGAATGTTTTTCTTCCCCATAAAGACTGCAGGAGAAACAAGCGCAGCACGTCTGTGTGATTATCGTCAGCCGCTCTTCTTCTTCTTCTTCTTTTTATGCGTCTTGGTGGTTTGATGGAAAATCTGCGTTCTGTTATCTCTCCTGCCTCATTTCTCATCAGCGCCATAAATGCGCTTCGTCAAACAGAAGGTATCCTTACGATGAACCTCACAGACTCACATGGTCCAAGTAAGAGTGTGATTAAAGCCTCAATAAGGAGTTTTAGACGGAAATTCATTATAAGACCATCAGCAATGAGATTTACCGTTTTTATAAAATTAGATGTTTCGCTGTTAAAAGTCAGCGGGATGAGTTATCTGTTAGAAGACGCTACGAAAGAATGTAGAGGATGAGATTAGAAAAGACTGATTTGTCCACAGGGGGGCGCCAAAATTGACATAAACTGAAAGCTTTAATGTTCAGGACTCTCCTCTGTGATATTTCTATTGCTGTAATTTGTCTCTTTTTAAAAGTACTTAAAACCATCTTTGAATGACTTGACCAATCAGCAGCCCCCCATGTTGACTAATAAAGCCAATGTCGAAGTGCAAAAAACTGCAGTTCCTTGAGTGTCCACTTGAGGCTCCCCATTAGCATCCATGTTAGCCCTCTTCTTAGGGCTTCTTTTACTTCTATGTCCCAGTTTTCCATCGCTTCACTTCTCTCTTCTGCCTCTGTGATTCTCTTGTCTTGAGCAGCTGACTCTGTCGTCTTTTTTTAAATCCTCGAGTTCTTCTTTTGTCTCTTTTTTTATTTCTTCCTTGAATGTTGTGAACTCTGCTTTCAGTTCGGCTACAAAATCTTGAATTTCTTTAACGATACCTTTCAGACCTGTATGTATTAGCATAGCAGCTTTGGTCTCCATTTGTCCTTCCTCATGGTCTGAGTCTGCGCCTGTCATGCCGTCTCCGCCTTCGGTCATTTCTGGTTGTTTTTGCGAGTATCTTTGTTTTGTTTTTTGACGCAGGTATTTTGCAGATTTTTTGGTCTTTGTTCTCAGAGTGATCCGGTTACAAAGGCAGGTGGTGGGTTCACAAGCTAAGTTCTGAAATCCTGCATCCACTCAGATACCATCCACTCTGACCCGTCTATACCTGAGCCCCTTGATTAAAGGTCGACCTGCGTATTTTAACGACGGCATCAGTACAGACTCATAAAGTCACTGGAAAACAAACACAAACAGGCCGGTCTGAGCGACGCAGCAGCCAAGACCGCATACCTCCAGTTCTGGAGAGCAGAGCCGCGGTTCAAAAGCAGGAGAGGCTTTTTATGGGTGTGAGGTAGATCACAGCTTCGGTGCAGGTGTGAGTGGTCTGCACGTGTTGATGCGGGCAGCGTGTGGGTGCAGGTGTGTGATCGCTCTACGGTCGGCTAATGACTCTTTATTGTGCTCACAGAGGAATGGAGGTCAGGAGCTGGACTGGTTTTCCTGCTTTAAGACTAAAATAATCCAACGAGGAGCTGCAGAGGCAGTTAGGAGCAGTGTGGATTATATTTTAGTTAAGATTAGACCAGAGGACGTCTTCTGATGTGGACATACAAACATTTATCACGTCTCTTTCAAAGTCAGAGGGAAAACGAAACAAGCTCACACCTGTCAAGTCGAAGTACGTTTTAGAGACTGAAGAAAATTCAAGCTTTGTCAAGAATTTGGCCCTGAAGACCAGAGATGAAGTATAAATAGAAGCCAGCCCTGAGGTTGTTCCTCTGATCAGTGAAATCTTAAAAACTCATCAGCTCAGAGGCGTTATCGTCTGCCAGCAGATGTGATAAAACAATGATGGAGAAATGCAACAAATGGACCGGACTCTAAAGGAATCTGAACCATGAATGTGTTTGTCAGACAGCTGAGCTCAGAGAGGGTAACGGGGAAGGAAGTGAGAACAGTCTGAGCAGCATGTGTGTGATACAGTCCAGTCTAAGTGGAGTTTCCTCGTCATGAACTCAGCTGGGTTTGTTTACATCCGGGTTGTAGAGCGTTAAAGCATCATGGCAGCAGCTCCTCTGAGAGTGGGTGTTAGTGTTTACCGTAACTGACACACAGATTATCAATTAAGAGCAAAGATACACACATTACAAAAACACAAACACAACCTTCACTGGAGTCAGACTGAACTGAAACAAAAGGCTTCATTCCAGTCTGCTTCATCAGCGTCCTCGTCTGATCACTTTTCCCAGCATTAAGTTTATCAAGTGATGATTCATTAGAAGGTCATTTCAGCTGGTCATGGAAAAAGAGGAGGACTTTACGTCTTCATAGACAAAAACAAAGGATTATAAAGTCATAATTATAAGAAAGAAAATCAACGACCTCATATTAATGTCATAAAAATACTGTTTTTTTTAATCGTATCCTGACTTTTCCTTTAATCATTTGAACTTTCTTTTTCATGATTTTAAAATTTTATCTCCTAATTGTGACTTTTTAAAGCTCCTGTCAGGAACTTTTGAACTACGTCAACTTTGGCGCCCCCTGTGGACAAAGAAGGAGTGGTGAGTTATTATAACAGATCTCAGCCTGTTGTCTTTTCACATTTAAATGTAAAAATCAGGATATAAAACTCTTCAGTCTTGTTGCTGATGGACTTGTTTGCATTTATATGTCATTAAAAAGTATCAACATAAATTTCAGTCGATTTCATTGACATTAAAAACAATCCTCACAGCAGCTTTAACGAAGAATTTTGATCTCTCATTTTGTAATGTAATCTTAAAATTATTATCCTATAAATATGACTTTGATTTAATTATGACTTTTTATTTTATGATTTAAACTTTTTATTTCATGATTCTGAACTTTTCACTTAAAGTTTTGACCTTTCCCAGAAATATTTTTGACTTGTGATCTCTTAAATATGACTTAAATCTAATGATTATAGTATTTTATCTCATTAAAAATGGGTCATTGCCCGTAATAATGTCTTACTTTTCATTATCTGAACTTTTTATTTCATAAATGTCTCATACTTTTTTGTAACTTACAAAACAAACATTATTTACATTTGGACGTTGAATATTTTATTGAGAATTAAGTTTTTTTTTAAATATTTGTCAGATCCTGTTGAAGTAAATTTGTCTCTTAACGTCTGTGATCTCGACTGTTTGATGTTTCCATCTGATTCTGACTGTAACAGTTAAGAGAGCGTCTACACTTTCAGAAACATGAAATTTTTTTCCTCATGGTTTTGACTTTATTATTTTTTCCAGTCTTCTTATTTTTGACTAAATTCTGACCCTGATTCCTGAAGTTGAAGATGAAGATGCGTCAAACTTTTGCATTTCGTTGATATTTTCATGTGTGCGATCATCTCTCTTCACCATCATCCCACATCCTCACAGTCTGAGTCCTTAAAGAGACGTCAGAAGAGGAGAGAGTCTGACCTTCAGAACAAAATTAAAAAAGCTGACTCTGTCTGGAGCCGCTTTAGTGTCTCTACATGTTTTACGTGGTCATATGAAAAGTCAGGCGTCTTGCATCACAGCGCCTCAGGAGAAATGAGAGGACAGCAGAGCTACGCAGCGAAGTCAGCACCGGCTCTCAGCCCTGATATCAACGTGGAGAGTGGGGGTGTGAGTTCTGCTATTACGGCAGCTGTGAGCAATCTAAAAAACATCCACAGTGGTGTGTGTTGGTGTTGGTGTGGAGGGCAGAGTGGGACTTTTCCTTCTTGGTGCCCACGAGGAGGAGGAGGAGGAGGAGGAGGAGGTAGCTGATAGTTTCAGAGGGATTAAGTTGATAGAGATGCTGCTCCTGAGCACCAAACTTCAGCCAAGTCCTCTGCAGGTTTTTTGCCAACTCTGCTGAAAAGCTTTTGTCCGTAACTTTCGACTTTTGAAGGACTGAGTAGCAGCCTTGTTTCGGAGCCGACACCAGCCTGTATTCTGGAGTGGGTCCAGTGTGGTTTGAGGCTTTCCTCAGGCCGAGGGTGATAGAGTTTCTCAGCCTGCAGAGGAGCATGAAATCCTTTAACGAAAGCTCAAACAGGAAGAAAGAGGAACGGCACTTTTACCGCAACAAGACAGCTCCAGAAAGAATCACCTCCGCTCCCATCTCCCAAACCTCCCAGCACTTCTTGTGTTATCCTCTGTGGCGAACCACAAATCTGCCACAAACTAAACACAACAAACATCAGAGCCACCGTACTCTGCCCTCTCCAACTTTCTTTTTCAGTCCGATAGAGCAACAAAGCGGCGATTACGCAAAGTCAAAATTCACTATGACCCTCTGCATGGAGCGAGGGGGGGTGAAGATGTTGTGAAATAGCTCCAGTGTGTGTATGAGTATAACATATTCACCCTCCTTCCTCTCCCAGAGTCATCCTCCCCTCCTCTGACCACAAATATTACACAGCATCTGCGAAACAATGCTGCTCCCCATCACTTACTCCGCCTGGACAGACAGTGCCAGCGGTGTTTGTGAGAAATATTCAACAAGAGGAGAAACAAAAGAGAAAATAAGAGAGAGTTAAAATGAGATTTGGAGACGTGACAGTGACTGAGATCTGTCCCAGAGAGGTAACAGAACCAGAACCAGGACCAGGAGGAGGGCTGCGGTGGGGAAAACGCAGGTTAGACTCCGGTCAGTGAATTTAGTAAACCTCATGTTAGTTTCAGAGGCTGGAAAAAAAAGTCCTGGTTAGAGAATTTAGGTCAAAAATTCCAAACAGAAAGTCCTCATGTTGTGTGATTTCACTTTGAAGTTTTGCCAACAGAGACTAAATTTATGAACAAGAACCTGTGACTCTTATAATCAACATTTAACCTGTTTGAAAGCTGAATTTTCTGACTCTTGTCTGCGACTGTAAGCGCAGTATCTCCAAAATAAGGAATGCAGACAATCTGGGGTCGCTTTTTTAACATTTGACAAACAATACAGCTTCTGTTTAAACCAGATATTACAAGATAGAGACCAGATCACAGACTCTGTGACTCAGCAGACAGTAAAAACAGGCTGAAAAACTCCCTCTCTGAACCATCACAGCTGAAATACAGAGTCCTGTGTTTAAAGAGGGTCAGACTGAAACTTTCCTACCTCCACTGGTCGATTCAGCGATTAAATATGAGGACAAATCCATGAACAAATGTAAACTGAAGGCCTCTGACTGTGCCATCTGGTTAGTCCTTTTTCATCCTTTTTGGTAAAGATGTTAAATTTGAGACTCCTATCGACTTATATTTTCATATTTACCAGCTTATTCTCATAATTTATAGCTCTAGTTTGAACAACCAAACTGTCTTATCTTAGAGTTAAAACCACAGCACTACTTTTATTAAAAAAAAGAGACTTTGATAGGACATTGGAGTATTCTGGTTTCATTTTGTGCTCTTTTATACTATGTTATAAACATCATTTGTCACTCAGAAGCAGCGGGAGTTTTCCCTCTCCTGTTTGGATAACCAGTTTTACATTTAATTTGCATTTCAACCGAATTTATTCCCGTCCTAGTCCTGTAATCTCAGCCTTAAAAGTCATTGAATTTGACAGAACTTGATGTCCTTATTGACCGCTCCAGGACTCTTTCTCCTCCTTTACTCTTCATTTGGACCCAAACTTGGTCATAAGTTTCCTCAAATGAATCACAGTGATATCCACCACGTGTTTCTGCACTTCTTTAGGTTTACAATCAAGATAATTTGGTTTATTTTTGGTTTGAAGCGGTGCGTAATTGGATACTTTTACGCAGATCTGGCACGTTTTTGTCCACCTCGCTCTCGTGCTGAGCTCTCTCTCCTCTACAGACAGACAGACAGTGTGGGCCAACAAACACACAGGTATGCACTCACCCGTGAGCCAGGCTTCTGTGCGCAGACTTGCGGCAGGTAAGGCGCCAAAAAGTGCGAGAAGGTGAAGATAAGAAAGCTTGATAATAACATAGTTGGTGATCGGTGCGCGCGGAGCAGCAGAGCACGGAGCGGCGGCAGGTAGAGTCTGAGTGTCCGTCACTCTCTCTCTCTCTCTCTCTCTCTCTCTCTCTGATGATCAACAGGTCCAGAAATAACACGCTCCACGAACCTTCACTCTACTTTCCTGTCAGTGATTTTCCTCTGTCTACTTCTCCGATAACTATTCACATAGTGCCACGCGTGGGATGAGCGATCATGACGCGGCGGTGACCATGGTGATTCTCGGGTTTTTTTATCCACTGCGGACTGAGGATCAGCTGTTCATCTCGGCTGCCACAGGTTGAATCGCGCGACTTCAGGCCATTGCAACTTCATTTAAAAGCAGAGGAGGGGAGAAGCAGCGCCGACTGACACCCCAACCGTCCAATAGCGTTAAAGGGAGGGCGTTAAAGCCACGCCCACTCCCCCCCTCCTCATCTGATCCATCCATGAGAGAGGAGAGGTCTGCTGTGGTCAGTCAGAGGAGAGGAGCAGGAGACTCAGCAGCTGCAGGGACACTCAGTGTATTATCAAGAGGCACAAAGAAGTCAAATTTGAGGTTCTCGTCCCCTTTCAGAGACACACAGAGGCCTAAAAGAGGCCAGGATCCTGCTGCCGTGACATTTAGCCCGTGTACTTGGCTCACAATGGAGAACATCTATTGAGGAAAGTCAATAGCTGTCAGGAGCTCTGCAGGGGGCCGCCTGTGTTTGGAGATGTGGCTCTCTCTGGGTGTGTGTGTTTGTGTGTGTTGGCAGTGCAGTTTGAGGAGTCAGTGGTCGATTGGGCAACAAACATGTGTGCCAGTGAAACCCTCCACAAGACTTTATAAGCTGCAGGGTAAAACTGTGATTTTCTGGAGGACTTGTTTCGTAGTTTCAGGAGTTGTGAGAGTAGCTGTGTGAGTTTATGAGAATGTGATGCATCATTTCTGCAGGATAAAAACCATAAATGATGAAAAGACGAGTCAGGGCAGGTCTGTTCTTAAACCACCAGTCAAATACTGAGAGTTTCAAAGTGCTTTACAGAGTCAGAACGGATAAAAAGTCAAAGTTTCACACCAAAGCAGGAAGAAAGAAACACGACATCAAAGAACATTCGACAAATTTAAACACTAAAATATGTTTCAGTTTCTCAGATTTCAGCAGTTAATGATTAATAATCGATCAGTGTGGTCTCAGTCTCACTGGTTTCCGTTTCAAAATGACACGTAAAGTTTTAGTGAATCACTAAAAGAAAAAAAAGTAATTAACTTTTAAAGTTCCGTGTGCAACTTTTTGTGCAGGTGAACTTTTTGTAGTTTGTAACTGAATAAAACTAAAACACGGTAATGTATCCATGAGGCATTAACTCCTGTGTGCAACTACAATAACACTGCAATAACTTCAACGTGCGAAAATATTCCTGTTAGTCAAACTAATCCATGAAGTCCTTCATGACGAACCGCTCCTCTGTTCAGCACTTTTCGATTCTCCTCAAACGTGTGAACACATGAGAGCATGTACAAAATCTGGAGAGCTCTATTTTTATGTCGCTGTACGTTTTTATGTAATTTTTTTCTGCTCCAAAAAAAGAAATAAAAAACTTCCATGTGCGACAACAAAAATACTTTTTATTTTTTATTTTTTTCTGATAAAAATAACGTTAACCTTATGAGAATTTTTTTAAATTTTGTTTTGATAAAATAGCTGACAAATAAATGACTTACGTTTTTACAAAAATAAATTTCAGGAAAATAAAATATTTTTTAAATAATTTTAAAAAATATTGAAAATGAAAACTGACAGGCCTACTGTACTTACATTAACTGTCTACATCTATATATTTATTAATTCATATTTCCATTTATTCTTTATTTGTTTATTTAATTTCTTATTTCAGTTTATTTATTTAAGTTGAATCACTTATTGGTTTTTAATTTAAAAAGTTGTTTTTATTTGTTTGTTTTCTTGTTTTTATATTTATTAATTTATTTATTTATTTTTTGGCTTTATTTATTCATCTATCTAATAAACTTTTGATTAAGAGGAAGAAGAAAAACTTTATTGATCCCTGAAGGGAAATTCAATATTTCCAATCCTTTGTTTATTTATTATTTTGATTGATTTATTTACATAATCATTTATGTAATTCTATTCATCTATTAATTTTTATTTTTTTTTAATTTTCCTTTTTTTTCAGATATTTCTGATGGAAACAGTGTGCTTTCTAGAAAATAAAAAAATCACATTAAATCACATTTTTCACATGAAATATAAAAAAATCAACATTTGCATTTAAAAATCAGTTCAGTAGTTCAGTAATGATCCTGGACAGTTTACATGTTAATGTTGTTGCTTCATGGACACAGTTACTGTATTTTTTGGTTTGAAATGTGTCGTCTTGCATCTTTAATCGCCTCCATCTGAACATAACAATCACTAAAGTTTGGCCGTTTAACACAAAGTTATTTTCTGTTCTTTCCTCCCTAAAGTTTGACGGTGATTCGACGTTTTAAAGTTTTACATTAACATTAATAAGTGAATGAACGACTGAATCAGAGTCCGGTCTAAGAGGACACCACACTAAACGGTCTTTTCAAACTCGTCCTGATGGAGCTGGTTCTCGAACGTCCTTGTCCTCTATCTGCTCTCTCTCTCTCTCCCTCCATCTTTCCCTTTCAGAAACTCTGTGTGCTTCATTGAGGGCGAGTTAGAAAGAAAGGTGGAGAGACCAAAAGAGAGAGTGAAGCTGAGTGCAGGTGTCCAGCTTCAGAAAGTGGTCTTTTTAAGAGCTGAAAAGGGCCATCCGGTCACCCTTTGCTGGAATGAGTAACCCCCTCACCCCCTCACCTCCTCACCCTATATCCCCTTCCCTCTCAGTCTTTGTCCCTATAGATATTTTTTAATTGTCGGCAATGACAGTTGAGCGGTTTTTCGAGAGCCTCGGTGAAGAGCCTTGTAATTAGAGCTATTGAGCCGCTGGAATTGGCACAATTAGGGTCAGCTTTAATGATTTCTGCCGCTTATTTTCACAGAAAGGATGAGGAGAGTCCATGAAGAGGGTCAGGCCAAATGCAAGAGAGGAGAAAGAGAGGGGCAGAGCGAGGCCTAAAAGAACTGGAGACGATCTGGATCTTGTTTGTTGGACCACCAGAGAGACCGGGTGTTGTATCATTATCAGAGCTGAGAGAGGTGGATGTGGAAGCTTCAGGGCAACACCTCCCCCTCTCTGCGGAGGACAAATATTCATTACAGCGCTGTTACCGAGTTTTCAGGTACCTGATCTCTTCTGCAGCATTCATGTTTCTGGACCTCTTTATACTCTGACCACCTGCAGTTTAAGAGGAGTCTTCGCTGTTTCTCATCCCTGTAAGGATAGTTATCACAGTCAGTTTTCACCGCTGTACAGTTGACTTTGATATACTACAGGACACCACCACACACCTGAAATCTGTGTTCATGCGCCAGAAACTGCAGTCCCTGAAGTGGCCACTAGAGGCTGGCTCCAAACATGAGTCATTCCCCATTAGACTTCATGTTTAGGGTGACCATACTTTGATTTTCCAAAAAGAGGACACGACTACGCGTGGGCCGAGTCACAAAGTCGCACGGAGTTAGTTTTGGGAGTTTTTCTGGTCGGATAGAGTGTTTTTTACGTTCTTCTAACTCACAAGTCCACGTGACACAAAATCGAAAATTATGTACAAAACTGCCGACATTTGAAGGATTTTATAAACTTCCCTGGACAAACCCAGACAGCCCCCAAAAAAGATGACATGTCCGGGTAAAAGAGGACGTACGGTCACCCTATTTATGTTGAAGTTTACAGCCGAGCACAGACAAACAGATCAGGAGAGATTTACTTTTATTATTGAACTATTATTTATATTATATCAAGGGTTTAAATCACTGGTTCCCAACCTGGGGTCCATGTCCCCTCAGGAAGGGCACCAGAGATCCCTGGGGGGACGTGGAGTTTTGTCTGCTTTTCCAAGTAGGATTTGTAAATATGAACTAAAACCACGAAAACACCCGTTGCGGCGGACCACTCTCCTCCGTGCGTCCCTGAGCTGCCTGCTTCAGATCCGTCACTCTGCTGTGCTGTGAGGTAGTAAGTGGATGAAGATTGTCATGAGGTCGCTGCGCCATCTACTGGATAAGTTCGGGAACTTTTCAAATGGCGGAAACTGAATCTTATTCTCTGCATTTTATTTCTGAAAATATCGGCGAAAATCTGCGAGTTTTGGACGATTACTGATTAGTCTCAAACGGGCTAAAATTGGCTGATTTACTCGGCTTGCCGATAAATCGGTCTGGCCCTGGTGTTGACAGTTTGATTGGCAGGTGAGTGGAGCTGACTGTCTGTTACCTTAACCTCTTAGCTGTCGTTCTGCTGTTGGGACCTTTGAGATGTGTCCTCATGCAAATATCACATCAGTTATGTCTCACGGTTCGACACATGCATGAGTCGTTCATCTGAAACCTTGACCAACGTTCACAACAGATTATACACCGATACACGACCAGAGACCAGGACGGCATGATGCTGTTGGAGGATAAAGTCCTCGCTGTGTCCCCTTGCTCCTCTCTCCCTCTGTTTTCTAGTCTAACTACGGACCTGTCTTCTTCATAAAGCTGCAGAAAGACAAACAGACCCTTTAATTTTTCACTTACACTTCAGTGAAGAAGTTTCATAAACTCGTGCACTCGGCCACCTCTGCGGGCCGCTCCACTCGTCCCGGTGTGGGAGCAGGGATGCAGCTGGAGGTGAGGATGAGGAGCAGAGAGGGGGAACAGGAGTGTCTCTCTTGGAATGTTAACGAGATCAGTTTATATCTGCTCTTCCCTCTCGCCTCAACCCTCCACCCCGAACAAAAGAGGAAAAGTTTTCTGGGGGTGTAAAGCTGTTGTAGGGAAAGCATGGCTCGACACTTTAATTCTGTTGTCATTTGGCCGAGCATGAAAGGAAACCTCCGACAACAAAAACAAAAAAGGGAATGAATGGGCACGCTGAAAAGAAATGTATTTCCCAATTACTGCAGCGGCCCTTCCAAAGCCGCTGTCCCCCCCCGCCGGCTTACATACGGCTGAAAATTAGCAGGTGTCTGTAGACTGAGAAACAGACGGAGCGGGACAGAGGCCACCCAGAGATCTGACGGCCGGAGGGGAGGAGGATTTAGCACAGATGTTCAACCATGATGCCACATGTAGGAAAAAAGCTGAATTTCGACACACACAGAGTTCACATGTGGTATGCTGGATGTTGTGGGTAAAAAGAAGTGAGTGGTCTCATTATTTCTACATTTATTAGCTGTAAATGAACCACATTCTTTTCAATTTACAAGACCCTGTTAATTTTTTCCCTCGTATCGAAGTTAGGTTAACCATGTTCGCTGGAGTCTTCAGAAACGGACAATATATAATCAAATATAAAATAATATGACAGAAGGCAGTACAGTAAGATACAGAATAATATAATATTCTTGGTACAACAGAATACTTAACATACAATTAATAACCATAAATACATGAAATAATACAGTATAATGCTATAAATTAGTGATGTGTAGATCGTGAACGAACTGGTTCAAATAGCCGACTCTTCAACATGTACGATGGGATCCGGCTCCGGTCTGTGAGCCGTTTTTTAATTTTTTCTTTCTTTCTTTCTTTTACCCCCACAGACCGCAGAAAAATACTTCAAGGCAGAATGGAGGTACAGTATGATACTGAAGAATAAGATGCAGTTTATTACTGTAGTATGTGACACTTTGTGATACGATTTGATACGAAACAGAAGGGAACTTTATGTCATAATATAAAATGATACCAAACGATATAATATGATACAGTAAAGTGCAGGAAAATAAGATACGAACGAGTCGATACCACACATGAACATCACTCCGTACTCTTGTTGTCCTCTTAGGGAGACGACAAGTCTTACTTCCTTTATTTGAAAACAATAAAAACACACAAGAGAGAAATCTAAAACAATAATGCATTAATGATTCCCCTTCAATTCAAAACAAACAGACAGTATTCTGACAGAAATTTGCCCTTCAAACTTTTTCTCAAGTTTCATGTGAAGTTTTTTTTCCAACCAGCCCAGAGGTTTGGGAGGATCTCAGGAGGCGAGACGTCACATGTACAAAAAAAAGGTGACTCTTAAATTTGATGTTTAAAAGATTTCGAAAGTTACAGACGAATCAGAGTCTAACCCGTTAATGCTTGGTCTGTTTGATGCTTTTACAGTAAATGTGAATCAATGCAAAAACAAACTAGTGTACAGAAAGAGAGAATGATACGATATGATATGATATTATATGAACCTGCAATCACACGTCAGAGAAACTCTGATGTTCCTCCAGAAGAGTCTTAATATATGTATGTGCTTACATTTTTAATTTCAGTAGTTAATCACATTTTTATTATCCCCATGTCTTCATTTAGAGAGTAAATTAAATGTACTGAAATGATCTTGACTCACAGATGTATTTTATTAATAAATGCTGCACCAGTGTGGTCTGAAACCATGACCCAGAGAGCTTATTCTGCAAAATTCATTGTTGATTTTTATCACTTTGAAAAGATAACACTCTGATATATTCAGAAACATGCAGGGATCTCATCAGTGTTGATATGATACGCAGTTATCTGGTATTCCTGGTTAATGCAGCAGCATTTTTCAGGAGTTTCAGTTTAAACTCTAAACTATATTATATTTATAAAATATGTGAAGCTCTCGTCATTTATGACTCTTCTTTTCGAAGGTTTTCTGATGTTAAAGTCTTATTACTGACCGTCATGGCGGCAGCAGGAAGACGCTGAACTACGTCGTACTAAAGGATAGAATTAAATCTTCTAATGTGGACCCGCTTTAGTCCACTTCTGTTCCCGCCGTCCTCTCTATTAATAGTCTGAGCCTCTGATTGCCGTGGAGAGTTGATATTTTGCAAACACGTCCAAACACAATTAGAGCTCTGAATGAGAGACAGACCGAGGGACGGGGGCCGGGCGGTGTACTGAACGGAAAAATCAGAGGTCAGAAACTAAAGCCCGCTCCTTTTTAAGTCTCATCTGGATTTCATTTCTTAAATTCCTCATATTTTACATGAACTGGCTGCGATTTTCACTGGCTCCTGAAACGAGGAGCTGTGTACGGACAGCAGCAACCTGGCCTCTTATTACCCTCTTCAAACACACACACACTCACTCAGGGGCATGGCTGGTGACGTACACACACAGCAACAAATAAATAAGCCCACAAAGGCGGCTCATCGGTGACATTAATCAGAGATTTTTACACACAGGGAGAGAAAGTGGACTCAGAGGGTGTGAAAAGGGCTATTGAGTCTGGACCGGGGTGTCCCGCACCTGCGCTGTCTATTCACCCCACTGTTTACACACTGTCATCCACAATTAATACCTCATGGGGACGGGGCTGCCTGCCCTCCACAGGGCCCCCGGACCCATCCAGGGCCCTTATGGATGCCTAATTGAGCATACCGCTCTGCTGATTGAATTAACAGCTCCGTCTCTGGGACCTTTTCCCCTTCCAGTGAGGAGGGGGACTATGCCTCACCAGCATGGGACCCCTGTACGTCCCACAGAAGGCAGCAAGAGAGAGAGAGAGGGGGATGAAGAGAGAGGGAGGGAGGGAGAGGGGGAGAGTAGGTGGCTGGAGAAAGCGAAGGGTCAGGAGGGGGAGTTGTTGAAACTGTCCAGAAAACGTGTCCCTTTCTGTTGGCAAAGCAGGGCTGGAAATGTGAACTGGGGGCAACCAAAGGTCTCAGTCTTCACAGGCCCGGCGAGCTCCAGCAGGGCAGCACAGAGCGAGGGAAAGACACACACACACACACACACACACACACACAACATCAGCAACTCTGCAGCAACTTTCTCACAACCTGAATCTGCACGTCTGATTTTCTCTCGCTCAGACTCATCAAGGTGAAACGTTTGGAAAAACTCTCCAGAGACTCGATGTGAGCTCAGGCCGTCAGCTGATCAATCAATCAAATTCAGTCAGTCAATTTTTATCCATATAGCACCAATTCACAACAGTCGTCATCCCAAGACGCTTTCCAAAGAAAAAGAGCAGGTCTAGACCACGCTCATTGTTTGATGAATTATCAAGCCCCAACTTTAAGATGGGATTTGGCCCGTCTCATCTAACATGAGTGACAGTGGCGAGGAAGAACTTCCTTTAACAGGCAGAAACCTTGGGTAGGACCAGACTCATGTTAGACAGCCACCAGGCTGCTGTTGGGTTGGGGAGGAATGTAGAGAGATAGGGGGAGGAACGAGTCTCAGATGAAAAAAAACGGAGGTTGTTTTTAAGTTTAGATCTTATTTTCAAACTTTGCAAAGTGCAGTTTATTAAAGGGGCTAATTTGACTTTTTATTCCACAAAACATGATGAACATTCACCTTATTCACCAATGTCATTCACCGTATTTCTCCTTTTCGATGGCCGAGAACCGCCACTGCTGCAAATGAAAAAGGATGCAAAAAAGTGGCGATGCAAAAAAAAAAAAAAAAAATGCATTTACAGCGAAAATTTAAGGGTGCAAATAAAAAAAAGTGGCGATGCAAAATAAATAAATAAATAAATAAAAGTTACTTACTGCAAAAATAAAAAGAAGCAGAAAAAAAAAGCCAAAACGGAGGTGAGCTGTCAGGGACCAATAATGACGATGCACCAGTACTTTTTCCCATTGCCACTTTTTTTTTGCGTCATTAACTCCCATTGTGGCTTTTTTTTTTTTATCCTCACTGTTTCTTTTTTATTTGGAGTGGTAACTTCCGTTCTGACGTCTTATTTTTTAAATTTTTTTTTGCAGCAGTGGCGGTTCTTGGCTAGCGTACACCTTCACTTTGACGTTCAAAAACCGCCAGTACGACCACAACCTTCATACATGTCGACTACATCAGCTGTACCCTCCTCACAAACATCTAAATTTTTTTTTCATCTCTTGACAAATCCTCTATTTTCACTTCTTACAAATCTGCAAATCTGTGTTTATTTTGACGAACTTATTTTTGTCACTTCTAAATTTGTTCCCGTTCCTTCCCAGGACCTGTTCTGGGCCCTGAGCGGCTCCGCAGTGGTCTCCCTCACCTCTCGATGAACCCCTCGGTCCAGCTTTAGTGGTGGGGAGCATGCCCTACAGTACCAAAAACAAAAACACAGAGATTCTGCCGAGCATACCCCCGCACCAGTGAACTGTGCAGCCACCACGCCGTGCCCCGCTCCACTTTCGCCGCCCCCTCCAGACCCCCATGCCCCCGGTTAACAAGCCAGCCAGCACGTTCCCTGTTGTCACTTGTTACCCGCTGTCCTCTTGATACGGCTGACGGGCGGGGCCAATTAAACTCGCACTGTTCCCCACACCGGGTCAGGAGTTTAGTGGGTCATCCTCACCGGGATTTTCACTCGGAGTTATCTAATCCTGATTCAACTGCTCGACTGGACTCCATCAGAACAGTCCAAATCTAAGGGTCTTTGGAACAAGACCGGTCCAGTTTTAGTGAAATCAAGAACTGGACTGGTCCATCCTCAGAGAGTGACTCTAAAACCACTTTGTCCCAAGACAGAACGATCCCAGAGCGACCCATCCAAAAAGTGTCTAAAGACCAGATCTGTTAAAGCAAGAGTCTGAAGTGTAAAACTGAAAAAATCCAGACCGGTCCATCCTAGAGAAGGCCTCTAAAACTTGGCGAGCCTGTCCTAGAAAACCATAAATTAGATCAGACGAGTTTGTCCAAAAAGAGTCTGTAAAACCAGACCAGTATGTCCAATAAAGTGTCTCTGTAAACAGACTGATCCATGGGGAAAAAGTTCTCTATAAGGACAAACAGTTCTTCCAAAAAAGTGTCATTAAACGTGTCCAATTAGTCTAAAAAAGTGTTTTAATGTGGTTAGACCAGTTCTTCTAAAAAAGGTCAAGTAAACCAGACAAATCAGTTTTAAGTAAGTGTCCTTAAAATTGGACCAGTCTGTCCCTAAAAAGTGTTTTAAAACCTGTTGAAGTGGTCCAAAGTGTGTCTTATATCCAGACTGGTCCATGTCATGAATACTTTTGAGTCTTTATAACCTGATCCACCTGAAAAAAGGCGTCTCTATGAGGACAACCAGTTCTTTTAAAAGTGTTTTTAAACCAAAGATTAATCTATTTTAACAAAGTGTCTTTAAAACGAAACCAGTCCATCAAAAAAGTGTCTCAATAGTCAGACTGAGCCGTTTAAAAAGTTGTTGTCCTTAGGCAGACCAGCTCATCCATCCTGGAAAAACACCAATTAAACTCGACCAGTTTGCCCAGTAAGTGTCTTTAAAACTGAACTAGCCATCTGAAAAAGTGTCTCTGAAGTCGACCAGCCTTTCTAAAAAGTGACTTAAGAATGAGAGCTGTCTGTTTTAAAAGAGTCCTTTAAACTAGAACTCAACTTTAACACTCAAACAACATGCAGGGGTTTAAAGATGAGAATGATTCTGCAGCACATCTCAGGAGGAGACGCTGAGATTGAATCAGTGTATTTGGCCTCCATCAGAGTAAACTAACACCTTAATGAAACCAAATAAAAAGTTGAGCGTAAATGTCTGACTCTTCATCACTGAGAATTTAGGATGATGCTGTTGCCCCCTCTCACCGTGGCATCGATCTACTATATTAAAGCTCCCTCTGGTGGCTGTTAGGAGCAGTTACAGTCTGTCTGATTTCACTCTCAGGCTGATGGCAGCTGTTCATGCTGTGATATGCTGCACAGCCTGCACAGATTAGATCATCATCATATTCAGCATCCTATGTTTTTCGTGAAATATTTTTGCCTACTTTTACATTTATTTATTTATTTTTTATTTAAATTTATTATTATTATTATTATTATTATTATTATTATTATTATTATTATTATTTCATTTATTTATTTTTTATTTTAATTTATTTATTATAATTATTATTATTATAATTATTATTGTTTTTTTTTTTATGGGGGGGGGGGGAATGTTTGTGAGATCGTAAGATGTTTGTGCATTTTACCTTCAGGGCCACCGTACTCTCCCCATCCTCGGTCATTTGATGAATCTGTTTTTCTTTTACACAAACCCTCCTCGCCTGTCTGAGTGTTGCATTAGTCTGTATTCTGAAGACTCTGCTGGAGGGTAAAAGGACATTATTATCTCGGTGTTTCTCGCTGTTTTGTTCCTGTTTACAGCTTCCTCTCCGTCTGTAAAGGCGCTTGGTTAATTGCACCGCGCAGCCAGTATTTTTAGCATATTTGCCAGAGGCGGGTGGAGCTAAAGAGGCGGAGATGGAGGGATGCTGCTGAGGAGAAAGCAGGTGGAGACCGCGGATGTTTACGGGATGTACTTTGCGGAGGGAGGATCACAGGAAGCAGGATAGCAGGTTTTATTTCGCGTTTCTGAGACTAAAATCCTTTTAAAATCGGTTTTAGTGCGAATTTTACGCGTTTGGAGCTGAAATCCGAAGACTTGAGCCGCTCAGGGACACCGACAGGCTGAGAAAGGATCCGTCTGTCTGTCGTGTCGATGGAGGTTGCGACGATGTGATGCTCCATCCAGGCTTTTTTCCCTGAAACCTGATATTATGCAGGGAACAAGGGGCGCTGCACGGATCACAGGGGAACAAAGCGAAGAAAACCATCTGCAAACTGGCAGGTTAGTGGATCAACGTGTGGAGAACAAACAACAATAAAGAAAAGGGTAGAAAATAATAAAAATGGAAATGTCATTCTTGCATTATTGAAACAGACAGGAGACATTTCTGTGTGTAAATCAGTGAGAACTAAATCAACCCTGAGCTGTGGAGAAGTCCAGGCCTCTCCTCTGTGAAGGTGTGAGTCCATCATGGTGGACCCAGAGCTTGTTTACCAGACAGACTCTCATTCAAGAGCTTCATATCAGCCTTTTACTCCAGACTGGTGAATAATAAATGTGCTCTGGATGTAAATGCAGCCTGTTTGTAGGTTGACGGTGGGATGTGGGGTGAGAAATATTTGCTCTGAGTGATCAAATCCTCTCGGCCCAGTAACTCTGCCAAAAATAGAGCCTCTATTAAAGGACCTCTGTGTTTTTTCATGTGTTATGTCACTTCCCTGAAGGGAGAATGTCTCATCTGGAGTCAAAATCTGTGCGTGAATATGTGTTCATGCATGCATGCATCTCTGAGCCGGCGTTCGGACCCTCCCCCCACAGCCTGCGTCTCTCTTAAGCTCCGGACCGAACGCTGTAATCCTCTAATTGAAAACTCTTCCCACTATTTTATCCCCTCATGTTTCATACAACCATCCCTCCATCCCTCCATCTTTCCCCGCCCCCTTTCGTCATCTCCACCTGCAGAATACGTCAACTATGGTCGACCCCTCAGAGGCAGAGGAGCAGAGTAAGTGTAAGGGCCCGCAGCTCGACACCCCCGCCGTGGCCACCGAGGACCCCCGTCTGCCGGATCAGGCGGACGGCACCACCACAGAGGAGGACGGGGATGCCGGTTTTGAGACACCGCCGACTGGCAGCACCGAGCCGAGCCCCTGCCACACTGCATCCCCTCCAGGACCAGACCCGGCCCCCCATCAGGGGACTCCAGCTGAGCAACCACAGACTCAGACGGACAAAGATCAGCCGCCGAAGTTTCACCTGGACCTCTACAACTTTGATTCGCCCGCCGCCGAGGGCAGCCGCTACGTGCTAACGAGTCCTCGCTCTCTGGAGGCATGCGCTCGATGTGGAGTCAAACCGGTGGAGCTGCTGCCTCGCCCACTCGCCGACTTTGCCCGGGAGGCCCCCGGGCGCTCCATGCGTGTGGCGACGGGTCTGTTTGAAGTCTACGAGAGGGATCGTCACGCCAAGCTGAGGCAGTGCAGGGAGGAGAGGGAGAGGATCATCAGGGAGGAGAAACGGAGGATCCAGCAGGCGACCGGGAACAGCAGCAGTCCGCCGTCCTCCTCCGTGGAGCAGCACAAAACCTCTTTAGGCGCCACGCAGTCCCCCAAATCTGGACCTGTGACCTCCAGCTCAGCCCCAGACTTTGGAGCTTCCCCTAAATCTGCAGCATCGGGTCCGACCTCGAAAACAGGAAGCGCTCTTTTGCCTAAAGCCACCTCCACCGGTTTTAGCACCTCCCCCAAATTTGCTCATTCAGGGTCGACTCCGTCCTCGAAAACTGCTTCGACGACCTCCACGCCGTCCTACAAAGGTGGATTCCAAGGATCGACCAAGCATCCTTCGTCGCCGTCGTCTGAGCAGATCAAAGCAGCTCGCCCTCTCTCATCCGGACCTCCACCCGTGGTCAGGAAGTCCTCAGGCGGTAAACCGTCAAATACTTTCCCCAGACCGACACCCAAACCTCCATCCTTCCCCAGAGCGAACTCCACCCTGACCTCCTCTGTGACCAAACCAGCGGTCCAAACCCCGGGGACGCCCTTGAACGGCGTGACAGGAGGACTCTTCTCCCAGCACAACGGCCATCTTGGACTCCACCCCAAAGTGCGAGGAAAAAGCCACTCTTTGGAGTCCTTGCAGCGCAGAGTCGACCCCATCTGCTCTTCCACCTCCACCACCACAACCACCACCTGCACCTCCTCAGAGTCCGGCGCCTCCTCCTCCTACAGCTGGGATGGCGCTCGGGATCACTGGGCCAAGTTCTCCAGTCCACGAGCTCGCACCATGGCGACCTTCAACTCCCTGATGGGCCGCAGCCTCAGCCTGGGAGACCTCAGCCACTCCCCTCAGACCACGCAGAAGGTGGAGCGCATCGTGAAGGAGGTGAGGAAACGCGGGTTGAAGGCGGTGTCCGAGCGTGACCGTAAGATCGCGGCTCTGATGCTGGCGAGGTACCAGGAGGAGGACATCATGAGTCAGACACGATACGTCGCTCACCTGCAGTGGGACAGCGAGCGCAGGATGGACGAGCTTCGGCGGGAGCAGGAGGACAGGGAGAAGCAGCGGGCGGTGCTGGAGTGCCAGAGGGTGTGGCAGACCCAGGTGTCGATACGCCAGCGGAGACTCAGCCAGCAGGAGCGACTGTCGGCGGCCGCCAAGATGCGTCAGGTGGAGGAGAGCGAGGGGAGGTGGAAGGAGCTGGCGGAGCAGCAGGAGAGGACCCGTCTGCTGAGGCTGCAGCAGGCCGCCAGGGAGGAGAAGCACAAGAAAGCTCTGCAGGAGCAGAACCTGAAGGCGCTGGAGGAGGAGCGGGCCGCCATGCTGGAGCAGGAGAGGCTGCTGCTGAAGGAGAAGCTCACCATCGCCGAGCTGAAGAGACAGGAGAAGGAGCACCAGGTGCAGGAGGACCGGCGAGGCCTGAATAAAGCGGAGAGGAGACGCCACGCCGCCTTGACTCAGGAGATCGCCCGCAGAGAGCAGGAGGAGAGGGAGGAGGCCAAGAGGCAGGCGGAGGAGAGGCTCAGCCGCTCTCTGGAGAATTACGAACAGATTGTCGAGCGGCGAGGGCAGGAGCTGAAGGAGAAGGCCAAGCGTGAGGAGAAGCAGATCCAGAAAGCACGCAAGGCCGCGGAGAGGCGTGAGAGGCAGCAGCAGCAGCTCCTGGAGGCTCGTGCGAAGGAGGCGGAGAAACGGGCTCAGCAGGCGGCTTTGGTGGCCGAAGAGCGAGCCAAGGAGAAAGCTCAGCGGGCCGTGCAGAGCCGGCAAGAGAAGGAGAAGCTCCAGAGGCTGAACAGGCAACGTGTGGAGGAAGAGGAGAAGCAGAGGCGCCTGGAGCTGCTGCAGTCCATCGAGAGGAAGCTGGAGAAGAGCGAGCAGATCTTCAAGGAGAAGAAGGCGGTGCTGGAGAGCGCCCGGTCTGTGGCCCGAGCTTCATTCCACGTCCGAGACAAAGTGCGGGAAGAGACGAACATGCGTACTTTTGATAAGATGGCTTTGGAGGCTCAGCTCAAAGCCAGTCTGGATGATAAATAAACCCACGGCTCTCCGTCGTGGACTCTGATTCTGGTCATGTGCTTGCCTTCACTGTGGCCCTCATCAGTCAACAGCTTTACCCTCCAACCATAAGTGTTACTCTTCCATTCTTACCCTCAGTTTGTGACATTTTTAATCAGTTTTAAGCGAACCAAATCATTTTCTACTGCGGACACATCGAGACTCCAGCTGTCCAAAACCAACACTGAGGCCTGTACGAGACCAAGTTCATATTCGAGGAGAGAGAGCCGCAGCACAAACCCTGCTTTCTCTCTCTCACTCTCTCTCTCTTTCTTCGCCCTCTGCTCCGTCTATCTCAGCGACCGGACTGAAAGCTGTGCAGGAATTGAAAAGAGTCATTGTTTACCAGGAAGCACAACTCCATGACAACTGCAGAGACTTTTAAAGGGAGCACTCTGCGAGAAAAAAATTAAGTGCAAATGGTCCCAGTCCCCCAAAGCAACTGTGGGATCCTTTTAGTACACAGAGCTGGATATAGCATGGCAGTAAAGCCCTCAGCCGGACACGTGTCTGCGCCGTACCGCTGACATTGCAGCGCAGCAGGGCTGTGCACGAGGCCTGTGCTGATGAAGCATCAGCAGGACTGTTCTTCCTCTCCCTCACCCCGCCCCCGTCCCTCCTCATCATGTCAGATTACAGTAAATATTGAATCCTCGGAGAGACAGCCACCTCCTGACTCCGCTGCAGACGATTTCCTGATGACCGAGTCAAGAACATCAGGTACGAGGTTTTATTTTCTCAAAATCACAACATCCATCTGATCAAACCTCCTCTTCAGCACTCATGGATTCAACATGCAGGCCAACATTAGGCTTTAGAGACCTCTGACTGCACTAATCCCACAATCTCTCAGATTAAAATAAAAGAGAAAAGACAGATACATGTGGGATTTTGCCCTCAGATGTAGGTGTTGCCATAGCGATAGAAATGAGGATGGTGCAGGGAAACATAAGCGTAGAGGGTGCGTGGGAATCTGAGGGGGCCGCCGGCAGGGAGGCGTCTCTCTGGTGGTTTTATTCTGCTCGCTCTTGAACAGGATGTTATTGGAAACCATGATTTTGTTATAACTAAGGAGGCACATAAATTGAAATATATAATCAGAAATGAAACAATGAAGAAAAATGATGCAAAAATGTTATGATAAGATGATACGATGTCTATGGAGGCACACAAAGGACAAACGAGTGACTTTGTGTTTTTTTGGTGGTTGTATGGCCATACAGAAGAATTTGTTTTGATAGATTTATACGACCGCGAAAACTTGATAAATGTTTGATCATATTTGTAGTTTTATCACAGGAGCTTTTTGTCCTTGAAGGCCACCGTCACTTTACCATCAGGAGGAGTGAGCAAGGGAGCTCTTCAGTCTAGAATCTGCCCATTTCTACACACACCATCTTATTTTTTAAATCTATTTTTCTTTATATCGTTTCCATATTTTTTTACTTTTTCACACCTGCATTCCTCTTCATTAGTGGTCACTTTTTCGACATCTGATGCTGATAATGAGAGAGTTTGCTTCACTGACAGACATTTAATACTGATTTTACATTGGTGTTTTTTTTCTGCAGTTAACAAAATACAATTTAATTAATAATACTTATAAATGAGAGGCAAGAAGATAGAAAAATAGTTGGCTCATTAAAATATTACCAGAGAGGACAAAAACTAAAACGCAGGATGAACATTTTAAAAATGTTAAAGATAAATCCATTACTCTATGAACATTAAAATATAATTTACATGGCTGTCTAATACTCTCTATTTGAGCTTTTGCAGATTTGTGTTTTCCTGTCAGAAACCAGATGTACCGCAGTAGTCCTGCTCCTCTGCAGCATTTAAGTGACAAATCCTCTAAAACCTTCACCTACATCCTGTCCCTGTTCCTGCAGCTCCCATTAAGGTTGCTCTGCAGAAAGAGAAAAATCCAGCTTGAGTTTTCTGAACCACGGCGTTAGTGCAGCAGAGGACTGATGGACAGGCTTACAGCTCTGACTGAGCTCAGCTGTTCCCACCAGATAATCAGGGGGAGGTGAAGTAAGGTTAGAGGCATGAGGCTGCAGATTTATACTGACTTATGGCAGCAAATAAAAAAATGTAGTCTAAAAAAGGTTGTTTTAAAACAGGGCAAAATGATGTAATCAGCTGTAAGTGCAATATGAGGACTATTAGGGCCACGTTAAATAATTTTTTTAAACACTTAAGGTTAAAGTTAGAAACTCACAAGAATGAATTGATAAAATGTGAAGAATATAGTCGTGAAATTTCGGGAAAAAAGTCATAAACTTGTAAAAATAAAGTCAGACAATAAAGTAATAGATTTATAAGAATAAAATCATTAAGAAGATAAAGTTGTATACTTATGAGGGTAAGTCGTAAACTTCAATCAATTTAAAACATTATTTGTCAGAGTATATTGTAAAATATGTCATTGTAAATGATGTCGAAAAATGTCAGTTTCGTATGTTAAAAAAGGCATATTAAGGTATGATACAAAATGTCATAGTATAGTGTGATAAATAAAATGTCTTAGTATAGAATGATAAAAAATGTCATAGTATAGTATGTTAAAAATGTCATCCTACAGTAAGTTAAATAATGTCATAGTATAGTATGATAAAAAATGTCTTAGTATTGTACCATCAAAAAATGTCAGTATAGATTGTTAAAAAAATGTCATAGTTTAGTATGATAAAAAAAAGTAATAGTATAGTATGTTAAAAATGTCATAGTATAGTATGATAAAAATGTCTTAGTATAGAATGATAAAAAATGTCATAGTATAGTATGTTAAAAAATATCATAGTAAAGTATGAGAGAAAATGTCATACTATACTATGTTAAAAAGTCATAGTATTATTTGTAAAAAATTTTCATGAATAGTTAATGTTAAATGTTAAAAAATGTCATCGTATAGTCTGTTAAAAATGTCATAGTTTTGTATGATAAAAAAAGTCATAGTATAGTATTATAAAAAATGTCATAGTATAGTATGATTAAAATGTTTTAGTATAGAATGATTAAAAAATGTCATAGTATAGTATGATAAAAACTGTCATAGTATAGCATGATAAAAAATTTTATAGTATGGTATGATCAAAAATGTCATAGTATAGTATGATAAAAGATGTCATAGTATAGTCTGTTAAAAATGTCATAGTTTTGTATGATAAAAAATGTGATAGTATAGTGTGATAAAAAATGTCATAGTATAGTGTGACGAAAAAAGTCATAGTATAGTATGACTAAAATTGTCATAGCATAGTATCATGACAAATGTCATAGTATAGCATGATAAAAAATTTTATAGTATAGTATGATCAAAAATGTCATAGTATAGTATGATAAAAACTGTCATAGTATAGTCTGTTAAAAATGTCATACTATAGAATGTAAAATAATGTCATAGTATAGAATGATAGAAAATGTCTTACTATAGTACCATCAAAAATGTCATAGTATAGATTGTTAAAAAATGTCATACTATAGTATGATAGAAAATGTCAAACTATACTATGTTGAAAATGTCATAGTATAGAATGATTAAATTTGTCATAGTATAGTATTATAGAAAATGTCATACTATAATATGTTACAAAATTACATAGTATAGTATGACGAAAAATGTCATGGCATAGTATGATAAAAAATGTCATAGTATAGTATGACGAAAAATGTCATAGTATAGTATGACTAAAAATGTATAGTATGTTAAAAAATGTCATAGTATAGTATGATAGAAAATGTCATACTATACTATGTTAAAAATGTCATAGTATAGAATGATGAAATTTGTCATAGTATAGTATTAAAGAAAATGTCATACTATAGTATGTTACAAAATTACATAGTATAGTATGACGAAAAATGTCATGGCATAGTATGATAAAAAATGTCATAGTATAGTATGATAAAAAATGTCTTAGTATAGTATGACTAAAAATGTATCGTATGTTAAAAAATGTCATAGTATAGTATGATAGAAAATGTCATACTATACTATGTTAAAAATGTCATAGTATAGAATGATGAAATTTCTCATAGTATAGTTTTAAAGAAAATGTCATACTATAATATGTTACTAAATGACATAGTATAGTATGACGAAAAATGTCATAGCAAAGTATGATAAAAAATGTCAGTATAGTATGATGAAAAATGTCGTAGTATAGTATAATAATAAATGTCATAGTATAGTATTTTAAAAAATGTCATAGCATAGTATGATAAAAAATGTCATAGTATAGTGTGACGAAAAATGTCATAGTATAGTATGACTAAAAATGTCATAGCATAGTATCATGAAAAATGTCATAGTATAGCATGATAAAAAATTTTATAGTATAGTATGATCAAAAATGTCATAGAATAGTATGATAAAAAATGTCATAGTATAGTCTGTTAAAAATGTCATACTATAGAATGTTAAATAATGTCATAGTCTAGTATGATAAAAAATGTCTTAGTATAGTACCATCAAAAATGTCATAGTATAGATTGTTAAAAAATGTCATAGTATAGTATGATAGAAAATGTCAAACTATACTATGTTGAAAATGTCATAGTATAGAATGATTAAATTTTTTCATAGTATAGTATTATAGAAAATGTCATACTATAGTATGTTACAAAATTACATAGTATAGTATGACGAAAAATGTCATGGCATAGTATGATAAAAAATGTCATAGTATAGTATGACGAAAAATGTCATAGTATAGTATGACTAAAAATGTATAGTATGTTAAAAAATGTCATAGTATAGTATTAAAGAAAATGTCATACTATAGTATGTTAAAAAATGACATAGTATAGTATGACGAAAAATGTCATAGCCAAGTATGATAAAAAATGTCATTGTACAGTATGATAAAAAATGTCCTAGTATAGTATGACCTTAAAATGTCATGGTATAGTATGACCTTAAAATGTCATGGTATAGTATGACTAAAACTGTCATAGCATAGTATGATGAAAAATGTCATAGTATAGTATGATTAAAAATGTCATAGTATAGTATGACGAAAAATGTCATAGTATAGTATGACTAAAAATGTATAGTATGTCAAAAAATGTCATAGTATAGTTTGTTAAAAAATGTCATAGTATAGTATGATAAAAAATGTCATAGTTTTGTATGATAAAAAAGCCAGTATAGTATTATAAAAAATGTCATAGTATAGTATGTTAAAAAATGACATAGTATAGTATGATCAAAAATGTCATAGTATAGTATGATAAAAAATGTCATAGTATAGTCTGTCAAAAATGTCATAGTTTTGTATGATTAGAAATGTCATAGTATAGTCTGTTAAAAATGTCATAGTATAGAATGTTAAATAATGTCATAGTCTAGTATGATAAAAAATGTCTTAGTATAGTACCATCAAAAATGTCATAGTATAGATTGTTAAAAAATGTCATAGTATAGTATGATAGAAAATGTCAAACTATACTATGTTGAAAATGTCATAGTATAGAATGATTAAATTTTTTCATAGTATAGTATTATAGAAAATGTCATACTATAGTATGTTACAAAATTACATAGAATAGTATGACGAAAAATGTCATGGCATAGTATGATAAAAAATGTCATAGTATAGTATGACGAAAAATGTCATAGTATAGTATGACTAAAAATGTATAGTATGTTAAAAAATGTCATAGTATAGTATGATAGAAAATGTCATACTATACTATGTTAAAAATGTCATAGTATAGAATGATGAAATTTGTCATAGTATAGTATTAAAGAAAATGTCATACTATAGTATGTTACTAAATGTCAAAGTATAGTATGACGAAAAATGTCATAGCAAAGTATGATAAAAAATGTCATAGTATAGTATGATAAAAAATGTCTTAGTATAGTATGATGAAAAATGTTGTAGTATAGTATAATAATAAATGACATAGTTTAGTATTTTAAAAAATATATTTAAGTGTGATAAGAATTGTCATAGTATAGTATGATAAAATTTTATAGTATTGTTTGTTAAAAAATGTCATAGTATAGTCTGTTAAAAATGTCATAGTTTTGTATGATAAAAAATATCACAGTATAGTATTATAAAAAATGTCATAGTATAGTATGTTAAAAAATGACATAGTATAGTATGATGAAAAATGTCATAGTATAGTATGACTAAAAATGTCACAGTATAGTCTGTAAAAAAATAAAAATTTCATAGTATAGTATGACCTAATAATGTCATGGTATAGTATGACTAAAACTGTCATAGCATAGTATGATGAAAAATGTCATAGTATAGTATGATAAAAAATGTCATAGTATAGTATGACGAAAAATGTCATAGTATAGTATGACTAAAAATGTATAGTATGTCAAAAAATGTCATAGTATAGTTTGTTAAAAAATGTCATAGTATAGTATGATAAAAAATGTCATAGTTTTGTATGATAAAAAAGCCAGTATAGTATTATAAAAAATGTCATAGTATAGTATGTTAAAAAATGACATAGTATAGTATGATCAAAAATGTCATAGTATAGTATGATCAAAAATGTCATAGTATAGTCTGTCAAAAATGTCATTGTTTTGTATGATTAGAAATGTCATAGTATAGTCTGTTAAAAATGTCATAGTATAGTATGTTAAAAAATGTCATAGTATAGTATAATTAAAAATGTCAGTAAAGTATGATTAAAATGTTTTAGTATAGAATGACTAAAAAATGTCATAGTATAGTATGTTAAAAAATGTCATAGTATAGTATGATAAGAACTGTCATAGTATAGCATGAGAAAAAAATTTATAGTATAGTATGATCAAAAATGTCATAGTATAGTATGATAAAAAATGTCATAGTATAGTCTGTTAAAAATGTCATAGTTTTGTATGATAAAAAATGTGATAGTATAGTGTGATAAAAAATGTCATAGAATAGTATGTAAAATAATGTCATAGTATAGTATGACGAAAAATGTCATAGTATAGTATGACTAAAAATGTCACAGTATAGTCTGTTAAATAATGTCATTGTACAGTATGATAAAAAATGTCATAGCATAGTATGACCTAAAAATGTCATGGTATAGTATGACTAAAACTGTCATAGCATAGTATGATGAAAAATGTCATAGTATAGTATGATAAAAAATGTCATAGTATAGTATGATAAAAAAAATGTCTGAGTATAGTATTTTAAAAAAACGTCATTTTATAGTATGACAAAAAATGTCATAGTGTAGTATGATAAAAAAGGTCATAGTATAATCTGTTAAAAAAGTCATAGTTTTGTATGACAAAAAATGTCATAGTATAGTATGTTAAAAAATGTCATAGTATAGTATGATAAAAATTGTCATAGTATAGCATGATAAAAAATGTTATAGTTTAATATGTTGAATAATGTCATACTATAGTATGATAAAAAATGTCATTGTATAGTACGATCCAAAAATGTCAGTATAGTATTATAAAAAATGTCATAGTATAGTATGTTAAAAAAAATTCATAGTATAGTATGATAAAAAATGTCATAGTATAGCATGATAAAAAATTTTATAGTATGGTATGATCAAAAATGTCATAGTATAGTCTGTTAAAAATGTCATAGTTTTGTATGATAATAAATGTGATAGTATAGTGTGATTAAAAATGTCATAGAATAGTATGTAAAATAATGTCATAGTATAGTATGAAGAAAAAAGTCATAGTATAGTATGATAAAAAATGTCATAGTATAGTATGACAAAAAATGTCATAGCATAGTATGATAAAAAATGTCATAGTAAAGTATGATGAAAAATGTCATAGTATAGTCTGTTAAAAATGTCATAGTATAGTTTGTTAAAAAATGTCAAAGTATAGTATGATAAAAAATGTGATAGTATAGTGTGATAAAAAATGTCATAGAATAGTATGTAAAATAATGTCATAGTATAGTATGAAGAAAAATGTCATAGATAGTATGACTAAAATGTCATAGCATAGTATGATAAAAAATGTCATAGTATAGTATGTTCAAAAATGTCATAGTATAGTATGATAAAAAAATGTTTGAGTATAGTATGATAAAAAATGTCATAGTGTAGCATGATAAAAAATGTTGTAGTTTAATATGTTGAATAATGTTATATTATAGTATGATAAAAAATGTCATAATATAGAATGATTAAAAATTGTCATAGTATAGAATGATTAAATATTGTCATAGTTTAGTATGATAAAAATGTCATGGATTATCATTTTTTAAAAAAAGGTCATAGTATAGTTGGATAAAAGAATCTCATAGTATGGTATGTCAAAAAATGTCTTAGTATAGTTCAATAAAAATGTAACTTAGATGTAACACCGGACTATCCCTTTAATGATTTCTAACTTGTCAAAATCAGGATTCAAGTACCTGAAATTTTGAGGCAGTTTTAAAATGAATTACTGTGTGACACTCATGATACAGTTTCTACATTTCTTGTCTTTTTTCTCGTGCAACTTCAGGATAACTTAACTGACACTCATCACACTTTTAATTTATGCTCTGTGCAGGTCCTGGAGAAGACAAAGAGCTGTAAATGTGACTTACGACCCCTGTGACAGAGCCTCTCTTCTCACTATGAACTCTATCAAACTCAAAGGTCTCTCCTCTGATGAAAAACGTCCATATCAAGACTCTTTAGTCATTTCTAACTAGTACCAGTGCCATCACCTCTGTGCTGCTGAGACCTGGAACCTGACGTGAACCCACAGCCTTTTACCCGCAGAAATGAGGAGACATGTTTGAGGTTCAAACACAGCTTTATTAGCGTCAAGGCATGTTGTCCAGGCCATCGTAAGTTCCCTGTTTCTTTCCCCTGACATGTGGGCTTCTTCCTCTTTATTATTTCTGCCGTTCACTTACACGGTCATTTGTACATTATCATACAGTGCTTGTGTGGGTGAATTTTATTGTGTTGCGTTGTTGAGGACAGATTTTTTTTTGGATGTAGCAATGATGAAAATGGTCAAGTTAGATATCAGATACATGTGTGAGTTCTTTGTTTTAATAAAACCTCTGTAAAAGTGAAAGAAACAATCAAAACCGCAACAATAAAGAAAACATTTTACAAGATACATCGGTACTGTCTGTGCTAACTGCTAAACAATGTCTGTATAATAGAAATCTATGGTACAGTTTTATACAAAACGGTGCAACACTCAACTGTTTTTTTTATAATATACAGTCCACTCAAATCATGTCATCAACACCTGAACAGGATTCAGTCTGAGAAAAGAGCTGCTGTAAACAAACTCCATCTTTAATTTAACCGTTTTTTCACTCTTTGGTTTTACCAGGACTATAAGTTGTCATTGCACTTGTCAACAAAACAGAATCAGAGACGCAGCTTCAGTCACGTTTCCACCAAATAAACCCGTAACTTTTAGTCTCAGAGCTAATTTTAAAGGAACTGAAAGGTTCTTTTTGCCGTTATGGTCTGCATTTCCCCCTCAGTCCGAGTATCTCTTTCTGTTGTCGTATAAACTAGATTTTTGTCTTCGAAGGTTACCCTGGTCCTTCAGTTCTTTATGTTTGGCCATATTTGTTTGCTTTACTTCTGTAACTTAACCAAACAATTTTAGTTTCTACGGGTTCGACCCACAAAACTGTTTTATTTTTAAAAGACGTAACCACCCAAACGGAGACTTTTTAATTAGGCATTTTAATGTCCCGTAAACTATATATAGAACTAAGCTAAGAGTAAATTGGTCTTTTTAAGTGTTCCTGGTCTTCAGCTAAAGGACTTTCTGGGTCTCAGTTTTTGTCTTTTAGTAAACGCCTAAAACTGATCAGTCAAGAAAGACTTCAAATAAGTTCAGAGAACCAGAACTGTTACAGAGAAAGGTTCAGTTTTCTGAGTGGACCGAGGTAAAGCTAGGGACTCTCTCTCTCTCTCTCTCTCTCTCTCTCTCTCTCTCTCTCTCTCTCTCTCTCTCTCTCTCTCTCTCTCTCTCTCTCTCTCTCTCTCTCTCTCTCTCTCTCTCTCTCTCTCTCTCTCTCTCTCTCTCTCTCTCTCTCTCTCTCTCTCTCTCTCTCTCTCTCTCTCTCTCTCTCTCTCTCTCTCTCTCTCTCTCTCTCTCTCTCTCTCTCTCTCTCTCTCTCTCTCTCTCTCTCTCTCTCTCTCTCTCTCTCTCTCTCTCTCTCTCTCTCTCTCTCTCTCTCTCTCTCTCCCTCTCTCTCTCCCCTCAGTTCTCTAACTTATTTGTCGGGTCTTTGCGCGTGATGATCTCGTACACGCTCTCTCTGAAGTTGCTGTCGGACGTCAGTCGTTTGGCCGTCTCCCGAAGCTCCTCAATGTTACTGTCGTCGTCAGGGGCAACAGCGAACGACTTTGAGTGTTTTACTGCAAAAAGGACGGAAAGAAGGATTGAGAACAGAGAAAAACATTTTAGCTCTTCATACATGTTTCCAGAGTATGGCTGGTCCACAGATGAAGTCAGTCATTAAATATTCATGTTTCAGGGTGGGATCTGCTCTGATGTTATTACACACACTTACACCAGTGGCGTCTGGAGGCTCTCCTCTGGATCCTGCAGCTCTTGATCCGGCGAGCAGCAGCTTTGTGCAGATACACGGCGTTCTTCATGATGGCCGGGAGCTTCGCCTCGATCTCTGCGGCACAGATACAGTCCTCGAAGAACCCTGAACACCACGAACACAGCAAACACGCAGTTATTAAAGCGCCAGGGGATGCAGGAGACACACTTCTGCTGCTGTTTTCATCCAACACGACTAAACGACCTCATTTAGACCTTGGTGTTTTTGTGAAAAAGTCCAGAAAAGCACACATCAACATGCTCTGTTTTACATAAACTAATAATAAAACAGTAGAACATCCAAAAAGGACATTTTTCTGTAAACTCGTTCATGAACTTCCTCAAACTCTGATGGTTTTCTTAGTTTAATCAAATATATCTCATTTGTGCTCAAACTGCTCCTCCAAAGCTGACCTGTAATACCTTCTCTGTCCACAAGAGGGCAGCCACACAGGACAGATTACAGCATCCACACTGTCTCTCTCTGGTCTTCATAACTTCACCATCAAATTAAAATAACCTCCCCGCTCTACAGCAGACAGGTGAGGTGTAAAGTTCTCGTGTTTTTCACTCACTCCTCAGCTGGGTCACGTCTCCCTTCATCTTCTCGTCTCTCTCTTTGGTCCTCTCCAGAGAGTTCAGGCCTTTCTCCAGGTCCTGCAGAGCCTGCTCCGCCTGCTTCAGCCTCTTCTCCAGCTCCACCCGAGACTCGATCTCCGCCTGAGACAAACACAAAACACGACAGGAGGCTTTAAGACATGATGATACGACTTATTACACATCTAACAATACATGAAGCATTAGTTTACCTCTTTGCTTTTTTCTGAGTTATTTTTGATGATTTTATTTGATTTTATTTGCTGCCGTGTCACTAAAAGTGTTTTTTTCTTTTGTTTGTTTTGACTGAATCTGCAGGATTAAAATAAATGTAGTTAACAAGAAAACTTTGTGACTCTTAATCAAACTTATCCAAACACGGTGACCTCTGCAGTGACCTATCGTGTTGTCGTGTATCAGCTGAGTCACGCCGCCTTACCTTCAGCTCGGCCTCCGTCTGCCGTTTGTCTGCAGTGAGCTGAGAGAGCGACTGCTGCAGCGTCCGAGCCTGAGACGAGTAAAACTCTCTCTCCTGCTGCAGGACTTTGGCCCGCTGCTCGTTCTCTCTGAGCCTGAAACACAAACGAGAAGAAAACTGAAACACAGAAACACACAGCAGAGAGGAGACCTGAGGGAGAACTGCAGGAATAAAACACAGAGGTCAGACGCCCTTCACTGTCAGGACTGCAGATATTCCTGCTCACTGAGCTGAACACACACAAACACACAAACACACACAAACCTGCAAAGTCATTTCAAAGTGAAAACAGACGAGAGGGAGAAAAAAAGAACTGACCTGGTTTGTTAGTGAACGACCTCAAACTCATGTCCTCACTCTTTAGTCATTTCTGCAACTTTATCAAATATTTTTTAAAATTTCCTGCTAATTTACATTTTTTGTTTTTCACAGTGATATATCATCATCTATTGTCTTTCTCTCTGTAATACACACCTCCTTTCAGCTGACTTAAATATTAACGTTCATGCAGTTCATACTTTTCTTTGTGCAAACTATATTAACCACTTAGAGCAGAACAAAAACACATGATCTACTCAATAAAAATCACTTTTTACTGTGAAATTAAGAAATAAAATATGAATTAATTTACCCTGCAGTGTGCTCCACCTTTTAAACTAATTTACACATTTTCTTCTGTGAAATTCACATTAATTTTTGGTTCATATTTATATTATCTATATCAGCTTCAACATACTGTACGTCACCTACTGCACAAATATGTTGATTATTACAGAATAAACTTTAGTTTTGAAACAACATGAACTTAATTTTGTTAAAACAGTTGAAGTTTTCTCTTTTTTTCAGTATTTTTTGGGTGATTTTTGCCCTGTATTGATAGGATAGGGACACACAGCACATGTTCAGGGCTGGACTCAAACCCGTGACTACTGCGATGACCACAGTCCTCATGCATGGGGCACACTAACCTGCTTGGCCATCTGTCCGCTCCACAATTAAAGTTTTTTTATTCTTCAAACTCAGTTTTAAGGATCTTTTTTTGGTATGATCTTCATTTTTTTACTCTGAGTGACTTCTTGTTTCATCTCACTTACTGTTTAAGAGATTCAGTTTGGAAAACAATAATGAACAAGAATAATAATCTTAAATTTTATCTATTTTATTATTGATGAAACCCAAGAAGAAGATCTGAATCTTTATCCACTGTGAGGCCGACATGTAAATGCTGCAGAAACAACTGAATAACTGAATAACTCTGGGGCAGCAGTAGCTCAGGAGGTAGAGCAGCTGTTCAACAACTGGAAGGTTGATGGTTTGATTCCCTCCTATAAAATTTTGTATTTTTAACTGAAGTTGTAACTCAGATTTTGCAGAAGTTTCCTCCTCAGATTTTGAGTTTTTCTCATAAAAATCTGGATTTTAACAGAAAACTTTGCAGCAGTTTTTGTCGTCCAGTTTCAGTTTGGTGTTTCTGATGTTGGAGGACTTTGATAACGGTTTTGAAACGTTTCCACAGAGAGGATTTCTGAGAAGAGGAGGAAGAGGAGGTGGAGTTGACCGCAGAGCTCATGGAAACATACATCTATACATCGAAAACTTAGAGCTGGAAAGAGAACATGAGTGCTTCACAGTCGATAGCAGCAGCCGCCTGTAATATCCCTCTTACTGCTGCTGATCAATCAGCTGCTCGTTCAGGATCAATACACATTTCCACTCGTTCATCCTGTGTGCCATTATCTCCCTGAAAGGTCCGAGTGTCGGACCGTTTGAAGCTGAAACCTGAATCCTCATTTCAGCCTCTTGGTTCTTCAGGTTCGAGTTTTTGTTCTGCTGTAGATGATCAGAGTTTCTAAGCGATCCTGGTCTCCTAAACTTATAAAGAAGATCTGGTTTCAGAGCTCCGGGTCTGTCACTCACTTGTCCTCCGCGTCCTCCTTCTCCGTCAGCAGGATCTTCATCTGCTCCTCGATGTGTTTCAGGTCCTGCAGCAGGTCCACGTCTCCAGGATCCTCTCCGCCCTCAGACGTCCTGCAGGCCGAGTTCTCCTCGCTCGTCTCTGTCGCTCCTTTCTCCTCCTTCACCCCCAGAAGCTCCAGAGTCCTCTGCTTCTCCTGAGAGAGCTCCTGAGAGACAGAAACAGGGACACGGATCAGGTTTAGGACTTCAGTGAGGGTTTAGATTTAAGCTGCACGCCTCAGCTTAAAGTTTAACTCTTTTTTTTCTCCTCGTACCTCGATGGATTTCTGCAGCATGATGGTCAAACTGCTCAGCTCTTCTTTCTCGCTCTCCACGCCTTTGAGGGACTGAGCCGTACCGTCCAGGTCTCTGCCGTCGACACACACAGATGATCAATATTAAAACTGATCGATCGCAGAATCAGCTCATGTTAGAGGAGGATATCCGTGTTCTTACAGTTTGATATGCTCCTGCTCCGCCTTCAGCTCCATCACCACCTCCTCAAACTTGATCTTCTCGTCCTCCAGGACCTGATTCAGACGCTCCAGCTCCTGCAAACACAAACACAAACACGTCATCCTCAACACTTCCTGTTTCTAAAGGTCATGTGACTGACGTTCACAGGGGTCCTCACCTCTCTCTGCGCTCTCTGGTGACTCAGCTCCTCCGTCTCCTCCATCAGTTTATCTGCAGAGAGAAGAAAAAACGTTGAACTTTGACCTCTTTGACCTTCAGAGCGTTGGTTAAATCAGGTGGTTTCTGAGTTTACCCAGATACTCCTGCTTCTCCTTGGCGAGCTGCAGACCCTGAGCCTCCAGACTCTCGATCATGGCCTCGCCCAGCTGAGCGTTTTTCCACGTCCTGAAGAAAAGTAAAACACAGATTTACAGAACACATTCAGACTGTTTATCCTTTTTATATGTTTGTGTTTTATTTTTATTTTTTTGTTGCATGTTTCTTTATTTTCTTGTCATTTAGTTTATTTTCTTGTTATATTGTTTCAGATTCAGGATGTTTTAATTTACTCGTACTGATGGGGAGGATTCTGTTTAAACCCTTAAGAGCTTCTTTCCTCTCCTGCACAGTTTCATTGAACTTCTTTGTTTTGAATTTGTCATTATTTTATCTCTACTTTTGTACAAACAGAATAACAATAACAACTGTGGTGATCCTCCGAGCTGACATTTGTGGTCCAGGTTGAGTATTTAACCGCTGTTGAATGTGTGACCATGACAGTTTATCCTGACATTCATGGTCCCCAGAGGATGAATCCTGATAAAGTGATACTGTCAGTTTCACGTCTTTAATCTCCTCTTGATTTATAGTCATCATTAGTTTTTACAGAATACATTCATGGATCCACCTAAAATAAACTCTTCATCCTTATTTCTGTGTTTTTTTATGTCTAAATAAAAATATTTTTAATAACAATCAAAAAAATTTCAGAAGCTCAAGATTTAGATCTCATCTAGCTCGCCTACTACCTTTGTTTTCTCTTCTTCAAACTCATTTTCTTCTGCTCCATGTCTTTTGGGCATGTGTGGAGCTGGAGGTGGGCAGGCGGGCTCATTGTTTGTATTGTATGTGGCATAAGATATGATAATAAAAAGATTTGAAACTAAAAAAAATAAGGATTTATCCGTCTGACACTCACACTTTCCCGGACTCGTGCAGCATCTCCATCCACTGGACCTGCTCCTCCTCAGACTCTGCAGCGACTACGATGGTTCCCTGAGGAGGAAGAGGAGAAACCTTCACGTCAGCAGATCCTCATTAAAGGTTTTAGACTGTAAAAAAATACAAACTTCAGACTGATGCTGCAGGGATAGAAGAATAATAATGATGCATCAGATTTTTAGAGCACTTTAACAGAGACCCTCAAAGTGCCTTTTTTTATTAGATCCATCATTCATTCACTCACACAGACTGAGAGAAAGGAGGGTTAAGTGTCTTGAAACAACAGACAGACGAGGGACAGGGCGGGGATTGAACCGCCAACCTTCCAGTTATTAGACGACAGCTCTACCTGCTTTGAGGTGAAGTTTTATTCATAGATACACATAAACAGTTATAACAGAGTTGATGGTCTGTGCAGGTCGATTCTCTGTATTTCGTGTCTCTTTTGTTGCAGGATCACAGGTATAAAGATGGATCCTGCAGAGGTACTCTTCTTTTTCACTCCTTATTTATCCATCTGCACCTCTGTCTCTTCTTTAAACCCTCAGAAAAGATGGAGTCAGGGCGTTATCTTACTGTGAAGTCCTCCAGGTTGATCACGATGGCGAAGGGCATCCCCAAGTTGTCGTTGGCTGACACCACACATCCTTCCAGAGGGATGACTCCCTGAGACAGAAACACATCCCTGATAAAAACCCTCCGTTAAAGAAAAACCATCCTGAGAGGTGTTCAGTGAAGCTGCAGCCGCTCACCTTTGGGTGGATGTTGAAGTACCTGTTGGTCTCAAAGTTCCTCTTCTCGCCCTCGGCGTAGTAGAGGAGGAAACTATCTTTGATGATGAAGAACCTGCGAACAGAGGAGGACCATGAGAGCAGCAGAGAGTCGGTCCTGAGGGGCGGAAAGTGACCGCCTTTAAATCCAGAGTTTCTGCTTTTTTTTCTCTGCAGGTTTATTTCACGCCTGAGATCAGAGGCTTCAAACTTCACAGAGAAGCAGAATTTGACACCCTGATGATGAGGCGAGTCAGGAGGAGTGGATCGAGCTACAAACGTGCTACGAATACCAGATTAAAAACTGCAGTTCTTTTACAAACTTAACTTTTAGTTTGTTGTTTTCAAAGAGAGGTTTTTAACTTTCAACACGGATGAAGCTTTGTGTACGAGGGGGGTTACATCTTCCTTCTCATGGATGTGTTCTGATGTATTGGACCTGGACAACTGCAGCGTCATTATCATCAACAGCAAACTTCTCGTATGAGGGTCCACAGGGTTCGGTTCTGGGTCAGACTCTCTTTATATTTACTCACATCCTCTCGGTAACATCATCCGTAAATAGAAAATTTCACCGTTATGCCGATGACACACTAATTTACATCCTAATCCAACATGGTGACCAATTAAAGATATTTATACATGAGTGTTGTTGTATTTTTGCTCCTGGAACTTTGAGTTTTTCGTCACTTTTAGTTTCTTCTTTTATTTTTATTAATATAAATCTAAACAGAAGGATTTTTTGTGAGGTTTTCATTATAACAAAAGTCTGATGTGACTAGAATCAGCTCTCCGCCCTCACAGCCGATCAGTTTGACATATTTGACAGAGCCGGCAGTGAAAATGCAGTCACAGAAAAATCATTCGGGTTAAGAGAAATCACCCGAGGGCGATTTACGCAACTGACTCCGTAGACGTAGTGGGTCTTTGGTAACGCAGGAAAAACTGGGCGTATTAATGGTGCCAGTGTTGGTCCTGGTTCCACCAGCTTTACATGGTGATTAAACCGAAATGACCCTTTAATATTAATCTAGATTATGGCTCGTTTCTGACGCCCAGTATCATCCAGATTTCATCTTTGTGGTGTCAGATTATTTTACAATCTTATTTTGAAGGTCACCGCCGAGTCTGAGCGTTCATGAACTCTGCTGACCAAGACGGCGCCGCAAATGGACTCTCTGGACCCGCCTGGTTTGGTCGCTGCTTTAGCGGTTATGTAAACTAAGAGCATTACAGAGATGTGAGGGACGATCCAGACATTTGAACGTCCAAAAACACATTCAGATCAGGAAACACCGACGCTGCAGGAGGTTATTAAAAAACCTGTGATCTGATTTTACATCAACACAACTTCTACTTCACTGAACGACAAAACTGACGATAAAATTCACCGTATTTCTGACACAAAACACTGAAGTTTGATTTCTGAAAATTAAAGCTCCTGTAGGGAGTTTTTATCCAGACATTAAAGCTCCTGTGAAGGTTTTTTGTTAATCATAAAATATTCATAATAAATGATCTGTCAGACAGTCAAAAGTCAGCGGGACACTATTTAAGGATGTGAAGGACAAGATAAGCAAAAGCTGCTTTGACCACAGGGGGCGCCAACACAAAACAAAAGTTCCTCAGAGGAGCTTTAAAGCACAGTAGATGTTTTTTTAGATTAATGAGAGGAAAATGATGAAGGGAGGTCTGACCACTCAGAACCAGAACCAGAACCAGCTCCGGTAACTTTACTGTCTGAACACAAAATTAAACATTTATGAGACTTTTTTTATTGTGCTAATCTGAGGAAACTGACACATACCAGTAACTAACAACAAATGAATGATCAGATTAATGATTTTATAGTTATATAAGTCAATTTTTATAACTCAGATTTGTTTGTTTTTTAGGTTTAGTGATTTTCTAAAGATCTCTAAAAAAAAATCTGCATATTTCTTCACCGTGGCTCCTGGCAGATACGAGTTTTCCAAAAATATTAAGAGGAAAAGTGATTTTTCTGACTGCTTCTCTTCCACATGTGATATAACAACGAGGATTTGCATCAGAAGTTATTTTAAAAAACTATTTTCTACTTAAAATAAAAATATAAAACATTTTGGAACAAGACAGCAGTTTAATTAAAATGTTTTTGTTGTTTTATTATCCTGGAAAAGTTTAATTTCACATCTGTAAGTGAAACAAATCTTTAGTTTACTCTTCATAAACTGATTTTCTGTATTTGCGAAACATTTCATCTCATTTCAAAAAGATTATTTCCTGGATTGTTAAACTTGATTTATCAAAACTTGATTTATTAAGTTTAAGTTTATTCGGTTTTGACAAACAGCTACAGGTTTTTAGAAATCTATTTTTATCTCTTCAGGACTCAAAAAGTCAACCGAGTATTTCAGTTTCATCATAAAGAAACTTCAACTTTTACCAACAAAGCTCTTTACTTCTTATGTGACTTTTGTTTTTAAAAGAAAAAGTCCTGAAAGATGTTTTATAGCGGATTTGAAGTAGAAAACTGACATTCAGTGTTGATTTTTCAAATAAAAAGTCACTTTTAGTCGTCTTGACTCACTTTTAAAATCGTTCTTGTGAACTTTTGAGCTCATTATTAGAAAATTATGAACAGTTTTGTTTCTCTGAACTCACAGATTAGACTTAAAAACTTGATCTATCCTCCAAAACATCTAACTGGACCACTGTAAAGTCCTCTCTCTCTCTCTCTCCCTGGTCAGGAAATTTTCACCTCGCTTTAAGGAAAATCTACATTATTGGTCGAGAAAAACTTGATGATTTAAAAGTCCAATCCGTTTTTTTTTAAGCTGCAGAGACGAAGTGTTTCTCAGTGTCAAATTTCTCCACCTGATGATAAAGTCGCCTGACTCAGACCCGACCCCCCTCCTCACCTGCGGGACCACTTGGCTGACGGGCGTCCGAAGGGTCTCTTCCACAGGACCCCATGAAGCTGCACCTTGGTGCTGATGTCCAACACTTCAGAGTCCGACTGCTCCATGGACGACCAGGGCGAGAACAGAGAGTTTCTGGATGAAGACGAGAACATCCTCTGACTCTCTCACGCCCCGGAGGTGGAGCGAAAAATACAAAAAAAATAAAAACTGTCACAGAAATAAAAACTCAATACATGAAGTCAATAACAATTAAGGCAGCAGAGGTGCAGGAGAGGCTGCAGGGAAGCTTCGACACAGAGCAGGAACAGCAGCGATCAGATCCCGATAACTCAGCAGGGTGGAATGATGCGGTCGCCGATACGCTCATCATGGAGGAGAGGAAGAGAGAGGAGGGAGGGAGGGGGGAGGGGGGAGAGAGAGAGCTTTATGGGAGAGAGGCTAAATCTGAAGCCGGTCGATACTTCCCCGCCAGTAAAAGCTGCTGTTCAGATTACTGTTGAGGCTGAGAGCGGCCGTCTCCAGCTCTTGGCAGGTATGAACTCTCCGCTCTCTCCATCCATCATCCCTCCATTACTCCGGCAGTGAATTAGGAGAACATCTGGGCCTCTTAGCGGAGAGGATGGAGAGTGCAGTGGCGGCGGCGGCGGCGTGCGGCTCAGTGCCGTGAGGATCAGATTAATTTACAGGACATGTGTCAGAGAGGATGGAGCGCAGATTATGAAGATATTGACAGCTCAGCCGCGGCAGAGAAATGCATGATCCCGATCATGACGTAATCGACCTGTCGGGGGAGGGAAAGGTTCTTGAGTGAGAGTTTTACACGTTAAATACATGAGAAGGTCAAAGGTCAGGGAGGAAACATGTCAACAAACAACAGAGGGAGGAGGATGGAAGGTGGATCATGGAGAACAAAAGAAAACCTGAGACTCTTTCAGGATGAAAACATTCGATTTGTCGACTTTCCTCGTCATCTAACTCTGAGTTCAAAGACGAAAATTAAACGATTTGATAAAAATTTGACTTTAACAGGAGAAATCTGAAAAAAAAAGGTCCTCATGAATATGAAATAAACATCAGACAGTCAAACACAAACTTATTTCAGAGTCACGACACCCTCTGTGTGTTTTTAACAGTAAGTTTCTGTAAATCATCAGAACTTCAGCGTCTGTTTCACCAGTTAAAAAACTTTAATTTAGTCGTCATAAAACACAAACCGCTTCACAACTGCTCTTCACAATCAGAAGTTTGGAAATAAGGCAGACTCAATCTGGAATGACAGAAAATAAGAAGAAGGAGAGACGGACCGACCCGGACCCGGACCAGGTCTGAGGACTTTCCTCTGAACAGCCTCAGTATGTGCATCAAAGTCCACCTGCAGGAAGATGAACGTTTATTTATGTTGTTTTACTTTGAAGGGCAGCTCCTGTCAGCCAATCAGACTCCAGTATTTTGACATTTTTATGGCGCTAAGAGCGACAACATCAACATTTCTGATGTTATAATCCTGCTCTTAAATCCTGCATCTCCAAACATTTGATTCTGGTTCCTTTTCTGCAGATTATTTTCAGGTTTTCTTCACGTGCACGCTCCTCAAACTGTTATTGTTCATGCATGAAACCTGCTATAATCTAATCCACAAAATCTGGAGGAATCCTTCAAAATAAAAGCACTTCAGATGACATGGTTTTCTCTGGACTCTGAGCTGTAACAGACCGGCCTCACAGTTACCATCTGTAAGATTTAATATAATAATCATTTTATCATTTTAGCTATTTTGAAAAGTTTATATATTATTTCTTCATCATCTCTCCTTAATAGAAGCTCCTGAGAAAGTAGATAAAGTGGTTACAGGCGACAGATTGGGGTTAAAATTCTGGATTTCTCAAACACAGGTTTTGAGAGAAAGATGATTTAAGACTTTTCTATCTTCTTTCAGAGATTTAAAGATTAAATAATCTGCACATGTTGGACCCTGAATTAGTCTAAAGGAAACTCAGAGGTCAGAGGTCAGCAGGGGTTCAGATAGTTGCACATAATGAGGCTGTCCTCCAACAAACCCGACTGTAAACCAACAAAGTTTTTGTACAAACGTAGAGCGTCCCGTTAAAAATAAAAAAAAGGATAAAGAAACAGTCATGCAGTGTCTGGCCTGCATGCGAACACCCCCAACCTGAAGAAGCTCCTCCTCCTCCTCCTCCTCCTCCTCCAATCACACGAGTTTAAGGTTTCCAATTTATACAGAGAACAGAGACTCCTCCTCCTCCTCTTTCTCCTCCTCCTCGTCCGAACAGTCCGTTCGTTTCCAAAAAGTAACGATTTAAAAAAAATGAGTTTGTGAGTCAGCAGTTCGTCTCATGAGAGGATCTCTGTACAGACATTTACACACAGTGAGCGCCGCACAGTGACACAGGAACACTCACAATATCCACCACTCGAACGCACCGTCTGCCGCTGCGTTCATGATGCCGAGATGAAGGCGGGAGCGTCCTCACTCCGGGTTCACAGGTGTGATTATTGCTCAGGTGTGACTCTGAAACTAAAACAAAAACTAGAGTTCTGCTCGTCTGAGGTGATGGTCCCTAAAGTGTTCAGATAATGCCTCCTGTAGAGAAAGATCTCAGCTACCCTCCACCTCTAAAAAAAGCTTCAACACACTCGATACGATCACTTTACAATTCTATACAGATTTACTCTCAAACTCGTCTTAAAGTTAGAAACTCTGCAAGTAAAGCAGGACAGGAAGCAGCAGGTCAAAGTTGGTCTTCAGAGTCGGAGATCTTCGGGGTCAAACTGCTTGTTTTTCTTATTTGGGTTGCTCTCCGAGCCTCATCCGGAGCAGCAGCGCCCCCTCTCGTCCGGCTGATATGGCACTTGACAATCTGGATCGTTGCTAGGACTCTTCGCCGCCGTTAGATTAAAAAAAAAAACTACGTTTCCCGTCTTGATCTCTCGGGCTCGACTCAAGACTCTAAATCTCAACTGTGCAACTGTGGTCAGAGAAAACATCGCTGTGATCGGGTCTGGGGTCGCTTCTCGATCTCATTAACGCGACCTTTAACCTCCACAGTGATGCGAATAAAGAAAAGTAGCGGGTCCGCCTCTCCGACAGGTTTCAGGTGGGTACATGGACTCAAACAGGAGCTGAGGAGGTGCAGCTCAGACTTCATCAACATCAACAGTTTTCAGGTCAGTTTGAGTCTAAAGACGTCCCTGAAACCAGCAGCGGTCCGGTCCACCAAGAATCAGACGTTCAGACCCGGCGTGTTCGAAGTCTCTCTCTCTGTACATGGTCTGATCCGGGTTTTAATGGTGGTGACCCACGGACAGCACCAGAGGGATGAGGCAGCCCAGAACCAGAGCCCCCACCTCCAGCTTGCTCAGTCCTTTGCCGCCGTTTCCTCCTGAGGGAGCGTGGCTGTGGCCGCCGCCTCCCACCTCGGGGAGGACGTGGACGGTGGCGACGTAGAGGAAGGTGCCGGCGGAGAAGAGCATGGCCACGCCCGTGGCGTTGATGTCTGAGAGCGCCTCCTTACTGCTCTGAGAGGGGAGGAGAAACAAACCCGGTGAGGACCAGATTTAAAACGAACAAACTTGATCCTGATTGGAGGAAAACAGACGTGAATATTTACCTGACTGAGGCCTAAAAAGGTGAGCATGGCGAGGACGGGGGCTGCCAAGGCGAAGACCAGGAGGTGTTTACGGATGCGGTTTCTCTCAAGACCAGCATGCATCAGGAATGAGACCAGACCGAACGCCGCCGGAGCCTGAAGAGGACAGAGAAGAATCAGAGCAGGTTAGATCAAATTTAACTTGATCTGAACAGAGACGCCCCACAGAGCAAACATCTGAGAACATCTGCTGGGATCTATTTCATGTCTGATGATGTTTGAGTCTATTTACACTAGATCTACTTCACTTCCTGGAGAGAGACGCTGACGCTGCTCTGGTTTTACTTCCTTCCTCTGACCTCTAACGTCTCTTTGTCTGATAACTCTTCTTCTTCCTCTGAGGCGTCACAGTCTGATAGAAACACGTCGTCTCACTGAAACACGACTGAAATAACAAAGTTAACCTGACCTGACTCACGCCTCCTGTCAGTCACCATCCCTCTAAGTAAACAAAAGACGTCTGAAGGTTCATGAGTGAAGAACCTCGACTCTACAGCTGATCTCCTCCCTCGTGGATCTGTTAGAGCTCTGAGTTTATTTAAGGAGAGTTTTAAGGAGTAAATCTGTTTAAAAACTCAGATTTGAGTCACATGTTCAGGACTGTAACTACCTTGTGCAGCATGATGGCCACAAAGACGATGAGCTGGACGCTGGTCTGAGAGGTGGAGGCGGCGGCTCCTAACGCCACACCGTCAGCTGGAGACGAGAGAGAGATTCACACACCTTTAACAAACTCGACCTTCGACTCTTTAATAACTGCGCTCTGATATCGAGCTGCAGTTTGAGTAAACAAACACTGACAACAAAACAGAGAAATGAAAACTTGGACAGACGCAGAGCTCGTATCTGAAACCACGACGAAGAGCTGAGACAGATTCAGGAGCAGACCCACCTGCAGCGTGGACCACCAGACCCAGAGTGGTGGTGATTTTAGAGGAGGAGACTCTGGCCGACTCTGGATCTGAAGACGACAGAAACAAAATCATAAACGAGGGAAAATTAAAACTTTAGATGTTAAAGGATCGACTTTTAAAAGATGAATATTTCACTCAAACAACTTTCTTTTCACAAACTTTAATCTGGTTTTATTTTGAGAAGCAGCACACAGAGATTTGACAGACTTCGTTAACAGTTTGCAGAAAATTAGCTGCTCAAAAAAAGCCCAAAGATTTGAGCATCCATGCGTCTGTTACGACCAGATCTTCATCTGAACCATCTGGACGTGAGTCTGGTCTAAGTCAACAGAATGAATTCCTGCAGGAGGAGATTCACTCATGACGAGTATTAAACAAACTGGACCTGTGTTTGTACGTTTTGAAGAATCACGTCTTTGTGACCTTGAGTTGGACACCGACCTTCAGTGCTGTGGACATGAGAGCTGCCGATCTGGTCCACCAGCAGCATGAAGACGAAGCCCAGGACCAGAGACACCCCGATGCAGGCGTGGAGCTGCTCGTGACTGTGCTCGTGCTCTGCTCCGGCGCTCAGAGCCGCTTCACCTTCAACTTTAGCGTCGGATGCTACTAAGACACTGGCCTGGCCGTGGCCGTGACCGGGGTGACCACCTGCAGAGAGAGAGGGAGAAACACGACCTGAAAACAGCTGACTTTAACCAGGAGGAGAGACGAGTCCTGAAACTTCATTCAGGGTTAACGTCAGAGAGTTTTTCCTGATTTTCTGTTTTATCTGCTGACTTTATAAAACACCTTTTCAGCACAAACATCATAAATTTCTTTATAAATCCAAGTTTAAAGAAAACCGAATCAACGCCGATGATCTCTGCTCAAACATCTGTGTCTGACGAGTTTCCTTATGTAAGAGAAACGGACGTCAGCTGATTGTTTTTCACCCGAGGCTGAACTTTGTTCTGTATCCGTCTATAGTGAACTGTACGCTCAAGTATGTGCGGTATGTAAACACTCGGCTTGTTTTCCCTTTGGGCCCTTCAGGCTCCTGTAGCTCTCGCCAAAAGATAAAAGATTTAAAGAGAGAGTTTGTCGGTCCTCACTTATCTTAAATCCAGATTTTCATCCATAATCTCATTTATCGTACACCTCATCTTAGTAGCTTCAGTATCTTATTTGCGTGTGTTCCTGTTAGGGGAACTCCTGCTCGTGTGTTTCGTGTTTCGTTTACTTCCTGTTTCTCTTTACCTTCAAGTATTTCCTCATAAAGTGCGTGGACCCCCTCAGGAATGATGACAGCCAGCGCGGTCCCACACAGCAGCCCTGCGCCCAGCACCGTGATCAGCTTCAGTCTCTCCTGCAGACACACAAACAAAAACACAAATCTTCAGCACAAGATTATCTCATTGTTTTTAATCCTCACAAACAGCAGACAGAGTTGAAAGCTTGATAACATCACAGCGGCCGTGATGTAATCAAAGGTACCGGCAGGGATTGACCTTAAACTCTCAGAGTATTTGGAAACGTCAGAGACAGATTACCGCTATTCTTCTGCGTCTGTGCTGGACGACAGAGACGCTTTAGTTAAACCTGCTCAAAGCTAAAACTGGGATATTAGAGACTCGTCTCCTGTGCAAATGTTGAACACCCACATTCAAAAAATCTATTTCAGGTCCACTTCCTTCATATTTTCTAACTTACATCATACAGACGAGAACAGGAACCTTCAATCTTTGGTCCCAGGAACTTTTCTGATTGTCTGCTCCAAAGGTCAAAGCTGTGTCAAAGTTTGCAGCTAATGAACAAATCACAAGAGTTCAAACTGAAGGGTCTCGTCTCTTCAAGTTCATCTACATCACTTGGAGGCTGAATATGTGGCAGAAAATGTGTTTTTTACGTGTTTAATTTCAACATGTTGTTTTCAAACTTATTATATTTTGTTATTTTAATGTTGCAGAGGATGGACAGCACTACATTAAGACACTTTTTCCATCCCTTCTCTGCACAGACACATTAGTCCAGCGGTGCAAGGATCCATCAGTTGAACATTAACATCAGCTGATAGACGCTCTGTCAACAAACATCAGAGCAGGAGCAAATAATGAGCTCAGCGATCAATCCAGACCTGAGAGAGGAGATTTTAATGAGGCAGAAAAGTCACCTGAAGGACAAACTTCTGTTAGTTTTCATGAGTGAACGAGAAAGAAGTGATGGCAGTAACACCACCTTGACATATTAAGAGAAATGAGTATCAACGTACCTTTTAAGACTTGCTTTTAACTAAATTTTACATCATTAAGTGTTTTAGCATTTATCTCTTTTTAGGATCATCTTTTATTGAGCTATTCTGGTGCTCTTATTTTAGTTTCTTTTACTGTTGTTTTTATTTCATTTTATTTATTATTTCTTTAATTTCATTCTGTTTCTATATTTTAACCTAAACCTCCAGTGTTGTTTCTTATCTTGAGTTTTAAAATGACGTTTCCTCAGTGCGTACATTCATGTTTCCACAGAATAACTTTATTTTATTTTTATAGAACTTTTAAAAACAAAAGTTTACAGTGCTTTGACAAACAGTCGTAAAGCACAGAACATCAACAAATTAAAAACAAAAGCTCGGTTAAAAACAAGACCTCTGGATTAAAGCCAATTTCATTTTTCATAAGAAACCAAAACAATACAAAAACCTGACAACATAAAATGAGAACATGAGGACCAAAACAAAAACATTAAAAAGGTAAGAAGAAGAAATGTAATAGAAAAGGAGGGTAGGAAGCAGGATAGTCAATATAAAAAGAGGAGAATAATAATAATAATAAAACCATAACAAAACAATAATGATGATAAAACGGAATAACAAAAATGAGCAGGAAAAAACTATAAAATCACTAAAAGGTTAAATAAGAAAAGATTAAAAGTAAAGCAAAGACTAAAAAGACAGTAAGTCACAATAACATCGAGGTAAAAGAGAAAAATAAAAGTTTTTATCAGCTATTATGAGCTTTTTCAGATACAGGAGGATGGGAATTGTTTGGTGATGGATGTGATGATCCTTGTAAACTCTTTTGACACAATAATTTCCCTCTCGATCAATAAATTATCTATCAATCCATCAATTTGTCTGTCTTTCTTGATTAAAGCTACTGTGGGGGGGATTTTTGACATTAATTAAATAAACTAAAATTCCTATTTGTGAACAAACAACATCACAGACCAGACTGATCACTTTTATTCTGTAATATCTGATGTTTAAAAACTATTATGAAGGGAGTAGATGTCAGCTAAACTAACAGCTGTTGTGTTTGTGGCTCATAAAGAATAAATGAAACGTCACTTTAAAGCTCCCTACAGTAGCTTTAAGTTGCTCAGATCTTCCTGAAGTGTTGTTCTTACCTCTGAGAAGTTGACAGCCAAAGGAATAGTCCCAGCCACATAACATCCCACCAGCATGGCCAGAGACAGCAGACTGATGGAGCTGAAATCCTCCATGACTACTGCACTTTCCTGTGGAGCTAGACCATCCAAACCAGCCTCCACCCGGACTCTAACTCCTTTAGTTCGTGTCTGCCAGGGTTCAAACCTGCTCTGATTGTTAATTAAAGATGTTAATTTGACGAATGTCTCTCTAAAACACGGAGCTGGCCTCGACTACGTTAGCCAAACTAAGCTAACAGGCTAGCTTCGGTCATTTCCCGCCTCTCAAACTCCACGAACTAACACACCTGACACGGAGAGGTTCACTTTCAAAGGTCCGACTCCTCGCATCGTTTCTTCGCGGATTAATCTCTAACAAAAATATTGCAACGACCCGATGTGGTTATCAGCGAGCTAACAGAGCTGCTCACAGAACAGCCTCTTGTTTGGTGCCGATAGAAACTACTTCCGGTTCAGGGGTCAGATTCCTGACCTACCTGCCACGTATCCGCGAGACGAGCTGGAGGCGGAAGTGAGAGGAAAAAGTAAACAAACATTAAACAGAGGTAAACTAAAAAAAAGAAGAGGTAAACAAAAACAAACAGAGGAAAACATCAAGCAAACAGAGCTACAAAAAACAACAACAACAAAGGTAAACAAAAAAACAAGAGGAAAAAAACAGAGGTAAACAAAAAAAAACAATAGGTAAACAAAAAAACAACAGAGGTAAACAAAAAAAAACAATAGGTAAACAAAAAACAACAGAGGAAAACAAAAAAACAAGAGGAAAAAAACAGAGGTAAACAAAAAAAACAACAGAGGTAAACAAAAAACAACAGAGGTAAACAACAAAAAAAGAGGTAAACAAAAAACAACAAAAAACAGCAGAGATAAAAAAAAAACATAAGTTAACAAAAAACAGGTAAGCACAAAAAACAGCAGAGGTAAACAACAAGGTTAGTAAGACACAAACAGCAAAGTTGGGCATTTAGAGAGAAACCGAGACTGAACAGCATCAAGAAGAAGAAGAAAAGTAAAAATTAGATTAACTTTACAACGAAGAAATTATAAATCTTATCACTGGTGGTTTTATTTACTTTTGCAGCTCACAAAGACACATCAATATAAATCTAAAACCATAAAATCTCCTTTAAATGCCCAGTTTAGTAGAATTAAGTTGGGTACCGGGTTATCGTAGATTAATTTATAAGATTAAAATAATATATCTTAGATTCTCACTCTGTGTGTGTGAGTGTCTGTGTGGGTCCATGGGTGGGATGGTCGGGTTTTATTCTTGTTTAATTGTTTTTAGCCTCTGTGAGGCACTTTGAGCTACATTTTTTGTCTGATGAGTGCCATACAAATAAAGTTGAATTTGAATTTAATTTGTAGCTCTAATCATTAGGTAAGAGAGCATAGGTTGCTTTTTTTGTTAAGAATCTAAAATATTACACATACACCATATTATTTACTAAGGAAAAAAGTGCTTTTATGTCTAAATGAGAAACTGAACAGCTTCCAAACTCACAAACCAATAAACTCTGTATATTTCTTATTTTAGGAGACTATTTGTGTTACAATAATGGCAAATACACAGAAAAATCAGTTTAAGAAACTATGATATTCTCTATCCTCTGTGTAAATCTTAAAATTTAAGATATTTAAACTTTGACCGTTTTCTTTGTAAAATACAAAAACAAAGTAAGGAATGACAAACTGTTCCTCAAGTGTAAATGCAATTAAAAGTGGAGTAAAGTAGAAAACTTCATTCAGAAAGAAACGGTTTTATAAAAAAGCATATTTATTAGTTCACACGATGGAGCAGTGCCTCAACATTACGACAGTAAATCAAAGCATGATGTGTCCAACATATCAGAGGACGTGGATGAAACCGTCGTTTTGCCTTAACAAAAGGAGAAAAACACAACCAACGAGTCATCATCATGCAGAAAGTTTGTGCAAACCCGTTCTGTTCCCAGCTCAGACTTTCCCCTCCGAACACACACACACACACACACTGAAGGCAGCCGCTCCTGCTGATGGAATGGAGGGATTTATGGACATACGATGACAGTCTGCGACAGCAGCAGAAAAACTGAAGGCAGCAGAACCGTGGGCTGAGGAAGTCAGAGAGACACGAGGTCTTTATTTCACCAGTCCGATCTTCTTTGCTTCTGTTTCATAGATCAGCAGCCTCCACATTTTCACGATGAAGACCTCTGCTTCTTCATCCAGAACCTAAACACACACACACAGATGATCTCAGGATTAGAGGCAGCGTAGGAGACGTTCTTCTTTCAGAATTTGAGAGGAATCTTGACAAATTTGAGCACAACTGCTTAGCTTTGACTCTGATTTTACAGTGTGAACTTTCAGTGTTGCGTCAGTATCAACTCACCATGGCAACATCATCCAGAATACCCTGAGGAGTGCTGTGTGCCATCACCTGAAGAGGAAAGATGTAAAATTAGAAAGGAGCAGCAAACAAAAATCACAGAAAATAACAACTTTAGATAAATGCAGCTGTCGGAGAGAAACGATCACAAACCTTGGAGCAGACAAAATCTACCAGCGTGGCCTCCTCCTCGCCGATGTACTCTATAATCTTCTTATTGATCCATGGTCTGATACGGCGATCCATCAGAGTCTAAAAACACACAGACCACAAATTAACCACATGATTTAACCCTCTCGCAGCATCATGAGTGAAGACAAGAATCGTCAAGTTATGATCTCTGAAACAATCAAAAACTGTTGTCGGCACGTCACACAGAGAGAGCTTCTCCTTACCGAGTCCACCATGGCCCAGTCCAGAGGGTAGGAGAAGAGCTCAGGTCTGGCCGTGGGGATCTTCTCGATGAGGCTCTTTATGTGCTTGTGTTTCTCCTCTGAGTTGATGCTGCCTTTACCCCCGGAAATTTCAGCCCCGTCCAGCCCCAGACTCTTGTCGTCGTCACCGTAGTCCAGCGGCACCAGTTTCCTTTTGCGAGGCTGCTCATCGGCCTCCTCCTCGTCAAACTTGTTAAAAACGCTCTCCATGGTCGCCAGCTTCTTCCGCTTCCCCACGTTGAGCTGGCTGGGACTGTTGGTGGCACCTGGAGGACAGAAACGTTGTTTTAGGACGAGATCGATCACGCCGCGTTTTCAGTTTGTCTCTGTACTCACCCAGTTTGAGGCTGAGACCGATCTTGGGCCGGTGTTCCTCTGGAGGCTGGACCTCAGGGGTGTTCTCGCCTGGGATGATGATCCCACAGGGAGACTCGTTGCCGGGTGTGTTTGGAGTGGCGTTCCCACTGGCGGAGGACACTGAGGGAGCTGTAGTGATTGGTCGCATGATGGGTTTGAGTTGTGGTTTGGCGTCTTGAGAGTCCTCTCCGTCGCGGTAGTCGTCCATGTCCCCTTCTGCTTCATCATCGTCATCGGAACGCGGCGCGGGCCCTCGGGGGATGGGCTCTGCGGGCTTCGCGGACCCTCGCTTCTCTCTGTCCCGGTCCTTGTGAGACTTCTCCTGGGGCGCCTCCTCCTCGTGTTCCAGTTTGAGAGGAGGCTGCCGTCTGCGCTCCGCTTCCTCCTCCATCTGTACAAAGACAAAGTGGACAATCGTAGAGCTCAAACCCTGGTCGACACAAGATAGATAAAGGGTTTTTTCTCATATGACTCTGGTCCTGGGTCTGCGTTGAACCCACCCTCTGCAGCTCAGCGTCAGGATCAGGGTGACCCTCAGCCAGGAGCCTCTGTCTGATCTCCTCCAGCTCCTCTTTCTCTCTCTTTCGGTCTCGCTCGTCCAGTTCTGTCTCCTTTTCTCGGTCACGGAGTCGCTTTTGCAGAGCGCTGCCCCTGAGGATGAGAGACGGGCTTCAGGTCATGAAATACGCAAAACTTCATCACGAGTGTGAGACGCACTTTAAAATGAGCGTTCAGATGATCACCTGTAGTATTTCGGGTCGTCCCTGTCGTCGTCGTAATCCTCCAGAAACTCTTTTAGTCTTTTGGCTTCTTTCATCTGAATTTAAACACAAAAACACTTTAATCTCCATGAAAACATCTGGAAACATCTGACAGTAAGAGGAACCAAAACCACAGGGTGTACGCAGCAGAGTCGAACCATTTCACGACGCCTTTCCTCCTCACGCTCCGTGTCCTTAGTGTAGTCTCGACCTTTCTTTCTTTCCCGGATTTCCCAGTTTTTCAGGCGCTTTGAAAACATAGAAAATCACCAAACCACGGATGAGTCTGTGAGCTTCCAAATCGATGAAATTCAAAGTAATCAGTGAGGTTTAAAGACACACCTCTTGGTACGCCGCCTCCTTATCCCTGAGCCTCCTCTCCAGTCTCCTTCGTTCATGTATGTCCTCCTCATCTTCTTCTCGGTCTCGTTTTTTCTCTTCCCTGGTCCTCTCTCTGCAGGACACAAAGGGTTAATGGTGTTAGACTCTTCGGACTCTCTCAAACTTTGACAAACAAGAAAAATAATGTAAGAAACAGAGAGAGGGACACTTATTTCCCTCACAGTCAAATCTGGTTGGTTTTGCTTCAGTCAGAGCTGCGTTTTAGTGAATCAGTTTAATTTCATCATATTTGCACAAACAAGGACCTTTCTCCCACACATTCTATTACAGTCATTTACTGTAAATTATGCACTCATTACAGAGCTCCTTTACTTACTAAAGTCCTGACTCTTATTTACGCGCAAGATGAAGTTTCTCTTGTACCGTCAGACTGAGCCGTGAACTTTGACATCAACCTCACTGACCTGGATCTGCTCCGGTCTTCGCTGACGTCTCGACTCCTGTCTCTCTCCCTCTCCCGCTCCCTCTCCCGCTCCTTCGTCCTCTCTCGCTCCCGGTCTCTCTCCCGTTCTCGGTCTCTGTCCCTCTCCCGCTCCTTGTCTCTCTCCCTCTCCCTTTCCTTCTCCTTCTCGCGGTCGCGGCGCTCCCTCTCGCGCTCCCGCTCCTTGTCCCTCTCTCTCCTCTCCCTCTCGATCTCCTGCCGCTCCTTTTCTTTCTTTCCTTTCTCCTCCTCCAGCTTCTGCAGGGACCCGACAGGAAGAAAAGGGGGGGAGACATTTCACATTTGGTGAAGAAGACACTCAAACAGACACAGAGGTAATAATCAGCACATGAAAGTGAAAATGATTTGGAGTCGCTGCTCACATACGGCCACCACTCATTGCCTTGGAGAGGCTGCTGGAAGTCCTCTTAGGCATGATGTTTCCTCCTGGAAGAGTGGGTCAGCGCAAAAACTACCCAATCAGGACACACTTTCTCAAAACCAAACGGATCAAGTTTTAAAAAGTTCAGAGTTTGTTTTCATGGTGGGTTGAGACCATCTTTGGGTGTTTTTCAGGCACTTTCTGACCCCAAACATCCACTCTATTGTATTTCTGCACCGGCCTCTTCCTGTCCTGGCTGCGGGTTCCATCAGGCGTCATATTGAATCACTTTTTCTTCCTCACATATGTAACAGGTCAGCTCGTCCTCTGCACTCACTGTCCACTCGGTGGTGATCTGAGATTATGCTCTGATGTAATGAGAGGCCTTTCCAATAAAAACTCAGCTGTAGGCAAATATGGCCAAACCCACATCCGCCCCTTTTCCAATCAATGAGCACTCTGGCAGCTGATATATACTGATAGAGGGACGTGATGCAGAAGATAAAAGTGTCTAATGTTGACCTGATTTGGTTAGGTTAGACCGCAGTACCATTACTTGTTTGATGTAGTATAACCCTCCCTTTATTTACCTCTGACATAGTTTATTTTAACAAATATCTGACTGTTTTTCCACCCTTATTCATAGATCAGCATTTGTCTAATTTGTTTGATTTATCTTGGAAATAAAGCATCAATTTGTTGTGATTAATCACTATGTTTTGGTAGTTTTGTTTGATCGCTCTGTTCATGTTTATTTCTGGGGAGTAGCAGCTGATGCAGCGAGAGGAAAAAATGACAAGCAATAAAATAAACATCCTCAGTCAGTCGATGAATTCTGGTCCATAACGACCCAATTACTCTGTCAGAGGACCAAAACATCAGTCTGGTTCTGTGTTCTTCAAGAAACATTAACTCTGATTGTTTTTTTTACACACTTTAAGTCTTCTTCATCCTGCAGCAGCCAAATTCAGTGTAAATAAAGCCCATTAGTTTGAACGGATAGATGATATTTCTTAACGTTTCGTGGTTTGATTTAACTCCTCGTGCTGTGAACACTGATATAAAGCACTTTAGGTAAATCAGCTTTGCACCTTGGGTTCACCGAGGTCATTAAGTTCTAACTATACACTTAGGATCACCACTATATAACACCCTGGTTTGGTCTTTCCTGTGGGTGCCAAGTGGATTAAAACAAGCCTGAGCTTAACATGGCAAACGGCCCAACTAAGTGAATTACATAATCGGCTCCCATGTGTTTTCTGCATGGTCATCTGATACGCAGGGGGCAGCACAGCCAGACTGCAAAGCAAGTGCTCCCCTGCAGGAGTGTAGGAGCTCTGTGTGCAGCAGTGTGGAGACTTACAACTGCGAGTACACCATTAAATACCTCAAAGGTATGGGCTGAGGGGGAAATATACGACAGGGGAGTAAATGTGCACAAGACAAAAACAATCAGAGCAGTGAAAATATTCAGAATATTAAAGGAAGGACTGATCCGCCTCCTGAGTTGTTGATAAAAACACCACAGCCTTTTCCAAAGATGATTTAGAGCCGTCAGAGAACTTACAGGTGATGGACTGAACGAGCTCCTCTCTGCCACTACTCATCCTACAGGCTACATGTGGGAGGAAAAGCAGGTCAAGAGCAAAGTCAAAAATCATCGGGAAAAACCTCCAGGAGCATCGACAACCTGTGAAACAAGTTATCCAGCAACATCCACATCCAACAAAACACAACAATTCATGTCCACAACAAATCAGATCGTTTTTCATGAATTCACAAGGAAATGAGTGAAACAGTCTTACCTGAAGGTCGCCTCTCAGCGTCTCTTTGGTCTCTCCAACCCGAGAAATGAGATTAACAAATCTTAACAGAGTCAGACCCAGATTTCAAACTATTCTTAAAATATTTAACAAAAGTGTCAAAGCTGTTCGAAATGTGGGTCTGACTGAAATTTTAAAAAAACAGAAGGAAAAAGGATGAAGAATAAGAGTTGTAAACTTTATGTGACTTTATTTAAACGAGTGTTTTTAAAATATCAGACACTGAGGGGAGCTTTAATCATCTGGGTTAACTGTTTGGTTTATAAAACAGACTTAAATCTTTACTGGAGCCTCTTTATGAGCTACAGCAGCCTGACGATTCTTATATATGAAACTTTTGTTTGTACCTAAACTGCTGCTGCTGGTGGTGAGTGTCAAAGTTTTTTACAGCGTCCTACACAAAGAGCCGATTTCTGCATATTTTGCAAACAGAGCAGGATGAGATTTGAGTTAAAATGCCTTTTAAAAATGAGTGTAAAAGTGTGTATGTGTAACAGTGCAGGTGCACACATCTTAGGGTGTGAATTTAGGGAGTAAAGACATCAGTCAGGATGAGTTTCCCTTTACTCGAGGAGAATATTCTCGTACTCTTCCCACCCTGAGACGTATTTCGTTTGTTTTCTTGTCGATTCATTAAAAGGGGAGAGGACAGTAAACACAGAACAGAGAGGAGAATAAAATAGATAAGTCAAAGATAAAGAGAAGAGAAGAAACAGAGACACTTACCTTCAAAGTCTTCAGACCACAGAGTGCTGTGGAGGGGCGCTCCCTCCTTCACTACAGGCTGCAGTGGTTAAGCTCATTCAGACTGTGTGTGTTCTTTAAACACGACATTTCACATGTGAGGACATGCAGAGGTTCACTGAGCTTCTCCACTTCATCACAGCACGCTTCTTTACATTCACACTGAACTGATCGGTTCTTTCACTGGAGCTGCAGCAGCTCTTTGATTTCAGGGATAATAACAGCAGTGGACTGAGAGCCAGCTGCCCCTCTGCAAAACCTCCAGAAGGGAGCGCCCAACATGAGTCAAGAGGAAATAAAGGATCATACTTACATCCTATCCTCGCAACTTTTTCCAAAGCTGAGATTGTGAGATTCATCTTGCTCTAGTCACCAAATGAACTCTACCACATTGGTGAAGTTTGATCAATAGATTAGCTTAAGGTGGAATTTCACATCCTGTCCATGCACTTCAGCATGTGCAAAACTAAAAACTCAATTCAGTTTCAACATGACAGTCTTTTGGAGGATTTAAGTTAAGATACATTTACTCTTAAATAATATCGAATACCTCATTTCGAGGATTTTCTCCAAAACCTACATGTACAGAGAAAAAGCAGCAGTTTGATGTGTTACCTTGTGCGTATCACGGAATTTACTGATCTCTCTGGAAATCAGGTCTCTCTTGTCGTCCTCCATCTCCATGGCATTGATATCCTCCTTACGCAAAGCACAGAGAAAACACACAAACACACACTAAGTACACACAGCAGTAACAGCTACACATCAAAGATCCTTCACATTTGAGAAAACTCTACCTCCTCTTTCTTCTCTTTCCTCTTTTTGTTTCGGGGTTGACTGTCGGGGTCCTGCGAGGGAGCGTTCAGCTCACTTGCATACTCTCGGATGAGGACTTCTATTGCCCCCTTCACTACCTGGTCCCTCCGCAGGGTTTCTTCGTCCAGAACCTCCTCCTCCTCACCTTCCTCCTCATTCTTTGACCCGTCACTGGTTCCCTGAGTTTTAAGGGAAAGAAACAGGCTTTAAAAACCTGATTATCGCAAACAGACATGTCTGAGTAAACCTTTACTCCTCGGAGAAACAGCATACCCCGTTCGCACTCCTCTTCTTGGCCTTCCACTCGTCCAGCTGGGCCTTGGTCTTGGCGTCCACCTTGACCAGCAGCTTTTTATCACCTAAGAGCAACTCGTGCAAAAGTCTGAGGGCTCGCAGTGTGGACTCAGGCTCTTTATACTCACAGAAACCAAAAGCTGCCGGGATGAGAGAGGAGAGGGACAGTCATGTAAGCGCTGGAAATTTGAAAAACCTGTCCTGAGTTTTGATCCAAGCAAAAAGTCGGATTGCACAAACAGTGAAGTTACTGCTTTTTATAGAGTAACAGGAACTTCTTATGTTGGTATCTGGTGTTTTGGTTTCAGTTTTAATATGTGAATGTTTTTTGTTTCTACCTTGAAGTTTCCCAGAGGCACCTTGGACCCTTTTCCAGCTCAGGACGATTCCACATTTCTAGTTCAAGGAGAACAGGAAAGAGGAGGTTTTATATTTCACAGCATTAAAAGAGGGTACAGCAGTCTTTAAGTGTCTTTATCCCTTTTCATATTGTCAGTTTAAGGCGTGATATTTACCCCTCTGTAACTTCCTTTCTTTATGTCACGATGGGACTCAGTCTTCCCTACACTGTGCCATCGGTTTGTTTTGATCATGTCAGTGAAATGAAGATGTTCTTCAGTAAAACTTACCTGATAAAATGTGCTCTGTCTGTCTGTAATTCACTGTGGTTGCCAATCATTGTCCTGTTCCACTTTGGTTTCCTATTTATAGCCTGAATTTCACCTGATTAATATCTGACTAACAACAAACGACTCTACTACAGTGTGCCGACTCACCGCTAAAAGCTGCCTGACCAACATGTCAGAGGCCTTCTCAGAGATGTTTCCTACAAACACAGTCGTGGTCGGACCGCTGCCGTCGTCTGTGTCTTTGACTCTGAGGCTGCCGGGCTCCTTTGGAATCATTGGCTTCTGTGCTACAGCGACAGCAGTTGGGACGAGGACCTGCAACATCAACTCACGTGTTTAGATTCTCATCAGTCACTGCTGTCCAAAGCAGAAATGAATGAATGAAAAAGGAATAAATGTTTATCTTAGGAGAATCTGAAACATGTCAAGAGGGAGAGGAAAGTGTAACTGTCTGAGTCAAAGAAAAGACTTTCCCAATGTGTGTGAGTATAACTGAGAATACATAAGGATGGTATATGAGCTCATGCAGAACAGCTGATGCTTCAAACAGCATGCAGAAGGAACTCCTGTCTCTAACTCACTGTGGGTGTGGGGGTCACTACACCCATATGAACCGGGATCATGGGAGTACCTGGAAACACAAACAAAACACACTGATCAAACAATGTGGAAAGAATTGAACACACACAAACATTGAACACACACAATTTTATTTTATCTTCATGTGAGAGGTAAACGACGAAGGTGGCCGATGACTGCACCTGCCTTCCTGTTTTAATATGTCAAAGGTCTGTACAACTAAGAACAGGGCTGGGCGATATGGGAAAGAGTTTATCATGATAATATTTTTTTTCATATCAGTCGATATCGATGTATATCACGATATAAAAAATGAAATTTAACAGTGTTTATTGGTCGCACGTCTTTTGCAACACAATAATCTCCTGCATCTGTGAGCTCTTTGTGTCTCTGCGACCTTTTGTCGTAAGGCGTTGCTCTAGAGAAAGCGGACTGAATGGTCGTCTGTTTCGGCTCCTCGCTTCATTCTGGGTTTGTAACCTTTTTTTTTTTGCATGTGCTCGGAGTGGCACTGCTTCAGGTGGTGAAAAAGATTTGAGGTATTCCCCGACTTTGTGAGAACGTGTACTCGACATAATTTACAGTTCACATTACTCTGCTTCATGTCCGACCTCAAAAACCAAAATACCTCCACACCACCGATGTTTTCGTGTCAGTGTTGTGGACGATGTGGTCATCTGTTGAGCCTTCATCGTCATTTCTGTCGGGGGTAGCACTTATTTTCTTTGTTCTTTGTTATCTATCTATCTATCTGCCAAATTATCAGTAGTGCACAAATAGCTCTAACAATCTGTCTTTTCTGTTAACGATGTTCTTATTACACTGTATCCACGTAATCCATCCATAGTAATATTCTAGTCACAGTCATATTTAACCAGGAGTGTGTACACTTTTACTCAAGAAAGAAGCTGTGAACTTCTCTATTTTTCTACTAAGCTCTATTTTGATTCTCCTTTGACTGCAGTGACTTTAATATTTAGTGACTTTCAGATATATCTGATTTTTGATCAACTTTGGTCTGAAATCTATGACCCTAACGGCCTGAACACAGCCCACAGACAGCAGACAGTGATCCTGAGAATGCTGTCCTCCAGCACTGACAGTACCTGGAGGGACAGTCGGGGCAAACCCTCCATACTGAGGAGGGGGGATCCTGGGGGGCAGCTGGGGGATGCCGATCTGCTGTCGGTTTATCGGAGGAGGGTAAGACATCCTGAGTTTAACAGGGAATCCTAAAAGAAGAGAGAGAGGACTGTCAGCTGAAGGAGAAGAAATGTCTTTATAAATATCAGTATAAACTGGCACATACATTAGATATAGTTAAAACACTGTGTCACGTGAACAGGTGGGATATCTGCCCTCCTTTTCATTAACCGTTAACTAGCGTAATTAGCTCAGGTTAGCTAACACACACTCTGTGGCCCTGCTAGTTTACATTAGCTCAGCGGTCATTTACAGACAAACTCACCAGCAGACGAGGCTCAAATAAAACACACAGTCTAATCAAAGTGCGGGGCGTCCGCATAAAAGCTTACGAAACACTGTAAGCAGAAATCGGGGGGTTAAAGATTAACGTTAAAGTAATCACCGGTGCGCTACGATAGCTCCCAATAACTACCCTTATTTCCGAAATGAATTATGGGAAAGCACGGTGATAAGTTTGATTTTAATGCCCTCAGTTTTGTCTCTCAGGAAAGACCAGGCTCCGAGATTAATCAGCTTCCAACAAAGTAGAGGAATCATTTAAAATGATGATTTATCCAGCTGAAAATGAATGAATTAAGCGAAGAATTGTTATAGATCTTCAGTGCTGACAACAAGCCCCCTAACTCTTAAAAAATCCGTTGAATGGCGGGTTCGTACACATTTGCCTGACAGTCAAAAATCAGGTCTTTAAATACCCACTTTCCCCTTAACGTCTTCTGCGCGAGCCCCACTTTCGAACACTTGATGGCGCCAAATGCTTGGTATTATTTGTAGCGCGTGAGCGTTCTTCGACGTTCCAGCCAATCAGGACGGGCTCCTACCGACGTTTGGTGTCTGGCCGTTGACGCTGTCACGTTCATTGAATGTATAAAGAAAGCCGGTTACATAAGGAGAAAAACACCTTTGTTCTCGATGTTTCCCAGCAACAATACAGAGATTTTATGTTTTATAACTCACAGAAATGACAGTAGAAACGGGTGACTCTTGTTTTATACTAGTTTGATAAAGCTTAGTTTTACTGTATGGCCTGAACCTATCAACTAAAGTGCATACACTGAACTTAGAAGTGTGAAACAAGCCACAACCGTTTCTTCTGTAAATGTTTTTTGGATAAGCTTAAGAGTTGAAGACTGTAGGTTGAGTTTTGCAGTTTTATTTCAATAACAGCTGCTGTGGAAATTACACGAGTGTACATACAGACCAGATGGTTGATGAGTTACTGCTGAAGGAATATGAGAAAGCCTACCACCAGTGTCTAAAGTTATTTATGACCCCTACACGGACCAACTTAACAGTAACCTACATCCTCATTAACAAAGTAAGATAAGATAATATAAACTTTCTTGATCTCCGAAGGGAAATTCAAAAAGAGTAAGAGAGGCTATGAGTTAAAAACACTTCGTCAATAATTTAAAGTTCTTGCAGACAGTTTTTGACTGGTTGTGAAATCCAACAAGACTATTTCTATGTTGTGATATTGAATGCTTGAAACCATATGGCTATATATGGCTATATGTCAAAGGTCCCCTCAACTCAAAATTTTTTAATCAATCAGTGAGCAAAATCAAATTAAAGGGATGTTCTGGCACAAAATTAATTAAGGGTCAAACACACCGTAATACTGATTTAGACACCCCTCGAGAGATGAATGTTGCAGACCGCTTGTTTGTCTAGTTAGTTAGTAATGACCGCTTGATAGCAAAACACAGCGGTCTACATCTCCACATGCAAACCTCAACCAAAACGCCACTCTATAGCCACCAATAAGGCTCAGAACAGCACCTAACATCAACAGGACATGTAGGGTCCCAGCCATAGTACTAGCCACCAAACATCTTTTTAACTTTGCCTGATATCTTAAGCAAATAGACTAAACTCGACTCACCTACTCTCTTCCAGCAGCCACTTGTTTGTAGCAAGACCTCAACCAGTCCAGAAGTTTCACAACCATTGACTGGTTGTGAAATGTATAAAATCCAACATGAAAGCAAACAATACTATTTCTATGTTGTGATTTTGAATGCTTGAAACCACCGTGAAGGGGTACGTGTCAAACAAAATGGGTTGTACGATCCGCCCTCAATCCATTATTATTATTTTTATTACTACAACTACAATAACAACAACAATATTAATAAAAATAATAAAAACTTTATTTATATAGCTTTATCTATAACACCTTGGCTTGTGTAGCACAAGATCAGCTACATAATAATAGGTTATATGTTTCTTTTCCCACAGAGGATGCTAAAACCAACACAAACAATTTCCTTACAGCAGCTTTACCAACGAAAAATCTCATCATTAATCATGTATTGATGTAATTTTTCCCACATGAATATATACTTTTAATTTTAGGTAGCCTAACCTAATTTTGAATAAGATTAGGATGCCTAATTTTCATAAACTTAGACTGTACTTTCATTTTCCTTTATTCTTAAGTTTTGATTTGACAGAAACTACACAGGAGTGTCAACAAGGGTTAAAAATAAAGATCATGAGTAATTTTAGGTGGACTTTGGTAAGAGTTTCCAGTAAAACACATTCACTGGTAATGGGATATTTTTATAGACAGTACAGCTGATAACGAACCTGAAAGTGAAAATTAAGAAGGTTTAATAAATGATTACTGGAAAACAAACAGATCCATCACATGTTTAACCTTTAGTCAGAGAATATAGATAGTTTGGCTATATATATATAATTTTTTTTTTCTTTCTTTCTTTCTTTATATTGTCTTTTTCTCTTAATGTTGTGATGTATGTAATGCTATTGGGACTTGAGCCTGTGATAAAATTCACATATATATGGGTTTTTTGATCCTGACCTGAAATCGGATCTGTTTTGGCAGGGTATGGGGTTACACGTGTGGACATGATACAGAGCCAAAAGTCTGGGATGTAAACAGGCCTGTCGCTCCCGCTCGGCTGCTGCGCCCCTGGAAATTTCCATCCATCTCCATGAGACTCACTGCAGTCTGAACTTGACAACAAACATTTCGAAAGAGCTGCTGCCCTACATCAGCGCTCAGACCACGCCCACCTGAGCGAACCCTCTCATTCCCTCCTCTCCTATTGGCTGATCCGAAGGTGTGCCAGTCAACCTGACGTCAGATGCTATATATGTATTTCCTTTTAGAAACATCATAACATGATAAGGAGCCTGAACATCTTTAATAAACTTAATACTCTCCCACAGACTGTGAATAAATTAGGGTGTGGTCACCCCCGTCTCTGGCCCCGGGCCCCACATTCAGCAGCTCATTAATATTAAGCAGATTAAGGACGCATAAGACCAGCCCCCTGCAGCAGCGCGGCTTCATTCAGCATCCACCAGCGCAGCGGTACACTCAGCTCCCAGCAGACAATCCAGAGTTTATCCAGACTTTAAGAAGAAGAGAAAAATGCCTTTGAGAGGACCTTTATTCCGTCTTCTCAGGACTCAGATGAGCCACACCTGCCAGCAGAGCAGAGCTCAGTCTGTCGCTGTTTTAGGGGCTCCATTTTCAAGAGGACAGGTGAGAATTACGCGCTTTATTTTATCTTCAAAAAAGCATCATTATTAGTATTCAAATAACGCGGTTCTGTGTGTTTTCCTGACAGAAAAGAAGAGGCGTGGAGCACGGTCCGAAAGCCATCAGAGATGCGGGACTGGTGGAGAGGCTCTCCGGTTTAGGTAGGTGCTGCTGCGGGGTTATGTAACAGCGGATGGTTGTCACCTGCAGGTTCTACTGGGCTCCTTTTAGACAGATATAGCCTATAGTTCCCATCACAGTGTTTGAGCCAGCCTGTTACATCACCCAGACCGTAAATACTAACATCCATGGAGCTCTGGAGAGGCTGATCCAGCACGCAGGCTTCGGGAACAAAGTGGTCCCAGTTTAGAAGAGTCTGAGCAGGACTCTTTGTCTGACAGTTTTATTGGATTACGGCAGAAAATTACCAGATTTAGAGATTTAATCTGAACTAAGTGAGTCTATGTACATTTTTGATCCATCAAAAACATCCATAGTCATCTAAAATGATGTTACATGAATCTTCATGCTCTTTAAGTGATGCCATGTAAGGGTAGAGACGCTTTAGAGGACACACTGTAACTCCGCACCGTCATGCTGTAATGTGATTTTCTGTCTTTGTGTAATTCGTGCACATGTCCGCCCGCTTTAGTCATTCTCGGCACATGCTCGGAAGCCTACAGGAAACGGAGGGTGAATTATTTCCACTCTGTCGTCACTGCAGACAAACCCAGTCACCCCCTACTGTCTGTCTTCACCCACTCCTTTGTATTAATCTCTCTCCTGTGCGCCTGAAAGGAAACACCTCAGGGGAGAAAGAATCTCCTTTCTTAGGTTATAATGTGTTAGAAAGTCTCAGTCTGCATGACAAAGGAGGTACAGTACAGAGGGAGGTGATGCAATAGAGGAGGAAATTACAGGAGGAGTAAGAGCCGGGATGAAGTAAAGACAGCCTGACTGTACCGAGTCTAAAAGAGGTCACTGAAAAGTCAGATAGGGGAGAGTGGGATAAGTTGAGCCGCTCCCTGTTGCTTGGAAATCAATTCATGGAGTCTGTGAAGGTTAGAAGCACATAAGTGAAGGGGTTAGACATTTATTTACTCTTAAAAGTGAATTTAGTCTGTCATAAGTTTGATTAGAAATGTGTTCAGACCCAAAAAGATCATTTTAAAATGTGGTAGCTCAGAGGACGAATAAAGTCATAGTAGTTCAGGGGTAAGTGAGACAGTAAAGGAGTCTGATGAGAGGATCAGAGTTTACATTCAGATTGTTGAAATGTTTGACTTTTTCTTTTTAAAAATACGACTGTGAATGTTTGGAATCACTTAAAGACATTCTCATATTAAAACAGCTTTTTAGCAGTTATATGTAATAATAATAAAAATAACTATTGTACCAGTTGAATAGCATATAATAGATAAAAATATACATGTCAACTTAGGAGACCACTTTTTTTGTCATGCTATATGATCAAGACAGTTCTGTTTACACTCATTCTGTTGGTTTGCAGGGATACTTAGAGACTAGTTAGAGACAAAACTATGATTGCTATAATGTAGTGATCCATGAATTAAGATTAATACGACACCGCAGATACAAAATAGCAGACTTTTAGATCCATCCTAAAACTTACAGAGCTATAAAAGCACAGAGCTGACGGGAAGTGTCTCCAAACTCAACAAATGAAGATGCAGCAGTTCTTAAAACTGCACCTCCCAGAGCGTCGACTTTGAGCTGACTGCAGAAGCACCAGAAACCACAAACACGCTCATTAAAAAAAAGAAGCGTACGTTCACAGCCTGGTTTGAAAACAGGTCAGAGATCCCACAGCACCCACTGTACAGGGAGTGGATATTTTAGTGTCAAATCAGAGAAATACTGCAGCTTTAGATGGTTAAACGTTTCATCTTTTCACATAATTGATGTTAAAAATGAAAATGTAGGGCTGTTTTTTTAATAACTCCAGTTTCAGGCTTTAAATAATCCAGGATAAATGTAATAGCCGATGGTCTTGTTTGCTTTTGTATATCATAAAAAGGCTTCAGTAAAAATTTCCATCTGTTTGCATCTTATTTCCTTTTAAAAATCATACCAGTGTAAATATTTGCCAATCTATTCTACTGTCCTGGCAGCTATAAAAATATAACCTGTATTATCCTGTTGCCAATGGAAACCAGTCTGACTGCAGTTAGTGTGTCAGAGCTGGGAGATTCAACAATGTACCAGCTGTAAGAATACAGGCCGCACCTTTCCCACCATATCAGATGTTGATAAGACGATAGACGGGACAGCTCTGGATCACCTGGCATAAGAGACAAAATACCTGGGTGTGTTTAGAAACAGGTACAGCAGCAGCAGCCTAAGGGAACAGCTACACACCTTTATAATCCCTGTGTGAACGCCGGTATAAACCTGCCATTCTCTCTTATAGTTATAAATGTATAAGGACCATTGAGAGCCGAGCAGCCAGTCCATCATGACTCTATATTCCTGCACTGTAATGATGTAGTCGGTGTGTGTTATGTATGCTGTAGACAGAGTATTTATAGCAGCCTTACCATGCAAACTTACAGCAACCTACTTTTACAGCTGAAGTCAAAAAGACAGATGTAGCTTCAGGTATCAGTCTGACTGACCTCCTTATTGGTTATTTAACATTTATAACTGTGTCATCTTTTTAGTTATATAACTCAGCCGTATAGACGGTCAACTTAAAGGCGGATTATGTTTTTTTATTATTTCTATCTATATCCTTTACGTCAAAAAACTCCTCACAGGAGCTTTAAATAAAAGTGTATAAATAAATAATAATAATAATACATTTTATTTATAGCGCGCTTTTACAGGTGCTCAATGATGCTTTACAAAAAATTAAATACAGAAAATTTGGAGTAATTAGACCAACTATGTAAAAGGTTAAAAAAGACACAATATGAAAAGACAGTAAAACAACAGTCACAGGTTAAAAGCCAATTTAAAAAGGTAAATAAAGTTGCAGTCGGGGTTTTACTTCATGGATATTTGGGTTCAAGTTCCTGGAAAGCATATAAAGGGTCATAAATATATGGCTAGGTAAAAAAAATAAAGTTTATATGATGTTGTTTATGTTTTCTTTACATAGGTATGATTTACTTGTTTTATTATGTATCTTTAAAGCTCCTATAAGGAACTTTTTGCTCGTGTTGGTTTCGGCCTCGCCTTTGGCCTGAGAAAAAGCTCATCCTGTTACAGACGCAGAAATAGAAATGGTCAGATTAGCTCTGAAAAAGGCGTCATATTCGATTTAGTTTGTTTCATAACCAGCCTAAGAGTCCTAACAGGAGCTTTAAATAACACATAAACACATATAAAGAACATGTTTTAACCAGTGAAGGCCAAATATCATGAATGCTTTTCGCCTTACCGACAAAGTTATAATCTTTGATAAAAGATGAGTCATGAACTGAAACGGTTTCAGTTGCTTTTTGTCCAGTAAATTTGAAGGTCTAAAGTCTGAGGCTGGAGGATGGACATGAGCTGGCAGACTTAGAGGAAATAGTTGGCAGGGCTCTGTTTTCCTGGCGGCTCAATACGGCAGTGAAAAAGATACATCTGCCATGTCACCAGCTCAACCCGAAACTGAAACCTTACTATAAGAAATACCGAGCCTTGGAACAACATGTCTCCATAAAAAAGACAGGATGATAAACCCAAACAGTTGGAGGATGATTTGGGATATTTCCACAGAAAACAGAGCACACTTGTAGCAGCTGTGATGAGAACTTTCACAGCAAACAGGAGCAGATCTTACAGCCTGTTTCTGGCTGGACTGTTTCTTTTAATTATCCTGCAATAGGTGTGAAAGCTTGCATCAAGACAAGAGCTATTCCTGTCCTGTCTACGAAAGGTAATGGACTAAGCCGGTTCCCTTAGATCAGCAGGGTAACACTACACTGCCATCGGGAGTTGTGCTGACAGACAGACCCCCAATATGGAGGGTCTCCTCACTTGTTTACTTCTTACAGCAGGTCCTCCCCTAAGGGAACATTTTTCAGTCTTTACTTCTGCAGCCTTTCCAGCTCAGAGTGGACGGCAGCCTCTGAAACCCGAGCCGATGTGGGAAAGGGGACAAGTGGAAAGCGCCCCGTCACTAATGTTCCACTGGCATTAGATGACTCAGTCTCCTCAGACCGCGAGCTAGACATGTTTAGTCATGCTGTCGGGGCTGTAGATGGTGAACTATTTTCAATTATGTAACCTCAATAAGGTACTCTGTCAGTATTTTGACCTCTGGCTGGTACAAAATATTTCTGATAGGAATAGATCGGCTAAATTAGGATCACTGCAGGGTGCCTAACGTTATCAACAACAACTTTATAACTGCATAAGTGATGCCAACTCATGGTTCTATCATAACCCTGTGTTTGAAAGTTTCTTTTCTTTTACTGGCCTGCAAACTTCAGACTGCAAACTATAATATGTAAGAAAATGCAAGGGAAGGGCTGATAACACACTACAAACACCGCTGAATCATGATATTTTGTCTGGTGATATATCGTATCTTATCATATGTGTGTACTTTCCCCATCAGTAAATGCAATTTCATTGTGCACAGTTGCAATGACAATAAAAGATATATTGTATCGTGGCCCAGGTATCCTGATAATATGGTATTGTGATAATATGGAACCACAGCCCAAGTATTGTGATAATATTGTATCATTATAATATCGCATCATGGCCCAAGTATCGTGATAATATCGTATCGTGATAATATCGTATCATGATAATATCGTATCGTGATAATATCGTATCGTGGCCCAAGTATTGTAAAATATTGTATCGTGGGGACACTGGTGAGTCCCACCTCTAGCTGAAGAGTATAAATATGAGGGAAATAATTCAGAAGCTGCAGTTGTAAAAGTCAGAGTCACAGTTAAAGATGTAGTAGTATCAGCACAAGAAGTTAAAGTGGTTGTCTGAATCGCAGAATGAATTCATAACAGCGTTTTCTCAGCCTTTTATAGTTGTGATCGCTGAAGTATTGGCATAACAGCTTCTGAAGTTAATCACCTGTATCATCAGATAAGGCTAACAGCAGTTTTAACAGTAGTTCCTCTTTGTTTCTTTCCTCCTCAGACTACTCTGTCCATGACTTTGGAGACCTCTCCTTCCACTTCCCCGAGAAGGACGAGCCCTACATGAACGTTCAGCGTCCTCGCACCGTGGGTGCAGCCAACAAGAAGCTGTGCGGCGCAGTGAGCAGAGTTGTCGGTGCAGGACACACCCTTGTTATGCTCGGAGGTGATCACAGGTAAGGTACACAATGCAGGATGTGCTGTACGTTAAAACCTGCAATTAAAGGTGTGGCAGAGCTTGTACATCAGGTACCTTTTAACTCTTGATAAATCCATACCTGTGCTCCAGACTCAGTGTCTCCTCCTCCTCCTTCTCCTCCTCTCACAGCATGGCGATCGGCTCAGTGGGAGGCCACGCCCAGCAGTGTCCTGATCTCTGTCTCATCTGGGTCGATGCCCACGCAGACATAAACACGCCCATGACTTCTCCATCAGGAAACCTCCACGGCCAGCCTGTGGCGTTTATGCTCAAAGAGCTGCAAGATAAGGTGAGCAGAGATAAAGACGAGATAAAAACAGGATGTTTTGAGACGTACTTTAGGATAACTCAAAGATAAGGTCGAGGTGAAGGTGCAGTGTGGTGCATTCGCTCAGTTTCAGCACATTTAGATTCTGACACTGAAAAATCTCCCTCTGTCTCCCTTAGATGCCAGACATCCCCGGGTTCTCCTGGACGAAGCCCTTCCTCTCCTCGAGGGACCTGGTCTACATCGGACTGAGAGATGTTGACCCCGGAGAGCAGTGAGTACAAACATCGATTAAACTTTTACCGATGGGACTGATCTGATAGAACTTGTTTTTGGAGAAGTTTTCTGATGTTTTACTTTCATTTCAGCCAAATCCTGAAGAATCTGGGAATCCAGTACTTCACCATGAGAGACATCGACAGACTAGGGATCCAGAGAGTCATGGAGGTCACACTGGACCAACTTCTGTCGAGGTACGATCGAGTTATTTTGAAGTTCAGTTTCAAGTAAAGTCACTTCAGATTTAGAATAGAATGAGAACTCACCTTTCTGACCTTCTATTACAGGAAACAGCGACCGATCCACTTGAGCTACGACATCGATGCCTTCGACCCGTCTCTGGCTCCAGCTACAGGAACGCCGGTGAACGGAGGTTTGACCTACAGAGAGGGGATCTACATCACAGAGGAAATCCACAACACAGGTACAGAAGACCACACACATTCATCACACGATCATCCAATCATCCAGGTGTCCATATCTCACCCGTCTCTGTGCCGGTTCGCAGGTTTGCTCTCCGTCATCGACCTGGTGGAAGTGAACCCCACATTGGGGGCGAACCCTGAAGCCGTGGAGTCCACCGCCTCTCTAGCAGTGGACGTCATCGCGTCCTCTCTGGGACAGACGAGAGAAGGAGCTCACGGGTCCATCGATGAGATCCCCGCTGCGAAGGACGAGACAGAGAAGCTCCGCCTCTAAGAGCGGGAAGAAACTCTCTGAACTCTATCATCCCTGGGCATTCCTCTGTTTGAATGACAAAGACTGAATGGAAACGTAGCTGAAGTTTTGAAGGTTTTGTTCATCTTTCTGCTGTTTTAATGAAAAAAAAAATATTGGAACTCATCAAAGTTTGAAACGTGTCCCTCATCCTCATGAGAACCACTAATTAAGAAAGCTACTCACTCTGCTGCTGTATGTTTCCTGTGTTCGCTGGCACGGCCCTCACGTATTTATTTCGTGTTTGTTTGAGAAGAGTATGAACCTGCCTCAGAGGTATGACCTGGTCTTGGAGGTCCGCAGTTTTACGTGGACCCCCGGACTGTTTCGTGGCTGCGCCAGTTATTAAAAAGAAGTAATGATGTGTTTGCACTTTTGGACCAGCTGTAGTTACTGTACTGTCTTTAGACTTTTGTATTTTAAACCTCTCAGTTAATGTTTTAGAGTTTATGTATGTAGAAAAATATTCACTAACATCACTGTTTGAATTGGCTTGAAAACTGTTGAAATCCAGCTTTGGTGTCAAACGCTGGAAATTACAAAGTATAAAGTATTAAAATATGAACTAATTGAAGTTTAATTTGATCCGAAAGTTTGGTCTGTTTGACTTGATGTGACCACTGAAGACTTTTGTCCTCCTAACTAAAGAGTTTATATTTTGGTCTTCCATAAATGTGATTGCATTTTTCACAGCTGTGTGTTCTTGTCTTATTTTCTCCTTCATTTTTTAATCATGTCACAGTAAAGCAAATACACTAATATTCATGGAAGAGTCTACATAACATCTACATCTAAACCCAGAGACCCCGACACTTCCATCATTGATATTTCCTAAACTTAAGGAATCACTGCACCCAACTAGAGAACATATTCAAAACAAAAGCCTGGACAGTTTTGGGAACGTTTACCTGATATAAACATAAATAATACTTTAATGGCTGAATATTTGACAAAAAAGTTAGCTAACTTTAAAAATTTACTGTTTGGATGTGATGGTGTCCACATCCTGTAAAATAAACCAGATCAGAGTACAGAGCAGGATCCTGGACATGATCACTGATGTTCAAAAGTCTCCACTAATCCCTGTTCAGGGTCAATATGTTGAACAAAAGCAGAATATCACTTATTTATTCCCATATTATGGATTGCTGCAACCACTCTATTTCACATATTCAAGAACAATGGAAAATGACTTGGGGGGGCCAGCTGTCCAACGAGGAATGGGATATGGCTCTAACTAGAGTCCACTCTTCTTCCATATGCTCTAGACAGGCTTTAATACTGTTAAAAGTGTTACATAGGTTACACTTTTCAAAAGCTAAATTAGCAAGAATACTTCCAAACGTAGACCCGTTATGTGACAGATGTAAACAAACCTCAGCTACTTCCTATCATATGTCCTGGTCCCCGCTCAGCTCACCATCTACTCGAACCAAAGCTGCTAACTCTCAGTTTTGAGCACACATCTGCGTGTTGATAAGAAGTGTCCAAAATGCTGCAGCTGACTGTTGTTTTTAGGGAAAATATGAATCTGTTTTTACCTTTCAGATTGTTTTTTGGATTTGGAAACTTAAACTTGGAAGCCTTGCACATCAGCTGGTAAAATCTCAGGGGATCTCTGGGCTTCTTGCAGGTCCTGAATCATCCACTCTTGTGTGAGCTTGAACTTGTACCATCAGACCGTCACTTTCGGGGCACCTGAGAGGAAAACTAAAACACTGAAGGTCTCATTTATTCCTGGGCAGTGCCTCGCCCTGAGGTTGTTCATGCTTCACACATAATGAGTCTTAGGTCTGACGTACTTTCCTTTTTGTTCTTCTGCACCAATAAACATGATCTGAGTCTGAAACTGCTGAGGGGCCAAAAGACGTCACTGAATTCCCTTTCATTCGACTTTTTACAGTTTTTTCCTCCTTTTTTGAAGCTATTTTTCTGTTTATTGAGACTTTGTGTGTCAGGAAAGCAGAGCTGTGACACTATCAATCTACATTTTGTCTTAAAAACTCACAAATTAAGTGAAACAGCCTCTGACACCTCAATAAGAAGTACTCCTGTTAACCTTTGGGATGCAGATCCAGATCAGTCTCATTTTAGAAAAGAAAAAGCTTTGATTTGGTTCATATGGATAATTTTAACTTGTAGTTATTTTATTTACAATCTCTGCTCCAGTTTTAGTTTGAACAGTGGTGTTATTTCAGTTTAAAACAGAGAAAAGTCAGTGTGATTCAGGTGAAATAAAACCAGTCCCATCATTTCCTCTCTCAAACATGTTACCAAACATGTTTTCGTTCTTGGCACCGAAGCAGGAAGGCGTGATTTCAAAGAGCAGGAAAAACACGGCAACAGATGTGCCACTTCAAGAACACAGCGGTTAAAAATAACCTTATCGCCTAATAGTTGAGAATCAAACCCATAGTAGCAGGTGTTGTTTACGCAGCACTAACCTGGTCCAGGTCTGGGACCCGGGTCGCTGACTCATTCTGGTGACGTCGGTCCAGCAGCGGATGTTTTTCTCCAACGTTAGTCTATTTGGCAGCCGTCCCGGAGAGTATGAGACGGACTCAGGTTAAAGATTAGCTTTAATGGAGTAACTAAGCCGGCTTCAAACAGAGGTTTCTCTATCATACAGTGATTTGACAACATTCAGAAGTTAAGAGTTAAGAACATCTGGGCTAATTAAGAGTTTCCACTCTCAGATCCACGCCCCCGGAGAATTTGGCCTCATGTGACTACAACCATTTTTATACTGAACATGACGGTACAAGCAAAATAGATTCAACTTCATTATAAACTATTCTTCACAGAGAGGATAACTGCATCATACGACCGCTGATCAAGTGTCTGATCACCTTCAAACCTCCCAGTTCTGCTCAGATCAGGAACTTTGATCTGGGAGTAAGTCGGTCGTACTCATGTGTAGTAAAACCTGCCGTGGAGTCATCTCTGCGAAATGATCCAGCAGGGCGTCCTTGGCATTGTCAGTTTGATAAAAACAGTGCAAATCTCATCTCACAGCTTGTGCATGAAGATTCTGCAGATTTGGTCCGGTTCAGGTCCGACAGAGACCTTTTCTCTGCAGAGGTTTCATTAAAACTGAGTCTCGTAGTCTTTATTTGCGCAGCAGAACTGCATTATTGCTACTGGATGGTCAGAGGAGACTGAGTGTGAAGAGTCTGAGTGTGTGCCCTGGATCCCAAAGAACCAGATCCTTATCATTTGAAGAACTTCAGATAGACCACAGCTCCCAGAATAGCCAGCTCCATTAAAATGATGACAGATAAGAGCAGCTTGTTTGTCATCAGCCTTCAGGACAAAAGACAAGAAGAGAAACGTCTCAGCGTTAAGATATAATTAGCATTTAATCAGTCAGACGTCCTAAAAATAAAACCCTGTCCTGAAGAGATCACAAGTGTTTTTAGATGAAGAACTCACCGCCGGGCCATGGAGCGGAGGATTTTTCTGGTTCGGCTCAGATTTTCTCCGGTGTTCACCAACTTCACGAAAAAAGAAAAGACAGAGAAGAGTCGAGTTATTAAAACTCGATCAGCCTGATATCAACAAGTCTCTTTGGTCATCATCGAGACTCTTATCTGCGGCTCACTCTGTTTCTGGTTCGGTCCAGCTGCTCCCTCTGCTCGCCCAGCTCCTCGATGATGTCTGTACCGATCTGCTCCGTCTCGTTGGCGATGCGCTGACTTCGCTCGATGCTCTGACTGGCGTTGGTCAGAGCCTCGGTGCCCTGCAGCAGCAAGGCCCTCTGGGACTGCAGGTGTGTCTGAAAATACACGTTTTATTGAGGTTTAAGTGTAAATGTAACTAAAGGCCCAGCGCTGCAGTTTCATTTGTTTAGGAGGGAACAACATGGACGTGTTTTCATCTGGACACCACCATTCTCAAAGCAGCACTGAAGTTGTAACTTAAGGTGTCATTATCTGCAAAAACAGCCCCCCACACTCACACTTTGCTGGTTTTGTGATGAGTAGATGCTGTGATGGCTCCCTCCCACCGGCGTAGAAGAAGATCCGAAGCCTGGAGCAGAGATCTTCATGTCTCTCTGCAGCTTGCCCAGATCCCTGCGGTACATGCGCAGCTTTGTGTTCATCGCGTTTCTGTGGGTGGACGGAGCGTCACGCAGCTCGTCTTCCATTCCTTGTAACTGGAGATGGATAAAAACTTTGTGAGTTATTATCCCGACAGTAAGGGAGAGATTTCTCTGGACAGTAAAAGGAGACAAAATTAGAAACGAGGGGGTGTTTGGCTGATTTCTTGATGTGCAAAACTAAAGCTGTCACACTCTGTTCATCATGTTTTATACGAGTCAAATAAGGGAAAAAAGTCACGAGGCAGAAGCCATCAATTCATAAGACTTTAAATTCCTCAATAACAAACACAAAATTGGCTTTTTTAGAGCTGCTTTCTCACTAACTTCAGATCTTTAACAGAACACTGGGAGAGTAAATCGCTCAAATATAGAGCTGAGGCTTAATTATTCTATATCTTTATATCCTACTGCATTACACTTTGACTCAGCTCTAGTTAGGGTGGAATATAAAGAGTATTTACTGAAGCACTGAAGTGACTGCTACAACAAAAAGGCAGCTGGGGTTCAGGTTCGCTTGCATCTGTGACTCATTCAATTATCAGTCCAGTTTGAGTTTTAAAAAAGTGGTTTATTGTTCCAAAAAAAAGAAAACACACTGATACAGCGCCAAAAACTTCTGCCTTCGAATGAAAAAGTGATGAGATGAAATGAGGTTAAAACAAAGTAATGTGCCAGTGGCATAAACATGAACACAATAACAAATAAATAAAATTTTAATTAAATGACATTCATTATTGTGCAAATTGTAAGAATTCTTCAGAGCTCAAAAAGATTGACTCTTACAAATATAAAACAGAACAACACGACTATATGAAACAAAACAACCGCATGTAAACAAATGTGTAGTTCAGGTCTTTAAAATAACATCAGATATGTAAATAAATCAAATGAACCGATTGTCCGTTTTCTTCTGCTGCTGACTTTGTTCACGACTTGAGATTGAAATGTAAAAATGTCAGCATTTTTACATTTTCCTGGTTTGAGTCGAATCTGCGAGGGGAAACGATGTCCACGCTGGCACTGAATATCCTTCCTGGTAACCCTCGCAACCCTTTGTAGACGCTGAAATACGCCCCGACCCGGACTTTGTTTTCTTTGACAGTGGAAAAATCTCTGCAACACGGTCGGCAAAACTTCCCACAAAACTGCCCTCCGCCTGTGTCCGAATGACTGCTGTGTGTCTGAGAGCTTTTCCAGAGTGCGGCGATCAAACACGGATTTAACGGTAATTAAAATTTAAAACGATAGTACTAACCGATAGATGTTTTACCGCCGTTTATCATTTTACCAGTAATCATTACATCCCTAATATAAGGATAAGAGAAACCAAAGCTCCCAGTAAAAAATTTTGGCATAAAAAAGTTCAAGTCTGCCTTTGTCCACAGGGGGCGCCAAAGTCAACACAACCCAAAAGTTCCTTACAGGAGCTTTTAATTACTGTCCTTTTATTTTTTTTAACATGTGAGTGAAAGAAGGAGGATATCAGCATACTTGAGTGTTGTTGTGTCCAGAGGTAATCTTTGTAAGTCTTAGTTTAGATGAAATAAAGTGAAAGAGAAGCTGAACTCACCACTTCCTCAGCCTCTCCCTGTCTCTCATCGAAGCTCCTCACCAGCCTCTTCCTCTCCTCTGTGAAAACAACAACAGTTACAGTCTCAGAAAACTCCATTAGGACAGTCTGTCCTTCAATAAATGTGAGTAAACATTTTTGATCTAAAACAAACAGAGTTTACCTCCGTGACAGCTCAGAGCTCTGTCCGGCATTAACTTCAGCTCATCATACAGAGATCTGTAGATTTCGTGTAACTTCTCGAATTCCTCCGACGACATTTTGATCGTATTTTCTCAAACTTTTCCGCCTCTATCTGAAAATCTGTGGTTTATTAAAGTCACAGCTGTTTGTTAATCCAGTTGTTTTGCTTTGCTATAATCAGATCCCCGGGACTTTTCCGCATGATGGTCCTCGTGATGGGGTGACTGAAACTCCGGACTAAAAAACAAACACGGAAATTACTTAGCATCAGTTTTTTTTATAGATTAATTTGGCTCTGTAAAACATCCGTAAAATAGATACAACACTCAACAAGCCTGATAAAAGCGAAAACGATTGAAAAATAACTGTCTTAACTGATAAAAAGTCATTATTTTGTTCAGGCGCTTATCAGACAGTGGTGACTGTGCCTTCTGGGAAATGTAGTTTTCTGTGCTTCTGCTTTTCAACATACGCCAGGACGAGAAACTTTGGTCATTTATATTCAAATTTTGATGCTCATCAATCAAAAGTTCTAGATCTATTTTTTTAAAATATATTTTTGTTTTATTAAAATACTATGCTTGTTAGGTCTACGATTGTTTATGAGAAAATTACTGTTTTATAAATTTGTCTGTTGGACACACGGTCTTAAAATCAAGTATTTAAATAAAAGTATTTCAATTATGTAAAAAATATTTATACAAAGATTATGACCTACTTTAAGTTTCAAATAAATCTCTGATTTTCTTTTTATTTAGTTGTAAATTAAATCATTTGTTGCCTCTAGTATAAAACTTTCATCCATTTAATTTTGTTTCAGCATTCATAAATATTTAATATATTGCAGAATAACTGTTGCAAATAACTAGATGATAATAATAACAATAACTAAAATAATAATAATTATAGCAATATTAACAATAACAACTACAACAAAAAATACTAATACTACTTATAATCATACTAATGATAAAAAATAATAATGCTTATACCACTAATGCTACTACTACTACTACTAATAATAATTATCGTTACTATTATTAAATTATTATCATTATTATTATTATTATTATTATTATTATTATCAACAACAACAACAACAACAATAATAATAATAATAATAATAATAATAATAATAATAATTATTATTATTATTGTTATTATTATTATTAGTAGTAGTAGTAGCAGCAGTAGTAGTATTAGCATCACTATTTTTTATCATCAGTGTTATTATAAATAATAATGATAAGTTATTATCCCAGAATTACGGTAATATTTGTAATAAATTACACTTTTATTAGGCAGTTATTGCATTAATTTAAAAGACCATTATAACAGGGAGGTAGATATGTCGTTAATTCAGAAAAACGAAGCAGATTAAGTGAACGTTCTCGTAATATTCACAGCCTAGTTAAAATATGTCAAGCAACTTCATAGACTGTATATATTCTTCTATAGCTGTATATACTTTACTATTCTATATCCAGTCTTTGAGCACACACCGTTCTCCTCTCGGTGAGCAGAAAACTACACTCCCATGATGCCTTTCTCGTCGTCTCTTCCCCCTGCTCACTCCTCTCTGCACCTCCTCTTCTTCTTCTTCTTCTTCTTTGACATCAGCTGTTCTGCCCACAGAGCTGCTGTAGCATCCAGCTGGAAGAAGAAAAGCGCTCCGTCCGCGCTAAGATGCTGCTGTTCGTCATCCTCGGGAGTGTGGGAGCGGTGACGGTCCTGGTCATTTTATTCGCAGCACAGATCAGGTAACATGCTCTACAATAAAACCATTGACTCCCAGTGAAATAGAGGCTTTGGAGCATCACGGGTGGGTTGTTACTTGGTTGACAGGGCATTACATTGCACTGATGTTGTTCTTACAAAGGGCTGGTTGGACGCTGTTATTAAAGGTCTGTTTATATAAATCAGCTGATGGTAATTTCGGGGTTTTATTCTCGCCTCCTTTTGTTCCACTCGACGCTGACTGGCTCCCAGCAGCAGAAAATCAATGGTAGAGAAATGATGGAGCTGTGGGAGTTTTTGCACAGACATGAACCGGGACTCTCCATCCGAGCCGCCCGGGCCTATCAGGAGGCGGCGCGTGGGAGGAGTCCTAACCGTGTGCATTACTCCAGCTGAGCCATTGGTCACGGGGCGGACCCGCACGGTGGCGTGGGTCGTACGACTTTACGCTCTCTGCTGTACATTCTCCAAGTTTGTCCCTGAATAATGAAGCTGGCTGTGTGCATGTGTCCCAACATAATGTGGACAAGATCTGCTCTGACAGAGAGAGAGGGGAGCTGCTGGTCATCCAAACAGAACCGTCTGAATGTTTTATCTCTTTATTTACAGAAGATATGCAGCAGGAGGAGTGTGCATGTCCACGGCTCTCCTGGAAGGAAAGACAGTCCTCATCACAGGGGCCAACACAGGGATCGGGAAGGAGACCGCCCTGGATATGGCAGTGAGAGGTAACTGTGAAGTTTGATGTGTGGAAGCACTTAACACCCAAATGTAGGGCTGCTCGACAAGGCGAGAAAACTAACACTGTCAGTATTCAAGGAGTGCATGTACTGTATTTTTCGCACTATAAGGCGCACATGATTATAAGGCGCACCATCAATGAACGCGTCTATTCGCGTCTATTTTCATACATAAGGTGCACCGGATTATAAAGCACATAAAGCCAAACGAAACAGTCAGATAAGTCAAACTTCAATAACTCTGTGAGGCTACGGTAGCTGCAGCGCTCCGACAAGCCAAACGGATTTTAAGTGCACCTTATAGTGCGATAAATACGGTACTCCTAAGTTGAAAAAAAGAGTAAGAAGCACACAAAGAACTTTAGGTGCACAATGAAAATTGATCAAATAATGTTTGTCTTATTGGTCGGCATGAGGACTATTATTTGAAATCAATTTTGGTCACGTGCATTGACTGTATATACTCTGGACAACTTGGTTCTGCCTTCCACCAGTGTACGGATTTGAAGCCTAAAAGCTTTCTGTAATTCCACGTTTTTTCTCCCTTCCTGAAACCAACATTGCGCAGTAGCGTTGTACGCATTCAGCGGGAAAGTCACAGAGAGCCACTGTGATGATGCTCGGCTCAAACAGCGTATACCTCGGGTGAGCTTCGCAATCTTCTTACGCCCATAGGCTGTATCAATCGTCAATCATCGAGAACATGAACCCCCTAATAACTTTTAAAAATGGAGCTGTACAGAAAAAAGAGGACTTGAGCACAAACCAGTTTTAGGCTATGTTCACACTGCAGGTTATGATGCACAATTCAAAACTTTCAAAACTCAATAAGAGGCATTAATAGAGGTTTCATCTGTGTCATATATGAGTGGTCAGGAGACGTGAAAACCATTTAGCTGATTTAAAAAAAAAACAAATTTACACGATTCCTGATTTTCTCTCCTGGTTTAAAATCTCATCCAAAAACTCTGGATCTGACTACGACTCCTGGAGTGTGGCGTCCTTGGTTGACCTCGGTGTGTTTGAAGCTTTGCTCTGCCTGAGGAGCAGCAGGAGAAGTGGGTAAAAATCTTCATCACTGAGCAGCAGGCCAAAGAAAAACCGAGGAGAATCAATAGTTGCTCCAGGCAGCAGAAGCTCTCTTCCTCCTCCTGTTTTCGGTGAATTAATCCAGCCTCTGTTTGGATCTCTGATTGTTTCCAATCCTGCAGGCGCTCGGGTCATCATGGCGTGTCGAGATGTGGAGAAAGGAGAGGAAGCTGCAGCCAGTATACGAGCGGCGTGTGCCAGAGCAGACGTGGAGGTCCGAGAGCTGGACCTGGCAGATACCTGCTCGATACGAGCCTTCGCGCAGAAGTTCCTTAGCGGTGAGCTTCAGAGGATTACTGCGGTTTTATTTCAGGTAAATCTCAGCTGACGTGATCGTTTCTCTTCCTCAGAGGTCAACCAGCTTCATATCCTCATTAATAACGCGGGTGTGATGATGTGCCCCTACACCAAGACTAAAGACGGCTTTGAGATGCACATCGGAGTCAATCACTTAGGTGAGACTGAAAATACTTTCACCTTTACTGTATTTAAGAAAACTTTTATCTAACGGTGAAACAACTCTGTGTCTCAGGTCACTTCCTGTTGACGTCCCTCCTGATCGGGCTGCTGAAGCGCAGTGCGCCGGCCCGCATCGTGGTGGTCTCTTCTCTGGCACACAACTTCGGCTGGATCCGATTTCACGACCTCCACAGTCAGGGGAGCTACAACAGCGGACTGGCGTACTGCCAGAGCAAGCTCGCAAACGTGCTTTTCGCCAGAGAGTTGGCGCGCAGACTCAAAGGTACGCGCTCACGCCTGTTTACGTTAAGACGTGTTGAGAAGTGGAAGGCGAACTGCAGTTCCTTTAATGACCACTTGAGGCTCAGAACAAAGGAGGGTTTTATTCAGATTCGTTGTCTTCACAGATACAAATGTGACGGTGAACTCAGTCCACCCGGGTACAGTGAACTCTGACCTGACCAGACATTCAACCCTCATGACGATATTTTTCACCGTCTTCTCCATGTTCCTAAAAACGCCGCGAGAAGGAGCGCAGACCAGCATCTACTGTGCAGTGGCGGAGGAGCTGCACTCCATCTCTGGGAAACACTTCAGGTGAGTGAAAACTTCAGTCCGACATGTTAGTCTGAGAGTTTGGAGCTAATCTGATCTTCTGGTGACCTGCTCTGAACTTCCTCATTAAAAAATTATGTCTCAGTCTTCAGCGTCCTCGTGAAAAACCACACATCCCACAAGCTCCGCTGTTACCGTGGAAACGTTCGTGCTTCAAAACTTTGCACAAAGCCCGAAGGGATTGTGTTTGTCTCCTTAAATCTGCATCAGCGGCTCCGACATGGTTTGACCATTAGACAGTTAGTCGTGTTTTTAAATGTCATTTTATGCTCCTCAGATAAAGGATAAAGATAAGCTGCAGGGAGGAGCAGCAGCGACACAAAGGGTCTGTTTGTTTGCAGTAGTATCTTTTTATTGTAAATAGATATTCAGTTTAAACTGTTATGAGGACCAGTGCTCCAGTCACTGTTTCTGAAAAGTAATCAACATCTGGTTTTAGTGATAAGAGTAAAAGAGGACAGTCTGAACAGCAGGTGGGAATTCTCTCTAATAGAGGTGGAGTTAAGGCGGGCCTTCAGTCACCTGGCTAACAGCTACAGTACGTCCCTGAACACACAAGCAACAAGCGCACAAAGACCAACAAACTGTGTGTTGATGTGACCTGATCGTAATTTTTGATATTCTATCAATAACTCTGAAAGAGGGCAGAATAAGACACACATTAGGAAACAGATCTACTGTGTTCACCATATTGTATCCGATCATACCTTATCATGTAGCGTTGTAGATAATGGTAATTTTTACTAAAAAGTAAAACAATATGGAGCGTATTCTATCAGGTGATGTCACAACATAAATATGTTGACTAAATAAAATAAAAAATCCGTAAGACAATATTTAAGCATGTCGTAGTGCAACACAATGTTACACAACGTATGTTACTTATTCTGTCGTATTTATTATAATGTATTGTATCAAAATGTCACTTAATGTAACATAATGTAATGTATCATATAACATTATGTTACTTAATGTGTATGATATTGTTTGGTGTAATTTTGCATCATAACAGATCATATTGTAATGTTACTAACTATATCGCACTGTAATGCATCGTATTGTATCTTAATGTAAAGTAGCTTATTGTATCGTAACATAAAACCAACTGTATCATAATGTATCGTAATGAAACTTATCGTATGGTAGAGAATCGTAACATAACTTGTTATGTACTATATCTTTATGTAACTGATTGTAATGTATCACAACAGATCATATCGTAATGTAACTTATTGTATCGTATCATTACATAACATTGTATATAAGCATATATAACTGTATCATAACATATATCATAATGTAACTTACTGTAACACATTGTAATGTATCTTATTGCATCCGGACATAACGTATGGTAAATTATTGTGTCATATCACAACATAATGTATTGACTTGAATCATATAAAATCATATCATTATGTGAACTTGCCCAAGCTCAATATCCTTGAGGCGATGATAAAACGTACTGTATCTAATCTTATTGTATTTTGCATATAAAGAGGTTCAGAAGACAAATATCACAGAGTAAATAATGAAGTGTAGGTCGGTATCATATCGTACGGTGAATTTGTGCACTGAGAGCCCGGATTTTAATGTTCCCTTCATTCAAACTCCTTTTGGAGGTTAAACGTGTATCTTCAGGGGGTTAAACACGTGAGCGTGTTTTCTTTTTTCTACTCGTGTCCGCCCTCCCCGAGGTGTTGACAGATAAAATTAATGATGCCACTGATATCCTCATCAGGCACAAGGTCATATCAAAAAGGGAACGCAGCACCCAGAGCAGTGACTCACTTACACCCTTCATTATGTAATAACCACCCCTCCTTCTTTCATTACAGCGACTGCGCCCCTGCCTTTGTAGCCCCACAGGGGAGAAGCGAGGAGACGGCGAGGAGACTGTGGGACGTCAGCTGCGAGCTGCTCGGTATCGAGTGGGACTGATTCAACTTTTAACCTCCGCCTATCTCAGATCTCAAAGGGGCCCTTACTCTCTCTCTCTCTTATCATTCATTTCATTTTGGGTTCAATGTTCTGTATTTTGGACGTTTCTTACCTGAATAAGCAGTCAGGTCGATCTGTAAGAGGTACTCTAATGTGAAGTTGCTTTTTTGTGTAATAATGCAGTAATTACATGGTAATAACTGGAGTATTTTGGCTGCTGTTGGAGCTGCTCTTCGAACCAAAACCACTCGACAGTATTACGGTGTGAAGACAAAGAACTTTTTGACTCTATTTTTGTGACACAATGTGAAAACAGTGTAGGCAAAAAAGCAACTCGGTGTGACGTGATGCTGTAGGATACTGTGAAGGGTCGAGTCAGGGTATATGACCAGCATCTTTATTATCCAATATTGTGACTTTATTTCTCCTGAATTTACAGCTGAATGGCTTGAATTTTGTGCCAGCGTTTCTAAACACTTGCAGGGGTTCTTACCGCGTTTCCAGGTCGACAACAAAATTAGTAAACTACTGAAGATAAGCGTCTGTCTGAGCCATAATTAGTGCTTCAATCGCATTAATGTATTTTGTGATAATTATAGCCAGTTTAGATGAAAAGGTTTTCTATTTAATCATATCAGAGTTAGGGTCAGCTCACTTCAATCTTTCTTTTTTCCATCTGCCAAATCCTGCAGACTCCTGCGGGACCCACAGTCCTCTCCTCATGTTTCAGCATTTACACGAAGGTTGCCAAGAGTTTACAATCTGTGTTTTATACGAGTTCAACATGCCTTTTACTACACTTACAGTCATGTTCAGAGTTGAATGTTTACATATGATGTAAATAAAGCCGAATATTAATATATGAGGGGCTGCTTTTTTGTACTTTTGTCTGAGGCTAGACCTCCTCCCTGGATCAACTTTTTGTAGGTTTTCACGTTAAAAGATGGTTTTGACTGGCTGATTGAAAACTGAATAAAAGGGGATCCAAGATAGACCCCTGGGGGACGCCACTTCAGACAGGAGGCATTTCAAAGTGATCGCTCCACAGACATTTTAGGACTTTTTCACCTCTAGAAACAAATGAACGGTACAGAAGACGAGAACGGCCATGGATGTTTCTTTTTTTTTTTATGCACTGCTATCTCGTGATGGTGACTTATTATTTCGTCATCTCAATTGTAGTGATTTGAAATGAGCCTCATACGGTCGCACCAAAATATATGTAGCGATTTGAAATGAGCCTCACAAGGCCGCACCAAAATAATACTTGGCGATTGGAATTTATAATAAATGTCTGAAGATTAATAATCTCAAATTATGACATTTATGCACTCGTTGAAAGGGGCACCACCCACCCTTAATGGTGGGAAAATAAAGAAAACAAAAGTTTAATTCAGAAATCAAACATCAAGTCAGTTTTAATTAATCAGTCTTAATTAATCAGTCTTATATCTTAAGTCGAAATTCTAATTTCAGGGACTCCACTTCTGGAAGAACACTAACAGACAGGAACTTAGAAAAATAATGATCTGTTTATTACAGGATAATGATGGTACAACATACATGCAATAAATGATGATAAGATAATGAGGATAAAATAATAATAGGTGAATAAATAAAGATTCTGAGTCAGGCTAGGAGCACTAAAGTTAATGATAGTGAGTGAATATGCGCTAACATATTAACCTACACTAACTTTAGTGTCGAGATAAACTCGGATGTGGATTTGGAGGAATCTAAGATTACCAGAATAAGAGGATATCTGAGTTGAACGCAGGAGACAGCACCAGCCCTCTTTAGAGCTCTGGAGGTTTGCATACTTAAGTGAGACTGGTCCTTGGAGAAGATGGAGCAGGTTCCGAAGGTCCGGGCTACTGGCGGTTCGAGCGGTTCAGCTCAGAAGACGACTGAAGTCAGCCGAAGGATGAGCCAGGAGTTGCAGCACTCAGGCCCGAAGCAAAAACCAGCGCCTGTGGATCCTGTGGATGCTCGTTTGGGTACTTCTTTAGTCTCACTCAAAAACTCTGGCACAGAGGATGACCTGGGCCTGTTGGATTGCGTTCGGAGGTGACTTTGAAATCACGCAGAAAACTCAGAAAAACGAGGCTCGAAGAGCAGAGAAAACTTTCAAAAATGGCTTCGCGAAATTAAAGAAAATCAATCAAAGGCTTAATCTTGAATTGCTATGTGCACAAAAAGTTGAAGTTTCAAAACTTGAACTAAGACGATGTTAAAGAAAAATCAACGTGAATCAACACGTGGCGTAAAACTTAGAAGACTAAGAAAAAGTTCTAAGAGAAAACAAAGAAACGCACCACAGAAGGGTGTGGGCAGAAGAGAAGGGGCATAAGAGCCGGGGACAAGAGAGTCAGCAGAAGAGCAGAAGCATAAGAGAGATAAGAGGAGTAAGAGTGAAGAGAGTAAGAGAGTGAGCAACCCGACTTCACTGGTTTTATCTTCTCACACTGGGGGTGGCTCCGGCGTGTGTGTGAGGAGACAGAGGAGGGGTCGTGTGGTCTTTGATTATTTGATCTAACTTATTCTTTTGGCTGGCAAAAGAGTCAGATCTGATACTCACTCACTATGATTAATATCATTGAATGTTTGGTTTCATGATAAATAATTTGATACTAAACACATATGAATGAAGTGTAGGATCACATCAAACATTCTCATTATGTTTTAAGTATCACATTGAACATGCTAAATTACTCTGAAATGAAACAGATAGTAACACATGGAAACTGTGAACAACAAAAGAGTAAATACATGTGAATGAACGTCATCATGATTAATAATGGATTCTAAATACTCACATTAAGGTTATTCAATGACATTATAACCACCTAATGGTTAAAAATACTAAATAAACGATTAAAATATAGAACAAACATTTCTAAACCATTTCTGTTAATTAGAGCTAAGTTATGAGTCACAATCAATAAATTTAACTCTTAAAAGTTCATGAAACAGTCTGAAAAGGTGTTGGTCTAAAGATATCCGGAGTGATAATTTGGCTTCTGAAGCACATAGAAAAACGGGAAACATCTCATTTTAACACAAATTTCATGATTAGACAGATTAGTACATTGCTGAATGCATAAGATGTCAGGATCAGTCATTTGTATTCTTTCACCAAAGGAATGTAGTCTTTATCAGTGCATGGTCGAGCAGGGTTTTACGACCGAGGTCTGGAGGTCAGTGTCCCCCCTTTTCCTAGGGTCCGTATGTTCACACACTTTAAGACACTAAATCTCAAATGGGAGATCTGGGTTGAGACGTTAATGTTTATTTAGATGGTCAGCAAATGGAGTCAGTTTGAAAGGTAATAAAACTCTGTCTCTGTTCTCCGAATTGACCAATCGTGAAGAGTCGGAGGTTTAGTCAACCTCCGGTTGGGTCACTTATTTAACCTGAAAGTGTAAACGAGTCTGGAAAGATTTATATCCTGTTTCCTGGGACCAGATAAGGAACTTTCCTGTGAGGAATGTGTGGGTTTCACACCCAGGGTTGTCTTGATTGCTACAGTCCCCCCTTCGTCACGGTGGTCCTGTCCATGGAGCATCGGGACGACGAGTAGACAACCATGAAGCAGCAGCAGCAGCAGCAGGTGTATGCAAATAGGACTGATGCGTCTCGTCATCACTATGTGAATCACTAGTACTGCTTTGAGATAAAATTAAGCATGCATTAAGCTATCAAATAAAATAGTCTTGTTGTTAGACTTTTCTCAGTTAACTACTGGTAGACTAATGTGAAAGAAAATCTCCTAATTTTTAGTATTAATGAGATTTAGAAAAGCACTCTTTAGTCTGAATGCTAACTGGATCTAAGGCTATAGCTGTTTTTCATGCTTGCTGGAGAAGTCTGAAAGTTCAATTTCAGTTTCAAAAATGGTTAAGACTTAGGTGGAAAAGAAAGGTCTGCTATAGACATATTAACCATCTGTGTATGAGCATAGTCAACCTGAATCACAAACATCAAAAGTTTACTGCACAGAGTTTCTCTTAAACTTTGTCTGTTAAACTTGGGGATGATGCTCTTATTGGTTTGACTAATTATCTGCTGTTGAGTCTGAAATTTGTCAATCTGAGTCTTAATGACAGAAATTTCAGGTTTTAATCTGTTCATGGGATATTTGACAGCTGACAAGCTGACCATATTGACAGAGGAGAGACAAATGCTAACAAAGAAAGCAGCAACTGGTATTGCAGTCATCAATGTATCACCACAGCATTTGGATATCTTATTGGAGTCATTTAGCTTTGGCTGAGTGACTTCTGCTTTCGCAGGACTCACACCTTCATGACTCCGCAGTGTTAATCTCAGTGGTTAGCTGAGTAGTCATGTTTATTCACCTTCAAAGTGGATGAAACCGATTGAGGTGGATAATAAGATCGTCGTTTCTGAGAGTGTGATTTACTCTGATTCTGCCAGTCATTCACCCCACTTTGGCGGTGTTGATGGTTTTTCCTTTGTCTGGGACAAAACCCACCGTGACGGGAGTCTGAATAACAACAGTTGGTCTCAAAGTTTACCTGGCGTTGGTCTGTGTCAGAACTGGGCCTTGGTGTGTAACTTTGACCTTTGTGAGTGTGTTGAGGTCGAAAAGGTTTTGGAGGCCTGGTTAACCACTCATTTGGAGGCTTATCGGAGCCTGAAAATACACAGTCTGAAGCTTTGTTCAGCTCCATGGGCAGTGATTTTGTCCCCATAGCCAAGAGAGTAACGGGCTCTGCTTTCTTAGCCAAAGTTTGTCGTTGTTTGGCAAAACCTTTTACAGCAAGTTCACGAAGCTGTCGGCTAGTCAAAGTGTTTGGACAAGCTAAGACGCCAAGGTGATGACTGGTGGTAGGGTGGAGGTTCTGGACGAACAGCGTTTTGAAGTTCAAGTCCTCCTCCATTTCTGGTTCATTTCGGAAACCAAAGTAAGCTTCGCGTAAGCGGTTGTAATACTGTTGGGGAGATTCTGATCTCCCTTGTTTAATAGACAGAGCAGCAGAGAGGCCTGTCTGGGTCAAATGATCAGAAAACTCTTCGATTAATGCTTGGCAGAGCAAGTCATAATTATTTCTGACATGATAAGGCTGTCGTTCAAGGAAACTGCTAACCTCTCGACTTGACGTCGCCTTAATAAGGTAGATTTTGTCATCAATGGTTGCACCTGGAAATTTCCTCAGGTAAAAGTCAATGTCTTTCAAGTAGGTGCAGGTGTCAGTAGCACCTTGGTGCTCAGGTTCAAAGCGTGCTATGATGCGAGCAATTTTGTCAAGATCCCTGTCTGAGGGAAATGGTAAGAAGCCATCATGAGGAGGAGAGTAGGACTCTTGGTTTAAGGATGACCTCTCAGGGTCAAGCAGGGTCCTGTCATGATGCTGAGAGAGATACTTAAGAGTTGGTTTGGAAGGAAGTGATGGCGCTCTCTCAGGAGGCTGATCACCTATCATTTCTTCAAGAAACGTTTGCTTCATGCGTTCTCTTTGGGCTCGACCTGACTGGAGGGAGCATCGTAACTCTCTTTGGGCATCTTCAAGTTCTTTATCTGTCTTTTCTTGCCGTTCTTGACAAAGAATTAACTGTCTTTGAGCTATCTGGAGCTGGTGCTGTAAGGTAGAAGTTTGCTTCTCCTTAGCTTCAAGAGCTTCAGCACGCACTTTGACCAGTGCTTTCAAAGCTTTTACATCTTCTGTTGCTTGCTCTAGTAGGGATTCTGACTGTATCAGATCCTCTGTGGTCTTAGCAAGCTGCTTATTCATGTCATCAAGTTCTTTCTCCTTTTTGTAAAGGTTTTCATTAAGTCTTTCAATCTTGTCTTTGAGATCAAGATTTTCTTCATGACTTATCAGTGAGGGAAGCTTTGACGCTTCACATCTGGCACTGTGTTTTTCTAAAACACTTAAAGACTTCTTAGTCTCCTCTAGCGTCTTTTTCAGAGCGCTGTTTTCATCTTTTTGCGCCTTTATCTTTGCTAAAGCGCATTCCAGCAAGTAGTCTTTATACTCAAGCTGAGAAGACATCATGACAGACATGCATCTAGTGAGCTCTTTGTCACGAAGTGTCGTGGTTAAGGCTGTTTCCAGTAAGTCAGCCATTGCATCCTCCGGATTGGAGGGTTTGGCCTTATGAATCTTAGTCATGTACTGAGGTATCAGCTGACTAATTAAGTTTGCTAACACTGTGTGTATGTCCCTCAGGGGGTCTCCCTGGCTGGACTCCTTTGTGTTAGGCATGTTTGGTTTTGGTAAAGAGGTGCAGGTGGTTGGTTGATGAGTTTGAGTTGGCTTAAAATGAAAGGAAGAAGTACAATATCAAATTAAGTGGGTTAATCGACTTAATTTATCAGTGCTTGATAAAGAGGAAGAGCCTATCTGAGTAGATCTCTAATGGAGAGAAAAATAACATAAAGTTAAATACATTTCAATGAAAATTGAAAGAAAAACAAGGTGAAATAATGTTAAATTAAATTTAACATCAGATACAGAACCATTGAATAAAGGGTTCAATTTGTCTCCGTGTTGCAGAGATCAGCAAAGCTTAAATAAACTGCCTGATGCAGTTGGATGAATTTGAAAGATCAATGAAATTGTCAATTTAAGGAATTAACTCTGAAGTTAATTCACAAATTGCAATAAATCCAAAGATTCAACTACCCAATTCATCTGAAATGTTAAAAGAAATTTCAAGTATTAATTAATTTGTTCATTAATTAATTAATCTTATGAGGAGGGTTAATACATTCATGTATTATAGGGAACAGTAAAACTGCTCAATGGTGTGATAAGTAACAACAAGATCAGGTGATTGATTCAAGGAGTTACTTTATCAATACATTATGGAGGCTCTTATAACAAAGATAAAAATCAAAAATCAATGATCAATGATTTAGAATAAGCACATCAAACTTCATCAACCAAGTCAATCACTTGAATTATGTCTGTAGAGTGTTACGCACTGACTACAGAGAGGCAGTACAGCTGGCTGATACTGCAGGCAGATAAGCGTTAGCTCAATACCAAAAGCAACCATGTGGGGCAGTATAGAGTTGGGAGAACTGCACAAGCTCAACACTAGTGGAGAAGAAGAAGAAAAGAGGAAACAGTCATCCAACTAGCCTCTTGTGGCTGTGAGGAGTTGGGAAGTCTGCAGGAAGGGGCCTTTAGGCTCTGCCTCCTTGAAGGGCCTTATCTGCTTAAGGCCAAATGGTCAATCTCTCCAATGACAACAAAGGGTTAACATTTCACAGCAGGATCGTCTGCACCCTCAAACATAGAACTTTACACCATCTGCTCAGGCAGATTGGTTCAATAAAATCATTTACAGGAACAAGGATCAAAGTGGCAAATCCTTAAACAGCAGATCCAACTGCAGACTTAAAAAAAAAAATCACAAATGTGGCGATTTGTGATCACGGATTTTGTCTGAATTCATTCAAACAACAGCCTCCCACTGTTACAGTGGTTTCCTGTGACAGGTAGTTAATCTGTCAGGGGAAAGGAGGAAATCTGAATCCCATACAGTATAGTTACTAGAACTTCGTAGCAGACTATAGAGACAAGAATCAAAGTGACAAATCCCTCAACAGCAGATTCAACTGCAAACTTAAAAATCACAAATGCGGCGATTTGTGAACACAAATTTTGTCTGAATTCACTCAAACAACAACCTCCCACTGTTACAGTGGTTTCCTGTGACAGGTAGCTAATCTGTCAGGGGAAAGGAGGAAATCTGAATCCCATATAGTTACTAGAACCTCGTAGCAGACTACAGAGACTTCAGGGGCTTGAAACCACAGCTCGGAGCATCGCGAACACTGGGTTCAGCCAAAGGCCTTAAATACAAGCGTACGGCGACGCCACAATCGTGCACTTAAATATTGGACAGTCTAGACAGAGCAGAGGAGTCAGTCTCACTGCTACTCAGAACAACATTTCACGCTGTCCAGCTCAAACACAGACTACAGGCATGTAGTACAAGAGTGTGTGAAACACAGAGCATAAAGGTTTTATGCATAGATCATGAAAACATCAGAACTTAGTCAAGCAACTTCAGCAAGCATAGCATTGATTGTGATTAAGTCTAAAACAGCCTGAAAATAAGTTTCTCTCATCAATTTGGAAGGCTAAGTTTTAGGTTGTCTGTTAGTATCCAGAAGTTTTGTTTGAAACGCCTCACACGGGGCACCAAAATATATGTAGTGATTTGAAATGAGCCTCATACGGTCGCACCAAAATATATGTAGCGATTTGAAATGAGCCTCACAAGGCCGCACCAAAATAATACTTGGCGATTGGAATTTATAATAAATGTCTGAAGATTAATAATCTCAAATTATGACATTTATGCACTCGTTGAAAGGGGCACCACCCACCCTTAATGGTGGGAAAATAAAGAAAACAAAAGTTTAATTCAGAAATCAAACATCAAGTCAGTTTTAATTAATCAGTCTTAATTAATCAGTCTTATATCTTAAGTCGAAATTCTAATTTCAGGGACTCCACTTCTGGAAGAACACTAACAGACAGGAACTTAGAAAAATAATGATCTGTTTATTACAGGATAATGATGGTACAACATACATGCAATAAATGATGATAAGATAATGAGGATAAAATAATAATAGGTGAATAAATAAAGATTCTGAGTCAGGCTAGGAGCACTAAAGTTAATGATAGTGAGTGAATATGCGCTAACATATTAACCTACACTAACTTTAGTGTCGAGATAAACTCGGATGTGGATTTGGAGGAATCTAAGATTACCAGAATAAGAGGATATCTGAGTTGAACGCAGGAGACAGCACCAGCCCTCTTTAGAGCTCTGGAGGTTTGCATACTTAAGTGAGACTGGTCCTTGGAGAAGATGGAGCAGGTTCCGAAGGTCCGGGCTACTGGCGGTTCGAGCGGTTCAGCTCAGAAGACGACTGAAGTCAGCCGAAGGATGAGCCAGGAGTTGCAGCACTCAGGCCCGAAGCAAAAACCAGCGCCTGTGGATCCTGTGGATGCTCGTTTGGGTACTTCTTTAGTCTCACTCAAAAACTCTGGCACAGAGGATGACCTGGGCCTGTTGGATTGCGTTCGGAGGTGACTTTGAAATCACGCAGAAAACTCAGAAAAACGAGGCTCGAAGAGCAGAGAAAACTTTCAAAAATGGCTTCGCGAAATTAAAGAAAATCAATCAAAGGCTTAATCTTGAATTGCTATGTGCACAAAAAGTTGAAGTTTCAAAACTTGAACTAAGACGATGTTAAAGAAAAATCAACGTGAATCAACACGTGGCGTAAAACTTAGAAGACTAAGAAAAAGTTCTAAGAGAAAACAAAGAAACGCACCACAGAAGGGTGTGGGCAGAAGAGAAGGGGCATAAGAGCCGGGGACAAGAGAGTCAGCAGAAGAGCAGAAGCATAAGAGAGATAAGAGGAGTAAGAGTGAAGAGAGTAAGAGAGTGAGCAACCCGACTTCACTGGTTTTATCTTCTCACACTGGGGGTGGCTCCGGCGTGTGTGTGAGGAGACAGAGGAGGGGTCGTGTGGTCTTTGATTATTTGATCTAACTTATTCTTTTGGCTGGCAAAAGAGTCAGATCTGATACTCACTCACTATGATTAATATCATTGAATGTTTGGTTTCATGATAAATAATTTGATACTAAACACATATGAATGAAGTGTAGGATCACATCAAACATTCTCATTATGTTTTAAGTATCACATTGAACATGCTAAATTACTCTGAAATGAAACAGATAGTAACACATGGAAACTGTGAACAACAAAAGAGTAAATACATGTGAATGAACGTCATCATGATTAATAATGGATTCTAAATACTCACATTAAGGTTATTCAATGACATTATAACCACCTAATGGTTAAAAATACTAAATAAACGATTAAAATATAGAACAAACATTTCTAAACCATTTCTGTTAATTAGAGCTAAGTTATGAGTCACAATCAATAAATTTAACTCTTAAAAGTTCATGAAACAGTCTGAAAAGCTGTTGGTCTAAAGATATCCGGAGTGATAATTTGGCTTCTGAAGCACATAGAAAAACGGGAAACATCTCATTTTAACACAAATTTCATGATTAGACAGATTAGTACATTGCTGAATGCATAAGATGTCAGGATCAGTCATTTGTATTCTTTCACCAAAGGAATGTAGTCTTTATCAGTGCATGGTCGAGCAGGGTTTTACGACCGAGGTCTGGAGGTCAGTGTCCCCCCTTTTCCTAGGGTCCGTATGTTCACACACTTTAAGACACTAAATCTCAAATGGGAGATCTGGGTTGAGACGTTAATGTTTATTTAGATGGTCAGCAAATGGAGTCAGTTTGAAAGGTAATAAAACTCTGTCTCTGTTCTCCGAATTGACCAATCGTGAAGAGTCGGAGGTTTAGTCAACCTCCGGTTGGGTCACTTATTTAACCTGAAAGTGTAAACGAGTCTGGAAAGATTTATATCCTGTTTCCTGGGACCAGATAAGGAACTTTCCTGTGAGGAATGTGTGGGTTTCACACCCAGGGTTGTCTTGATTGCTACACAATATAACAAAGTTTTTTTTTTTTCTGGTGATAGCAAAGACTGCGTTTTAGCCGACCTCAACGCTAACTTTTAAAATTGTCCCCCAGATTGGGAAATTTCGGAAATGCCACATTGTCAACAGCAAGTCAGGGTTTTCAATGAAAATGCTGATGACACGCTCCATTTTGTGCATGCACATTAAAAGTGGGAAAATTAAACCGCCATGCGCAAATCGTAAAAAGTGTAATGCGCATGCGCAAAGTGGAGTGTACCAAAAGTGTTTTCATTTAAAACCCGGGCTTGCTGTTGACAAATGTGGCTGCATTGTTCAGAAATATCCTAATTTTGAGGGCATTTTTAAAAGTGACCATTTGAGGTTGGCTAAAACGTTGTTTCAGTTATCAGGAGAAAAGGAAATTTGATATATCGAGATAGTAAATGGTTATCACAAGATTATAGAGCATAAAAAAATCCATGGCCGTTCTCGTCTTCTGTACCGTTCATTTGTTTCTAGAGAAGATAAAGTGACCCTAAAATGTCTGTGGAGCGATCACTTTGAAATGCTCCCTCTCTGAAGTGGCGTCCCCCAGGGGTCTATCTTGGATCCCCTCTTATTTAGTCTGCAACCAGCCAGTCAAAACCATCTTTCAACGTGAAAACCAACAAAAAAGCTGATCCAGGAGGGAGGTTTGTTATCTCATGATAACGAGATAAGTCGTTATCATGAGATAACGGTGCATTAAAAAAAAAAAAATCCCTGGCCGTTTTCGTCTTCTGTACAAAAACCTTTTAATAAACGAGGAAAATGAAGCACAATAAGTCATTATTTTTGTGAATTGTATTCTTTTATACGTTCATGTTATTTTACACGTGATGGAGGATTCAGTTACATTTTAAAATCATTAGTCTCTGCATTAACAAAGTCGTAACTGAGTTACATTATTTTTTTTTTACCAAAAGAAACTTTTTTTCTTTGAACTCACGAGTATAAAGTGCGGCAGTGAAGAGACAAAAGTCCAGAATCAGAGTGCAAGAATGTCGTCCGTGTGCATCTCGAGAGTTTTCTTCTCGTCTTTGTCCGTCAGTACTTCGTTCACAGGAAGGTTTGTCAGTCCCAGTCTTCACCCCGGAGCAGCAGAGGGAAGCAGAGTGAAAACAGGAGTTCCTCTGAAGAGGACCGGTCAGAGTTACTCAGAAAAAACACACTGTAGTAAAATCCAAAGGCAGCTTCAGCAACGTCAGTGATTGTCGTGTAAATGAAGAAAAAGATGTTTCTATGGTAACAAAGTGGTTAACACAAGTACAAAAAGTGACGTCCCTTTTTTAAACACTGTAGGTTTAGTTCTCACACGTGTGACTCAGGAGTTAAAGGACTATTCTGTCATTTTTACACCTCGACTTTCATGCTATGAGAGAAACTGCAGGTTCATGAAGCAGAGAAGAAGAGCTACAGCCGCCTCGACAGATCCGACTTCAGGTTATAAATACAGGTTTAAGTTGCACTTATATTTAACGCACCGTAGGCACACAACAAGAAAAGATAGGACCAATAAACACAGAGTTAGATCAGCAGGTCCCTCCTCCTGCATGATGAAGCTGCAGTGGAGTCTGGTGGTTCCTCAGAGAACCTCTAATGGTCTCAAAGCAGATGTGGCGACAACAGTGAGCGCTCACGATAGACACAGTTTAAAAATCACAGAATAACCCTTTAAAGACGATTGAGCCACAAGGTGAGGTATGAAACGAGCCATAAACTGAGATGAAACTGAGACTGAGCGGGTTTGTTTTTTTTCAGCAAAATCCTGATCCAGAACCTGATCTTTAAGAGGGTCCCTTTCTGTATCCAACCTCAAGTTTCTCACAAAAGTCAGTGCTCTTAAAAATATCTGAAATCCTGGTTTTGTTAAATGTGCCGGACGAAAACCATCAGCTTCTCTAGGATCATAAAAACAGGATTTCTTCAGGGATCAGCGTCCAAACACACACGCACGGACGAAAATGGCGTTAAAGTAAAACCGAGAAGTTTCAGTCAGTTTGAAGATGTTTTTCCCTTTAGGTTGAGGTAGGAGATCAGTCTCAGATCTGCTCATACGGACTCTGCTGGCCTCGTAGTCTGGGGTTTTTGTTGTGTAATGGTTGTTGTTGTGGCTCCTTTCAGTAACACGCTGTACAGCAGAGAGATAACAGCAGAACATTTCCAGAGTGGAACTAAAGCACGGCGGTGATTCATCAGTTTTACAGAGAGGAAGGTCGCACACACACACGAGCACACAGAGAGAGAGAGAGACACGGTTCTGACCCACATTAGAGTAATCTGTGACCCCCTTACAGAGTCCCCTCAGAGAACCAGGACCCTCTGACCGGGCCTCGTCTGTGTTGAAGTGCAGTGTTTGTCGTATCCCTTGTCGAGCCGGCTGATCGTACCTCTACCTGGCGCTGGGTCGGCCCTGTCGCTGCTGGGACGTCTTGGTTTGGTGTTCGGACAGCCACTGGTGACAGATGTTCTGCATCACAGAGTCCTGGGCGCTCTCCGCCGCCTGAAGGACCTCCTGGACCAGCGGGCGCGCTCTGCTCGACTCGAGCTTTACCGCCAGGAGGTACGCAGGGCGGAGTTTGCTGCACAGCAGGTAGGCCTTAATCTGCAGGTGTGACGAGAGACAGACCATCGATTAGTCTGATTTTACAGAAACACCTTCACAGAGTTCATGTTTCCGCTTTCTAATTTTAACAATAAGGTGATTATCCAAACTCCTAAATAAATCAATCAATAAGTGCAGAATGTCTTTGTCTTCCTTCAGCAGTTTCATCTTCACGTGTTCCCCCTGAAGAACAGTTTTTATTGTCTTTTATTTTCTCTGACAGCCTCTGAAGACGTGCAGATAAAAACACAACAGGGTTAAACCAGGAGGATTTACGGAAAAGGTTTAAAGATTAAAAAGTTTGTTAATTAATTATTAATATTGAATGTTGTTGTTCTTATCATTATTATTGATATTATTCTTTTATTATAATTTCCATTTGCTTGTCTGACAATTGTAATATTTTTTATCATTAAAATGTTTTTTTTTTTGTTTTTTTTTCTTCTCCCTTTTTCCTTTTTCTAATTTTTTTCTTAATTATTACATTTATTTAAGTTCTTAATATTAGGATCCTTATTGTTATAACTGCATTTTTGCACTCTTTGTCTTGTCTGTGATGCTGCTGTGACAAAAAAATTTCCCCCATGGGGGATCAATAAAGGAATATTCTATTCTATTCTATTATTATTCATACACGCCACACACACACACACACACACACACACACACACACACACACACACACACAAAACCACAAATGCTGTTGTTTGTTGTCTGTCTTGCATTGTCACTGTAATGCCGTATTGCACAATTAAATTTTAAAAAATAATTTTAAAAAATAAATAAATAAAATTAAGATTAAAAAAGTTGATTATTTTTATTATTTCTGGTCATTTTCAGATCAATAAAACGACATGATCGCCTCATCCTGCAGTTTTCTCAGTACCTTGGTCTCTGTGCTTTTGGTCTCCAGGATGAGGCTCTCCACCTCCTTGGCCTGAAGCAGAGACAACATGAAAACATGGAGGCAGCGATCAGGTGATCATCTTTATCCTCACATCTCTAAATAAAAGTGTTTTTCACTCACATCAGCAGGTCCTTTATCGGCCACAGACACACAGCTGAGGATGAGGGCGTCGCAGTCGTTTTTCGTCGCCGTGCCCGATTCGCCGACACATTTGAGGAGCTGCCGTACGGCGCCGAACTGTTTGTGCCGGACGAGCCTCTGACCGGCTCGCACGTACACGGCCTGAGCCTCCAACTGGAAGTCCTGGGAACAAATTTTAATAGCTTTCACGTGTCGTGGTTTCAAGTTTTTGTTCAAAGTCAGCGAGTGTCAACATCTCCTCTTACCTGTATGACTCTGTACGCGATACCAAACCCCTCCTCTATGTTTTTACCTCCCAGCATCACCTGCAAAGATACAAACCAGATCATGACTGAAACGACGATCACCTCATGTCTGTAATTTAATCTGAAATTTAATCTGAGACCCCTCGAACCTTGCAGGCCACCTCCACTTTGACGGGGTTTCCTTCGAACAGTGTCGGTGGCGAGCTGGATCCAGGGGTCTTGCTGGTTGGCGTGCTGTTCTGTTGAGTCTTGGAGGAACCGGCGGTCTCACAGCGGTGGAGGAACCGCGTCACCTCCAGCTGGAGCTCGATGGTGTTCATGTGTCTGATGAGAAACAGCAGGAGGGGTCTGAGCTTTAAAGAGAGAAACCAGAACAGACTCGTGAGGGTTCGAGGCGGCGTTCGCTCACCTGGACACGTCACTGGATGACATCATCTTCCTGAAGGAGTTGACCTGCGACCTCCTCCTCCCGGAGCCCCGCCCCTGCTGCTCCTGCAGGTACGTCCTCAGGTGCTCTTTGGCTCGGACTAACCAGCGCTGCGCAGAGTCGACAGAACGGTCAACATGTGACCTCTGACAGGTCAAAGGTCACTTCAGCTAACAGAGAGAGACGTACCTGCTGTTCGCCGAGCTGAAGATACGAACCGGCGCCGTGTGTGAAGAAGCGGATGCAGGTCATGGCGGCTCTGACATGATCCTGAAAGAAATATGAGATAATCTGATCAGATTATAATCTCAGCGACAGTCTGACTTTGACACGGAGACGAGATCTGACCATCATGAACTGCTGGATCTGATAGAGCGTGTTGAAGCGTCCTCGCCGCTGCAGGAACTGGCAGGAAGCGATGAGGTAGCGGCTGCAGGTTTCCAGAGTGGGGTCGAGTTTTTCCAGGATCCCCTGCAGCGCGCCGAGGTTCCCGCGCTGAAGACTGGGCTGCAACACGCCTTCAAGAAAGACCTCATCTGGACAGTCCTGGACCAGGATCAGAGAGAGAAACACGCGTCAAACATCAGGAGAGTGAAACACCTGCTGGACATGCCGCTCTCTGATCAAGTTTAAGACTTAAGAGAAGGTGCAGCTGCTGTTTTAAACCTTTAAGGCGGTTTGATCGTCTTTCTTAGACCCAAACAGAGACTCAGCTGCAACATTTACTCAAATACAGAGAAGCGGGTCTGAAAGAAAGAGGCCCGGGTCGGTTTAGGAGCCCTGAGATTTCTAATCAGATCCTAAATCGAGATGTTTGATCATCTAATTTAAAAATTACTGCAGAAAAAACTGAGATTCCTCTTTTCGGACGTTCACCGGAGTCCTTTAATGCACCATTTTCTGTCCTCACCTTGTCCAGCAGGTACGTCAGAGCCTCGGTCATGCAGTCTTTGCGCATGTAGTAGCTGATCAGCGCCAGGTGGGTGCCGTACGAGTTCAGGTAGTGCAGACACTCCTGGTGGAGGTGGACGCTCTGAGTCGGGGTCTCCGGTCGATCCAGAGGACCTGCCTCATACAGGGTGTCATCCAGCTCCCACAGAGACGCCAAGATGTCCTCACTGAAAGGCTGACACACACACACACAGACACACACAGACACACACAGACAGAGGACATGGTCACAGACAGGTACCCCCTTTGTTTCAGGCCTTTAAAACTCAATAAAAACCATCATTCTGGTCTCGGTTTTGTTTGTTTTTCAGGATGACTTTGTCTCGTCTTCGTCCCTTTGACCTTAAATTATCAGACGACCCAGCCTGATGGATCAGGGTGACTTATAAAGTCAGGCCTCATGGAGCTTTAACCCACATAATTAAGACTCTATTTTAATTCAATCACTGAGATAATCGGAGTCATAAATCGGGAATTATCCGAACATGATTCAGCGCAGAGGTGACTGACCGATAACGGCGCTCTTATCTGTAAGGTGACTGTAAAGTGACCCTGAGCCACTTCCACATGTTGTAAACAAAGCTCTCCCCGTAAGGAAACTCCCATTAATGCTCGCCAATAGAAACCACACGAGCGCCTCACACCCCCGACACACAACAATGCACGGGAGATTCCAGAGGTGTCATGAACCGGAGCTAAAGGGGGGAGACATTCTGTCCTCACCCGGGTGCAGAGAGTGAACTTGAAGTCTGCTGTACGGCTATAATTACCCCGGACAATACAGAGTGATATAAGAGAGAGGGGGAGGGGCTTCATTCAACAGGTTTTAATACAGAAATACGGACTGATGAGTCCTTCAGGGTCTGCGATTATAAAGATGTGGGGTCAGGGTCACGGGTTTGAAATGTTTGCTGACACATCAGGATGAGGTCCACCGTGAAACAACCTCTGAAACAACAACACACCAGGGTCAGAAAACATGAGGCTGTCCGGGCTGTTAGTGGTGCAACTCTGCCTCTTGTGGCCAAAGTGAGTACTACAACAACAAACTGAAAAATGAGCCGTTTTAATTTTCACTTTTGGAGAAAGAAACTAAGAGACTTTTTACAAATTAATAAAAACTTAATAAAAATCTTTTCCATCTGTCGTTGTTTATATCATCCTCTCTTCTTCTTCATCATCATCATCCTCTGAAAGGTCTCCATGAAAACTGCTGATTGATTGTTCGTACTTTATAAATCAGGGATTTATGCGCTCTTATGAGGTGCTCACTCCAAGCGAGAGTAGTGCTGCATTTAAGCAAATGAATTAAGGCAATGCAAAGACGTGATTAAACTATTACTTCTACTACTCTGAGGCGGCGCGAATGACGAGAATTGGGAGTGAGCAGAAAGTGTCTAAATTTGAGCAGATATTCGTGTCGCGACAACTGATGAAGTATGAGGGTCGGCAGATGACGTTAAGGGGCGTTAACACCGAGCAGCGTAAAATCATCCACTCGCTTAATTCGGCCAAATCAAGACACGTGAATGAACAGTATTTACTCGCTTCATTTGCGCGTCAACGGTGATTTCAACAGTTATCCCTGCCAATTTAATCGGCGGGATCAAGTGATAGACAAAGTTTTTTGTTTTTTTTTACAATTTACCAGGTAATCTGACCTCCTCATTCAGGCGAGAACCTTTTTATTCCAGTTTCTGTAATTGAAAGAAAAGGTTACGACGTGAATAGATGAGACATTTTCAGCTCCTATGGCGTCAATCCAGTTCCAAAATCCACGCGCTTAATAACACCTCCCTCCCCCTCCCCCTCCCTCTCTCTCTCTTCTCTTGTAAAGCCCTCACTATCTCTTTGAATCAAGCTCGCGCTTGTAAACTCCCGCCTAATCGCGTCATTCACACGGCCAGAGTAGAAGGAGCGTCTGATCGCGTCTTTGCGTTGAATTAACATGTAATTCAATCACACGAATGATTTTATTTATCATGCTTGGTGTGTGGAGACAGTCACACAGACTCGTGTTTATGTTAGTTAAATATTTAATGTGTGTACCATTGTTGTGTTTAATGTTTGATGTCTGTACATAAAGAGGAGAGCGTGCGATCAGCTGACCCGTAAAACTGACTCTGAGTCCAGTCAGCGATGAGAAGAAAAGGCTGCATCAAAACATTCACGTCTGTGTACTGATGTATTAAAGATGTGAACGCTGAGCCTCTTCTGCTCATGCGACGCCACCGTGTAATGTCATGTGACGTGTGTGCAGTAGTCGCGTTACCGTGGTCAGAGTGGGATGCACGTTCTCCAGGTGCTGGATGATCTCCTGCAGCAGTAAAGGACCCAGGTTGAGCTGGTTTCGGTCCACCGGGGCCTTCAGGCAGCGAGCGAACTTCTCTCGAGCTCCTGAGAGGTTCCCGAATTTCAGAGACGCCTGTCCCCACGCCTGCCACACGGCGCCGGGGTCCAGACCGCTCTTTGTGGACACCTGGGACAGCAGGGACACAGACAAACAGTGTTGTACTGTACAGTCTTGATTTGAAGGTTTTAGAGGCTTGTAGGTTTTTTTGTCTCACCTCCACTGCCAGCTGGTAATACTCGGCCTCCAACAGCTGATTTCGGAGACGCGTGACAGCAGGAGTCTCCAGGATGTCGTCCAGAGAGGGAATGTACTTGTAGTTGGCCGTCACCAGGATTTTCAGCACGTCGACTTTACTGATGTAACTGGAAACACAGAGACACCAGACAGAAGAAGAAGAAGAAGAAGACTGTTAGAGTTCAACGTGATTCACGTGGCGTCCTCTACAGACATGTTACACACGTCTCACCTGTCACACAGGGCGAGGTCCTGATTGCGACCCACTTTGACGAACATCAGTTTGGCGCTGAAGAGCAGCTGCCGCATGATGTCGGTGAGGAGGCAGGCGTCCACCTCGGGGTTGGTGAGTTTACGGGACAGAGCGCGGCAGTGGCCGATGAGCTGATGACCGCAGGCTTTCTGGTCGCTGTGCAGAGATAAGACGGCCACGCACAGGTACGCACTGGGAGCCTGGAGGGGTCAAGATGAACAAGTTAACATGGCGGAGGAACCAGGGTTGGAAAATCAGAAAAACTTGTCCGTGCATGATTAAGAGTCGCACCTGCTCGTAGTAGAACTCGCCCCGCAGCAGCTGGTTCTCTGCAGAGTTTGTGCTGAGTGTGATCTTCTGTTGAACCACTTCAGGGAGATGAAACATCCCGTCCAGAGCGTCCTCGCTGACCGCAGGACTTCCAGCGACTGAGCAACGAAAGGAGAGAGAGAGAAGGCTGCGTGAAAAACCTGAACTACAGGAGGAGGAGGAGGAGGAGGAGGAGGAGGAGGAGGAGGAGGAGGAGGAGAAGGAGGAGAAGAAGAAGAAGAAGAGGAAAGAAGAAGGAGGAGGAGAAGAAGAGGAAAGAAGAAGGAGGAGGAGGAGGAGGAGGAGAAGGAGGAGAAGGGGTAGAAGAAGAAGGAGGAGGAGGAGAAGAAGAAGAAGAAGAAGAAGGAGGAGGAGGAGGAGGAGGAGGAGGAGGAGGAGGAGAAGTAGAAGAAGAAGAAGGAGGAGGAGGAGGAGGAGGAGAAGAAGAAGAAGAAGGAGGAGGAGAAGAAGAAGAAGAAGAAGAAGAAGAAGAAGAAGAAGAAGGAGAAGAAGGAGAAGAAGAAGGAGGAGAAGAAGGAGAAGAAGGAGAAGAAGAAGGAGGAGGAGGAGAAGAAGAAGAAGAAGAAGAAGAAGAAGGAGAAGAAGAAGGAGGAGGAGAAGAAGTAGGAGGAGGAGAAGAAGAAGGAGGAGAAGAAGAAGGAGGAGAAGAAGTAGGAGGAGGAGAAGAAGAAGGAGGAGGAGGAGGAGGAGGAGGAGAAGAAGAAGAAGGAGGAGAAGAAGAAGGAGGAGGAGGAGGAGGAGGAGAAGAAGAAGAAGGAGGAGAAGAAGTCTTTTTTTTATCCACTAAAACTGAAAAACTTCCTCCTAAATTTACCTTCAGCTGGTTCCAGTTCATCATCAGAGCTGTAAAAGGGAAACAGAAACATTTACTTTAAGTGTTAAAGTTACAGACACGGTTACTCAAAGACTTCCTGTTGGTTTTCAAAGAGGAGAGATTTTTATTCAACACCCAAATTAAACTGGATTTTCACTTTTTAGAGACACGGCCTCCTCATAAATCTTCTCTATCGAGTAAACGTTAAAACAAAACCCGCTCCAGACTCGTACTCGGGGTGGAAGAAGGCGTAACACTGGTCACAGACTCGGACTTCCTCTCCAGGACATCCCTCGACGGGCATCTTGTGCTCCGAACACGCCTGACAAACCAGGCGACCACAGCGCCGACAATGATGGCGTCTGTTGAACTGCGAGAAAAACACAGACACTCAGTCGGACGGTTTCTCTGAGACGTCCTGATCTCTTCTCACTCTCACACTCACCATGGTGAACCTCTCGTGCAGACAGACCATGCACACGTGCTGCTGCGTGTCCGGGACCCAGTCTTTGCGGGCTGGAGGTTGTTCAGGAGGCTGGAACTTGGCGGACGATCGTTGTTTCCTCCCTGCAGAGACGCGGTCCCTGTCCCTGTCCGCGCTGGTGTTGGAGGGCGTGTGTGATGGCGTGCTGCCTGAACACGAGAGTCACGAAGAGTCAAAGTTTCATTAAACTTTCAGAAACATGTGAAGGATTCAGAGCGGCGCCGTCGCCTGGAGGACCTCGGTTTGAGTCTCACCTGAAGATGCTGTCGGAGATTCGATCTGAGAGAATAAAGCGGAGTTCTCCTGAGCGGGACACTGCAGCAGAGCGTCCTGGAGACCGCCGAGAGAGTCTGCAAAACAAGCAGCCATGTGTCAATCTACAACTGTGCTTCAAAGTAAAAGCCTGTATGCTTTTATTCTGAAATTCTGCCTGACGTCACATGAACATTCACTGACCGGATCGAGACCACCTCCGCGGGGCGCAGGAGAAGTCCAGAGCCTTACAGGCGTAATCTGACAGGAGCTTATCGATGTCCTCCGCACCAAAACCGGCCTCCTGACCAATCAGGAGGCTCCGCAGGGTTCGCACCGCCATGTCCGCCCAGTCCACCTTCAGGTTCATCAGCAGCTGCTCCAGCATCAGCAGCGGCTCAGACAGTAGAGGGAAGTAATCCTGCCGCGCCGCAGGAGGAAGAGTCAGCAACACCTGAAGGAGAAGAAACACGAGTTTGAAAACGGTCTGAAACTCGAACTCAGACCAGTGCGCATTTCCTGGACTACATACAAACCTTGGAGCCCAGGTGGAGGGCGTGGATGTGCCGTCGGCGTGCCGGAGAAACCTGCCTCTGGAAATGCAGAGTGAGGTAATCAGCCAGGAAGTGACACGCTGCCAATCCGGGGCGGCGATCTAGAGCTCGTTCACAGACGTCCAGGCCGACGGCGAAATCTGAGACGGCCTCCAGCAACTGAAACAAGAGTTTATATATTCATGTGTTTATTTGGTAAAAGAGACGTGAACACGGGGACGAAAATCTGCAACAGGAGAGAAAAGAAATGTGCAGAAAACATAGAGGTATTTACATTTCTAATATTGCACTAGAGTTGAATCAGTAAAGAGACGTGTCTAATCTGGTCCTGAGCCCAAATCTGCAGATCTGGATCATATAAATCCAGCAGGAAGACTCCAGGACCCAGACGACTCATCACTATAAAAAGATCTAGATTGGTTTTAGTCTGGACCACATGTTGAGTCCCTCTGTACCTGGAAAGCCTCGTCCATCTGTCCTTTCTCCAGCAGGTGAAGCAGATGCTCGGTCTGCAGCTGCAGCCTCAGCTGCTCAGAAACGGGATAGAGGTCGACCCAGCGAGCGCAGAGGTCAAACTCCTGCGGGGAACAACGTCGTCAACATCAAACCGATGAATTAAAATAAAAACGGTTTATTGTCTGTAAGTGAGGTGTACAAACTTTAGCCTCCATCATCTTCAACAACAAGGACTCGGAGTTTGTCTTTGACTCGGTCCTCAGCTCCTGCCAGGTAACCCAGGGCAACGGAGGCTGCAGAGTCAGCATCTGTGAGGAGGAAAGACAAACGCCGTTTAGTCAGAGAGGAAAATCAGACAAAGAGAGGAGAGAAAGAGTTCCTCAGGAAAACTAAAGTCATGCTCCTTTATTTAAATATCTAAGTGTTCAAATGGAGTTCAAGTTCATTTTAAGACTTTTTTCCTTTCGTTTCCTCTCAGATCAGAGGAAACTCGGATCTTACCCAGTGGTAGATGTCCAGCTCCTTCTTCTTCATCTCCAGCTCCGTCCTCAGTGAGCTCTCCGTGTCCGGGTCATTCAGACAGAACTCCAGCAGCTCCAGACAGGAAGACAGAGGCCAGCGCTCCAGAGCCTGGAGAGCGACGCGGCCTCGCAGGTTAGCGTCCTGGACTCTGAAGAGCTGACCGATACCGTTGTCTCCGTCTGAAGGTCGAGAAACAACAAAAAACTCAAAACCACAGCGAGTCAGATTCAGATTAAACCGAATCTCTTTATTCTTACCTTCTAGGGCGGCGCAGGCCAGCAGGCGGTCCCTGAGCGCCCCCTCCTGGCTGCAGCCCTGCCCGTACAGCTCCAGCAGACTGAGGGCCCGGCACAGGTCTTTGGAGGACAGAGATTTCTGGAAGGCTTCAGCCGCCACAGCCTGAGACACTTCTGCTTGAGGTCCAGACAGCAGGAGACTGACCAGAGGTTTCCCACAAACCACCGCCCCTAACCCCTCCTCCCCCTCGCCGCCCAGAGAGCCCAGCACCGGTTCCGCCATGGCGTGGAGGTACGCACGCAGGATTGGGAAGTCTTTCAGGAGGAGGTCTGCTTCTTTAGAGATCTGCTCCCCGTCTAAAACCGCCTCCTTACGGCCGCTACGGAAATAACCGGACCACCCCGAGGGCTGAGTCCGGGCCGCTTCCCCTTTGCACGCGCTCAGACAGGCGAGCGTGGCGAGTAACGGGGAGCGAGACTTCAGGAAGGACAGAGCTGATGGTGTGAGGAGGAAGGAGTTCGAGGAAGACGACAAGGATGAGGAGGAGGACGAGTGAGACAGTGGAGAGGTGGAGAGGTTGGTGGGGGAGGTGGAGAGGGCGGAGCTGTCCTCCGCAGCAGACGTCTCAGACTCGGAGCTCACGTCCGAGTGAGACTCTGCGAGTCCCAGAGTGGACATGTGCTCCGGAGCGTGCTGCTGGAGCAGGACGGACAGACTGGAGACTCCAAACGTGCCGTCGTCTGTTTTAGTCGGACCGGCGTCTCCGTCGTCGCCCGGACAGGACGTCCAGACAGGAAGAGTCTCACAGCAGCGCTGGACGATCACCTGCTGGACGCTCAGACGCAGACCCTCCTGCTGCAGCAAAGACAGGACCCTAAAGGAAGACAAGAACAGCAAAGACAGGACCCTGAGAGGAGGACAAATACAGCAAAGACAGGACCCTAAAGGAGGACAAGAACGAGACTGTTAACCACGAGGAAAAACACAAAATCCCTGCATCTGGAAACCCCGAAAAGTCAACTGTGTCTCTGATTGGTCAGTCTGGACAGGAGTCTTCATGCATACCTGTCCGGAGCCACCTGTCTGTCAAAGAGCAGGTGGGACAGAAGCTGAAACGGGGACTGGAGCAACACCAGCAGAGGGTTCCCGAGTTTGACCTCGCTGTTCTGGTCTGAGAGGAACCAGAGAAGAAGAAGATAAAAATGGACATTTACGAACTTCTGAGGATGAATTTAGAGGGATGAGGAGAGTTTCAAAGACGATGTTTCTGTCTCTCACCTTCTGAGCTCAGACTCCGCACCAGCACAGACGCCAGCGTGTTGATGTAGTCCAAGAAACTGCGCACGTAATCTGGTCTGGCGAGGTCTCCGTCGGGCTCAAAGGGGCAGAGCTGGTCCAGAGAGCGGAGCAGCTGCTTCATACTGGAGCGCACAGGGTGAGAGTCCAGCTCGGCCGGTTTCAGACTGGCCTGTTCGCCCAGCAGAGCCAGGAGAGCGCTGCCCACTCTGCCCTCTGTGGGAGGAGAGACACACATCCTGAACAATCCTTTAAAGTCCAGCTGAAGGCACTAAAACCTCCTGCTGATCCGGTTCAGAACATCTAAGCAGCTTCAGTTTCTGTTCAAACCTGCTCCGTCTGTGGCGCCGCTCAGGATGCTCAGAGTCGTCTCCAAACGCTGAGCGAGACCGAGCCGAGCAGCGATGCACTCTTCGGTCAGAGACGGGTGACAGCAGAGGAGGACGTCCTGGACGCAGCAACCGAAGGGACTGGCGAATACTTGGTCTTCAACGACAGCTTCTGTGGACGAGAGAAGACCTGGTGTGAGAAGATCGCTTCACAAACTTTGAGTTAAGACGGACAGAGACGACGAGGAAAGAGTTCAGACTCACCGGCTTTGACAGAACCTTTATTAGAGACCGAGTGATTCAGGATCTTGTTGATCTGTTGTAACACCAGAGGAAATCCACAGATCCCCTCAGAATGAGGAACCTTTGAGTCGACTCCGACTCCTGGGGGGGCAGATTAAAATGTAACACATGAAACTGAAGCTCAACGTTTTAAAACTTCATAAAAGACTCGATCTAAAAGGTGGGGTAGGCAGGATCTGAGGAAGTGTCAGTTTTCCCCTTAGCCCCGCCCACAAACAGACTCTCCTGCTCGCTCGTATCGTTTCAATTAAATTCAGATATAATGCAGATAAGTCATTACAAACGAGGCCCAGTCAACTTGAAAGTCAAAATGTTTGCAGGACTTCTACAACGAGGATAAAGTGACATAGTCCAGGACCCGAGGGAGGACAGTTTAGCGATGGCGCTACAACACGCTACAGCAGGTCCGTTTGACAAGAAACACTTCTGTTACAGACACTTGTCTTACTTTGTTAAAGCGGTTTACCTGTCCAGCAGAAAGGTTACAGGGTCACCAAGATCCCCAAGCGTCCCCCATCGTTTATGTTGACCCGGCTTTTTAGCTCTTGTCCGGTCTACCTCCGTTTTAAGCGCCCGTTATTCCTCCAGAGTCTCCGGGATTTACTTTGTTTTCTTGCTTGTGTCGGCAGTCGTGGCCAAAGGAGGATTCAGACAGTTTTCCGAACTTTCTGGTTGGTTTCTACTGTCCGATATTGTAGCACGCTAACTTTGTTTGGGCTCCTGAACGACACGGGGGAGCAGTGTTTTCTTGCTGACTGTTTTCTTGTTGACTGTTTTTTGTTGACTGATTTTTGTTGACTGTTTTGGTGTTGACCATTTTCCTGTTTACCGGTTTGGTGTTGATTGTTATTTGCTGACTGTTTTCTTGTTGACTGTTTTCTTGCTGACTGTTTATGTTTGAGTCTTTTCTTGCTTGTGTCGGCAGTCGTGGCCAAAGGAGGATTCAGACAATTTTCCGAACTTTCTGGTTGGTTTCTACTGTCCGATATTGTAGCACGCTAACTTTGTTTGGGCTCCTGAACGACACGGGGGAGCAGCGTCTGCCTCACAACCAATCAGGTCATGGAGGCAGAGAACGGCTTTGTTTACAGTCACAAAGAGCGGACCGCTCAAAAAATTTTTAAATGTTGACGACACAGACATAAGATCAAAGGAGCATTAGGGCCACATTAGGAAAAAAAAACTAAGACTCCAAGATTAAAGTCGTTAACTTACGAGAATAAAGTCGTAATAAAATCTTTATGATACTTATGATCATGTGGTGCTTATGTGCCAAAAGATTAAGTATCTTCTTGTTTGAGAAATATATATTAAAATAGTAATAATAATAATAATAATAATTTTATTTATATAGCACCTTTAAAAACAGAAGTTTACAAAGTGCTTAGACAACAGTTGCAAGCACAGAACATCAGCACATGAAAATAAAAACACATAAAAACAAAAGCTCAAAAACAGGCCTCTGAATTGTAGGCCTGTTTCACTTTTTGTAAGAAACCCAGGCAATACAGGAACCCTACAAAATAAATGGGACCATGAGGACCAAAGTAAAAACATAAAATGAAATAGAAAAGGAGGGCAGGAAACAGGCTAGTAAGTATAAAAGAGGATATTAATAATAATAATAAAATTATAATAAAATGATAATGATGGTAATATAAATGATAAAGTGGAATAAAAAAAATATATATATATAAAAAATAAAATAAAGGAAAATAAAAAACATTAAAATCAATGAAGGACCTGAGAGATAAAATAAGAAAAGATTATAAGTAAATCAAAGGCTTAAAGGACAGTAAGTCTAAATAAGAAAGAGGTAAAAGAGGTAAAAGAAAAAGGAGAAAAAGAAAAAAGGTAAAAGACGATAAAAGATGAAAGATGGCATCACATAAAGGCAAGTCTGTAAAAGTGAGTTTTTAAAATTGACTTATATAAAAGTACATTTTCACGAAATGCTCCAAAGCTCTTATTTCAACAGCTGTCATCTTAAACAACAAGTTCGGATATAAGGAATTTATTCTGACTTAACTCTCATAAAAAATTATTTTATTAGGACTTTATTCTCATAGGAAATTGATTTATTAGGACTTTATTCTCTTAATTGTTTAATTATGACTTTATTCTCATCAGAAATCAATTTATTACGGCTTTGTTCTTGTAAAAAATTACTTTATTACGACTTAATTCTCCGAAGTTTACGACTTTAATCTCTAAGTGTTACATATTTTTTTCTTACTGTGTCTCTAATACTCAGTTGTACATAAGAGAACACAGCGATATCATGATATTCCCAAATGTCATCAATAACTAATAACTATTGACTGATATTAAAAGTTTTTTTGTATAAACACCACAAACAAATCTACTTCCTGTCGACCCCGCCTTAAACTTTCATAAGTTCAGCTTCACTTTGACTCAAACTTTCTTAAAAAGAGACTCCCACACACCTCGAGCCTCCAGGCTGCTGTAGAGCCGCCGCTCCGCCGTGTCCAGCAGCTGACGGGACGTTTTCCAGAGCTGACAGTGGCAGCAGGCGAGGTCGAAGGCCGCCATGGCTGCAGGACTGAGCTCCTCCAGCAGCGTGTAGAGCAGCCCAGAGGGGTCTGAGGAGCAGCTGCTCAGCCAGTAGTTCTCCTCCAGAGACGGCATGGGGTGGGCGGGGCTGCTGAGGAGACGGTCTGCGATGTCTGAGATGGAGTAGAACGCCACACCTGCAGAGGAGGGTACAGAGTCAGATCCAGGAACCTCAGAGTCCTTTAAGGTCTAAAAATCAAAAACAGTGAAGCAGAAGTTTGAAACGTCAGGATTTTAGATCACAGAGTCGAACATGAGAGTAAAAACCTGCAGCAGCGGCGCTCCCGATCGCCTGCAGGGTCGATCGCCCGCTGCTGCCCAGCCAGCTCCTCCCCGGACCCGTCGCAGCTGGAGTCCCCAGACCTTCAGAGGAGGACGAGGATGAAGACATGGACTGGCTCTCCATCTTCTGCTCCACCCGGCTCAGCTCCACCAGGACTTCTTTGTAGCGCTCCATGAACACCAGCTCGCCGCAGCAGGCGGACGCTTCCAGATCGAACACCAGAGACACCTGAGGGGACACCAAGACTCAGCTCAGTCCTCAGGTTCAGGTCTCAAAGACACCCGTGAACCTGAGGAGACCACCACAGACCTGATGGGCCTCCATGAAGTTCCCTCGGCGGATGCAGGACATGAGCAGAGACTCTGGAGGGGACAGCATGGCGGGGACAAGCCAGCTGTGTGGACCGCCACATGGACAGACCTCCAACTCCACTGAACCTGCTGCTGCTCCTCCTCCACCGTCTACCACAGAAGAAGAAGAGGTGAGCGCTCTCCAAACGTGTCTCTGAAATGAACAGATGAAGCTGGATCTGGTCCTCACCTGACGTGCTGGTGCTCACTTCCCCGTTGCATCTCTCCGTGGACGTCTGTCTCTCGATGGAGTGTCTCCCGTGTCTCTTTCTCCTCCTCAGACTCGAGCTTTTACTGCGGCCCAGAGGCGTGACCGCTCCGCCGACTGAGGACATCTGGAACGGACTTTCTGGACCTGCAAGATCAACGTTCAGACTTTAAGAAGGACTCTTACTTCTAAAGGAAACGTGAGCAGAAATTTAAGACGGCGTGTTCATCTCACCGCCGCCGCCGCTCTGGTTACTCGTGATGATCTGCAGCCTCCACTGAGCCTCCGCCAAACGCTTGGACAACCTCTGCAGACGGGATCCAAACGTGGCCGCCGTCACTGAACATCCCAGGCTCTCAGCCGCCTCCTCCTCCCGAGGCAGCGCCCGTCCCCCCTCCTGGCCGTCCTGCTCTCCCACCACACACATCCCCTCCAGTCCTTCCTTCAGCAGCTTCAGGAACCCCTCCATGGCCGTCACGTCCACCAGGAACCCCCTGCAGCCCTGGATGAAGTGTCCCAGCTCCAGGTGACCGCAGAGGGACGCTGTAGATGAATCCGGTCTCGGCTTCTGGTTCTCCGTCTCGCCCGTCTTTGGTTTGGTCTCAGATTCCACGGTTCTCGTGTCTGATGGACTCTCGGACTGAGAGCTCTGGTTTGAGTTCGGGTCCTTCTGGACGAAGTCTGCAGTGGAGAGGAAGAGGAGGGAGAAGATGTTCTCCAGGAGCTCGAGGCGAAACATGGCAGGAACCGCCTCCAGGTAGAGCTGACACTCTGACAGGAAGTGCTTGAACATGAGAGGAGAACCTGGAAAGAAAACAAACGAAGAAGAAACTCAAACTTCTGCTTCTCATCGTTCTTTTTTTTCATCATTTCTCAGAGGAGATAAACCGTCTGCAGACCGTTTGAAGACGTGGAGGTTTGATCCTGGTCTGGTTCCTCCTCAGACGGCTGCTGATGCGGCGTGGACTCACAGTCGGAGCAGCTCCAGTATTTGTGCGCGTTCACACAGAGAGCGTAGACGGCGTACTTCATGGCACAGAAACCCTGGAACAGGATGATGTTCCTCTGCAGACCTGGACTGAGAGGACTCACCTTCTCACCGTCTTCTTCTCCTGCGGTAAAAGGAAACAAACCTCGAGTTAAATCTCAAACACTAAAAAAAAAAAAGAGAGAGAGAGGGCGATCGGGACGCCGACCTGTTCCTGGTGAGTTTGTCAGCTGCTGCAGCAGATCCAGGATCTTGCGCTCTTCAAACTGAGCTAAAGGAGTTAAGGAGTGCAGAACGTAGAGGGCCGAGTGATTGTCCAGGGTGTAGAGCTGGGACAGCAACGCTTCGGTGGGAATCCCTCTGAAGAAAGAAAACAGAGAAGAGGTCGACGTTAGAAAGAAAGGGTTACTCAGACGGAGAAAAACTGGGAAAAGAAAGGAGAGACGCTCACGGGTTGTTGTTTTTACACCACTCCAGAACTCCGAGCTGAGAAGACAGAAGGTTAGCAAACTCCTGCAGCACAGAGTCGCTGGCTGGAGCCTGAAAACAAAGAGATGAGGTTAAAAAAATGACTTTTTATATTTCAGAACAAGTTTGAAACATTTACAGGAGAATGAAAAGTATTAAAAGGTTGTTTTTTTAAACTGTTTGACCCCTAAAATCAAGAAAAGTCATGATTTTATTGTCCCATAATGAGGTCTTGGTATTCATAGAGGGATCTGGACTTCTTTCAGACCTTTTCTGCAGTGAGGACGAGCTGAAAACAACTCCAGGAGAGACTTTCCAAACCCCTCCTGGAGTGAAACAGCTGGTGTTTGTTTCCTGACCTGCTCTCGATGAAGGATGCTGAGCAGCGTTTGAGCCGAGCTCAGACTGCGACACTGAGTCCAGCCCAGCAGTAACAGCAGACGGGACAGAGGCTGGAACTCCAGCTGCAGCAGGTCTCTGAGCTGAGCGAACTCCTCGTGTTTAATCAGGTCGAGCGCCGTCACCTACAGGAAGAGAGACCACTTCTGTCACCTTATTGAATGTCCTCCTCGGTCAGCTGACCGTGTTTTCTCATCCTTCAAGAGTCCAAATTAGAAAGACAGAATGACCACTTCTCCTGGTCCACTCACCAAAACCTGCTCCAGGAAGTGTTTCCCGCTGCTAAGGCACTCAAAGTAGATGGTCTTCCAGACGGATGGACGATCCTTGTAGCTACATAAACTCAGGGTCAGCCGCTCTGCTTCAGGAAGATCGGCTAGAGAGAAGAAATGTTTCTGTTACGAATGATAATGACAAGAAAACACTTTAAATATCGAACTAAACTAGAGGACAGACGCAGAAACAGAAAAAGAGAGAGTTTGGATTTGGAACAGTCTGTAAATACTAACATGAAGGTGCTAAAACTAAAACTGGTTTTAGTCGACGGCTTCACATCTCTCTAATTTCAGCCTCCCTTCACTGACTTCCTGTCAGTTTTAGAATTGATTTTAAGATTTTATTGATTAATTTTAAAGCTCGTAAGGGAGTCGCTCCGAGCTACATTTCAGAGCTTTTAACTCGCAGCCTCAGATCGTCTGGCGAAGGCCTCCTGGTCGTTCCAAAGTCGAGACTCAAAACTAAAGGTGACAGATCTTTCTCCATCAGAGCTCCTCGACTTTGGAACGACCTGCCAGAGGAGATAAGGCGAACAGCAGAGACAGACACTTCTTTTAAGTCAATCTTAAAAACAGAATTTTTTTTATGTGATGCCATTCTTTATCTCTTTTACTTATTTCAGCTTTACTGTCTTTTTAGCTTTTGTTATACTTATATACTAATATATTTTACGATCTTATTTTGGTCCTCATGGTCTTATTTTATGCTGCAGGGTTCTTGTATTGTCTGGGTTCCTTATGCCATATGAAAATGTCTTGTTTCAACTGAACTTTTTATTTTTATTTCCATATGCCGACGTTCAGAGCTTTATGTCAAAGCACTTTGTAAACCTCTGTTTTTAGAAGTGCTATAAAAAATAAAGTTATTATTTTCTTTTTGAAAGCATCTCAGCTCTGCTTCACTTTGTTCAGCTGGTGTCTGTGTGTCAATTCTGAATTGTTTTATGATCTAAATAAGATTGTTTTCAAACACGAAAGCATCCCTGAGATGGAGAAACACGTCCACGCTCCCTGGTCTTTGTCAAGTTGAAGCTTCATGTCAGATCTTTGGAAATGAAAGTCAATTTTCCTACAGCTGAAAAAAAATCAAAAACAGCTGTGACATGAAGTTCGTCAGGACCACAGAAGCAGAAGTGCGATCAAAAGAGGGAAAAGGGGAAACTGACGGCAGAGAGGAGCGAGCTCAGATTTCAGATATCTGTGAGAGATTAAAATGAGATCAGACGAGGAAGTGATGAGACAGGAAACGACAGCAGAGAGTCGTTACTGGGCTGAAGAGCAGCATCAGATCTAGAGACTCAGTTTAACAGATTTCTGTGAGCAGATGGAGACCGGCGGGTCGATTCAGCGAGCAGCAATGACATGGACTGTAAAGTTTGACTCTGAGTTAACTTCAAAGTTTAAATCAATAAGTATCAATCCTGAAATTCTGCCTGTTGGACTCTGGGTTCTCTGACAAAAATAAAGCCACATTTGGAGATCTGTCTGCTAAGCTTAAGACGGTTTTTCCAGATCACTAAGAGTGTGTGGACCAGATCGAGGATTCTGTCGAGGCTTTCAGAACCTGCAGAAACAGAACCCCGGGTTTGTAAATAAAGTTCTTCTCCTCAGTTACCTTGTGTTTGGGGGGCGCTCCTCAGCAGGTGATCCCTCTGCAGCCTCATAGCGGTGCAGCAGTATTCAGAGACCAGAGCGTCACATCGCGGGCGGAGCAGCGAGCTCAGGATCCTCTCCTCCCTCAGCGGGTCGTCCCTGACCGCCCACAGCGCCTCACACAGCGCCTCCAGCCGCCCCTGTCCTCGCTTTGAGCTCCACGGCATCACAGACAGCACGGAGTAGATCTCCTCCGCCCACTCCTCCACGTTCTCCGGCCTCCTCTCCGGCTTTGAGAGCTTCCTCATCAGGTGTGAGATGAAGGTGTGCTGCAGGCCGCGGTCCTCTGAGCCCGGCTGCTCCTGGAGAAGACAAAAGGTTATTACTGTTCGTCTCTGTGTTTCAGAAAAGACAAAGTGAGATATTTGACTTTACCTGCAGGAAATGAGACAACATCTGAGCAAGTCTGGGCTTCTTCTTCTCCAGTAAAGTCTGCAGACAAGACTCCACCGCATCATCTGTCGTCCTCGAACCATCAGGGGTCTTCTGTGAGTCTAAGAAAGCCTGGTGCAGCTCCTGTAGGTACAAATCGAGTTAAAAACGGTGTCACTGCCCTTTAATCTGATTGAAGATGACGCTGGTTTTCATAATGACCTTGAGAGTTGACCCTGGTATGCCCTCTGACCCCAGCTCCTCCATCAGCAGCAGGAACTCCAGCTCCCGTCTGGTGTTTGGAGGAACCTGAAGAACATGGACACAGTTTGTAGTCACGCAGGCTCACAGGGAGACCAGCAGAGACAGAGTTAAAGACGTTTACCTTCTCTTCTGTCCATTTCTCCAAAACCTGAAGCCAAAACCACGCCAGTTTGTGTGGACTCCCCACAGACTCCCATCTACAACAAAAACACCGTCATATCAGACACCTCTGACAGGAAACCTTTCCACACGACCACATTCAAACCAGATTCTTCCCTCACTTCAGACTGTAAGGCTGACAGACGATCGCTCTGATGATTTCTCGCAGCTTCTCCGAAAGTCCTCCTGTGGACCGAACCAGCTGTGGCACGCAGGCGCCGGCCAGCTCCCACTCGCCGTGCTGCAGGCACCTTTTGAAGTACTCGAACAGGTCCTGGAGAGAGGTCTCCGCCTCGCAGCCGAACGGATACATGGCGGTCAGGCTTCACTGTGACACTCCTCTGCTCAGCGGTCACGGCCAGAAGGACACTTTGGCATCCATACAGCGGAGAGAGAGACGCCTGAGCTCACCTCACCTGAGGAGGAAAGACTGGCTGAGTTCGGAGATTTACGAGGAATTTGAGCTTAAAGCCAAAAAAGAAACTTTGTGCTCAAAATGTAGAAACATGTTTATGTAAATCTGCTTTATGTATTTAAAGTTATGGTTTAAAGTCACTGTTGCTTATCTCTATCCCTGTAGCAGACAAACTTCTCCATTTTCCACATTTGAAGCATCTTTCTGGTATTTTCCGATCACAGTTTCTTCATTAACTCGGACATAATCAAATTTAACTTCAGAGCGTTGAAATATTTTCTGCCCTTTGGTTCATAATCAGCTGATAAATTGTTCAGTTTGACTAAACAAACCGGTGAGGAAGGCGAGCTCTGTCCTGGACTGCCCTCTGGACCCTGTCGAGGTGATGGGGAACAGGAGGATGACATGGCTAAGCTCTCATAGATATTGTTTCTCACCCCCTGCAGAGCGCTGTAACAACACTGTAACAGCTCTGTAACAGCTCCTTCAGTGACAGAGAGAAACCACAAGTCCTTCCTTCCTGCTGCAGTCAGACTGATTAAACAGGCCTGCTCACAGTAGTCCAGTTTTTTTTAGCACAACTAACAGACAATAACTGAGTGTTACCTCCATGAGCAATACAGACAGACGACTATTTTAATGCAATTGTAAATACCTGCATGTTTCTAAGGTATAACTCAAACAATGGGCAATAATAACGTGTCCATTTCTTTTTTGTTATTGTTGTTTTTGTCCCTCTGTTTTGTATTTAACATTCCCTATATTGGTTTTAAGTTAACTGTTTATAATTATCAGTTTAATTGCGCTGATCCTTTGCTGCTATAACACTGTAAATTTCCCCACCGTGGGATGAAAACAGCTTCATCTAAATCAGTTTTAATGTCCCAGCTTTTGTGAAACGTGCCGCAGCATCAAGTTCAAATCAAGTTTAGCAATTCAAACATTAAACATTTTGTCTTTTTCTTTCGCCATGGTAACTGTCGCTGAGAATCATGGGAAGGCCAATGCAGCCCCCATACATGTATGTTCAAAACAGGCACACTCAAAATCAATAATTATAAATAAGATTTATTATTTCATCTTCATTTCCTTCTCTATTACATATTCTGTTTTAAACTGAAAATACGAAAACAAAAACTAATTTTTTAATATTTGTTTATACAGAAAAACAAACAAAATATTGACTCATTTTTTAATTTACTAGATTGAATGAAATAATTGAATAGACCGATAATACATGGACCGTTTACACTTATTCTGTCAGACTGATATATGCAAATACACTAGTTAGAGACAAAACTATGATTGACTTCATGTAGTGATCTAAAATATGAAAATAGGCTAATCTTACCCCACTCTCCCCTACTGTTTTTCATACATGTTCCAGGGTTTTCAGAGTTTAATGTCAGTGGTGCTGTACTGTTATCATGTTTTCACTGTCACAATCTCTATGGTTTTAACTCTGTTAAAAGATCTTACATACTGCTCTCAGTTTCATCGAAACATCTTGGTTTATCTCATTTATGATACTGTCTTGTTGTGAATCTTTGGTTGGAGATCCTCTGTCCCTTTAATTCTCTGAACAAACAAACCACGCACGTTGAAAAGCAAACACTGATCAAAACAACCGACATCTGAGCAGCTGTTGTCAGTCACCAACATCTGAATCATGTTTTATTGTATTTTTAAAGCATCATCGTCTCCTGTTTAGTCATTCTTGTTTTCCCAGATTTGACAGCTCTCTCTCTTAGCATTAGCATTAGCCTCCAGTGATGCTAACTGCCTCCTGCTGGAACATAAAGTACTCTAACTTCCGGAACTACAACTACCAACACACCGCTGAACACCGCAGAGATAAATATCGTTAAATGTTCTTACTTACCTGTTTCTTTAGGCTGTTTCCCCCTAAAATGGAGGTTATTTACACTCGTCGCCCCTGCCTTCTGCCGACCTTTTATAATAGGCGGCTAGGTGCATGTTACCGTAGGTCATGTGACAGAATCAGCTGATTCCCCGACGCTGGTTGGTCAAAGGTTGGCACGAGGTGGAGGACAGTGGGCGTTCTAGAACGTTTTTTTCAATTCAAGTGCTGCTTTCAGGGACCGTCGGAAAATATTCACAGGGATTCATAAACGAAACGAAAAGTCTAAAAAGTGAACTTTATTAACTTTATTATTAAATTTTCTACGTGTATTTTTGGAGCTTAAAACTATTTACACAGTTTTAAAGGTATATTTTATTCATACATTTTTCTTTAAATAAGTTGCGCTTGCGGTAAACAGCTTGAGTATTCTTTGATTTAAAGGGATATTCCGGCGTAAAATAAAGTTAAGATCAAACCTTAGACTGTATATACAATGGACGACTTGGTTCCACCTTCCTTCAGTATACGGATTGTGTATTGCTATCCTGCAGTTGTTACTAAAGTTGGTATAACAAGAGAAGCAAGCGGTCTGCAACATTCATCTCTCTACGGTGTGTTTGACCCTAAATTAATTTTATGCTGGAATATCCCTTTAAGGAAACACTTGGGGACTACTTATCATCACTTACATCGTAGGTAAAACATGCAAAAATAAATGTCCAAACCATCTGTTTCTGAATTTTAAAAAAGGCTCTGTAGTCTAGTTAAACTATGACTCAGCAGCAGAGAGAGTTTCCTCAGCTGCTGGGAAACTGCAGATGTTTAAATTTTCCATTTTTCTGGCTAAAAATTTCAGTTGACTGTAGAAGTCCCAAAGCTCCACTACCATGGCAACTCTGCAAACTCAGCGTGCGTGGGATGCTGGTACAACTCCACAAAAGGAGTGGACCTCGGTCTGAGATTTGTTTATTTTTCAGTCTGGTTGTAATTTCTGGTTGGGAAAATATGAATGTAATCATGTGCATTTGAGAAAAAAGAGAAACTCATGCAGGCAAACCAAAGATATGGAAAAAGTTGCCCCTTGAACATGACACTAAAACAAGTTATTAGCGATCATATTTATAACATTTTTGTATCACAAAAATTCCACTGTAGCCCTACTCTACTGTCCTGTACCTGTGAAGAAGCTATAAACATCTTTTCCATTCTACTGTTCAGCTTTTGATCTATTTTTTTTAACTTCTCTTGGCTTTTTCATAACTTGCTTGAATTATGTCCTCTTGTCATGGTGCCTTTAATATCTCGTGTAAAGCAGATTGAGTTGCCTTGTTGCTGAAATGCCTTATATGCCAAATCAGACTATAACCACGTCTGAATAATATTTACTATTCTGTTGTTTGCAAAGTGTTAGATCAATCCAAGTCATCTTTTTTCTTCTGCATGAAAGGATTTAGACACGACAAAAAGGTAGAAATGCACTTAACAGGTAAAAAAGGTAAAGAAAGGCCTAATTACATGTTCACAGACTATTCTGAGGTTTTGGAAGGAACCCCAAGCTCCGACACTGAGTAAGTGGAAAACACAGATGATGGGGACTGTAGTGAGAAGATGTTGGGAAGATTTAATTGTGAAAATGATATGATAAAGAAAAATGGGATTAGTTTTGGTAGAGAGGTGCATTAACTTTCTTGCCTTGCCAACTTACCTCCCCTGTCTTATCCCTTTAGCGCCTGAAACCACAATTTATGGCCAGAAATTTTTTATTTTTTTGGAGCTGAAATATTTATATCACTTACTACTGAAAAACAAAAAAATAAAAATGCCCTTAAAATTTAACAAATATATTTATTTATTTATCATAAAACACTGATGCATCATCATTATTGGTCCCCGACAGCTTACTTCCATTGTGGCCTTTTTTTTTTTTGCATTGACACTTATTTTTGCGCCGTAAATTTTTATTTGCAGCGAGCTTCAGTTTCTTTCTTTCTTTCTTTCTTTTATTTCATCAGTAACTTTCGTTGTTACTTCTTTTTTCTTTTTCTTTTTTTGCATTCTTTTTTTATTTGCAGCAGTGGCGGTTCTCGGCCACCATACAAATTAACAGAGTGTCCCTGAAGGCAGCACCAGGTTCACTCTCACGTCGTTGCGCCTTAATTGAAAAAGAGGAATACTGAAGCTTTGTTATGACTTTAGAGGGAGGCAGCACATTCAGCTCATTGTTTCTTTTTAATGTATCCCCCCCTTCCTCTCTCTCCCTCCCTCTCTCACCGTCTCCCATCTCCCCCCAGTGCCAAACTGGGAGCCTGTCTCTATGACAACGTGGTGCAGGCGGGGTTTGCCAGCTGGAGGCAGAGTCGATCAGTCCTCTTCAGTTGGCATCGGTGCTTCGAAAACCTCCACACCGCATCACGCCCTGAGTGGAATGGAAGACAAGGACAAGAAAGAGCATGTATGTAGCTGCGCTTTTCTCCGCCTTTGCTGCATGAAAAACATAATTTCTGCGCATTTTCACTCACCGGGTTCACTACTGTTGCATTGATAGTTTGTCCAGCTGAGTCACGGATTGTTAAAAACGTGGTTGACTGAAGCTTTTGTTCAGATCGGGCAGCTTCACTTAGATGAACATAAGATCAGGATGCATGATGAAGAAGCGTCCCTCTATAAAAGCTTCAGTGTTGTCATATTGAGCAGCACAGGCCTCATCCTCACCCTCATCTCCTCCTCACCTCTTTTTGTTTCACACAGGGGGAGTACACCGGAGAGATAAAGGGCGGGCTGCGGCCTTCAATGAAGCTGGTAGTTATGGGAATTATCAACAAGAAGCCTAAAAGGTAAACACACACACACACACACACACACACACACACACCTGTTTTTACATTATGGAGAAACTGTTGCACACATGACGTGGCAGCCAGTGGAAATAGGTGAACAAATAATGTCCAGGCTTGTTGCAGATCTGCAGCTGGAGTCTGTGTTTGAGTGCCAACCACCCAGCTAGACCCTGTTTTAGAAAAAAAAACATCTTTGCAATGCCAGGCAGTGCGTCTCCTAATTATAGGTTTCTCTGGAAGTGCGTGGGAGAGCTGCAAAATCCCATGAAAACTGAGGAGTCATACTGGAATTCCTCCAGTCGATAAGATCAGCTGCTGTTTTTTCACTCAGTCATCGGGTAAATGTTTGATAAAGGATCAAAACTCAGGGTACAGGCTTCAAGAAAATAAGCAGAACTTTCTTTATGTGTCAGGAGAGACTTATTTTTAGCTGCAGGAAACACCGAGAAGGTTTTCAGGACAAAATCTCCCAAAGGACCGTGAATGTAAAATGTTTCTTTTTGGGAGATTTTACTTTTTTTAAATCTATCAGAGATGCTGAAACACTTAATTGAAGTTAAAAGATGAGCCAAACTCCTACCAGGGGTGTGACATTAAGTATGTGTGCAAACTCCTTTATCCCATCTACAACTATTCTGATATCTACTTATCAAGTATCATACGGATGTAAAATTGCATGATAAAGTAGTTCCTGTGCAAAAGATTTCTAGTTTGTTTCTAAAAGCCCAAACAAAAGAACATTTTCTTAGTTTAAATGCAAATAAATCGACTCACAGCCTGTTGCAACGCCTTCCAAATACTTCTCTTTAACAGGCCCCGCGAGGAAACTCTGTAGAGACGGTGGAATAAATGTAGAGAGTTAAAGAGGTCACATTTTTATACATTACTTTACCCCAACTGGATTATAATAATATTAATAATAATGATAATGATAATCCATTAGGGCTGGGACAGTATGCTTTTCTCCCGATTTGATTCTTCTATGATTTTTTGGATGCCGATTCTATTAAAATTACAATTCTACGATATTGTCAATTCTCTCTATTTTTAATCTGTATTTTTAACACCAGTGAAAACTGTTGATGTTTATGATTGTCTACTGAATATTCCAGGAACCATATTTCCCCCAATCACACATCATATGAAAGTCAGTTTTTAAGATTTATTCTTAAATTGGAAAAAAAAAGATTTTAAGACTTTAAAAACAAAAAATCGTGATACTTCTGTGAATCGATTCTCTCTCCCGCCCTGATAATCTGTATGGGGGCATTTAGAAGTCCTTTACCTTGTTTTTAATAGGAGTAAACATTTAATTCACTCTGGTTTGTTTTCTAGTCTGTGTCATTGAACGCAACATTAGTGCATTACAGATGAAGACCAGAAGATGTCACTGTGCTCCAAAAATATCCTCAGAAGTTCACAGATGATTGGAGGAAAAGTTAGGAAAAAAATACTCAACTTTAAAAACCCCAATGTGAACCAAAAAAGACCTGCTCTGAAAATGATCTGTGTTAAATAAAATATCCTGTCAACTCTCTACTGTTACAGCTAATGTTTTAATTATAATTTAAAAACTAATTTATTCATTTAAAATGAAATATTTACTGTTATTGAAGTTCAGTGAGGTGACTGCACTCAGTAAATATTCGTCCTCTGTTGGAGCAGCATGGAGGTGACTCTGTCCAGCCACCCTCAGGAGGAGGAGGAGGAGGGCGACGTGGGTCTTCAGCTGAAGGTCAGCTTCATGGACAAAGCCGTCCAACGAAACGCCCGCCTGGCCGGAAAGTGGGGAAAAGCTGAAAACACCCTCTCCTTCTTTCCTTTTGCAGCTGGAGAATCATTCAAGGTACTTTTGGACTTTAACTAAACAGATCTGACCTCTACTTCAGTGGTTCTCAACTGGTGGGTCCCACCCTAAAAGTGGGTCGCGGACATGTTCTGGATGGGTCACGAACAGCTGGTCAAAAAGCTGATATATGTAACTTCAGTAGTTGTCATCTTCATGTTGTCCTCTTCATGTGCTCTGAAATGAACTTTACTCAATAAAACAAGTGGATTTATGTTAAATATTTGAGTCTTTAAAGGTTGTTTTTTAATAAAAATACATTTGCTCGGTTTGAATTCTATAAAAGTGGGTCGAGACCAGTTGGGAACCACTGCTCTACTTTATCTTAAACTTTCTCCTCTTCTTCACCTCTGACCCTCAGATGGAGATCGTCTGCGAGCACCAGCAGTTTCGTATCCTCGTGGACGGTCAGCCTCTGTGCGGCTTCACCCACCGCTTCTCGCCGCTCGCCTCCCTCACTGCCTTACGAGTCTTTGGAGATCTACAGCTCACCAAGGTGGCCTAACGGCAGGAGCAGAACAGAAAGGAAGTTCTGGGACAGTACATACGTGACATTAGAGCCAGTTTTTCAGAGAGTAAATTAACCCATGATGGAAGTTTAACCTGCCTCGTAATCCCGAGTTAAGACTAAGTGCCTTCATTAGATTACCTATTTGGAGACTTGATTACAACGACCGACAGTCATAAATGTCTTGACTAAACCCAAGAATGTGATCCGACCCGAGTTTAAAGCCGATGCGGTGTAAGCGACAATAACTTCCCTGAATAAACGAACACAACATGACGCTGCATCGGTTCTTCATGCGTTAAAATCTCAGACGTCCGTCTTTGATTTCTCTGGAGTTAACTTTTGAAAGCACTTAACGTTACGAGCGCCTGCATGAAGATGAATGTTCCCAAAAAAAAAACATTTGATTGTCCCGACTAAGTACTGTAATATTTGTAACGCACTATGTTTACATGGCGGCCATTTTTCTTTGACATCTCGGTCAGGGTGAGAGGGTTTAACTACGTCACAAAGCCAAGAGAGGGTAAGGGCCATATTTCACCGTAAAACGATATATTCGATTAGCTGCTTCTGTTAGTGTTTAACCACTTATTTACAGAAGCTAGAAATTTACAACTTACTTTCTAATCATGTCATAATATTCAGTTAACAGCTAAGAATTAGGTTAGAAGACAACAGTTCATTTATTTGTACAATTACCTAACAGTTTACGCCAGAAGAAACTTAAAGCGACAGAGTAGAAAAGCCTAAAACTGCAGTACCACGAGTGGCCACTTGGTGTCAGCTCCCGAATTGAGTTAATTCCTACTGAACCTGATGTAAAAATGGCAGAAGTTACTTTTTTTGCCAAATCAGGTCCTGAATTTAACGTCTAGCAGAGTCGGTGTCTAGGTATTGTTTTTATCGTCACAGTTACTGAATGAAAATACAGATCGCCGTTTAGCGTGTTTTACCAATTGTTTGCTTAAACTTAAACAGCTTGAAAAGGAAGTCTAACAACCACAGGGGGGACGCCATGATGGCTACATCAACAATTTTTACCATTTATGAATAAACTAAGACATCGTATGATAGCTAGCTACCATGGAGGAAAGCTAACGTAAGCTTTCGCGACTTTCTAGCGCAGCTTTTCCTACTGTCGTACTGTTGTAACAACTTTCTCGCCTACTAAGACGTAGCTTGATTCTAACGTTAGCATTAATTTTTACAAAACAATTTCACGATTAGATGTTAGGATTGACACTTTTATACAGTTGCTAACCTGAAGGTACGAAATTAAAGTTCCTGCATTTGTTAGTTTTACATTTATAACCCAGAGTGTGACATCAGAGGAAAATGGCGGCCGTGTGAATATGGTGAATCATGTAAAAAGGTCTCAGTAGCCTCTGTTAGTGCATGCCAGTAAGACACAGTTAATTTCGCTGTTAACTCATTAGGTTACGTCACACATTGTGTTCTTATGAGTCTGGAGAAAAAGCCTTTTTGTGAACTTTATTTTGACATTAGCACTTTTTATGTGAATGTTTATTATTGACTTCACTGCAATAAATCACTTTAGTTGTTTTCCGCTTTGTGGTCGAGTCACTGTTGCCTGGATTCTCAACCATCATATGCCATGGAAGTCTATTATGTAATATATGATTTCACTGTAAGCGACACCAGCCCAGTTTGACTCACACAGATAAGAGCCGGACTCAGACTGCCAAGAGGGCGTGCCGGTCTGAGATTTCTGGGCGCAGACTACCTGAACTCAAACCACCTCCTGGAGCTGGTCTTGTCCCGGCTTGTACGTCCTCTTGATGTCAGATCCTTCAGGCTACGTTAAAGTCCAAAATAAAAACATTTGGGTGTTACTGCAGGGTTTACCAAGTTCAGACTTTTTAATTTGTTCGATGATTTGATGAAACTGTTGGGTAGAAAATAACCTCTAAAAACCATTGTCTGTTTAACTCCACCATCACCGTTAGTAAAGCTGTGTAAAATAAGAGAATAACATAAAGGAGAATTATTTTTTATTGATGAAAAACATTTTTAAAAAACTGTAAAATAAACTTAATTATTACAGGATAAATTGCTAAAACTATTCGGCTTTTAAAACCCTATCACTCCTCACAACACAAACTTTAACACTGTTACATCGAGCTCTAAATAACATGTAATCATCATCTCTTTATATTAAATCATTTACATTGCATGATCCCAGTGTGCTGCTACAGTAAACATTCACAGAATGTGTATTTTCAGTCGTCTCATCATCACAGCTGCAGACAGGAAGTCTGAACTCTTACGTTTGCTCTCTGATCGCATCGATCCAGTCCATCTTCCCCTGGTGAGTCGGAGCCTGGATGAAGTAATGAGTGTCCGACTGGGTGATGATTTTAAAGAGGTTGCCTTGGATGTTTCCTTTCACGCCTGTTTGGGAGGAGATATTATGATCAGTGAAGAGTTTAAAGAGATATTCTGGCGTAAAATTAAGTTGGAATCCTGAGTTAGACACCTCCTCCAGAGATGAATGTTGCTGACCGCTTGCTTCTCTAGTTATACCAACTTTAGTAACGACCGCAGGATCAACACGCAGGATCAAAACGCTCATCATTTCGATCATCAAATGATCATTTCCTTGAAGCAATAATCACCATATTGATCATTTTTCACTGCAGACGCGGTAGTTCTTCTGTCTTAGCGTCTCGGTCTGATTGTATTTCCATGAAGAAATGATCATAAATGTTCTTCCTTGAGCTGCGTCACCCCGCTGTAGTCCGTAATGGACTGGCCTGAGGTCTCGCTACAAACAAGCGGCTACTGGAAGAGAGTAGGTGAGTTGTGTTTAAAAAGATGTTTGGTGTCTAGTACTATGGCTGTGACCCTATATGTACTAACCTCAGTAGAACATGATGTAGTTCCGTTTAGTAACAGAACCTCATTGGAAAATTAGCTGATTTAACTTTACTGTGCTCTTGTTCAAATATATTAACTCAACAGCACATAAATCCATACCTGTTAACAAAATCATGATTTTATTGATAATTCGGCTCAATAAAAACACCTTTACCTTTTCATTTTACTTCAGTAGAAGTTTCTTGGCCCAGCTTATAGACTACAGAAGTGGAGAAACACCCCTGCTTAAGTTTATGTTTTCTTGGGAGTTAGAAAAACTCTGAATATAATACTATGTCTGTGACCCTATATGTCCTGTTGATGAAGTTAGGTGCTGTTCTGAGCATTATTTGTGGCGTTGCCGTTGAGGTTTGTTTATGGCTCCTCAGACCGCTGTGTATTGCTGTCATAAAGTTGGTATAACTCGAGAAGCAAGCGGTCGACATTCATCTCTCAAAGGGGTGTCTAACTCGGTGTTACGGTTTGTTTGACCATGACTCAAATTTACGCCAGAATATCCCTTTAAAGTTGTGAAAGTTTAAGATCATAAAACAATAAATGAGTAAGAGACTGAATTTATAAATAAGTTTGTACGATCACTGAGTGTCATTTGTGGTCCAAAGGCGACACTTTACAGTAAAGAAGCTTGTCCTAATCTGAGTAATGCTTCACTCTTGTCTGACTCATGATGATCTCCAGGGTGTGTTATGACTCGTTCCTCCACATCGTTACAAAATGATCTAAAACTACCGTGTTTATCCTTTAATCATTTCCTCTAACATCTCAGGTGTCTGATGTCGCCGTTATTTGACTCACCTGTGGGAACGCCGTTATCGTTCAGAGAGGAAACCAGACAGCTGCGCAGCGGGAAACCGCCAACAGGGCTGACATCGTCCTGATAAGTGACAGAAGACAGTCGGCGGTTAGAGCTGAATCAGATTTGTGGTCTGAGGTTTGGACAAACAAAACAGCAGCTTTGTTTGGGTTAGCTTTAACGCGGCCTTCTACACACTCACCTTCGTGGGGTCGTAGTAGTGAAGGAAAGCCGGCTCTGAACGCAGCACAAACAACCGCACCTTCCAGTTCTTCCGTCTGTGTCCCTGAAGCGCCAAGAGTTAGTCTGAGGTGTTTTTTATCTTTTCAGATGTTTGATTAAACTCATAAAAGAAGAAAAAGTGAAAATGTTTGTACCTGTTTCAGTAGATATCCTCTCTTTATCACTTTTCCACTCAGTTCCACAGCAGACAGCGACGTCTCGGCCTTCACTCGGCCTTTCTTCTTCATACTGTCAGACTGAAACAGAAAGAAACAGTCAGTAACTTTAAAACCGTCTCTCTGGATTAAAACTTTTAATTTACAGATTTATTCTGACTCACAAAGCTGTACAGCGCCGTGGAGTCGTCCATGAACTGCCCACCGAGGACGGCTGTGCGGATGCCCTCCCTGCTCTTCATGCCGACGGTCCTGAGGAAACCCTCCTCCAGCAGGGCCGAGGCCAGCGTCATGGCCTCCACACGGGTCAGAGCCAGCTGCATGAACACCAGCCAGTCCACCACCGCTGAACCTGCAGAGACAGAATCATGAAGTCTGATCATGAAGATGGATCCATGTGAGAGGTGTCCACCAAACTGAAGGTAGAGGAGAAGAAAGCTGACCTGAGAAACAGTTGCTGTAGGTGCTGCCGTGCTCCACATGGTTGCTCATATTGATGCCGCTGTGGACGTCGTACATGGCGTCCAACACTTTGCTTTAAAACGGACAGAGAGACGAACAGTTTTAGAAAAGACAAAAACTGTCAGTGAACGCACCACAGGCTCTGCAGTCTGTGTTCCTCACCTCAGGTTGATGCTGTGTGACTGAGGTCCATCCTGGTCCTCCTTGTCCGTCACTTGACCACCTGTCCGCAGGTTGTCCACTGCAGCCGTGATGTCGGCCGCCCAGTCGTCCCTCTCCTCGCGGGAACAGGCCTCCAAGAAGTGATCCACCTTGTTCTTAGTCTGGAGTTTAAAAACCAGCTGGAAACGTTGATAAAGAAGAGAGATGTTTTCAGACAATGGAGACGTTCAAGGTCAGGTCCTGACAGAACTCCGACCTGAGGGGAAACTTTTGGTGAGAGGATAAGAGTCTGTGCTGGTGGAGCCACACCTTCAGTTTGATTTATACCCATAAAAACATCAACAAAGAACAACTCTGAGGAGAAACTGTGGCGTATGCGTGTCTGAAACTGCAGGGAGGTTCTGCAGAAAGTTATCAAGTTATAACCTTAAGGGAAACTTCAGGAGTGTATCAGAATAAAACTGTTTTCTCTAAGTGAAATCTCAATTCTAGAAAATTAAATGAAAACAGGCCACAGCTTTTTAACAGTTTCAAGTGCGTCTTTGCAACAGACTCTTTTGCTGTTTAGTATATCATGTCATATATATGTGATCAGATCTTTAAACTGTAAACTAAAAACTCACCGGTCGGTTTTCATACTCCAGAAACGGACTTGTTATCTCACAGTCCTTCAGCAGGATCTTCCCTCGCTGACATGAGTCTCTCTTGCCGCCCTCGTATTTGTAATACAGCAGTTTGTCCGGCATCAGGACGAACCAGCGAGCCCTCCAGTTGTGGACGAGATGACCCTGAAATCAGATGATTTAAATGATTAAAAAACACACTTTATCCTGTTATAAATGTGTGATAGTTTCTGTTGTGAATATTCGTGTGATTGTCTGTGAAGACGTCTCACCCTCTTCACCAGGAATCCCTCTCTCAGAATCACATTTTTCTTCTCTGTCTCCATATTGTTCAGTGAGATCTTCGGCCTGTTCCTGCCTGCTCAGGTTTTTAAAGGCAGAGGGAAAAGTCTGCTTCTGCGTCATCATGTTCACACCCATAAAATCACTTATTACTCAACACTGAGGGGCTGATCTGGTGCTGTGATTGCTGCTCATCATCACCTGAGGGCGCACTGACTCCTTCAGAGGTTCAACCCTGGGTGATGATGACTGTGACGGTGAGGATTCATGACATACTGCTGCATGATTTAAAGATGACTGTGGTAAACATTGGAGGCCATAGCAACAAGAGAAGTCCAGGAGGTTCAGATTTAAACATTTAACTCTTTTTCTATCTTACTTTGAGACCAGAGTTATAAACATACTATATCTGGATTTAACACATAGACTGTATATACTATTACTATAGTATTATTACTATTACTATACTATATATTTTAATTTTCAAAATCAATGAGCTTTATTGGCATGATTGTTACTACGATGTTGCCAAAGTGTTTAAACGTAAAAATAACAACAACAACAACATTAACAGTAATAAAAATAATAATTAAAAATAACAACAACAACAACATTGTAAATAATAATAATAATAATAATAATAATAATAATAATAGCAATAAAATTAAAAATAAAAATAATAATAATAATAAATTACTAACAGTAATACTACTACTACTACTACTACTACTACTACTAATAATAATAATAATAATAATAATAATAATAATAATAATAATAATAACGGTTATAATAATAATAACAGTAATACTAATGAATAAATAGTGTCAGTATCATCATTATATTATCATCATATCATATCATATATCATTATATTTTTCTATATACAGTCTTTGATTTTACATTAAGGCTCTTCATGCTGCATACTTCGTCCACACGGAGGCGCCAAAGTTCGAAACAATCTAAAGGTCCTCAGAGTTGCTTTTGTGTTTGATTTTTACAGCTATTTAGTGACATATTTCAAGGACACAAAAACTGTGGTAGCAACATAATGATTTTAAATAAGAAAAACGTGAAAACTTTACTTAAAAAATGCCATAAAACCTCTTTTAAAGTCAGACATTTTAGGTTGTAATTGAGTTAACATGACTTACCTGAAGCATACCCGTCTTATCCTTTACTTTGCTTAAAATGAAACCAGAAACTACCAAATTAACATCATAATACGTTGAAATATACTGAAAATTAACAAATTAGTCCATAAAGTCCTCAACAGAAATAGTTCTGGTGATGATTCCGCTCATATCTGTGTTTTGGCGCCACAGTTACCCCCTGCTGGCCATTAGACAGAATGCATGTTACACTCAGATCTTTGCTAGAGCCATAATACAAACTTCTACATAGAGTTTGCATGAACACAAAGTTGCATGTTCAGTGTATAGATGCAGCATTATTAGTATATCCTCTTAATATGTTTGCAGTCTAAAAATCACTGGAATATAATCTGTTTTTCAAAGTCAGGATTGTTTTAGGATATGATTTGTTGTTTTAAAGTTGTAAAATACAACCACAGCTCATTTAAATCTCCTTTGTCGTTTCTTTATTGGCTCAATCCAAATATTGATCCTTAATATTTTAATGCAAATATTGAGCAAATAAATACTGCAGGACTCTGTCTGATCAGAGAGGTGCTGCAGGATTCCTGCTCTGTGTCTCCTAGGTGATGGACGTTGTATTTCCAAGCATGCATTTCTAAAACAGTGTGTTGAAGAGTCAGTGTGGCAAACAGACAGACAAGAGTCAAATAGTGGATCTGTTAAACACACAGAACACCAATCACCCAAATCCTGCTCAAGCACCTTCACAAAGTCGGCGTCACACACACTCCTCCTCTGAGCGCAGTGTGGAGTCGAGTGGGTTTAAGGCGTGTCTGAATGTCTTCTGTGTAACATTAACCTGAAATCAAACATTAATCACATAAAGAAATAATGATAAGATGGTCGTCAGGCACGCTAAGGTCACATGACGGCTCATGTGGGGCGCCTGGTTGTCTTGGTCACACACTTAAAACACAAACCCTCAGTGGACACTCTCTTGTTGGTCTGCAGATGTATTGTTCTCTGAGTGTGCGTGTGTGTTTGTGTGTCCACAGCTGGTTACACACCGCACGCTGCTGCTCTGGTGAGAGTGAAAGGAGTCAGGATTTCCTGTTAGAGGGAAAATTGTTTTCACTTTTCCACAAGATTTGCTTTTCCTCGCGTAAATCCCACAAGTGTTGTGAGCGAGATGGAGATTGCTTCACCCAGACGTTAAATTGCCTTCGTGACAAAGGAGTGAAAACAGGATGTGAGGATGATGTGCACAGAAGGCAGATTCTCTCTCTCTCTATTTGCAGTGAGATTTCCCAATCAGCCACCTCTTCAATAAAAAGTGACGCACACGTTTACGATTGTTGACCTATTTTACAGGTTCTGTAAACGGTGTGAAACATGCAATCTTAATGACGACGACCTGTTTTTTTTTCTTCTGAGTGGAGCTGCAAAGACATGTCATTTATTTTCTGTTAGCGCCCGTCTGTCAAGAGACAAACACAGCTGACGTTTCCAGACAACACACCGACTTTTATTCACAAAACTTTCAACATCGAAACATTAAATACATAAAAAACTAAAGTGCTTCACTATGAAAAAGTACAGCTAAAGTTTTCTGCTGCGTGTTACAGTAACATGATGTCCTATGAAGTGATATCAGGGTAACTTTTAAAGGTAATGAAAAGATAAAACCATCACTAAGGCTATGTTCAGACTGCAGTGTGAACGTACCCTAAATGTATCTGCAGGCCTGCACCTCCATCAGCTTAAAACACCGACACGCCGCATTGTCGTGGAAAACACTGAGGATAGTTTTCGCTTGCACACATTTCTTTGAGACCACAGACACTCCACAACAGACCACATTTCCCCATGAGGCGCTACGAAAGAAACACTAAGTGAAAGTTTCTCTGCAGGATTTTTAGGGCCTGTTTCCACTGACTGCGTTTTTTTCTGCTGGCAGCACCTATTTCCATCGTACAGTTCAGTGTTGTTGCTCTAGAAAGCGGCGATACACTGTAAATACAAATAAAGTGACTAATTAAAAAAGAATTACGTACATCTACATGGTCCACAGCTGAGTGGCTGTCAGGTAAAGACCCACTCCGATGAAAATCGTGCTTTTCTTGTTTTTTACATGTTCGTATGGCATTTTTTCTGATGCTACAGGACATATCACGAGAAAAGTAAATGCGAAATTGCACTTCTGAGTATTTCTGCATTTAAATCGCTGTGAATCTCTGGCAGACCCAGACAGGAGGTTCAGAAACAGTGAGATTTTCTACGTAGCAAATCCAAGCTCCGCCCCCGGAGCCCCGCTATGCAGGCCAGACTCGTTAAAATACAGAGGATGATCTCAGAACAAGTGTGTGCATTAGCGGACTGCAATGCTCGTAAGAAAACTAATTATAATATTAACTTTCATCATATCCCTCAAGACATTAGTGCTCGAGAGCTGAAGAGCTCCTTCTACACTCGCAATGTTAGGCTACAAGCCAACGTGAAGAGGAGTGTGAAGAGCGGCACTGTCTCCACCCACAACTCAGAGGTGAAGTGCTAATGAGCTGCTGGAGCTCTGCAGAAGAAAAGCCCTTAAAAATTATACAGGTAACGTGATTTTAGCTAAAAACTTCATAATCACAATTTAAAGACCACTGAGGACACTCTAAGTAGTAAAAATCGATCGGAGTGGGACTTTAAACAAACGCTCCTTTGTATCTAGAATTAAAGTTCAGTAAATTGACGATCGATGCAGATATTTGGCGTTCAGCTGATTATCTGTAGCTGCGTTTTTACTTTACAGATTAGTTCATTAAACGCACAACATACCACTCAGTACGTTTACATGCACAGTTGAGTTAAACTACGAACAAAGTTCGACTTCTGTCCTCATTACAGTTTACAGGCAAGAATCAAATTGTTGACGGATGCTTTTCCACCTCTGCTACAGTAGGTGGCGACATGACCCCTTCCAGCGCATGGTTCCCCGGTTGACCTGTTACCTATCAAATCTATTGACATTGTAAAATTCTTGTTTTTGGCTGAAAGATTCCGATGTATATCAGTCCAAATATTAGTTATCGGTCTTAAATCGGTATCACTATCAGCGCTCAAAAACCAACATCAGTCAACCTCGATACAGAACCACCAAAAAAAAACTCTCCAGCTTCTACACTTTGTTCGAACTCCTTTTCAAAAACCTGAACTCTCACACTCTGATGTCTACAGTCCCGGTCCATCAGAGTCCACGATAAAGGAGGGTAGAGGACCGACTTGAAAAGACAGTGAGCTCAGCTACACCTGGAGTACAACAGCGAAGAGCGAAGAGCAGAGCTTCAGAGTGGACTCAGTCCGTGCCACACAGACACCACCTTCTCCGGATGGGCCATCATGTCCTTCCACTGCTCCCCCGCCTCCGGCACCGGGCTGTCGAACCCCAGCAGAATCTGACAGAAACATTTACACGGAGGTGACTCCTCGGTTTGAGGCACAGGAACAGCTGAAGAACAAAACTCAGCTCAGTAAAAACTCACCTGTCCGAGACACTGTTTCCTCCTGACCGAGCTGCGGCTGTAGAGTTTGACGGACAGCGAGCAGTCGTGCTCCAACGCCGCCAAGAGGAAGTGGAAAGTTTCCGCCCATCGACACTGACCCTTTGAGGCCTTCATCACGCGGGTTTTCTTCTTCATCACCACCCGCCCCAACTGGTGCATCTCGACTTTGACAAAAAAGGCTTCAGAGACGAGGGGGAGAAACACACATGAGCCACACAGTAATGGAGACACCTTCAGTCTGTTTGTGTCGATACTTACCCTGCGTGAGTGGAGTGGAGGATGCTGGGAGATTTTGTGCAGCGAGGACTTGGAGTTGGATGCGTCCGTTGACGGGCTGGAAGCAGGTGGTGAGATTGAGCTCAGCGTGGCACACCTGGAAGAGCAAATTCATGTATTTTAGCTTCCTCTGACCACTTTAGGGACCTTTATTAAAGGGATATTCCACTATTTTTGAAATGAGGTTGCATGTGTCACAGCTCTTCCCCTTTAATAATTTGCCAGGAGCAAACACTTGACCTGACATGAGCACTTGGAGCTTGTTCATGCCAGACTCAACCCCATCTGCAGAAATCTGTTAGCATGTTAGCTAATGGGGTTCCGCAGGGGTCAGTTCTCTCACCAATGCTGTTCAACATCTACATATATGACCTTCCTGAGACAACATCTAGAAGGTATGGCTATGCAGATGATCAGTGTGGAAGGCGATGGAAGATGGCCTTAATGAAGATATGGGCACGCTGCTAGCATACCTTCGAAGGTGGCGTCTACAGCTCAGCAACAGAAAGACAGTCACAGCAGCATACCACACCAGAGAAGCAAGGAGGGAACTTGATGTGCGTGTTGACAACAAACGCCTGGAGGTCCAGCAAGCTCCGAAGTACCTCGGTGTGCGTCAGGATCAGACACTGACCTTCAGACAACATCTAGAGGAAGCCAAGGCCAAGGTGACATCTAGGGTTGCTCTGATTCACCACCTTGCTGGAACAACCTGGGGAGCGTCCGCTAAGACTCTGCGAATATCAACCCAAGCCCTGGTTTTCTCTGCAGCGGAATACTGCGCCCCTGTCTGGTGTAGAAGTCTGCATGCAAGCAAGGTTGACGTGGATATCAACAGCGCCCTCTGAATTATAACTGGATGCCTGAAGTCTACACCAGTGTCTTTCTTGCCAGTCCTCATGGGAATAGCCCCAGCTGGCCGCCAAAGGGAGGCTGCCACCCTTGCCTTGGCCAGGAGGGTGCAAAGGCCTGATTGGCACATCCCGCTACCCCTACAACAAGGCAGCGCAAGAGATGCTCAATTCCACCTCTGAGGACATCGCCAGAGATGTTTGGCTGGCAGCAGCTTGGAAGCAGGAGTGGAAGTCAGCTGGGCCCTCTCATATCCATCGTTGCATTTGGGACCCAGGAGGTGGCGCCATAGGTGGAAACGACCTACCACACCGGCAATGGACGACACTGAACCGCCTAAGAACTAGAGTTGGTCGCTTTAAAACAACAGTGAGGAAGTGGGGCCTGGTGGACAGTGCAGCTTGTGAGTGCGGTGACCCTGAGCAGACTGTCGACCATTTAATCAGCACCTACCCCTTATACAGACCACCTTCAGAAACCAGCCTCTTTGACCTAGGACCAGAGATGTTGGCATGGCTACACGACACCGAGTTGGACCTCTGACGTTTCATGAAAGAAGAAGAAGCATGTTTGCTCCCACTGCGGTTTCTTATCTGAGCTGACTGATCTATTGTGGTTGAATGAGTTGCAAATAAAATAGTGAAATATCCCTTTAGGTTTTGTCATATTTGTAACCTTTGGAGAAAATTGCAGCAGCTGCCGTAACGGCATGGATAAGAAACAGGGCAGCATCTGAAAGCAGGTATTTGATTCCTAGAATAAACTCTTAAGTGGATACTTTGCTGCGTCAGCGCTCAAAAATGTATCATCAAGTTTCATCACAACTGGGCCGACACTCCGGGCTTTCATAAACGGACATTTTGACCTTTAATCACAGCTCTCTCTGAACAATCAGTCTAAACGGTTGAGCAGCTGTTTGCTGATGGTCTGAGTTACGCTGCAAAAGCTTTTTTCTTTTTTCTTGTGGTGTTAAAAGCTTCAACACACTGACCTTTCATAAATAAATCATGTTGATGGAAACAGAAGAGCATCGACTGTTCAAGTTTTGACCTCTAGACTCAGCAGGACGTTTAATTTGGTGTTTTTCTCAGCAGCTGTTTCTTGGAGTATCGGTAAAGAATTTGATTTAATGTTAGGGGAAATATTTACTCCAGGTTTAGGGGGGGAACCTTTAAGTTCTCTGCCGTCTCTGCTTCTTTTACAGTCTGTCTTCCTGCCTCCCCTCCTAAGAGCCGTCACTTAAGGGCAGCGGTTTGGACAATTTGCGCCTTTTTTACCTCGAGATGGGTAAAGTCACTCAGAGAAACTAATGATGATTCATTGTCTGATCCTCTAAGTGCAAAAACAGTTTTACTTTCACCGGCTAGACGAGCATCCATTTATAGACAAAACAACTCTCTCTCTCTCTCTGCGGCTGAAATGGTTTGAGGTTTGACCCACTTTCCACGTCATACATTCCCAGAATTGGCGCTCCGGCTCCTTCTCTCCAGTAAGGAGCTTGTTTCCAGATTTCCCTCGATAATGAATCCCCCTTTCTCTTTTTTTTCCCCTGTGATTATGCAACAATGTTAAACCTGACTCAGTGTCAATATTATCCAGCAGAGGCCAAGAGGACTGTTCCTGCCAGCGTGCAACAATCCATCATGGAGACGGTTTTATGAGGCGCACACAGCGCTGACTTCTTATTTACTGAGCACATACAAGAGGCGATAAAAGGCGGCAGCAAACAGAGGAAGGAAACATGAAGAAAAGTGGTAAAAGTCAAAACATATTCCCACAACGGGAGTTTTTTACTTTTAGACAGAACAGCTAAAACGACACCGGGGGACTGTCTGACTGAATATGTAGAATATGAGCGTTTCTGAGCGGTCAAACCAACAATGTGAGATTCAGTTTACGTTTAAAGATCTACATGTACTGGAAGTTAATAGCAAGAGGGAACCTAGCTGCAGTTCCTCAAGTGTCCACTTGGGGCTTGCTTCAAAAGTCAATGAATCAATATTCAAGTCCATGTTAAAATATCTATTCCTGCAGCAAAATAAAACATCTTGAAATATCGGTCAGATTAGGGACGGGCGATAAACCGAAAGTTCGACGTGAGATTCGACAGAGACGTGACTCCGGCGGCTGAAGTAGACGAAGTTAATGTGGGAGGGGGTGAGCAGCTGGTGGAGTAGTTATCGTCCATTTATCGTTATCGAGGTGAACTGATCAATATATTGTGATTTTGATTTGAGGACATATCAGCCAGCCCTAGATTCAGATTTTCAAATGTTTTATAGCAGCTCGGTTATTCAGTCGTTGCACAGAAATGTCCGTAATCAGCTGAACGGCTGCTAACAGGAGAGATTTTTAACTCTTCACAGAGGCTGATCAGATGTTTGATAAGTCTGCAGCACCAATGTGGAGCCCAACATCTTTGCATAGAGACAACATCCTTGTTTTATTAAAGCTCCTGTCAGGAATTTTCATTTTGTTTAATTTTTAGTATAATATATAAAGTATAAATATGTTCAGTCTTGTCCTTTATAATCTTGTTTGCTTTAATTTACCATAAAAAAGCATCAATATGAATTCCAGTCTGTTTCATGAGTGTCTAAAAACTCCTCACTGGAGCTTTAAGTCAAAGGTCAGCACAGTTACTTTGGCGTTTAGCTTCGATTGTACTTCAACGTTGATACAAACTGTATCTAACATGGGTTGAGGACTCACAGAGGACTTGGATCGAGGGCTGAGGTCGAGCCAGTGCTCCGTCTCCTGAGCGCCCAGCTGTCGTAGAGAGAGGACGCACTCCGCCACCGTTCGCTTCTTGTTGGTGTGCGTCTGCAACCTCAGCACCAGAGCGCTGCAACGCAACTGCTGGAGACGCAGCGCAAACACGAAGGTCTCCATGAAGGACACGTCCTAGAGGGAGGGAAGAGGAAGCAGGAAGTTTATATCAGCGCTCACTAAAGGTGAAGTAAATCCATGAGGTGGAGTCACGGTGATCACCTGGCAGAACTCTTTGATGGAGCTCTTGAACTGGATGGGTTTGGGGACGGTGATGATCCCCTTAAACCCGATCTTCTGTTGTTCGCTTCCATCAGGAGGAAGGTTCAGCTCTGAACACTGGAAACAAAATGTAAGTTGAGGTATGAAACACTTAATTTCACCAAGAACATGACAGGGAAACATCTCGACAAATCTGGGGTATCTTAAAGTCAAACCAAAAACACAGTAAAAGCTTTGTAGCTCTTTCTTCTGCACCAACACGGACAGTTCTGCGTCTCAGTGATCAACCTTTACCTGCCAAAGAGCACAGAGCCCCCCTGAGGGTCTCTGACAGAGCCCTGTGTTCTTCAGACACAGACGGACCATTGAGAAGTGCAGCTGAGGAGCACAATGAGCTCTTTCTGTGTTTGTAACCTTACCTGGACCAGAGTGATCCACACCTGCTCCAGAGTCTCCTGGTAGCTCAGCTGGACGCACACCTTCCCCAGCTCTCGCTCGTCCCCGGACAGAGTGATGGAGTCTGTGACATTTGAGGGAGAGAACAGAAACGAATCAGAGCAAACTTAGATCTTATTTATTTAATCCATGAAAACAGAATTGAAACGTGAAAGGAAACATTGAATCTCAGTTTACCTAAGCTGCTCTCGATGGAGCCAAACCTGGTGGAGGACGTGCTGCTGTGGACGCTGGTGAGAGAGTCGAAGTGCTGCAGGTGGAGACAGACAAACACAGGAAGGTGATGGTCAGAAAAGCATAAAATATTCAGTTAAGGTGACGATACGTCCTCTTTTACCCGGACATGTCCTCTTTTTTGGGGATCTGTTTAGCCTGTTCGAGGGGAGGTTGTAAAATCCAATGTTCAAATGTTCAGTTTTGTATGGAAGTTCATTTCTGCCAGTAAAAAATAAAAAAGGTGAGATAAAATGCTTTTTTTTAAAGATCAAAATTAAGTGTCTTTTTTGAGAATTCAGAATTTGCATTTAACTGAGTTAAACACGCGTAAAAAAACACGCTATCTTTAAGCTTCCAGAGCTAGCCCCTAGTGGCCGTTAAAGGAACTGCATTTTACGTTGGCGTCTTGATAAGGACACCCAGAATTTCACAAAACTCAGAACTTTAAACCTCTTTTTAGATCCCATCTCTGTGACCTGGCTTTGTTGAACACTTGACTCTGATTGGATAATAAAACCCATCTCTAGCGTTGGATATGTAAGATACAGGTCGTGTCCTCCTTTAATCTTCAAACACACGCCAAGCTGCACGCCACTTTCTCAGAAACTCCTATGACTCTGTTTACCGTCAGATCTAATGCCAAGGCGCTGTGCCTTTCATGCAAAGACGACCTACAGCTGTTTGCTCCTCCTAATGTTGACAAGATCAACATTTGAGCTTCAGTTTGATTCCGACTGCGTGGAGACACGAAAACAACGCTGCGGTGAAAACATAAATCCATCTGCGTCGGGCTAAAACAGAAACTTTGACCTCAGAGTTGATCTCTGATGTTTCACAGTTTTAGTTGAGACGTTACAGTAACTGTCTCCATGTTACATCATAAGGATCTCTTTGTCGCCACATCCTCTAAAACAAAGAAACACGCCCATCTCTCCCATCGTCTCCTCGATTGTATCGCTGCCTAAATATTGTTAAGTCTGGAGTAAACTGCAGCTGAACTCCTCCCACAAACAGAGACATTCAGGGACGATAACAGAGCGAGACTTTTATAATACGACAAACTGAAGCTGGGATATTTTCATCATTTTGGGGACCACATTAAAAATGTACGGAGTCCCAAATGGGTCAAAAATAAGTCATGGCTTGTTATATGATGAGGTTTGTAACTTCAGTTCAGAGGAACAGGAAGGACTTCAGAAAATCACCTGCTTTACTTTCCAGCCAAGCGTTACAGGAGAAGATCAAACCGCCGCCACGTCTGTTTGTTGAGGATTGAAGTGACGCCAGCAGCCAGCTGGATCAACCCAACACGTCACAGTTTGTGCGTTTGATGCATACAGAAATAATGTATGACAAATATACATATGTGTGTGTGTGGGTTCAGGTGGTGTTATATCGAGGATATTTGCAGAGAGGATTGGAAACTATTGCGCCATTGTTAATTAAACACCGAAATGATTGTTTGCGATGATTTTATGCTTTTATTTTGAAGTTAACCACCTAGAGTAGATCGTACGATGTGAGGGAATCTGATGAAAACAGTTAGAAGGTAAAAATATTAAATTTAATGAAAACAGAAAGAGGAACAAGTTCTTACGATGTTTTTAAATTCACAATAAATCTGAGATTGTTACCTTTTAAAAGTGTCTGACTGTCTTTCCGAAAGCTGCTACGCTACAGCTAGCCTAAACGTGTGGTAACCAGCGTACAGGACCGCTGTCCGACTGTCACTATGGCAGCACTATAGACTTTACACTTTGCTCCATTTTTAAACTTTTTTAGTCATGGTCGTATTTTCTGAAAATGGAAAACCGTCATTTAAAAGAGTTCATCTAAAAGTGTAAATCTACTCAAACTCTAACACTTTACCGACCTTTGACTCTTTGCGGTGTTGGGGACGGTGGAAACTATAAATCTATATTTAGTGGGAGCTGACACTCGGTGAGAACAGTTCTGTTTGAGTTCAGATAAGATAGAGGAGAGACTCACCTGCATGTGAGTCTGAGGGCTGGAGAGATCCAACATGGAGCTGCTCAGACGCTGGTCACCGCCTGGACGCAGATTCCAACCTGGAAGTAAAACAGATATAAGGATCATGGGTTTGGTGTTCAGGCAGTTTTACAGAGTCTGTTATTATTTATTTCCAGTTTTCATCCATAAATTAATGATGCATTTCTTCATGCAGCTCTAAAAATGGAGAAACATGTTAAATAATGATGGGATTACAGACTGTGATTGGCTGAAAACTTCATCCAAACAGAAAACATACTTTTTAAAAAACCCAAATTCAGCATTTTAGCTCATTTTTTAACACGTTTTGTTTAAGACAGTCAGAGTTGCATAGTTTATCGTTTGTTTTTCTACCTGGACTCAGCGGACTGGAGATCCTGTTCTTCAGTGTGTCTCTGCGGGTGGAGCCGGGGGACATAAACTCCACCATCTGCCCCCGGTGGAAGCTGGACTCGGGGCTGTAGTTGGAGAAAGTGGAGCCCACCAGCTCGGCCTTCCTCTCTGCGTACGTACAGCGGGCTGAACCTTCAAAACAGGGATCAGGCCAGAGGTCAGAGGTCATTCATCCACATTTTTTCCTCTTAGTAACAAGAAGATAAGCGGTTGGTTCAGAAACAGGATATCCTGTTTCTTTTCTCTTGTGTGATCAGAGGTCGGTTCACACTTCAGAAACTCCTGAGCTGATTTTAATTAAACCTGAGTCAGTGGTTTTGGGAATCTTCACTGTGGGCTTCGGTTGTTTGGGTGGAGTGAAATCTGTCAGCTCCACCTTCACCTTACCTCACCAGTCTGTGTGTGGAGGCTGGTGAATATTGTGTTTGATCAACCCTGTTATACTGTGTCACAGGAATAACGTACAATCAGAAAATGTCACTTTTTGAAACTTCTGTAACGACTTAAAAAACTGAACGGACTTTTATCGGACCTTCAGGACTAATGAGGCGAATAAGTGACAACAAAGGATTTTCACAATTTACCAGGTAATCCGACCTCCTCACTCACTTTCCTCCAGACGAGAACCTTTTTATTTGTCTGTCAACCATCCGTTTTCATACGTCACCCGTCCACCTTCGTGCTGATTGGTTATTGCGACGCAAAAATCTGCTTAAATTGAGACATTTTTAGCTCCCGCCCAATTCACATCATCTGTGCCACCAGAGGAGTAGGAGCGTCTAATCGTCTTTCCATGGACTTAACATGTAAATGATTCGCGCAAATGATTTTACTCGCGCTTTGTGTGTGGAGACAGTAATACTTGGTACAAACATAAAATACAATTCCTTTAACGGCCACTAGAGGCTGGCTCCAAAAGCAAGTCGATCCCCATAGACACTCATGTTAAAATGCTCAGATTTAAAGTAGACATGAACATCTTAAAAGGCTGGTAAAATTAGGTTTATGGTTTAAACTGATGCTCAGAAAGACGAATCAGATGCTGACACAGACGTCACACTGCCAACTAGTGTTTTGGTGGATTATTGCAGAGCATCGCACACACTCTGGTGCAGAAGTATCATATCTAGCAGGTGTAGGGACCATAAGGCATAGGTTCGATGCAGAAGCATAATTTAGGCGTTAAGAGCCAAACTTTAGGCTTCAAAACAAAGAGGCAATCTTAGCTGTTTAATAATAAGTGCAGAAAAAATGCAGTTCCTTGAGTGTCCACTTGGGGCTTATTGCAAAAATCAAAAAAGGCAAATTAAGGCACAAAAAAAAAAAAGTCCAGCTTTTCAACCTAGCACAGAAAAATAATTTCTGCCCTTCATGTACGTATTTAACGTATTTAACCATGAACACTGTTCATTCGGAGTATTTGGTCAAATTAATCCCGTGAGATAAAACACCAAAAGGATTCTCACTGTGATGATTGCAGCATATCCAGTACAGCTGACGAAGGAGAGTCTGACACTTTGTTGACTGTTTTTTTTTCTCCCTTTGTCCTGATGTGACGTGTGTTTGGATATGCAGCGGTTGCGTCATGTAACCGTCAACATCCCTGCCATGCACTGAAGCAAAACGCTCCAGAGTTTAATCTGCAGATTTCAGACATCAGCTCAAAACGTCGGGGTAAAGTTCGGCATTCGGCAGCAACTTTCAGGATCTGAGAGTGTGTCTAACATGAAACCAAAAGAGCTTCACGTTAGTCTCTGAAGTTCACACCCTGAAAGCCCAAACACTCCTGAAGCCACAATGACGAGACTGAAGCCTCAAATAGGTCTAATCCTGAAGTCAAACATCATTGGAGGAAATAAAATGATACGCTGTGTGTTCAGGTGATGAAGAGAGGCAGAATTATTTACTAACCCAACCTTTAAATCAACACTGACATCCAGGACAGGTTTTTACTCTGCTGCTCACCGCAGTCTGACAGTGAGATTAAGATCATTAATTTAATCCCTGCAGATTATAAAGACACACAGGAGAGAGAGTCAGCTGATGTATCATTTCAGGTACGTACTCTGAGGTCCGGACTGCAGGTTTGGGTAGCGGGAACCTCGAGGTTGGACGTAGGAGGCTTTGAAGGTGGGTAAGACAAACGGGACCTCTCGACCATCGGGGGGCAGCTTGGACAGGAGGTAATCCTCAGAGACCCCCGCCTTCCCTTCCTCTGCCTCCCACCCTGCTGCAGAGTCTTTGTTTGGAGGCATCCTCAGTGTGATCACTAGAGAGCAGAACAAAACCCACACCATCAGAATCAAAACATCTGATCACATATGTCCACGAGACAGCTGTGCAGGATCTGGGATTACCTTGGGTCTCCTGCTCCTTCTGCTTCATGAAGTTTTTGCAGCAGTCTTTGAGACACTCCATGACAAACAATCAGACCTGTGAGAGTCAGGGGAAGTTCGAGTTTATACAGCAAATAGTGACACAACCAAAGCCAGGACGAACCTTTTAATTACTTAATCCAAATATCAGAGAAGTGGGGTCCAGTAGGGTCTGGAGAGCTTTAATAGTTCCCCAAAATGCTCCTAATTCGCAGGGACGGAGTCAGACCTTTGAGACTGGGGTGGTCTAACCCTGATACTGACTTTAAATTAAGGTGTTCACACAGTAATAGATTATACTTGTTAAACTACTCAAGTCTCAGTCGGACTCATTCCTCCCTAAAAGGAGACAACATAAGAGAAACATTAAAAAAAACACTTTCCAGGATTTTAAAGAGATTTCTAAGTCGAAATAAAGTACAAAAAATGTGCTTTCTACAAACGTAATGAGATCAGCTAACACATTGTTATCATATCAATAAAAAAGGATTAAAGACACAGAAACTCCTGATCAATATGTTCATTGATACGCAGTTCTTGGTTTGGGCTCCTTTGCCACAGGAGGAGGGTATCGAACATTTACATTTTAATTCATTCAGATTCACCTCTAATCCCAAAGATTATTTAAACACACACCATGAGTTGTGTCGCCTGACTGGTTGCACATTTATTAGTTTTCCACTGAAGGACTCTTTAATGTTTGACAAACACTCATGCTGTAAAAAGTGAAAAGAACTGGAACTATTGAAAGTCTAAATCCACCTGCAGTGAAGACAGAGGTCTGATTTAACCTGCTCTGGGCTTTAACTTGATGTAGTTTTGTTAAATTTATAAAACAGGAAAAGTTCATAAAAGTGTCAAAAATGTTGACTTACCTCTGTTGTTGTGATGATTTCACTGAACGAGGATAAACTCCCAGTAGAGCCGATCCTTCTTACAGGCAGAGCAGAAAGAAATGCAGCTCAGGTTTCTGATTCCCTTCAGTTACAGCTCCTCTCTCTCTCTCTCTCTCTCTCTGCCTCTCTCTCTCTCTCTCTCTCTCTTTCTCACGCTCCACTCTCTGATTCCCGGACACACAACATGTTTCAGCGTCCTTCCCGAACGGCGATGAGAGCACCACTTTCTGTTTTGGATTTCTCTCTTTGTCTGATGTTTGAAAATTACAGGGGAGGAAAATGGCCACTAAGAAAAATGGAAAGAAGGTCAAAGTTTTTTTTTGCTCTAATTTTGTTTTCAAAATCATGAGATTAAAGTCAAAATCCTAACTTTAGACACAGAATTCGGAGAACAGAGTCGGAATTATGAGTATCGGTCAGAGATGTCGGAATTCTGAGATTAAAGTCGGAATACTCTCTTTAATCTCAGAACTCAGAATTCAGACTTTGAACTCTGAAGTCTGATTTCTGAGATTAAAGTCGGAATTAATCTCAAATTAATCTCTGAAATCTCTGAATTAAAAGTAGGAATTCTGAGATTTCTTTCTTTGATTCCAGAGCTTGGAATTCTAAAATCTCAGAAGACGGAATTCTGAGATTAAAACCGGAATGCTCTCTTTGATCTCAGTAGTCAGAATTCTAAGATTAAAGTTGTAATTCAGAATTTGATCTCTTAAATCCAATATCTGAGATTAAAGTCGGAATTATTACTTCTATCAAAGATGTAGGAATTCTGGGATCAAAGTTGGAATGCTTTCTTTGATCGTAGAAGTTGGTTTTCTATGATCGTAATCATGACATCGATTCCAGAAGTAGGAATTTCAAGATTGAATTCCAAATACTTTCTTTGATCCCAGAGGTCGGAATTCAAAGATCTCAGAAGTCGAAATTCTGAGATTAAAGGCAGAATTCTGACTATGGAATCGAATTCTGACCTTTAAACTCCCTCTATTTATTATTTTTATATCTTATTTCTGCTGCAAACCTTGTTGTTGTGACTCGTGTAAAAAAACACTCCCCTTATTTAAAAACAGACTATAACGCACTAAATGTTCTGAAATTGTCCCAAATGTGTGACATCGCCTCCTCATCCTCAAATGACAGTTTTCAACACATCTTGGTCGTATTTACAGAAGTTTTTGTGCGCCAACTTCCTCTAAAGTCACGGAGTTATGATCCCAATGTTAGTTAATTATTATTGAAATGACTCACTTTGGTATGATCAAAGCAACACACTGCAAAAACTAAAACTTTAGAATGTATATTTGTCCAGTTTAAGTGAAAATACCATACTACATAATATAAACTATATTCACCTGAAGAGTCCAGAAATAAATCTGATTCCAAATGAAACAAGCAAAAATAAGATCTAAAATTCCCATCAGTAAAGTTTCACTTAATACAAGCAATTCAGGCGGTATATTAAGGTAAATAAGATTTATTTTTGAGGTTTTCCAATGAAGGCGACTTTAAATCAGGTGTAGTGACATATTTTGAGTAAAAAATTGAATACGCCCGCTGAGATTCCAGATTTTAGTGCTTTAGTGAAACCAGACTGTGATAAGATTTTAACGTAGTTTGCTGAAATCTCCTAAAAAGATAAAATTTTCAGTTTTGTCATTTTCCCTGTCGTTCCCTCAAAGAAGCGTCTTCAGAAATCACATGATGTGATGATGATAATCCCTGATAATCCCATATTTATCCGACATGATTAAGTTTTGTGTGGTAACTCCAATCCTTAGATGTGTTATGGTGTTCCTGGAGGTTGCCTCTGACTTCATGATACTCACGATTCCCTGAAAGCTAAATTAACATCTCCACTGCTGAGTCCAGAGAGGGAGAGTTTTGTGGTGAAGACATTTATTGGTCTCAAAGAAACTGTGATCAATAATTCATTTAATGACTGGCTTTTATATCAATTCAAATATTGCCACTGCAAATGCACAATTACACTTCTGCTCTGATAACCGGCCCTCATCCTGCCTCATAAAAGGAAAATAAAAAAAACACCACGATGATGATGATGATCTGATGTAACGACAGCTGTAGAAAAGTTCACATCTTATCTGAGGAGATGAAAATTCACAGACAAACGAGGGACTCCTAAAAACACGTGACTGTGGATATTCTGTTAGGCAGTGATGGTAAATTTCATCATTTTCAGGTCATTGTCTAAATAGAGGATGTCAGAAATTGTACACCATAAATATCCGTCCATATCGCAGCCATAAAAGCTCAGTGTCCATTAAAGCAGGGCGGGGGTTCAGATTTCCCATCAGCTGGTCTTTGCTGAGTCTTTATGAGGATGACACAACCGTTCGAAAACAAACAAAAGGACGACAAGCTGTCTCAGACCAACCATCGTATCAGCTGCAGACGGATCAAGTCCACTCGAGACCCTCAGAACGGGTGCTCGGACACAAATATCGTCAGCCGTATGATGGAGCTGCCTCTGAAATTGATGACGTTGTTGACCGTGACCATCTCCAGGTCCAGCACCACCTCCTTCGGCCCCTTGATGGGCCGAGACAGGACCAGGGTGGCGCTCACGTTACTGGTTTGCTGCGAGAGAAGGAGGAAATAGGGAGGGAGGTATGTGAGGAATGAGGAGCAGGAAGTGTTTGGGACAGAAAATCAGAAAATCTAAGAGTCCTTAACAAAAGGTCAGGACACAGACACTGTTTCTATCACAGTCAGTGGATTTTACACTGCAAAAATATACATATTAACAAGTGTGTTTTTGCCTTGTTTCTCCTTTACGGTGTCTTATTTGGAAAAAGGGAAAAAAATACTCATGACGTTCTTGATAAGTGACATTGAATTAAACTGAAAAAGTAGATTTTTGTTTGTTTTCCACTCATTTCAAGCAGTTTAGCTCTGAATTTTTGCCAAAATCAGACATTTTTTTCTGCACTTGTCTGATGAATGTCTCTAATTAAAGCAAAAGTCATGATTTTTTTATAAATCAGATGAAAATACCTTGAAATTTGAGTTATTTTTCAGTCCTTAACAGTTATTCTTGATCAGCTGTGAATCAACTTGTGCAGCAAAAATGTCCCTTACAGACACATTGCTATACTATATTACTATTACTACTACTCTAGCACCACCTACTGGCTAAACAGTGCACAGGTTATGAGATTAGATTAATTCAAACACTTTACAGGAATTCAAAGAAACATAATGGTTAATGCAACATGAAAGCAATCCAAGTGCAGCATAAAATACCAGACGGAATAAGTCAGTTAAATATACACAATAATTTAATCATAATCCCAGATTATCAAGGGCTTTTATTAGACTCTGGACTTTAGACTTTAGACCCAGGTTATTTAAGATGGACTAAGGGGAAGTAGAGATACGTCCTGTGGTCCAATATGTGGTCTGATAATATCTGATATGTTGTTTTTGTACTTTTGTTCATTAAATAAAGGTTTAAACGATGAAAAAAACATCTAATTCTGTTTTTGTCAACACTTTAAATCATGTTACTCAAGACGAAAACATCCTTTGAAAAGCCCAGAGAGCATCATGGTCCCTCAGCATCACTCCTACAGGTCAGTGTGACGTCTCCTTTCCCTCTCAGGTACTCACTCTCATGTAAAACTCTCGCCCCTCGTTGCCCGACTTTATCTGGAAGATGTAGAAAGCTCCGGGGTAACGCGTGGTGGCCTGCATCTGGAAGATGTCTGCAGGCACACTGCGCCCCGACGACAGGTCCATGTGTCGGTAGAGAATAGTGAAGGGTCTGTCCCTGCAGGCAGGGTTCTCAGCCGAGCACATACACTGACTGCAGGAGGAGAAAGAAGAGAGTGAAGAGTTACTCTTCAGTATTCTACTTTGTTTTTAATGGACTCAAGAAAGAACTACTATGTTGGTTGTTATTACGCATAATACTTGTTTCCTGTAATCAAATTGAAAATGTAGTAAAATAATGAAAAAAAAGTCTGACAGGAGGATCGTCTCATGTTTGTTGTTGTTATACTACTTTTGGCCACAAGAGGCTGCAGAGCTCCACCAAAGTCTTCATTAAACTCCAAACAGAAAGTAAAGAGTGAATACTGAGTGACACAAAGTGATGCATCAAATATACTGTGAAGGATGACTTTTGAATAACAACAAAGAAATAGATTACCAGATTTGTTTTCTCTCTGATATCTCAAAGCGTTCAACAAATAAGTGAATAATCATTTGGTTTTGTTTTACAGTAAATTAACTAATGATGCAGGCGTGAAAATGAGACATGATATGATATGACACGAGATGATATAATACAGGATGAGAAGACACTACGTAAAGTTGCAGTACAATACTACTCAATATGATGCGATATGATATAAGATAAGATGAGATAAAATGATACTATGTAATATTCAAGATGCCATGATATGTAAACTGATGATACAAGATGATACGATACAGGATGAGATGAGAGGACATGAGATAAAATATGAAATGACACAATATGTAAAGTTATGATATGATACTACACAATATGATATGAGATGAGATAAGATGATACGATACAATATACAAAATGCCATGATACCAAAGCTGCAATTGATGCAATATGAGATGATAGGTGACGATATGTAAAGTTTTAACATGATATGATACGATATGATAAAATACAACACAAGACACCATGATATGTAAAAGTATGATATGATGCAATTACAGATGATATGATATATGTAAAATTATGATACAGGATGAGATGAGATGACATAATATGATTCAATAGGATATGTAAAGTTTCAATATGATACAATCAAATATGTTACAGTACGAGATTCGTTCAAGAATGAAAAACTGTGGGAAATCGTAGTACTCACTTGTCACTGACTTCGATGTAAGGGAGGAGACACTGTAAAGGGTTCAGGCAGGTGTAGCCTCCCTGGAAATTGAAACATACTTGTGCTGTTGTACAGGTGTTGTTACCAGTGTCACATTCATTGATATCTTTAAAATCAAACACACAACAATCAGAGTCAGTTAGGACATCATCATCATCATCATCAAATAACAGACAGTGTTATATAATCATTATATAATCCACATTAGTAAGTGTGTCATTGTCTCCTGAACGTCACCTTCACAGCTCCTGCCGTCCTCATAGACATAATATCCAGGTGGACAGATGCAGGAGAAGGAGCCGGGGGTGTTAATACATCTGTACTGACACAGGAACTCAGAGAAGCTGCACTCATCCAGGTCTACAGGAGGGACACAAAGGGTTCACGTCAAAACCTTCAACATGGCTGCGTGTCGCTGTGGTCCAGGGTTTAAAGCTCTTAAATTCAGAGTCAGTTTCCTTAGAGGTTAAATTTTTAATGAAAAAAGATGAACTAGCTCGTCTCACCAATACAGGAGGTACCGTCAGACGCCAGCTCGAACCCTTCGTCACAGTTACACATGAAGGAGCCGTAGGTGTTGAAGCAGCCGTGACTGCAGGGCTCGTCTTCACACTCGTCCACATCTGCAGGAACGACAACAGGAAGAGAGATTAACGATAAAACGTCACCAAACAGGCGGGTTTTTAGTCTGAGTGAATGTCCCGGGTACCTTGGCAGGTCCTGCTGTCCGGGTTGAGGATGAAACCAGCGTTACAGGAGCAGGAATAAGAACCCGGGACGTTAGCGCACAGCTGTTGGCAGTAACCATAGCGACATTCGTCAATGTCTGGTCAGAAAGAGAGAAACACAGAGGTTATGAAAAAGACATGAACAGAAACTCCAGTCCTGGTTTTCAGGACCTGGGAATGGACTTGGATTCGAGAGTTAAAGACATTATGTGACAATATTTAACAGCCAGTAGAGGGCGCTGCTAACCCCTGATGGCATTTAAAGGGATATTCTGCCGTAAATTTAATTTAGGGTCAAACACCCCGTAACACCGAGTTAGACCCCCCCTCCTGAGATGAATGTTGCCGACCGCTTGCTTCTCTACTTATACCAACTTCAGTAACACAGAGAGCCATGCGCTCAACCAAAACGCCACTCTATAGCCATAAATAATGCTCAGAACAGCACCTAACTTCATCAACAGGACATATAGGGTCACAGACATAGTACTAGACACCAAACATCTTTTTAACTTTGACTCATTTCTTTAGCAAAGAGACTAAACACAACTCACCTACTCTCTTCCAGCAGCCGCTTGTTCGAGCCAGTCTATTACGGACTACGGCGGGGTGCCGCAGCTCAAGGAAGAACATTTATGATCATTTCTTTACGCAGGAATATCCCTCGAAACGCATTTTAATTTCAAGGTTTTTGTAGAACTTCATGAGACTCTTGGATTTGTGTAAAATAAAGGTTCGGACTGAGTCCACTCACCCTGACACTGCCCCCCGATGAGCCAGTATCCTTCAGTGCAGGAACAGGTGTATCCACCTGCCGTGTTGATGCAGACCTGGGTGGGGTTACAGTGATGAGAGTTTGTCTCACATTCATCGATGTCTGAAACACAGAAACCAAAGAGAGCCGTGAGAGGAGCCGTGTTTTTACTGACATGATAAATCTCATATTTACATTTTTACTGCGTTGTTTTAAAGAACTGTGGAGAGATGATATTCACTCAGACAGACACTCTAACACTGACTCCTGAACAGATAGCTCTTTAATTTCCTGATGCAAACACAGACAGACCTCAGGGGTCTCATTTCCAGCTGCAGAGAGGAAGATTAAATTATCTCTGGCTAAAAAGTTTGAAGTTAAACTCGTGAAAATAACCTTTTAAGGGTTTGTTGTCAGAGTGAGGAAGAATGCAAAGTATGAAAAATAAAACTGAGTGTTTTTTTTACAGATTTAGAGACAGAAACTGATCATGTTGACTGGGCGGTTTTGCTTCCAGGATTGTATAAAAAAACATCCACCTATGTTTTCAGAAAATAACTTTTGTAATCACAACAGCCGCGTTTACATGAGCACCAATAAACGGAATAAATGCCCGATCGGAATAAAAATGCGTCATGTAAACATGTCAATCGGAAGATTTTGATCCAGTTCGGCTCAATCGGAAAGATATTGTATTCCGATCGAGAGGGGTGGTTTATGCCGACTGTTATTACGAAACGCGTCCGTGTAAACACTTATTCAGATCGTGACTCTCTTACCTGACTCAATCTTCACTCTTTAGTTTATCTATTAAGGTCAGTACAGGAAGTTTCATTATTTACACTCTGACATAAAACACAACCGCTGGTACCGTGGCTTCTCCTCCGGTAACATAACAAGGCGTACATACGGCGTAATGACATCATATCTGCACGCACAGTACGACCTTTGACAAGACAGTAAAATAAGTGAGCAAGGGCGCCATTTGGTGACAACATTTAACAGAGGAGAAATCCTGAACTGGATGGAGTGAGCCACTACCGCGTTTGTTGGTTTGTTGACAGCACAGACGTAAATACAACTCTTCTTCTTCTTCTTCTGCGGTTATTTTAGCAAAATTAGACAACTCTGCGCATGTCCAAATGTCTCTTATCTGAGTCAAATTTGGCGCATGTATATGGACGTCATGATCGGATTATTTGATTTTGCACCATATAAACATTGGATTAAGATTATCCGATTCCTAAAATGTTTAATCGGATCAAGGAATTTCGCACAGATGAACATGGCTGTTGTCAACAGGAAGCAGAAGCTGAAATCATCTTTCTTTGTGAAAATATGGTCGATACTTCGCTTGTTTTGGTTAAATTCATGCTGTTATTTATCATTATTCTCCAGTCAGCATGTTTAAATGTTGTCCGTCCTCTAAATCGGTCCCTGCTGCTCCGGGTTCGCCTGCCCTGCACTCTTGGCCCCGCTCCTCTGGCTCTGAGTTTGCACCGGCAGCTTTTATCACAAGTATGTTTCTCTAACTCTCAGATTTTCGCCTCCCTGTGTTGGAACAGTTCAGGTTTCAACAGGGCATCACTCTCCTATTGTTTTTGCCCCGGATTAAAGAATTCTTAGATTACCATCTGAATTCCTTTGGCGCCCTCACTCTCCGCATCATAATGGACACATTTCCTTATGAGGATAAACGACATGTGAAAAAATTCCTGCTTGTTTTCGGTTCTCAGACCATGAAGTCACCGATCCCTCGAAAACCGGTGGGGGAAGTGGGTGTGGGCCCGCCTCTGTGTTTGCTCAGGCAGCTCTGGAAAGCGATAACGTCTGTCAGTGGGACCGCTGGCCTTTGTGCCAACTTGGACTGCTGGCCCTCCAGTGGGGTGGAGGGGCCCCGGAGTGATCGGACCCTGGCCAACAGCTACACGGCCCCGGCACCTGCATGCATTTACCAGAGAAAACCTCTGAATGGTCCTCATCTGCAGCACATGTGTGGCCTCTCTGCAGATCCAGCTCCTTATATAGACCTCCTCGTGAGCTGCTGGGGTCACTGCCGGCTTTAGAGGACACACACTGATCCCAGCAGAGTCCCCTTTGGCCTTAAAGTTCACTTTATTTTCATTTCACTGATTATTATGACTGCTGCCGAGTTCATCATCTGTCCTCAGAGCAGCTCCACAGAGGGCCGACTGTGATCAATGAACATTTTTGTCTCCATCCTGTGTCGTTTCCAAAAGCCCGTGAGGTTGAAATAGTTTCTCAAGCCACGGAGGAGCAAGTAATCCTTTTACTCGAATAAAAAACGGGACAAAAGAAACGGAAATGAAGTACGCAGCCCTGTGAGAAAGGAAAAACACAGCAGGAGAGCCGAATCCTCCTCTTCTTTATGGGACAGCGGATTAAAGTCATCTTTATTCTTCTTAAAGGGACAGTTCACTCAAATCAGAAAAGCTGTTTTGAGTTTTTAAAACATCTGCCTCCAAATTTGGCTTTCATGGATCCAAAAATAAAGGTGAATCAAATTTAAGACATCGAAAAACTATTTTAAAAATTCCACCGCAGCAGCAGCACCAGCCTGGAAACCAGATGAAGTTGTCAGCTCGGGTTTTATTTTCTACTTCAGACGCATCTGGGTTCTTTTTCACCATCCGGCCTGATCCAAGAGGCAGGTTCGCTTATGTAAACAACAACAGCAGCAGCAAGATCGACCTGAAAGTGAAGCCAAAACCTTTACTGTCTCCACACACAAAGCACGAATAAAATCATTCGCGCGAATGATTTTATTCGCGCGAATGATTTTATTCGCGCGAATGATTTACATGTTAAGTCTATGCAAAGACGCGATTAGACGCTCCTACTACTCTGGCGGTGCAAATGATGCGAATTGGGCGGGAGCTGAAAATGTCTCAACTTGAGCAGATATTCTCGTTGCGCCCCATTCGAGCTCCCCCTACTGACTGGCTGAAGTATCGGTTATTAAGCTGCCTCCATGTTAATATTGTAAAAAGCGAATAAAATATATGCAGATTTCCATGGGGAGTTGTTCATTTGTGCAGAAAGGTGCAAGATGGAATGAGTGAAATGAGTGCGAGTAACAAGACAGAGTGCGACGAAACAGAGAAATTTAGACAGATTCATACGGTTTTAGCACAAGACAAAGAAAGTGATGACCACCACGCCTAGAATCTGTCTTATTCCTTCTGCAGACATCTCCCAGTAGCATGCACACTCAAGCATGTAAACAATAACTTCCTGATGCAAAGGCAAGGTTTAATGTTAGCATACATCCATCTGAAGAGCAGACTGTTAGCTAAACTCTACATGCAGGTCATCTGTGGTTGAACTGTTTTCTCCTGTACATTCAAAGATGGTAGAAACATGAGAGGATGATGAAACGTAAAAATCCAGAGACAGAGCTAAGCTAAGTGGAGCTAATGTACGGGGTACCTCAGGGTTCAATCCTCGGACTTGTTTTGTTTTTAGTTTACATTAATGATCCACTCATGATCTTGTTCTATGCTGAATGACACTTGTCTTATTGCTTTACACTTTAATTAGTTTCAATATTAGTTTCTATCAAACCTGTGTGCTCATTGTAAATAAGGACACTTGACTACAGACCAGATATAGGGTGACCATATTCTGAATCCCCAAAAAGAGGACATGACTACGCAGTGTCACAGAGTCAAGCGTAGTAAATTTTGAAGGTTTTTCGGGTCGGGTTGAGTGTTTTTTACGCACTTCTAACTCAGTAAGTCCAAACAACACAAACTAAAAACTTCCATACAAAACCCTGGATATTTTAAGGATTTTATAAACTCCCCCAGACAGACCGGACAGCCCCCCAAAAAGCAGACATGTCTGGGTAAAAGAGGATGTATGATCAACCTAGAGGAGCATCTCTTTGGAAGAATTACCGACATCTCTACAAACAACATCTTCATCAGAATCATCCAAAAAGCATTTCCAAAAGGTCTCTAATCTTATAAAAATCTTGTATACTTCTTGTCTTGTAAACATATATATCTATTCACTGCTCTTCTTTAAAACTAATATTTATCGCTGATTATTAAAACTCTTGTTTCCGAGCTTTTTCAAACCTCTTGTGCGCGATGTTTTAACCTGTTCGCTCATCCTGTCAAATTTTTATCACGCACAATAATAACTAAACTGAACTTTTGACACCTAAATCTGTTTCTTTAATCAAGATTAGCGAACACACGAGTGCACACACCTGGAGACGGATCGGTTTGATTGTTGCTGCAGACTGGTGCCATTAGTGAAGCTGATGGAGCGTGAGGTCGTTAACTTAAAGACAAAGCTGTGTTTGTAGCCGGGTCAGACAGGAAGCTGCAGTCTGTGTAATTTCTGCCCTTTAGCAGTCGGCATCAATCAACAGCCCATTACATCACACACACACGTACACACACACACACTTATAGGAGCGGTCCTATAAGTGTGAGGGGTGGTTACGGTTGGCCCCCACAGAGGTCTGCCTGTTCTCCTGGCCGGCTCACGCTCTGATTCGGTAACAAATGACCTCATGGTTGGCACTCTGATGGCGTCGTTTACCCAAACAAGGTTGTGAGCCGATTCCCTGACAGGCTCTCTCCGTATTTGTGCATGAGGGAGAAAACAGCTCTATATGTGTGCATTTTCCACTCATTACAGAATGAGAGAAAAACACCTAAAATGGACTTTAAGGAGGTGGTTTTCTTCAGCTGGACGCACTTCGGTAATTCTGGTGAGCGGTATCTGGAACAGCTGGAGGGAGGACATGAGTGGTGTAGTTTTTTTGTAACAGCTGGGATTTCTCGTGGTTGTGAAATTGATCGGAATCAAACAGAGCTGAAGGTCGCTCTCTGCAGACACACTGACACACTCAGACAATCAAACAACATCTGACCCTGAGAGCTGATTGGTTCGTGCTACTCCCACGCCGTTATTTAACAACTTACCCAGAATCTCTGGACACCGTCACCTCGGTTAACCTCATCTATTCAGTTTCACAACAGAAAGTGTCAAGATGTCGAGTACGTCTCGAACTCACATTGAAGGAGCAGGAAACAACATTTTCTTTGACTAATATCTGCAGGTTTGAAATTTGATGTTTCAAAAAAGTTAAGAAATAATTAACTTCCCCTCAACTAACTTAAAAGACCAGGCAGTAAAAGGCTTTCAAGAGAGGTTGAGTATCACAGAGGGAGACATAGGAGGAGGTTCACCACTCTGTGAGAGAAGAAATATTTCAACAATTTCACTCAGGATAAAAAGTGACGAGACTAAAGACCGATGTGTCTGTAATCTTCAGGCCCTCAGGTGGCGCTCCGTTAAAAACAGACATGACTCGAGGGCTGAACGATTTTGAAAGAACTTTAGGGAACAATGAAAATTGATCAAATAATGTTTGTCTTATTGTCTGACCTTAGTACTATTATTAAAAATCAATTTTAGGTCAATTGGTCAGATGATATGGAAGCTATTGAAGGAAAACAGCCTTTTCTGAGAAAATAAACCGGTAATTTATTGACGGTCCCTTATTCAACACCGACGTTGACAGTGAGGGTGTCGAGTAGATTTAACCGCGCTGCTGTTGTTATTCCCGGTTATGGAGAGTGAGAAGACACCGGTAGATCCTCAGAGAATGTCCGTCAGATATCCAACCTGAAACTAACTTCACCGCCGTATTTACAGGAAAATATATCCAACCTAAAACTAACTTCAGCGCCGTATTTACAGGAAAATATATCCAACCTGAAACTAACTTCACCGCCGTATTTACAGGAAAATATATCCAACCTGAAACTAACTTCACCGCCGTATTTACAGGAAAATATATCCAACCTGAAACTAACTTCACCGCCGTATTTACAGGAAAATATATCCAACCTGAAACTAACTTCACCGCCGTATTTACAGGAAAATATATCCAACCTAAAACTAACTTCACCGCAGTATTTACAGGAAAAAATGTGTCGCCTCAGCTAATTTTTTTATATGCACATTAATACATTTTATTTTTATTAAATAAAAAATATTTAAAAATATTTTTTAATTTCCACACATCTATTTGTAATTGCAAGTGGAAGTGAAACAGTTGCACTGTCGAGTCCTGCTTTAATAGTAAGTTTTTCTCTCATCTCTCAAAACTAAACCACTGAAAACATTGTAGTGCATATGCCAGTAAGTGGCGCTGTAACGCTGCAGAGTTAATGCACAAAAGACAGAAGAAGAGTACCGAGCATTTGTATAAACGTTGTTTTGGGGCCATAAAAGAGTTACTCTGTGTGTCACATGATCGTTTCCAGAGATGCAGATAGACATCCACACGGAGATGAAATGGTCGTCGTTTACAGATTTATTCACTCTCTGACCCGTTTTCAAAAAACACCGTTTACAGTCACCTGAAATGCCGTTTACGTGTGGATGAAACGCCGATACTCTGGTGTTTACTCCTGAATTTGTTTCCGTGGTGACGGGTTAATACCTCCTTCAGACAGACTTTACAGAGGGGAGTGGTTTACTCTTCATCTGAAACTGTGAAGTCGTACCAATTCAACACGACTGACTCGCTCTTGTCCTATTTAACCATGAAATTAACGCCTTCTTTTTCAAACGCCATATTTGTTTACACTGGTGTGAGGAGCGCTCTCTCAGGAAGGAAACATGATAGAGAGGAAAATCGATTTGACGATTTTTATTTTTCTAACATCATCATAACCAAATAATCTGATTATGATTGAAAATCGATTAATCGTGCAGCCCTACACGGCTCTGTAGTGAAGGTCCCTGAATGTACGTAAAGTCAGTTTGTCTCTGAAAGTGGAACCATGTAAGAAAGGATCGATTTAAAAACACGATCCAGAGACAATCTGTCGTTCTTTTTGGGAATCATGACGCCAAAAAGAAGAGGGAACACCAGAGTTGTTCTCAGCATCATCAGAGTCCATGTCAGGGGTATCTTCCTTATCTCTGAAGGCTCCATTAATGCTGAACAATATCTACAGGTAAGGGGACCAGGAGAACTGACCTGAGGTCTGATGGATCAAAATCTGACACTCTTTTGAAAAGGACAACTGGACTTTCTTGAGACGTTTCGCCTAAGGCAAATAGTTTTAAACAATATCTACAGGTTTAGGAGCAACATCTGCTGAGTTTATGAACATTTACATAAAGGAGATGTAACGCGGTGGGAAACATGTTCAAACTTCTCTTAAATTTTGTGATTTGTGTCAAAGTGAAAGAAGAAGACAAACACCTGTGCCGTCCTACAGATGGAGATACTTAAAGCTGTTCGAGTCAAACAATAAAAGACCAACCACTGAGATAACAGCTCAACATGACACATCCAGAAAACACAATCTGTACATGCAACCGCTTCACTCGACTCCCAGTGGAGCATCTTTGACTCTGATACTCTGACTCTGAAAACACGCTGGACTTGGTTTCAAACTGAGAAACAAAAAAATCTTTTTATTTTTTTTGCCCTGAAACCTTAAAGTGAAGTAAACCAGGATTAGGAGGAGGATCCCTCTTTGAACCACTTGGACTCAAAAATCAACTCTGACATATAAAAGGCCTCACAAACAGGTTGAACGCAGACATTTACAAACCGCCGCCGCTGCTGCTGCGCTCTGACTCCGGGTGGATTGACATTTGTTTTCTGTGATGTTCGAGAAGACGCTCTGACCCGCTGCGAGTCAATAAATGTGGTTTCTGTGCGGCTGAAAACGACGAGCTGCGTTTAATTAATGAAACCAGACTGTGATTTAAAGTCGAGTCGTTTTACTTTCGTGCCTCACATCGCAAAGAAACGTCCCTGTTTTCACTCTGTTACATCCGTACAGCAGCTGGAGGAACTTCTAACCGAGCAGATGAAGATATTCCACTAAAAATAGCACCAAATACACAAATAAGACAATACAAGGTTATAAATATTTCCAGCCTGTGCAGAGTCTGGACCCTCTGGCACGTTTCAGATGTCTTTGTGTTTGTTATCACTTCCATCAGAGAGAAGTCTTTTATAAATCCCCTTCAGATGGTTTTATTTAACGTCTGTTTGAGGTCCAAAGAGGTGAAATTATCACAGACAGAGACAAAAAGGAAAGACATGACAACCAACTTTTGCCAAACTCTCATCTCAAATCTGTTCTACTGCAACTTTTCCTACAAAAACAGGCTTTTTCACACTTTGTGCATTAATATTTCAGACACCAGGTGCATTTAATTTAGATTTTTTTGATGCATCTTGCTTCTAATGCATCTTTACTCCCACTATAATCTGTCTGAAATTTGCTGCATTTGTACTTTGGAGTAAAAACCATGAGAGGATGTCTGCAGACAAACTCACCATTGCAGGTGCCATCCTCTGCGAGAATATATCCCAGGATGCACGGCGCAGTGGTCCTCACTCTGGGGTAACTGGGCTCCACAGATCTGGGAACAGCCGGGGCGAAGGTGTCCGGGAATCCCAGCGACGGGTCCGGGTAAACCGGCTCGGGCAGGACGGGGGTTTCCGGTCTGTAGGGTTGGTTGTACAAACTGCTGGGGATGCAGAGGTATCCTCCGTTCCGGTTCACGCAGTGCATGTCTCCTCTGCAGGCGTCTGGAAGACTCCGGCACTCGTCCACATCTGGAGGACAGAGACACTGGTAAAGCCACATGTAGACCATCTGCAGGGTCTCCGGACTCTACATGAGGGTCTGTTAAAGACACTTTCACATGAAGTCAGGTCACTCACCTATACACTGTCTGGCTCTGCGGTCATATGCAAAACCTTCTGTGCAGGTCTGAGGAGAAACAGACAATTAACAGACTTTATTAATCTGGATGGATTAAAGTCAAATAAGTAACTTTCTAAAGGGCAGAAGAGAAGTTTAATCTGTTAAATCTGTATATCTATGGTCTCAGATGCTCTTTTTAAATGAATGAAATGACTAAAACAGAGAAAGATAGTGTCCTCTTACCTGTCCATGTCCAGACTTTATACACAGCAGAATAAATACCAGAGCTGCCAACATCCTGCAGAGAAAGGAGAGCTGGATTTGTTCACCTTTGAAACCTCCTGTTGCACAAAGTCACAGAAGCAAAGAGAAAAGTGAGAACTGACCTGAGAGAGGAGGAGAACGTGAGGCCACGTTTGTCAGACAGCATGGTTTCTCAAGAAGGGAGGATTTAGATGTAGATGTAGACTCTCCCCAAATCCCCTCGCCACCACCCAGCAGGGCACTCACCGCCCCCCCAACTATGCGCCTTTACGCGAAAGCCGACACCAGGTTTTCATGAAAGCGCAGTCCGGTTCGAGCTGGAGCTTCGGTACCTGGACCAGGACTTTGAGGAGTGACTCTTTGGAAAACGGTCCGTCCCGTTCCTGCTCCGATCCACAAAAAAGTATTTAGCAATGCAAATGTGTCGGGCCCCCTCCGAGCGCGTTCTCCTCCACAGCTGGATTCAATCACGGAGAGCCAGCCCCCTCCGGTCAGCGCGCGCACAGACACAGAGGCAGCAGCAGCAGCAGCAGCAGCGGCGGCCCCACAGCGGAGAGGAGCACTGAGACGACAGGCTGCTGCTCCTCCTCAGCTGCTGGGGAGGAACAGACACTAAACACACACACACACACGGGGAGAGAGTGTCTGTTTGCCAAAGATGTAAACAACACCCCCCACAGGACCCCCTCCCTCTCAGCTCAGTGTTACTTCACATCTGGATCGTCCACAGATCCACGCTGGAGTAGAACATCTGGTTTGTACGGAAGGAGAAGAGGGCCACATGTGAAAAATCAAAACTTTTATCTGTTCCTCTGTGTAGAAAGTCAATCTCTCTCTATGTCCGTCTTTACTCTTCAATACATACCTGACATTATTTCAGAGTTTCTGTCAGTCCGATATGGAAGCCCATTTCCGTCAGTCAAAAAAAAAAAAGTCGAAATTATGAGATAAAAAGTCATAATTATGAGATTAAAAAGTCATAATTATGAGATAAAAAGTCGAAATTATGAGAAATTAAAAAAAATAATTATGACTTTAAAATCTCATAATGTCGACTTTTTATCTCATAATTTCGATTTTTTAATCTCATAATTATGACTTTTTATCTCATAATTTCAACTTTTTTTTTTTTTTTTTTGACTGGCGGAAATGGGCTTCCATAGTCTGAAGAAACTGTCACAAGTTTTTTCTTCCTGATGAAAAATGTCAAACATTTTCTAAGGATCTGGATTTATCAACATATGACTGCGATTAATATCCCCACAGTTTAAACAGAGAAGGTCTTCACTCACCTTTTTAAAGGAGGCAGCCTCATCATGGTACAGTCTGACCCATCACAGTCACCCACCTGTAGTTTTTGTGTCTTTTTTCTGTATTGCCAGAATTGTGTCTAGTTATCATGGGAGAACCAACGTTAATATTTTAGTGTTGATTTTCTCTAAATTCTGGACAAATGTTTAATCTGAGAATTCAGAGGAAAAAAAATCTGATATGTCAGGAGGAACAAAATAGTCTGAATTCTGACTCTGATCTCAGGATTTTAACTGACCTCAGAATTCTGAATTTAATGTCAAAATTTTAATTACAGCTTTAATCTCATCGTTCTGACCTTGATCTTGGAATTCTAAATGAGATTTTAGAATTGACTAATCTCAGAATTCCGACTTTAATATAGAACTTCTACCTTTAATCCTGGTTCTGACTTTGATCTTGGATCTGGTTTTCATCTTAGAATTCTGAGATCTTTGAATTTTATTTCAAATTAGAATTTCTGATTTGAATTTTTGGAATTCTGACTTTGATCTTAAATTTTCGAAAAATCACAGAACTCCAACTCAAATCTCAAAACACTGACTCGGATCTTTGAAGTCTTTGATCTTGGAATTCTGATTTTGACCAAATCTGGGAATTCTGGAATTCAGTTTGGAATTCTGACTTTGTTTCAGAGAGTCTAGACTTCAATCTGGAACCGTAATTTTTAATCTTGTATTTCACTTTAATCTCAGACAGAATAAACAACATAATTCTCAGCAAGTCTGGAAAAAAATCAAACTTTTTTTCCTGAATCTTTTCTTTCTTCTCAGAAGTTTGACTGTAATCTCAGACCGATAAGTCAGATTTGTAGTGTAGTGTTTTGTTGTTTTGTGGTATGAATGTTGCTCAGTGATCGATTATTAGAACTTTTAGACTTTGGGTGAGGGGTAGGTAATATAAGATGTTTCTTCTCCCTTCCAACCAATAGATAAGAAATGCTGCAATGTGTCATGATATTGTCAAACTGAGAAACTGCCTTGGCTGGAATAAAGAAAGAAAGAAAAAACCTCTTTCCTTAAAACTGTTCGAGTACAGTCACAATCTGGACTTTTTTCTCAGAATTTTAGGGTTTAAATCAGAATTGGAAATAAAAATTCAGACCTTATTAAAAAAAAACTCTCAGAACTTGAAACTCAGAAGTTATTTCAAGTTTTCCAAACACCTTTCATGAAGAGAATATCAGGTAAGGGTCAGCAGTACCTTTATTTGATCTCAAAATCCAATCAAAGTGAACGGGTACTAACCTCAGAGTTCAGATTATCAGAGTTCAAGGTAATCCCAGGCTGTTTTGACACCTCTAAGTTCCAGATCTACAAAAGTTCTTTAACAGCCCGGATTTACAGTTTGTACATTTCATCGATACACCTGGAAAAACCCTGTAACATTCCTTCTGCAGCGGCTGATTGACGCCTTTAAAAAAGTAGAGCAGCTCGGTTTCACCGCCGCCGCCTCTGGTCAGGTAAAACTTCTCAATGTGCAGTTTGTACACTTTGTAAATATATATATATATTTATATTTAACATTTACAATCCTGATTATACAACTATCTAATTAGCAAAAATGCAGGCACTTAACTTCCCAAACTCCCCCTGTGCCCATAAATAGGAAAAAGTCCACCCATTTACATTTGTGTAACTATATAACAGTACTATAAGTGAAACAGAAGAGCAGTCTCCAACCTCTGATGGACCGCAGTCTGCAGCCACAGCCACAATTACAACACTTATTGCATATCACAGTCTGGCTGTCTGGAAAAGACAAGATTTAGCAGAAAAACGTCTTTATGGTTCTAACAGATGTAGTGAACCACATAAATCTGCACACAGCCGGGCCGCTGCCAGAGACGGTTCAGACGAGTCCTGGATCAGAGACCGCATCGTCGAAGAGAAAAAGAGAAAAAGAGAAAAAGAGAAAGAGAACTCCGAAAACGAGAAATAAGGATGGAAACTGAAATACACCAGGTGTTTCCTCCTGCAGAGAGAGGTGACGAGAAACTCCGCCCACACGTCTGGAACTGCACACCGTGAGGCTGGAAGGTCACTTCAGAGTGTTCAGAACGAGGAAAATAAGACTTACCTACCATCAAAAAAGGACACTTTTCTATCATCTGAGCTAGAAGCTGAAAAAATGTCTCCGCCTCGTCTCCTTTTTCAACCTCCGGACCGACACCTGTCAATAACGATGAGGGGGACAAACTTGAACGGATGCATAAAGGGAGATTCTGTTGCATAGAACAGCAATAAAGAAAAATAAGATCGTTGTTTTAATCTCTTCAGGAACAAAAGGAAGGATTAAAGGGCGATTCTGGTGTTTTAAACAGCAGGTTAGTGTCTGAATACTGAACAGCGATGAGTAGATGACCTCGGCTGGCAGGAGTGGGAAACTCCGATCGTTTCAAATTCATCTAATCTGAGTTTGCTCAATTAAAGGGACAGTTCGGGTTTTTTTAGACAAGTTTGCTCGGCTGGTTTTAGGGAGTCTGGTCTTAGAATATCGGCCCATGAACGAGTCGACTGAATGGACGTGTTTAAAGTGCTGAATACAGACATTTAAAATAACAGAGAACTATGATCAAATGTTGTTTTGTTCTGTTTGGAGGTAGATTCAGTAAGAGGAGAAACTTTGAGTGTTTTTTACTGTGAGGATTCCACTCTGCTGATTCTGTTCAGAGTTCATTAAAAATACCAAAACGCACGATAATTTAGAGACACTGAGGACTGGAGTATGTGTGTGTACAGTGAGGTTTTCTGAAGACAAAGTGCAGAAGAAAACATCTAAATGGAGCAGAAACTTGCAGCAAAATCTAATTACGGGTTCGAGCTTTCGAACGTTTCTCAGTAAGAGTTTAGAGCTACGTTTCCGAGTAAAAAACCAGGACTGAGCTGGATGACGGTTCCTTTTGACAAGTTTTTTATCAACCCTGCTAAAAAAAAACGCAAACTATCCCTTTAAAGTGTCCTAAAGAAGAGTCCTAAAGATATTCCCAGGACTAAGTTGCATTTTTGAAACAAGATTCAGCCGTTATCTCTCTCTCTCTCTACTGACAAAAACAGTCATTTCAGCCTCGGTTTGTGGTCGACCGCGGCCTCAGTCAGTCAGTCAGTCAGTCAGTCGGTCGGTTCCTGATGTTTCTGTCTAGTTCTGTTTCAGACAAATACTACGTTGGATTAAAAATAAGCCGGTAAAGACTCTAAAGTCACACGACAACAAAAACAAGCTGAAGTGGTTCAGAGACACCTGCAGGGTCTCACTGCTGCAGGCTGAGGTGACCTACAGGAGCAGATGGAGTCCATCAGACCCCCTAAAGTAGAAGAAGGAGGTCCAGGTTTAAAACACCAGAATGACCCTTTAGGACTTTGAGTTCTCAGAGTTTTTATTCTGAGGGAAAGGAAAAGAGAGCAGCAGTCAGACGCAGATCTGCTCCGTCAGCTCAGTCTGTAGTGTCAAAGTTCATCACTGCTTCAACAAGTCTTTCAGCACGGCTCCGGCGCTGGCCTCGGCTGAGACCGGCACAGGCGTGAAGGTGGGCAGGTTGTCAGAGATGGGCTTCATCAGCAGGTGACCCCCTCCTGAGCCTCCAGAACCAGAACCGGCCAGCAGGGGCACCGCGGCAGAGCGAGGGGCCAGGAAAGGGTTCAAGTCTGCGGGTCTTTTCCCGACCGCTGCGGCTCCTGAGAGAAGAAGAAGAAGAAGAAGAGATGAAATCATGTTTGTGGGAAAAAGAACAAGAGCTTCTGTCTGACATGACTTATTAAGAGAGAGACTAGGATCCTGGAGGCGGCTGATCCCTCAGGACTCGTTTACCCGTGGAAGTGCTGGAAGCAGCGCCGCCGGTTCTCCTCGGAGGCGGGGCGTTCAGAGGCTTGAAGTCGTGGACTGGAAGCTTCGGCGCAGGCAGAGAGGGGGTGGACTCGATCTCCAGGAACTTGACAAACATCTCAGAGAAGGACTGCAACAACAAAAGGTCAGGGGGGTTAGTGAGATGACCCGGGAGCTCCTGATCCGGACCGGGGTTGTGATGTTTCTTACCGTGTTGAACCCGGGGCCGCTGGTGGGCCTCTGAGGAGTGTTCGGGACGCTCTGTGCTCCTCTGCCGCCGAGCCAACTCGACACCCACCCGGTCACGCCGTGCCGTCCGTCCTCCTCCAGCATCTGTGGAGAAACGGCGAAGAGTAACAGACGATTCTAAAACCATCAGAGGGAGATCAGATTCTCCTTCATTAGAGCGAACTGAGAGATCCATCAGGGCAGCGACTTTAACATGACAGTCTGTTTGTTCAGCCTGAAGATTTCCTCCTCTGTTCAAAGAGCTTCTCTGATTATTACAGTTTCACTTTCCTCTCTTCCTGCCATCACTCTCTGGAAAACGGTTTTGTGGCTTTTTAAACTCAAACACAGGCGGTCGGACTCTCCGCTGACAGCTCACTCCTCCTCCTCCTCCTCCTCCATTCACGCTCCCTCACCATCAAAGTCAGTCGCCTGGCAGAGTCCAGCGGCTCTGACCCGGTATTTAGATATGGAGAGTGTGGACTGGGCGCAGGCTCTGCTCCCCCTGACTCTGAGTTACGGTCTGGTTTGTGGGACGTTTGGCTGCGGCGAACCCGAGTTGAGTGGAAAACTCGACGACATTAACAGAAGAGCGGGGAGACTTTAAATCACAGACAATAAAAGGAGTTCTACTCTAATTGCGTTTGTCCCTCACACTGGATCTGTTTCCCTCTAAGAGTGTTGGGTAATTTCCTCTGGTCACACATGCTGCCTGCAGGTCTGGATCAGGATCAGGATCAAAATCTAGCAGAGTTTGAGGGTTTCCTGTTCGTCTCTCGGGGGCGTGTTGCGCTGAACTGGAACCGTTACAGGTCAGAGTGATCCGGGGCGGTGAGTCAATAAAAGTCCATCAAACTGGACCAGAGTGAAAAAAGAAAAAACTGAACCATCTGAACCACTTTGAGATAAACAAGCGTGAAATTTTACAGACCGAGTCCGACCGACTCCGGTCATTTCCTGTTTCTTGGAGCATGAGTGTGAACGTGTCGCAAGAGAGCGTGTCGTCGAAGGTGAAATTTTGCAACGACTTTTGGAAGAAAATCAAAATACATCCGGATGAAGAGTCAGAGCAAAAATAAAGGCCGGTAAATCAGACGTTCAGCTGAGCGCAGGTGCAGAAGACAGGATGTAGATCAGACTCAGTAAATGTGTTCTCCATAGAGTGACTTCTATATACTTATAATCTATACCGATCTGGCCTGACCCCCGTCTTAAAGTCAGGGTGGAGCAACAGAATACTTCATAAACTTCACTCATGCATGTCAAAGTCAGACAAAACCTCCAAAAAGACAGTCATGCTTTTATTTTGAAATTTTCTACCTTCAGTTTAGGTTGGTTTATCCTCCTTTGGTCAAACTATGTTTTTATTTTGAAATTTTCTACCTTCAGTTGAGGTTGTTTTATCCTCCTTTGGTCAAACTATGCTTTTATTTTGAAATTTTCTATCTTCAGTTGAGGTTGTTTTATCCCCCGTTTGGTCAAACTATGCTTTTATTTTGAAAATTTCTATCTTCAGTTGAGGTTGTTTTATCCTCCTTTGGTCAAACTATGCTTTTATTTTGAAATTTTCTATCTTCAGTTTAGGTTGTTTTATCCCCCTTTGGTCAAACTATGCTTTTATTTTGAAATTTTCTATCTTCAGTTGAGGTTGTTTTATCCCCCTTTGGTCAAACTATGCTTTTATTTTGAAATTTTCTATCTTCAGTTGAGGTTGTTTTATCCCCTCGCTTGGTCAAACTATGCTTTTATTTTGAAATTTTCTATCTTCAGTTGAGGTTGTTTTATCCCCCTTCGGTCAAACTATGCTTTTATTTTGAAATTTTCTATCTTCAGTTGAGGTTGTTTTATCCCCTCGCTTGGTCAAACTATGCTTTTATTTTGAAATTTTCTATCTTCAGTTGAGGTCGTTTTATCCCCCTTTGGTCACACTATGCTTTTATTTTGAAATTTTCTATCTTCAGTTGAGGTTGTTTTATCCCCCGTTTGGTCAAACTATGCTTTTATTTTGAAAAGTACGACTCCTGGTAACTTGTAGGACTGAAATAAAACAGAAGAAAGAAGAAGTTTTCAGCCCCCTCACCTTGTCCACCTCCTCTCTGTTCAGTCCCAGCACACTTCCCATGAGCCTCAGCACGTCCGCTCGCTTGGTTTTAGGCGTGTGGAAGTATCCCAAGAACAGGTTTCGCATCAGGACTCTGGAGAGGGGACAGGACAGGAATTATGGAGGTAAAAGAAAAGCCAAGAATTCACTTTCAGAGAGTTTGTGAAGTTCACGTTAAAGAACTTTTCGAACATTTTTCACTTCTGACCCTCTCAGACGTAATCAGATTTTCATTCTGGACTCTAAGATTGATTTCTTTAAATTACAGGAGGGTCATTTTAGTTATTTTTGGACGCCTGCTGAGATTTTTATATGTTTTTGCTCATTAAATCTAAATTAAATGAATCAAAGTATGTAGGATTCGATCCAAAGACGGTTTTACTTACTTGTCTATCTTCCCCTCTGTGCTGTTCAGGAGGTTCATGAGTTTCTTCTGAGCCTCCTCCAGCATCTCCTGTCTCACATCCACTGAAACAAGAAAACACAGACAGAGAAAATGTAAGTTTTTAAATCCTTCAAACCGACAAACTGAGTCAGGACCACCATAAATCCTCAAATAAAGAGCGGCTGGACCCCTAATCCAGACCAGGACACTCATCTCTTAGACGTCTGCTACGACTAATTCATGACCAATCTGCCGCTTCTGTTTTTAACACGATATCAATAATTCGTCTTAATTTTTAAGATGATTATTGTCAATACCTCGTGTTTGCAGGTGAAGCTGCAGGTTTGATCCCCCTGTAACCGTGCTTGGCTTCAGCACAGGTGAAAGAGAATAAACGCTGATTTCTGCTCGCCATACGCATGAAAAAGTATGCGCCGGTTTCAAACGATGTTTCCGTCACTGCCCACATATACGTCGTTTAGGTTGTCATTAGTGTTAACCATTACATCCACCAGGGGGCAGGCCGGAGTCAAAAGCAATTTTTTTTTTTGTAGAATGGTAGGAGAAGGTCCCGCCCTCCTTTGCCTCTGATTGGCTAGAAAGTGCTGGGCTTCAATTGGTTATTCTTTATGGCTGTGAAGCGTCATCGTCTGTCGGATTAGGATTAGGATTAGGAGATTCAGAAGTGCAATAATGTTCTGAAAAGTTCTGTTTGATGTACGGAGCCGACAGCCTGAGTTCGGCTTGAGCGTGTGATGACGTTTCCAGCTTTTCTAGCCAATCAGAGGCGAAGGAGGCGGGACTTTTCCCTATCGTCCTACAAAAACAATTATCGCGTTGGAGAAGGCGGTGGTCGGTCAGGCTGCTAAATGCCTCGACCTTCAAAAAGCCTCGCCATTGTCTTCTTCGTGTCTTCTTCAACACTGCCCCCCATGGTTTCCGGTGGTACTGCTCCGTCTGACCCGTATCCGTAAACTTCAAGGATACGTGAAAAAATACTGACGAAAAGAACATGAAGCTCGCACGTTTAAGGTGTTTTCTGCAGACTGAGCGCTCGTCTCTTCAAATACGTGCAAAATAAAATAAAATGTTTGCAAACAGCCGACTCTGTGCATGATTTGTGTGTTAAAAAAAGCAAATGTTTGTAGAGTACGCAGCCGTCTTATCATCTTTCTCCTAAATATCTGAAAACTGAGACTAAATAAAATGGGGTAAATTCTCACAGACATTCCAGAGTTATCTTTCAAAGGTCAGACTGAGAATTCCCACAGCCGTCTGACTCTAAACAGACCTAATGTAAAGTTTCCAGAGGTGAGCGGTTGGTAAAGAAAACAGACTTCACGGCCTCGTATCAGCTGTGATTGAACGCCACGCCAGAGAGCGAGAGGGAAAAGAAATACAGTCTGGGAATTTGGCCGTGATGTAACGTCGTGTCTGAGCGAGATAACGAGAAATCTGCCGAGTGTGACACGAAATACGAACCACGGTTTTTTTAAGGTGGATGATGTGAACATGTGCATCTTAAAGACAGAAATATGGAGCGGATGTTCAGACGGACGTTGCATGCAAAGACTGACAGATGCGTTTTATGACAGTGAGTGGTGCTGAGAGCGCAGCGGGAGGAGTTTATTTACGGCCGCCATGTGGAGATGTCTTTAAATCGTCTGACATGCGAGGAAATGACGGACGCGGCGAAGCTCACCTTGACTTTTCAGCTCCTCGATCTGCTCCTCCTTCAGGTCCAGCTGATCGGTGAGACGAGAGGCTGAATCCAGAGCGGCGTTGGCTTCATCGAGGTTTATCTGAAGGAGAGAACGACAGAATCTGTAATTTAACCGCAGCTTTAGGGTCAGGGGTCAGGACCTGGTCTGGGGTTCTTACCTGGAGTGAAGCTGCCTGGTCCTCCAGCTTCTCCGCTTTCCTCCTCCACTCCTCCTTCTCTCTCCGGTGCTTGTCGAGCTCGGCCGAGTACATGGCTTTCTCCTCTGTTAGGAGAGACGATTTTTAAAGGATTAGAGGAGATTTCACAGACAGTTTCCTAGTTTCTGACGTCTCTCTGACTCGCCTTGTTGAAACTGCTCCAGCACCATCTGCAGGTTGGACAGCGACACTGCATACTGGTTGACCTGCTCCTGGGAGGTCCTGAGTCGTACCAGAGCTTCGTCCCTCTGCTTCACCGCTCCGCTCAGCTGCTCCTGCAGAGACTCCACCTGCATGCTGGCCTGTTGGCTGGAGGAACGAACAGACAGACGCTCAAAGATCTTGAATCTGAATCATGAAAGTTTTCGATCAGACCTGTGACTGACCTGGTGTTCTCCATGGCGCTGGAGGAGGTGACCAGCCTCTCGTCCAGCATCGCCACCTTCCTGCGCAGCTCCGTCTCCCGGTCCTCCGCCGACAGAGCTTCTCTGGTGTACGAGTCCTCGATCTCCAGCAGGTGGTTCCGTAACCTCTCCAGCTCCAGGTTGAGACGCTGCTCTTTGTCCCTCATGTGCTGAAGCTGCGAAGGAAACAGAGACGTGGATTTACCTGCTGAGATCTTTGAATACGACAAATTTATTCGAGAATCATCCGCCGTCCTCCTACCTCCGTCTGCACCGCCGTGGTCTCCATCTGCTTCTGCTTCAGCGCCATCATCACCTGATCCCTCTCCTGCTGGAAGGCCACGGCTTTCTCCTGCATGGACTTCAGCTCGTTCAGAAGCTGATTCAGCTCGCCGGACTTACCCTGCGTCACAGAACAAACAGACATGAGGAAACTCCAGATAACGGCGTTCCTCCACGATCTCTGTGTCGCTAACTGACCTGCTCTTTGTCCTTCAGCATCCTCTCCACGGTGGCGGCCTTCTCGCTCACGGCGCTCAGCTCGAACTCCTTCTCCCTCAGCAGCAGAGAAACCTGCATGTTGGTCTCCTGCAGCGCTCTGAACTCGGACTCTTTCTCTCGAGAGCGCGCGGCCACCATCTCGTTCTCCTCCTTCAGCTTCTTCACGTCTAACTCCAGGATCAGCGCCCGCTCCTTCAGGTTGGTCACCGCCTGCTTCAGAACCTCGTTGTCGTTCTCTCGGTTGCGCAGGGTCTCGCTGACCTGGTTCAGCTGGTCCCCTTTGGTCTTGATGAGCAGGTCTTTCTCCCTCACGGACCTCTGAAGGGTCTCCAGCCTCTCTTTGACCTGCCGGACCTCCTCCGCCTGGTTCCTCTGCTCCATCTCTGAGGCGGACGCCGAGTTGGACAGTCTGTGGTTGTTCTCCTGAATCGTCCTGATCGTGTTTTCTCTCTCGGCCAGCTGAGATCGTAATCTTGTAAGTTCCTCCTGAAGTTCTTCACCATCTCCTGCAGACGTCTGCTGACCCGGAGCTTCAGCTCTGAGCGAAGGTCCGCCTGACTGAGCAGCTGCGACTTCAGGAGTCTGAGCTACGCTGTCCAGTTTCCCCAGCAGGACGTCTTTGGTGGAGCTGAGCCGGGTGATGGTCTGCTGGACCTGAGCGAGCTCCTGGCTCAGAGACCCCAGCCTCCTCTCCTTCTGCTCGTAGCTCTGGATCAGGCGGGTGTAGTCCACCGAGAGCTTGGAGCTGCAGTCGCTGTCGGCGGAGACCTGACCCTGAAGTTTGATCAGCTCCTCCTGCAGCTGAGCAGACTCGTGCTGCATGTTCTTGACGGTGGTGATCACCTGCTGCTTCCACTCCTCCATCTTCTTCACCTGCTGCTTCAGCGTGTCCCGCTCCTGCAGCAGCTCCTCAAACTGGTTGCTGCTGACGCCGCCAGAACCGGGTCCCGACTCTCCTCCCGAGGTCTGCAGGACGGTCACCAGGGTTTGGCACTTCTGGGTCAGAGCGTCGATCTCGATGTCCTTCTCCCTGATGATGCGGGACAGGTTCTGGATGGTCTCCTTGAACATCTCCTGGCTCCCCGAGGGGTCGCTCATGTTGGAGAGGCGTTGGTTCTCCTGTTGGAGCTTCAGCAGAGCGGCCTCCTTCCCCGCCATGATGTCCATGAGGCGGTGATAGTCGGAGCGGAGCTGGCTGTTCTCGCGGGTCTTCTCGTTGAGGACGGAGAGGACCTGCTCTCGCTCCACGGCGTACGCCTGCAGCTGCTGCTGGAGGAACAGGACGTCCTGACTGCTGTTCCCCAGGGAGACTCTGGCGTGAAGAGCCTGGATCTCCAGGTCCTTCTGCCGGATCATCTGGGAGAGTTTGCCCACTTCGTCTCGAGACACCACCAGCTGATCGAGCTGTTTGGCGAGGGAGAGGTTCTTCTCGTTCAGCTGGCTGATCTCCGTCTCCTTCTCCTTGATGCCTTTCACCAGTTTTTGGATCTCCACCTTCGACAGGTCGTGTTTCTCGTTGCCGTTCTCCTGGTTTAGGGTCTGGGTCTTCTCCTCCTGCAGGATGACCTCCCCCTGCACGGGAGGAGAGTCCGCTCGACCTCGACTCTCGCTCAGCTGATCCACGGTCTGCTGAAGGCGGGAGATCTCCTCGTCTCTGGCGTGGATGAGTCTGTCGTAGTTGAGCGTGGTCTGCTGATGGCGAGCGTGGGCCTGCTCCAGCTCGCTCTGCTGAGTCTGGAGGGACTGCTGCGACAGGAGGAGAGAGGCCTGCTGCTCCTCGGAGCTCCTCCTCAGAGTCTGGACCTCCTCCTCCAGTCGGTTCTTGCAGGACTTGAGCTGTGTGATCTCCGTCTCCAGCTCCGTGATGATTTCTAAGGTCCTGGGCTCGGACAGAGGCTGAGGTCGGCTCTGCTGGTCCCTGAGTCGATCGATCTCCTCCTTCAGGTGGCTGTTCTCCTCCTTCATGCCTCCCAGCTGTTTGTCCTTCTCCTCCAGCGCCTGCTTCAGACCTTCAGCCTCCTTCGATGCGGCTGAGATCCTGCTCTCCATCTCGCTCTGAAGGTCAGAGGCGTTCTGCTTCAGAGTGTCCATGAAGACGTCTTTCTCCTGCAGCAGATCCGTCAGCTGCTTCTGTCCCGCCACCGTGATCGAGAGCATCTCGTTGGTGTCTCTGTGGTCGGACGCCAGCTGCTCCATGTCCCTTTTCAGCTGAGCGATCTCCAGGTCTTTCTCCTGGTTGAGTCTGATGGTCCGCTCGTGTTCCGTCTGCAGAGCCGAGGCGTCCATGGAGCGCGCTCTGGTCAGCTCCTCGACGGTCTGCTGGTACTGCCTGGCCTGCTCGGTCAGCGTGCTCTCCGCCTGCCTCAGCTCACCCTCCAGCTGGTTCTTCTCCAGCTTCAGAGCTTCGATCCGAGTGTCCTTCTCCAGGACGGTCCGGTTCAGACCGGCTTGTGTTTCCTTCATCAGCCTGTTTGCTTCCTCTCTCTCCTCCTTCAACTTCCTGTTCTCCATCTTCAGCTCGTAGTCCTCCCCAATCACCTTCTCCTTGGAGCTCTGCACCTCTGCTAACTCCCTCCTCAGCTCTGATAGCTCCTTCTCCTTCTCTGTAATCTTCTCCTCCATCCCTGGTGTCTTGGTTCCTCTCGGTCCTTCCTGATCCAGTTCTGCTCTGGCTGCGGACAGCTTCTCCTCGGTCTCCTGCAGGGTCCTCCTCAGCTCCGTGGTTTCTCTCCGCGCCTCCCTGCTCTGCTCCTGCACCTGTCCCAGGTTGTCCCTCAGCTCCTTCACCGTCGCCTCCAGCTGCTGTTTGCTCATGTGGAGGTCGTTCAGGGTGAAGGCGCTCTGGCTCATCTTCTCCTTCTGGGTCTCCAGCTCCTGTTCCAGCTCCTTCTTCTGGTCTTGGGTCTTGTCCAGCTCCGCCGTCAGTCTTCTCAGTTCGGTCTCTGAGTCCTTCAGCTGCGCGCTGAGCTGCTCCTTCACAGAGATCATGTGCTGGAGAAACAAAAGACGGAGATCAGAGTCGACGAGTAAAAACTGTTTTTATTTTTATAAAAGTTTTCTGGACGTAAAATTTTTTATCGTGTTTTTTAAAAGATCTGTTTGGAGAAGGAGGGAGGAGAAGGAGGAGGGAGGAAGGAGATAGGAAAGGAAAGAAGGAGGAGGAGATGAAAAAGGAGGAGGAGGAGAAGAAAGAGGGTGGGGACAAGAAGAGAAGAAAAGAATTTGGGGAAAGACAGAAGAAGAAGGACAAGTGAAGAAGAAAAGGTGGAGAAGGAGGAAAAAGAAAGAGGAAGAAGGTAGAGAAAGAGGAGGAATAGAGAGGAAGGAGAAGTGGACAGGAATCTGCAGAAGAGGAGGAGGAGAAGAAAAAGGAGGAAGAGGAGGAGATGAAGACGAAAAGGAGGAGGAATAAAGAGAAGATGAAGAAGAAGGGGGAGGAGAAGAAGGGTAAGAAAAAGAAGAAGACAAAGAAGGAGGAGAAGGAGGAGAAGAGGAATAAAGAGAAGAAGAACAAGAAGAAGGAGGAGGAGGAAGAAGAAGAAAAAGAAGAAGAAGAAGAAGAAGAAGAAGAAGAAAAGGAGGAGAAGGTGATGAAGAAGAGGCTGAAAGGAAAGAGGGAGGGGAGGAGGAGAGAGGAATTTTGGGGAGGACAGAGAAGGAAAAGAAGAAGGATAAGTGGAGGAGAAAGGGAGCAAGTAAGAAGGAGGAGGTGAGGAGATGAAGGAAATGAAGAAGAAGGTGAAGTGATGAAGGAGAGGAAGAGGAGCAGATCTTCTAAGAAAGAAAAAGTCAAAAAAAAGAGAAAGAAAGAATAAAAATATGAGAAAATGAAGATGTCCACACACACACACACACACACACACACACACACACACACACACACACACACACACACACACACACACACCTGTGTGGCCTCCTGGTTCTGTCGGTCCAGCTCCTCCAGCTCGGACATCAGGGTGTCTCGCTCCTCCTCCGTGTTCCTCAGAGCTTCTTCTCTCCTCTCCAGCTCCGCCTGAAGATCCTCCAACCCCGACTCTGAATCTCCTGACTCCGCCTCTTTTTTGGTGAGTCCACGCTCCTCCGCCGTTTTCAGTCTCTCCTGAAGTTCAACCTGTGAAAAAAATGAACGATTAACTTTGAAACTTTTTCTGTTTCTCTTAAAAACTCTTTTTTAAAACAACACGTTCTCACCTTTTCCTGCTCTATGGTTTCTTTCTCTCGCCTCAGAGTCCCGATGATGGTGTTCAGCTCTAAAATATCCGCGTGCTCCACTTCCTCCTCTTCCTTTGGTTCAGCCTGATGAACAACAACATTAAAAAGTCATGAAACTAAATATTAAAAACACGACTTCAGGTGTAAACACGTGTCTAAAACAATGAAAGGATCATGATGTATGTTAGAAATCACCTCTGCCTCGATCTTCAGTCTCTCGATTTCTTTTTCTGCATCTGAAAAGTCGAAGTTTGAGTTGAAATATTATTAAAATCATAAAATTAAGGCATCCATGTTCATCCTCAGAGTGTCATTCAACATTAAGACGATAAGAAGGGGCTTTAAAGATCTTGTACCTGAGAGGTTCCTCCTCAGCAGCTGGATCTCCTGCTCCAGCTGGGCCTTCTGCAGAGCCTTCCCCTCCTGCTCCTGCACCCTGGTCTGGAGCTCGGTGACGGAGGCCTGCAGCCGTGTGTAGTTCTGCAGCAGCCCGGCGTTCTCCGCCTGGACTTCCTCTTTCTCCAGCTGCAGCGAGGACTCCTTCTGCCGCGCCTCCTCCAGCTGCTTCTCCAGGGAGCCGATGGTCCTCTGAAGGTCTGACGAGGAAGAAGCTTGACCTCCGCCTGAAGGAAACATCTCATGACTCAAACGCCAAACTTTGTAGGAATCAGACCTGATAAAAGTCTAAAAGTGGTCCTCACCGCTCTGACTCTGCTCCTCCAGCTCCTCGATCCTCTCCTCGTACTCCGCTAACTCCTCTCTGTGTCGCCGCGTGATGTCGGCGAGCTTCTGTCTCTGAGCGTCCTGCAGGGCGGCCAGTTCATGTTGGTGTTCATCCATCTCTCGACTCATCTCCTCTCGCAGCTCCTGATATAATAAAGCAGAGGTCGGGGTCTCAGAGACGCATCATCCAACCATCTGTGACTCAGATTTCCTCTCCACATTCATGACGATTCAGAGACAAAAATTCACCTTCACGGTTCTCTGAAGTTTGAGGATCTCACCCTGGTCACTGTTCCCGCCTCCTGCCGCTGAGGACGCCTGAAAAAAACGATCAAACCTTGTGTCAAACGTGGATCTGCTCCTCTAACCACAAAAGCAGGTCTTGAAATCCCAGAACTACCTGAGACATCCTCCTCCAGTGAGCCACCTCAGACTCCAGCCGCAGGACTTCTGTGGACAGACGGTTGATCTCCTGCTGAGACCAGATGACGTCGCTGAGGTCCATGTCGTCGCCGTGGAAACCCTGGTGCCCCCCCGCGGGCTGAGACAGGTAGGAGGACACAGACGAGGAGGTAGTGGACGCGGCGGAGGTGGTGACGGGGAGCAGAGCGGGACCGCCGGAGGCCGACTGAGCCGACTGCTGCAGCTTCTGGACCTGCTCCTGGAGTCCGCTCTGCCGGGCTTTGAGGTGACTGATCTCCACCTGGACACCAACAAATGAACTTAACTTCTGTAGAACATTCAGGCTGGACCTGAACCATCATCTACAGCTCTTATTCTGAATATTAACCTCAGTTCACACATGAACCAAACACACGTACATCTTTCTGCTGCAGGAGGTTCCGGTACTCTGCAGACTGTCCTTTAATCTGGATCTCTGACGCCTCCAGCTTCTCCTCCAGTTCTGCGTAGAGCTTCTTCAATCTGTCATACTGCAACAAAAACCACAGAGAGTCTGAGTGTGATCGTTACAGAGCAGAAGAGGAGCTCCAGGGCGCACAAAGCAGTTAAAATAGACGAGAACAGTTTGTACAGAAGGATCGATTCGTTCTTCTCTAGATTTGATTCTCTACGAACGAGTCCGGCTGCAGCTCGCGTGTTTCCCACTCAGGCTACAGCGATCCAATATCTAAGTTATCGAGTATTTTGAATGACCTGTCCCCGGAAGTGTCCCCGATTTGAGCATTTCATGAATGAGAACAAAAAAGTTGTGTGTAGACGAGAACAACGATTATTACGGTAGTCGAGTCGGTAGGAAACACGAGTAAGCATGTTGTGCACAGTCCTGAACGACAGTTTTTACGGGGGGTTATTACGGAGGGCGTGTGCTGCTACTAAATAGTAACGAGTTGTTGTCTGTAAGGGCGTTCACCCCACGCGTGAGTAAAATCATCAACTCGCTTAATTCGTGTGCAAACTAGTCAGGCTGCAGTTTGTATGTTTCCCACTAGGGCTGCAGCAATCAAATATTTTTGTAATTGAGTATTCTACCGAATATTCCATCGATTAATCGAGTAATCTGACCAGAACGGCAGACTCACATACAGTGAGATTTCCTACGTCACTAATCCAAGCTACAACACCTGAGACCCGCTATGAAGGCCAGACTCTGAGAAATAGAGAGGACGACTGTGGAACAAGCGTGTGCATTAGTGGATTGCAATGCTTGTATGAGTGATGCTTTATGTTTGATCAAATATATATCATTGTAAAAATAAAATAAAATAAAGTAAAAACATTTCAGTGCTGCTGCTGATGTAGGTCGATGACCTTCCACTTCTACTGCCGATTTGTCAAAGCTCTGCTACTGTTATGTGTCTTCTGCTGTGAAATGTGCACTGAACATCCAAAGATCAGGTAGTTGTGGACAAGTGTCGCAAACAGGAAAAGTCGAGAAAAAAGGAAAAATCGGAGGCCTGAAACAAGATGGCTACAGTTATGAAAGTTATATTAGCGTTTGCCTTATATTCGGACAAGGCAAGATGTAGATGCAGCCATCTCATTTTCACCTCCGATTTTGCTTTTTCCGTGTGACGTCATTTTCAGTCGGCTCTGTACACCAGCAATGTTAGGCTGCAAGCATGAAGACGAGTGTGCAGAGCAGCACTGTCTCTACCACAGCTAACAAACTCCAGGAGCTCTGCAGAAGAAAAGCCCCTCTTATCGTTCATTTTTGTCCGCTCTGAAAAACCAAAACCGCACTTATTCCTCCTTCTACCGTGGTGACGTAAGTGCGTTGTGTCACCTTGAAAATAATCCGTGCGACACAGTGACGATTTGAGCTTATAAACGAGAACTGGAGGCATTATTCGTAATCGAGGTACTCGAGGAATCGTTTCAGCCCTGTTTCCCACTCACTAAAAGTGTTATTACGGCTCATGTAGAGGATCCAGGTCTCTAACATCCGCAGTCGGTCTTTATTAAACTGGACTGTTGGGACCACAGTCATCTATAAGACACACTTTAACCAGGAAAGTCTCCTCTTTGTGTTCGTCTCTGCAGAGCATGTGACTCTCTCTCTCTCACAGAGATTAAAAATCTTTCTCAGGAGGACGAGAGACGCCCGACTTCAAACATGAAGCTGAAAATGCTCCAGCAGTTACTCTCGGGGCTCTGCTTTAAAACTTGAACTGAACAAACTCACTCTAACGTCGATATCTGAAACTTGTCCTGCTGTAAAAAGTCACAGAGTTCACCGAGAGTCTGACATACAGTTTGTTCTGGAAGTGAACACCATGTCTCACCTCGGATTTCTGAGTGCCGAACGCAGCTTCCACTTCGGCCAACTTGGAATTGGACACCTGCAGCTCTGTGGCAGCATCTGCAGTGACAGGGAGGAAAACAGCGATGAATAAACCACAACCAGCTGGAGAGGGAGTGTGAAGCATGATTAATAATCATCGAACAGGCACGATGAACCAGCTCTGTTTGAGGTTTATATCCTGCTACAAGAACCTGAAAAGCTCTGGAGGAAAATTCTCTCAATCAGAGTTTATTTACTCAAAGTGTTTGTATTTTTAGACTCACAGACTGAGATTTTACCGCTGAGAGTCTCTCAGATTGACAGGAAGTCTCTCTGCAGGGACAGACCGCTTTCTTCACACTCTTTTAAACCAGTTTGTCTGCTCGAGTGTGAGCTGAGTGTTTTAGTCTGGTGTGAGCTGTCGTACCTGTTGGGAGTTTATTGCAGATGCTCTTTTTTCCGCTCTCTGCACCCTCCACCCCCTGTGTCTGCACCTGTACACCTGTAACTACATGAGGGTCTGACCCCGCGGTGCCCTGAGGTTTACTCAGTTGTTGAAGGAGTTTTTTTTTATCAAGTCTGGACCATTTTTTTTAATCATACCCCCTCTAACAACAACATCATGTTCATGTAACAAACAATAAAACATATCATACAAGCAGCTCCTGAGTTTTCAGTGTTTTTGTCGACTGAGTTTGACAGATTTTAACCTCCATTTTTCTTCACTTTTTCTTAACTCTGCCGTTTAAACTCCACAAATGTTCTTTAAATACGTACTAAACCCTGGAGTCGTGTTTCCTCTTATCTACCACGGCACACAAACATTCGTGAACATTTTTCCTTCTCTATCTCAGTCCCAGACTGACACACAGATCTCCATGACCCGGATCACATGACAAACAAACATGCGACAACATTTCTGGAGATCTTTTCACAGCGATGTGATCTTTAACAGCTGGACACACAACAGACATGACTGCACACACACATACACACAAGACATGGCTGCACACACACACACACATACAGTTGAAACCAGAAGTTTACAGACACTTTTGACTCTCGAGATAATAATAAAAAAATGTCTAAAAAATTCTCTCTCTCACTTTTCTGGCATTTAGCAAATAAAAATAATTTCGATAATCCTAATTGACCAAAAACAGGAAAAGTTTATTGTGATTTAATTTTAGACGGTGTTAAAAAAAAAAGTTTATGTGCCTTTTTATATAGTGTGTGTAAACGTCTGGTTTCAACAGAGTTACTGCACACTGGAGTCGTAAACACCATCAAACGTTAAAGAGTCCTTTTATAACCTTAAATTTAAAGTTTCACAGCGAGTCTGTAAACTGAAGCCTGAATTAAAACTGAGCTCTTGTTCTTTGTTCTTAAAGAGTCAAAATATCTCGAACGTTCTCACAGCTCGTCTTCCTGGAGTTGTGAGTTGGAGATTTGTGGCCAAAGTTCTCATCCAGTCGATGTTTTATCTCTGAGCTGATTTAGACCGACGTCACCTCCTGGTTCACAAACGTCACAGAGGGAGCAGCACTTTTGATTTAAACTCTTTTCTTTATTTAAACCTCATAAAACCAACATGAGCCTCTCAGTTATTCTCTGTTTTATTTCTGGGGTTCCTCCACTCGTCCTCCGTGAACCCGGTCACCCTCTCTGCTCAGCTGATAGAAGGTTTACCCGGAGGTGTGTGTTTAGAGACTAACTGTGATCGGATCAGTTAATAATCAATAATCTTTTGATTTTCAGGTGCTGGAGGATTTTCAGTGAGGATACTACACACCATCAGGGTCACAGTTAGACAGTTTGGTGATTATTGATTTATAACCTGGATTCATAAAAACACTTTTAACCTGCATATCTGGATGTGGCAGAAAACTGTATGTGCAGAAAATAAATTGTGGAAGTGATTTGAAGCTGATGCGGTGATTTCCACTGCAGAGTCATGTCTAATTTTCATGTTTTTTGCATGCTGAATCTAAGGTCCCGGGCTTTATCCCCTTCAATAGACATTTTCTCCAAATCCTCTGACTCTGTTATTGATGTGTCACACATTAGATGATGATACTCAACAAAATGTGCGGTGGCCGAGAACGGCCACTGCTGCAAATAATAAAGAATGCAAAAAAAAAAAAAAAGACGTCAGAACAGAAGTTACCGATGCAAAACAAGAAACCGAAACTCACTGCAAATAAAAAAAAAAAGAAACGGTGCAGATAAGATTAAAAAAAATCACGACTAAAGTTAACGATGCAAAAAAAAGTCACGATGTAAAAAAATTTACTTCCTGTGAAAATAAAAGGATGCAAATTTAAAAAAGCAAAACAGAAGTCAGCTGTCAGGGGACCAATAATGATGGTGCACGATCTAGGCACAGAAGACTCTCTCTCAGGTGTGTCTCTCTGTCTCTCTCTCGGGTCTGTCTCTCTTTCTCCTCTCTCAGATGTCTCTCTCTGTCTCTCAGGTGTCTCTATCTCAGATGTCTCTCTTTGTCTCTCTCTCTCTCTCAGATGTCTCTCTTTGTCTCTCTCTCTCAGGTGTGTTAAAAAGCAGACAGGTGTGGACACTCACCTCCGACCTCCTCGACCCCCTCCAGCAGCATGTCTTTGGTAAAGTTGGAGATCTGTCCCGTGAAGGTGGACAGACTCCCTCCGACCTGGCCCAGAGACTGGCCGAGGCCGGAGCCGAGTCCTCCGAGCCACGATGACATCCTCCGGGTCCGGGTCCGAACAACAACAACAAAGCAGAGGGGGGGCCGGGGAGGCTAGTTAGCTTAGCTCGGACTCCGGGGAGGATAATCTGCTCATTAAGATCAACTCGAGACTAAAAAGACTCTGAGATTAACTTTAAAGGTCGGGACTGAAGTCTGTTTTCAGGCTGACAGGCTCTCATTGACCCCGAACCGAACCCGGATCATCACAGCTGATCGTTTAACTGCAGGAATTCTTCAACACAACCGAGCTAACCGATCATTTATGTCACTAAAACAGCTCATTAGTAACACCGAGGGTTTATCTACAGGTCCGTCCGGTCCACGGTGAGTGTTAGCGGGGGTTTCCAGCGGTTCTTCGGCCCGTCCAAACAGAACAGCGCCCGGAAAGTGCCACCTCGACTGCGGCCATTATCGGCTCGGCTCTGGCTGTCACGATTGACGTGGACACGGAGGACGGCCGCGGTGCATGGTGGGATACTGGAGGACCAACAAAGCCGTGGTGCGTTCAGGAACCTCGGCAACAACAATAACAACATCATTGCTGGGGGTCAGACGGTCACTGGACGGACAATAGTGAGAGTTTCAGGACTTACTGATTCTAATGATGACAAAAATTCAATATAAAATTATAATTATTAAAATAGTGACAAATACATGCATACTACAACTAATTATAATAATAATAATATTAATACTACTACTACTAATAATAATAATAAAAATAATTTATTTGTTTGTTTGAAACCCCACTAGCTTCCACAGAGTGGTTGCTAGTCTTCCTGAGGTCCAATAATAATAATAAAACTACTACTACTACTATGACTACTGCTACTACTACTGCTTATAGCAATAATACTGCTACTACCACTAATAATAATAATATTAATGCTACTAGTACTACTACTACTTCTACTCCTAATGATAACAATAATAATAATAATAATAATAATAATAATAATAATAATAATAATAATACTGCTACTACCAACAATAATAATAATATTAATACTACTACTACTACTACTAATAATAATACTACTTCTGCTAATAGTAATACTACTACTACTACTAATAATAATAATAATAATCATTATCATGATCATTTTTATTATTACAAAATAATATTATAAATATTATTATAAAAAATAAAATGGTCTTGTGGAAATAAGATGACAACATATTACTATGGGATCAATATTGAATTAATTCATTTGGTGGGGACAAGATAAAACTTCACACATGATATGATAATAAATAAATGAATACATATTTTTCCAACAAGAGCAACTTGGACGAATACTGCCTCAAAAGGCAAGATAAGACTTAATCATGTGATTTGTTTCACCTAAACTCAGTTGAATAATTAAACTTTCCTCTAAGCATAATGAATCAAAAGGATAATTTTCTGTTGACTGTGGATAATGATGGGTGGATGTCTCATCATGACCTCTTTCTCTTCTTTTTAGTATTAATTTTATGCAAATATTCTAATATTATTGAATATATACACTCTTTACATTATGTTAAAGATTTCAGAGCTGAATGCATTACCACAACACAGTATGACCTCCATTAGAAATACAAACAATAATCTGACACGTTAGTTTTGATCTGGAATTTCTCAGATTAACAATGAAGACAACATTCAAATCGGTATAAGTGTCACATTAGGGATTATTGTGACCATGTAAAAATAATAAAAAGAATGAAAGTGATTAAAGAAGAGACAGGAGGCTTTGTTTCTTCTCACTCATTTATTAAAAGGATCTTTTTTACATAGTGTTAAATACAATCTCTCCAGAGGACAGAAGTCTGAAAGCAGACAGTGAGAGGAACAGAAGAGTTTGATTTCATGTCCTTTCAACAGACCACCAATACAATATATATATATATAATCACTCTGTAATCACTTTAAACCGTCAGTCTGAGCAGTTTCCAGATATCGACCTCCAGTTGGAAACAAAAGAATGAAACAAGGAAATACTTTAATTCTTAGCATTTATGTGCAAAACTGGTAGAGTCAGGACCCGGACTCCATTTCCCAGGATCCTTTCCCATCCCTACATCGAAGTCTGACGGAACAAATGTCTTTTCACACACCAGAGAGAGTCAAGACTTCATCTTCCATCTGGGTGACCGTGATGCATTTCAGGTGAGTAGGTCAGGAGGACGATCATGACCCACAGGTGCAGGACCGCCTGTAAAAAGAAGATGACATTTTCATCGCTTTGACTGAGCAGAATCTACAAATCCAAATCTAAATATGTTTTTTTTAAATGCCTACCATGTACACGATAACGAAAACTCGAGCCATAGGGTAGCGCCGCAGGAAGATTCCGAGTCTGATGCTGAAATAGAGAGATATTCATTCAGCATCAGGGGATCATGACTCACTCAGGATCATGTTGTTATACAAGAGAATAAAAGTTACCTGAAGCGGTCGATGGTGCTCGCTGCCTTCCGTACTTTTCCATACACCCCTGGAGCGTCCTGATCACTGAACAGCACCGGTGTGTTCCTCTGTCGTGTACCTTCAAATAAAAACACAGAAAAATCCTCCATGAGCAGAAGAAGGAGGGACACCGTGACTCAAGCTCCTCCCCTCGTCCCTCCCCTAACCTGGTCCCTCCAGAGCGCTCATGTTGATGGCCTGCCCTCCGCTCTGTCCCTGAGCGTTCTTCAGCTGCTGCTCCAGACGCTCCAGCTGGAAGACCAGAGAGCTCTTCTCCGTGCCCAGAGCCTCCAGCATGGTCTGCTTCTGGATCAGCGTCTCCGTCAGCTGGTGGAGGCGGTTCTCCAGCTCTGCTTGGCTGTTGCTGAGAGTCTTGTTGGTCAACTGGAAGAACACACATGAACACTTACAAACAGGTACATTTAGAAGCCTTTCCCTCGAATGTTTCTCTGATAGTGAGCAGGGAGGGGTCTGAGTAATCGAACCTGGTTCCTGAGTTTTTGGATTTCATCTTCCCGGTCCTTGACTCTGCTCTGCAGGGTTGTTTTGGCTCGATGGTTCTCCTCCTCCACATACTGCAGCTCCTGTGAGTCAAAAACACAAACTTCAGTTTTCTGATCAGACAGTCTAGTTTCAGTAAAAACACATCTTCTCCCCTCGTACCTGTTTGTAGCGCTCCACCTCAGCCTCCACCTCCTGCTTCGCTCTGTTCAACACAGTCTGTTGCTCCTCTAAATGCGCCTGCTGCTCCCTCCATGTCTCCGCCTCAGTCAGAGCCTGATTCTCCAAATCCTGTGCGAATAAAACATATCCCACTGAATCGACATGTTCCATCAACACGGACAGTTGGAGATCTGAGCTCCTGTCGTTTGAAACGTCTCACCTGGATCTCTGTCCGCAGCGTGTGCACCTGCCCCTGTAGTTTCTGGATCTCCTCCCTCTGCAGCTCCTTATCGTGACGCAGATCCTCCAGCTCCAGAGCCATCGCCCCGCTGCCATCCAGAGTCTCCAGACCAGATCCCTCCTTCAGACTGCTGATCAGCTTCTCTTTGGACTACAGGACCATGAAAAACAGAAACAGAATAATCACAAAAAGGAGAGACGACAGCTCCTAAAATAGTTCTGTTCAAAACAAAGACGGTCTGAATCTCTTCAGGTCTTACTTGTAGGATTCGTGAAGCTTTGTGCTTGTAGTCTTGGAGCTCCTGTTTGGCGCTCTCGGCTGCAGCTTTGGAACTTTTCAGCTGCTGCTGTTGATCGTCGGCTCTGAGCTTCTCCTCTGCAGCCCGCCGCTCCGCCGCGGTCACCGTCTCAGCGAGGGTCTGCCTCTCAGCCTCCACTTTGGACAGACGGCCGGCGTACTCACTCTGCATGTGAATGACAAACACAGATGTTGAATCATTCAGCGTAAACGTAACAGGAGTGAACGCTCAGGGAGAGGAATGTCCAAATGTTACCTGCATCTGCCTGAAGCTGTCCTGTTCCCTCCTGAGACCCAGCTCAGCCTCTCGCAGCCTCTCCTGGATCGTTTCCAGGGCCTGGGTGTGCATGCTGCTCCCCTCTGACTGGTCCTGTATGATCCTGACAAAACAAACAAGGAGGGTCTTCAAAAAACATCTCCTAGAAGCTGAATTCAGTTTCTAGAGTGAAAGGGTCGTACCTTGACTTTTCCTTCTGGACCTCGTCTAACGCGGCGTTGCGAGACTTCAGCATCTGGTCAGCTTCATCGAGTCGAATCTTCAGGACCGCGAGTTGACCGTCTTTGGCAGAGAGGGCTTCTGTGAGGTCATCGACCTGTGATCGAAGTTCCCTTAACATCCTGTCGGTCTGAGACTGCTCCGAGTTCCACTTGTCTGCTCGTAGGCGGGTCTGGTTCAGTTCTACAGGAGGACACAGAAACCACTTGATCGACACAGAGGAAGAGGTCCAGGAAGGCTGTAGCTGATTTGTCTCATCTCTTACCCTCTTGTAGGTCTTTCGCTCTCTGGATGACTGAAGCCATCTCCTGGTTGAGCGAGGTCACCTCACTCCGCAGCAGCTGGTTCTCCAGACGTAGACTGGACAGGATCTGACTCTGTGGCTCCTCTGAGGGGGGAGGGGGAGGGAGCTCCTGTTTGCTGGACTCCTGAGGGACGGCCAAACCTGAGTCTGAACTCTCAGGGGTCTCTGTGGAGGCCGAATGAGGTTTTAACAGAGATACGAAAAATATCACTCATACAAAGATAATTCAGAATCGAAGTTTAAAGAAGGAAGAAGAAAAAACAACGAGGCTGCTTCAGCGTCTTTACTGGGATATTCCGGCGTAAAATCAATTTAGGATCAAACACAACGTAACATCAAGTCAGACACCACCTCCAGAGATGAATGTTGCCGACCGCTTGCTTCTCTAGTTATACCAACTTTAGTAACAACCGCAGAGAGCCACGCGCTCAACCAAAACGCCACTCTATAGACACAAATAATGCTCAGAACAGCACCTAACTTCATCAACAGGACATATAGGGTCACAGACATAGTACTATATTCAGAGTTTTTCTAACTCCTAAGAAAACATAAACTTAAGCGGGGGTGTTTCTCCACTTCTGTAGTCTAAAATGAAAAGGTAAAGGTGTTTTTATTGAGCCGAATTATCAATAAAATCATGATTTTGTTAACAGGTATGGATTTATGTGCTGTCGAGTTAATATATTTGAACAAGAGCACAGTAAAGTTAAATCAGCTAATTTTCCAATGAGGTTCTGTTACTGAACAGAGCTTCACCATGTTCTACTGAGGTTAGTACATATAGGGTCACAGACATAGTACTAGACACCAAACATCTTTTTAACTTTGACTAATTTTCCTTCCTTAAAGAGACTAAACACAACTCACCTACTCTCTTCCAGCAGCCGCTTGTTTGTAGCGAGACCTCAGACCAGTCCATTACAGACTACGGCGGGGTTTCGCAGCCCAAGGAAGAACATTTATGATCATTTCTTCATGGAAATACAATCAGACCGATACGCTAAGACAGAAGAACTACCGCGTCTGCAGTGAAAAATGATTAATATGGTGATTATTACTTCAAGGAAATGATGAAGAAATGATCATAAATGTTCTTCCTTGAGCTGCGGCACCCCGCTGTAGTCCGTAATGGACTGGCCTGAGGTCTCACTACAAACAAGCGGCTGCTGGAAGAGAGTAGGTGAGTTGTGTTTAGTCTCTTTGCTAAAGAAATGAGTCAAAGTTAAAAAGATGTTTGGTGTCTAGTACTATGTCTGTGACTCTATATGTACTGTTGATGAAGTTAGGTGCTGTTCTGAGCATTATTTGTGGTTATAGAGTGGCGTTTTGGTTGAGGGGGTGTCTCTCTGTATTTCTATCCTGCAGTCGTTACTAAAGTTGGTATAACTAGAGAAGCAAGCGGTCGGCAACATTCATCTCTGGAGGGGGTGTCTAAATTGGTTAATTTTACGCCAGGGCACCCCTTTAATATCTCTTGACCCTGAACTGTCCGGAGGTCTGATAAATCAATATCTAACACTCTTTTGAAAAGGACATCTGGACTTACTTGAGACGTTTGGCATAACTGGAAATCATAGATGCGGTCAGCAACATTCATCTTATGATGGGGGTGTCTAACTCGGTGTTACTGTGTGTTTGACCTCAACTTAATTTTACGCCAGAATATCCCTTTAATATAGATCTGCAGGGATGAAGTAACTGAGCAGAGCTTAAACTCAGGAAGGCCTCAAAGTCAAGCTTAGCAAAGAATCAGCTGATCTTACTGCTCGCCCATATTAGCCCAAAAATCTAACAAGAGATGCACAGAAGCAGAAAAGACATCTCTTTGTGGAGGATCCAGATCTCACAAACCTACCTTGGCTCTGCTCTTTAGCTGAGCTCTCCTCTGATGTTTTGATGCTGTGAGCGGACAGCGAGCTCATACTCGAAGCCCTGGACACTCCTCTGGTCGAGGGGGGCGTGGACGGGGCAGAGGGGACTGTATGAGGAGTTGTAGAACGAGGGGGAGTGGGGTTTAGGGTCTCAGTGACTGGAGCTGCTGCCTTCATGGGTTCCCTTCTTGAATCCCTCCGGTTACTGACAGGAGGGTCTGAGCTGTTCAGAAAGTCAAACAGCATGTCATCGTCCACATCCTGCTCACTCTTTTTAGGCCTCACAAAACCGGACAAGGACTTGGCAGAGTTTTGGGCGCCGCTCCCAGAAACAGAGGGGTTATTGGGAACATTGGCGGTGCCGGCCAGCAGGGTTGCACTGGACCTCTTGATGTTTCCTGCAGCTGAAGCGATGTAGCTGGAGGCATCGTGTGAGGATGCGAAGGTGTGATGTGTCCCGGCTGTGCTGGTCTTATAATCTGAAGTGTTGTAATCAGGTTGGATGACTGAGTCGCCTTCGTACTCAGAAAAGGAGGATGTTCTCGCCTGGTTTTTGGTCAGGGCTGTAGCAGCTCCCTGGTCCACTTTATTCAGGAAATCTTCAGCTTTTCCGGCCAATTCAGCAAACCAGGACATTTTTTATCCTGCAGGCAGAAACACAAAAGCATAATCTAAGGATGGACATGGAGCTGATCACACTTGTCCTTCAAATCAGCTGGTCTGGGGCAAAGGTGCGACAGCTTTTTATGGATCCTCTGACTGTTCATACATGGAGGCCGACCAGTAAAGAGTTACAGTAATGATTACAGGATGTTACAGAGATATGGACCAGGTCTTGTGTTGTTCTGTCAGGTTTAATCCCTCTGATATTATAGAGGGAAAATCAGCTTAATGGAGCGATTAGATCTTAGCAGATCATCTTCATCACACCTTTATTCACAGCAGACTCAGTAGAAGTGGATTTGACTGATTCAAGTTAAATATTTTTACATATTTCGTGTTAAATTTCTGCTCCTTCTGTGTCTGAGTTTCTGTGTCTGCAGATAAAACTCTTTATTTCTGAAGTGACATAATAAAAAAGTCCCAGTTCAGTCCCAGTCTGCTCTCCCGTGGACATAAACTACAGTAAACACAGTTTAATATTAACTCCATCGATGCTAAGCTAACAGGTTAGCTGCCTGCTAAAGAGAACCGTCTCAAACTCACCTTTAAAAACGACGTTCAGGTCGAAAATGTCTCCGGTCAGCTGGCTCCCGCCGCGGTTTGACACGTGGACATGTAAGAGGAGAATCCTTTAGATAAACAATCAAATGACATTATCTGTCAACATTATCTGTCAAAGAGGATCTGAACGAGCTGCTCAATACGTGGACCAGGAAGCGCTACGAACCAGGACCCCAAACAGAGCGACCGAGGAGGAGCCTGAGTAAAAATCAACCAATCAGCTTCGAGATCACGCTTCCCGCCTCATCCTTGATTTAACGAATTCATAAATATTTGCGATTTTTCGTAACTCTACTAAAGTATTAAAAGTGTTTTTTTTTATTAAAAAGACTGTACGCCTCTTAGAACAAAAACGGAACAGAAATAGCTGATAAGAATAAAAAGTTAAGAGTTTGAATTTGCTTGTTTTCAAAGTAATACAGTAAATCAAACAAACAAAGAAACACAAAGTGCGTATAATTCTTACCTTTAAAGGCATCAAACTAAAGTTTTATACACTGATATGTAGACAAATAAGGTTGTATGTATAAACAAAACCACTTTGAAAACAAGACGTGAATTAAGGTCTTTATATTCTTATTGATCTGGTACACATCAATCTTGGTGCTTTGTTAAATTTTTGCACCGTTCGTTATTTTTAGTCTGTTAATGTGAAACTAGTTTTTTCCATTTGACTATTGAATCTTTGCTATTAGTGGAAAACAGACCACATTTCAGGCACGCAACTTATTACTTGATCAGACTCCCTTCCCTACTGGTGGTTTCAGACCATAGACTGTATTTGGAATGGACGCCATCCGCCTCCTCGCTAGGTGAGAACAGCACCCTCTGGTGACAGGCTGCAGTATAGGTCATAAATCCCGCCTCCTCCAGTTAAACTTTTAAGGAGCTGTGAACAAACTTTAGAAATTAATGACACAGAATATAAATGTTTCTCCCCCCTGGTTGTGATGTTGACATGTAGTTACTGTCAGAATGGTTTGTGCTCAAGTCCTCTTTTTTCTGTGAAGCTCCATTTTTAAAAGTTATAAGGGGGTTCATGTTTTCTATGATTGACACCTGATACAGCCTATGGGAGTACAGAGATTGGGTAGCTCTCCCAGGGGATACGCTGTTTAAGCTGAGCGTCATCACATTGACTCTACCGCCAATTGCGTACAATGCTACTATGCAATGTTGGTTTCATGAAGTGGAGAAAAAACATGGAAATACCGCAAGCTTTCCAGCTTCAAATCCGTGTACTGGTGGAAGGCAGAACCAAGTTGTCCATAGTATAAACAGTAATTGTTTCAGACTAAAAATCCATATAGAAAAGTTTAGTTTTTTTTTGCTTTTTTAGGTCATAAAGATTAATCAGGTATAATTTCACTTTATTTACTAACCAGCCAAAAGTTGCCTACAGGAGCTTTAAAATAACCTCAAACTCTCAGTGTCAGAGTTAAAAAGACAAACCCACAGAAGCTATGAAACAGTGCCTCTTTATTTTTTCCGCACTCACTCCAAAATGCATATTTACATGGCATGCCACATCAATACAGGAACTGACTATGGACACAATCGATAACACGAAGAATCTGATCTGGAAGTCGAGGGTAGAAGAAAGTTTTCCCGTTAACAACCAACCAAGAGAAAACAGAAATGAAGCATCACTTGTATAACCAGGCCAGCCATAGAAAAGGTTCCTTTTAAATTCATTTGTTTCAAAGACTTAAAAAGTGACAAATGTCCGTCTGTGCTGCATGGGCCGAACTTTTCACACTTGTCATGGAGGGCTGGCGTCACGAAGAACAAATCCAAGACGGTGGTGATCTCAACTTTGCCAGAAAATAAAATGCTGTTAAAATTCAGGGAGGACCGCAGACTGGGCGGATTTTAGGGGGGCAAAATTTACAACATTTATGTAAGAAGAAGCTGGTAATCTCCGTCAGATCTCCAGTCCAGTATTTTCAAAATGCCTCAACAATCTAAGTCTTCTAAGATAGTGTCCTTGTTCAAGGTAATAATCCACAAACGCCATGTCCTTTCAGGAAAATAAAAGACAAAAGAGGAGTGGAGTCCAGAAGATCAAAAATTGCGGGTAAAGAAGTTAAATACATAAAAATAAAACACAACCCGACATTAGAGGTTGTGTGTATGATGAAAAAAAAAAAAGGAGGACAAAAATCTGGACAATTTTCTTCAGAGAGATCCTTTATGAAAAATCTTTGCTCGATCAGTATTTCCTCTGTGTTCGAATAAACAGTCTGTTGTATGAACATTCAGACACACGTCCTCTGGGAGTCAGTCACACACACACACACACACACACACTCACCCGCTCTCTCAAACACACACACACGCTCACTCTCTCTGTCTCACACAGCCGGTTACACATGCAGTGTTGTTTCTGGATGACGGACTGGCCACGTCAGATCAGCCCCCTCCTCTTCTTGTAGTCCTCCAGGTTGAGGGACCTGCGGGGGGCGCCGTCTTTCACCGGCAGTGCGTTGGAGCTCACTGACAGAGACTTTGCTTCTGCAGAGAGAGAATAAAGAGTGAGTGGATCGATTCTGAGGTGAAACCCACTTTTATATTCCTGCTGCGTTAAATAAACCCGGACTGAGAGAGCAGAACGGCACATTAGGAGGAGAGTCTCACCTGCGTTGGGGACCTGAAGGTCAATCTTAACATCAAAATCATGAACTTTAAACAGGTCCTCTGAGAGGTCTGTGGTTGGCTTGGGGACATCTTTGTCTTTTATGTTTGGTTGACCCTAGAAATGAAAAAATACAGAAAAAAACACATGATTAAAATTCAATAAAAGAACATTTTCTGCAGCAGAAATTTGTTGATTGATTTTAATCGAGGTGATAATCTCATCAGTTTTCAGCTAAAGCTCCTTTAAGGTGATTCAAACAGATATAGAAACAGTAAATGATCAAAAAAAGACACTTTAAAATTATATATTTTTTTATTTATGGGTTTGTTTTGGTCCATATCAACATTTCTCTGCCCTGATAAACACACAGAGGCCACGTCCAGGAGTTGGTGACAAAGAAAAAACAGAGATAAGAAATCACACCGATGAGTTTGAGGGGCACAAAAGTCAGAAAAAACTATTTAAAAACATACAGAACAAGATCAGCAAAGACAGAAAGTACTGCTGGGTCTTCAGAGGGCACCAAAATCAGTAAAATTAGCCGACTGAAGTGAAAGAAGGAAACACCGCAGATTTCCTCTCCAAACTCTCCTTACCAGTTTGTTCTTATCGGCGCTTGAAGGATCTGGCGTTGACCCAGAGCCGTACTTCTGGTTCAGGTGAGCCAGGATAGCTGCGTGGACTGATGGGTCTCTGGCCTGCAGATCATTAAATAAACAGTTTTATTAATTAGTAAAAAAATAATCAGATTCATCGGAAACAGTCGGAGAATACTGATGAAAAACGATCGTGATGCTGATCTTACGTTAGACACCATGGTGGGTTTGCACTGTCTCCGTGTGAAAGGATCCATTTGTTGGTTTTTGGAGTTTTGTCCTTCAGCCTGCGAATAAAGACCAAGATGAGCAAAGACTGATTCGTCCAGAGGGGGGCGCCAAAACGGACACAAACTGAAAGTCCCTCACAGGAGCTTTAAAAACCAGGTTCTGACCCACGAGAATCAAGTAATCCACACAACATTTTTACACACTTACCACGAGAGCTTTCTCTGATTCGACGATGTTCCAGCTCCGGTTTCTCTGATTGATGTAACTGAGCGAGAGAAAAATAAAGATTTCAAAGAGTTAAAATAAAAGTTTATCATATAAATAAGTCGGTTTTATTTCCGCGGTGTGTCTCCTGAGTGGTTTAAAGGTGTTTTTTTATAAGTGTGACGCTCAGACCTGATTGCGGAGATGTTCTTCGTCCTCTGTCTGTCCAGCGCCTCTGCCCTTTCCTCCAGCTCGTTCAGCTCATCCTGGATCACCTTCACCTTTTCTCCATCTCCACTCTCCTCCGCCATGGCCTTCAATCAAACATGAACCAAAAAAAAAGGTTTCAGTCCAAACAGATGCAGGTTGGATCGGAGGATTTCTCATGTTTAGGTTTGACACGTCACACTGAATCAGCTGCAACGATCATCAGAAACACCGTCTCACCTTATCTTTGAGTAGCTGCGTTTTCTTCATGGCGTAGTTTGGCGGTGCTTTTCGGAATCGGTCCTTTTCTTTAACGATCTGCAGCGACAGAAACAAGATTAGAGCCGCTCAGAGAAATCTGGTCTCAAACACACAGAGAGATCCAGAATAAACAGACTCACATCCTCGATGTCTTTGTCGTTGAACTTGTAGTTCATAGCTTCTTTGATGGACTGCTCTTTTTTGGTGATTTCATCGAGAGTCGGTACCTGCATCCCAGCGTCCATCATCTGAAGAAAGATAAGAAGAGCGTGAAACATCTTACTTCACTGAGTTCGCAGTATATCGATCAAATATCTGCACTCCAACCCTTGAAGGTAACCATAACTGATCAAGGACATCAATTTAGCCTGTTTGCATCTTCTCTCCTAAGAGTCATACACTCTTTTTTCCTAAGTTTGATTTTAAGTTTGTATATTTTGACCATTCTAGGCTACCGTAGCTCAGTGAGGAGTCGAAGGAAGGGGCAGAAAAACTGCAAAGTTTTGGACCAGATAAATTCAACACAGCAGCAGTTTATATGATATCTCACAGTTTATCTCATTTATTGGAGGTGGTAAAAAAAAGCATGTGCTCTGATAGGCTAGGGTGACCAAAAATATCGCTACCCAGACATGTCCTGTTTTTTTGGGGCTGTCTGGCCATGTCCGGGGGAGTTTATAAAATCCTTCAAATGTCCGGGGTTTAGTGTGGAAGTTTTGAGTTCGTGGACTTACTGAGTTAGAAGTGCAAAAAAGGTGACTCCGCCACAGGTCACCCTATGACAAGCGTTGTATGCAATATATTTGGATTTAATTGTTTGTTTTAAAAATACTCGCAACGCGGATGCTAACTTTGCTAGCACTTCAATGTAAATTCCCATATAAGTTAGCATTAAGCTAAGCGGCTTTTATCCAGCTTGATACAGACAGTAAGTTAACTGTTCAGGACATGAAAGAAGAACATATGAGACTATTTGCTTAAACTGATTACATTATTTTCACTGTGTAAATGACTAAGATTATGTTAGAATAAATTGTGTTTATTAAATAAGAGTAAACAGTCAGAAAGGAGAAACTGTTTATGATGTCTGTAAAACTTCATAGGAACATTTAGGAAGGGAAGAATATTCATCATTTCAGCGTTTTACTGTCTAATGTAGTTTGTTTTATTCAGGACTTCATTTCTGAGACACTCAGAAACAAATCCTCCAGTGGACACAGATAAAGACGACCTTTTTTACGGTCTGATGGTGTTTACATCCTAGTCTGATTCAGTTCAGCCGACAGAAACGATCGACTGAAAACTCACCGCTTCTTTCCACTTCATGAACTCGTTTTCTGTAAACTCCTGATTAGACACGAACTCCAGCCTGAACACCCGTGTGTCGCCGCCGTGCCTGCAGAGGAAACAGAGGAACAGGAACGATGTCAGAGAGGGTCCAGATGACTAAACGGGTAAAATCATCCACTTCCTGTGAGTCAGCACCGACCTTAATTGTAATCCCTTGTTTGTTCGCGTCGACCCGAGCTGGTAAACTTTCGCCGTCTCAACCACGTCCACGATTTCAGCAACCTTCAAAACAAAAAAACAGGAGGATCAGAATCATATCATCGATGTAACCAGCACCAAAGAGGTTTTCTCCGGGTCCAGACTCCTGACAGTCTCACCCTGTAAACTGGTTTACTGCTGTTGTTCCCAATCCCTATCCTCACGAAGCAGCCCGTCACCGTCTTGGCGAAGAAGGGCATGTGGCACCAGCGCTCCAGCTTGTGTCTGGACAGACGGATCCTGTTGAGCTCATCTGGCAGCGACACCGGCTGAGACTTGGGCGGAGTTTCTTCTTTTCTGTTCACAGAAGAAAGAAAACGTCAGCGCGGCGAGAGGAGACTGTGCTGGTCAGATTTATAGACAGCGGAACTGAAACATACTCATCATCATCATAGGACGACGAACGTGAACTCCGATCGCTTTTAACCGATGACTTGTCATCGTCCTCCTCCTCCTCCTCTTCGTCATCAGAGTACACCTCGCTCGTCTTGAGGGGCTGCCGTTTTGCCAGAAGTTCAGCTGCTCGTCAGAGAAAGTCAACATCAGCGTTGGGAGGCGAAGACAGAACAGCGCCACAGGACAAAGAGGTTAAAATCACACCGACCTGTTTTGTTCTTCTTCTTCTCACGTTCGGCTTTCAGCTCCTCCATGGCCTGAGACTTTTTGTCGAGTTTTTCATCCCGTTTGGACCGCCTCTCTTTGTTGTGAGACATGACCTAGAAGAGGGGAGGAGATTTCAGTCAAACGAGGATGAATAAAAATTAATCAGGAGTCTGCTGTCCGGGGTTAAAACTGTCCTTGAACTCACCACTTGTGTGTCTTGAACCTGGGATAGCTTCCTCTTCTCTTGCTCCTCCTCCTGCTTCTTCTTCTTCTCTTCTTTCTCCTTCTTCTTTGCCGTCTTCAGTTTCTTCTTAATTTCAAAACTGCCGACACAAAAACAGCACGATGTTGAGAAATGTGCGTCTGCCTGTCGGATAAGTCGACTGTTTCTTTAATTATATCCTAAAAATCGATGTTTCTGCATAGAGTGTGTGCATATAGAAAAATACCGTATTCAGATTTAAACAGATTTTGAATTCGGCTGTAAGTAAGTTTCTGTTTTTTTTTTGTTTCTGGTGCTTTTGCAGACATTCTAGGAACTGCAGTTTTTTTTAGCACTTCTGCTTCATTTCTCAAGACTGGGGGCCGTCCTGTTGTTTGAAAGTGAAAACAAAAGAAACTAGAAAATACTCTCAGGTGTCTCTGACTGGTCTCGTTCATACAGCTGATCGCAGTCGGACACCAAATATACTGTGATGCGCTGTACGACTGTAGGTCACACTCACCGTCTCTTCAGCACTTCTCTTTTCTCGATTCTGTTGAACAGCTCCTGCTCCCTCTCCTTCTCCGTCATCTGCTCCAGCCGAGCTCTGTCCTCGGCGTCTCCCATCAGGTCGTCGTCGTAGCCGTCCCTGAACACGTCGTCCTCGGAGGAGTCCGAGTCGGAGCTGGAAGACGAGCTGTTGCTCTCGGAGTCGGACACCTCGCCTGGAACCGAAACAATTTATTCATCAACACAGAGACGGAGATTTTATCTCCAATACTATGCCGATATTGTAGCCTTCAGTATCGGCCAATACCGATATTGATCCGATGTTGGCACAAACTTGCCCATGACAGGTTTTGCACTCAGCTGCAACGTCTTTTTCGGACAAAAAATACTGCGATCCGGGTGCTACGAGCTAAAGGTGCCGAAGTGGACTCTGTAATAGACCGCTTGTATCGCAGTGCTGATATCGGAAATTTTAAATGCAGGCCGATATAATCCAATATTTGTTTTTTGGTTGATATCGGACTGTATCAGGACATCCCTACACAGAGACGACACTACAAGACATGAGCGTAGGTATTGATCATGAGGGGGAAAATTGGCTGTTTTGTTTTTTTTCATGTTGTCTTCTTTATCCAATCAGAGCGATCACTATACCTGGATTTTGACCACGTTTCCAAGAACTTTCCACCGTCTTTTCCAGGTTTTCCATGACTATGTTGACCCTCTGAACACTAAACTGTGAGGTATAAATTGGATGAAGAGGATAAGTCCATCAGTCATCTAATCCCAGCCGCCTGCAACACCCGAGGACATGAAACTGCGACCGTGTTCGATTCCTGCTCGTCATTTCCAGGAGGTCGCACTAATTTCACGACACTAAACTGTTCTTGAACGTCTCTCCACTTCCACACTCCCTGGTTTTACCCTCACCATCATACTAGTAACTGTGGCTTCTTATGGATTGTTATGCACCATATTTTTCATATCAACACGTACCCTCCTCTGGTGCAGAGCTCTCCGCTGAGCTGTCTCCATCTGAGCTGCCAGACGCCGTCGCTTTATTGACTTTCTTCTTCGTGGCGTTCTTCTTCTCAGACCCTTTCCCGGGTTTGACCTTCTTTTTTCCTTTGGTTCCACCCACAGTCCACTAAACAAGGAGGGGGACAAGTGCAGCTTTGGTTACGACCACTCACAAATCAGTTTTGGGTTTTTAGTAAAGAGAGAATCAGTCCTACCTCATCGTCGCTATCGGAGGTCTCAGAGTCTGTCGAAGCTGCGGGTTTGCTGACGGGCTCGTCCTGCTCCCCTGAATCGACTCTCTTCCTCTTCGCCAAAGACAAAAGCTCCTGGAAACAAGAATGAAACGAGCTGATTAAGACAAAGTTGTTTCTTTACGGGCAGATTATTTCCTCGGCACATGGAGGAGTCAGTAAAAAAGAGCTTCGACTGGAGAGACGCCATAAAGAGCGAACTATACCTTTACGCCACAATCAATCAGTCAGTTATCAGTCCAGAATTACTGTAAACGTTTGTTTAGGACACTTCACAAATACATCAGGTCAATATTTAGAGCGAATAATTTATTTCAGGACTCAGTCAGTGTTGTAAAACCTCCAAACAGAGACGATCCAGCAGGTCAGGGGTGTGGAAGATCACTCTGCGGTTCAGAGCAGATGTCTATTTTTGTTTCGCAGCGGTCAGTTTCCCCACAGGTAAAATAACGAGTGGGCAAAGAGGGCAGAAGCCGACCACAACAGATAATTTAAACACGCTCTGTCGGAGGGTGTGAGCTGTAATTTCTCTCAACCGTGTTTACGCAGAGCTTTGATTTTAGGCCTGAAAACCTCCGGCCATGATTTTACTAAGAGACCAAAGTGGGACAAATAACAAAATCCTGAACCTCTAAGTCCATATTCATAACAAGGATTCATAACCAGGTAAAAACTCCTCACAGGAGCTTTAAGACCGATAGAAAACTTGTTTAACTGCATGTTCAGTTCGTAATGCTACCTGCCGTGGAAACCAACATGAATTAGGTGAGAGAGATAAAAATCAGCGTGACTTTGTAAAGGTCTTTGTTAAAGTTCATTTTAATAGCGTCACCTGTGTAAGGAGATGACAATGCCGCCAGTTTGTGCAGAAGAGTCAAATGACGTTTAAAACTCACAAAGTCTGAAGCAGACAGTCTGAGTGAGCACAGAAAGTTGACGGTGAATGTAAATATCAGATTTTTCTCTCTGGGGTTTCAGGTTTTGAAAGTCTTGGTATGAAAGAGGACAGTATAGACCTGCTTTTGCTCTACAAATTTAACCCTTTTTAGAGACATTTGTATTCTTTTAATAATCAGATATTAGTTCAAGTGTGTGAGTGAGAGGGAGCTGGACACAGACTTCAGAGTCCAATGAGCAAAACAATTAAAAACATGATAAATGCGGCATTTTTCTGGTCACTATGAGCTCGCTCAGAAAACACTGTGACACCTGCACAGTCTGCATATGATGTTAGACTAATATAATGTTATTTATCAGAGGCTGTTGTCCAATTCCTGATATGACATGCAATTGATGATAGCCGGTCAAAGGACAAACCATCACTAAGACACAGCAGGAGTCCCAATAATACAAAAGGTATTTCATTCACTCATACGAGTCCAGAGAACCTTCGATTTTGGTGCGAATAAAAGTTGGCTGATTGCAGGTCTAAGTAGAGGGGTTGACCTGTTTTATTAAATTCATGTGTCTTCATTATTTCATGGAAAAACAGAATAAAACAGACATTCTGAGATAATTGTTATTTTTAAACAGAGCTGTTAGTTGAATTACTTGTCATATTAAATGTTTTGTTTTTATGGGATATACTGTTTGTGAAGTTTAGATTGTTTTGGTCCTCTGATCGCTGTTTTGTTGCTTTTTTAATTGTTTCATTGCCTGTTTTTGGACCTTCCTGCTCAGGCGCCTCAGGTGTAAGGAGCTTTATGGCAAAACTGCGGCTCAGCAGCTGGTGTTGGTGCATAACCGCAGTAAAATAAACCGGCTGAACTAGGGCTGCACAGTATATCGTTTGAGCATCGTCATTGCGATGTATGTGTGCGCAACAGTCATATCGCAGAGCCTGCGATGTCGGTAGTGAATGAACTCACTTAATTTCAAGGGTAACTGACTGACATACACTGCATGTAGACTCTACTTGTGCTGTGCAGTGATGCACCAATCACATTCGTTCTTTACTCAGTTGCCAATCAGACTACCCTGCCAGCCGTCAATCAAAATCAGAGAGGAGGAAACCACGCCCCTGCACATGGAGTGATTCGCTGTTGCTGCCGGAATCGTTTTCAGGACATTCCTCATCACTATATGAATTTTATGGGTTTTTAATTGTACATTTCCGTGGACCACTCTAATATAAACAGTGCGTGTTTTGCGAGGTGGATGCAATTCTGGATGGACATGCGTTTCTCGGCACAACGATTGCAAAATGAGTAACGAACAAGAGAAAACCACCGAAGATGAAGACTTGTTGACAAAAAGAAAAGGAAAGTCAGTTATCTGGAATCACTTTGGTTACAAGAAGGATGATGTCGACCAAAACACCTGTTCTGTGTTCATCTGTTGTCACAATAACGTCCCAGAACAATAAAAGCTGAAAATATCGCTGAGACAGACAGAAGCCATTCTACTAACATTCACTAACAGAGGTCAGATCAGTGCAGGTTAACTGTCCTCAAGATTTCAGCATTAAGTGATACTTAGGTCATCTGGTGAAAAAAATCGCAATGTTAGTTTTTTCCAATATCGCGCAGCCCCAGGCTGAACCATGATCCTGTGCACTTTTAACTGTATTCACAGGTACTTTTTCAGGTTTCATTTTGAGAATCACCGTCTGATTCCCCAACCTTACCTCAGCTTACAACTGCAGTGCATGAAAAAGCTCTAATGGACAAAACAAACCATGTACGAATGAAGCAACCAAGGAAGAATTGCACCGTGTTCTACTGCAAACTTCTTTCAGCTCCTCTCAGGTCGGACCGGGCGATTATAAGATCGTAATCGATCTTCTTCAAATGATTAAATAGATCTGTTGTGTTGTTGGTTTTTAAGAGCACCGATCGCCAATATACCTTACACATCGGCTTAATTACTCAACGTCACTTTGGAGATACCTGAACCACCGCCACACAACCAACGTTGAACAACTTCCCAACAATAACATCTTCAGTGGATGACTCAGTCACGGCTGACATCTATTTCACTGCCTTAGCACCGCGTCTAGCTCCACGTTCAGTCGTTCTGTTTACTTCTCCAACAACTTACAGAAGTGAGCAGGAAAAGCTTGACTCTGATTGGCTGTTGTGACGTACACTTCTGCTATGTTTGATCAAGTAAAGTATCACGATCATCGATCACGATCATATAATGATAGTTTTTCTCTTTTTCTAAGTTTATATTAATCAGTTTTCTTTATTTACTCTGTATGTTAATAAAATGTTTAACTAATCTCTAGTTTCTTTCGTTTTTAGTAAAGATGCTTTAAACTGGCAGTTTAAAAAAATATCGGGATAATAATCGAGATCGGCCGATACGACAAAATATATCGGATCATTTTTTTATTGCCAAAACGCCCTGTCCTCCTCTCCGGTTGTTTTTCCACACCTGTGCTCACCTGTGTGTGAATAATGACCATATTCGAGCTGCAGTCCTAACCTGTCGGCCTGCAGATCTCCTCAGTGGGACACTTTGACAACAACACCGAAATAGAACCCGCAGCTCTGCGCCCATGACGTCACTCCGGAGCCAACTCAACCCGGCTCTCTAACCCGGCTTTACCCCGGCTTTGCTCCGGCTCCAAAACACTGTAAACACCCGCTAATTCCCGTTTATTCTCACTGCAAACATCCATATAACCCGACTGTAAACACTGTCGGTGAAGCTGCAGACCACCTGGAACCAGTCTTGGACCCACAGCGCGGTATTCTCGTGCTGAAAAAACCCTGCAGGACTGTCTGCACCGTCTCTAAAAACACTTCCAGCCGCCACAAGAACCTGGCAGTACCCCTCTAGAGTTTATTCCACAATAAAGACACGAGTGGGTTTAAAAATAAATGAGTGGATTGTAATTAAACAGGCCCTATCACACACACATAGCGCAGTCAGCTAGCATGCATTAGCTTCACCTTAAGCTCTTCAGTTGTAACTTCGTAGGCAACGAGGCGCAACAAAATGGCGAAAATGCGCACATACCTGGTCTAAATTATCGTCGCTGGCGCTGTCCTCTGAGTCAGAGTCAATCACGACCCGACCTTTCCGCTTCTTTACATTCACCATAATTAGCAGCGCGGCTAACCTGTTAGCTACCGCTGTGTCGTCTCAATGTTTGAGACCGAGCAGGTCAGCCACACAAAGGCACCACTGAGCATGCGCGCTCGTGTTGACACCGTTGTAGATGTTGAGTTTTTAAAGCCCGACAGTGGGAATAAAACTCGACTCTGTATTTGTGATTTTAATATAATTATAATCAGGTGGTTTAACAATATAATTTTGAGCGAGAAAGCGGGAGTGTTGAAAAAACACGGAGACCAGAACTACTTGTTACCGATGAGTGGGTCGGGCCGGATAAGAATCTGCGGTGCACAAGAGCTGCGTTCAAGATTCACAAGTAACTCAACTGTTTACGCCAAAAGTTAAATCTGTTTTCTCTCCTCTAAATCTGATATTAGGGTGTTTAATTCTGGAGATAAAGTAGTTGAAGATAACCCAAGTCCATTAATGGGCGCTAACGCAACTGTTTTGTTGCCAATCGCCTCTTTCAACTCAAAACAGGAGTGATGTGCTCTGAATGCAGCCCGCTTTTCCCCCCGCTGTGTGTACCGGCTAATACGGACAACCTTGGATTTATAGGCGCCTGTAAACGGCCGATTCATCCAATGTTTCGAGTTTTTTCATCAGGAACCTTTTTAGTTTAGTGAAACTAAACCTAGAGCTGAGGTTTCTGAAATATTCACATGCCTGTTCGGTTCGGTTCTGGTTCGATATGTTCAGAGTAAGTACGGACAGATCACGCTGTCACCTTAGACTCTCAGTAATGTTGATCAGTGTTTACCTTTTATATAATGTTTGCTTGGTTTGTTAACGTTTCTTACCAGTCTTCATAATTTCGCTTTAAATAAATACCATCCTATAAAACCATTACTTTAAGTGTGGTGTAATAAAACTGTAAAAAATAAACTCCACGTTAAAGATACTGCATCCGGTTCAGACAAACACATGTGATTCCTGTTTGTGATCTCCTAGACTGCAACAAAAATTTACAATGAACCTTTAACTACAATTTGTGGTTATTTGTGAGATTCAGGCCAAAAAATTGGATCCCACAATCAACACGAACCAAAAGTCACTCATGGGAGTAGGGCTGGGCGATAAAACGATAATGATAAATATCGAAAATTAATATCCCTCAATATCGATATAAAACACGGTCAAAATGCTCTTTGATAGTCGGCATTCTTCCATGTTTTGGTAGAAATGCAGATGAAGGCTAAACAGATGATGACATCTTCGACAACACTGACACGAAAACGTCAGTGGTGTGGAGGACATTTGATCACATCCAGTTTACTGATCCATCTCTTGATAAAGTCGGTCAGGACAGCCTAGGTAACTCTTAATCATCCTCTCATTACTGCAGTAGTGACATCTTTTCTGTGTTATGTCCTCCAGCAGTAACTCCTTCACATTCCCGCTGAGATGTCCCTTCCAAAGATCACACGACTCCCCTCTGCGAGGCTCCTGGGCTCCATCAGCCACCTCCACCTCCAGCACCAGCAGCTTCTTCTGCCCTCCCTCCTTCCTCTCTCGGTGCCCAGAAGAGCTGTGACCCCGAGTCCATACAGACGACCCGGCCAGCCCAGAGAGGACAAGCCCCCGTGGCAGAAGATCAACTTTGACTTCTGGAAGGGCGTTGGGGGGATTAAGAAGCACTTCGCTCTGTTGAAGAAGGAGTTTTTCGAACGCTGGACCGGTCCAGAAGGCAAACCCATCCTGGAGCACATGCTGGAGCAGAACCGAGTCGTATGGGAATTCAGGCATCCAGAGAGCCTGGAGGATTGGACCGTGTCCTCAGATCAGGAGATAGGAGGACAGAGTACAGTTAACCTGAAGCTTGGGAAAAATGATACCTGTTACCTGTACGGGACTCTAAACTCTACACCTCCGAGGGACGGAGAGACACGCTACAGCGGCTACTGCACCATGCGCTCAAAGCAACCGCTGGTCAGTGATTTACTGACACCTTTGTCTCACACACTCCCATTTGATTTGATGACCGTAACCCATGTAGATTTTCCACTCATGAAATAGTAGCACATTTTATCTGCACTGTGTCCTATCCCTGAGTGTCTCTGTCTCATCTAGATTTCATTTGACCGAAAAAAGCACCACGACTGGACGAGTTTCAACACCCTGCATTTACGTGTGCGAGGAGACGGCCGTCCCTGGATGATCAACATCGCTGCAGAAACTTATTACTCGCACCAGAAGGATGACATATACTGTTATTTTCTGTATACAAGGGGTGGACCGTACTGGCAAGATGTGAAGGTAGGTGGAAATAAATAAAACCTCGATTTAAAAAGCTTCCTGAAATAGAAAATGCAGTCAAAATATCAGGATCTAGAGAAAGGTATTATATGTAAAACTGATTTCTGCTAAATAACAAATGATCTTTTTCCTCCTCTGTGTCTGTCACTCCCAGATACCCTTCTCCAAGTTCTTCCTCACACACCGTGGGAGAATACAAGACGACCAGCATCCTGTGTGGCTGGATAAGGTAGAGCAGAGACAATCCTGACATACTGTCAAATATAAGACAGCATGTCCTCTTTAGAGTTTACTATGAGCTCTCTTTGTTTGTGTTTGCAGATAAACACCATCGGGTTTACATTAGGGGACAAAGCGGACGGGCCGTTCCAGCTGGAGATTGATTTCATCGGCGTTAGCAAAGATTTCGCTCACACTGAAGAGTTCGCCTACGAGCTGTACAAGAAGAATCCAGAAGTCTGAGGGGACCTGCTGAACTACCAGGCGAACTTTTGAACAGTTGAAGGATGTGAAGGATTAACCGTTCCAACCCTTCCATCACCAAACTCTCTGTCTGTGTGGACTTTGGCGCCCCCCTGTGGATAAAGTGGCACCTCTTACAGCTCCACTGTGATTTGTCTTTAAGGAAAAAAATGTCATCATGCTTCTTTTCAACATTCAAATATATAATTCATTGAGAATATTAAAGCTCCTGTGAGGAACTCTGAGTGTGTGGGATGTGGACAAAACTATTTTGGCTGATTTAGTCCCTATACACAGAGAAAAACAATTAAAATGTTCATTTATCAAGAATCTTTCTGTATAAACATGAGAAAATAGCATCAATTAAGGTGAAATTAACCCCCCCACCTGTGGTTGTAGACATCAATCATGACCACAAAGAAAGAGCCCCGTTTGCTCTCAAGAGATCATTAAGAAGCTTTAGTTTCACAACCAGCTAGAAATTCCTCACAGGAGCTTTAACTGTGGAAACGTGCTTAAAAAAAAAGCTGGTCTTACATTTCAGGTCTTAAATTCTACATCTCAGCAACTGTAGGCATAAAAAGTACAATTAAGACACTGCTGTCTTTTATTTTTGTTTGTTTTTGCAGATAATAAAGAAGCAACACTTTCATAACAAGTCAAAAACCCCTTACAGGTGCTTTAATAAATCACCGCGTCTCATTATTTTAAAACAGTATATTTTGGAGAGTGTAAAAGCAGTTTGAAAAGTAAAAACAGAGATGTGGAAACATTTTTCATCAAAGTCTTTTTTATCAGTCGATCCCAAAAAAAGTAAAAACAGCAAACATCAAGTTTTCAGAACAAGTCCCGGTTTCCAAAGTAGCAAAACTAAACATCGATTTTCTAAACGTCAGAGTTAAAAATGTAATTCAGAGTTTTAGAACAAATCTAAATAACTGTATTTATGTTGGACAGAGCAGAAAAGTTGTGTCTACTTTACGAACAGGAGTTTAAAAGTTTGTTAAAGAAGTGAGTAGGACAGGAGAATATTTACACAGGCTGTACAGACGTCCACAAACTGGCCGGGTGACTGTTTTTACATCATTACCAGGCCTCTTCTCGCTCCAAGAATGTTCTCCTTCTTGTGTTTCCGCTCCTCCGCCTGTTTCGCCCTCCTGTCGCCCCTAAAGACAGAAACAGACACATGCATTGGACGATGCACAAGGGAGACAAACCACCATCAGCTTTGAGAGCGTGAATGAAGGACAGACCTGGTCTGGACCTGGTGCTGTTTGTAATTCTTCTGATGAGAGTTTAAGATCAGAGACTTGTTTGCTGCTGTGTTTTCGTTTGTCTCTCCAAATGGCTTCAGTTTACCTTTAAAAAAAAATAAAGAACGACCATGAGGGATTTTTGATCTTCCAGACTCCTGATATTCAGTTAGTGAGGACCGGTTCTGTACCTGTGTGGGGCTTGTAGCCGAGGGGACGAGACAGACTCGCCTTCAGGTCGAAGGCCGGCTTCTTTTGAGTCCCGGGGGTCACGGTTGTGCTCGTGTTGCCGGTGAAAACGAACGCAGCTTCAAAATTAGGGCAAACAGAAAATCAGCTGTGCTTATTTGTACATGCACACATTCAGATTTTGTTCTGTTGACTGAGAGGTTAAAAATAAAAGTACCTGGAGTTTTTGTGGCGGAGAGAGCTAAAGGTTTAGCGTTGTTGGGCTTTCCTGCGTCTGCTGCTTGTTTCTGAGGGGTGCTGGAGGCCACACAGGGAGACATACGTGCCGGAGTCTTGATCATCGATCTCTTGTGCTCGTTGTCATAAGTGGCCTCAGAGAATCTGCGGAAATACAGTCGATTTAAGAGTGAGGTACTTCTGTTAGCAACAATAAGTCACAGTCAGCTCGGCCTCTTCGTTGAGAAACCAGGATGGAAACTGAGCTGCCAACCGCTGCAGACGGGGTCAAATTTAGAGGAGCTGTGATTTGGACAGACGTGTTTGCATGCTGTTTGATGTGGACACCTGAATGAACCATCACCTGAAGGTACAGGTGTGTGAACCGTGAGCCCATAAACCCAGAGAATAAGCGGCTCACTCACTGCTGTAGTCTACATCACTCTCCCTCCCCGCCTCCAGAACACTAAACATCGTTTAATCCACTTTTTTTAAACTTTCAGGGGTTCAATCAGAAAACCAGAAAGGAAGTAAGAGTCTGATGCAAGTGTTCAACCATCCTCTAGGTTACTCCAAAATATTCTGGAATCACTCACCGAACGTTGATCCTGCGGGTGGAGAGGACAGACGGTCTGAACGGAGCGTCTTCCTTCACCGCAGGTTTGTTTTTTGGAGCTTTACTGGCGGACAGCAGCGTGTGTCTGCGCCGCTCCTCAGCGGCTTTTTTACCCGTGGGGGCGGGGCTGAACATGGAGGTGCGACTTGCATTTGCCCGCTGTGAAATAAAAGCGTTCAGGTCATCGACATCATAAATAATCTCGAGAGAGCTGGAGAGCAGAGCGAAGCAGATACTTACCGCCTGAGTTTTGCTTTCAACCTGCTTCATTTTAGTTTTGTCCACAAGGTTCTGAAAATGAAAATTACAGATTTTTAAGAACCTAATCTGAAAAGCACGCATATGTAAAGCCTTCAGACGAGACTGTGGAGCGGCTTTAATACCTTCAGCTCTTTCACTGAGTTCTTGAGCGTCTCCATCTGCTTGGTCTTTCGTTGGACATAAGAATCGATCGACTCCATTTTGTTGAAATGGGCCTCGTGGAGTTTTTTGAAGTCTACAAAAGAAACAACATTTAAATAAGTCATTTTTCAGGTTACTTTAAGGGGGAAAATCTAGAAAAGCAGTGCGGAAATGTGAGAGAAAAGGAGCACAATAGAGAAAAAACTCACTGGGAGTAACAGGCTTCAGAGGTGGCTTGTTCTTCTGCTGGGATCCTTGGTATCGAGGGATTCTTCCTGTTTTAGCCACTTTAGGTGCTTTTGAAAATGAAAGAGGTAAAGATATTTTTGTAACCTTCACTTCAACAACATAGAAGGAAAACAAAACAACAAATCAGGCTTCAGGAGCCACAGGTTGACTAAAGATTTATGACAACACTGATGCATTTGAGTGTAAAGATAAGATGAATTGATAGAGCTCTTAGATGCACGTTAGATTCATGCTCTACCCTTTTTCCTCTTACTTACAAAAGCAGATTTATCTTTCTCACAGACAGACTCTGAGGTAAAGCTGGAGGATGCAGATTCTAAAAACTATTTCCTCCACTTATCATAGTTTAAAATAAGGATGCACCACTCTGATATTTAATATCGATGTCGGCCCCGATACTGAAGAAAATTCTAGATCAGGTATCGTGACAATGGTTCTGATGCACAGGGGCTGATCTACACAGTCAAACTCTATGCTATGCACTGTGAGTGGCATCCACAAGTAAACACGCTGAGTGGATGCCCACATCGTTTTCAAAATGGGGCCAGCAGAAGGGGTCTTTTATCTTGAACTTAATCACAATACCTCAGCCTACGAACTCGACGGCCACTTGCAATACCTGCACAGTAAACGTTCTGAGGGGCAGTGGTAAAACTTCAGGTTACAACAAAAGGTAATTCAACACGGCTTTTCTGTATCTGAATTGCATCGGTATCGGCCGATACTAAACTGTAGATATCTGTATCGTATCGGAGGTGAAAAAAGCGGATCAGGGCATCCCTAGTTTAAAAAGATTTATTTGGAACATCTGTATCTAAATACCAAAGACCAAATCAGACAAATACACAGGCCTAACTAAAACAAGAAATATTCATGTACATAAATTTATGTTTTGTATTTATGAGACCAACTGACATACCTGCGTTGACAACTACGGTGGCTTCATCCTTGTTATCGGAGGTCTGATTCTCCTCAGGAGGATCAGCTTCAGTTTGGTCCTTGGCTGAGGACACTTTTCTCTTCTTTGCACCTCTGGTATCAGAGGGTTCACACGACTCCTGAATTTAATCAGAGGAACAACAATTATTTAGGTGAAAATGACAAACTCAAACAGCTAAAATCTCCTCATCTAACACTGTTTATTTCACTTAAGTAGTCTTTACTTCTTTAAAATGAGAGAAATGCAACTTGTGAAATAAGTCACACTGCCTCTTTAGCTTTTGTCAGCGCACTTTAGTTCCATCTATTTCAAATATGAAGGCTTAAACTTTTATTAAACTATCCTGTTTCCTCTGATCCCTGCTGTCCTTGTCAGATCAGCACCATGGAACAGACTGAAAGTGTACATTTTTCTTCCTTATATGTTATTTTCATTGCAATATTTTGGTCTGATAATGCCTTCCATACAAAAGTAACACTGTGAGACTCTTTTCTGCATAATAATGTACCTCTATGATGAGTGATTTTCGTCTAACCCACAGTGTTGCTGCTTTTTCGGGTCATTCTGTAAGTGTGTTATGGTGTGTAATACCTCTGCAGCACTTGGTGGTGACTTTTCCTCGCTCTCAGTCACTTCAGGTGTATCAGAGATCTTTCTCTTGGTACCGTTTCCTTTGCCTCGGCGTGTATTTACAAAGACATTAGTGCTGGAAACTTCTTGACATGCTGCTTCTTTATTTTCCTGAGTAGTGTCCTGTGCTGCTGGGGTTTCTTCAACTACACTAACATCATTTTCTTGTTCCTGTGAGGAAATAAACACAATATATTAATATGTTTGAAAGACCTACTCACAATGGACGCACAGTTTAAGGCTGATATAACACTCAAACAGCACAGACATAGGCAGTACAAACTCACCTGCTTTTCCTTCTGCTTGTTTTTCTCCTCGTAATGTTGCTTGATCGCTTTCAGAAGTTTATCGGCCTGTTTTCGAACAAAAAAAGGAGATTATTTCGACCAAAAGCATACATTACGGTAGCACACAATCGCTGTGTAAGCCTGTGAACAGGATCGTTCATGTATTTCTGAGTTCATATTTAGAACCGTTACCTTCATGTTCGCCTTCAGCCCGAGCTCCTTCGCGATTCCTCGCAAATCCGCATACTTCATGGAGTCCAAATCCATGTTGGTGCTGAATTTTATTCCGTTTTTGTGAGAAGAAATCAACAAACTAGTCATAAAATCACGCGTCCAGTGTGTAGCTCCGAGTGGGCTGTGGCGGCGCCAGACGGTTAAAATCGAGCTAATTCAAAACACAACAGAGGGAGCCTTTTGATTGGTTCGCTGCGCAACAGGATGTACCTCGCAGCCAATCAGAGTGGGGATGCTTCTTCTTCCAACATAGGCCAACTTAAAATGCCGACCGTTAAAAGTCATTCAAATGAGTTTTGATTTCAAAGCTTAAGAAATAAAGTTAAATTTAATTAAAGTGGTAAAACCCCGGTTTAAAAAAGAAAAATGTTGTTGTATATGTTTCGAAGCGTGCCGACAGTTCTCCTGATATATCAGTTGGTGGCAGTATTGTTCCGAGCAAGCTGGTTCGCATTCAGGGCTTCCTCGGATTTTCCGAACACTAAATTTCTCAGATCGCTCCAAGTTACATCTGATCAATTTTGAAGTCACATTATGATGGTATCATTCGACAAAGAACAATTACATTCATGTGATTCTCTGCTGTAAATTCTGTTTCGTAACGTATTGTTAGTGTCGTAAAAAACTATCATTTGCGAACTAAACCAAACTAATCAGCCCGTTTTCGCAAAAACGATAACTTTTAACAACCCAGCTCGTCTTCGCAATATGCTGTACAGAAGGTTAATCTTTTTTCTTTTATACGAGTTGTTTTTGCAGGACACACGGGGCGTCTACGTGAAAATTCCTCAATGAAGCTGATTTTTCCGATTATCTTGATAACACTTGAACAGGCGTAACGTCACAGCGCGCCGAGGTTTAAATACGGAGAGAGACGACCGAGCTCAAATTGTCCGACTAGTTTACTAACTTACTGGGACTTTTTAACATGGAATTTGACGGGAGTGTTTTAATTAAATGTCGCCGCGATGTAAAACCTGTTACAGAGTTTGAAACTAACCTAAAGATGACTCTTCACTGTCAGCAGTGTATCACAGTACTGGGGGACTCGTTCAGCATTTGTGGAGAGGTGAAAAGTATGAACGCTATTCTGTGTACAAGTAAGTTCAGTTTTACTAACTCACTTTAACAATAATACAAGAGCTGTTTCTCAGCTCAGTAAATGAGGTTATATCTGCTAAATTTACCTCTTGAACGAACCTGCTGTTGTATGAGGGTGGATTAAAGTACGGTGGCCCTGAGAGGCAAAAACGATTACTTCATAAAATTAGATTTAAAATTATAATTATGTCAACACAGTTACACTAAAGTAACATAAAGTTTAACTTCTACATTTTAAACGCTTTGTTCAAGGTTTTGTGGACATGGTTTAATTGATAATTACTGGTTTTATTTTGTACTTTTAATCACATGCTTCTTCACCAGTATGTTGATTATTGTCCTGCTGTTTGTCTCTCCTCAGAGGTCACAGATGATGTGGTTATTAGTGATGCAAAACAGTTCAAACAAAAAGGAGACTTGTCTAAATGGTGAGCAAAACTCAGCAGTGTTTGGCTTTTAAAAGGTTACAAATATTCTTCAGTATTCATTCAATTTTACATAAACAGTCAAATTTATTCTAAAAAATAAAATCCCCTGTCACCAAAAGTCACTGCTGTTATTGTTTCCCTTCAGCATCTACAGCTCTCTGAAATGCCGCAGCTGTCACATGGTCGTGGGTAAAGTCATTCACTCATCCCCGTCACACTTGGCCGCGATCCGCTCCATCTTTCTCCTCCACAAATCAAACATTAGCTGGTAAGATCAGCTGCTTCTCTGAGTGCAGAGACAGATTTACTGCTGACTGTGACGGTTAGATTAAACCATCTACTGCTTGGTTTTCTCTCCCAGAGCTTGGACTTGTTCTGAAATCAAGTATAATTCCTCCATTTTATTCAGGGAAAGCATTTGTTGTATGAATGAAAAGATGAAATGCTGCATTGACTCATCACTCAGATTTTTGTAACTCCTTTTTCTGTGCAGTTACATCCTCAACAGCAGCTCGATGGTGAAAGCATCCACGTTTTCATTTGATCTGATGGGTATGAAAGACAGCATGAGTGAGGTGAGACGACCTGATTCCTTATCCTTTGTACTTTTTAATCCTTGATAATGATAATCCTATAATCCGATACCACAAGCACTGTAGAAAATAAAAATAATATGCATGTTTCTGCTTTTATGACTGAGCTTTTTCAAGTCTTCAAGCAATAAATGCTACAAAGCTTGGCGGTTAAAAATATACATACAATATTTTACAATGTGCATCTTTCCTGTGCAGGTGAAGGAGCAGTTTGAAGCACAGCTGGGTCAGATGTCACGCATCAAGAGAATTCTGGCTGACCGGAGCGCCGCCATGTAACCAGACGTGTCATCTATGAGGGTTATCATTCAGGGCTGACATCGATGATGATCTAAATGGTTATTTTCTTTGTCTTTATCATCAGATTATTTCACTTGTTTGTGTATTTTACTGTCAAAAAACTCCTTATAAATTTAAAACAGTTGAATAAAAGTGTGACCTGTCTATAATTCTAACATGCAGACTGAGGCTCTTCTCTTCTTTTACTCATTTTCACCCTAGCTTGTTAGTGTATCACTCTAACTTGTTTGTGTATCACTCTAACTTGTTAGTGTATCAGTGTATCACTCTAACTTGTTAGTGTATCACTCTAACTTGTTAGTGTATCACTCTAACTTGTTAGTGTATCAGTGTATCACTCTAACTTGTTAGTGTATCACTCCAACTTGTTAGTGTATCAGTGTATCACTCTAACTTGTTAGTGTATCACTTAACTTATTAGTGCATTAGTGTATCACTCTAACTTGTTAGTGTATCACTCCAACTCGTTAGTGTATCATTCCAACTCGTTAGTGTATCAGTGTATCACTCTAACTTGTTAGTGTATCACTCCAACTCGTTAGTGTATCACTCTAATTTGTTTGTGCATTAGTATATCACTCACTTTTTAGTGTATTTTACTGTCAAAAACTCCTTATGAATTGAAAACAGTTGAATAATATTCTGACCTGTCTGTAAATCTAACATGCAGACTGAGGCTCTTCTCTTTTACTCATTTTCACTCTAACTTGTCAGTGTCCTTTACTGTCAAGTGTATTTTACTCCTTATGAATTGAAAACAGTTGAATAAAGTGTAAATAAAAGTGTGACCTGTCTGTAAATCTAACAGGCTCTTCTCTTTTACTCATTTTCACTCTCACAGCAACAAAACATCACCACAAAGCCGTCCAATTGGCACCATGCTGCATTTTATTGCTGAATTTCTGATACAGATTCCTTTTTTTTTTTCCTTAAAGTTAATAATACAAAACCAGACAAGAGGCTCACACGTAACAAGCATGCCCATTTCCTCCCTCTGGAGTGCATAGTTTCTACACAGTCCACCTCCTCAGTGGAAAAGTTGATCAACAGAGTAAAGTCCAGACTCATCTGACTGAAGCTTTTGTTATTGTTGGGGTTATTTTCTTTACATGGGAACTAAAGGTTGGATGGTGTTTGTCAGCTGCGCTGCTGTGGTCCTGAAACTCCTCAGACTCTCTGAAACCACCACTTTCTTTCTTTCTTTTTTGGTGCATTAAATACGTTTAAACTGCAGCTGATGAACAAAGCTACTTCAACATGCTGTCAAACAACCGTTCCCCAAGGTGTCCCCTTTTCACAGAAGGTCCCAGAATGAACATTTCATTAGCCTAATTACACTCATTCACATTACAAAGTTGGATTATTGCATGCAATACAAATCATTCATTATTCTGCTAAAAGTCATGCATATTTTTTAAACCCATATAGTCATTGTAGCTAGACGCCTACTTGCTTATAAATTGTGGTTATAATCCCAACAGAGAGCATTACAGGGTTTTCTTTTTTAGAGAACACAGAATTCAAGACAGGATGGTGATGAAGATGAGGATGGGGCGAGTCAGTACATGTGGAGAGAAAGTGCTTTTCAAACACGTCCGTTCACTGAGTCTTCTGCAGCCACAGAGTTAGTGAAAGTTTTAAAGGCAGGGGTGGAGGGGGGCTTCTGTGGGTGTGGAAATGCTACGAGACTCTAAACTTAAAGCATCTCTCATGTACCGGTTAACGTCTATCGTTGTTTGGTGTCGAAGAATAAAAGGCAGGGTTTCATTTTGGCATGAGAAGGATGGAGATAAGAGGCGATGCTGAGATGCTACAGCTGTCCTGACGGGAAAAAAGCTTTGAGAGTTTACGCTAAAGTCAAATATATTTCTATAGACAGACAAACAGACAGAGAGCTACTTCAGGCGTAAAAGAGAGGGGAAGAAAAAGTCCTTTCCACGTGACTTTACAGAGTCCTTTAACACACGTACACCCTGGCACTAAATCATGCATTATTGAAGGTTATTGCTTCTAAAACTCTAATCAAATACAATTTATGGATTAAAATATATATCGCTCTGAACCCCCAAAACTATGAGGTATTATGTACAATAAGGTGTTTATGTATGAGAGACTAAAAACCCAAATCTAAGATTTAAATACAACCGTTTCAAAGTTCTACCGCTGTTGGATCTGAGGCTCGCTTTGTGGAGCTTTTTGGTGCTCGAAAACTTACTACCTAATTCTTTTCATGCTTAAAGAGTGCATGGATACAATTCAGGACACCTCTTCAGCTCTTTTAAGAACATTTTACACATGCATATATAAAACAACGTAATGTGCACACCCTGTCGTGTCGTATTTTCATGATGCAACTTATCCTACACCCGAGACATGGAGTTCAAAAAGGCGATGCTGCATAAATCGGAGATTTCAGGGCGAAGCTGTCTCGACATGTTCTGGATTTAAAGGTGCAGCACGTCAGACTAACACCGCCTCACTCTCACCGAGCGCCAGCTTAGCCTAGAAATGGATTCGACTACTCTTCATGAAGCAAGCATCACTACTGGTCATGCATGGCTACGATAATGTTGGCACCACAGTCCCGCTAAATAAGCTAATGCACATGAGTCTATACATATCTTAATGGAAGACATTGGTGATTTTGTTGCTTTCAAACAACTTGTCACTTGTTTATACAATATACAGTTTGGTCAACAACATGACAGTTAAGATCAAATATTGCACAAATCCCGGAAAAATGTGATTTTTATAAAAGAGAAAAAGAAAAAAAATTCATTCAAGAAGAAAACGTCGACTTAATATGAGACCAGGGTTTGCTTCAGCTACTCTTAAAGGAATTCAAGCTTCTGGTTCTGCTCTCATGTCTGATGGACTCATGCAGAAAACTGGGGATTCTGTCTCTGCATGCAGCGTGTGAAGGACGTCCTGTTTAAGGATGGAGGACACTAAATCAGGACATGCTGGATTAAAACTGTAAACACTAAATTATACATCAGAGGAGGAGATAGAGGCGAGGTTTAGACTTCTGCGTGAGTCTGAGGTTCCCTGCAAACAAAGCCTGGAGTGCACCTCAGCTGAAACACTGCAGACTGCCAGAGCTGTGATTGGTCCACCTGGTCGCCTCATATCTGCTGCATTTACAACATTTCCAGTGTCTCTAATCGACACTGATTAAACAGCCCTGCAGCGGTCCAGCTCTTCTCTTTGTTCCTTTTTAATACCTGCAGTTCACTTCACACCTGCTCCACATTTATCACCTTCAAATCCAACATAATAAGCTCGTCTTCAGTCCCTCTGGCTTTCTTTGCACAAACAAGCTCTGACTGGTGATACCGCATATACGTTTATAAAGCTCATGACGGCACAGCTAAGGTACGCAGTGAACACACAGGTATAAACCAGGCTTTAGAGGGTTAAAGAACACGGTCTGTGCACAGAAGCTATTGCAGTAGTCGCTGGAAAGACTCAACTGTTCAACGACCTCTACCTATCCTATCTAATAGAAGCAAAATTAATCCTGCAGTTCTTCTCAGAGCCAGCAGAGGGCGTTTCAAGAAGTGATCAAAATATGAAGTTTTCCGTAAATTACCCATGCATCTTTCTAAGCTAGTGAAAGCAGAAAACTATGACCTAATATTATAGAAAGGTCTTATAAAAAAAAAAGGCAATACAGACCATCTGAAAATGCCGAACATGAGGCCTCCGAAACAGCAGAAAGAACAAAATGCTAGTTTCACGATGTCGGCGTCTATCTTATATGTAAAACAATATTTCGAGCTTTAAAAAGGCGTAAAAGAGAGAAGCTGAGGGATGCACCGATCGGATCCATGATGCAGATCTATTCAGTTCAGTTCTACGCTTTACTCTATGGGATTATCGGCAATCGTGCGCGTACGACATTGTTGGCAGGTCAGTCGATTCTGCACTTTGCAATGTGAGCTGACTGCAGAGGCTCAGCCGTTTGGAGGTGACTCACTCATAACTCTGACAGCGATTAAAGCTCAGAGACTTTGAGACGATCGAGAAGCAGAAATGACGAGAACACTGAGGGGGAAACAGTTTGAATGAACCTGCAGACTTCCTAAAAACAAACAAATCGACATAATTCAAGAACTGCAGCCTTCCTTTCCAACAGATGCATAGGGGACCACAGTTATGATGGTTAATGTCGTGTGCTTCTGGGCTGCTCTGTCCTCTTTAACCTTTAACTTAAAAGAAAAAGAACTGCTGTGGCGCTTTACGACCAGGCTCCTCCTTCTGATCACACCCACTCCCACTCCTGCTCGACTTGTTATGGCGATGAGGTAGTGCAAAAATCAAAAATAAAACACCCTTCGAGTGGAGTTGAATCACAGGCCTTGATCTTTGCTACAGTATTGTGTGTCTTTGCTTTTTTTCCCAGATAATGTAGAGCACTTAGTTCAGAATCAAACTGCTGTGATCGAATTACAAAGTATGGGGGGAAATTATGAGATTCACCTGACGATGTTTACCCGACAGAAATCAAACACAGATCTTTCTGAAAACAAAGACTTTTCACGCCAACCTAACAACCGTAAAACCAGCGAGCGGCTTCATGCAGATGTGGTCAGAGTGTTTGTGATGGAGGTCAGACTTCTCCACTGGCAGGGCGGATGTCCTGACTCATGATGGTGCTGCAGAAACAGGCCAGGACAGAGGGAGGGGGGGGTGCTGTGGAGAAGAGCAGGAGAGAGGACACCCGTGCACCAACAGCCCAAAAGAAGTCTTCATCCTCACTGTGACTCCTCATCCTTTACCTCCACAGATCTACGCAGACATGGAGGGGATCCCGCTGTGGTGGTGATGGGGCTGTTGGGGTCAGAAGTGCTCCTCCATCCTTCAGCCGTGGACTTCAGCTTGTGGCACAACTGGGAAACCCATCCTGGGGAGAAACTCGGGGTGAATTTCAGCATAAATCAAATCATGTATGTAAGGGAGTCCTGGGTTAGACAGCAACAAAACTACGTTAAAAATTAAACTCCAGCCATTGCTCAAAGGACCGCTAATCCTGTTTGTATATTCTTTTCAACCCGTCCCAAGGTGCAAAACCATAGACTGTATAAACTATGGACAACTTGGTTCCGCCTTCTGCCAGTATATGGATTTAAAGCCGAAAAAGCTCTCGGTAATTCCGCGATTGTTCTCCACTTCCTGAAACCAACATTGCGCAGTAGCGTTGTACACACTCCACCACATGTAGTGGCATTGTACGAATTCGGTGGGAGAGTCGCCAAGAGTCGCTGTGATGATGCTCGGCTCAAACAGCGTATCCCCCGGGTGCATTTTTTTTTTACGACGCTAGGGAAAAACTCCCGCCTCCTCTGCCTCTGATTGGCTAGAAAAGCTGCAAACGTCATCACACGCTCAAGCCAAACGCGGGCTGTCGGTTCTGTACATCGAACAGAATATTACAGAACATTATCCCACTTCTGAATCTCCTAACCCTAACCCCACAGACGTGTCACAGCCATTAGGAATAACCAATCTGAGCCCAGCACTTCTAGCCAATCAGAGGCAAAGGAGGGCAGGACCTTCCCTTACCATTCTACAAAAAAATAAAAAAATTTGCCACATGGTTCAGCTATGCAATCTTCGTATGCCCATAGGCTGTATCAGGTGTCAATCATAGAAAACATGAACCCCCTAATAACTTTTAAAAATGGAGCTGTACAGAAAAAAAGAGGACTTGAGCACAAACCAGTCTGACAGTAACTACATGTCAACATCACAACCAGGGGGGAGAAACATTTATATTCTGTGTAATAAATTTATAAAGTTTGTCCACAGCTCCATAGGGATTGCTGGAGGAGGCGGGATTTATGACCTATACTGCAGCCTGTCACCAGAGGGTGCTGTTCTCGGAGTGGCTTCACCCAGCAAGGAGGCAGACGGCGTCCATTCTATATACAGGCTATGTGCAGAACAAAGTGGTTCAGAAAAATTTTTAATTTGCATTAACTAGCCATTAAGTTTCTCAGACCTACTTTAAGATATCTAAATAGATAAAATCTTGTGTTTAATCTGCGTTACTTTAATTGTCTGACACCTGCCCTCCACCATTAAAAATTACTCCATAGAAATTATGAATCTTGTCCATAATGACCTCATTTGCTTTTGCAGCTCATGAAATGACATTTATATGAATTTCAGACATTTTTAATACCATCTTTAAACTCAGTGCAGGAGCTTTAATTGATTTATGAAGCTTAAATTTCCATCTTTGCTCAACTTCTCCTTCAATAAAATTCATATTTATCATATGAAGTATTCTGTCCACCAACTAATCGATTTTTCACTCATTATTTTATCAATATCATTAAACTAGCAGAGAAATATCTGTTTTCTCTGACATATCATGGTAGATCATAAGGTGTATTAATTATTAAAGAGTGCACCGTCTCCTCTGTGTAACCCTGTCTGTTCTAACATGGAGTTAAATGGTCAGATTAATGTGTATGCAGGTGTGAGAGCTGATCTGAGCAGCACTGACCTTGGTGTCTGCGATGGTCCGAGGTGGTGCAGAGGTATTTCCTCTGTGCTTGGAGCTGCAGCTGCTCATTATGGTAAACAAAAGCCAGGGGGTTCTTCCTCTACGGTCACACATTAATCCTCCGAACTGGATCTCTGTCCGCTTTTAGGAGGGGAACCGGCCGCGCCGAGTGAGGACAAGTCTTCATGGACAAAAACCGCCAACAACAACGCCACCTTTTCCTCCTCCTTCCACCCCGGAGAGGAGAAGGTCCCCTCGTCCCTCGTCTCCGCACACCCTCCGCTCTACGCCATTTTTGCTCTGTTACTACGAGCGAACAGAAGAGCGCGGTGATTGGAGCAAGGACGTGCCAATCAAAATAAAGCCCGCCCCGGAAGTTACTCTCCTGAAATCTATCAATCATCGTTTAAATCGACGCTAGCTGCTAACTAACCAAGAAAGATTCACAAAATTAAACATAAACGATTAAATAATTTGACTATTTTCAGTGACAACTGTTATAAAAGCATCAACTCTAAAATATTTAGTAATTATATTGACTCATTCTAGCTCCAAACCTTTTTTAAAACTAAATCACAAAATAAATAAAAAATAAAAATGTAAGAGTTGTTTTTAAGTTGGATACGCAACTAAAATTAATATTTAAAACTTGTTTTGACCTGTAAAAGCAAACAAAATGAACTATTTAAAACGAAGACAACTGGTTTTTATACTTAGATCCAAATAAGTCTGGTAATAAACACCATTATTTTTGTTTTTCAGGAGCTTTAGCTTAAGTCAAGCCAACTAATCTGAAAGTTCTTATTTTATAATATTAATGAAAAAGTGTTAATTTGTTTACTTTCAAACTTCATATACAGTATATTATGTGCTTTAGCTGGTTATGAATGCATTCACAAGCTGTTATTCTTCACCAACAGTAAAACTCAGCACCAGTTTGACGTTTGCACAAAGCTTCAGGTGTGTGTCCGCAGACAGAAATAAACCCTGTAAATGAAGGACACAAAGACAGCATGGCACTTGTATTTATTCAAATCAAATTCATGAATCACTTTGATAATACCTAGACCAACATCACAGAATAAATGAATCATAAATGATTGATCGTCACATGATTAATTAAGTGGTCAGGGTGGATCTCCTGCACTCAGCGGCTGGAGGGGGTTCTTGTAATCATTACACAAACTCGTATTAAAGATTAAAGTCTGACATTTGCTTTCCAATTCATGTACCCTTTCCAGTGCAGGAAATTAACGTCTGAGTCATTGGACTCTTTTGCACCTGGGACTTAATTTAAAATTTAATGTTGCATAAATCAACAAACTAGGAGACTTATCGTATAAATACAAGCATGGGGTTTTCTCATGGGTCTAGCAGTTTTAAATCTCTAAGTTAACTGGTGCGCAGCCGGCCCAGTTCACAGCACGGGGCCTGGCTTTGTTAGCTATGGCTTTATGATGACTACATCAAGCTGAATTGGCAGCTAAATTATAGTGATACTGACTTTTTTAGTATTGCATGATTACTCGTCAGAACAGGAGCGAGGGAAGACAAACATGTTGATCGCCTCCACTAGAGTAAGTTGAAAATGAATCTATAAATATCACATTATACACATATTTGCTCCAACAGACCCCAGGTGGTCACTGGTTTTGATGAGAGGGCCACACTCACTTTGGTTCATCTGAAACAGGTCATAACAATCTATTGGCAGTAGCTGGTTAACCCTTAAGGAAAAGAAAAAAACACACAATCATGGCTATAGGTCCCCGTTTACTGCTGGGTTCATATCTTACAAAAAAAGGGAACCAAAGTTGTGGCACTTCAGTGAGAAAACACAAAAACGTGAGCAGCACATCCTGCTTTGCTTTGAGGGACTCACTCACAGTCGATCTGGCTCGTCCGACTCGATCCTGTAAGCGTCAGAAACACTGTCTATTCAGAGTGAACCGAACGTGGACCAAGTGTCACTTTAAACCGGTTTGAATACTTGAACAGACAGAGAGACACAGTATGAGTTAAATATCCACGGTACAGCATGAGTAAACTTAGAATAAACTTACTCACTGCAAGGGCAAAAAGCGGTGCTGTACTGTGTTTGAAATCGATGTGGAGCAGCAGTGGGACTAACTGTGACCCTCTACAGCTTTCTAATAAATAATGTTGCATTACTGGGAAAAAAAAAACACACACACAGAGACATTGCATAAAACAACCCAAGGCACACAACTTTCCCTTTGTTTACGGAGCCGTGCAAAGGCAGAAACTCAAGATCTATGACTTAATCTACCGAGAGCTTGGTCTGACAGCGTGTTCTTGTAGTGTGGGCCACAGCAGCCTGCTGAGGAGCTGGATCATGAGGTTGTGTCCTGGAGTCGACTGACGTGTTGAAGCAAATCTAAAAAAAAGCAAATTAGTGCAGGAACCGGATGCTCATTTTCTGTTCCACGTCCACCTTCTCTAAGACCTGAGGAGAGAATCAAAACAGGCCGAATTCAGACGTTTTCAAGAAGTTCCTTCAGACACAGTCCTGTAATGAGTAACTGACAAAACAAGAGAGTTCAACAGCAGACTTAAACAGTGACCGATGCTGCGGATTTGTCAAGCATTTACTCCAACGAGCTAAATATTATTTAAAACAGCACTTGGAGGAAGCCACACATTTCATTTACTTTGGGTGTGTTCTTAAGAAGTTTTCAAACGGTGCCACTAAAGAACTTTATTCAGATTTCTACACATTTTGCAGGAGCTGAAAAACTTTCCTTTCACACAAACCATTTCCTCCATTACACCGGGCTGTTAGAGAGGCATAATGGGGGTAAATACAGTCCTGACAGGTGGGGCACAACAGCGCTCTGTCGGTGTACTTGTCTGATTATGATTAAATTAAACTAGGGGGCAAAGTGCATATAGGAACAGTGATGGACTGTCTGAATTCAAACTATACTGTATACTAACGCATCAGGCCACCTCAAGTAGTTTGCTATTTGATCCAGCAGAGGGAGCTCTTGGCGTAACCTGACCATTGCACACACTCTTAACCTCAGAGAATCAAAAAACATGTTTTTCTACATAAGTCTAAAACTTTCTGATGTTCTCTGGGTTATAGCTGGTGAAAATACAGGACTGTGACGCCCTCTGAAGAAGAAAACTGACCTTGATGAACTCGTTAAAGGAAATGGAGTTGTCTCCATTCGTGTCTGCCTCCTGTATGGTCCTGTCAGCGATGCTGCCGAGCTGCTCGTCTGAAATGTTTACACCAACCATCATCCTCAAGACCTGCCAAGAAAGAGCAGAGAGTCATCTCATGAATATCAGCCAAAAACTACATATTTATTAGACTTCTATAAATATCAGGATATGTCTTTAACACCATGTTTATGCTGTTTGCATTAAAGCTGTTTCCGTGGTGACAGGCTTAAACAGGCCAAATGTTTTTACGCAAAACAGCAGATCCGTCTTGAGTCATTTCACCCCGAGCTTAGAGCAATTACAGGTCACACAAAGTCACCCAGACCGACAGAGGAACAACAAATAACACAGGGAGACAAAATACAGGATATCACAGCGTCTTAGGAAACACCGGCCTGTACTTAAGGTGAGATACATCATCATCCTATCATGATCATTATCAGCACGAGGGCAAAGTCCTGTCATCGACACGGAAATCCCAAACACTCTCTCTCTCTGTCTGCAGAGCATTTTGACATACATGTTACATAACAGCCTCTGCATCTTTGTTCACATGATAATGGTCAAGACGTCGTACGTAATCTTTGGGGTTACTGTAACAGGTCAAAGTTCATCCGCCGAAACACTTGTTTCTACAGCTGACATGTTCAAGTGTCTGACAGAATATCAGAGAGACAAATGTTTTTGTTCAAGACTCTAATCTTATTGTCACAGACTTAGATGACACATCTATCATCTGTTCTTGCAGTTTAAGGAGTTGCTGATCTACTCATGACACCTTGGTGGAGTTTTTCTTATCCGCTTAACAATTTAGTGTCTATTTTACATTACCATTTAAAAACAAAAGGTGCAAATTGACACCCTCAAACTACATAACAAAGCCAGGGGTAGACTAGCAACTCCTAATGAAGTTTATGAAGTCTAGTACCTTTGAAAGGAGGAGAGCTAAAATGACCGAAAAAGGAAATCTGCTCTCACTTAACAATGGTAAACAATAATTACAAATTACCATAATTTATGGTGGCAGAATTTGGGAGTTGTTGATCTACTCCTGCCTCTTTGGTTGTGTTTACTTTTGTTTTTATTGCGTGCTGCTCAAATATAGTGTTGTTCAACCTCCCTGTATCATTAAAATAAAAACAGCGACACTAAAACACAACCGCAGAAACTCATCAAAATCAGAGGTAGACCAGCAACTCCCTTTTTGAAGGGAAATAGAGGTTACTAGCTTGAAAAATGAGACCAAATCTGTCAGTGCAGAATAAGAGAGTTGCTGATCTGCCGCCCTGTTCTGCACTATTTAAAAACAACAGATACACAAAAACACAATCAAAGCAACTATATAACCAACAGAGTAGATCAGAAACTCCCTTTACTGAGATACTTAAACACTGAAATTGATTTTATCCTGAACAAAGCTCAGTGGCTTTGGAGTAAACAAACATTACGTTGCTGTATTTGCAGAGAAATGTCGTCACTGATCTCGTCTACCTCCTTGTGAATTCGTTATTGTGCATCATAAATACATTGTGTTGCATCTCACTGCGCCAATTAAAAATAACAGTGACACATCAAACTAACTCATTAGCTCCCTAATTTTTACCATACAGTCACTGTTTTTATCAATGAAGTCTGGTGACTGAAAGAAGTGATGTAACAGATATTTCTATTTTTGTCAGACATTTAAAGCTTGTCAGTGAGAAAATAAGGACTTTTGTGGACGACCTTGGACACACTCCAGGGATTCAAAAACAGTCTTTACTGCCTGTTTCACAACTGACAGCTGAGGCGACCTCAAAGAGCTTTTTAAAAACCCTTTAAGATGCTGAAACCCGTCCAAACACAGCCTCTGTCCTGTCAAGCGTCTCTGAGGTTTTCTTTGTTGACTTCCACAAAGAAGAAAAGAGAGGAAATCTTTAATTTGTAATGATGACACAGCTAACTGTTTCCACAAACCTCAGAGTGACTCAGCAGCTTATTGACATGACAAACAATACTCTCACCTGCAGCAGCTCATCCCGGGAGATTTTGTCATCTCTGTCCAGGTCATACAGACGAAAAGCGACTAGAAAACACAAGATAAGATAAGATAAGAGAAGATAAGCTGTATTGATCTGCAGTTTAGTTTGTAATCAGTGACATGATATTTGTCACCAGCATCCCTGACGACACCCGACAGAGTCTGACACTCACAGAGCAGCTTGTTTGTCCTGCTGTTGAGCGGCTCGTTGGTGGAGGCGTTCTTGTTCTTCTCATTGTCCTCGATCGGTCTGAAGTGAGCCAGAGTCCGCATGAAGCCTCTGAAGTTTACCTGGTCCTCTCTAAAACCCAGAAACAGGGAATCATACGATCAGGAGGCACAGAAGAGACGAAAACTTTCCGTCAACAGACACAAAAGAAACTTCAAGTGATTCTCTCCGCGGCTCGGGTTTCCTTTATTCTCAAGACTGGCTGTGAGCGACACAATGAAAACTCAAACTGGAGGAAACTCAACACCGGTTTCCAGAGGCACACTCTCTGCTCTATTTCTAGAAAAGTCTTTAGCCAACAAACAAAAACCCAAGCTGCATCAAAAAGCATTAAAACCCACAGCTAACATTAAAACGCCTACACATCTGATTTTTTAGGATTTTAATGATACAGCTGAAAACATCTGGTCGTTTTAGACTTTTATCTCCTCTTTACTGTCAGAGTTTTTGGGGCCCCAGTCGAGTTTTTCCAGAGTTGGCAGAAGAAGCCGAACCTCTCGAGTCTGAGTCCAGCAGCCACAGCTGGAAATCCCTGACGGCTTCGTTCGGTTTCTTGGTGGTTGTGACTCAAACCTATAAAACACACTTCTGTGGAATAAATCTCTGCAGACCAACAACGAGCACGACTCACCCCTCAGGGAAGAAAGCATTGATTATTCTGTCTCCCAGAGGATTGATGGCCAACTCCGGGATCCTCTGGAAATCTTCTCGACTGCAGAGAGGAGGAAACACGATTGAAATCACGGTTTGATGAACTAATGGATGCTCGTTTAACATCTGTAAACATGAGATATTAAAGGGTCATTCTGCTATTTTTAAACCTACGCTCTCATCCTGTGAACTTCTCAACTCTACATGACAAATAGGTACAAAAGTTTTGGAGTTGCACAAGCAGATAGTGAGACAGTCACCCTAAATCTACCTCCCAGAAAACAGGAGCTGTTAGTCTACTCCTCCTTTAATCGATCACGAGTTTCATTGATAAAACTTCAACCCAAACATTGAACTGTATCTGAACTAACCATATTAAGACCAGGATGTAAATCTCACTGTTGTGGCAACTCATGAATGATAAGAAAGTCACCTTGGGAAGAAAAAAGGAGTGTATAGACTGTGAGCTGTGACTGGACGCACTGAAGCAGGAAAGGACAAGCAGATCTGAGACCTTGTTTTGTGTAAACACCTCGACTTTTTTTTTGCAGAGACTTCCTGCACGATTCACCCTCCAGATCTGTGACGTTTTGAACTCATGTTTTAGCTTCTGTAATGATTATCCGACTGTTTCTTCATGTGCTGCAGGAAGTTAATCACAAACCAAGAAATGCTGCACCAAAAAAAAAAAAACTCCTTGAGAAATCGATGAGAATCGGACATGTCTTTCTTTATCACTCATAAACTCTTCTGTTTTATCACATTTGAAATAAAATTACAGAGTTGTTAGGAAAAATAGCTGGACTTTTAAAATATAATTTAATCCTTTTTATGGTTATTTCTGCCTTATTTAGATAATACAGCTGAAAACAAACAGGGGAAAGACATGGAGCAAATGTTTATGGCCAGGATGTCAAACCAGCGGACAATTTGACAAAGGCTAAAGCCTCGGTACACACTTTACTCTGGTACTTTTTTAAATCTAATTTTCAATAAAATAAAAAAGTCTTTGTGTACTGAGGATTTAGTCTTTGTTGTGGTTGTTCCTGATTTTGTACTTTTTCCCAACTGTATTTCAATGATTTCAGAGTATTTACTTCTCTTCACCTTTCTTGTGTTATTTATACCTTTCTGACTTGATTTTCATTTATTGTACAAACTGCAACGGTGTAAAAAAAGCAGTTTAAATACATCCTACACTTGTTTCGTTGTTGACAGAAACAGTAATTTGTTTAATTTAGTTCATCTGGCTGTTTATTTCTAGAATCTGTTGGTATTTCCACATGGGGATGTCACATTTGGGGTCGCTGTGGTTCAGTGGGAGAGTTGGCTGTCTCCCAATCACTAAATTGGGGATTCAATCCCTGGAGTCTCTATCCACATGACCAAGTGTCATTGGGTAAGGCACTGAACCCCGAAATGTCTCAGCAGCTGTGTGAATAAGCAGTCTGTGTTGATACTCACTCAGTCTGACACACTAACCCCCTAAAGACATAAAATTTAGTTGGTAGAAATGAATAATCTTGTCACTAATGATCTTGTTTGTTTTTATACGTCAGAGAAATCAGCCGGTCGATCAATCGGCATCGATTTCCTCAGTTTTTGGGGGATCAGTAATCGGCTGATTCTTAGACATAGAACTGATTTTATCCACCGATCTCATCTACCTCAGCAAAGGTCTAAAAGTCAGCCATTTTAGCTTTTTTCTTTCGCCAGAATGACAGACCTGCCCAACAGTTTAGTTTGTCCTGTAGATTATTATTTTAATAACTTCCTCAAACTTTGTGATTTCCTTTATTTGTAAAAGCAAAATACTGCGGTGCACTTTATTATGGTAAGAGGCTAAAAAACAGGCCTGCAGTCTGACCTGCTGCTCAGGTATTGCTAATTTTTAAATGTGGAAAATAAAAGACTAAAGGAACTGATATAATTTAGTAGTTTGGACAGAAATATTCTAAACTTTTCATTTATATTTGAGAGAACTACCTCATGTGCAGTTAAAACAATCAGAAGAGGTTTGTATTGTTTAGTATTGTTCAATGTTTTTCATTAAAACAAGATTGGTTATTTAAAAGAAAGGTATCGGCAAAATCGGTATCGGCATTTCAAGCTTTTTAAAGATCGGTGATCGGCCAGAAAACCGTGATCGGTGCACCCCGATTTGTTTCATAACCTTTAAGCCGCCGATCAGCCCTTTCTAAGAGAAACCATCCTGCTCAGTATAGTCCCCTGGATTAATGTTATTATGTCAGAAAACAGACAGGATTATGTCTCACCTGAGGGTGCCGTTTTCACCTTTATCCAGGCTGGTGAAGCGGCTGTACAGGCGGGTGATCTGACTGTGGGAGACTGAGAGGAGGCAGAGAGAGAGAGACCTTTAAAGTCAGACACCTTCAGGCCTTAATACACACAAACTAACATCCTCTGATGCTGTAATATGTCTGATGTTGTAATATTAACCAGCTAAGAGCTCTGCTAACTGTGGAGTCAACATTAAAATGGAAATACAATAAACTGCTAATGTGTCACAATCTTTAGCTTATTTATTACGGTCTAAACTCGACTTACAGCCGGTCTCCTTCTTTATTTCTTCAATTTCTTCCTCTCGAAGTAACGTGGACGCTCTGGAGCCCATGGTGAAAAGGTAGATTTAGTGTAAACGAGCAAACTTGTTAGCCTTCTTTCGCAACCAGCTGACAATCCGGACCAGCGTTACAGTTAGCAAACAAGCTAGCGCACTGAGCTAACTCGTTTTACGGTAAAAGCAGTCAGGGGTTAAATCCAAAGGTTTGCGCTGTGTCGTCCCGTCTATCCGGCCTTCTGTCCGGTATTAATGCTAGGTTGTGTTCGCTTGACTTTTCATGTTAGCATTACGGGTATCGGTCAGGTTATCTTCCTGTTTTATGGAGAGGGCAGGTACCGAACGAGGCCGCCTCCCTTCCAGGAATGTCCTCAGTGAAGAGGGTAGCCCGGTGCTCTGCCTGATTAAAATTCGTAAAAGGTGTTCTTGTTTGAAACTATTTTCAACAATAAAAAATATAATGTGTTTTACTAAGTCAAGCCATTGAAGTGGAAATGTAATTAGTCAAAATAAAACCAACAATCGCCTATTTTGAAGTTCACAAAATCGTCAGTCGTGCAATAACAGCCATAAAGCAGGGGGATCATCCAGCTAGGGTAACCAACAAGCGCGTAACAGCTAGCAAGACGTTGAACCTAAATTACGTTAAAATATTAACATATAAAAGCAATAAACACACCAAAAAATCAGTGTAATTAATTTTTTCAACATTAATCATCAGAGATACGTTTTGAGATAAATATCTAAGTGTTTGTTTGTCATCTGTTTGTCATTTACGTTCATGTGCCGTTAAATATTCGGGAAATATATTCAAAGTAAATAAAAGATAATGCTAATTAATAGCCTAGCATGGCCGATGTATAGTATTTATAGGCTCCTGTGAGAAATTTTAATACAAAAAGGAGCTTTAAAGTTAAAAATAATAATTCGTAAACGATATATTATTGTATATTTTGTATTTATGATATTAATTGTTGAAATTCCTTAAACTCCCATAGAAATGTTCACACCTAAAACTGCTAAAATAAAGTTTATAACTATTTTTATTAATATTTAGGGAGGCGGGCATACCTACAGACGTCGAACAGCCTCACCTTTTGGAGTTTTTATTTTTGACAGTTAGCTGTAACACAAAGAATCACCACTAGATATCACTATTTCATTAAATCTATGCAAATGTTTGTGTTTACCGTTGCTGGTAGGTTTTTGGTTGTTTTATGGTGCACTTTCTGGTCAACTTCTTTTTGAGAAACTATGCAATACTACAACAAGATTTAAATTTAGTTTTATTTGGCTTGTTTTAAAAATATATGTCAATAAAAATCTGCTGTCTGCTGGAAATTTAGCACTAATTTGGAGTGTCGTTTAGTTTTTAGCCTGTTTTCCTTCATGTGGGACAAAGTTCTATTAAAAACTGAGTATAATGTTTTCAAGTAAGCCAACATGTTTGATTCAGGGATTTACTTTTTATCGTCTTTACACGTTCAGTCACAAAAAACCCTGTAAATCTGATATTCTTGATGTTATCTTTAATCATGCACACTCTAGGCTCAGCTGTGACTGAGGTTTTATGGTGCTAAAAGGACAGGGGATGTTTGTAGAGTGCATAAAAGAGATCCGAGTTGATCCTGCTGCATATATCAGCTTTTATACGGCGCTCACAGAGAGGTGAAAATCCTCATAAAGCTGACAGCGGTTCAGATTAACAGGAGGCAGGTGGGTCTAAATGTCTGTCAGGCAGGAGAGTGCACATCTAAATAAGGTTTTAAACAAGAAAATAGGCTTAACTTTACTTTTGTAGACAACTTACAAATCCAAATGTTATCCCGAAAATGTGTTTTTTATGTTCAGGGATAAAAATAATGTGCTGAAAATCCACAGAGGCGAAAGGCAAAATGAGTTTTGGTTGATTTATTTCAAGATCCCTGTGTTACAAATTGTCTTGAGTTTTTTTTTAAACATTCACTGTTCAGTAGTATGTCCTTCACATGAGCATGAAACATTCCTCCATGCAGCTGTACCACAAATAAAGCTGAGAGCAGAACGAATGGACACGAATGGTACGCCATCCTTCTGTCCTCAAAACCATCGGAAGCAGAAAAAATATCAAAAATTCTTCACAGCAAAAGTGCAACTCGTCGTAAAACAAGTTTAAAATTCTCATTAAAATCAGGAAAACGTCACGTGTTTAAAAAAAAATAAAAGTGTTAGTGTGTTGATAGAATATTAACGTCAACTCCACGTCAGATTGATTTCCTATGAAGTGCAAAGAGAAGCTCCGCGTCTCCTCGGGTCCTCCAGCTCTGAGGAGGAAGTTTGGTGTGAGACGTTCACGGGTTTGAAGGCGGGGCCGTTACTCTCTGAAGCTGCACGCTGCATCCATGGCCACCTGGATCCTGAGAGACACAAATAAAAGACCCTTAAGAGGTGAAGGAACAGCAGATATCTCCTGTGCATGTTCTGCTTGAGATCTCAGAGTGTCAAAATATCCCACCGTCCTGAATGCATCTTAGTTTCTAGGCGTTAGGTGTGCAAAAACCACAAGCTGTGACCTTTTTATCAGTACACATCAGCTGTGGCAAAAGTTTTTATTTACATGCCTAAAAAAGGTGTTTATGTTCTTCAAAAGATGGTTGCGGTCTTTTTCAGTAAGCGCATCTTTAAGATTTATTCAAAGCTGAGAGTGTTTATATCAGCGGAGCAGACGGGGTCAAAATAAAGGACTGAAACCGCCCATAAAAGGAGGTATAGAAATTAGAAATAGAAGCTGCTGAAGGAGAATCATGAAACCACAGAGAGAGACAAACAGAAACACATACCTGTCTGCGGAGTATCCTCTCTCACAGAGGTTCACCAGAGCGTACAGATGTCTCAGAGCGTATTCGTACTGAAACACAGGAGGACATCACATGAGTCTCACACACACTGAAAATGTCAAACACCTGTCTGTGTCCCCTGAGGTTGTTTTTGTGGGTCTGAAAATGTCACACAGAGCCAGAAAAAGAGGTTTTATTATTTTGAGAGTCGTCGTCCTACAGCGGCGTGAAAGTACCCGAGAAATGTTCAAAGGTAACTTCAGAAGAGGAGAGAAGTTCTGACGTTACTCTGATGGAAAAGTTTAAATTAACTTTACTCTGAGACTCAGAAATGTCAAAAAGAAACATGGCGGTCTTCCTCTGTCTGTCCATCATTCCTCCTCTGCTTGAGACTTGAAGACTTGAAATCAGCTGATCTATAACCGAATGTTGTAAGACTTTGAGAGTGAAGAAATAAAAACCGCTCATTCTGCATTTTCACCGTCTTCATGCGAGTCAAACTTTACTGACCAAGTGAAACTGATCTTCCTCTTAACAGACAGAACCAGATTCTGAGATGTGTGGGTGAGTTTCAGCTGCAGATGTTTCCTGCCGTCACTGTCCCTACACTAACCTCGTTCTTCTTCTTCTTCTTCTATGGTGTGCGTTTACCTCGGTTTTGTGCCAGTTGAAGCAGTTGTGTTTGAAGTGGGTCATGGCGGGCTGGTAGCACTGGTGCTGGGTGAGCTCTGCGTGCTCGCTGAGGACCTCCTGAGTCAGCAGCCTGTCCGCCGTCACCATCCCGACAATTTTACGCATGGTGTCCGCCATCATCTCCCTGACCTGGACACAGACACATATAAAGAGCTGTCACATTTGAAGAGGTCGACCTCGCCTCAGATCAGGTTCTCAGGATCTAAACGTCGCTCTTCACCTTCAGGTGGGCGTTGATCTCCGTCAGGAGGCCTCTGGCAGCTTTGAGATCGTTTGTGGACATCATCTTCCTCTTCAGGATGGCCAGGGGGACGTCGGGGCTCGGGGTCAGGTCAGGGTTTGTGATTGGCCGGTGGGTCAGAGGGGCGGGCTGGCTGGTCGCCTTGGCGTTACCCTGGAATGCGATCACCTTCATGTGGGCCATGGTCTGACGGAGAGAAGGACACAGGAGGAGAATGAACACTGCAGGTTGTCTCCAATCAGCTGATCGAAGAGAGTCAGTGACTTTTTCTTCATGAGTTTATTAACAATTCTCAGATTATCGTGTTCATGTGGTCAAACATCGACCCACGCTTGTTCCTCATTGGTTATTATTAAACTGCTGTCATTTATCGGGGTTGTAGATCTGATCAGCTTCAACACTCCTCTGCCGTTAAAAAGAGGAAACAGTCGCTCAGATCTCTCTCTACCTTGTTCCCGAACTGCTGGACGTGGCTGGTGTTGGTGTGGCTCTTCACGATCTTGTACTGCTTCAGCAACGTCTCTTTGGTCAGATCCTCCTGGAAGAACGAGGCAAGACAAAAAAACGTCAAGAAACAGGAACAACTGAGAAGAAAACGCCTAAAAGAGTTTGACTCGTTTATAGTAAAGTAAACAAATCAGGTCTCATCCTGAACTATTGATTCACAAATTTATAGACCTCAAAAAGACTTCTTAAGGTTTGAGTCGTTATTTTTTTCAGCATAAATAAACCGACGAGACTGAGATCGTCAAAAAGTTCTTAAAAACTAAATATCGCAGGAAAGATATCCTGTTATTTTGAGTTATTTGATAAATGAAAGTTTCTGAAAACTGCTGCAAATGTTTGTTTTTGTCCCTAATGACCCTGTTTTTAATTTAAAATACTTGACTCATCAACGCCGTCTCCTTCACTGGTCGGCTCCTGATTTAAAAAATCACCCCTATTCTCCTTTAAAGTCAAACTGACATTCAAATTTCATTTTTTAATCTGAATGAGGACTTGAGGTCCGTTTATGTTGTGATCCAGGTCCTCTCACCACGTCAGAGTCTTCCATCCAGTTCACGCTGTACCAGTCTCCCAGGTAGGTGTCCCTCTTCTCGTCGTAGTAACAGGCGTAGGACGACTCGTGGCTGTTGGCGGCTGTGGTGGCGTAAACTGAAAAACACACAAAGAGACATTTACACGTTAAAAAGAAACACTTTTATATTCTTTACTTAATCAACTTAACAGACTGGAATCTTCAGCTTTAATCGAGTTCAGGGGCGCTCTGCAGAAACTGGAGCTCAGGCCGGACTCAAGTGTTTAATGTCATAAAAGCCGGACTTTGATCCTCGGTGGATCCTGTGATGATCATCGTCACATGAGGCCGAGCACATGACAGAGAGCGGGCACCAAAACCACCACAGACCACAATGCTGATCTGACAAAGTGTCAAAAGCTTAAAGTCCAAACCTGCAGAGCTGAACTCGGTCAGGTCCTGACATGAAACAGGAAGTTCAAAATCGAGATAAGAGAGTCGACACAAAGAAGAAGAAGAAGAAGAGGAGGAGGAGGAAGAGGTCAAGTTCATGTTGTTATTGAGGAGCTCCTCGTTTATCGACGTCTGCCGCTCTTATCTCAGAGTTTTACTGGAAAGTGTTTGTGCAGAGCTGAACTTTAACTCACCGTCGATGTCGGTCGGCAGTTTGTTCATCATCGACCCGGACTCGCAGGCCTCGATGTAGAACACCATCTGTGGGCATGAGGACGCATGTCAGCTACTTTATCAGTGACCTACATACAAACACGCCGACAGACAGACACTCACTCACTTACCCGCTTGTACTTCTTATTCTCGTGCATGTAGGTGATGGCGTCCTGGAGGTCTTTGACGTTGAGCTGCAGCGAAGGAAAGAGAGAGACAGTCAAGAAAAACCTCAGGAGTTTAATAAAAACAAAAAGTACTTTTAGATTTTCAAACCTCAGTGATAATCTTTGGATCATGTGACTCTAAAACCTTTAACACATTAGGGCCTGTCCACACCGACAGTGTTTTCAGGTGCATAAGGGCCTATCTACACTAACCACCTTTTTTAGGTGCTGCATTAGGGCCTGACTCGACTAACAGCTCTTTCAGGTGCTGCGTTTATAGATGCTGCATTTTCAGGCGCTGCATTATGGCCTGACTACACTAACAACGTTTTTAGGTACTGCATTAGGGCCTGTCTACACCGACAGCATTTTCAGGTGCATTAGGGCCTGTCTACACTAACAACATTTTCAGGTGCTTTAGGGCCTGTCTACACTGAGAGCTTTGTCAGGTGCTGCATTAGGGCCTATTTTCTCCACAAGACCAACACAAATCAGTGTTTTAGAGCTCAGCATTAGGGGTCAACCATGCCAGTTCACATGATGATGATTGGTTAACCGGTCACACTTCCTTTACAGTTAGCCAAGTGTGATATTTCGCCGAGGCAGCACATTAACTCGTTTATCAAATTAGTGCTGATACAGATAATCGGCTAATTGCCAAATATTGTTCCTGTTAAAGTTAGTTCAGCTTTTTGAATCACTTCTGCTCTCCTCTCGGTCACCTCTTTCTCTATTTTATCTCTCTGACCTTTTAAAACCTCGTATTTTATCGCCGACTCTCAGATCCTCTGATCAGAGATTGAAGTTCAGGGGTGACCGAGCTTTTCTCAGTTTGCTCTTCCTCTTCATGTTGGACTGTCCGCCTCACTGCCTGTTTCTAAATCAAACTTGAAAATGCACTTTTTCAGTTTTTATTGAACCATTTATGTCCCCCTGTTTTTTACTGTACAGCACTTTGGTCAGTGTTTAGTTGTTTTTAAATGTGCTTCTTCGACGACCAATCAGAACCAGGAAGGGGCGGGGCTTTAGATCTGTACTCTGAGCAACAGCAGAGGAGGCCAAACGGAGCAGAAATGAACCAAACTATCGATTGTTTTCAGATTTTCTCGGTAAAATTTAACAGATAAAAGAAAATATGAGGTCTGCAGATTTAAAAGAGCTCTTCTTTTACTTTAATCACCCTTTAAAGATGAAGTTTTGATAAACACCATGGACTGAAAAATGACTTCACTGAGTGTAAGAGACAAATTTAAAGATGATCTTTTGAGATTTGGAGACTAAAGTCGTAACATTTAGAGAACCAAGTCTTAAGATAGTAAAAAGTCACACATAGGCAGGATGAAGAAGTGATGAATGTGTGAAATCTGCTATAAAACGCTGTCATAAAAAGAAGAAGTGGAATAAATGGTGGAAAAATAGCATCACTGCTGTGTCTGAATGCCTCATCTGAACACCATGAAGCGTGTCTGTGTCCGTTTATCTGTTTTCTTTCCTCCTCTCGGCCTCTGCTCTTGTTTTGATAAAACATTAACTCGTTTTTCAAAGATACGGATCAGTTTGAATCTGTTTTTCTCCTCTGAGTCATCTGTGCCTCTTTTGTTCAGACATGATCAAACTTCAGAGTCTCAAAAATCTGATCAAACCAGTTCAACAAAAACAGAAAGTTTTCTTCCTGGAGTTCGTTTTGGTCGTGAAGCAGCTCGCCTGTTCGGTGTAAACATCAGAGAGAGAGAGGAGGAAGTAAAAGTCGCTCACGTCATCATTCGGGAAGGCCAGGATACCCGGGGCCCCGTGGTCGGTGAAGTACACGAACACGTGGTCTTTGGGGCCGCTGCAGAGACGACACAGAGAGGGAGGAGTTAGAGGAGGGGAATCAGAAACTCCAGGAGATCATCTGAGTCTTTATTTTTACCTCTTCAGCACTTTTCCAGAGCCGCCTTTCACGCTGGCGGAGTCGCCCTTCAGCACAGCCAGGAAGTTTTCTGGGGTCACATCCTGCAGGAGAGAAAAACCCCGTCAGACCCCTGAACATTCAGACCTCCTCAAACATCCACAGATCTTCTCTCTCTGATCAAATATGGTCACTCACGTCCCCGGTGTAGTCTTTGGGGACCCCCTTGTAAACATCAGAGCCGTTGGGTCTGTTGATAACCTCGCCGGGGGTGGGGTTCCTGCAGAGAAACATCAGAATGAGGAAGTGCAGACCGCTGACCAAACATTTCTGCAGGATGGGCGCTGAATGATTCACAGATCAGGTGAGTCGGCTCGTGACGGTGACGACGCACTTCAGGTTTTTCCTCTTTCACCGCAGAATCACTTTCCAAACCTCAACAGAGACTCATGACTGAAAAAACTGGACTCTAACCTCACTTTTTTTAACCCACTCTGTCCATCTGTGTGTCTACTATCTGTTTGGTGAAGGAGGGACTTTTGACGGTGTCTCTCAGAGCTGCAGATTGGTCGTACAGTTTTTGTTTTGATGATCTTTTGTTCGTGTTTCCTCTTAAATACCAACAAATGTTCCCTAAAAACTAAAGAGGCAGAAAAGAAACCGCAGAGTTACGGTTATTCATGACGGGTGGAAACTTCTCTGAGTCTCCTGTGATCATAACTGGAATTTAGTTCAAAGAGTTCATTTACTGTAGAGGAAAACCAACGACAGGGAAAGTACGAGAGCACAGGTTTGACCGGCTGGAGAGGAGAGTTTACTGTAAAACAATCATCTCTGTTTTTATCAGGGACATCCCCGAACTCAGGGACACTGGAACCCTGATTCTGGGCCCTCATGAACACACATAAAGCGAGTTAACGCCGAAGATCAAGTTCAACAATGTGGAGATCATGTTTCACAATATTAACCTGCAAAGAACCTGAAGATTTTAACATCTACTGAAAAATCCGGGTGATTACTGATAAAAACCTGAATCTCTGTTTCAGCAGGACATCATCGCCAAGTTTCGGTTACAACCTCCAACAAAACACCAGATAGAAATCTGAGACGATGAAAAAATAAGGTTTCTGTGATTTAGCTCGGATAAAAACGTCAAAACGGCAGAATCTTTTACTATTTTGTGTGTATATATTAGGGCCCGACCGATTTATCGGCGACACGATTAACTCGGTCAATTTTAGCCCGTTTGGGACTAATCAGTAATCGGCCAAAACTCGCCGATTTTAGCCAATATTTTCAGAAATAAAATACGGAGAATAAGATTCAGTTTCACTTTGAAAATGTTCCACTATTTGAAAAGTTGAAGATATCTACAGTATATATGTATTTTTTTTAATAACAAAACAAATGTAAAAATCGGATTTTTCCCCCCTTAATAATTGGTATCGGCCCCAAAAATCTGTATCGGTCGGGCCCTAGTATATATAGTGAACATACTTGTATATTATCTCTTTATTTTTACTTATTTTATCTCTTATTTATATTAACTTTATCTATTATTTATCTCTTTACTTTATCTCTTATTTATCTCCTCTTTCCACTTTATTTGCACTGGAGTTTCTGTAACAGCCGTTTTCCCCCCTGAGGATTATTAAAGTATTTCTGATTCTTTGGTTTGAATCCACGATCAACATTTCCAGTCAAACTTCTCTTATCAGTTTCACCTTCCTCTGATTTCTAATAAGTCACTTATTAACTCAAACTCAGAGAAGTGTTTTATAGATAATACGGTAATAAAGAAAATCAATGCCGTTGTGTCACTTCGCTCTAAAACTTGACCTGGATTACCTCAACGTGTTTACAGAAGCAGAAATCAATAACTGATCAGATTAATCTGTGTGTTATCGGTCATTTCTAAAACTAAACTCTTTATGTAACTTAAATATGTTTGATTGATTTTTACGCAGAAGAAAAATAACACGACAATGGTGATGAAAACAGGCGATCAGCTGTTCCTGTCTATTCCTTTAATATTTCCTCCTCAAACTTTTATATTTAGTGTCTCATTTTCCGCTGATTTAGTTTCATAAAGTTAAAATCTGCCTCCATCAAATCTAATAAACTACAAATGGATCTGGACTCCGCCCTGTAAACTAAAGCACAGCTGTGAGTGTTTACTAAAGTGCTCTAAGTGTCAGCTCTGATTTCACTCCTGCTCCTCTTCCTCGCTCAGAGTCAAAGTCCTGCAGGAAGGAAGGAGCTCTAAAATCAGTTCCTTGTGACTCCTCTCTTTATTTCATCCTGCTGCCAGAACAAAGACCCACACAGGTCCCACATACCACAGCGACATGAGGAAGACGTGAGGCTCCGTCCTCACTTATGTACGTCTCTAATTTTACAACATCTCTGTGAGGAAGAGGAAACACGAAAATGTCCACTCACTGCTCGTTCTGCGCCAAGTCATCGTACATCATGACCACGATCTGCTCGTCAGGGATGCCGTTCTTGTGGACGATCTGGTAGGCGTGGCACGCATCAGCCTGGCGGACACAAAGAGGGATCAATATGAATGAATATGATGGGATAAAGTGAGCGGACAGACTCAGGTGCAGAACACTCAGACAGGAGGAGGAGGAGGAAGTGTTTATCAGCGAGAGAGAGAGAAGCTGATCTTATCAAAAACCAAAGAAACAATCGAGTCACGCTTTGTTTGCACTTGATAAAAACAGTTTCAGGAGACCTTATTTTACCCTGAATGTGGATCAAGTTTGGAAAAGAATTTGTAGTTTTTAAGGCTGAAGAGTGAAAACACGCAGTGACTCAGCGGCTTTCAGGGACACTCTGCAACAACTTTTTACAGCTTTTCTCACTTATTCTGTCAAACTTACAGATCTCAGATACATACTGTTTGGTAAAATGGAGCTAATCTGATTAAATGATCCATAAATTTACTCTAAAAAGTAACCAGGAGTGAGTAAACCTGAACCCACATGAAGCATCCAGGGTACCAGAGGTAGAAATTAGCAGATCACTACCGACATTCAAGGATCTATTCAGACATCTGCAAACTGTTTTAAAGTGATTTTTGATTCATGTTAATAAACTCAGGTTTCTCTGAAAAACTTAAATAATGATAAGAGTGAATGTTTGTGTTTGGAGACACAGTGACGGCTCAGTCAAACTGACAAACACCTGAAGTTTGACAAACAAATTGATCATGTCGTCAGGACTAGTTTCTTCCAACTGCGTCTCCCAACCGAGGTCAAAATGTTTTTCAGCCGTCATGACCTTGAGATAGTCATCCACGCTCCAATCATCTCCAAGTCGCCTTCGACTTTTCCAAAATGCTGCTGCCCGTCTTTTAACCGACACTAACAGACGTGAGCACATCCCGTCCTTCCCGTCTCTTTTAGGATCGATTTTAAACTTTTAATGTTTGTTTTTAAAGCTCTTAACGGCCTCGCCCTCATCTATCTAACTGAGCTTTTAACTTTTCAGGAGCCGGGTCGAGGTCTGAGGTCGTCAAATCAACTTCTGCTGGAGGTCGGCGAGACTTTTCAGTCGCTCTGGAATAAACTCCTCACCGAAATGAGACTTATTCCCGACCTCAGCCTTTTCAAATCCCGATTGAAAACATACTTGTTTATGCTGGTTTTAATACCCAGTAGCGTGGTGACTTTTTATTTTATTGCAGCTCTGCGTGCGAGCCCTATGTAATCCAAGGGGTTCTCGATTGTTATTATCATTATTATTATTTTACACCACCTAAAAACACAAATTAACCCCCTAAACGGCCTCGAAAACCCACGAAAATTGGTGAAAGTTGCGATGTTTTAAAGTGACCCAAATAAAGTGATAAAAAATGGCTTACTAGCGCCTCCTACAGAGCGCCACGATCGTCGACTTTGTCCGATGTGCCCGAAATTTTACAGGCATGTGTATCTTAACGAGATCTTTGATTTCTTGAACTTTTTTCTCAGACGCACGGTTAAAGAGTTATTCCGCCGTTTTCGGCTCCTTTTGGCCATTTGCTTATGTCACGTCGAACATATCTTGCTCTTTTTGTATTGCTGTTTATTTGTTTTATTTATTCGTTTTTACTCTGTATTGTAAAGCACTTTGGTTCATCGAAAATAAAGCACATTTACATTTACAAAGAACAATAAAAAAGTGAAGAAGACTCTCTTTTGAGCTCTTTCAGGGTGTTACACACTGTTAAAGTTATGAAAAATGATCATTTATGGATGAATTAGTGTGTTTAGGAGTTTGATCAGTCTGGTCCCTGATGTGATCTTCCTCCATGGGGCTCAAACATCCGGCCCCACCCCTCAGGACACCTGCTGTGCCCCCCTTGTCTATCACAGATCTGTCAGTGTTGTGCTGTTTGATTAATATGTATCATATATAGATAGAAAAGGGTGGATAAGTCCCTCTGACCTGGTGTCTGTAGTTGTACCAGCCGTTAGATCCAGCCACGATCAGGACCCAGTTCTTCCCACTGCCGGAGTCCGGAGCAGGGAGAGCCGAAACCAGCCCGAGAGAGAGGCCGAGCAGCAGGACCAGAGACTTCATGGTGTCCTCGGCTTCTGTGGTTAACCCTGAGTGGACAACAAGTCTCATATAAACAGGTAAACACGGACAGACACAGACACCTGACTCCACAGATGTCACATGATATCCATCTTCGCGGCGCTGCTAACTTAGCTTTTAGCTTAGCAAGGCGAACACAAACGGAGTTTTTTAAAGGGTTAAATAAACGTTCACAGCTGTGAAAATGATTCGGTTTGGATCCGAACAGAGTTAAAAACACACAAAGATCCAACATTACCTTCTGTAAAGTGTGGTAATCGAGGGAGACGGCGGGGAAGCTCCTACGCGCACATCCTGAGCTTCTGCAGCGTCTGCGAGACGTTTATATGAGAGACTGGGAACAAGAGTTTAAAGGAATTCTGGAGCCGCAGCCAATCAGAGAGCGCGGGGGGCGGGGCTTCACTGTAAACAGTCATGTGCTTTCAGGGGGAGCAGCAGCGCGCGCGCGTGTGTGTGTGTGTGTTAGTGTTGTTTTTAAGGTTTAATCTCAAACTGGATTATACTAGATTATCAGGTGTTGGAAAATAACACTTAATAATCTACTTTAATTAAAAAAATACACAATTTTTTAGTGTGGCTTCTTTATTATGGACACTTTTATACACTATTACTAAAAAATACACTTTTTATTAGTATGGCTGCTTTAATACAGACACTTTTATACATTTTTACTAAAAAAATACACTATTTTTTTAGTGTTCTTGCTTTAATATGAACACTTTTATACACTTTAACGAAAAAAATACACTATTTAAAAGTGCAGCTGCTTAATATCTAGACACTGGAATACACTATTACTAAAAAAAATACACTATTTATTAGTGTAGCTGCTTTATTTTGGACATAATTATGGAATTATGGAAGGTAATTACCTGAGGTATTTTTACCGCTCTATGTCATATCTGAAGGAGAATATTACATCTCTAATATTGAACATATTTCACTGAGGTCATGATGCTTTTTTGAAACAGATGCTTTCACTTAGATAAACAGGGAGTGGTATGTTTACTTGAACTGGAAATGTTGATAGAAAAACACTTTTTTAGTGTTTTATTGTCACATGTTGGTGTCATAGAGTTTCAAATGGGTGTATATTTTTTTTATAAAAAGAACGAAAATATTGAACTCTAACTTATTAGATAATTATAGTATGTTGACTTTGCTTTATTTACAATCATTTGAGGATAAAAACTGTCTTGGTAGTGGAGTTGTAAGAGGGTTTAAACTAAGAAGGGGAGCAGCACTGTCTGTACTGTATTAACCCCAAACATATCTCGCTCAGGTCATGATGCTTTTTCGAGCAGATCATTTCACTTAGAGTAAATGTACCTCATCCTGTTTATCTAACTGGAAATTTTGACAGTAAAGCAGTTCAGATCACCTTTTTATGTTTCATTGTCACATGTTGGTGTCATAGAGTTCAGAAAAGAACAAAAATATTAAATTCTAACATATTAGATAATTATTACATGTTGACTTTTCATTATTTACAATCATTTTAGGATGAAAAGTGTTTTGGTCGTGTTGCTGTAACAGGGTTTAAAGTAGGACTAACAGAGGAGCAGCACTGTCTGTACGCAGAGTGTTATTATACTGTCAGGAAGAGCAGTGTCATGATATTACATAAGAGGGATATTACCGAGTGTTTGCAGCACGCAGACCTGTAATTAAGATCCCTGCTGCTCTATAAACCAGAGATGCTCTGACACTTTATCATATAATCTCATCATCTGCAGACGGACTTTCTCTCTCTGTAAACTCGAACCCTTTGTTTGTTTGTTTTTCTGTGCAGCTCAGCTCCAGCCTGTTTTTGTTTCCACTGTTGGTTTTTCACACCTGTTGATCTCAGTTTTTAAAGAAGAGGTCACTCAGGAGTAAAACACAACCTTTGTTTACCACAGATTAAACACAGATCATCCACTTTCTGAGCGGACCGTCTTCTCCGATGAGCCGACTCTGCAGCCTGTTACATCATGTGTTATTAACTTTAAAGTGGGCACTATAAAAATACGTCTCGTGATTCATAAAAGCACATATACAGCTCACAGCAGGTACTCTATAAACAGCTCACCTGCTGCCGATCACGAGTTTCCTCTAAACTCTGAGTCAGATTTTGAACTGTGATCGCTGAGCTCTGAGTCTGCGGTTCGAGAGAATAAAGTCAGGAGGCTTTTTAAAGATGTCAGCAATAAATCAAACTTTTATTTCTCCATATAGAAAAGAATTAAGTTAAATAGTGAAACAGTCCATCAAAAATTCTGCATCGTTTTCAACCAATGGTCCTCGATACATTAACCTTTGTCCCCGAACGAAAGAAGAAGATGTAACAAAGTGTAAATACCATGTTCACAGTAATAAATATCCAAAACAAAATCTCCTTTATACATTGACATTATATATATATATATTTGTGTAAATATATATATATTTTCATATACTATATATAGATATATAATCATATACAGTAAAAAGTTATTTTCAAGTTTATCAAACATAAAGTCGTAAATAAAAATGGCTGAAAACAGAAAAAAGACGATTGCATTTGTTTTTGTTTTTTCATTCCCAAGGCATTGGTAACCATGGCCATTCTGAGTCTGTAATAAATAAACACCATATCATCTAAAGAGTGTAGTGCATCGCTGTAAATCAAAACAAAAATTATAGTGCAAGTTTTTTTTTTTTCTTTGCGCAAAGTAAATCTTGCAATTGTCAAAGTAATCCGAAGGGAATGACAACGTGGAACAGAGGAGCCTGTCAGCGCAGCGTCAGGACTCTGACTTCAGTTTCTCCTGCAACACAGGCTCCTCTGTTGTCTTGGCAACGAAAATAACAACAACGACGACGACAACAGAAAAAAAAAAAAAAGAAAAGCTCTCATGTGTAAAAAACCGCGGCGGGTTTTTTTTGTTTTGGCAAATCATTTCAAGACAATCCAAACCCACAAAGAAAATCTCCACGCTCAGAGAAAGAGTCGATGAATGCATAGAACTGAATCACCAGGAGCAAGAAGGAACTAAACTGAAGGAGTGTTTACTGTCATGCAGCATTTCTGAGACGCAAAGCAAGGCAGATACTGTGGGAGTGTGTGTTTGTGTGTGTGTTCGTGTGTGTGTTCATGTGTGTGTGTGGATGCAGTAAAGGATCATTCAGGATGAAGAGATGCTCGGCTGCCTCTGCTTGCACTTTTCCCTGGCTTCCTTTTCCCCCTCAGCGATCAGGAGCAGGGGAGGGGGGAGAACTCCCGCTGCCTGTTTGACTGCAGGCTGCTGCGGCTTCCTCTTCATAGTGTGTGTTTGTGTTTGTGTGTGTAGTGTGTAGCGTGTGTGTGCTTGCTTGTCTCAAACCTCGGCGCCCAACTCAATGACCCCAGTCTCGATGATGGGCACTAGCTTATCTTCCACCTGTACCAGCAGGATGGTCTTGTCGATATGGGAGCGATTGGCTGGGTCTCGGCTACAAGGCACCCACCGGTGAATCACCTGCAGGGGGGAGAGAGACGGAGGCGTCCAATCAGATTCGTTACAGAGGAAGTAGGTCACAGCGAGCGTTAGAGGAGACGAGTTTAAAAAAGAAAGACGAACATTCGCTCTGATCGAGGTCAGAGTTTGAAACAGAGAGAGAGAGCTTCGAACCTTTTCAAGAACCAGAATTAGCCGCCAAGTTTAATTAATAAAGAACGTTTTTACATTCCCAGGACTGGGCAGGGCGCCTCCTCTGATTGGTCAGCACCATCGTTACACTATAATGCCGATCTACCTGGATGTAAACGAGCACAGAAGACAGATGACGTCTCATCTCCAGGCTGTCGGAGTGATGTGTCACCAGCACAGGCATGTTGACGTCAACCTGCACGGTGGTGCTTGTCGCTACCTGATCCGTCCCGGAAACCCAATTTGTACCGCACATGTGCGAAACGTACGTCACTTCCTCTACTTTATTGCCTCTTGCGGTTTGCGACAGCTTCGATACTTGTTCAGAAAGTCAAGAGAATGGCGCCCAATTTTACGATTAAAGGTTCCTACTCCAGCTGGCCCAAAAGGTCTCACCGTGCTGGGCCGGAGCTCTGACGAATGCCTCGGCATTAGTCCTGGAGCCTCCTGCTAGCTAGCCTGTCACATCGCCATCTTGTTTCTGAATTGATCGGTAGTGCAGTACGGATCGGGTAGGTAGCAACAGTAACGACCAAAACTGCTGAAAATGCATCGAAATACGAAGTGGAAGTGACGTACGTTTCGCACATGCGGGGTATAAATCGGGTTTCGGTGACGGATCAAGTAGCGACAGCGCTAGCTCGGCTAGTGTTAGTGATGTTCGGCCATGTTGGATAATCTGAGCTTCATCTTGACTGTTTTTAGGAGTTTTCTTCCCTTTAGATCATCACTACTACTATCTGAACACCGTTTATTTTAATTAAATTTACTTATTATATCTGTTTGTTTATTTTTCATTCATTTATTCTCACATTTTTACCATCCTGTTAACTCTCATTATTTCTGCCTTTGCTGTTGGTGCTGCAATCAGAAGAAACCCTGAAGTTATCTCCCCTCAAACACTCGTATTGAGATCAAAAACACTTTCAGGTTTAAAAGCACTCAGCTGATCTGGACTTACATGTCCCTCCATGCCCTCTAGGGGGCTCCAGTCCCTCCAGCAGGTCCGTCCTGCTCTCAGTCTCACGGTCTCGTCAGGCCACTGCAGCTCCTTCCTCTTGGATAAGTTGATGTTCTCCAGAACCTGATTGAGGTCCACGATCTGAGAGACACAGAGACCCCAACTCTAGATCAAGACCGCCTCGTTTTCAAGAGACTAATGCGGCGTTCAAGTTACCTGAAAACAACGTCACACCCGAGTTACCGGCGTTTCAGTTACCAAGTCGGAAAAAAGTAAAATCGGAGGCCGAAACAAGATGTACGAAAGTTATTTTAGCGTTTGCCTTTTTCCGAATACAGCGCTTAAATAACTTTCGTAGAGGTAGCCATCTTGTTTCCGCCTCCGATTTTTCTTTTTTCCGACTTACGCCGGTAACTCGAGGGTTCGAGCGTGGGTGGAATCTATCGTGTCATACGTCTGTACCTGCACTCTGTAGGAGATGTCGTCTCTGCGCACGGTGGAGACGGCGGGGTTGTGCTGCTGCGGGTGGTGGTGATGGTGGTGATGTTGGCTGAGGGGGTCCGTCACGGTGGCGCACAGGCCGTCGTTGCCCAGGAGACCCACCAGCGTGTGGCGTTTGCAGGGAGGGATGCTGTGGCTGGAGAGCGAGGCGGAGGGGCCGCCGGCGGGGTCGGAGGTGGAGCCCAGGCGGAGCTGCAGGGAGGTGGGGAGCGTGCGCAGGGACAGCTGGCTGGTGGAGGAGCGGCGGCAGGGCTCCAGGCCCGTGGTGGAGGTGCGGAGGGAGGAGTGGCGGCTGCTGCTGTAACGGTACGAGGAGGACTGGCTGGCGACGGAGGCGCGGGCGGGGGAGTGACGGACCAGACCGGACTGGACCGACTGGGAGCTCTGACTGGTTCCTGGACCACAAAGAGGCGGGGTTAATGAAAGCGGCCTGGAGGATGTTCACGTCTACAAACGCATCAGTCCTTACCGAGTGTGTGCGGCGGGTACGAGTGTGAGGGGGCGTGTCCGGACGTCCCGCCCTGAGACACCGAGCTCTGCTGTGACTCGCCCCCCGTCCCGTTGCCGCTGCCACAGGACAGCCCGCCGGCGTCCGAGTCCTCGATGTTCCCTCCGCTGTTACAGCCGGCGCCGCAGCCTTTACGCAACCTGAGGGAGCAAAGGTTAACGGGTCACACGGCGGGAAGACGACTTGACCTCCGTCTGCGTTTTTATGAGACATGACGGGACTCACCTGTGCCAGGTGCTGACCACGAAGTTCCTGATGTTCCCGATGCTGATGGGTCCGCCCAGGATGTGTCCGAGCTGGGGGTGGGTGTTGCAGTAGGAGGTGGTCAGCGGCGAGACGTAGATGGGGTACCCGATCGGCTGGTCGCAGGACGAGTTGATCATGTTCCTCAGAGCCTGTTTGGCGTTCTGGATGCTGCCGCGCTCCGGGTTCCTGTTCCTCAGGAAGACCAGTTCCTGCTGCTGCCCCGCCCACAGACCTCGGACGCACTCTTTGTTGACCTGCGGGGCGAGTTTGATCCGTGTCTGTAAGAGTCTCAGACCAGAACCTTAAACCCCGCCCCCCTAAAGAAAAACCGGGTCTCACCTTGATGACACGGAAGCTGAGGTACCGCCGGTTCAGCATGATTATTTTGTACTCGTTGGTTCCTTCGTCGAGGACGTGGCGCAGGGCGAGGAGCGAGGGGGCGTTGGACAACACGGCGCTCCTCCAGGCGGGGTCTCCCTCGTGGGCGATGACCAGGTTCTGCTGGTGGGAGGAGATGGCTTCAAACAGAACCGCCGGCTCGTCGTACTCGTCGGGGGACGTGAAGTGGTCCTGAGAGAAACGAGGTTAACGTTTACTCACGGTGTCACGCGGGATCGCTCTGAGTGTTAAAATCAACGCCAGAGCGTGAGATCGTCACGGTAACAGGAAGGCCGCCGGTCTCACCTGGTGCAGTTTGAGGGACATTCGGATCCCAGGAACCACGACTTTCCTGAGCAGCTCCATGTCGGCGAAGATCCACTCGTCTCTCACCGAGGAGATCCGGAAGTCTCCTTTGAATAAGGCGTGAAGTCCATACAGGAAGGACTCCAGGTTACTGTGAGGACAGGACGCCGTTTTAGGACCCGGATAAAAAACAAACAAAGTTCTGGTTCTGTTTGTGTTTTTAGAGCTTCGTGGGTTAATCACCTGGACATGTGATGGGCCGCCGTTCCCAGAGCTCTCCTCCCCAGAACACAAAGACCGAAGCAGAGCAGAACCAGAGCCGAGTCCTTCTCGCTGTCCAGGGGCTGACAAAACAAAGACCCTCATCAAACCCTGATCCAGAACCCACCGGGTTCTGAGTGTCATACCTGATCTGGTCTTACCTTGGTCCGCCGAGAGTTGCAGTACTGGATCCAGCTCAGGTAGACCCCACAGAAACTGTCCCTGGAGATCCCCGCCAGTCTGTGGTCGTAGTCCTCGTCGATGTTGGGGTTGAAGGTCGGATCCAGGTCCACGTAGTTCCTCTCCCCGCACCCCCTCAGCCCGTCCTTCATGGTCTCGTTCGCCAGCCACTCCTCCAGTTTGGGCGAGGCGATCACGTAGTAGATGATACCCTAAAGGGGGGTCAGGAGGGCGACATTTAGTCCACCTGCGTTTCAAATAAACGCCACCTGAGCCGCTGCGACCCACTGACCTTGACGTAGTAGGTGGTGAGGATCCGCCGCAGGTCGAACACCTGCAGCATGGAGGCGGCGCTGTTGTCCGTGATGCTGTAACCCTCCAGGACGTATTTGGTGACCAGCACCTCCCAGGCCAGCCAGCGCTGCCCGAAGGCGGCGTTGAAGGACAGGATGTGAGGGAGGTGACCCGGCTCGCAGCAGCAGCAGCCCTCGTCCTCCTCCACGCCCTCCGTGATGGCCTCTACCTCCCTCTGCTGGCAGTAAGTGCCTGTGGGGAGGAATTATAACCAGATTACAAACTTTTTTAAACTTTTATAAACTTTTATCAAATCAATACGATACGAAAACAGTCTGACGAATATTTAAAATTTAGTTTATCAGTTTTTAAAAACATCTAATGTATCAAACGAGATAAAAAAAATATATTTGTTCAACTTTAAGGACATTTAGATCTGAAATAAACATCTCAGCTCCAAAAAAAATGTGCCTTTTCTGGCCATAATCTGTGGTTTCAGGTATTTAAAGGTTAAATTATTTAAAATCATGATCCTCCTAAAAACAAGAAGAAAACTCGACCTCTGAACTCCAGCCCGCGCAGCTGAAAGGTCACCAGGCCGTTCCCGATCTCGATCAGGTGCACCAGAGCGTTCAGGTAGTCCGAGGCCAGGATGAAGCAGTCCCCGGTGCTGAAGTTCCCCCAGCGGCCCAGGAGGAGGTCTCCGCACAGGCTGTGCTGCAGGGAGCGGGTCAGGTGTTCGTAGAAGATGGAGTTCAGGTTGTTGTCGTCGGATCCTGAAGACAAAGAGAGAGAAAGAGAGAAATGATCAAGTTTTATTCTTCTTTTATTTATACAGCCGCTTCATTTCACTTGAGTTTGTTTGTTCAAGGTTTTTAAAAATGTGATGAAGGTTCGGAAAAATAAAAGATCGTTATCTTAAAAGCCACGTGTTTTGAGATATCAGCTTCTTTCTAAACCTCAACACTTCAGAAAACTCCAGGATCTGGGGGCCCTTCTCAAAACGGCCCTCAGGATTTCAGAGGCGTGTCCCTAACCCATGAAGGAGAATCGGCGCCCTCTTACCCGGGTTTCTGTCCAGCTGGGAGGCGAGCCGAGTGTTGGAGTGATCCACTCGTTTGGTGCTGCGAACAGAGACGACAGAAACGTGAGACCAACTCAAACCATCGCCACGTTTGAACGAGGAACGACCGTTTTTGAAAAGTTCCCCTCACTTGTAATCCCTCTCCCAGAACTTGACGGGTCTGACGTAGGAGGTGATGAAGATGGCGCTGCCCAGGAAAGGGTTGAGGGGGGTGGAGAAGATGGCGGACACGACGGCCTGGACGAAGAGCATGGCGGAGTCTGAGGTGGGGCTGAGGTCAAGGATCAGTCAGATCTGTTTAAACACACTTAAAACAGTAAAGGCTGGTTTCTGGTCGTTTCTGCGCCCCCTGGTGGTCAGTTTTCAGCTGATCTGTGTTTGTTTTTAAAGGAGATTTTTCAGTCGAATCAAAACAAGATCGCCTTTAAAAATCTCTGTAAAAAAACCCGTGACTCGGCGTGATAAAAGGATACGAGGCACGGCGAAGGGCTGAGCGAAGGCGTGGAAGGCTGAGCCCCATGTGATCTGCCAGGGGGCGATGTAGGTGTAGACAAAGTGCAGCTTGTAGAAGAGCTCCCACATCTGTAACAAACACAGACACACAGAGACTTCAGAGTCCTGTGATTGGACAAAAATGACAAAGTCCGGACTGACGGGAACGCGGGTGGGCGGAGACACTGACCTTGCTGAAAACGATGGACATGAGGAAGAGGTCCAGCAGCAGCGTCTCAGAAAGATGGCGGTAGTCGAAGGTGAAGAGGAGGACGGTGAAGAGGATGGTGATGTACTGGTAGGTGGGGCTGCTGTAGGAGGAGCGCAGCAGCTTCAGGCCCGCCACCGTGATCATCAGAGCGCCGACCCTGGAGGACGTCGGGATAAAATCAGTGAGCGGACGCAGAAAAGACGAAAATCTATCTGAGGAGAAGAGAGTCAGGAAAACGTTCTCACTCTGTGTCGAGACGCTTCGGACTGGCGAGCTCTCTGGCGCTGCCGCTCAGCTCGTTCAGGATGACGAGGGGGTAGAGGACGTTCTTCTCCACGAACAGCAGCCACACGTGGAGCTTCTCGAACCACATCACGTGAGCGGCGTCTGAGCGGAAAGGCAGAGTTAGCACAAGAAATATATCCTGCAGGGACCTGGGGGGTTCCGTTCTGACCAATCAGACTCACCCCGGACTTCAAACTGGTAGTACTCCTTGGTTTTGAGCAGCGGGTGCGAGAAGCAGTACCAGGGCAGCTGTTTACGGACTTGAGGAAGAAGGTAGTGAGTGAGCAGCCCCACCGTCCCGAGGAGGGCGTACAGGACGTAACTGAGGAAGGGCTGGAGGAGACAAAGGGGGGGGGTTAGAAATACAGGAAAATACAGTAAAATACAGTAAATACAGTAAAATACAGTAAAATACAGTAAAATACAGTAAAATACAGTAAATACAGTAAAATACAGTAAAATATAGTAAATACAGTAAAATACCGTAAATACCACAAAAAAGTAAACTTCAGTAAATACAGTAAAAACATTAAATACGGTAAAATATTGTATATACGGTAAAAGAAAATAAATTACGGTCAAATACAGTAAATACAGTAAAATACAGTAACATTTAGTAAATACAGTAAAATACCGTAAATACAACAAAAAGTGCACTTCAGTAATTACAGTAAAAAACATGAAATACAGCAAAATAATGTATATACGGTAAAAGAAAATAAAAATATGGTAAAATAAAGTAAATACAGTAAAATACATTAAATACAGTGAAATATTGTAATTACGGTATAATAAAGTAAATATGATTAAATACAGTAAAATATCCTAAATACTGTAATATAAAGCTTATACAGTAAAATATATTAAATACAGTAAAATATAATAAATACGGTAAAATACATTGAATAAAGTAAAATATGGTAAATACGGTAAAATACAGTAAAATACCGTATATACAATAAAATACAGTGAACTTGAGTTAATACAGTAAAATACAGTAAATACAGTAAAATACATTTAATAGGGTAAATTACTGTAAAACTACCAAATTCTGCAGGATGCATGTTGGTGCAACAGCGCCTCACAGTGAGGAGGTTGTTGATTTAGTTTAGACTCTCCCACAATGCAATGCAGCTGTGCTTTCAGAGAGTTATATGTTTATATGGCTGTGAGGTCTTAGACAGCCTGTTCTGACTCATCCACATGGATGAAGATACTCTACCTGTAGTGCAATGAACACAGTGCTGACGTGGATGGCGAAGTAAAGGACAGCGATGACCACGCAGACGATCAGGTCGGACTGCAGACGCTCGTTCTGCAAACGTACGAAAACGAAGAAAAATCAGCTGATTATCTCCTGAATTTAAACCGCAGCAGGTCATGAGGCGACACTCACCACTGAGGCGCGGAGCTTCTCAGGCAGAGGGTCCTGGACTTCCGATAGAGGGTCCTCCGGGTTCTTGTCTCTGAGGTTGGGCAGAATCTTGGACTGGATCAGCGAGCTGGAAGGACAAAGAGCGTTTTTAAGATTCTTTTGTTTTTCTCACGCCAGCTGTTCCAGGACAATATTTGACTTTAACCTTCATGTTTTTTTAATCTCAGATTCTCCGAATACCTCGAGGTTTTGGTGTGTGAGGCGTCAAACTTACATGAGGACAGAGGGGTCGCTGCTCTGCCGGCTCAGGTGGTAGGACACCGCCACCAGGAGGCCGCAGAAGATGGAGAACAAGACGGGGATGTGATGAGGCTCCCAGCTCTCCTGAGACGCACAGAAAAACACTTTTAACCACGTTCTCTTCATTTTTCTGGATGAGTATCTTTACTCTATGACTGGTCGTCCTACCTTCAGAGCGCCGTAGCAGAAGCCGTAAAGCAGGGCGACCGTGACCACGCTGCGCAGCACGCTGTACAGCGCCGACAGGAGGCTCGTGGACGCTGCAGAGAGAACAGAGAGGATGTCAGCGACGCCGCGCTCATCCTGACAGGCAGCGGGCCGCGCAGAATGCTAATCAGCGCTTCTGCAGCTCTGCTGTGTCATGATGTGAAAGAGGCGGGAGCGAGCGGAGGAGGGGAGGTCAAAGTCACCCTCGGCAGGTGAGTCACACCCGTTAAAGTCACTCACCGTTGCCGCCGAACACGTGGATGTCCAGCTGCTCGAAGAGGTACATGACGAAGGTGTTGACCTGTGGCAGCAGCCCGACGAAGAAGATGATGGGGAAGCAGAGGGTGAAGACTGAGAGAGAGAGAGAGAGAGAGAGAGAGAGAGAGAGAGAGAGAGAGAGAGAGAGAAACATCAGGTAATCAGGTTAAATCAGGATGGCGAGCTGCACATCAGTGAAGAGCCGCACGTCTCCGGGGAAACAGCAGCGATTTATGTCAATTGTTGTTTTATAAACGGCGGCCATGATTCTCTCTAAACCAATCAGCACGGCTCATAGGAAAGAGATCATGGCTTCTGTACATGTCAGAGCGTTTCTCTAACCTGATCACCGGAGGACGGTTTGTGTTTGACGTGCAGACGGACCATCAGCTGTTTCTAACCTCTCTAAATCGCTCTAATCTCCTTTTCTGGAACTTCCTGTGTTCTCCAAAGTTCGCCATCCTAAATAATCAGTGTCATAAATGAATGATAAAAGGAAGTAAACTCACCGATGACCAGGTCCCGGGCCGAGGCGAGCACCAGGGAGCTGGTGAGTGCGACCCCGTAGAGGGTGAAGCGTGAGGAGGCGGTCCTCAGGCTGCCGTAGTGCAGCAGCCAGATGAGGGCGCAGCAGAGGCAGAAGTAGACGGGCCGGCTGTACGCGATGATGCGGTTATGACCCTGTGAGGACAGAGACGGGGGGGAGAGGTCACATGAGGTCATCTGTGTGATCCAGGAGAGTCCTCTTAGAGGTCCGTAAAAACCCCCTCAGTGAAGCAGGACCAGCTGACTCATCAGGATCCTGCAGACTAAAAATCACTCTCAGCAGGTTTCCTCAAACAAAAACTTCTCTGCTCGTGTTTTTCTACTTTTTCAGGGTCTAAATCGGAGCGTCAATTCCCAGCATGCCCTCTGGCTCTAAAAGTGTGTGTCCTCATGACGACTGAAGAGAAAAGTGACGATAAATAAGATTATCAGCAGATCAGAGTGATGGATCTACTCTATCAGGATCTGTCTAAAAAGAAAGACTTCATCAGGAGGAGAACCTCAGGGACCGTGACACAGGTAAAAACAGAGAGAGAGAGGGAGAGAGAGAGAGGAGGGAGAGAGAGAGAGAGAAAGACAGAGAGACAGAGAGAGAGTATTTTTCCCTGACAGTTTACAAACCAACAATCACATCCAGGTCTGCTCAAAATACGTCAACAGAGTCGTGAAAAGAAGAGAAGAAGAAGAAGGTGAGACGAGGTGAGGAGGGGGAGGGGGGGCTGCAGCCTGAAGCAGAGAGCGAGTCGTGTGGTCGACACTCTGGACGGTTATTTAAAGCCTTCGCCTGCAGCTGAAGGGGGAGCGGCATGAATAAAAGACGCCGCTGCTGACGCAGGGGGGGAGGAGGGGGAGACGCAGAGTCACAGGAGGGGAGAGTGAAAAACATCAATCGGAGAGGAAAACAGGAACTTGAGGAACGTCTGAGAAACATCATCTACAGAAGCTGAGTCTCTGTTACTCTGGGAGCTTCAGGATGTTTCAGAGGGGTCGGACTTGGAGGTGACTCAGCAGGAAGGATCACTTACGTGTCGAGGAGAGGAGGAGTCCGGCTGAACGCTCTGTGGAGAGAAAAGAAGACGATTCAGAGGACGAAGAAGAAGAAGGTCAAACTTTGAGGACGTGTGATCGATTCAGGGGAGCGGACCTTCAGTAAAGAGTACTGGCAGCTGGCGATGACAAGGCAGAACTGAAAGACCCAGATGTCGGTGAAGAAGCCGTGGACCAGCAGCACCGAACCCAGGAAGGCCACCAGGACGGCCAGGATCACGGCCAGCACGTTCTCCAGAACTTCACGGTTCCTGAAAGACGACAAAGACGAGTCTAAACCGGACCTACTCCTCTATTAATGATGATGATGATGATGATGATGATGATGATGAAGGCCGTCCAGACCGTCCCACCTGTCGAACAGAGCCAGCAGAGTGAGCCGGTCGAAGTGCAGGCCGACCCACAGGAACGGCAGAAGCCACAGGCGGTAGTACTGTTTGGCTTTGCCGGCGGCTGCGGCGGCCGCGGCGTCCTCTTGTCCGAGCGGAGCGTCCTGCAGCTCCGGGCTCAGATCTCCGTCCTGCTGCTCCAGCAGCTCTGGGTCCATGGTCAGCAGACGGTTCAGCCGGATCTGAGGGAGGGAGATCTGCCCCACGGTCAGGCAAAGTCCACGACTAACATCAGTTCAACATACATCGCTTCAATCAGCGGAGGTCGGGTTAGAGGAAACCTGCAAACACTCCTGTTTTTTTCAGGACTCTCCGATATTTCAGACCTTTCTCCCGCCCACCTCCTCTATTGTCATTTCTCCTGGAAATCTCCCGTAGTTTGATGGTCCACGTTCATTTATAAATCAGACAATATTTGTCCAAAGTTTCCAGGTTTTCAGACAACCGAAGTTTGTCCTGTGTTTCTGCTGAGCCTCACAAACTCTGGATTAATACTTTGACTTTACAGTTTGGGATGATTCAGGTCGGTTTAAGCTGTAAACTATATTTAAGAAGTGTTTGTTACAGAATGAACACTTCAGTAAAAGAACAACGAACCTGAAATATAACATTTACGTTGATATTCTCAGAGTGATGCGTTCAGGGCAGCCTCAGATAAAAGAGTGCTGTATTTCACACACAGATGTTCAAGAGTTCGAAGCATATCGTAGCTATTATTTCTTTAAATTACCATTTGTTATTGTTAAAACAAAACAGAAAAAATGTGCAGCTTCATTTAGACGTATTTAGATGAGCAATTTAATTACAAATGCTCATAATTAGCTCATAACCCAAAACAGCTCGGCGCGCGCCACAAAAATCTCCTGGATTTTAAAACCCGAATGTTGGCAGGTTTGGGTTAGGGTTCGATAAAAACTTGAGAAATATCGACCTGAACAGAAATTTATTTTGATTTATTTTGAAGCTGATGGAGCCGAAAAAAGAGAGAGAGAGAGAGAGAGAGAGAGAGAGAAGTGTTTCAACGCCAAAAATAATCTGCAGAGATATGCTAAAAAGATCTGCAGAGGGGAGTAGACTCTGTTTGTTTTCGTCTCTGTCCAGGGACTCCCTCTCTCTGTCTCTCGTCACTATAAACTCTCACATATATAAGCAGGAAAATCTCAGCGGCTGGAAACTCACCAGGTCATGAGGGTAGAAGCGAACTGAGGTAGAACTGGAGAGGTGGGAGTCGGTGTCCCTGCAGACAGAAGAAAGAGGACAGATGAGGGCGAGGGGTCATCTGCCCTGAACTAACAGGTCAGGCCCAGTGTTAGTCTGAGCTGGTCTCAGGTGTCTCCTCCTCGGTCTGACTCTTACCAAACATTATTCGAGGCTCGTCTGGTCGCGGGTTCGAAGTTAACCAGCGACATGTCACACCCGCCGGCCTCGTACAAAGACGGTGTGAGTTTTCCTGCGGGAACAAAAACAGAACGAGAAAGAGAAGTTAGAGCCACTCTTTCCTTGCGGCGAATCGGAGGCCTGGTGTGTCTGTGTGACCTCAGAGCGGCGTCATTAAATCTGTGATGTCAGAAGGTCAAACGAAGACGAAGAAGAAACACCTGGAGGAGCCTCGCTTCCACTCTGACGTTCACAGACTCATCTGAAACATCTTAAAGTGATTCCTAAAATATGACAACAGCATCCCTGACAGGAAGGATACACACAGTCGCCATGGTAACGCCGTTCCTGTAGTCCACACTCAGACCTCTCTCAGATCTGTTCTTGTTTGTGTGATTAGAAATTCAGCTAAAGGAAGAAAACTGAAGTGTGACCCGCAGATACTAAAACATCAAACTGAAGTTTCTGACACTTGAAGAGAGTGGAAGCAAATTTTCTCCGATTGTGTAAGAGAAAGTACCTCACAGCGGAGAAATGAAAAATATTTATTTAAGGATATCTGACGAGGACAAGACGCCGCCGCTCAGAGCAGAGCGATGAATATTTTCATGAAGAAATCATCAGGAGGTCGAGGAGGGACGAACTTTCTGAGTCAGTGAGAGGAGGAGCTTTGGTTCTTACACATCTGTGCTGCTAGGGCTGAACGATACGTCCTCAAATCAAAATCACGATATACTGATCAGTTAAAGGGACATGAGACCATAGCCTACCTACACACATCCAAAACCAACTTTGATTTATTTATTGTTTTGACACTGAATATACCGATATGGGTAAAATCACGTTGGTTATTGTTGTAAATTTTGGTATCGGTAAATTTCCGGTTTATCGCTCAGCCCTTCATGCTGGTCAGTTAGACTAATTATCTTATATTTCTGCTATCGTCCATCATAGCTACTCCCATGATGCTCTACTACCTGGATGTAAACAAGCACAGATCAGGGGTTAATACTGAGTAATCTACGATCATCTGTGTGAAAACCAAGACGGTCTTCTTTAAAATGACACCAAACACAGAATCCAGACATGAGACCCTCCAAAGATGGTTGTACCAAAACCTGGTCCGGCCTGTCGACTAACTCCAGCCGACTCCAGGGGTCCGAGTAGTCATATTTCCCGTCACTCTCAGTGTTTCTCCTACATTCATTCATGCCACTGCTGAAATTTCACATGATCATTAATATCAATGCGCCACGAATGATTTCTACTCGCACTGTGTGAGCACAACAACATAACGTTATTTTCAACTTGTTTTAAACATCCCATCAAATCCTGTCTGACTCTCTTCCATTAATGTGAAAGGTTTCAGCTTCTACATGGTCTATATAGTGAGTATAACGTGAATGTAACAGCTCTGCTTCTTGAGCGGCCAGAGTGGTGTCAACAGCGAAACCCACCCTCCACTCCTGCTGAAAAAAAGGTCTACGGGGAAACACCGACTGACTCTCTCTCTCTTAACTCTTTTGGCTGAAAACGGGTGTTTTTAAACCCAGAGGAGCCTACAGAGAAAACCACACATAGAGGGTCCACCTGGAGAGCTCTGAACCCTCGATGCTGTCTTAGAAGATGACCAAACCGAACTCGTACCCGACCTGATCTCTCCGGACAGTTTTCAGTTCACAGCCTTTTTGTCTCTCTCAGTTATTTCGACTCCAAAGACGTAAACAATCACAGAAAATCCTCTTTAAAAATGTCAGACTGCTCCTTTAAGTGGTCACACCAGGACGAGCTGCAGACGCTGTAGAAGTAATGAATAATATGCACACACACACACACACACTCATCAGACTACTAAGTGTCTCCTAACTTCACGCAGCCCTGGGTCAAATGATGAGCCGCAGCAGTAATCTGGTTACCACGGTTACAGAGGAAGGACACAAACCCGCTCTTACACAATTTGTCTTTATGATCATTAACGTCCATCAGTGAGGCGTGTGTGTGTGAGTGTGCATGTGTGTGCGCACGGGGCATCAGCGGCGCTCTGCAGCGGCGCAGTGACAGCGGCGTCCAAGAGAGGTCAAGTATTGGCTGCAGACAAAACATCACAGACAGGGAGAAATGGAGCGTGAACAGCAGCGAGCGTGGATAATACCGCCGCTCTGACTGACTGACTGACTAAGAGTCACATCGGAGCCGCCGCTGCCGTAGCAACAGTCCGCCCAGAGCGGCGGCAGAGCCCAGACCGTGACCACAGAGCAAACACACATCCACCTCCCCGTCATGAGAAACCGGTTTATCCCGACACCGCGGCTCTCCTCACCGAAGTCGTCCTGCAGGCTGGAGGCGCCGACGGTCGAGGCCTTGTCCTGACAACCCTCCAGGTGCGTGCTTCCGTTCCTGGCCAGCAGGGAGGCGCTTGTGCTCAGCACGGTCACCTGGGACGGGGTTCTGGATGGCTGACTTTTCACCTGGGAAGTAGAAGGCTGGGAGGCCTGGCTGAGGGCCTCCTGAAGACTGTGGGAGGAGAGGAGAGGAGGGGAGAGGAGAGGGGAGGAGGAGATGAGAAGGAGGCTGGAGGGGTTCTGCTGATACATGACATCATTACAGGCGAAAAGGGGGCGGGGCCACACAGGGAGGTCACACAGAAGGGTCTCAGAGATCTGAGGAACATGCTGGCTGCCAAAGTGGAGGTCGTTGAGTCAGCGTTTTTTTACTCATCATTCAGAATTAAAGGGAAATTCCGGCGTAAAATTAATTTAGCAAAGAGACTAAACCCAGCAGCCGCTTGTTCGTAGTGAGACCTCCGGAATACAGCGGGGTTTGGCAGCTCAAGGAAGAACATTTATGATCTTTTCCTTGAAGTAATAATCACCATATTAATCATTTTACAGACGCTGTAGTTCTTCTGCCTTAGCGTCTCGGTCTGATTGTATTTCCATAATGTAATGATCATAAATGTTCTTCCTTGAGCTGCGAAACTCCGCTGCAGTCCATAATGGTCTCGCTACAAACAAGCGTCTGCTGGAAGAGAGTAGGTGAGTTGTGTTTAGTCTCTTTGCTAAAGAAATGAGTCAAAGTTAAAAAGATGTTTGGTGTCTAGTACTATGTCTGTGACCCTATATGTCCTGTTGATGAAGTTAGGTGCTGTTCTGAGCATTAATTTTACGCTGGAATATCCCTTTCAGAGATTTGTTTTTTATTGTTTTTACACGATCTTTATTCTTGTGAGGAAACGACTTTAAAAAAAAAAAGAGTAAATCTAAAAAAAATTTTGATTTAGAAAAAAATTAAACCTCTGAAAATACTTTTCTGCATTTTAACGTTATCCTCTAACATACGAACACTGACATAAAGCTGCAGACAGACAGACAGACCTCCACGATGACAGAGAGAAGGACAGGAGTGAGAGGACGAAGGATCGGGAACATGACGAGTCTCTATAGCGACGTTCAAAACCGATAATCTGAGGAAACATGAGGAGCAGAGAGGAGCGGTGAGGACATGCAGCAAAGAGCTGAAGATCTGGAGTCCAGGATTGGAGCCTCCATGCAGAGATCTGAGCCGGGTCGACCTCTCCTGGTTTTTGTTTTTAAAGACTCTTCAAACAAAAACACCTCGAGTCGAGAGAGTTGAAGATGGGTGTGAGAGTTTGATTAAATTAAAGAGGAGTGATTTCTCTGAACCGTCACTCTGTGAATTAAACTGTTTGTTTGAGCTGAAGAGACCTGCTGTGTCAGCGAGAAGACTAAAACACTCTGTGGAGGGTGGAGGAGGGTGGAGGGACTCGTTTCTGTGAGTTTATTGACCTCTGTCGAGATTCTGGTTAAATGTTCAAGACTCAGCGTTTAGAAATGTGACCTTATTAAGAGTCTTGGCGAGGATCTGTTGGCGGTTTGACAACGAAGCTGGAGGAGTTACAGAGACGGGGACAGATCCACCTCTGACCGGGTCTAGGTTTGACTAACGTGGGTCCCTGTGACCTCCATCTAAGAGGACTCAAGTTCAGACCCCACATCAAGTTAGAACCAGGTCTGATAAAGTCCGATCCCACAGGTTGGAGCCGAGGTGCTCCCCTGATTCTAAAGATAATCTGCTGTTTGTGTGAAAAAACATCAAACTGTTCCTGTTATTAAATTTAGTTTCAGCTCACTGAGGGGAGGAGGGAGTTCTCCACGGCTCTGTGAAGTCCTGGATCAAAGCGGGTCTAAATTTAAACCTGCAGAAACCGTCCCTTTAAGAGAAAAAACTCAGGATATTCCTGTGAAGAGGCTCTTTGATTTTTTTTTAGGATCGATATCGTCTCCATCTCTCGCTCTCTTCTTAGAAAGGTTGCCTAAAAGGGCAAAGCAACGTGATACAGCAGGAAGTCTGTGTTATTGAGCGAATCATGTGAGGACTTCTGAGAGGACTGTGTGTCAGTCAGTGGAGCGGATTAGTCAGACCCTGAGAGGACTTCTCTCTCTGATCCCGGCTCAAAATGTGGAGGAAGATTAGACGGAGTGATAGCAGGAGAAGAAGAAGAAAAAGAGGACGAGAGAGACGTCACATGCAGAGAGGAGACACCGGTCCGGACAGAGACCAAGACCCGCTGACGTCATGGGAGACGGAGGGGCAGCATGCTCGTACCGGGCGGGACGGCGTACCTGAGAGGAGATCCAATGAGGGAGGTGGGCGGGGTGGGGTTGCTGCCGGCGTTGTGTCGCCGCCTCACCGCCTGCCGACGAAACGTGCTACGCTCACGCCGGAATATGACGGTCTCCTCGCTGCCGGGGGCTGTGGTGGTGAGAGGGTGAGGGTTCGGTGTGTTCAGAACTTCATGTCACATAAAAACAAAACTTGAACCCCAAACTTCAGGCTGTGACTTCAAAATCAGACACACAAACAGAGTTATTACACAACTGTGCAGACGCCAAATCACAACACAAGTCTACTATCCTGTTTGCGTACAGGGGCAGGTTCGTCTTTTCTAAAAACAGGAGTCACATTCAGATCCTCCTCATGAGATAAACACGCTCTGTAAAATCTCAAAAACTATCTTAGTCTGTGTAATGACTCAGCAAACTCTGACTAACTCTGGCTAAACTGAGCTAACCACAGTCACCGAGTTTGTGTCAACAAGTCGGGCTGGAGGAGGAAAACCCCCGAGTGTTTTTATGAGGTAAAACTGTCCAGTAACAAGATTTCCATTTTCAAAGACTCATCTGTGACGTGTTTACAGGAGGAGGAGGACGAGCGGGGACACTGAAGAAGATGACCATGAGGCTGACGGTCGAGCAGAAATGAACGATTAGACACTAATTGAATCAGATCTATGAATGTTATACTACGCACAGATAATAAACCTCCTGTTCATTAAAAGTTGGACGGCTCAAAGTTTCTTTCAGCTGACTGAAACTCCCACATCTCTCCATTTCCCTCAAACCTCGGAGTGATTTTGGATTCAGAATTCACTTTTCATCATTACATGAAAAACTAAACAGTCTAATCTTGTTTCATTCGATTAGGTTAAATCCATTCTGGAAAAGGTCCCTCATGCTCTGTCCTGTTCTCGGTTAGTTTACTAGAACTTTCTCCTCTCTGGTCCAAAAGCAGCAGCTCGGCTTCTTCCTTTTTTTGACTCAGGGACGACCTCGCTGAGGAGACACGGCGTGTAGAATCAGAGACATCTTTAAAATCACCTCTAAAAACTCATTTTACATGAATTTACCTTAAAGCTGCTTTTTCACATAAATTTATTGACTTTAATTTATTTTAAAAAATAGTATTTTAAAACTTTTGTTGGAGCAGTTTGTTTAAAGGTCCTTATTTAATCCCCTAATGTTTGTCTTTGACCATATTTACTTCATATTTATTTATTTATCTATTTACTTACTCATTTATTTGTTTTTATCAATTTATTAAAATCATTTTATTCTTATCAATTTATTTTGTTTATTTCAAATAATTAATTACTTATTCATCCATTCATTTTTTTGTTTGTTTTGATAAATTGATTTTTGTTTATTTAATTAATAAATTACTTACTTATTTATTGATTTAATTTTATTTGTTTTATACATTTATTTAAATACATTTTTAATTTATTTTGTTTATTTTTATGAATTATTTACTTATTCATTTATTCGTTTTTTTATTTTGTTTTGAATTTTTTTTTGCGTATTTTTATAAATGAATTAGTTATTCATTTGTTTTTTTATCAATTTATTTAAATACATTTTTTGTTCATTTTTTGTTTATTTTTATAAATTATTTACTTATTCATTTGTTTTTTATTTGTTTATCAGTTTGTTTTAATATTTTTTTATTAATTTATTTCTATTTATTTTAATTAATTAATTACTTATTTATTTTTATGTGTTTATTATATATTTTTTTAAATGCTATAAATATAGTAATTATCTCTATAACTATTATCATTTTTATCATCATTATTAATTTTATTATTTTTATTATCATTATTATTATTATTATTATTATTATTATTATTATAAGTCATAGTCATAGTCAAGTATTTTTTTGATACTATATTTCTTCCAATTCTGTTCAGCTTGATGCTGCTGAAAACTACGCACTGTACCTTTAACTTTGCTGCCATCAATTATTCAGCACTACAGGATCACGAGGATCGAGGAGTGGCGTACTGATGTTTTCAAATCTGAGGAAAAACTCCATCGATCGCGTCTGACGGCGTTAACCAGAGCAGCAGGAAACAAAGAAAAATCACCTCCAGTGACTCTAACGTCGCTCATCCTGACAAGCTTCTACTTCACACAGCTGAGACACGATCCAACCAAACATCATAACAAACATCCAAAACACACTTCAGCCAGAAAACAAGAAACCCAAACAGAGCAGATCTCAGTCAGACTCGAGAGCAGGAGCCTCCCTGCAGGTCTGAAGAATGTGGGGCAGAGGATGTCTATCAGGCTGAGAGAGTATGACACCAATAAGAGAGCAGCTGTTTGTCTAACCTCAGCACAAAGCACACACTGTACCCTGATGCTAATACCCATCCACACAAGGAACGCTCCTCCGCCTGAGTCAGGACTGTCACTCCATGGAAACTCACCATGGTTACGCCGAATCAGAGAGAGAGACGGAGAGACAGAGAGAGAGGGTGTGTTTTTTCAAAGGTACACACACAAACACACACACACACACACACACACACACACACACACACACACACACACACACACACACACACACACACACACACACACACACACACACACACAGGTAATAAGAAGAAGTCAAACTCATCTTCTGGAGGACGTCACCTGCTGTCAGCTCCTCCTAACCTAAACCAAAACCATCAGACTACACCAGACAGATTTCCCATGATTCTCTCTGTCTGTCTGTTCCTGGTCGTCTGAAGAGTCTCTGACAGGAGAACCTGGACCTTCAGACAGCAGACAGAGATCTGAGTGTGTCAGAGCCGTGTGAAGTACGTACCCCGCAGAGAAGCAGCAGCGGCGTCCTGAGGCTCAGAGAAAGCCGCCTGGTTGGGCAGACTGTTTCTGGAACGAGTCACCGACTCCAGCTGGGAGGCCCGACCCAGCAGGGATGCGGCGTCCAGGACCTCCCCTTCTTTGGCTTCCAGGTCCGACTTGGAGGTGGTGAGGGGCCGGGGCCCAGCGGGCGCTCCGAGGCGGCTGGGGTCATTAAGGCAGGCGGCCGTCCCACTATCCAAACTCAACACTCTGGCGTGTGTTTTGGCACTGCCCGTGCTGGGGGTGCGGCGGGAGGTGCGCCGCTTCCCTCCTGTCCGCGCTCCTCCCTCCGATCCAGCGGCGGCGGCGGCTTTGACTGTGGAGGAGGACGACGAGGAGGCGTTGGCTGTCGTGTGCTTGGCTTTGAGGGCCCTGTAGTACCCCTCGGGGGAGTGGCAGGAGCGGGAGGTGTTGCTGGAGGAGCTGTCTGTGCTGAGGTGGTGGGCGGAGTGGAGACTGGAGGCGCAGCTGAGCTCGCTCTGATCGCTGGAGTCCTCCTCTCCACCCCCGGTGAACACGGCGCTGCAGGGCTTCGCCATACCGCGCAGTGAGATGTAGTCCCGATGCCGGCTGGCGTCGAAGCTGCTCGCTCTTTTCTTGCCCGAGCGCCGGCGTCCGCTGCGTCCCGTGGACAGAGAGGACGTCCTCTGAACGATGCTGGCTGGCTTTGGTTGAGCGTCCTCCTTCACCTGCTCCTTCTCCTGCTCCGCGGGAGCTACACCTGAGGAGCCGTCAGCGCTGGTCCTGACGCCGGGCTCTTCCTGACACCTGCCGGGCTCCGCCTGCTCCTGGGCCGCAGGTGACGGCGCGTCAGCCGGCGGTTTAGCAGTCAACTCGTTGGCGTGAGGGTTTTTATTGGCCTCCCTGGAGGGGAGGTTGTTGAGACCCCGAGAGCTGACACTCCCCAGGCTGGAAGTCCTGCCGTCTGCGGCCGGAGCAGAGACGGCGTCTCCTCTGTCCCGCACTCTTTCGTCCCCTGAAAGTGAGAGCAGACTCTCCACGTGGGTGGAGCTTGTCTGCTCGCTGTGAAAGCTGCTGACGGTGCTGTTGGTGTCCCTGTCTGTGCCGCTGCAGTAGCTCTCCGTGGAGCCGCTGCTGCGAGTACTCAGGCTCCTCAGGCTGTCGGCGCTGCGCTCCCCTCCCTGGGACTTTCCTCCCCCACCTGAGCCTTTCCCGCCGCCACCACCCACCTCCACCTGGTAGAGTCCTGAGCTGCCCTCCCCCGCCTCCCTGGAGGCCGAGCGGGCGACCCTGCGCGGTTCTTTGTGCCGATAACACTCGATCCCCGAGGTGGAGGGCACGGCCGGGTCCTGCTGGTACAGCCGCTCCGCCCCCTCCCTCCCACTCAGACCCGCCCTGTGGGGTCTGCTGGTCTCCAGCTCACACACAGGGTCCAGGCCTCCTCTCCTGGGCGGGGGGTACAGAGCAAAGTCAGGTAAACACGGGTCGGGGAAAGCAGAACCCGCGGAGCTAGAGGTCCGAGGGAGTCCCCGAGAGCGGAGCTCCTTCCTGAAGGTCTGAGATTGTAAGGATCCATGAGAGGTCACCTCGGTGTCACAGGAGGAGTGAGACAGGCTGAAGTTATACGCAGAAGAAGAACAGAGGTCGGCGGGTTCTCTGGACAACTCTGAAGGACACAAGGAGGTGGAGGGCTGGAGAGAAGCGAAGGAGTCGTTGGGGACAAGGCAGTACATCTTAGTGTCCGAGAGGAGATCTGTGAGAGAGAGAGAGAGAGAGAGAGGGAGAGAGAGAGAGAGAGAGAGAGAGAGAGAGAGAGAGAGAGAGAGAGAGAGAGAGAGAGAGAGAGAGAGAGAGAGAGAGAGAGAGAGAGAGAGAGAGAGAGAGAGAGAGAGAGAGAGAGAGAGAGGAGAGGAGGAGAGAGAGAGAGAGAGAGAGAGAGAGAGAGAGAGAGAGAGAGAGAGAGAGAGAGAGAGAGAGAGAGAGAGAGAGAGAGAGAGAGAGAGAGAGAGAGAGAGAGAGAGAGAGAGAGAGAGAGAGAGAGAGAGAGAGAGAGAGAGAGAGAGAGAGAGAGAGAGAGAGAGAGAGAGAGAGAGAGAGAGAGAGAGAGAGAGAGAGAGAGAGAGAGAGAGAGAGAGAGAGAGAGAGAGAGAGAGAGAGAGAGAGAGAGACAGAGAGAGAGAGAGAGAGAGAGAGAGAGAGAGAGAGAGAGAGAGAGAGAGAGAGAGAGAGAGAGAGAGGGAGAGAGACAGAGAGAGAGAGAGAGAGAGAGAGAGAGGGAGAGAGACAGAGAGAGAGAGAGAGAGAGAGAGAGAGAGAGAGAGAGAGAGAGAGAGGGAGAGAGAGAGAGAGAGAGAGAGAGAGAGAGAGAGAGAGAGAGAGAGAGAGAGAGAGAGAGAGAGAGAGGGAGAGAGAGAGAGAGGGAGAGAGAGAGAGGAGAGAGAGAGAGAGAGAGAGAGAGAGAGAGAGAGAGAGAGAGAGAGAGAGAGAGAGAGAGGGAGAGAGAGAGAGAGTGAGAGAGAGAGAGAGAGAGAGAGAGAGAGAGAGAGAGAGAGAGAGAGGGGAGAGAGAGAGAGAGAGAGAGGGAGAGAGAGAGAGAGAGAGAACCACAGAGTTAAACCTGTGACACCATCAGAACCATCAGAACCATCAGAACCAGGGTCCTGATTTTAGGTCGTGTCTCTGATCCTTTATAGACGGTTTTCTCGTGTACAAACGTGCAATCAGGGGGCAAAAGCTTCAGAGTGAACTAAATATCAATGAAGATATTGTTAGTTCTCCCTGAACAATTACAATAAAATGTCGTTTCACTGAAAAATCACTTCGTCTTTAACTGCATCAAATCAGAAAAACACGATCCTAACAACATCCATGAATTTCACTCAGTTTTCCAGGTCGTGTCGTTGTTTTAGATGTTTCTAATATCAGGATCGGGGTCGAAATGTTTGCCGATAGTTTACAGCACAACAGCTCCTCGTCACTTTCTCTCTCTGATAGTAAACAAAGAAGAAACCTCCCCCTTTCTGCCCCTGCCTGCGATGACGTTGCACAGAAACCCGTCTCTTCACGTTTTCAGATGAATCTGTGTTTTTACCGTGATCGTGGCTGCAGCTCTCCACAAGAGTCAGACTGATGTCGTCTGACGTCTTCTCCACGTCTCCTGCAAAGACAGGAAGTAACGGACAGTTAACGTCGTGTTGAATCAATTATTCATGCGTTCACAGAGAAACAGCCTTTTTCCCAGAATCCCTCCCTCTGTCTGTCACCGAGCGAGCCTCACGGATTCCTCCTGATGTCTGATAACCTTCAGACAAAGGTGCGAGTGTTCACTTCTCCGACAGCAGCAGGAGGAGGAGGAGGGACTCTGATCCAAACACTAAACCCCGCTGAGCTCTCGTCCCACTTCACAATGTTTCCTGTCATCACAGACCGCCGCCTCATTAGAATGGCGTGGAACAGACTCACTGAATAATTCAGAGGACGCAGCAGCAGACGGACCCAGAGCGCAGCGCCGACTTTGTTTACGGTCTGATCAGGAGTTCCTACAGAGGCGGGCTGACTCCTCGTGCTGCTGAGTCTGACAGGGTATCAGTTTTTGCCTCGTCGTGGTGTGACTGCTGAGGTCACCGCAGCGCTGAGTCAGCGCGCATCTCCTGGCAGCCGGGGTGATTATGGTCAGAGATGCGGTGATCCCGCCTCGCGCTCGTGTGTGTGTGTGTCACGGGAAATCAGCGCATCTGACATCTGAAACCTGCGCCACAACGCAGCATGCTTTTCTGGAGAAATGACAAAGCATTCTGGGATTGAGCCGGATGGTGTGTTACCTCAGAGAGCAGCTGCGGCGTAACCCTCAGGGGACAGACGCAGCACTCAGAGCGCCGCCATGAAAAACCTCAGACTGGTACTGTGACGGTCTCACATGTTCACAGACAGACCTCCATTAACCACAGGACACCGACGGGAACAGAGGGTCCGCCTCATCAATTAAAGGACCAGTCCGTGTTTTTCTGTTTACATCTGCTGCTGCTGCTGCTGCTGGTCTCCATCTTTAAATCAGTCTCCTGGTTAAACTCAATAAAACACTGTAGATAGTCTGTATTAGGGCTGGGAAATATGTCCTTAAATCAATATCAGGATATATTGATCAGTTCACCTCGATAACTACTCCACAAGCTGCTCACCCACTCTCACATTAACTTTGTCTACTTCAGCCGCTACAACTTTTGAACCGTCCTCCATCTCCTCACCTGTCTTTCATGAGACCAGAGCCTACCTACACACATCCAAAACCAACTTTATTTATTTATTGTTTTGACACCAAATATACAATATGGGCAAACGTTGGTTATTGTTTTAAATTTCGGTATCAGTAAATTTTCAGCTCTAGTCTGTATATAAAGATAGACAACATGACGACTCCTCAAAAGTGAGACCTAAAACGCAGAAGCTCCCCCTGGTGGGTGGCTTCAGTACAGGTCATATAGCCCAATTTCAAACATGCCTTTTGTTTTCATAGCTCACTAATATCATGTCATTCATGTCCGTGTGTGTGTGTGTGTGTGTGTGTGTGTGTGTGTGTGTGTGTACAGGGCTGACACTAACTTTTTTCACATGTGCTCCTAAGTTGAAAAAGTAAGGAGCACACTAAGAACTTAAGGGGCAAAGTGAAAATTGATCAAATAATGTTTGTCTTATTGGTCGACATAATCTGAAATCAATTTTAGGTCTTTTGGTCACATGACCTGGAAGCTATTGAAGGAAAACAGCCTTTTCTGAGAACATCAACCGGTAATTTATTGACGGTCCCTTATTCAACACCGACGTTGACAGTGAGGGTGTCGAGTATATTTAACCGCGCTGCTGTTGTTATTCCCGGTTACGGAGAGTGAGAAGACACCGGTAGATCCTCAGAGAATGTCCGTCAGATATCCAACCTGAAACTAACTTCACCGCTGTATTTACAGGAAAATATATCCAACCTGAAACTAACTTCACCGCCGTATTTACAGGAAAATATATCCAACCTGAAACTAACTTCACCGCTGTATTTACAGGAAAATATATCCAACCTAAAACTAACTTCACCGCCGTATTTACAGGAAAATATATCCAACCTAAAACTAACTTCACCGCCGTATTTACAGGAAAATATATCCAACCTAAAACTAACTTCACCGACGTATTTACAGGAAAATATATCCAACCTAAAACTAACTTCACCGAGGTATTTACAGGAAAATATATCCAACCTAAAACCAACTTCACCGCCGTATTTACAGGAAAATATATCCGACTTGAAACTAACTTCCCCGCCGTATTTACAGGGAAATATAGCCAACCTGAAACTAACTTCACCGCCGTATTTACAGGAAAATATATCCAACCTAAAACTAACTTCACCGCCGTATTTACAGGAAAATATATCCAACCTGAAACTAACTTCACCGCCGTATTTACAGGAAAATATATCCAACCTGAAACTAACTTCACCGCGGCTGTTTTTTTTATGTGCACATGTGCCCCAAAATACATTTTACAATTCCCACACGTCTATTTTTAGTCACAAATGCGAGTGAAACGGGCACTGTCGAGTCCTTGAGTGTGTTGTTGTGTTTGGGGCTTCACTTTGACACATACATGAGGAGGTGGCCATATGTCCTTATAAGGGCAGAATCAGGACTACTTCCTGATTCTGGACTGAAACGCTCCCTTGCTCACCCCTCCTGCTAAAGAAAGGACGGTGGCCTTAGAGGACAAAAAGCTTTTTACCGTCTAAAACTTAAATTTAAAATCAACACTCTCTTCTTCTCACTCCGTACAAAAACACAAACGCTGCTGTTTTTGTCCCTCCTGAGCTGCCGTATTCACACGTTTCCTACAAGCGAAGGACACCTGCTCCTCATGTGGAGGAGACGTAATTAAAGCGTAATTATAAAAATGAGATTCTGCTGAACGTCACGCACAGACTGAGTGTTCATGAAGGTGAGGAAAAGGAAGTTTCGTCTTTGGTAACACAACGTTGGTCTGTCAAAGACGCTTCCTCTCTCTCTCTGAAAATGACCATCTGAGAACTCTGAGGAGCGAGGAGGATTACATATCAGTCATGACATCATTTCCCCCCAGCTGTCGGCTGAAGCGATCCTCCTCAGTATGTACAAATCTATTTGCGTCTGAACTCGAGTTGGAATTTCCCCCGGAGAGAAGAGACTGAGAGAGAGAAACACACAGACGACAGGTAAGCCGGAGTTACCTTTGGCGGCTGCTCCTCTCCCGTGAGTCGATGCGATCTGAAAGAAGAAAAAGAGAAACGTGAGAAAATCGTTTCAGGAGAAGAAAAGACAAACTGACAGAGAGAGTTATCATCCTGAAGAAGAAGAAGAAGGAGATGAGGTTCGTGTGCTGAAGCGGGACACGCCGGCTGATTAGCATCTCAAGGACGTACAAAGATGAGTGAGTGAGTGAGCGAGCGGCGCAGCAGCAGCGGCCCGTTGGGGATCCAGGGGTTAAATATATCTCGCCGAGTAAAACGGCTAAATAACTTTGAATATTAAGGGAGAGATCAGCTGACGGGAGGCTATGTTAGGATCGTCATGGGAACAGCTGCTCCACCAGGAAGTCCACTTTAGACTGGACAGACTGATGTGTGTTTACATGAGGAGTAAATGTTGATCCAGAGAAGTGGAGGAGGAGGAGCTGCTGTCCTCAGACTCTCCTTACCTGCTGGTTTGACTCCATCCCGATGTAGGAGTTCCTGGAGCTGCAGTCCACCGGCGGGGTCTCCTGCCTGATGAAGTCGGCCATCTCGATACCCCCTCCAGGGTCCCTGAACACACACATATGAACACACACATGAAGTTTAGAAGCTCAGAGTAAAAAGTTCCTGCAGAGAGAGTCTCCATGAGGAGTCACTGTTCCTCATGATTCAGGAGGGACTTCTGAAAACTCCAACAGATGAAAGCCTCCGCGCAGACTTCCTCCACGACTATATTTAGCCCCCGACTCGCTTGTTCAACCAGTCGGTATGTCGAAACAAGCAGTTGCCAGGGGATCGTCTATAAATCACTTCCATATGCCAAAAAATGTTTCATAAGGGGTCAGACCTCAACATAAACACTGGAGGAACAAACTCAAACATGCAGAGAGGAGGAACCGGGGCTGGAAAAAAGGAGCTGAGAGGGGGAAAAAAAAAAACACCTTAATGAACTCATCTGCTCCTCTGCCGCAGACTCAAACAACCTGGAATGTGAGTCCAGATGTGGGCAAAGCTGCTGCTGCGACTCCTGTGGTTCAGCGCTCTGGCTCTGTCTCTCTCCTCTCTCTCAGCGCCGCCATGCTAAGCGCTCCCTCTGGCATGTGAGCATGAGTCACTCCTGCGAGTCATGGGCGGTAAAAACGCCGGGACCTCGCTGGAGGAGAGTGAACCTCTCTCTGGAGGTCTGACATTTGGGGGCCTGGTGGCACAGTAGATTTAGTTTTTTTAATCTAAATGTCACATGACCAGAGGAAACGACCTTTTAAACGGGTGATTTCTCATTAGAAACCCGTAGTTGGGTCTGAACAGGGTGTGATGGCTCCGAGGTTCACCTGCAGGGGACTCCGCATTTTCATAACAAACTTCTGCTTCTGAACACTCAAACTAATCAGCTGATCTCCGCCCTGTTCACAGTCGATATCAAATGTTTAATTCCTGTCTTATCAAATCTTTATTGCATCCATTTAATCCTGGCAGGCTGGTCGCACTGAGCCGCTGACGATGCAGAGGAGAGAGTTTGTCTTCTTAGGCAGCAGCAGCAGACGTCACTCTCTGGATAAACTCCGGTTTGTTTTTACAGCCAAATATGAAAGAAAACATCTGCAGCGTGGGAGCGTGACACTGTCTCTGAGAGAGAGAGAGAGAGAGATCAGGAACGTGGTTCAGTCACAGTCTGGGAGGAGAGAGGAGTGAAGTGGCTGATCTTCACAATCGCCTCCTGTAGTGACTCTGCTGATCTGAATTTCAGTCACTGTCTGGGTGTTTTTGACGCGCTTCTAGTACAATCTAATGTCCAGACAAAGGTTGTTGTTGAGTTATATTTTTGCCATTTATTGATTAAATGAAAAACAGATACGTCCAACTTACAGCGATGGTGATTTACATGATGATTCACCTGTAGTTCCTCTTGTAGGGACTGTGCGAGTAACAAAACAAAACCCCAAAAATAATATCGATAAAATGGCTCATAAACGTCCTTTCTTCAGTTTGATCCCATCATAAACACTTCACTTCACTAAATTAGGGAGCAGAGCGGGGACAGACGAGTGTCTGCCTGAAAAGCCAAGGGACAGATTTAACAAACAGCTGCTGGATGAAGAGAGTGACTTTCTTCAGATCGTGATCAAATACGAGTCGGTGTCGAGCAGGTTTTTGACTCTGACTGTGCAGCAGCAGCAGCAGTTTGTTTTTACGCTGATGTTAAAGTTTTTCTATCATCCTTAAATTAAAGGAATCTGTTAAAGAAGCATCTTTTTTTGTGGTGTATCTACAAAAAAGCTTGTAATATCAGTCAATAGTTATTAGTTCACTACCCCTCAGCCTCTAAACAGACTCGTCCCTCAGTTCAGGTCTCTCTCTGGTGGAATAAAAGTGGAACACAGCGACAGTAACGGTCCCCCTCTCTCTCTCTCTCTCTCTCTCTCTCTCTCTCTCTCTCTCTCTCTCTCTTCCCTCTCTCTCTCTCTCTCTCTCTCTCTCTCTCTCTCTCTCTCTCTCTCTCTCTCTCTCTCTCTCTCTCTCTCTCTCTCTCTCTCTCTCTCTCTCTCTCTCTCTCTCTCTCTCTCTCTCTCTCTCTCTCTCTCTCTCTCTCTCTCTCTCTCTCTCTCTCTCTCTCTCTCTCTCTCTCTCTCTCTCTCTCTCTCTCTCTCTCTCTCTCTCTCTCTCTCTCTCTCTCTCTCTCTCTCTCTCTCTCTCTCTCTCTCTCTCTCTCTCTCTCTCTCTCTCTCTCTCTCTCTCTCTCTCCTGCTGTGACGGCGGCTCTGACTCCTCGTCTTATCAGGAGGCTCTAAATGGATCCTTCCAGCTGCAGCCCGCCTTATCAGCGCTGCACGACGAGACCTTTGCCCACGGCTCCAGGACAGATCCTCGTTACAGCGGCTTTAACTGACACCGCTCACTCTGAGTGACTGCACACCACCACTGATCAGAGAGCAGGACACTCATCATCATCATCATCATCATCATCATCATCATCATCAGACTGACCACTGGGCCGTGTCGGACATGCTCTTACCCGGGGCCGTTGCTGTCCTCCCGCCGCGTGGCACCGCCGTCGTTGGCCCCCTCGGTGCCACCTCTGCTGCCCTGACTCTCCTTCTTCGCCTTCTCCACCACCTCGCCCTCATCCAGGGCGTGGTGGAGGCGGAAATTCACCGTCTTCAGCAGCATGAACATGGCAGCGATCACGCCACAGTAGATTCCAACGATCACCATGGTCGGCTGCAGGGCCTGCAGGGGGTCGGAGACAGAAACAGACATCGGTTTGAGAGAGGAGCGATGACCCTGGAGCTCAAATTTATCTTGATCCCAGTTTAAAAAAGGGAGTATTTTTAAAATCATCCTCCATCCAACATCCAAAGACAAAAACTCTGATTCTACCTCCTCATCATCCTCCTCAGGACCACAGCTTTAACGCCGGCCCGCTGTTTTGTTTGTGTAGTTGTATTGTGTTGGATAAACCCCTTCAGGACGCCAAAGTTGCACAACAACATAAACAAACTCAGCGTGGGCGGCTCCTGTGGACGCCTCACTCTAGTATTTAGTCAGTTAAAATCACAGTTCTTGTCAGGTTCTTATAAATTACTCAGTTTTTCACATGAAATCATTATTCTATGTCTCTTTACAGCCTCTCTCTCTCTCTCTGTGTTCTCCATCTCTGCGCCTCTGTTGTCCTTGACACGCCGCCTTCATCTGTTTGCAGTTATTACAAACAGCAGCAGCCCCACTCGAACCTGTGGCTCACTATAAAACCGTCGAGCTGACAAGAGTATTTCCACTCCTGGAATAGAACGGAAACCACAAACCTATTTCAAACATCGACCCCTCAATTTAGACGCTAGTATGCTGAGCAAACATCAGCGTTTAAATAGAGATGTGTCTGAAAATGTTCATCCAGACTCCACAGTTTGATTGTTTGAAAATAAGGAGGCAGCCTTTCAGGTCAGTAAAGGTACACACAGCGAATTAGCAGGCAAACAAAACGCTCCTGAGACAAATGAAGGGAGCAAACAGCAGCCAGTCCGCTGAGTCTTGGACGGTGAAGTTGCCAGATTAGCGTCACACGTCCCTGTCAGCTGTGCTCGCCTGCAGTCACAGCTGGTAGCTTTTGAAAATGGCTGAAACCACAAATCACAACAGACAGGAGGACAACAAGGAGATGAAGAGGAGGAGGAGGAGGAGGAGGAGGAGGAGGGGGCATTAATTCACTGATTACAGCCTGGACACGGTGTTTTCACTGTTAATCTCCAAACGCTCCTTAACAGCAGCGCTGAGATAAACTGAACAAAAGAGCAGTCTGCTCCAGACTCCAGGTGATGATGATGATGGGGTTTCCAGTTCAATTAAACCGATCGGATCAACTGACTCAGCTCAACAGTGAACGACTCTTTGACTTTCAGAGCTAGATGCTCTATTTTTTATCTTACATATCTTGTTCGAGAAATGCTTTGTCACACCAGACATGCCTCTTCCTTTTCCAAACATGCCACTAAATCAACTATTTTATTTATTTCTTAAAATGAAGCAGCAGAACTGAAATCAACAAGTGTACAAGCTGTACCCCTAATAACTTTCAAAAATGGAGCTGCACAGAAAAAAGAGGACTTGACCACAAACCAGTCTGACAGTAACTACATGTCAACATCGCAGCAAGGGGGGAGAAAAATTGATTTTCTGTGTAATTAGTTTCTAAAGTTTGTCCACAGCTCCATAGGGATTGCTGGAGGAGGCGGGGCTTATGACCTATACTGCAGCCCGTCACCAGAGGGTGCTGTTCTCGGGGTGGCTTCACCCAGCGAGGAGGCTCTATGGGAAATTTTGAGTCACCTATGTGGGGCATCTGAACTGATAACTCGGGTTTCGGACACCCCTTAAAATGGCCGGCTAACAATCTTTTCATACATGCGATCGATTAGCGTCTTTTAATACGCACTCAAGATGAGTAGCAAAAGCGAAATCAGCCTACGATGCTCCATGACAGTCGAAGACAGCACAGAGGGGTTTGTATTCCCACATAAACTAATGACCAATAACAGAACGATATTCGCGATCACGTGACTTCCGGTTCCGTTTTCTGGAGCAGTTGAGTTTGCCCTTTGTGAACGCAAACCGGACCAGTTAAACAATCAAGACAAATGTATTGATTCGAATCAGGAAACAGATCTTTAGGTGTGAACACGACCGAACAGTGGGAAAAGTCAAATAGGCAGTTTCTTTAGTGTGCTGTCCATAATCTCGCCTGACTTCTACCGCATTCACAGACATTTTAAGTTATCTTACAGACATTTTGGACCTTGTCACTGATTGTCTTGTTTGCTTTAAAGGTCACGAAAACGCACAGTTTTAGTCTGTTTCATATAAGTTAACAACTACCAAAGAGCAGACTCATATTTTAAACCTGAAAAACACAAAATAACTCACTACATAAAGCTGGAATTAACATTAATAAAACATGAGAGGGTTGTTTTACGATATAACGATTCATAACAAGAGTCGGTTCAGAGGAGACGGTTAAAAGAGCCGACTCGTTCCCAACTGACCCATCGCTGCCAGCTAGTTTGTTGAGTGTACTCTTAAGAGAGAGGGCAGCCATTTACGGCTTTTTCTGTGTTTTTTCTCTCATAAATAAGGTCACACTTGTTTTGAAAACAATAAAAATACGTCAGTGTGAAAATATTCGCCTTAAGTTTACATCTTCGTGGTCGTTTCTTTGGTTAAAACACACAGGCTACATTGTCTCGGCTCCAGATAATAGACAGAGACCGACCGTTAGTCTCCGACGGCAGCTCTCAGCCCTCCACGGACACTCGTGACAAACAACAGAGGGGTTAAAACCTCCTCCACCTCCACGGCAGCAGCGGCTCTTACCATGTAGAGGGTGAAGGGGAAACAGAGCAGGAACAGCCAGATGTAGAGGTGTAAAGCGTTGACGAATGTGTTCTGATCGGGGTCGTAGTACCATCCGCCTGTGATTGAAGCCCAGACCCCCTGCCTCAGGATCTGAAGAGTCTGCGACCCCATGTTGGTTCATCCACCTCCGAGCCGAACCGAACCGAGAGACGGAACAACCGGGCTGACACGCTGGCTAGTGTTGGCTGAACATGACAGTGTGTGCTGTGGATCCAGACAGCGGCCTGAGGATCCCCTCTGCAGCCATCTTCTCTGCTGCTGCTAGCCTGCCAGCTGGGGCACTGTTTCCAGTCCTCCTCCGAAGAAACTACTATCCCACCACGCCCTGCGAGGGACTTCTTCTTCGTGGAATCACATTAGGGTAGCTCTGGAAGCGGCTGTTACTAACGGTCTCTGCTGTTCTGGGAATTATTTTGTTTTATTTTCACGACTAATGACGCATCTTTGTGGACAAAACACGTTTTATTTAAAAGAGAAAAAATCTTTATTTTATTGGGATGAATAGGAAGATCTGTGAGGGAGTATTTGAGTCATAACGGTTATTTTGGAGGCGAATAAAAAAATCAAAATAAAGGATCGTTTGTTCCCACAAGAAAACTATTGTGCTCAGAAGATAAGTTTTTTTTTCCTGAACGATAATCGATATAACCGTTTACACGTTATGAAAAAAAAAAACACATCTATTTTGGGCTTCAGGGTGCCCGTAAAAAACATAAAAATGATAATAATAATTTTTTATTATTATTGCTATGTATTCTTATTATTAAAAATAATAATTATAATTATTTGTTTATTTTATTATAAATATAATTTTTATACTATAAATATTATTAATAATATTATAATTAAAATATAAATAAAAGATATTTTATACTTCATATTATTAAAAATAATAATTTTCATTATTATAAATATATTAATTTTCATTATTAATATAATTATTATTATTAACTATTTTTTAAAATTGTGATTATGATTATTTATTATTATTATTATTTCTTTGGGCACTCTGAAGCCCAAAATAGATGTTTTTTTTTTTTTCATAACGCATAAACGATTATATCGATTATCGTTCAGGAAAAAAAACTAATTATCTTGTGAGCACAATAGTTTTCTTGTGGGAACAAATTATTCTTTCTTTTGATTTTTTTCAAGTTTAAAGTCTGAATCTTCACAGAGATGTTTGGCAAACGTTAGAAAAAATCAGTCGTTGTAAATATTTACCTTTAGCATGGCAATAGTTCTCCTCTTTTGTTGAAATCATATTTTCTGAGTACTGCGGTGAAGCAAATCTGATCAAAGGGCGACACCTGCTGTTCAGAATCAGAATTTAACTTTGAGCTGAGTGTGTCAAAGTATTCTGTTTTAATGCAGTTTTATTTGTCTGTAAAAGCACTTTGTAAACCCTGTTTTTAAAAGTGCTTTATAAGTGAAGTTATGATGTACTTTAAAATAGATCTTAAAATGAAAAAGAGCCGTTTACCAGACTCTAAACATTTAAGATCACAACTCACTGAAACATTAACACCAAATGTCAAGGACTTCCACAGGGGGAGGAAACACATCTCCCTCTGACAGGTGAGGAAAAACAGGAAGAGAAAAGAAAAAGAGTGTAACCTTTAGGTTGAATTAAAGTACTTCAGTGAAGTTACACTCCACCGCTGCAGATTATCATGTTTGATCAATGAGGCATAAATGAGGATTAGAGTCCAGACTACACAGAGCAGCAGGAGAAACTGTTTTGAGGTTTTGATGTGAGTCAGTTCAGCTACAAATATATGAAAACACTTGATGTTATTAAGCTGAGATCATGAGGAAAATAAACCAGGATGACTCAGGATGAAGAATCAACCACAGCAGGACAGAGAGGAGTTTTTTTTAATACAAAACGAAACAAAACAAAACCTAAAAATGTTGTTTTTTTGTAAATAATAACAGATTCTGGAGTCAGGAGGCCTTTTGTGATTCAGATGAGATAATGCATCGTGACACACCTCCCCTGTGAATCACAAAAAGAGTGAACTCGTCCTTTAAAGTCACAATAACAGACAGAGAGCTGATGTCAACATTAAACTGACGCTAATGCTGAGTCAGCTTATTATCAAAAACCTCCATCATGAGCAAAAGCAGCAACACGCTGTTGACGTCCAGCAGTCCCCCGCTCTGAGTGAGAGTATCACAGCGGTCTGAAACGATTGTGATGTCAAACCTGTCTGATGAGAAAGTCCAGGGTTAAAGGGGGACGAGTCCTGGGTCTGCTCTTTGTTACGGTCCTGTGAGCAGAAAGGCAGACCACCTCACAGTTTTCAAACAGGACCAGAAGTACTTCAGGGACTTCACAGTGTGAGGAGTTTCACTGCAGCCTCGCTCTCTTCTCCGGCGGCGGTTTGCTCGGTGGAGCCGGGGCGGAGGACTTCGCAGCCGGTTCTCTTTCCTCTTGTTTTACAGCTTCTGTCGGAGGTTCGGGCTCTTTCTTCACCTCGACTGAAACACAAACGATAACTGCATGTTAGATTGTGGGTTCTGTGGACTGAATCTCTGAAACTTTAAAAACCCCGGACAGATTTAAACATTACTTTACACAGATAATTCAGCACCGTACAGAGAGAGTCTATGACATTTATCTCCAATCAAAAGCCTAAATATTACGACCTCAGGGACTTCATGGACTAGTGTGCAGCATGTAGTTTTGAGAGTCTATTAGCCCTGGTGCTTGAGATGCGATCAACTGTAGGTAAGTCTCACAGGAACATTTTTAGATATATGACTCCACAGAGACAGTTAAAAATAGGATTCATCGCCCTCAAGTTCAGGACAGGTGAAGAGATTCAGACTCAGAATAGGTACGTCTCTTTATACAGCAACTTTAACACCATCATGACTATACAGCTGTCCTCACATAACTCTTCAACTCTTCAAACTCTGAAAATCAAGTGAACTTCCTGATTTTCAATCTTTCCACTGATTCCCACAGATCGACAGACACATCTGTTACATGATTGAAAGAACATAATGTCATTATTTTTAAATCCTTACCTGGAATAGGCTTCTCACCAGGCTTGGGCTGAAATTAAAGAGTTACAAAAATCATTAATATACAAATCATGTCTTATCACAAAGGAATAGAAATAAAACGACTGATACGACTAAACACTGAACAACCTCACTGTTTAGTGTCTCATGTACCTGATAAAACGTTGGAGGGAATTTGGACCTGAGGTCGAGAAGAAGCGTGTCGACTCGGTGCCTCTGAAACAGCGAACTTGGTTCTTCTTTCTTTTTAGTCTTCGGTTTGGCTTTCTCTGCGGGAAAGAAGATGAGCGAGCCGTCTAATAAAGTTCTGCTAAAGTCATTTTAACTTTGTTTTTTTCTATTTTATAGGCATAATTTTAGGATTGTAAGAGAGTCATATTTAACATTTGTTATCATTCAGAAAAGATGATAGTGACATCTGCCATGTGACTAACAAACTCACATGCAGCTGATTGTTTCAAAATGCCAAAATTAACCATCTTTAATGATTAAGAAGTCCATTTCTAATTGAGAGTATCATTTATGATATCTGTGTTTCTGCCTTTGAGGAACGATAAAGCTGAAGAACGACATCAGCCGATTTCACACTACAACTCAGGAACGGAGTCACATCATCACTGCACCTTTCTGTTCACACACTGCATCCAAAAATAGCTTCATAATTCAGGCTTCTTTTTTTTCATAATGTCAAAACTGAGGAAATCAGAGCAAAGATGCAAGAAACACTCGTTTATGACTTACAGATGACGACAAAGCTGAAATAACGTGTTTCACGATCTCAATCGATCAGAAATGTTCCTAGTTAGCTCCAACCTAAAGGTTCCTACACTTACATGACTGTGGGGAGACAGTAATGCCTGGTTTTAATTGTGAATCTATTGCTTGTTTTCTTTCAAGGTTCCTTGTCAGGACTAAAATATCAGAATCAAAGATCTAAACTAGTTCCTGAAACCTCACCCCTCTCCTCCTGGTCCTTGAAGTGCCACCAGTATCCTTTGGACGGGTGATAGCGGCAGTAAGACATGGCCTCGTCAAAAGCAGACTGGATTCCATGGACAGCAGAGAGCTGAAACACACGTAAAATTCCTCATTAGTTTACACATTTAAACTCCCATTAACAGGTTTTTTAATCCACACAGTCCAAAGACACATCTCACCGCTCTGGAGCTGATGACCGTTCCTAAGTCAGGGGCCTGATACACCACTCCTGCTATGATATAGTAATCAGCCAAAGGGATTTCTGCAGGGAAAGACGACATTTAACACTCACATACAGCCTCAGGTGTATAAGTGGGTTTTTAGACGGATTTTAAAAATGGACAGTGAGGGAGTGTGTCTAATGTGGAGAGGGAGGTCATGCCACAATGTAGGAGCAGCAACAGAAAAAGCTCTGTCTCCTCTGAGACCTCGGTACCTGCAGGAGCAGCTGGTCAGCTGACCTGCTGACCTGAGGCGCGTAGGGGTGAAGCAGCTCAGAGAGGTATGATGGGGCCAGACAAGTTAAGGTTTGAAATGATACTCCTGCTTGTAGACCAGTCTGTATCAAACAGAAGAACACCATCCCTGAGAGGCGATACTCACCTTGTGTTGGCGACTGTCTCTGCTGTTTACGGATTATATAAAGAATCGGCTCCTGGGCATGAAGAAGAATATACTCCACTCCAACCATCTGACTGCAAATCAGACAGAAACAGTTTACTTTTGGACATGCAAATGCTATTTTTCTGGCGAACCAACCAGCCTGCATGAATAGTATTCTGATGGTATATTTCCAAATCTATTTCCATTTTCGTGCGGCTCTCTTCTAACTAACCCCAGACTGCGATCTCTCAGAGAAACTTACTTCAGATGCTCCAGACTGAGCCGCTGCATCTTCACCACCTCGTTGTTACAGGTTCGATCGTAGAAAGGGTTGCTCCTCTCAGAGAAATAATCCAGAACATTTCCAGGGTTGAGGATCGGGACCCAGCCGCTGTCCACCCAGGAGATCCCCAGAAGGTTGTCTGGAGGTTGAAGGAGAAAGTTATCGTATTAGATTAGGGCTACATTTAATAAAGGAGACATTTGGGTTTTCCTATTATGAAAATAATCACCACGGATTACAGGATTCAGCTGAGATTAAAGTTTAACAGGAAATACCTTCAATGAGGATTCTGGAGAGCAGTGGTTCTTAACTGGTCTCACCCACATTTTCTCATGACCTACTTTTATAGAATTCAAACCAAGCAAATTTGTTCTTTATGTAACAATAAACAAAATGACTCTGATCTTGAACATGAATCCACTTGTTTTATTGAGTAGGGTGAGATTCAGAGTACATGAAAGGGAAAACATGAGGATGGCAACTACTGAAGCTCCGTGTACAGAAAATATCGAACATCCATAAATATCGCGTTAAACCACTGCTGTGGACTATCATGAAATGTAGACGAGCAGATTTACTGAGAAAAACACTAACATCTCTGTTTATTTTATGTTCTCGACTCCCGGTTATTTCCTTTGTTGTTTAAACTACTTTAGTTTTTATATTGGATTTAATTATTGTATTGCTAATTGTTGCTAACGTTAGCTTTTACCGACAATGACTCGATACTTCAATGGAACAGACACTCGAACTTCACAAAATGGCACCTAAACTGTCCCCCCGTCAAAATAAACGTAAACTGTGGTGTAAAATCGAGGCATAAGTTTTCTAAAATATAAAGAAACATCGATTCACTTACCTCTGAAATCCACAGCCGCCATGTTGTAAATAAACTGTCCCTCACTTAGTGCGTCACGGAGTGCGCGTCCTTACGTCGAAGTTTGATGACGTTATTTTAGCGCTTGTTTACGTTGTTTTAAACAGACAGTTCGTGTTTTAACGCAAAACTTATTTTTTTTAATCTTTTTTGTAGTAAATCCAAACCTTTTTCCAGATATTTCCACCTGGACTAATGAATAAGAAATCGATTCGAACTGTGACTTTCTACGAAGCCTTGAGGTCATCTCTATGATCTGTACTGAATGTAGGATCCCCGTGTTATAATTTATATTATAACGTATTTTTTTATACCGTACTATTAATTTTTGTTTTTCTTGTCTTTGATTTCTTTTGCAAAGTCTTGATCCCTCTGAGATGAATGTAGCTACCCTGTGTACAAATATATGTATTCATCGTTGTTGAAGAACTGAAATAAAGGTTTTGGAATAAAAGAGGTTTAAACAGCCTTTATGTTTTGTTTTATAACTGGGATTATTGAATAAATCCACAAAAATGAATATTGAGAACGGCATTTTATTGGATGTTTTTCTCTTTAAGAGGAACATGATGAAATCAAAATGTAATTTAGTCAACATTTCATCATTTTTTAATCTATTTTTTTGCTATTTTATGCACTTATCTAATAATTAAATCTGCTATATTCCGTCATGTTTGCCTCGACTCTTATTTTATTAAAAAAAATTTGATGTTTTTTATGTGGAGCTGAAGTTGCACAATAAAACACATGTAATAGCTGTCACGCTTCATGGTTTTTAGTCCTCATCCGCTGCATTTGCTCCAGAGAGTCTGAATTCCAGAGACACACCCGGACAGCTGAGTTCACAGCCCTGCAAGTGTCTTAAAGCAGATGGATTAAAAGCGCGGTGACTTCATGCTCACACACTCCCTTAGTGCTGCTGATGACAGACCAAATGAGAAGCTTTTGTCATGACAAAAAGGGGGAAGACTGTGTTTTTCATCGAGCTGTCTGCAGCCCCCTTCATAATGAGAGACTCATAAGACTATTACCCGGCACAAACCCCGGTCTGAATGACATCACAGCCTGTTATTATGGACGGCAGCAGCCTGCGGTGAGTGTGTCCAAAGTGTCTGCACAGAAGGAGAGCGGTGAGGGAGAACAGCAGGAGCTGCAGGAGGAGCTCAGGCGAGAGACGACAGGCTGATGATCTGTATCTGATTCATCCGAGCAGAGATGACTGCATTCCTCTCATTTCAGATAAGAGCGACAGACTGACAGAGATGTTTAGGTGGAAGGAGGGGGCCGATGCTCGCTGCTGCTGCTGCTGCCAAGTGCTCCTCTTTACTGTCAGATACTCAGTTCTTAGAGGAGGCTGAAACACTGCTGTTTCCAAAAGAACGTGCATGGGCGGCCCAGAGAGGAATCAGATGAATAATCCTACAATGATGGCTAATTATGACTCTTAATCAAATGAAACAGAGCAAACAACACCCAGATGTCTTTAAGCTTTAATCCAGTGAAGACGAGATGAGGAAGACTAAACATTCAGAGGCAAAGTTTTCCATTTCATGTCAGTCCCAGAGAAGACAGGATCTCTTTTGTTTGTAGTTTCCTTATTTTCAGGCTTTAAATTGACTTTATTTTGTTAATACAGCGACAAAAATTATGTTTTTTAGGAAGAGGTCTGAGTCCATGCAGTGAATTCTACTTCAGAGTCATGTCTGTTTTTAACACAGTGTCACACCCTTTTTAAAATCTGATTGTCTTTACTTGAAATGAACCTATAAAATATCAACAGATAAATATATATCCTCAGTTACAAGCCAGACTAAAAGGGCAAAAAACCCCACCCAGATAGAAATAGATCACAGCATAGTAGGTAAAATACAGTATACATTCTTAAAAACATTGGGTTAAAAACAATCCAGTTTGGGTAGTGTCCCAACCCAGCGCTGGTTAAATTGTCAAGAATGGCTCAGAGCAGGAGGACATGAAGGCAGACACTGAAACAGAGGTCAGAGGCAAAAAGTGTTCAATCAAAAAAACAGGCGGTTTAGCGGCGCTACAACACGCTACAGCAGGTCCCGTTTGACAAGAAACACTTCTGTTACAGACACTTGGCTTGGCAAAACAGTTGTCATCCCAAGACGTATCGTTTATGCTATGTTGACCCGGCTTTTTATCTCTTGCCTGGCTTTTTAAGCGCCCGTTATTCCTCCAGAGTCTCCGGTATTTACTTCATTTTCTTGCTTGTGTCGGCAGTCGTGGCCAAAGGAGGATTCAGACAATTTTCCGAACTTTCTGGTTGGTTTCTACTGTCCGATATTGTAGCACGCTAACTTTGTTTGGGCTCCTGAACGACACGGGGGAGCAGCGTCTGCCTCACAACCAATCAGGTTAGAAGAGGTGGAGAACGGCTTTGTTTACAGTCAGAAAGAGCGGACCGCTAAAAAATGTTAAAATGTCGACTACACAGACATAAGAGAACACAGAGATATCGATATATTACCAAATATCATCAATAACTAATAACTATTGACTGATATTAAAAGATTTTTTGGGTTAAACACCACAAAAAATGATGCTTCTTTAACAGATTCCTGCCTACTCCACCTTTAATATAATATTTAATCACATTAATGCATCAGATTTCATACAGACCGACTCAAAACAGGCTCAACCTAGTGGTTGGGTTGAAAAAAACAACCCAGCATTTTTTTTGTGAAAGCCTTAATATAAATGTAGATTTGCCTTTTAAAAGAATAATAATTTCAGCTGTATTCATATCAACCTTATTATCTAACCTGAAAACTCAGCCTGTTCAGTCTGCCCTGATGATAAAATGATCTCCACATAAACTGATGATGAAATCAGACCTCTCCTCTTCCTGCTGGTGGACCCCCATGGGACCGCTGTTCTTCTATTTATCCACCAATCGGATGATCGGAGGGGAAAAATACGAGGACAGGACAGGCGCACCGCGCACAGAAAGACGTAGCTGCGACACTGCTGGCGAGGAGAAGACGCGACTCCGTACGGCTGAGAGGATGCAGTGAAAGCGGCTCTGCTAATTTACAGCCGGGCACGACGGCAGGATCGATCATAAAAAAAACAGGCGAAAATGAGCGTGATTCAGGCCGGGCACGAGAACAGGGTGGACGGAGGCAGAGGGAGCCTGGGTGACAGCGGCGGAGGCTCCCCGAGGCTCCTCCAGCAGTGCGCGCAGCCTCCGCACGGCAGCAGCGGCAGCAGCAGCAGCAGCCGGACCAAAGATGCCCGATACCAGCAGCAGCTCCAGCAGCAGCAGCGGCATCATGGAGGGTCGATGCTCAAACAACCAGCGCACAACGAGCCGGCCGACGTCGTGAGGCGGGCGCTGGACTTCAAGTGCCAGGGAACCCAGTGTTACAAGGATAAGAAGTACCGAGAGGCGATAGGCAAGTACCACCGCGCTCTGCTGGAGATTAAGGGGCTGTGCAGGGTGCTGGGAGACCCGGACACCGGCTCCAAACCGTCCCCGACACCGACACCCCTCCTGCCCACCACCATCAGCAAGTCCAGCTCGCTGACGGACGAGCAGAAGGGGGCCATGGAGAACGCGGAGCTGGAGTGTTACAACAGCTTGGCCGGTAATTTCCCTCTAACACACACACACACACACACACACACACACACACACACACACACACACACACACACACACACACACACACACACACACCTATGTACTCTTTCCTGAGCAGAGACGGATTCTGGGAATACTCCAGAGCTCATGAATAAATCATATGGTGTATGACTCATTCCAGGCTTACCCCACTATCCACTCCACTCCTCATATTTATGCTACAGATTTATTCACCCCTCTGCAAATCCACTAATGATACTGTGTGTTTAGGGACCCGTCCAAGGAGTCCGCCCATCTGGGTGATCTGGGTTCCTGACAGTCAGGACACACACACACACACACACACACACACACACGCTGTAATGAGGTTCAAGCGTTGGCTCCCACCTGTCCGTCCGTCTGTCTGTCTGTCTGTCTGTCTGTCTGTCTGTCTGTCTGTCTGCAGCCTGTTTGTTACAAATGGAGCTGGTCAACTATGAGCGGGTGAAGGAGTACTGCCTCAAGGTGCTTCACAAGGAAGGGAAGAACTTCAAGGCTCTGTACCGGTCCGGCGTGGCTTACTACCACCTCGGAGACTTCCAGAAGGCGCTGTACTACCTGAAGGAGTCGCACAAACAGGAACCGTCAGGTCAGGAATCAGCGGCGTTGTCCTTACAGGAGCGAGGTCATTCACAGTGTTGATGGTTCATTAGACCACAGAGTGGATCTGATTAGTTAGCATCATCTGAAAAAACATGATCATTGAGACTGAACCGTATCGTGTGTTTTGCTTAATTAAGTCTGAAAAGCCAAGGGACGGCATGAGCAACAACGTGAACGAGCGTTCACAGGCCACATGTCATGCTAGAAATATAATCCTAATGTAAAGGTCTGGATCTGCAAGCTTGGCTCAATCACAACAAACGTCCGGCCTTTTGGACTGATGGTAGGGCTGGGCGATAAAACGATAACGATATATATCGGAAATTAATTTCCCTCAATATCAATATAAAACATGATCAATATCCTTTTCGATAGTCGTCATTCTGCCATGTTTTGGTCGACTATACGAACAGCCAATGAGAGGAGGAGTTGCTCCAGGTCTGTGTCACGCTGAACCAATTATGTGTTGAATTAGAACCAAGTATCAAACAACTGTGTAGCAGCAGACAGCAGCTACATGCAACCATAGCACTTTAACAGGTGAAGCCGACAGTCAGAAAGAAAGAAAGAAAATGAGTGCTACCCCCGACAGAAATGCAGATGAAGGGTCGGTGCCGAAACAGACGACCATTCAGTCCGCTTTCTCTAGCGCAACGTCTTACGACAAAACGTCAAAGACACACAAAGACCTCACAGATTTAACCGCTTACTTAAAATCCTTCTGGCTTGTCGGAGCACTGCAGCTACCGTACTGTAGTTATTCAATGAGTTAAATAAAGTTTGACTTCTCTGACAGTTTTGTTTGGCTTAACCTGTACCTTATGTATGAAAATAGACGCGAATACACGCGTTCATCTATGGTGCGAAAAATACGGTATGTCGAGTACATGTTCTCACAAAGTCGGGGAATACCTCAAATCTTTATCATTACCTGAAGCAGCGCCACGCCGCAGAGCACACGCAACGCAAAAGGTTACAAACCCCAAGTGGCGCCTGTGAAGCCGAAACAGACGACCATTCAGTCGGCTTTCTCTAGAGCAACGCCTTACGACAAATCGTCAAAGAGACATAAAGAGCTCACAGATGCAGGAGATTATTGCAAAAGACATGACACCAATAAGCACTGTTAAATTTCAGTTTTTAGATCGTGATGTATATCGATATCGACTGATATGAAAAATATATACTGTGATAAACTTTTTCCATATCGCCCAGCTCTAACTGATGATCATGTAAATATTTGTTTTACTGACCAGAGAGGCAAAAAACTTCAGATCAGTTGAGCCGACTAAACCTGCACATCTCTATTTATCTCCATGCACAATCATAGACAATTACAAATGACCCGTAATTACTCAGCCCTTTTTGCTGAAGACCGTCTTTCACATGAGTGTGAAGCAGTTCATTTATCCAGTGTTGGTTTGCACTAAAATATGCATGGACTTGTATCCTGAAACAAAACCAGGTTTCCTAAAATAAGCTCTCGCCGTCACACGTGCCTCTGAGTTTGGCTCGGACAGAAGATTTACGAGCAGATTGATGCGCCGTTTCCCGCCTGAACAGGAAATAAATCAGCCTTTTCCTGTCTTTGTTTCCCAGACACCAACGTGATCCGCTACATCCAGCTGACAGAGATGAAGATTCGCCGAAATGCCCAAAGGGAAAAGAAAGACGCGACATAAACGCCGGCTGCCCTGATGAGGATTCGCCGTCGGTTTTAACCCTTAAATGTGCCACTCAGACCTTCCACACAGCCGGTCACAGGTCTGGGTGTGAAGCGGTATCTTTGTTTGCTTTTGCCTTGCACAGCAGCCAAGTTTTGTGATTGAACTCCATTGTGTGCTTGAAGCATTTTTATGGATAATTGTGTGTGTTTTTTTGTTTTCAAACTGCCAAATTGATCTACTATGAAACCTCCCAGAGTATTTTTAGACATTTAACAAACTGATGCACTGCCAGTCCAAACACTGCACATACAGGCCAACACTTGTGATGGAGACAGGATCAGCACGGTCCTCAGAGCGGATCCAGCATGTTTACCAGCGGAGCGTCACTGTAATCTAGCACGTACCCTCGCACAAGATGTCCTCCGAGTGGCTTTGAGTAACAAACACCTACACTTCTGTCACTTTCTCAAAGTACGACAAAAGATACTGATTTTTTTTTTATACTCTTGATTTTATCTGAAGTGCTTTGAGTGGAAATGCGGAGGCGAGGACATCAAACTTACATGGTGGCTAGAGTCAGTGTGAGCTGAAGAGACATATCACAAAATGTAAATAGGCGACTTTATAGATACCACAGAAAAAATATGAGGGAGAGGCGAGTCGTTAGTGTGTGTTACAGCCAGAATAAAGCACTTCATCCACAGCCTTTTCTGTATCAATGAATCCTGGATGTTTACTGTAAAGGTATGCGTGTAATAAATGTGTCTGTTGATTCAACTTTCGCTGTCCTGCTCATTTCACTTATTATGTGTAGACGATGGAAACAGGCTGAAAGTCTTGATTCTGCTAAGGAAAAACCATAGACTGCATATAATCTGGACAACTTGGTTCCACCTTTCGTCTGTATACGGATTTGAAGCCAAGAAGCTCTCGGTAATTCCATACTTTTGCAGCAGCATAGTGCGCATTCAGCGGTAGAGTTGCCGAGAGTCGCTGTGATGACGCTCAGTACGCCAATAGGCTGTATCAAGTGTCAATCATAGAAAACATGAACCCCCTAATAACTTTTAAAAATGGAGCTGTACAGAAAAAAGAGGACTTAAGCACAAACCAGTCTGACAGTAACTACATGTCAACATCACAACCAGGGGGGAGAAACAATTTATAATCTGTGTAATACATTTCTAAAGTTTGTCCACAGCTCCAAAGGGATTGCTGGAGGAGGCGGGATTTATGACCTATGCTGCAGCCTGCCAACAGAGGGTGCTGTTCTTGGGGTGGCTTCACCCAGCGAGGAGGCAGACGGCGTCCATTCTATATAGTCTATGAGGAAAACTCAGAAAACTAAAAAATACAGTTTTTTTGTTTGTTTTTCTGCTTCCTGCTTGAAAAGTCACTCATGTATAAAGCAGGTGGCGTCGATTTACGGTCTTTTTACACAATTTTATTACGGTGACCATATTCTGTATCCCCAAAAAGAGGCAACTACCAAGCGGAGCGGAGTCACGAAGTCGCACACAGTAAATTTTAAGAGTTTTCAGGTTGAGTGTATTTTACATGCTTCTTACTCAGTTAGTCCACGCGACACAAACTCAAAACTTCCATACAAACCCCCGGACATTTAAAGGATTTTATGAACTCCCCCGGACAAGGTCGGACAGCCCCCCAAAAAGAGGACGTATGGTCACCCTATTTTAACACAGGCTTTTATAAATGAAACTGAGAACCATTTGGCTTATTTGCTATGATTTTACTCAAATCAGTGTGTTCCAGTGCAAATACAAGTCAGTCAATAACAGTAGAATCCCCAGACCTGAACAATGTCCATCATTTCGATCCGGATCAGCTTATTCGTGGTAATATTTCAGACAGATATCCACACCTGGGCTACACCTCAGAAGGAGAGCTTTGTTTTTTTTCAGAGCACTCCCAGTCGTAAATTATTTGTACATTTAGCATGATCACATTCTGCACAGGCCTCATAGACAAAGCATTCACATTTAGACAAACACTTGGGATTAAGACAGATCAAATCCCAGAGGATGCGGCGCTCCAGGCTGAGGTGACTCAACATTCAGAGATAAAAACGAGAGTATCAGGCATTCCAGTGTCAGATAGTGGTTTTCAGGCCAACGCAACCTTATTTTAATCTTTTTTTAAATGTGAGCGGTGGAATTTATATCCCAAAAACTTTACCCAACTCCAAAATCACGCCAGTTTTATAAATTTCTACGTTACGCAGATTAAATTATGACGAAGGATAATTTAATATTAACATTTGACACTTTAGGAGCCAGACAGACAAAATGGAAGTCAAACCTTTGGCTGTCAGATTCGAGGCTGCGAAGTTTAAAATGATCGAGTCACCTTCTCTGTAATTGGCGAGACTTAAACGTCAGAACAATCTGCGGAAAAAACAAGTGAAAATAACTTAATTCAAAATCGACAAATTAAACGTGAAGCAAGTCAAATCAGGTTCTTCAAACATTCATAGATAACAGTGTCAAAAATCAAGGCAAGTACTGTACACCGAGTTATAAAAATAAACCATCAGACAAATAATCAATCGAGTCAATAAATAAACACAAATAATGAGGATTGAACTTCCTGTCACACGCCACCAGGGCCTGCTTCACCCGTGTCCCAGTCAACACTTACACACCATCACCTGTGGTCTAATTTTCACCCCTTATCCAGCTTTAGCAACATTTTAGAGGCGAACATGGTACAGGAGTAAGAATATAAAATTACCTTTTTAGTCTGGAGACGCCTCTGTGGTGAAACGAGAAATAAGACGCTGCTAAGACTGAGTTAGACGGGACAAAAGCCTTACTTTGACAAATTCTGAGGTATTTAAAGTCTCATAATACTGCTTTAACAGGTAGTCGATGATGGCCTCTATGTAATCTGATCTGTCTGAAGTTACTCCAATCAATACATCTCCACCTTCAGTGCTTGTTTTTGAGACCAACAGGCCTGGGCTGGTATTTTAAGTGTCTGACAACTTAACGAAAAGGACCTTTTAAACCAGAATCATCCCTTTAAATGCACCAGAACAGCTTTTTTCACACTGAAGACTTTCGGAGTTCCTGGCCCTCACCAAGACAGCTTATTCACGTTGTTTTGTTACCTTCTTGTTCTGGTTTTCTCAAAAACAACAATATCAAAATAAATAAAAACATTATTACATGTAGAAGTAGACCAGTAACCTCTGTGTACTGAACAGAAGAACTGCTGTTTTCCCCGTATTATCTGATGGCTTTGCATAGAGGGTATTACAGCTGATTCTTGTTACCGGGCAGAAAAAGGTCTATTCCGCTTTTTTATGCTGTCAGACATTTAATATCACAACACAGGCCTATAAGTGGAAAAAACATGGCAGCAGCGGAAGAGGGTTCCGGAATGCGAGGTTTCAATAAGAATCATTTTTTAAACTGTAAACCATATCGAGCTACTGCAGAGCTTTCAGAAGCCCCGCCCCTTTCTCTGCCAGGTTTGACATTCCGGAATTCTCTGTTAACGAGGCTCTTGATGTCCTTTGATGTCCTTTGATGTTCTTTGATGTTCTTTGATGTTCTCTCTGGTGTTCCGGCTCTAACTGAAACTGAAGCAGCAGCGATGTCGGTCAGTGAAACTAAACAGAATAACGCAGGAAGGCGAATTTTACCGTTAGACGACGTTATCTAAAGAGTCGGAGACGGCGTGTTTCTGACGATGGAAAACAAAAACTAAAGCTTTACATTCATGACGCTTTCCAAAAGTGCACTTCATTAAATGCACCGTCTAGAGCTCAAGCTTGAAATAAAAAACATGTAAAGCTTTGTGAAACCGCTGACCCCGAAGAAAATGATCGGGAAAATAAAATCAAAACACGGTGATTCTGTCCTCTCCTCCGATTCACGCTCAGATACTTGATTTTCAGTTTTAAAGCCGAGTTGTTGGATACTTTTAATCACAAATGGCGACACGACAAGGTGAAGTTTTTAGAGAAAACATCTATTTGGACTTCGGTGACGATATTTCAGTCGAGTACGGGTGAACCAACCTCATTCAGGCTCGATACGGATTCATTTATTAGTACTAATGGGCCCAGACCTGAAACGATCCAAAGGCTTCTATCTGGGCTGAGTTAGGACCAGAACCCAGGTCTGTAGCGATATGGCGAGTCTTTGGGAAAGCTAACCTCTGGTCTACAGAGCGGCACAGTCCCATCCCGGCACTGTCCCTCATCCAGCTGATCCAACAGGTTTTCCCTCTTGCGTGGGGAGTAAGGCGTCGGGGCCTCCATCGGGGTAGGAAGCACCGCTGGGTCTACGCCGAACTCCACAGTCGGAGGCGTTTCTGTGCTGGACGTGTGAGCGGGGGACTCGCCATTACCCAGGTTATGTCCGTTTCCCCGTTGCCTCGTCTCGGCCCAAAACACCTCACAGCGTGCACGCGGAGAAGGCCGAGGCCGGGCCACAAAGTCTAGGGTTTTGGGGCGTTCGGGAGCACAGCGACGGCGGGGGGTTGGAGGGAACACAATGTTTGGGTCTGGGAGCCGGGGAACCTCATGACAGTCCTCCTTCAAACCTCTGAAGACACCTGTTGAAGTCACGATGGCGACAACGAGGGGCGAAAGAAGACGATAAATCAAAGTTAGAATTGTGAAACGTTCTTGATTTGTTGATAAAAATGGGAATTTTTGGGACCTTTACCTGTGCTCTCTAACGCCGTCTTCTCAGGTAACGGCTCCAGGTTATTCGGGAGGCAGCTCTTCTTTATGGCCCCGTCTGACGGCGTTCGTCTCAGGCTGCGTGAGGAGCTCGGGGCGCAGGGAATGTGTGTGGGTGTGAGGGACTGTCTGGGGTTCCTCTTGAAGCTCTCGAGGTGGGTGTTGACGAGCGGGTTGACCGGGGTTTGATGCTGCGGCACACGAGGCCGAGTGGGCGAGGCGGGGCGGAAGACCAACAGCTCCTCGCTGTCGGAGCGCAGCAGCGAGCGGGTGGAATTGCAGTCAGACACGGAGGATAAGGACAGCAGAGTGCAGGAGGCGGGCAGGCCTCGCTCGGGCAGCGATGGCGCCGCGGGTTTCAGCGGACTCTCCCGCCTGAATAGTCTGCGAGTCTGGGGGCTTGTGCTCCGCCTTTGACCCCCTGTTCTGTGAAAGAAACCCTCCCACCGTGACTTAACGCTCTCCTCCGGCTGGGCCAACGTGAGCAGATTGCAGCCCAGTCCTACAGCTGCCAGCAGAGCTCCACAGCCCAGCAGGACCAGGTCAGACCGCCGACCCCCTCCTGGGCTCTTCCTGCACGGCGGCGTTCCCGGAACCTGTGCGGCTGGGCAGTACTCGTCCCCGTCAGCCTCAGCGGAAGCAGCAGCGTGGGAGTCCTTGTTGAAGGGGAGGCAGAGGTAGGACTGACCAGGAGCTGCCCCCGGCTCCGTGGTGAAGCAGCAGTCTTCATTTTCTAAAGACAGGACGGTTCAGGTTAGCAGGAAGTGGTTTCTACACATCAGTTTGTACCGACATCAAACCTGCTGACAGGAAGTCTACATCCATCACAGTTTCCAACACCGTAAACACGACAGGAGGATTTGCATTTAGAAAGCATTTGAAGGGAATCCAGCAGCCAAGATGAAACAGAAGAGCTTTCACAACAACAACCCCCCGATGTCATCTCCTGAAACCTCGCTTTCGTACCAGAAACAACAAAGAGGAGGGAAAGGAGAGGTGGCATTGTTCGGTTTTCATACCAATTGCATCATTTTCTCAGATGTGTACCAAAAAAAGAGAAACTAGAAGCAATCTGCTTCCCTCAAGACCCGACTGAGATGGAGTTCAGAAGAAAGGGACGAAGGTGTGATCATCTCGTCCCTTTAAGACGAGTTTGTGCCGAATCTAAAACAGTTCTCCTTTGATAAACTATCAGGTATGATTGATTCGGTACAGACAAACTCATGTAGATGCTGCTGTAATATCGAACTAAAGTGCTGATTCAGCGTGCGCAGGCCTCTTATTGCCACGGCTGATTTGCAGTCCTTGTCTCCAGTTCGGCTTTTGGGAAATGAGGCTCATGATATAAGGCAGAGAAACAGACATAAAAACTAATAATAAAAGCAGAGCCAGACAGGAGAGGGGAGGTCTCTCTGTTATCAGCTGGACTGACTCGTTCTCAGTGACGGATTAAAAACAACAGAACTGTAAAGCAGATGGAAGAAGAGAGTCCTCCTCTGCAAAATAAGAAGGAAGACAGAAAGGAGATCTTGGATTATCTCACAGGTTAATTGATCTGATTGATTAAGTGTTAAGACCTCTACAGAGTCTGTCAGGATCTCGAGAAAGATCCCCCAGGAACCAAAGAAGGTCCCAGAACCTCAAGAAAGTTGAGGGGGAAAAAGTCTTGGTAGGATCTCGAGACGTTTCTCCTGGATTTTTAAACAGTTTCCTGATACTGAGAGCAGATCTCTGTGGGATCTAGATAAGGTTACCCAGGATCAGACAAGGATTCCCAAAAGTCAAAAGAAAGTCTCTCAGGATCTTGAAAGAGTTTCTAGACATCTCGAATAAGTTGGAATAGGATCTCAAGACAGTTCCTAGGTCTTGAGAAATATTTTTCTGCAACCTTGAGTAAGTGTCACAGAATTTCAAACAACTTTGACCTGGGATCTCAAGGAAGCTTCTCAAGAAATGGTTCTTAAAGAAGTTTTCTGGGACCTTGACAACATTTCCAAGTTTCCATCAGGAAAGTTTCACCAAGATCTGAAGAAAGTTTCTCTGCTATCTTAAACAAGCCTCATGGGTTCTCAAGTAAACTTCCCAGGAATCTCAAGTTTTTTCAGGATCTAATCAAACTTCTTTGGCTCTCCAGAAAGTTGGGTTCTTTGATGAGTTTTTTTTAGATCTCGTGCAAGTATCCAAGAACCTCTAGAAAGTTTCACTGGGATCTAAAAAAAAATTTCCAGGATCTGATGAAGTGTCAGTTTTCCTGGGATCTCAATAACGATTTTCCAGATCTGGAGGAAGTTTCTCTATCATTTTGAGAAAGTGTTCCTGGATCTCAAGAACATTTCTGTTGGATCTTGAGAAGGTCTCAGAATCTGAAAGAGTTTCCCAAAGATCTTGAGGAAGCAACTCTCGTTTTCAGAAATTTCTCAGGATCTGGAGAAAATTTATGGTTCTAGAAGAAACTTTCTTGAGATCTGATAAAGTTTCTCCTGAGATCTCAAGAAAGTTTTCCACAATTCCAAGAAGGTCCTTGGTGGTTTTTTTTCTTTTTTGGCTTTAAGTGAGAAAATCCCTGATTGCACCTGTGAGTTACTGACAGGGTAAACACATCTAACCCAGGAACAGACCTTCTAACCACGTTGAGTCGTCTAGTGTGACATTTGTGTCTTAAATACCAATCAGAGTTCAGTTTGCTGAGTGTGTGTGACTCTTTGTTTCCACACAGCTGTCAGTTCCTCAGGTGAAGGACACACACACACACAGAAGTTTGAGATCATCTGCTCGAGCTCACCCATCTCCACAAGGCTAGGCACCCCGGGGACTGCTGGACTGTGTCGGGGGGATCTGCGGAGGTTTGGGGCGCTGCAGGACCGCTGCCTGCTGCCTTCATGAGGGGGCTTCACACTGTGACAGAACACCAAGAAACCAGACCATCTGTAAACTTGTTCCTGTTTAAATCCATCAAAGTGTGAAGATCTAATGTCTTCAGAAGATCAGTTTGAGGATCAATCATGTCCGAGCTTTACCTGGCATCAGCGCTGTGCTCCCTGTACGGACCTCCCCCTCGAGATCTCCCCTTCTTCCTGGACCCCTTCCTCTCACACTCATCCTCGTCCTGCTGGAAACCTGCTCCGCGACCCCAGGCCGTACACCCCTCCCTGGAATCACTGCAAAACAGAAGGAAGCATCAGAGGAGCGGACTTCTGAAGCGAGAACAGATTTACTCCTCGGTCTTCTGTGGTTCTTACGTTGGATGGCTCTAAGGCGGGTAAGTATCGGCGGACTGGTTGGAGGACTGGAACTGCTGCTGAGCAAACTCCTCCTCCGGTCATGAGAGGGCGACGCCTGCACCGTGATTTTGTGCTGAAAATCTGAGAATCAAAATCAGACACCAGATTTACACAAAAATATACTCTCAGATCTTTAACCATCTACAAAACCAGGTTCAGATCCAGTGTTGTTTTCGTCAGGCAGGACGAAAACTTAAATGACGACGTCAGACCCCTTTTTTCCTTGACGAAAATGAGACTAAGACGAACGTCACCAAAGCTCTGTAAAGACTAAAATGTGACGAAAATTATATTCATTTTCGTCAGACGAGAACGAGACGAGACTAAATTGTTATTAGGTGGACGAACAAAGTTTCAAAACATGCTTTTTTTGTCCTAACAGTCACGCCCCCATCACACACACACCAAAAGCCTCGCTCGCGCACAGCTGCGCGCACACACTCATTCACATACACAGAGCGGCAGGTAGACGAGGCGCGCACACACACACACCGTGGCGGCAGGCACAGCAGCGGTGCCCGGTGGCCGAAAAAAGAGGGATGATTTTTGGTCCTACTTCAGATACAGTTCAAGTGACAATAAAATAAAAGTGACAATAAAACACGGGACGGGGAGACGAGACAGACGACAGTTGTGGAGCCACAGCTTCCTCATGCTTCAAACTGTCGGGAAAGAACACCACGAATCTCAAAAGGAACCTTTACATCGACTAAAACTAGACGAAAACCTTTTGAGTTTTGGTCGGACTAAAACTAGACGAAAACTATCAAGGATAGAAATGACTAAAACTGGACTAAAACGAAGACACTCCTGACTCGATCTCTAACCATCTACAAAACCAGGTTCAGATCCTTGACACCCTCTGGTCCATCATCCCGGGGGTCTTCGCCGTACCTGAGGGCAGACTGATCCTGTTCCCGTCCTTCAGTTTCAGCCGGTTGCGGCGGAACTTGCCCTGCCTGCTCTCCACGTGAGGTTTCTCCTGGTAGAGCTGGTGGATGATGATGTTCAGCTCTCGCTCCAGGATGTGGATCTCCCGCTCGGCCAGCTCCTGCTCGCGCCGCCTCAACGCCTCCTCCTGGCACTTCTGCTGCAGCGCCGCCCGGGTCAGCTCCTCCTCCCACGATCGCAGCTCCTGAGGGAGGACATGAAGGGAGAAAAATTAGTCAAATATCAGGAGGCCTGAGCTGCTCAGTGTGAGTCAGATCTGAACGATAAATCAAACGTTTCTTCTTCTTCTTCTTCTTCTCTGGATAAATTTACAGTTTTCAGATTCATCTTTTGATTATTTTTCACTCGTTTCTTTCAGCTGTGAATTCGACTTGACTGTAACCAGATTCGACCTCAGGACCCCTCCTCTTTACCTTCTCCTTGGTCCTCAGCTGGTCGAACATCTCCTGGATCTCCAGCTTCCAGTCGTCCTGCAGAGAGTGGAAAGACTCCGCCGGCATCTCGAAGAAGCCCGACTCCTCGATGGCCGTCAGCTGGTCCAGAATGGCCGTGAACTGCGGTCTGGAGTGAGGGTCTGAGCTCCAGCACTCTGAGGGAAGAGATGACAAACCCAACGCCGCCTCAGTTTGACTATTCTTAGACTTTCCAGGAAGTGATGAGACACGCGGCGTGTTTATTTGATGATATTCCAGAGGCTTTTCTTGCTGCAGTGGATAAACAGACTGAATCTTTTGGATCCTCTCCCCGGTTTTAATAATTCATCTTCAGTGGGATCTTTCTGGCACATACACTCACACTCGTGTTTTATTCTCGCCTGCGGCTGCTCATCGCCAAAACTTGGAGCCTGTTCTGCATAAATATAAGATCGTGTTCGTCCATCTGTCGCTCAGAGCATTAAAGATTTGTTTTCCTCACCCTCCATCAGGCGTGCAAAAGGCTCCGGACAGGTGGAGGGGATGGGCAGAGCCAGCTTGTTCATGGCGACCCCGTAAGCCACTGCGAGACCGTCGATTCCCCGGAAAGGGACTTCACCTGTCAGCAGCTCCCACAGCAGAACGCCATAACTGAGAGAGGAGAAGAAGAAGAGAGACAAGACAAACCGGGGATTACAACAGCAAGGCTCTGTAGGAGGAGAGTCCCAGACGCAGGATTTCTTTTTTGTAGGATAGGTCCCTCCTTGGAGTGCTGGGCTCTGATTGGTTATTTCTTATGGCTGTGAAATGTCATCGTCCGTCGGGTTAGGGTTAGGAGATTCAGAATTGTGATAATGTTCTGTTGGATGTACAGAGCCGACAGCCCGCGCTCCGCTTGAGCATGTGATGACGTTTCACAGCCAATCAGAGGCGAAGGAGGCGGGTCCTCCCCCTACCATCCCATGAAAAAAAATACTGCGTCGTGGACTGATGTGGTCCTGACTTGAAAACATTTGGAGCATCATGACCCCCAAAAACAGGACCAAGGAGACCCTGAACCGTTGAGCAGCTGAGATCCTCTATCAGGGACAGCGTGTCCTTTTCAAAACTCCAGAACCTGGTGTGCTTGGTTCAATAAGGTCTACAGAACCTGGTCTGTTGGGCTCACTAAGGTTTGCAGATTGTTGTAAAATAAGAGTTGATGAAACACCAACATGCCTTTGTCTCTGAACTTTTCTCAATCAAATAAATTATCAGCAAATCCAGTAAAATCCACATTTTATGTTTTTGGACTTCAGGTCGTATTTCTGCTAAATTTTGACAGTTTTCAGATGTATCTTAAGTATCGCGATTTTTGCTTTTACAATTTTGAAATCGATTTTTATGTTCAAAAATAATTTTTTTAAATTCAAGAATAAAGGTCCTTACACACTGGGAGCGTTTTTTTCGTGTGATTATTTATACTGCTGTTGGGGCAGTCTTCTCACTTCCACCCGGGATGCGTCTTTTTCCTCCGGGAAAGTCGCAAAAGTGCATCGCACTTGATGTGTATAGTCAGACGCGTCAAAATTCGCCTCTGAATATTTTGTAATTTCACGTCGTATATTTGCGTCGTTCCCAGTGTGAAAGGACTTTAAACCTTAAAAACTGAGTAACATGTGATGTGTATTTTTGGGGGGAAATTTGGTTCCTGGAATCGTCAGTAGACAATCATAATCATTCAACTGTTTCACTGGTGTTAAGAATGCAGACTAAAAATCGAGAAAATAGACAATATCGTTGAATCGCAACTTAAACCGAATCGGCATCCAAAAAATCGTAGAAGAATCGAATCGTTAGAAAAACATATTATCCCAGCCCTACTGTAAAATCAGCTGATATATGACAATAACTATCTACTTTATTTGAAACAATATCAATGATGACTCAGAATAGTTTTATTTTGGTGAAGAAGAGGTGAAGATTTTCAGAATAAGAGCGTTAAAGTTAGTTTTTTAATAAGAGCTGATCCATGTTGAGTATCTACAGTTAAAGAAACTCTTTATCCTGGTTAGTTTGGTGTTTGTCTCATAAAAAAACACGACGTTCTGTTCTCTCATCCACCAGCCTCTGTTACTTGGCAACCGCTGCCAGAGCTCAACTTTTCCATGTGCATGCTGGGTAAAAAGCTGATCCTCTCTGTTTCAGGACCAGTTTTTCTACCGCATTACCCCCTTACACCTCCTCCTCCTCCTCCTCCTCTGCCCACCTCCAAATGTCGCTACCCTTGGAGAACGTGGACGAGCGGATGACTTCAGGGGCCATCCAGGCGTAGGTGCCGGCGGCGCTCATCTTGGTGGTGCGGTGCCACTCCCGGGCCAAACCAAAGTCTGTGATCTTCAGCGTCTTGTTGTTCAGGTCTTCCATCTCCACCCGCTCCAGGATCAGGACTGGGTGGAGCGGGAGGTGATGAGGAGAGGATGGGGAGGAGAGGGGGAGGGTTGCGTGCAGGTTGGCGGTAAAGTAAAAAAGGTTTCAGGTGATCGCCACCCGGGTTGTGATGTTTGGAAGAGGAGGAGGAGGTTTTAAAATCATGTGGAAACCAAAAAGGACACGTGGTGGATGATCAAAACAGGGAGCGGTTTTTGGGAGTCGGTGATGAAAGGAGAGGAAAGGAGAGAAAAGAGAGCAAACAGAAGCGGAGAAACAGTGAGCGACTACGACAGAGAAAGATGAAACAAACTCACACTGACCACACTTTAACTACAGGAACACGGCCCTCTGACGGGACCATCTCACTCTGATAGACCGGTTCCCAGCATGCCCCAGCAGACTCCCGCTCCTCCTGACCACACGCTCGCTCTCTCTACCCCCATTCAGCCCCACAAAGCCAGGCCATCTGCTGCGGCCGTGCCCAGTGGAGAGGGTGTGTCTGCAGGCTGCGGTGCACATGAAGCGCCCCTACATCTGCTGCCTGTGTGTGTGTGTGTGTGTGTGTGTGTGTGTGTGTGTGTGTGTGTGTGCGTGTGTGTGGCTCTGAAAAAGCTTCACACAGAAACGGCTTCTAAACTGAACCGGGCTGCAGCTGCGGTGTAAAAAAGGAGGTTTGAGTCACTTTGTTTGTGTTGAAGCATGAGAAACGACAAGAAAACTCAACAGTATTGAAAGGATGCAGGGGCGTGAGCACATTCTCTGACTGGGGGGGCCCAACCCCGGCACTGACTCATGCAGGGGGGGCCTTAAATGATTGACTTGATTAAAAAAGAGAAAGAAAACAGAAAAAAGGGAGAATAATACAGTCTGAAATACGAACCACATAAGTGCGTCCCTTCTGCCTTCGGATATATCTCATATTCTTCTGAACTGGAAAACTACGTCTTGTCAAACACGCCTTACATCGCCGTCAACTGACGATATTTAAGTCCAAACATATGTGCAAATATATTGTTATCTTATCTTTCTCCCTAGTTAAAGAAACAACTCAAAGTACCATATTTTTCTGGCGACAAGGCGCACCGGATTATACGGCGCACTGTGAATTAACGTGTCTATGTTCACACATGAGGCGCAGCGGATTGTAAGGCGCATTAGGCTTTGATTGGTTTATTGTTGCTAGCCCGGGAGTTACGGGGCCGATCAGGTAGCGACACAGGGTATCGTAATGCCCCGAATATCCATTAAGCGGAGCGGCTCCGTTGCTTACCAAAGTCGTACTTACACATTTTGACAGATTTTTGAGCGCATTGTGCCAAGAAAATCGGACAGTTAGCACAACAAGTAATCATACATAAGGCGCGCTGGATTATACGGTGCACTGTGAATTAACGTGTCCATGTTCACACATAAGGCGCTCTGGATTGTAAGGCGCATTAGGCTTTGATTGGTTTATTGTTGCTAGCTCGTACTGCGGGCCCACGCTGCCTTACATGAACGCACTTGTAGTTTAGACATTACAGTTAAAATACAAAAAGAAACACTATTTTTAAAATTTTTGGTTTTACACAAAAACAAATAAACAAAATATTGACTTGTTTTTTTGTTTTTGTTTACTAGGTTAAATGGAATAATTGAATAAACAGATAATACATGGACCGACAAGGTCAGGTAGGTGAAATATTCACACCTGAGACAGAGCCCATGACTATTTCCCAGTTTCCTTGAACACACCTGACAGACTGGTAAACCTTAAATTCAACAAACAAGGACAGACCTGACAAAGTTGGACTTTCTACTACATCATTAAGTTTTCTCAGCCACTCGAGAAGACCTATAATGACAAGCGAATCAAGTTCATACGGCTGACGTGGGTCAGAGTAGAGCGTTGGTTTGACCTGGTATTTACAGTGAAACTGAGACTGACATGAACAGGTAAACAGGCACTGAAAAAAGGTTAATTTGCACTGAAAAGTCAGTCATCTCAGTGGATGTAGTTAAACACTAACCACCTTCTACTCCAGGAGGACTGAGGAGTTGGCGTCTATTTCCAGAGGCATAAATTATCGTCGCACCGTGATGGAGGATGATTGTCAGTCTGGAGATGGAGCTACAAGTTAATTTAGGCTCCAGATCTCTAAAACTCTAACAGGTCCTGAATATGTTTGAATTCACTTCCAAGAGCTCTCACATTCAAAAAATTACAAACCAGCTTTTAATCAGATCAAGACTTGACTTCCTGGAACCCGAGTCTGAGCTCACAGAGAGACCAAAGTCTCCTCTGGCGTCTGCAGAGGTTCGTCAGACCGGTGTCCAGCTCTGTGAGGAGGACTCGGGGGTTTCCCCTGCAGAGACCACATGGTGGCAACTCTTTGGTCTGACTTAACGCACTGAAGCAGCCAATAGGAAGTGAAGCTCCTGAGCTGATCACCACAGAACGGGCCAATGACGGGCAGAGGCCGGCTGTGTGTGTTTTAGGAGCCTCCAATCGGGCGGCGGCCGGGGCAGAGCGGAGGGTAAATCCTCGGTAATAGGCTTGGGATTTAGGGGATCCAGTCGGGTAAAATGCAAGATTACAACCGCTCCACAAACACACGAGCTCTCTCCTTTTGCTTTCTGCTCTGGTTCCTGCTGAGAGATTATCAGTGTGAGTGTGAGTGTGAGCAGGTTCACGGCAGCGGGTCATTTTAATCATTGTATGTGGAGGTTCAGGGGAGCATAACGAATAAAACACTCTTTAGGACAGAGTGAGTGACCTTTCCTCTGAGTTTATAGAGACAGTTCATAAGTTTATCACAGATGAGAATAGACTTTATTTTTGTCAATCCAAGTTTTGACTAATATCAATATTTTTGTTCTTTTATTTGATAAAAAAGTGACCCTAAGAAGTTGGTGGAGTGTCAAAACGTCCCACTTTAGAGTCAGAATAATAAAACAGAAAACTGCAGAATCGGTTTGTTTGTTTGTTGTTTTGCTGTTTTGACTGTTCAGCCTGTTTCAAAATCCCTCAGAGGACATGAAGCGTGCTGACTTTTCCACTTTTTAATAAGTCTGTATTTGATTTTACTCACAGGAATCCTTTTTTTGTCACTTCAGCCCCGGTCCTCAGAGATCTTTTTCACAGTTGTTGTTATTCGGTCAGCTGACGGTAAATTAAGTCAAACGTAGAAACAAAAAACAGAGTTCCTACACAGTTGGAATTTCCATACTTTTCTATACCATAATTTTTAGAATTATTTTTGGAAAAATCTGCTTTTCTCTTTTGAAAACAGTATTTAAGAATTGTGGTAATATAGTCTGGAAACATGAATATTTTTCATACTTTATCTTTCATCTTCAAAACTTTTTCAGACCTAGAAATTGATCAAATTCTTTTTCTTACTCGCGTAGAAACCCTGAAAAAAAACAGTTGTTTCATTAAATCCTGACTGAGAAAGCAGAATTTCCTGGAGTGGATGCAGACAAACAGACTGACTCTGAAGATGCAGAAACTCCAGGTTAGTTCACGGTGATCAGACCTTCACTGACGAGGTTTGAGTCGTGCACTGATGATATTCTGTGATGTAGTTGTGTTGGATTAGATTGGTCTGTTTATCTGCAGTGTCTAGTTCTACAATATTAACAGCATCAAAAGAGAAACCTGCAGAGTTCCTCTTTAGGAAGAAGAAACGTTCGAACATCTTCTTTAGTTTTATCTCTTTCCTCCGTTTTTGTCACCCCTTTAAAGGGATATTCCGGCGTAAAATTAAGTTAGGGACAAACACACCGTAACACCGAGTTAGTCTTTTGTCGACACACTTTTACTCGTCTGATGTTTGTTCTGGAAATATTAAAGGATAACCTTCATATGACTTCTCTCTAAAATTAGGATTAGGAGACATCAGGCCGGCAGCAGATGACTCTCAAGAAAGTCCAGTTACCCTTTTTACAAAGAAATGGAAATAATAGATGCTGCATCCTCAGTTTTGAAGCGTAGAGGGACCACCTGGTGTTTTCTCAGCTCAAAACCAGCACCCCTGATGGTATGGAGGATCATCGAAGTCCATGTCCCGAGTATCTTTCTAAGTTGTTTGTAGTGAGACCTCAGGCCAGTCCATTACGGACTACAGTGGGGTGCCGCAGCTCAAGGAAGAACATTTATGATCATTTCTTTATCATTTCCTTGAAGTAATAATAATCATATTAATCATTTTACAGACGCAGTAGTTCTTCTGCCTTAGCGTCTCGGTCTGATTGTATTTCCATGAAGAAATGATCGTAAATGTTCTTCCTTGAGCTGTGAAACTCCGCTGTAGAACGTAATGGACTGGCTTGAGGTCTCGCTACAAACAAGCGAGACCTTGTTTGTAGCGGAATATCCCTTTAAGAGCTTGTCTGCGTCTGTCTTCCTTCTCCGAACGAACCTCCACTGATCTAAAAACTGAAACCCCCCCCCCACAAAGAGAGACCAGAGGGTCGGGGTCTTACTGTTGCTGGACTTGAGGTCTCTGTGGATGATGGGGACGATGGCCTGGCTGTGGAGGTAGAGCATCCCGCGGGCGATCTGGACAGCCCAGTCCACCAGCGTGCAGGGAGGGATCCGTTTCCCAGCAAGGGCCCGGTTAAGGGGGCCGCCCCGGGCGTACTCCATGACCAGGCAGAGGTTTGGTTCCTGAAGACACACCCCAAGCAGGGCCATGATGTTCGGATGGTTCAGCATGGCGAACAGTTTGGCCTCTTGGCGGACGCTCTCCAGGGTCTGCTCGGGGTCCTCATCGGGGTCACGACGCGCCGCCTTCACTGCCACCTCGGAGCCTCGCCATACAGCGCGGTAGACTTTTCCGAAACCGCCTACGCCGATGATTTCCTCCAGAGTGAGCTCAGAGAAATCGATCTCCAGGACTGAGGAGAGAAAGGAGGAAAGAGGGGAGAAATCACAACCAGGTATCTTAACGAACACGTGTCCTCTGAAGATCATCACGATCAAATACGGAGATTCAAAGTTAAAGAGTCAAAAAAAAATTAAAAACTTGTTTTGCTTTTAAATCTCCTCCATGATGATATGAGAGTTACGGGGGCCGAGAACCGTCACATCTGCACCGTCATCCTCCAGTTCAACTTCATATCGACTCAGGAGCTACATGGTCGAACCAAATGACACGAGATCGTAAATGTCTTCATGTCTTTTCCAACACAATAATCTCCTGCATCTGTGAGGTCTTTGTGTCTCTTTGACATTTTGTCGTAAAACGACGTTGCGCTAGAGGAAGTGGACAGGCGCCATGGGCTCCTTACTCCGCTCTGAGTTTGTAACCTTTTATGTTGCGTGTACTCTGCAGCGTGGCGCTGCTTCAGGTGGTGAGAAAGATTTGAGGTATTCCTCGACCTTGCGAGAACATGTACTCGACATAATTTGCAGTGCACATGACCCCCAATTTCCACCGCATCTGGAACAGCTACGAAAAGGTCGTATCCATCAATCGTAGCCGATTGTAACCACTCAAGTTAACGTGTCAATTTCCACCGACTTCTTTACGATCAGCTGAGGATCGCCAGACTCAACAGCTGATCGCAAGAGTCACAGCTGATCCGGATGGAAAGGAAGTTGGGCACAGACACAAAATAAAACATCCTGATTCTTTTCAAAATAAAACACTCCGTGTTTCACACCATGCAAACGGGCGGGGACGAACAAGTGAAAGGTTTTTAGACGTCATTTCACCCCGATGACACCATGGATGAGGAGATGCTGATTCTAGAAGTCTAGAAGTAGATTTCCTCCTCTGGAAGGACACAATCTACTGCTTATATGGTTAGCCTCTGTGGCTAAAGGTAACTTATCGCGTGATTGGACGTGAATCTGCAGGTTCTTGTGGGTTCCCTCTATTCCTGCTGTCCGTAATCCGCCATGAAATTCACCTCACAAATGGATCCAGTAGGAGTTGGCGTACGGTGAAAATCGCCGCCGTTCCAGATGTGGTAGCAATCCCGGGTTACTCTGCTTCATGTCCAACCTCAAAAAACCAAAATACCTCCACACCACCGACATTTTCATGCCAGTGATGTCAACGATGTCGTCATCTGTTGAGCCTTCATCGTCATTTCTACCAAAACACAGCAGACTATCGAAAAGCATACTGACCGTGTTTAATATTGATATTGAGGGAATTTGATTTTCGATATTTATCGTTGTCGTTTTATCGCCCAGCCCTACTTTAGATTATCTCTATGGAGAATAACAAACATCCCTTTATCACCATCAACATGTTGAATTTCAGACAGAAACTGGTGACATAAACCACCGTGTCAGTCCAGATCACTCTGAATGACACAGACGTCTCTCATTTTCAGCCTCAGTCCTCCAGACTTAATAAAAGACAGTAAAAATAACCCTGTACTGTCTCCGTCTTTGAAGGACACCAGGGTTAGGTCAGGGTGAGAGCGTCTGAAGCTGCTCCAGAATCCCTCTTTCACTTTCCAGCAGAAGGATCTCTCCAACGAGGATCTAAAACCAGGTCATCCAGTTGAAGGATGTTTCCACTAAGCCACCCGGCTGCCCCAAATACAGGATCTGCTGGATGTCCCCCTCCTGCTCTCACACAGAGGAGCATCTGTCCTTAAATCTGGATGTTTAAAAAAAGACCCTCTCCTCTTTAAGTGCTCAGAAAGCTGCAGCAGGCGGTCTTTGTGTCTCTACACTCTCCTGTTGTGGATCCCTGACAGTCTACGAGGCAGACTGACCTTGATGAATATTTCAGGTGTGATGCTGCTGCTGCTGCTGCTGCTGTGTGAAAGTAGGCCAGCTGCTGCTGCTGAGGATGAAGACATGAGCGCCGACAAAGACAGACGCGCTCATTTCATTTACCTGCGTGCTCAGACATTCATTTATCGATTTATTTAACCAGGTAAGAACCCGCTGAGATCGAGGTCTCATTTACAAGAGTGACCTGGTCAAGAAGAAAGTAATTTAGCGAAACTAATTCAGACAATTTCAGGTAAGTGTGGAGAGTATTTCTACCCTGAAGTGGAAGCAAAACTGAAAAACGCTTTTTTGCAAATAACAATCAAATGGACGGTGTTGTTTAAGCGCAGGGGGTCGTGGCTCAAACAAGCAAAGACGGACCTTATAAATTAGATTTTTCATTAAATTATCAAAATCATGATTTTGCATAAAGACCAGTCAGAAGTAGGTCTGTCTTCTCTTTGTGCTCTGCATGTGGCTGCACTTCATTCTGCTCACTGGATCAGTCTGAGGCCTTGGCTGCACATTTAGCTGCAGAAGCGCTCTGTCTTCAGTTTTGGTGCAGAATTAACACATCATTACTCTCTGAAGGCTCATCAAATGTGAATCAAACCTCTCCTGATGATTTCTGCATGTTCATGGAGGAGTTGCATGCCCACTCTGGCTGATGCAGCACATTGTGTGTTGTAATCTGAGCGCACAGAGGCGGGGTGCATCCTCAGTGACCGCAGCTGCTGCTGCTACTGTGAGTTTGATGAATGATGGTCCTGAGAGTGAGAGGATGCTGAGAGGGACCAGGACTGAGCTGGAGCCATGACACAGCACTCTCAGTCCAAACACAAACACAGGAGGACCTGAACCTCAGCTTTGGAGCACAATGGGATACTCACGGTGCAGTGGAGGCACAGAGTACTGCTGCTCCGGGGTGTCCCGGATCTCCTCCGGTATGCCGTTTCCTTTGCTCACATAATTACACGGGAAGATGCCCACCCGGTCTGCGATCATGCCGGTCCACCAGCCCTCATCCCCGGACACCAGAGAGTCTTTGGACAGGACCTCCACCAGGTCCCCCCTCCGCAGGCTGAGCTCATCCTCCGCAGTCGCTTCATAATCGAACACGGCGGTCCAGAAACCCGGAGCACCGGCGGGGAGCGGGTCCGGCGCGGCGCTGCTGCTGCCGTCCTCCGGTGTAGGCCAGCGGAAAACATCTGCCTCCGCTTCTTCAGACGAGGACACGCACGCCCTGGGACTCAAACCATCGTCCAAAGCGGGTTTGAAGACATCCATGGACGCGATCCATAGGGGCGACCTGGATCACTGCAGGCGCGTCCACCTGGATGGCGTCTCGCTGCGCCCTGCGTCTGCACACACACACCGACACACTCACACACACACACCGACACTCACAGAGCTAGGAAGCGGCTAACCCCGCACACAAACCCCGCATCAGAGCGGGAGGACCGTTCTGCTGCATCGTCAGGCCTCAGACCCGCAGGCTGCCATCAAACCCTCTCAGCTCGGTGTTTTTCTCGATCTTCACCAATCATCGGAGCAAACCTTCAGACGCAGCAGAGCTCTTTAGTTTAAGCCAATTGTGCCAACGTGCGAACCGTCCCGGCTCCTGATTGGTCCAGAGACACGTCAGCAACAGTTTCCCCTCCCTCCGCGTGAGCGTCAAACACCGACACCCTCCTGACGGCGTGAACGTGCCCTGAGCCAATCAGACACGAACAAGGAAGGAAAAAACCTAACAAAAAAAGAAAAAAAAATTAAAAAAAAAAGAAAATGAAAAAATGAAAAAAAAAAAAAGAAAAACATTGAGGCAAAATGAAGACGACAAAAAATAAAATAAAATAAAATAAATAAATAAAACACAAAAAAGGAGGGAAAAAAAGAGAAAAAACAACAACAAAAAACAAACAGCAAAAAATCAATCAAACAAGGAAGAGGCAAAAAAATAAAAAAATAAAATAAACAAAATAAAGACAAGGAGGCAGAAAAACAAACAAACAAACAAACAAACAAAAACAAAACAAAAAAAAGAAGGCCAGTTTTCTCTGAAACTTTCCCTCTGTAAATAATGATTCAAAAAACAAAAACAAAACTAAGAAAATGTTAAACTCAGGTTCAGTGTCATACCTCATTCCCTGAAATAAAAATATGAAGACATAATGTGGGGTAAAAAAAACAAACAAATAAACAAACTAACAAAAAACTCCCAATATACAAGCTTCTCTTGGAAAACAGCTAACATTAGCATTCAGTTATTTCCGAGCTACACTTAGCCACAAAGCTGAGTCTTTCTTGTTATTCTGTCAACATTTCTTGATTTAAAAACGTTTAAAACCACAATTTAGGAAAATAAACAGGGTTATTAGGCCATATGTCAAGCTCCATCATTTTAAATTCTTCTCAGACAGCAAATGTTAGCATATAGCTGCTCTCTAGCTAGCTACAAGGAAGAGGGTGACAGCCTCCATAAGACAGTAGCTCAATGTTAGCAAAGAGGAGAGCAAACATTAACATTAGCTGTTGTTTAATAGAAGTTAATAGTTGTCAAAGGTTATTGAGCCTGTTTGTGGTTTCCTCACAGTAGAATTCAGCTCTTGTATCTGGCAGTAAAATAAGCTAGGAGGCTAATGCTAGCTATCTTGTGATGATGGCTGAAATATGGCTAAAGTTTCTGTTTTTCTTTTTCTTGTCATGGTTTTAAGCTGGTTTACAATCTGTTAGTGGGGAAATGATCCTGATTTGTCAGATTTAACTTTTTTTTTTTTTTTTTACCAATTTAAACAGGAAACATTACCATTATAACAACTATTCAGCTTCACTCACACTGGAAGACACTGCCATGTGAATACGGTTCATCAGTGTAAGGAAGCAGCTGAATGCTAATGTTCATTTTTACCTGATAGTTGGTACTTGGTCGTTGAATATCTTGTTTGACTTGTAAAACCGGTCTGATATCCATCTGGATTTTCTATATATCATGTTGTAGCCCCATTCACCTTGTCCCGAAAAAGGCTCGAACACACCACCTCATAGTAGGGTCTGTTAACTTGAAAAATGGCCAAATTGTTATGCGGTGGATAAAAGCACCAAATTTGGTACACACATTCTTCAGGGTGTATCTCATCATCTCAGAAGGGGTGCCCAAAAATGCATGAGTGAAAATGGCTAAAATGGAGGTCGTATACCTGACCCAGTACAAAAGTCTCTCGTTGATTTATTTAGCAGGAAAAAGGGAGTCGATCTCTGCTGCTCTGAAACCACATCTGAGTCCAAAAACAAAGACAAAGAATAACTTCATACTGCAAAACCAAGTGTGACGCCTGTCAGGAAACCTTATAAATCACAGCATGAAGATGGCGGGGGGTTTTAGTGTCGGACATCCTGAATTGGCTCGTCCCCAGTCTGCCATGAAATTAGTTGAATATTCAGAGATTTCTGAGTTTATGTCGAAATTAAATCAGATCAAATTGCTGCAAAAGCTTTGTAGTAATCTCTAAATCTTAAAAGAAAAAAAAACCTCAATGTTGTCCTGATACTCTGCTGTAGTTTTGTCAGCTTTCTTATTTCTAATGTTTTTGATAGTTGAAGCAGAGCGGATCAGTTCGTCTCTAAATCTATAAAGTTTGGTTTACAGATTTTAGTGAATTCAGAGATCATGCTCTCATACAGCCTGAGCTGACTGTCTGATGGTTTTGGATTTCTTGTACTTTCTTTGAAGATGCGCTGTGTCTCCAAGCGAGTCCAGCCTCTCACCTGAAATGCGCAGCTGTGCAGCGGCACGCAAAGCATTTTTCAAAATAAAAGACATGTCAAACATCAGATGTGCATTAAAGATTTACTTTTTTGTCCAGAATGTGTCCGCGACCCACTTTTGGGTCAGGACCCACCAGTTGAGAACCACTGATCTAGAAAATAAGTTCATTTGTGACGGACTGAGGCAGAGTGGAAAACTCACCTTGGATGCTGAGTCTGAGTTTCAACAAATGATTTGTTGTCTTTGCACTATTTTAACCAAATTCAGGATATCAGTGATCTGTAAACCATCAGAAACAGTTTTTATTAACATCTTAGTGCTGCAGCTGCACCAAAGTTTATGAGTCTGCGTTTGGTGAATCCGGTGCGTCCGCATGAGTCATTTTTCCCAGTAGAAACAGTCAGGAAAAGCAGAAGCAAAACAAGAAAAGGGCGTCGATTTGAAAACACTCTCAGCTTTGAAAATTTTTATTTTGACATCTCATTGCAGGCCAGTTAAAAACATACCCATCCAGTTAAATGTGCCCCTTTTTCTGTTACACACACACACACCAAAAAATCAAAAAGGTAAAAAGAACAGTATTTTTCTCATCAGTGAATCTCCCCTTCAGTGTCTCACAACATATTCAACCACAAGTCCAATCCTTACGCGGTGAAACTTCATAAAAAGAAGAAAAAAAAGGAAAGAAAGACTGGTGCCTTGAGAGGTGATGTGTAGAAAATAATCGTTTACAGAATTAAGACATGTTTTTAAGACAAATTTAGAGTCATGCCCCTTTCTAAAGGCTAACCACATCACCGCCTGTCGTGCACACGAGCCTGGCTTCAGCGCAGGGACATGCACGAACAAACACAGGCCGATTTTCAGCGAGAAACAAAAGTAAGAATCAAGATAAGGAAACAACACAAATATCCATTTAAGGGCGAAAGTTTAAACCAAAACACTGGCAATTCCTTGACATCACAAATCCCTGCAGGACCGAGACGAGCCTCTGCTGCAGGGTTTCAGAAAAGATGATCAATTTACCCCCAAAATTAAACGAATAAAACCTCACACTTCCACCGGCACTGGCTCAGATGAAGCGACTGAAGAGAGATGAGATGTGAGAGTCGTGTGTGGACATGCTCCCCCCTCCCTGCCCGTCCCCCCCCAGGACACCTCTAACTGTGTCTATGTAAACATACTCTGAAAATTATGTACAAAAATGTGGGTCTGTGTCGCCTCTCAATGGGCCTCCATCTTGTGCTGCAGTGGACCCATCGCTCTCCTGCAAATGTGTGTGTGTGTGTGTGTGTGTTTACATGTAAGAGATAGAGTGGGGGTGAGCAGGTGTCGTCCAGGGCTGGGGAAGGAGCATCCGAGTCAGCCACGAGACGTCTGTACAACACTGCTCACCACAGAGGAAGAACACTGAGGAAGAGGAAGAGAAAGAGGAGGAGGAAGAAGAAGAAGAAGAAGAGTGCTGAGGAGGAGATAGGAAAAGGGACAAACCACAGGGACTGGAGATTGACATCCCCCTTGTGGAAATACAGTGTCACTGCCACTTACTATCACTGTTTTATTCGATCATGTTTCTAACACACGTTGCGTCCCACCTCTTTGGTAATCTCTTGGGTGATTTTAAAACGAGCCAAAAATCGACCGATCACATACCGACACACACTTTTTATGCAAATTAAGTAACAAACGTCTCGTCTGCTGCTCCCCGGAGTCGGATTTTTTCTCCTCTCAGTTAAAAACAAAGCACCAGTCGTGTGATTAACAGCATTCAAATCAACATCAGGCTACTTTTAGGTTTGAACCTGGAGCTCTTTGCTGCCTGGAGGCCCACGCCGACTCTCAAAGCCGCTTCACCGAAGAGTTTCTCGACGATATCACGACCAAAAGTTTAACTTCTTCATGGGTAACCACGCAAAACAAACACCAACGAATCAAGAATAGAAGTACTCTGCCAAAACTGGAGACAAGAGGTCACGATTGTGAGTCAAAACGTGGTCGACACCTGTTGTACTGAATAGAGAAAAACAGATGGACTGAATTAGCAATCATGAATCAATCAGAAAAACACAAACTAAGGTCTGCAGTAACTTGTTTTTGAGTAATATCGTCAAAACATTAACTTCTAATTAAAGATTTCTAGTTCAAGTTTAAACAGAGCCGAACAGAGGGATATCACTTCTTCTAAAAACTCTGTCACTATCACCTTTAAAAGTGATGACAGTGGATGAAAATGTTTCTGCTTTAAGACACTTTTAAAAGTTTCTCATCCAAGGTTTTTACAGAATCCATAACTCCGTCGCTGAAAAAATCTGGTGTTAGTAGTGTCGACGCCTTCCTCTGTAGACGGGGCATAAGATCAATAAATTTTGAGGGTTTTTCGGGTCGGGTCAGGTGTTATTTATGCGCTTCTTACTCAGTTAGTCCACACGACACAAACTCAAAACTTCCATACAAAACCCCGGACATTTGAAGGATTTTATAAACTCCCCCAGACAGCCCAGACAGCACCCCTAAAAAAGGGATATGTCCTGGTAAAAGAAGACATAAAAGATGTCACCCTAAATAACTAGCAGCCGAGGTGATAGTCTGTGAACCGACAGCCAAGCTAACGTTGGCGAATGCTGCCTTCAAGTGGAACTCTTGAAAAACAATGTAATAATAATTAGAAATTAACTTAAAATTTGGCTTAAGTTAACATCCTTGAGAGAATAACGGCGTTTTTGGGGAAAGTCTTGTTTACACCTTAGCTAGCTTGAAAAAGGTGTTTGTATCGGCGTCGAAAGCAGCTGATGTGATTTCAGTGGATTTAGACTTTTGTAGTTGTTATAATATGATAACTTTTGTTGACTCTACTGCCCCCTGGTGGCCATAAATCCTCAGGGTTAGGGTCATAATGTTTGCCGATTGTTTGTTTTGCCGATTCGTGCAGTTTACAGCACAACAGCTCCTTCTCATTTTCTTTCTCCATTGTCTCCGCAAGTAAACGAAGAATGACGTTGGCTTACGTTAGCTAATGCTACCTATAAGTAAAACTCCTGAAAAACAATGTAAAAAATTAGAAATTAACTCAAAACTTGGCTGTAAGTTAAAATTTAAAAATAACGGCTTTAACTAAAATTAACTGATTTCTAAGAAGTCTCGTTTACACCATAGCTAGCTCGAAAAAGGTGTTCGTACTGGCGTCGAAAGCAGCTGCGATTACATAATTTGGACGTTTAGTCTGATGTGATTTTAGCGGATTTAGACTTTTGTAATTGTTATAATATGATAACTTTTGTTCACTCTACCGCCCCCTGGTGGCCATAAATCCTCTCTTGCTGCTTTAAAAAAAATCGTCAAAGAAAACTCTTCAGGCGGTCGGCGTGGGCGTCGGCAGCAAACGCCTCTCCCTCCACAGGCACTCTGTTCAGTCCGTTTGACACCTTTATAACGTTGGCCTTTTGCACATGTACAAGTAGAAGTCTCCATAAATAGAACTATACAGCAAAGTGCATGGAAGGAACAGTAAAAAAATACCTCTGAATTTACCTCTGCAGCAACACGTTTGTTTGTTTGTTTGTTTTTGTTGTTTTTTTTTTGTTGTTTTTTTCCAGTTTCTGATCCAAAAGGTGAAAACTCGAGTGAGACCAAGATATCAGTAAAGAAATAAAATACAATGACATACTTTTACCTAGGCAAGATACAGAACTCTTAGAAATGTGAAGACATCTTCCAGTATATAGTTTGACCCCCCCTCCCCTCCCGCTTAGCCACAGCAATCCTCTGTTGTTAGAGCAGAAGGTGACCACATTTAAACAAATATTCAAAATATACAGAAAATATGGAAATATATTATATATAGATACGTAGAGAGTACGGAAGTAATGTTCAGGGCAGTTTGACCGTGTCCGCCGCCGCCTCGTCCTCCTCGCCGGTTTTGAATGATTCGTCTGCCAGTTTGAAGTGTCTCTGTCGCTCCTCTTCTCGGTGATTTCTGAGAACTCTGCAATGCTCCTTAGGAAACTATGCAAATAAAAATAAATACTATGACCTGTCCCAGTGTCACTCCACAACATATTCCCATAGACGATATAATCTTTTAAATTCTTAACGTACGTCAGAAAATAGGTCTTTTATTTTCTCTGTGTGTGTGAGAGTGTGTTACTTTTTTTTTTGGTTGATTTATTTTCACGTTTTTTTCCCCAAAATACTTTTTTTTTCTAAAAAAAGTCGTTCTCTTCGGATGTTGAGAAAAATATATACCTCTGATGGACTCAGCTCTCTCCGGGTATAAGACTGCGGTCTCTTCCAGTGGAATGCAGGACCACCTCGGCGTCGTCGGTGGTGACCCAATCCAAACTGTAAGCACACTCCCCAGGCTCAGGACGGCGCTCTCCTTCAGCCTGTCGGCGCCAGAAGGCGGGAAACGCACCTCCAAGCGTCCTTACAGAAGGGGTTGAGGGAGAGAGAGAGAGAGAGAGGGAGAGGGAGGGAGGCGTCTGGGAAAGACCCCGGGTCTACCTCTCCTGTACTTTCATAGCAAACACGACTGAACCAAACTCCTCTGTGAGAATTCACCCTTTGACCTCTGATGTTGTACTTTAAACCCCCGTTTGTGTTTCTCACAGTCTCAGGTGTGTCCTAGTTAGAAGCCCTCTATATGACAGTAGGCCTCCAGACTGGAGAAGAGGATGTAGAGGAACCACAGGCCGAATAGGAAGGCTGAGGTGGCCAGTCTGTGTCCCCGGGGCCCGCCCAGTTCTCCTCCGATGTGGGCCCGGCGCCGGTAAAGCAGCACCGAGATGGCCAGGAAGGCGAAGATGGTGAAGAGAGTGACAGAAAACGCCAGTGATCCGGCTTCCACGATGAACGGCTTACCCTTCGTGTGCCAGTAGATGGCCGCCACCGACCACGCCATGCCGATTCCCAGGAAGACATTGACGGCGTTGCTGCCGGTCACATTACCGATCGAAGCGTCCGCATAGGTGTCCTGGACTGCCGAGACCTTACTGGCAAATGTGTCTGAAAAAGAGAAATTTACATGATTTATACAATACCAATTAATACAAATATTTTTATACAAAACAAACAAGCATGGAGTCTCAGAAACATCACGTGTTGGTTTCATAATCATGCTCAATAAAATAATCAGACTCCATTTAGTGTGTACAATAAAAAAAACTAAAGAACAAAACTTTTTTTTTAAAAACACGTTTAATTCTGTTTTAAAAATTGAATAGAATAGAGTTTCTTAGGCTTTATAATCAGCCTCTAGTGGACATCCAAGAAACTGCAGTTTTTTGCACTTTTCATTAGCAGGGGTCGGAGTTTAGAAACTGGGGAGGGATATGTTTCAGATCCATGTTTTGGAGCTACTCATTAATTAACTCTTATCACTACAGAGTTGATAGAAAGTAGGGGCCTGTGTCCACTAACCACTTTCTAAAGAGTTGTTGGAAAGTAAGGGCCTTTGTCTACTAACCATTTTTCTACAGTTGTTGAAGAGTAAGGGCCTGTGTCCACTAACTGCTTTTCTAAAAAGTGGTTGAAAATAAGGGCCTGTGTTTTCTTGCTGTTTTTTTAAATAGTTGTTGGAAAGTAAGGGCTGGTGCCCACTTACCACTTTTCTTCAGAGTTTTTTGAAAGTAAGGGCCTTTGTCTACTTACCATTTTTCTACAGTTGTTGAAGAGTAAGGGCCTGTGTCTCTAACTGCTTCTCTAAAGACTTGTAGTAAAGTAAGGGCCTGTGTCCATTAACCACTTTTTAGGTTGTGTGTCCATTAACCACTTTTCAAGGACCTGTGTCCACTAACTGTTTTTCTACAGTTGTTGGAAAGTAAGGGCCTGTATCATCTAACTGCTTTTTTAAAGAGATGTTAGAAAGTAAGGGCCTGTTCCCACTAACCCCTTTCTATGGGCCTGTGTTCACTAACCACTTTTATAAGGCCCAGTGTCCAGTAACCATTTTTCTACAGTTGTTGGAAAGTAAGGGCCTGTATCATTTAACTGCTTTTTTATAGGGGTGTTGGAAAGTAGGGGCCTGTTTCCACTAATCCCTTTCTATGTCATCTAATCATTTTTCCACAGAGTTTAAGTAAAGTAAGGGCCTGTGTCCTTTAACCACTTTTTAATGGCCTGCTCCACTAACCACTTTCTAAGGCCCAGTGTCCACTAACCATTTCTCTACAGTTGTTGGAAAGTAAGGGCCTGTGTCCACTAACTGCTTTTTTAGAGTTGTTGGAAAGGACCTGTTCCCACCCCTTTCTAAGGGCCTGTGTCCACTAACCACTTTTATCGTGCCTACACTGCATATGCCCTTAGTGCCAGTGCTTTAAAAAAGTGCTGTAAGTTGGAAATTATTCAACTTTTAGAAGGCAGTCGTGTCTGTCAGAGTAAAAATCCATTATTGACCAATCAAAATCAAATAGAAGAGTAAAAAATGTTAAAGAGTTTAAGAAAATCAGACCTTAATTAAAAAGGTAAATCAGCGCGTTATCCCGGGACTCACCTGGGACAGATGTACCAAGTGCCACAAACACCACCGCCGTCACAGAGTCCTTGAGGCCGATGGTGCAGCCGAAGTGAGACGCCAGGTCCCCGATGACGGCGGTGAGCAGGCCGATGATGATGATGGAGACGACGAAGCAGGCCCAGCCGTTCAGGTAGTCAGTGGGAGGAACGCAGGCGAACAGAACCTTCCAGAAGACGGTGAGGAAGTGCATGACGTAGTCGAAACAGGAGGGCAGCCGTTCCTCCCCCGTGTCGTCCTCTTCCTCATCTACCGGGCGGATGCCGGGCCGAGTGGGGGAGGAAGGGAGGGAGTGGATTGAATGAGGGGAGAGATAGATTTGAAGGAAAATAGAGGGAGAAAGTTTGAGGTGGAGAGGTGGATGTTAAGAGAAGAGGCGGAGAGAGAAAAGGTGAAAAAGCAGAAGAGGAAGTGACAGAGGGAGAATAAAAGTGAGACGGATGATGAAGAGGAAGTTTAAGGGAGCAGAGAGGGTAAAGAGAAGAGTAGGCGAGATAAAGAATCGATAGAGGAGATAAGGGATGACAGAGAGGGGGAGGAAGAGGACAAGACTCACTTAAAAAAGGCACATTGACTCATTTTTCAGAGTGAGACATCTTATCTCTGCAGCCCGAGGAGATTGTTGTGACTGTTCAGCTTTAAATGTGGCGCACATACATAAATAGATTAATAACCACCGCGGGTTCAGAGTCATATTTAATAAATAAAAAGACCTGAAACTTTTTAAAGAGGTTCAAATCTGCAAACGCACTGATCTGTGATTCTGTTTTCAGGATAGAGATCCACTTTAATGTTCCTACCTCCGTTAATAATGCAGTCTTTGACCTGCTTTCTCCAACATGATCAACTTTCAGATCTAAGGTTTTTGTTTTTTAGTTTCTGCCTCAGCTCAGGAGAAAAAAAAAAATCTGATTGTGTCCCAAAACCTAATAAATCTGCAGGTTTTAAATATGGAAGTACACACTGGAAAAAAGATTGAATAACAACAGACGGTCTGCATACATACTTCATTGGACAAATCCAGTTTTTGAAGCAAAATTAGACCATATTTAGAAGAAAGGGTGGAGCATCTTTGTTGACCTTTTTGTGACCTTTAACTCTGTAGATCACTCTTTGTTTCTACAGGTTTTAGAGGATGTTGCATTTAGTTTTATGACCTGTTTGAAAAGGTAATATCAGGATCTACTTGATCTGACGGCGTACCACAGGGATCCACTTTAGGTCCTGTACTTTTTACGTTAATATATTAGCGTAATAATTCCCCTTTTAAAGAATTGTGATGAACGTTTTTATGCAGATGACACAATTTTGTATTGAATCGCAGACTCTGCTGAGCCAGTTAACTACGAAAGAGGATTAGGGCAACATGAAGAGAAAAAATAATAATTACAGGAAGAAGATTAAAGTCAAATTATAAGATTAGAGTCCAAATTTTGAGATTAAAAAAATTGAAATTATGTCAATAAAGTCATAATTTCAAGATTAAAATAGAAATTTTGTGATTAAAGTTGAATTTTGAAATTAAAGTTGATATTTCAACTTTATACACGTAATTTGAATCTTTTTAATCTTGAAATTTCAACCATTAACCATGTTTCTAATGAGTTATTGGAAAGTAAGGGCCTGTGTCCATGACCCCTTTTTTTTCAACAGTAATTGGAAAATAAGGGCCTGTGTCCACTACCTGTTTTTCTACAGTTGTTAGAGCAACATTCAGAGTTTAGGAGGATGTTTAAGAGCAGATTGTTGGCTGCAGGTGTGTGCAGATATCTTTTCAAAGACAGTAAATAAACAGATAAATCACTTTTGTCCGAGCCTGTTATATGGCTGGTAAAATAATAAACTTAGACTGAGACCAAAATCCAGTCCTGGACCTAATGGGCGTGTTTTTTTCTGCGAACTCTTCAAACTCATTCAAAATGTTGCCTCCTGTAATAAATTAGGTGAAAATCGTTTTCTTTAATTCACAGACTTGTATGTAAATGTATTTTCTTTCATTTTCTATCTCCCTCAGGGTCTCTGTACCTCTGAATCACTTTTACTGTCTCAGGTTGTTAAAAAATGAGCCGTTTAAGGTCACGGATGAAGACGTTAGAGCAACTTTGTGTTTTCTCATAGAAGAAAGTTCCTCACTGTGAGCTCCGTCGTCACCTTATCACGGCTAAATGCGAGCAGTCAGCCTCCTCAGGTGGAGGAGCAGGGCGTCCACAGGAAGCTCAGCGGACAGCGGGGACACGGCGCTGATTCAAAGTGTCAGGCCATGTGAGCTGCCTGCGTGCTTTTTTCAGCCACGGGTGGATGATGAAAAAGTAAAGAGCAGCGCCGGATTAAATATTTCAGCAGCAAAGCGAGGAAGCGAGACCTTCTGTACGGGGTGGCGGTGACTGCTCCGTGTAGGACACAATGACAGCAGCTCTGCAGGATGATCTGATGCTGCCGTGACCTGACATGATGGACGACTCTCGTCTTTAACAGACAGGAGATTAATGAGGAGCTTCAGGAGAAGTTAAAGTTAAATAATGTCCGGTTTGAAGGCTCATACTGACATCAACATTTCTGAAGACGAGTCAGAAAAGACAAACTTAAAAATAAGAGAAATCTCTGCAAACAAAACCATCGATCTAAAGCTCTCTGAGACTCAAAAATTCAGCCCCTCAACAGAGTTCAATCTACATGCATGATTTTTACCAGGTGTTTGTATCACATCAACACCTACAAAAAATCCTCTTGGACCCCCCCTCTATTACAAACAGGAAGTCCAGAAATTTGAGTTGAATGCGTGTGACCGGAGTAGCTCGACAAGCTGCAGGAGGGAAGCCCAGACGGCCCTCACCCCGGCCACTTCCACCAGCTCCTCCTCCAGGGGATTCCCAGGCGCTCCCAGGCCAGGTGAGAGATATAATCCCTAATTATTTTATTTTATCCCTGAAGGGAAATTCAATGTTTTATTTATTCTATTATTTATTATTATTTTATTATGATTAAACTTTATATTTATTATTTATTTATTTTATGTTATATTTGATATTATTATATAGAGTATATTATTTATTATATTATTATTTTATTGTTTATTTTTTATCTATTTTAACTTTCATACAGATGATTGAGGTCCATCCCTAAACATATTAGAGTGCTGTTTTTTTCAACTACTGCCACCTTGTGGAGAACCATGGTACTGACTTAAAGAGTGAATGTCCAATTTGCTCCAAATTTCATAGGTGTGATAATGGTACAAGCCTGAACTCAGATACATATTCATTTTTGTAAAAGTATGATAGGTGAGGAATTACAGAAAGGAGTTAGACGGTTATACTAAATATATGGGGGATGCTGGGAGAAAGAGTTCAATCGTAACTTGCAGGTATTTATTGGGCAAGAGAAGAATTTACTAAACCAAGAAATTAGACTCTTTTACAAACTCAGATTAAATGATTCGGTAAGGCCCTGAGTCCAAGATCATCATTGGTGCAACTTTTGATGGGTCGTCCACTAACCTCTAATTTACTTTATTGCCGGAAAGAAATTGTCCTAATCTAAGTAAACGGACTTTAGATTTAATCAGAAGTAAATCCTGCAGCAGAAACGTCAGTAAAATGTGAAACTAATAAAGTGTTTATTTATTTTTATGATTATTGAACTGGAGTTTGGATGTTTAATCCGTTAAAAAATGTTAATGACCGTGTTTAAATGAAGTATAACTCTGATATCATCTCCTCAGCCTACATTACCTGCGCTGACTGTGATGGCCTCCATGAACTGGTCTCTCCAGGAGTTTGTTCCCACCACCAGAGCCAGGTTGGTCTTCTTGATCAGCTTGTCCACTGTGCTCTGTGGAGATGAAAAAAAACTACTCAGCTTCACCACATGATGGCGGTAGAGTACAGAAATCGACGTGGAGCTGGAGAGCAGAATCTAATCTGTTGGGTTTTTGGTAGGAGAGGTTAAGGATGCACATAAATCTCCAGCAGAGACGCGTCCCTGCGGGCTGGGAGGCCTCTGAAGAGAAACACGCTAAAATTAGAAACATGGATCAGCTCTGCGCTCTGAAAACAGCTGGAAGAACCAGGCTGCCGTTTGATGAGCGACCCTGCCCACCTTAAACTCGTAAGATTCCTCGATAATGACTTCCAGCTTCGAGTGTTCCCCCAGCACCGGTTTCCCCATCTCGGCGATGCGCCTGGCTTCCTCCTCGTCTGATGTCAGCTTCCTCTCTGGAACATCTGAGTGGCGAGGGCGAGGGGGAGAGGAGACAAAAGAAGCCGAGTGAGAAAAGATGGCAATCAGGATGATTAGCATGTTGTGTTGTTCTTCACGCAGACACACACAGACACACAAACATCAGAGGGCTGCAGTTTGGATTTATTCGGGCTTGAAGAAGAAGAAGAGGAAGAAGAGGAGGAGGAGGAGGAAGAGTTTGTTTTCTGTTCTGTCTGTCTGTCAGGAACATCTGTCACGTCCGATCAATGCAAAGAGAGAAACATGATTTACTGCAGAAACGCTCTCTGCTCTGGTGCAGCTCCAACTTACTGATGTAAAGGTTAGACACGCCGGCATGCACAAAAACACACACAGGAAAAAAGGCAAACAATCAGAATACATCAATTATTGATTAGTCACCCGATCATTTCCACTTCTGGGACACAAAACACCGACTCACAACTCTTAAACATGTCAGGAAGTCCAACCAAAATACAAAGTTCTGTCCAGATTTATCAACCAAATATGAAAAATGTCACTTTTTCTACATTTTCGCACAGATCGGCTCCAAAACGCTTAAAAAACGTTTGAAGATTAGACTCAGGTATCGAGCAGCAGGTCAAACTTGGAAAAGTGAATTTTGTTTCCACTTTGACACAAAATTCAGGGAGGATTTTAGAGATGGGGGAAATGATACCAAAGCTCTGAAGTACACAGCAAAATGTCACATGACTGGTGGCGTTTGGAGCTTTGGACGTTGACGGTTCTTTGAAAGTTTTTCTTACTGGAAGGCGGGAAATAAATACTAGATCTTTGTGGCGACGCATAAGAGCTTCATGAGGATTCACTCGCCTGTTTTTATAGTCTACAGAAGACGTATTAATCAGCCTGGATCTGCCGTACCAACGAAACATCACAGAATTAGTGAAATAGACCATAAAGTTAAAGTCATGGTTGACGATTGGAGAGATTGGTGATTATTATTAACCTCGTTTCCATGGTGATCATGGTCCTATAGTGCGATCTCCACAAAGTGAAGAGAAAAAAGAACGGAAAAAATCTGTTCACCCGATCAGGTGCAGGGCTGCAAAAACATCGACCAATGACAGCCATCCGTCCCAGACAGCTCCTATTGGTCAATGTCCTGCATCTCGCTGTATTCCACACACCCCTCTCCTGTAATTCCGACTCGTCCCCTCCCACTACCAAATTTTTTTTGTCGGATGGTAGGGGAAGGTCCCCGCCCTCCTTCGCCTCTTATTGGCTAGAAGTGCTGGGCTCTGATTGGTTATTCCAAATGGCTGTGAAACGTCATCGTCTGTCGGGTTAGGGTTAGGAGATTTAGAAGTGCGATAATGTACAGAGCTGACAGCCCGCGCTTGGCTTAAGCGTGTGACGTTTCCTGCTTTTCTAGCCAATCAGAGACTAAGGAGGCAGGACTTTCCCCTACCATCCGACAAAAAATATTGCCTCCCACTCTCCCGGCCCTCCTTGGAGTTCTGAGCGGCTAAAAGTAGCGTAGCAGCTTAGCTACAGGAGCCGTGATGGACTAGCGTAGGATCTTCTGCCAGCCGGCTTCTTGCTCTGCCAGAGGGGGCGTGTCGTGGAGAGGGTGATACAAGTTTGGGGGGGAGTTTTTTCAAAGCTGCCTCAACGGCTCAGTTTTTCTCAACTACTGCCACCTTGTGGAAAAACATGGTACTGACTCAAAGACTGAATGTCCAATCTGCTTCAAATTTCACAGGTGTGATAACGGAACAAGTCTGAACTTGTTCCATCATCTGAGATCTGAGAAACACCTTCTGCTTCTCAGATCATCAACCATGCCTTTAACATCTTATATCTAAGATCTGTAGCTGTCTAGATATAAGACATCTATATGACATCTATATAACCTTCTCCAGGTCTTAAATGTCCTCTGGCTCTTTGGTGAAATCCGTCATCGACACCTGCGCTAATTTCTGTTGACGGCGTTCAGAAAAACCAAAAACCTTCCAGGCCTTGACTTCAAACCCGCCCCACTCAGCGCTTCATCACTGGTTTTCTGACGCCATCTGATTTCCCCCGGCTCAACGAGGTCTTGATCACTCCCTCTATGAGTCTGTCAGACCTGCTCCATGTGGTTCAGGTCTAGAAAAAAAACCCCGTGCTCCACAGATCTCCTGAGTGCGCCGCTGCACACTACAAAGAGCCGCGCAACATCAATTGTGCGCTGTCAAACTCCATCAAGAAGGAGCGGTTCAGCCTCTCATCCTGCTCCGAGAGCGACACCCACCCCCCAACCCCCCAACCCCCCCACTCAACCACCTGGTGCAAAGACCTTGTCGTCTCTTATCCGAGTCCAGAGTCCCAGCCTGCTGACAACACGCTTACCATTAAATATTAACGCCGCCATTAAAGATCACAGCCAAGTCTCGGGAACACACTCACACACACACACACAGAGGCATGCACAATATGCCAGTGCACGAGTGCCAACACACACTTTTAAGCTAAATCAATTACACACCCAAGAAAGTGTGTCCCCTCCAGTCCTGACAGGATTTCTTTTGCTGGTGTTTAAAATTTGATTATCGAGCCGTTTCTTCGCTCGCAGCCGCGCGGCGACATGACACAAATTTCCTTGAAAATAATAATAACACAATCGCATGAAAGGTAATTAAATTTCTCAGGTTTTTATCGTCTGACGAGTCTGTACCTCGTCCCGGACCGGAGAGTGTGATTTATGGATTTATGATAAACTAAACCTCAGACTGCAGAGGAGGAAACAGCGCTAGGATGTGGTTTATTTAGAGTCAGACTGTTCAGGAATCTTAAAAATGTAAATTTGACACAGAATTGTCAAACTGCAGTTCCTCTAGTGGCCACAGGGGGTTGGCTTCAAAGGCGAGTCAACCTCCATTAGGTTCCATATTAAAATGTGTAACTTTACAGCAAAATAAAAACATGTTTGCAGCCTGGAGTTATACATTTTTTTGTCTATGGATTATTTTGATCAATGTGCCGCCTAACGGCTAAATATATAAATAGTAACTAGGGATGCACTGATCTGGTATTTGGATTAGATATTGGCTCCGATATTGACAAATGAACTGGATCGGATATCAGATAAATAATGCCGATCCAGCGTTCCGATCCAGTCTTTTTTTCCCTTTAATTAATTTTCTTTTAAACATGAAAGTCTTACTTCTTTTTGCTGTGCGCTAACGTGCAATTTGTTAATAAATAATATGAAGTAAACTTATATCTGTGTTAATTTTTTACTTTTTTTTAACGAGGCTAATGTCAAACCTGATGTCGTCACTCACAGGGCAAGGTAAACAGTTCATTCCTTAACAGTAGTATTGGATCAGTATCGGATTTTAACTTTACTCTCTAACTGTCTCCACACACCAAGCACGAGTAAAATCATTCGCGAAAATAAATTACATGTTAAGACAATGCAAAGATGCGATTAAATGCTCCTATGACTGGTGGCAGGAATGATGCGAATTGGGCGAATCTCAACTTGAGCAATTTTTGTGTCGCGATAACTAATCAGCACAAGGTTACCAGGTGACGTATAAAAATGGACGGTTGTTCACTGGTTTCTAAAAAGGAGGACAAACTGATCGTGTTGGTGTGTGGTTGCCATGAATTATATAATACCTCTTCTTTCAATTTCCGAAACCGGAATAAAAAGGAGCGAGGAGGTCGGATTACCTGGTTAATTGTAAAAATCCTTGATCCCGCCAGTTAAATTGGCAGGGATAAAACTACTGTTGATGTGCGAATGAAGCGAGTAGATGATTTTACCCGTGCTTGTTGTGTGCACCCCATTACACCAAGCGAACACAACAACTTTTAAAAAGCCACAATGGAAGGAGAATTCACGCTGTTGGAGTGAATCGCGTAACACGCACGACTTAAGCTAATGACTAGACTGTCAGACACGACCCCAAACTTCAAGACTAAACTACATCTGCGATATTCATTTGTCAACTTCACGAATAATGCCGTTAAAAACACACAACAATCCACAGCCACAGCCACTTTTTCTCACAGCTTAAAGTTTGCATGCAGTTTATATAAACCCAAACTCATTCAGAGGTTACTGACCGACCAGAAATCTGACGGGACGCAGAAACTCAAACTAAAACTGTCAATTTATTTCTTCATCATGCAACCAGGACTGTCAGATTGAGGGTCTTCAAACTGCACCACACAGACACCCACAGAGGGGGAGAGATGTTAGTGGAGATGCTTAGAGGAGGAGTGGATATCTTACCTTCAGCTAACAACAGAGCTGTGAAAGAAAGGGAAGAGGAAGAGGAGGAGGAAGGGAGGAGGAGAGGAAAAAGGAAAGCATGGAGGAAACAGAAAAAGCAGATGAGCAGTGGAAATGGAAGAAACATGCATGCATAAAGAAAGAGAGCAGCTTGATAGGGAGGGGAAAAATGTGATGGGCTCTGAAAACGGCTGCTATTGACCCAAAGGTGTGATATATGTGGCACTGATTATTCAATTATGCTGAGGTAGTCGGAGGGATGTGGTACTTTGCAGCGTTTTATGGGCTCAGAGGCACGATGTCCGATAGAAATCAACGCGGCGAGAGGATATTTTGAGTCATGATCTCAGGGCGGGAACATAACATTAACTCAAAACTTCACCGCCGCGATCTGATGTCAGACGAGACGGTAATTACACATTAACTCATATTAAACAAGTCCGGAGTGAAGGAGATTCAGATCGATGCGTGCAGGAAAAAAAACTTAGATTCAGTTCATCATTTCTGTTTCACTCAAGACAGAGAAATAAAACCTGAAGGTGTGGAAATGGTTTTTACAAATTTGGACGACACGATGGAAAGACTGGTAAGAGTGACCAGATCAGAGCTGACAGCTTCCCTCTGAGGTTAGAGGCGACGCATCAAAAAGTGAAGAAATAAATCTTAAAACTGCAAAGAAAGGCTGCGAGCTGGCGTAAAAAAAAAAAACTGTTTGCATGTTGAAAGTTTGTGACTCATGGCTAATCCAAAAAGCTGCTTCCTGAGCGTTTTTCAGACTCTGGTTATGTGGCTTTAGGAGCAGCTGTGTGTCCCTGAAATACTCCAATAAAAACTCTCACATGAACCCGTCAAAACTCCACATCTGTTTTTTTGTCTCCACCCTTAAAATCCCAACGTGATTAAGAGAAGAGGTGTGAAGGTATCAGGTGAGGGTGTCTGCAGGTTGAGGGGATCAGAGGCTGAGAAGGACCAAAGACGCCACGATGGTCCAGCTCCCTCTGAAGACACGATGCTAATTAACCCGGTCGTGTTTGGAGGCAGCTTATCAAGCTCCTGAATCAAGAGGCGTCCACAGCTAATCATCATTAGCAGCTAAGTGCATTAATGACTGTGGGTGACTTCTTTAATTATCATTAGTGCCAGACGAGTCATGTTGATCTGAGGCCAGAACCGAGCTGTGGTGAGACCGGGTGTCCTGGACCCTGACAGCGAGGACAGTGTGACGTTTGGTGGAGGCCAAGGAGGTAACGAGAAATATTCAATCAGACAAGACGATGACGCCGATCAAGATATACGAAAAAACAAGAGTTTAAAAAAGGACACAGCTCTACGCTCTACGCTCTATGGACATCGCTCTACACTGTACACTCCTTGGACCCCGCTCTATGCTCTATGGACACAGCTTTGTGCTCTATGGACACCACCCTCCGCACCAAAGCCCCTCTACCCACACCACTCTACTTCCACTACTCCGTATAGGCCACTCTATGTACAGTGCTCTAAGTCCACCACTTCACATAGACTACTATAAGTACCCCTCCGATTAACATCGCTCTAGCTGCTCTATTCCTCTCTATAAACTCTACTCTATACAAGCCACTCTATACCTACCACTCTTCATAAACGTCTCTCTATATTCAACTTCACATACAACATTTTTAGTACGCCACTTTGCGTATGTCACTAAATGTATGACACTTCATGTACACAGTGTTATGTTTACTAATACAAGTATGTATTATGTGAAACGCCTCCAAGATAACCCAGGAAGTCTAGTTGGCATTTTGGAAGAATTCCCAGAACACCCTGACCTGGATGGATGGGAACCTTCATAAATATAAGTACGCATTATACATTTGCCATTATATAGACCCAACTGCACTTATTAACCTGTTATAAGCCTGTTAACATGTTATTAACCTGTAATAAACATGTTATTAACATGTTATAAACCTGAAATAAACCATTAAAACATGTAATAAACCTTTTAACCTGCTATAAACCTGTTAACATGTTATTAACCTGTAATAAACCTGTTATTAACATGTTATAAACCTTTTATTAAAAACATTATATGTACGCCACGATACCACTATGCTAACATTACTGTACACGCATGTGCCCGACAACATGTATTACATTTTATGTACAACATGCATGACACTTCTTCTACGCTGCCAAATTAGCTACTATTTGTGAGCCACTGTATGAACACCACTGTACTCCAGATACTACTACTGTACACAACTTTATGTACGCCACTTTACAATCAACACTATGTATGCAACACTACGTTCAAAGCTCAGTGTATTTCATGATGTATATGATACTTTATGTACGCCATGTTAATAGGCTACTATTTGTATACCACTGTAGGTTTACCGCTATCAATCAATTCAATCAATTTAATTCATATAGCACCAAATCACAAGTTGTTACCTCTATACGTACAATCTTATTTAAACGCCACTTTACAAATGCAACTGTATGTATGACCACCAAATATATATCACAATACATTTGACACTTCCTGTAGGCTCAGCACGCCACTATTCAAACACCACCATGCAAATATTCGCAGCTTCATGTATGTCAGTCTAAGTTTACCACAATATATAAACCACTTTATATGAAACTTTACACACTTTAAATTTAATCCACTTTATCTTTGTGTGCCGCTTGATATTTACCGTGAGAATATTTCACACACGCTTCTTCATTTATGCCGCCTGACGCTCGCCTCTTTAGAAACGCCACTTTACACGGGACACTTTTAGTGCGCCACTTTATGAACCCCATATACGCGCTCTGCGGTCATTCACAGGAACTTCAGCGTAAATCTGCGCTGACATTTTAAGTGATCATTCAGACGTCAACTCAGAAAAACGGTTTGGTATAAGCGGCTCGAACCGACAACCTCCGTGGATTTATTTTTTCCAGAGGACGCTCCTCGAACCGGCGGATCCACACACGCCGCAGCTTTATTAAAAGTGATAAATCAGTATTTTACTCCAGTTATAAAAACCCGTCCTTTAAACAGTCTAAACTCTGACGCAGAGAGGCCTCGACCATCTGCTGAAGTCAGACCTGGAAATAAAGGGGGCAGCGCCACATCAGCGACCTCAGACCCACGTGATGAAACCTGATTGGACAACGCGGCGATAAAGGAAGTCAAAGACAACCGCAGACGCTGTTTCGAAAGCCGACTCGTCCTCCGCTCACAATCCAGAAGGTTGTCACTCAGCCAGCAGAACAATGGTGATAAGGAAGATTAACCAAAGTGTGTGTGTGTGTGTGTGTGTGTGTGTGTGTGTGTGTGTGTGTGGAGTGTGTTTAACCGTTGTCAACATCCTGCTGTATTTTCCGGCGCTCTCGGCTGAAGCAGATCTGTCTGGTTACAAAAGAGCGAGTCCTTCTGTGGCGTCAATATGCCGCTCATGTTCCAGATCTCTCTCTCTCTCTCTCTCCGCTGCTCATTAAAACAAAAACCCTCATCCGACTTATCGGGACGGAGTCGGATCCTCGAGGAAAAGGCTGATCTGTGTGCACGTGGCGTTTGGGAGGAAAATGGCTACACCCTACTACACCGACTATTTCCTGATTTAATCGTCAAACTAGGATAGGATAGTGTCGTATGGATGGATGGATGGAATATGGAGGAGTGGGTTGATGGACAGATGTGGGAATAGGAGAGGGGGAATAGATCGGTAGGTGTGACGAGGAAAGGAAGGACGGATTCAGGGATTGATTAATGGATGGAGAGATGAGAGGAAGAGGTGCAGAAGAACGGGGAATCAGGTGGATGGAGGAAAGGTGACGGGGGATACGGAAGGACAGATTTATGGAGGGATGGAGGGATTGGCAGAAACAGGCGAGGAATAAGAATTTATGGACAAGGAAGGAGAGGATATGGATAGAGGAGGAATATGGAAAAAAAAGCAGGGGATGGAAAGAGGAGGAGAGCGGATTGATGGTAAACAGATTTATAAAGCGGGAGAAGAAAAGCAACATGGATGGATGGATGGATGGATGGATGGATGGATGATAGAGAGAGGGGAGGTTGGAGGGATTGATGGAGGTAGAAGAGGAGGAAGATTGATAAATAATGGGATGGGAGAAGGAAGGAGTTTGAGCGATGGAGGAAGAGAAAATGGACATACGCCGAAATTAACATTCAGACCAGGTAGAGAATATAAGGTGAATTTATTTGACGAGACGACTAGTTTCTGTTTCCTGATCTACAAATCCCGACCATCGAGGTATTTTTGACAGAACTGTTCCCATCGCCAAGTTTGTCCACACAGAGACGTGGAAAGTTTGTGGTTGAAACTGCGTTTTGGGTGACAGTAAAGGAAACTTTTTACTTTTTAGTCGGTTTCAGTGATTTTGCATTTTCACAGATATTTCCTGAAAAAAATTTCATCTTTCAAATCAGTAAAAAATCGTTTTCGTCTCCTTTTGGATGAGAGTGACTTAAAACAAGGCGGCGCTTTGAGGAAAATATAATGAAAGTGGCGATTATGTAGAGTGACCATATTCTGAATCACCAAAATAACTACACGGGGGCAGAGTCATGGAGTCACGAGTAGTTAATTTTGAGAGTTTTTTGGGTTGGATAGAGTGTCTTTTACACACGACACAACAGAAACTCAAAACTTTCATACTAAACTTGGACATTTGAAGGATTTTATAAACTCCCCCGGACAAGGCCAGACAGGGCGCCAAAAAGAGGACAGGTCCGGGTAAAAGAGGACGTATGGTCACCCTGGTTCAAGAGGACATAAATCCGTATACGGCTAACGTTTCGTCTTCGTGTCAATACTTTGAAACGATTACATTACACACAGCGTAACTCTCTGAAGGTGCCTGCGTGAGTCCAGCTAAAACACCTGTAAACACATGCTCCGTACTCTTCTTCTATCTCTTGGTGCATTTCTAGGGCTACAGCGCCTCTTACTGGCTTGGCATATGCACTACAATGTTTTAGTCATTTTAAGTGGTTTTGCATTTACTTGGATATTTCCTGAAACAATTTCATCTTTATGGAAAACTTTAAAAAAAAAAAAAGGTAATACATTGTTTTCGTCTCTGTTTGGACAAGGCCTTAATTGTGTTAATTGTACTGCGAGCGCGACAAAGGCGACTTTAGGCATGGCGGCGATTTGAGGGAATTATACCGAAAGTGGCGATAATGAACATCGAAGTATCATCAAGTATTCAGACGAGTTTCAGACATTTCACTCGTCAATCGCTTCAATCGCCACAGTCGACTCTTTAACGTCATGCTCTCCCTTACTACATATAAACATGTATACACAGTTTCTCTCTTGGCGTGCTCACTCTTCTGATTTTAGAAACCGTCAAGTGTTGAAACCTCATTAAAGGCTGAGTCATCACGCCTCATGAAACACACACATTACGGCGTGCGCGCGGTTATTTATACCTCCACTGTACTTCCACCTACAGACATATTGGCACAGATTGTGAGTGGAAACAAGCTGCTGGGGGATCTCAGCAGACAGAGTGTTTCCTGCAGCTCACAGTGATGTGTTAAATAATAACGCTTCAGCTGAGAAACCTCCTCGCCGGTCTGCGCGGCTGCTCAACTCGCAGCAAACACACACACACACACCGAGAAAAAGAGAGAGAGAGAGGAGCTGACAAAGACGGATGTTTCTGCTGCCTTTATTATCTTTCAATATTCAGGCTGTGTAACGCGTCCATCATCTTGTTCTGCTGTATCCATGTTTCTGATGGCGTGGAATCGGAAGCAGTCAAAATGCTGAGTACACGCCATTCTTCATCTTGCGAGGCAGCGCTGCCAGACTGAGTGAGCAGATTATTTAACTGAATGCTGGATGATTTCACTCCGGCATCCTGACGAACGTCTTTCACGGCTGAAAAGTCGTGTTTTTTTAATCACGCCGAGCTAATTACAGACGCTCACAAGTAACGTTTTGACGGCGGTAAATCTCTCGACATTCATTTTGACTTATTAGGCCGATTACTGCGAACAAATACGATCATTGTGGAGAAAATTGGCAGCCTCACTAATCAAAACACTCATTTTAAAACAGGCGAGCCGAGGATCCCGCAGACGCCACCTAAAAGCGTTTACATTTTAAAGCGCAAGTTTAAAACAGTCATATTATTTTCAGATTATGTCGTTGAAGGAGTGAAAACCAGATGACAACTTCCTGTTCTCAAAATTAAAGCTCATGCCAAAAACTGCAGTACCACAGGTGACCACTAGGGGCTGGCGTGAACACACAGGCTCGTTTTTAAAGTTAAATTAAACATGTTTACACTCTGATCTATGTGGCGTTTATTTAACTGTTTTCACTCGACATTTTGAGAGTCTTGTTTAGCCTCTTCTGTATTTCCTCTAAACTCTATTTTTAGTCCATACTTAGTTTATCTCTACGTCGATCTGCTGCTCCTAAAATCCTCCTCTGGGGATAAACAAAGATCATCTTATCTGGAGCTAAACTAATTGGATTTATGTGAATTTTCATGTGAGATAATATCATGAAAGTTTTTTTTACGTCCTGAAATAACAAAATATAAAACCTAACCTCTGAGAGACGGATTAAAAATGAAGGTTACTAATGGATGCTGTTTTTTCTTTTTTTTTTCCTGGATGTCTGTTTGAGGTTTTAATCGGTTTCCAAGATGACGGCAGGACGAGAGAGCCCGCCGTCCCCAGACAGCCGGCCTCTGTCTGGTTTCACTTGAGATGCTCCTAATCGGTCCATATGCTGCTTTTCACTGGGGAGACTTCCTCCTATTAACAAGAGTCTCCCTCCCTCGTCTGACTGTCCTTCCCTGATTCTCCCTCCATGTCGTCTACATTTCCTTCACTCTCAGAGATCGTCCACACACATCCCTCTGATTTTACCTGTCACTGCTGAAAACCTCAAACTAGTCCTGCTGGTCTCAGTTTCAGCCTGTGCGTTATTAAAGCTACAGTAAGGAACTCTCCGTTTATGTCAGCTTTGGCAGACTCCACCTAAAAGCTTTTACATTTTTAAAGCATGACTTTAAAACAGTTCAGATTAAGTTTTCTTTACAGGGCAGATTATGTCTTTGAAGGAGTGAAAACCAGGCGACAACTTCCTGTTCTTAAAACTACAGCTCCTGCCAAAAAAAATGCAGTACCATGAGTGACCATTAGGGGCTGTCTCCTGAAGACGTGAACACACAGGCTCGTTTTCTAAGTTAAACCTCAAACTAGTCCTGCTGGTCTCACATCGAGGCTCTAAGTTTCGGCCTGTGCGCTATTAAAGCTACAGTAAGGGACTTTCAGTTTGTGTCAGTTCTGGCGCCCCCTGTGGTCAAAGCATGTAAATTTGTCTTTAATTGTTGGTAATGTTAGAGAAAGTGTAAAAACATCAGTTCCAATACAACTTTTTGACTTCTGATACGATACCGATATTGTAGCCCTCAATATTGACCGATACCAATATTGATCCGAAAAATTGTGCATAACAAGTTTTTCACTCAGCTGCAATGACTTTTCCAAATATAAACAAAAAATACTGCCGCACAGCCGACATCACTCCTACTCTTTGCTACTTTGTTAGTAACTTAGTACACACTGGTGTTGTGATTTTGTGCTAGGTAGAGGAGCCGAAGCGGAGTCTGGAATGGACTGCCTGTATCGTAGTGCTGATATCGGAGATTTAAGATGCAGGCCGATATTATCCAATACTTGTTTTTTTGCTGAAACCGGATCGATATATCAATATTGTATTGGGACACCCCCAATTTCAGTTAATAAAAAATTACATTCTAAAATTCATTTGCTCATTTGCTTTAGTGTATCGTAAAAAGACGATTTCGTGAACAAACACTCCTTATTAGAGCTTTAATCAAATGTGGGGATCGGCAGAAAAAGTAGCGCGTTGATCATGTACGACAAAAACATCGCTGTACGATGCTCCTTCTTCTTGTTTCTCCAAAATTGTAAAAGCATCAGTATGAATTTCCTTTAGGACACACAGCGTCTCATATAGACACATTTTTCGTGTTTTTATTCCGCAGCTGTATCGGCGCCTCTGCTCTGTCAGCATCAGCCAATTACAGAGCAGATTACTGAGCCTGATAATGTCATCAGACCGGCCTCACACACTCACAAAGACACGTATATTTACAGAGTTCACGAGTTCACCGCCTCCTCGCCAACATGTGGAGGATAATCACACACTTCCCCACATCATTAGAGCTCCAACAACAGCCCGACAGACGGATCTGAGCTCTCCTGGAGTTTCAGCGCCGACCCGTTTGATCCGCTGCAGCAGGACTCGGACTCTGACTCAGACTCAGACACGGTTTCTAATCTTCCACAGAGAGTTTCTCCTCAAAAACAGGCGGTCTGGTTCTGGGGCCTCATGACCTGCTTCACACAGCGGGGCGTTCGACGAATGATGAAAAATCCTAAAAACACTAAAAAGATTTTTATGAACCGAACTTTTGACCCCGAGATCAAACCTGCAGGACTTTTTACTACAAAAACACAGAAAAGGACTTTTTATTAAGGTCTCCGATCGTTTCTGCAGCTGCTGCTCGACCCCTCGTCTGTTTCTGAGATATTTTATACTTTTATTTTGAAATATTTATTCAACTTTGTGAACTTTGTAAATTTTTCTTTTCTTAAATTTCAAGAAAAAAGTTCTTTTTAGGACGATAAAAATCAAGGGATAAAGTCAGGATATTACAGTTGTATGAGATTAAGTCAAAGTATGAAATTAAAGTCATAGGTGTTGGTTTATGGTGAGCACACTTAATTAAAAACTTTACACTCACAACGATCTGATTTTAATAATACTAATAATAATAAATGTTGAAATTTTTTATAATAATAATAAATGTAAAAAAATTTATAATAATATTAATGATAAATTTTGATTTTTTATAATAATATTAATATTATTATTATTAATAATAATAATAATAATAATAATAATAAATTTAAAAAATATCATAATAAATGTTATTTATAACGTGCTTTTACAGGTGCTCAAAGAAAAAAAAACATAATGTAAAATACAAAAAATTTTGGGAAATAAAACCAACAATGTAAAAGGTTTAAAAAAAAAATTAAAATCTAAAAATTTAATCTTGAAACATAACGATTTTATTCTCATGACATAATGACCCAGAATCTCAAAGTCATCCATCTCCGGATGATAAATCGGTTCGTAATCATCAAATATATTCACAGGTTTAAGAAACAGAAAAACCTGTAATTCTGGATTATAATCTCAGGTAAATGACCTGTTTTTAAACGCCCTTAAATTTCTTATGTGCAAATTTTATTATTTTTATTTGAACACTGGAGAGTTTCTGTTTCAGCAGGTTGCATATAAATAATTTTTGTAGATTTAATATAAATTACGGCGACCTAGCTGACATAATCTGATCCCGGTTTATTTCTGCTCATTGTTAATTTTTGCAGTACAACAAAAACTCTGAGATGTGCAGATGAATTCACTCACTGATTAAAGATGAACAAAATAAAACCCTCCTGAAAAAGAGTTCGGTCTGAGGATGGTGGTGGTCCGGTTTGATTACAGGTTCAGAGTCCAGCAGGAGGACCTCTCTGTGGAGACCCTGAGCTCATTTGGGAGGGGCGAGTGTGTGTTTGTGTGTGTGTTTGTGTGTTTGTGTTTGTGTGTGTGTGATGTATTACACCCACTGTGCTGACATCACTGATGTAACCCTGAGCGCTGATTAACGGCCCCGCTCTGCCCGTGGACCACAGACTGAGCCACGTCCGCCTCCGAGTCTTCATCGACTTTCTGAAGAGGCGAGGCCCTGAGGGTCCTCCTGAAGCCCTCCATATCCACTTATCATCTCAACATTAATAACTTCAACATTATTATCCCTCCACCCCCCCAGAGGACCGCGGAGGAAGCGACTTTTTTGGTTTTTACTTTCATGTCTCGCAGCCCGTGGCGACGAGTCGGCCTGCCTATGAATATTTTATCACGTGTATTTAAGGATTTTTGTTCCTCCGGTGAAGTAAAACTAACGATGAAGTCGTGTAAGTCTTTTGTTGACACACTTTTACTCGTCTGATGTTTGTTCTGGAAATATTAAAGGATAACCTTCATGTGACTTCTCTCTGAAACGAGGATTAGGAGACATCAGGCCGGCGGCGGCGGGTACAGACTCTCGTACAGACACAGGAACGAAACAACCAGAACAAGCTGGAGATGACGCAGGAACAGGACTCTGTAGTTGGAGTCACCGTAGAGGCTTCATATAACTCTCTTTTGGAAAGGACAACTGGACTTACTTGAGACGTTTCGCCCTGAAGTAAGTCCAGTTGTCCTTTCAACATAGAACTAGAAGTCATAGATGCTGAATCCTCAATTCTAAACAACATCTCCAGGTTTAACATCTCCAACATCTACTATCATGTTTTCAGGGGGGACCTTCATATCTCTACATTATCCTAACATGAGTGTACAGGTCTGCCCCGGCCGTCTCTCTGCTGCTGTATTCCGCTCCACATTTCCCAGCATCCCTTTGGCGTTGGCGGTACAGAGGCCGGCGTGCGCGGGGAATAGCAATAGAGAGAAGGCGTATCATTATCGAATTAGATCCGTCCCTCTGCTGCGCGTCCCCATGATGCTGCTTTTAAACAAATAAGTTTCATTCCTCGGGCCAAATGTGATTTATGTCCCGATCTCCCCCGCCGCCGATCTCTTCCTCTCTCCCAGAGCGAGGTCGCAGTTGAAGGACGGGGCCCGTCACTTAGCCGGTGACAGGAGCGTTGACGTCAAAATGCCCCGCACGCCTTCTCCTCAGAGTCACGGCGAGATTGTTGTCTAGTAACAGTTACCATGGATGCCACAGTCTGTCAGGGGCTTATGGGTAATGGATTTAAATTGAACTGTTGATTCGCAGCTCGGAGAGGCAAAGTGGGGAAAGAGGCTGCAGAGCGAGAGAGAGGGAGAGAGAGAGAGGGAGGGAGCGACAGAAATAGTCTGAGCATAAATAAAGAAGAGAGAGGTGGAGAGACAGACAACAGGGGGGAGGAGAGGAGAGGAGAGGAGGGGGGAGTCGCTCTGAAAGCCCTCGCCATCTGTGATGAGGAGCTGGAGGAGCAGTAATTGTTCCTGAGAGGAGGAGTGTGAGGAGACACACAGCAGCGTGTCTGTCAGGCTGTCTGAGCGCTCAGGTGAGGGCCAGCAGGGACACTCACCTGCTGCGTGTCCCCCCCATTACAGTCCGTGTCAGCCGTGACCCACTCAACCCTGAAAACAACTTCACTTCACGCCGACACGCCGGGCGCTCTTCAGAGGAGCCGGGTCAGAGCTTTCTTACAGCACTTAGAGTCCACCTGGATCACGCCGAGGCGGTCCGGTTTGTTCGGACCAGAACGCTTCACTGCAGGGCGGCGGAGATTCCACAGGCTGTGGCGTTTCCACGGCAACAGATTCAGAATGTCGCTTCACTTCTGTATCACAGATGGTGATTTGGGTCGAAGAGCTCCTCATCGTTTCAAACCAGCCTGTCATCAAGTTTTTACCACATGACCACGGAAGGTTGGACCAATCAGAATCGAGTATTTATCAGAGAGTAGTAATAAGTAACAACGCCGAGTTAAAAAATGATGAATTTTTTGAATAAGATTAAAGTCTAGAGCTGATAAACACCTGATGTCGATATCAGACGAGGCTACTACATTAAAGGGATATTGCGGCGTAAAATTGAGTTAGGGTCAAACACACCATAACACCGAGTTACCCCCCAATTTCCACCGTATCCGGAACGGCTACGAAAAGGTCGTATCCGCCGATCGTAGCTGATCGTAACCATCCAAGTTAACGTGTCAATTTCCACCAATTTCCATTTTTTCTGGGCGCCGGAGCATGGCGGATAAATTCAGCACAGATTAACCCGTGCTGGAAAGGAAGTCGGGCACAGACACAAAATAAAACATCCGGCTTCTTTTCAAAATAAAACACTCCGTGTTTCAGGAGGATCGTATTTCACACCATGCAAACGGGCGGAGACGAACAAGTGAAAGACGTTTTTAGACGTCATTTCACCCCGATGACACCATGGATGAGGAGATGCTGATTCTAGAAGTCTAGAAGTAGATTTCCTCCTCTGGAAGGACACAATCTACTGCTTATATGTCTATGTGTCTGTCTTTAAAGAGACGACTCGTTACTGATTTTGACTGTTATTAAAAGCTTCTTTGTTTTTTCACCACAAAAAAAGATGTTTCTTTAATAGATTCCTGCCTATCTCACCTTTAACCTTTAAGAGAGGTGACTTGGGTTCAAATCTGACCTCTTGACCTCTCCTCTCTCCTTAAAAAACTTCTAAAAAGCTCTAAACTTATTTCTCTCTCTCCATGTTGTTTCTATTCGATTTCATCTGCTCCTTCACAGACGTTTCTTCTTCTTCTTCTCCTCCTAAATCATAAACCAATCAGTCTGATTTTCCTGCTGAACAAATCAACTTTGGTAATAATACGACTTCATGACTCTCTCCTTGAAGTAAACATTAAATCAGCAGCGGCGGTGGCGGCGGCGGCGTGTCGTCCCACTCTGCAGAGCTCCCAGTAATCACAGCGCAAACAATCAGCTCTGACCTCCACCCTGCCAGGCGGTGCTGCGAGTAAACACTGCGGCGCCTCCTCTGTTCGGATTCACTCAAAGTTGGCGAAACAGCGTTCATAAAGATAAAGATGCAGAAGCACAATAATCGAGGTTATAATCACAATCAGGGATAATTAAAGGGGCTGTTGGCGCCGTAATAACACCGCGTCACTGAATTAGCATTTAATTGCATGTTGATACAATCGATGCAGCTTCCACGGTTAGCTTCTACGAGAGAGAAGTACGTCCGGGAGCTTTTTTTTCTGCAAACTAAGACATCTGCCAATTAAGAAACTTTCACTGAAGTTTCATGAGACGTCTGAGAGTTATCATCGCAGATTCTTCACTCAATCAAACGCCGTTAAACTCGACTTTTCCACGTTTTTATTCTGATCTTCCTCCTGTGTGAAACGGCGGATCTATTCATCTGATTATGAACCGATCAGTCCGCATATTTCATCTTCATCTTGACTCCTAACCTTCGTCTTTACTTCGACTCGACAATTATATCGTTAATAACTCCACGCCTCGACCATTTTCCAATCAGATCCTCGTAACCTTCATTATCGTGTCTGACATCCCTCCTCCTGACCCCCCAGAAAGCAGAGGGGCTTTAATGAAGTCAGGGGTCTGTGAATGCATGAACAGCGCCGGGCTCCCATTTGAATTAAATCTATTCATCCGTGCCGGTGTGATTTCTCTGTGGTACTGAGGCAACCGAGGGGCCCTCTGAGTCGTGACATTTGCGCCACGGCTGGCGGAGCAGGCGGCGAGGTGAACACCCGCCTGCATGTGTATCCCTGACCGCCGCTGAATCTGAATCCAGCTCCACGCTCAGGAGAGATAAGATTTAAGAGAGCGGGTCGGTCTGTGACGGACCCACATCTGACTGGATCACCTGTGACTTCTGGGCGTTTTTACGATGACATAACCATCTTTGAATCACAGCGGCGTCTAGTTTTGAAGGTAATCCCTCTTAGTTTTCAGCAGTAATTGTGTGATCTGTATTCAAAGTCGTCCTGCTGCACTTTAAAAAATAAGCCCACGATGAACAGAGACTCGGCTGACAAAAGAGGAGGATTTGACAGATTTAAGACCGCGGGCACGCTGCGAACCACCCAGAGAGACTGACGCAAGACCACGAGGCAGGTGTGCAACATGCAGCCCAGATCCGCTGTAATTAGAGTCTCTGAAAACACCCTGCAGAGCGCTGATCAGGCAGGATTTAACCTTCATCACGCAGAGGGGAGACCTGAAAAAAAAGCGAATAAAGACGTCGATGAAACATCTTTGAATCCACAAAATTAACTCCTCACGTTTGAAGACAAATCTGACGCTAATTTTCACCACGATTACGATCAGGAGACAAAAGACGGAGACATTCATCTTCTTCTTCTTCCTGCAGCTGCGTCTAATTTGTTTCTAACTTAATTTTATGGTTTCTGCTTCTGTTTTGACTGGATTGAGACGTCGGCCTCAAAATACTCATTCTCTCTTATCTCGTTTTTTTTTGTCTCCCTGTTAACAATCGCTCAGACAAGCAGCTGACTGTGGGAATGTGAGCAGAAGTTTGACCCCCAGTTTGACTAAAAAATGAAAATAATAAGAATACCAATAATAGTCCTTGGACATTTGTATTAAATAACGAACTCCATCATACACCAACTCTACAAGCCAATCAGGATGAAGTTTAGACACCTCCAAACTGCAGTTCCCTTCCTGTCCACTAGAGGCTGGCTGCAGAAGCACCAAAAACCGCATACACACCAATGTTTGTAAACAGAAAACTGCGAGTTATCATTCGCTTGAGTAAATTACAATTAAAGTCGATGTAAAGATGAAATTAGAAGTGGGTTCATGTCAGACCACACAATTTCCAACGTGTTTAATGTGCTTCTTGTTTTATTCGCCTATTATCTGGGCTACAATAGCCAATCAGCAGAGAGATTCTTCTCGAACTTCTTTTACATTACTTCATACATTTGGAAACGGACAAAGACACGATAGGAGACACCTGGATTGTTCAGGTAAGTGACGCAAGTCAATCAACTGAAGCCAGAAACGATTATTTCTTTAGCAAAAAAAAAAAAATCATGTAGTTTGGCATGTTTGACCTTTAGTAAAGTTCAGGTTTTGGTCAGTGAGAACACGTGTAAAATTAAAATTGTAAAATTTAAAAGAATCTAAAAAGGTGACTCACGTACTGGTTAAAAGAGGGAAATAATGGTTAAATCAGTGCACGAAGACGTGGTCATGGTTTCGACGCCTCACTGCCTTTGTATTTATGCTGCGCCCCAGTTGTACTTGGAGGTCGGGATTTCCGAGCTCCGAGTTGGAAATTCATCTGGAACGCTCCCATGAAGTCGGATTTCTGACTCTGAAAGTCGGACGATCCTCACCGACCCCGACTTAACAACAACGTCATAATCCAAGATGACAGCACAGTGAAAGCTCTCGTAAAGTTTTATTTATTAGCACTATTATTAGCACTACTTAGCATTAGTGAAATTAAATTAGTGGTTTATGTCGTTCTGCCCAACGTCTAACTGTGAACACGCTGCTATGGTGTTTGTAAGAGTAAAATACTGTGTTTTGAGTCGTTTACAACTGGTATAGCTAACAACAGCTAACAACAACTGCTAACTGTAGGCGTCCATCTTGATTTTTCGACTTGTTAATTAGAACGCCGTCAACTCAGGTGTAGCGTCATTCCCAGCTCCGACATCCGACTTCCAAAGGTAACTGGAACGCAGCACTTTCAGCTCAAACTTCAGCGATGTTCGTCCCTCTATCAGGTTTGATCGAGCGCACTTTCAGTCAGACTAACAAACTTATTTAAAGGGATATTCCGGTGTAAAATTAATTAAGGGTCAAACACACCGTAACACCAAGTTAATGCAGATGAAAATCGTTTTCTTTTTGTCTTGTCTCCCCGTCAATCAAACTAAAACTGGTCGAATCTTTCTGCACATGATCCAGAGTTCGTATACCCAGAAACTGATGAGCATCAGGATTCAGGGTCGTAAACAAAGTGACTTCTGAGGTTTCAATGTCACCATCCGTCCGCCATCTTTCCTCCTAAAAACCGAGCCGGGCCGGACCAGCTGAGGTCCAAAGGTCGCGTCCCTGCATCATCTGCCGACAGGCCTCAACAGCTGTTCTCCATCCCTCACCCACCAGGTCTCACCGCCTCCTCCGTCAGTTCGCCGAGCTGAGCGGGGCGGCGAGGCAGCGGAGACGCTCCAGCAGCAGGTATTAGCAGATTAGAGGCTCCAGTGTGTCATTAGCTGAGGTAATAATGGATCGCTTTGTGGGAGGTTCTATTGTCTAATGATGCATTCAGCTGCGTAAGCCCTCGTTAGGAGACGTATTAGCCCTGTTCTGAACACGGTCTAATTGAGACTGGTGTAAAATGTGTCGTCCAATCAGCAAATCACATTTAATCCTCAGATCTTCTCATGGTTATCTCCTTTCTGTCCTTGGAGCAGCTCTTTCTCTGAAGGTCTGCACGAACAGTAAAAGCACTCGATCTACAAACCTCCCCCAGAGGATGCTGGGTAACAGATGTGCCCTCACATACTGGTACTGTTGAAGGAGGTCTCTCTGTTCAATCACGTTAACCGAGGATGGTGCGCCCTCGAAGAGAGAGCGACCAGAACTGAAGCTTTCTGCTTTAAATAATCAGAAAAGAGGGCGTGTGGAGGTGATCTTCAGCAGACATCGTCCTCCAGACGGGCCGAACCAGGACAAACCGACGCTGAATAAATGCGCCTCTGCCGTACGATGATTTACTGTCTCAATATTTACACACTGTGACATGTTTTAAGCTGATTTTAAACGACCCTGTAAAAGGACAAACAATACTCTCACTGCCATGACTTTGATTTAAGATTCGCTCTTCTGCTTCTGTCTGTGTTAGCTGCTGTAAATCCGTTTGGGACTTTTATTTTGAAGGCTTTGTCCGTCAGGAAACTAGATATTAAAGAGAAAAAAACATTACAAAAACACGTTTATTTTCACTCTAAAAATGAGCTTTTTTCCAATGAGTGTGTATGTGGTTTATAGTCATTCTACAGCCAGCCTCTAGTGGACACTTGTGGAACTGCAGTTTTAACACTTCTGCTTTCCTAAAGACTGTTTGATACTGACATGTTCTCATGGTGCAAACTATCACTATAACTATTGTGACTCAGTTAGCTTGAATGTGGCGCCACCATTTATCCAACCTCGTTTAGCGCTAAGATTGTGCACCGCTTAACTAGCAAAATGTGGTTTGGCACGCCCTCATCCACTTAGGCCACTTTTAGACGGAAACGGTCTCCATAAAAAACGGAAAAGTGCCGTTTCGTTTTCAGTTTTTATGCTGTGTTTACACAAAAACACAATGTGGTTGAAAACGCTGTAATGTCAGGTCGCTAGGTGGCGCGTGTCGGTGTGACCGCGCTCCCATATAGACCAACGACGCATACAAAGAACAACTTCCATTCTACTTCCTAGAAGCACGCAGCGCAACAGCTGCGCATGGCTATGATGTCATAAGCGTGAGCCAGGACGTCACAGGTTTGACTGTTTTCAGCGTATTTGTACTTTAGACGAAAGAGGGCATTTATGACATTTCCACTCTGGAGGGGGTTTTCACTTTGTTACGTTTTCATCTCCTGAAAACAAAGTTGCCGTCTAAACGGACCCGCCTAAACGGACCCGCCTAAACGAAACTAAATTTTTTCATTTTCTATGGAGACCGTTTCCGTCTAAAAGCGGCCTCAGATTGTACGTTTGAGAGCATTCGAATAGGGCTCTTTACATTAGGGGCCTGTGTCCACTAACTTTTTTGTTTGTTTTTGCACTGGTGGCTTTTAATTACAGACAACCTTTGTGATTCATTCGACTTTTTGACGACGTAAACCTCTCAGCAAACAATTTAAAATTATTAAAAGTGCCGCACTTTTGATATTGACTTTGTGGACAAAGATGGCGCTGCAGGGATTTGTTTCTGGGGGTTCAGTTTACGTTGTTAAAACCTCCAGAGGGAACTTCTTAATCGTAATATTTCATGTTTTGAAAACCGATCTTAAAATGAGCCATAAAGAGCGTTTAAAACAGACTTTATGGAGAAAGTGCTCTGAGACCACTCTTTATAACCAGCATCATTAAAAGCCGGTGAGAAAAGCCCTGAAAAAGAAGCCATTAGTGGAGACAGGCCCTGAATGAGATGGATTTATTAAACTCTCAGCACAGGAGCAACATTTTCACGCTGTTATGGACTTTAAAATCCTGGAGTTTCAGTTTGAATCGACTTAAAACAGGAAAAATCTTCCTCTAGCTCTCTCTATCTCATGTACAGTACGCCCTCTCTTGTTCTTGTTTTACAGTCAGATTTCCAAACCCCCTCCCCAGCCTCACCGTGACCTCCTGGCTCGTCCACTGGGAGACCCCCGTGCCATCTGTAACGGCTGGTGAGGCCGGCGATAAGAAAACAGAGTCTTTATCTCAGCCCAATTAGGCAGCTAATTGATTCAATAGCAGTCATTTAGAGGTCCTCCAGGCCCGGGATTGAGCACTTCAGCCCTCTGAACAGACGGGAGATCCCAGAGGACAGAAAGCAGGGAGCCCACGACGCCTGTAGATTATAATCTGGATGGAAATTATCTTAATGAGCTCATTAATCTCAACTGGGAAAAATGTGACGATAAATTCTGAAATGACCGAAAAATACAGGTTTGGTTCCCCGATCCAAAAAGCTGATTTATTTAACATATAGTAGAATGTGCCAAAGAAGAGTTTTCATCTTTGGACTGTGGAGCATTTTCTCAAGTTTCAAGTCTATTAAAAGTGTAAAAGCAGTGATTGAGATCCTGAAAAGTGCATCTACATCTGTAAACAGAGTCATGTCTGTAATTTAACATGAGGGCGTGAATCATGAGAGGATTGTAAAGCTCTTTTGTTGCTTAATCTTTGGTTCCTCGTAATTTTAAGCGTAGTTGAAGCCAGTATGTCCAGAAATCGGACATGCAGATAAATGTTAATAAAATAATCTTTTTCAACATTTTTTAAACTTTTACGGCTTCATGTGTCTTTACCAACTTCAGCGCTGACCAATAACAACGATCAAAAACAAAAATCTCAATGTTACACCCTTTTTATGACCGTTATCGTGCGCCATGTCGCTGTTATTTTTCACTGAGATAAGGTCCGTGCTAATGGAGCGAAAACACGCCAGTTTTACTTCCTTTTCTGGAGCCTGCAGTTCCCTTCGTGTCCACTAGAGGCTGGCTGCAGAAGCACCAAATACCACATACACACCAATGTTAGTAAACAGAAAACTGCAAGTTATCATCGTTCCAGTAAATTTCACGTAAAGTCAATGTAAAGACGTGGTTAGAAACGGGTTCTTGTCAGACGACGTGAATTCCAATGTGCTTAATGTTCTGCTCCGTTTATTCGCTTATTACTCACGCCACAATAGCCAATCAGCACGGAGATTCCCTGACTGAGGAACCACATGTGCAAGTCAATCAACTGAAGCCAGAAATTAATACTTCTCGAGCAAAAACAAACGCGTTTCCCGCCTGGTTCAGGAATCTGACACAAAGCTAATAAGATTACAAGATCGGCCAATCAGCACCACCTCTGACTGACTGTTTGACTGACAGACCCAATCTCCTGATGCATATCCACTCAGGACATTCGTATGCAGAGGCGCGCGGCTCCTTTAATGACCTTTTTTTACGGGTACGAGGTGGATCAGCTGTTTAATGAAGGCATCTCTGGAATAATTCCCCCTTTTGGTTGTTTTTCAGAAACGTCTGCCCTTCCACTCGGAGTTGTTTTGGTTTGACATCAGTCTGAAGATGACTCACAGCTCATTTGAGGGAAATAAATGTCTGTGTGTGTCTTTGTGTGTGTGTGTGTGTGTGTGTGTGGATTGGAAGACGGACCCGCTCAAACAACACAAGTGAAGTGCCCCTAGACGCCGAGAGAGCTCTCTGAGTGAGGAGGTTGACACATTTCCCCACGCCGAGTGTGACCTGAATGGAAAGCAGGAGCAGGAGGTGGATTTCTGTGTGTGTGTGTGTGTGTGTGTGGGGGGGGTATTAATCCCACATTTACACTCACACGTGCGCACAAACACACACCTCTAATATAATAGTGCGCTCTGTGAGGAGGATGCAGAGCGCTCCCTGTAGTTGTTTCACACGCTGAAACACCCACACAGAGTTATAACGCCGCTCTACATGAATGATGACGCCGCCGTCGCTGCACACTTTCTGCAGTGTCATTTGAAGGTCTCCACTTCCCCTCGCCCTCCACTCCCTCGCCATCCCTCCTCACATCTCCTGATTACTGTCGACACTTCGGAGCAGCTCACTTTGTCCTCACTTTCTACTTTTTTCCTCAATCTGTCCGTTTTTATCTTCTCTTCGGCACAAGCGTTTGTTCTCCAGACCTTGGCATGACAACTTTCCGCCGCAGGACAAAGACTCCTCAGTTCAGCCGTTTTGGGTTTTAAAGGTCAGGTTTTGCGAGGGGTTTACTGACTCTCTGAGAAATCCCACTTCACGGGGAATTAACGTTGAAAGTCCTGCTGTTCAGGTAAAACTCAACGTGACGTGTTTCTGGTTTGATCAGGTGACTATAATCGACAATGTCAAGGGACGCCAGAACAAATGAACTGCAGGAACTTTCCGAGGGACCTTTCGAGGAACTCTGCACGGGTCACTGTCGGGTCATGAGGCACTTTAAACTCTCAGCTTTTAGCACATTAGCAAAAATCAAGCCGAGAAACCCGAACGACCGGCGCTGACATCCTGCACTGGTGAGGCTTTTGGAGCCGGAGTCTGAGCAGAAAAGATCAACCTGTGAAGCCCGCAGTCTTTATTGAATACTGATGCAGTTCTTCTGCAGAGTCTTGGGATGAAGGTCACCAAGTTTTCAAATTCAGACTCCAACTAACTTCTGACTGAATAATCTCAGTGGGTGGAGTTTGAACCACGGCGATGACTCCCTCAGTTGTTGCTCAATAACACCAAAAGTTGTTGCCTTAAAATAATCAAAATTTAAAAAATCTTAAAAATCATCAGACATCAAAGGTATCCATGGAGACAAGAGCAACTTTTTGGACCAGGCTATGAACATGTCAATTAACATGTGCTTCAATGGAGTTTCGGGGATTGTGAAGACAGCCTCTAATGGACACTTGGGGAATTGCAGTTTTTTGTACTTAAATATTAGCATCTTTTTCAACACATATTGTATCATATCCTACTGTGTCATATTGTATTGTACCTTTATGTGTTGTATCGAATCGTATCGTATCGTATCACAACATACAATATCGTATCATATCGTATCGAATCATGTCATATCGTATTGGTTCATGTCGTTTCGTATTGTGTCACGTTGTAACATATCGTATCATGTCATATTGTACCTTGCTGTAATGTAATCATGTTGTATCATATCCTATCGTTTCATAGCGTATCATATCATATTGTATCTTGTTGTAGCGTTGCGCCACTATAGAGGCGCTATATCAACAGCAGTGCACCGGAAAGACCTGAAGCATCTACCGAAGAAGAAACGGATCGAATCATGTTTTTTCAAGTTTTTTTCCCGTTAGTTGGTGCTATCGGCGACCTGATTTTCCCCGGCGGCTGGTACAAACAGGTAAATACTGCTTGTCTTTTTTGCATCCAAGCATGACGTGTTTATTAAAAAAAAAGTTTCCTCCGTTTTTTTAGCGTTGCAGATATGACAGGCAAAATCAGCCAGTACTTTAAAAAGCGACCTCGCGAGGAGGAAAGTCAAGAGTCCAGGTGAAACACAGCAGAGAAAAAACTTAACAGGCAGTTAAAATGCTATAACTCATGGTGGGGACAACGTGGACATTTGTGTCAGGTCTGAAAGTACTTCACAAGGGACTGGTGATAGCGAGGGTCAGAATGCAGGACAGGACGAGTCGGCGAGGTGAGGGTAATTAATTAATTAGTTTCCAATTAGGAGCATAACAACGCAAAACCAACGTGTACGTGGTTTTTATTCCTCTGTCTAGATCTTCTCAAAAACACAGAGCCAGTGGCTTTGACAAGCAGTGGCTCAATCAATTTACCCGGCTCAGGCATACTGAGGAAGGCATGCACTGTTATTTATGCCAAAAGCACTGTGCCCCAACACAGCAGGCAATTGCTGCCTCCTTAGTGAGACAGCCATCAACCAACTACAGGCTGGACACATTAAAAAGACATGAGGTGACAGCCGTTCACAAAGCAGCAGAAGAGAAGGAGAAATATATTAAAGATGGTAGTACCTAAAAACACTCAACTAATAAAGTTACAAAAACTAAAATAACATAGTTTAGATAGTTTAAGAAATAATTGGTTGTCGTTTTTTTAGGGAGGACACTGCAACGTATACATATATATAATATATGATTGAAAACACTATCACTCTTCATGTCTGTATCAGAATAAAAACAAAAATACTTAATGCATGATGAATTGTTTTGTTTAAGGTGAGGACACCTCTGCGGAACAGACTGAAGGAGAGGCACTTGGATGTCTGTTGTAAGGTGGCCGTTGATGGACCAGACCAGGAGGCCTTGGACTACAAGGAGTGCATGAGGAGGTTCTACAGAATGAAAAAGAGGAGGCTGAAATGTTCTGTCTGGTTGTGAGATGTGTGGATGAAGTGTACTTTCAATTTAAAGTTGCCAGCTGATTTGTGTATGTATATAGTTTTAATAAATGAATGCTTTAACATAATAATGGTCACACTCTTTTTTGAACTCTTAACTTAAAGTATGTTGCCTGTAAAAGAAAGTGAGTCAGTTGAATTTACAAATACATGCACGTCATGGCGCATGGTCAGGACGGTGCCACCTCTGCCTCAATTTGAGCCAGGAAAAACCCTGATCATATCATATCGTATTAAATCGTCTTTTCGTATTGGTTCGTGTCGTTTCGTATTGTGTCATATTGTGTCATGTTGTAACATCGTATCATGTCATATCGTACTTTGTCGTAATGTATCGAATTGAGTTGTATCGTATTGAATCATGTTGTATCATATTGTATCGCTTCGTATCGAATCGTATCTTGTGTCGTATCGAAATGTGTCATATCGTATTGAATTGTGTTGTATCGTATCATATCAGAATGTATCGTGTCGTATTGCATCCTGTCATATCATATTGTGTTGAATCATATCTTGTCGTATCGTATCGCATCATATTGCACCATATCGTATCGTGTCGTACCGTATCTTGTTGTGTCGTATCGAATCATGTCATTTCACATTGAATCATGTCGTGTCTTATCGTATTGTGTCATGTCGCAACGTATCGCATCGTATCGTGTCATAGCATATGGTATCATATTGCATTGTGTCGTATCGAATCGTGTCGTTTCATATTGAATTGTGTTGTATCGTATCATATCAGAATGTATCGTGTCTTATTGTATCATGTCGTATCGTATTGCATCGTTTCCAGTCGTATCGTGTTGTGTTGTATTATATAGAATTGAATTGTGTTATACCGTATTGTATCAGATCGTATCCTGTCGTATCTTTTGAGACTGTGTGTTATTTTTTTAGCTGATAAAAATAAAACTCTGGTGACCCGATGCAAACCCCACCACAGAGTTTCCTTCCTTTGAGAATCAATAAGTTTCCTCTTATTTTATAGGACAGAAAAAGATCCTCCTTGTATCTTGAGTTTGTGTATTAAGACTTCCCCGGTTCTGACCCAGCTGTGTTGTAGCAGCTCTAACAGTGCAGCAGTTCTCTTTGCCACCTCACCAGAGGTGCTAATGGTATCGACCGCCTCAGTATAAGTTAAAGAAGGGCATCGCTGGAGCAGGCAGTAAACAACTCCACACTGACAGGTCAGGGTGACTGTGGCTCTGATTGCTTTCATTACTCACACACTGTCCGAAGTCAGACCTGTCGGCTCAGGACTCGCTCACACCTGCCAAATCTGCGATCAGCATCTCTGAGTGTGAGCAGATCTAGAAGAGCTGACGTAACCCGGAGTAATGACTGAAAAGATCAGAGGCTGGGATGAGATCTCGCAGATATGTTTGTGCTTCTATTCTGGTCATCTCTAAAGGAGGAATAATCAGGAAAGAAAAGAGAGTTTTAGCTGCAAACTCTCGTCTGCATATGAAAATGGAGCGAGGCTGTTGCATATGAAAAAAGCAGAAACAGAACAAAGACTCTCATAGAATATTCATCAATTCTGCTCCTCGACTCCGGCTTTAATAAGGAGAAAAACAAACCCAATCAGCCCCACATCAGCCGCTACCAACAACAATATAATCGCCACATTATATGTGAAAAGTGAGAAATTATCATATCATTCACACCGCTGCAGAAACCATGCAACCCCTCAGTTAAACTCTGGCTCGTGTTTCTGCTCTGATTCTGCATCAAAGTGAATTTCATCAGCACGAGCACATTCATAAAAGATGATCCTGCATGAGGAATAATACACAAAAGCTTTTTCATTACCTCCTCATCATATACGGATCAAACATTTATTACCTCTGATCAAACATTCATTACCTCCTGCATTAAAAAAGTCAGCTCCTCCAATTACTCACCGTCAACACGGGCTGCACTTTCATTAGCGGCACAGTTGTTCCCCTAATCTTTCTAGGATTAGTATAAGCAACATTTTAATCAGTATAAGCGTAAAAAAACACTGAAGTGTGTCGAGAGGCAAACAGGTGTGGAGGTGTATCAGTGTGTCACATCGCTACTGGCTTTAACTAACCTCGAAGTTCACAGAGTTAACCAGCAATTCTCGCTCAGCCTCTGAGTGTTTGTGAATCAAACAGATCCAGGGGGCAGCGAACTGAGCAGCTCTCGGCTTGTTTCATGTTTGTCTGCACCTTTTGCAGTGAGGATTGGTCACTTCAGTTGATAGAGCACTGTAAAAAGCAGTTGCACGTTCAACCGAGTGTTTCAGAAACTTTTTTCAGTCAATTCACACTATTCTAGGGGGCTGCAAACTGAGCTGCTGCTATCCACCAGCTTGTATCTTGTTTGTAAGTGTCTCATGCAGTGAAGATTAGTCATTTTAGCTGATAAAGCACCACAAGAAGCAGCTGCTTGTTCAACTACATGATTCAGAATCATTCAACATTAAATTCAAAGCATTCAGGGGACTGTGAGCTGAGCTGCTGCCAGCTGCTAGCTTGTATCCTGTATGTCAGCTCAGTCAGAATTGGTCTTTTTAGCTTGAAAAGCACAATAATACCGGTTGCATTTGAAACATTTCCGATAACATTTGATGTTAATTTGAAACATTCAGGGGGCTGCAAGCTGAGCTAGATATTTTCTTATTTCCCAGGCTCCTTTGTAGTAAAGATCGTTCATTTAAAGTAACAACACAGTGTAATAAGCAGACGCATGTTCAACTCAGTGCCTAAGATACAGTCAACAGTAAATTCACATCATTCAGGGGGCTGTGAACTGAGCTGCTGTTTGCTGCTTGTTTGATCTTGTTTTTCAACTCCTTTTACCATGAAAATCTGTCTTTTTAGCCAATAGGAGACAATAACAAACGGTTGCATGCTAAATCTGTGTTTCAGATAAATTCCAAACAATCAGGGGGCTAGGAGCTGAGCTGCCAGCTGATTCTATTTCTCTTTCCTCTGCCCCTTTTGCACTTAGAGTTAAGCCGATAAAGCACTGCAACAAGCAGTTTCATGATCAACTAAGTTTCACATTTAACTTCGGGGGGGCTGCGACCTGAGCTGCTACCATCTGCTGACTAGTGTCTTAATTTGAACAGAGAATTGGTCAATTTAGCCGATAAAACACTGAAACAACCTGTCGCAGGTCAACTAGATACATTACAAAGTGCTTCAAAGACATCCAGGGGGCTGTGAGCTGAGCTGCTGCTAGCTTATTACTTGCTTTTTTGGTGAGTTAAATGATCCACAGTCGTTTCTTCTTCTTCAAAACAAACAGATGCAGGTCTGAATAAAGCAGCTGGGATTTACAATCAGAGACAACAAGATCAGCTGATAAGATAGTCATGAGGGGCTGTGAGCTGAGCTGTCTTTTGGCTCAAAGTTCTCTTACTCTTACGATGATAGCAGGACTTAAACCTCTAAAAGAAAAACCATGACGGCTGATCCAGGAGCTAACAGAGCTGAACAGATCCAGAGTGAGGTAAGGCCTCTAAGACAACATCTAAAGGTGAACCCTCAGAGCTACATGCATCTCATTGTCGACACGTAGAAATCCTATCAAGGGTTCACTTTCTTTCCTCTGTCAGAGCTCGACCCAAACACAGCAGCTGTTTTCATCCTGCAGCCATCGGTAAGAGTCATCCTCAGCTCCAGCTGTCGTTACCTGTCTTCATCTCTCTCTGTCTGTGCAGATATATCAGATGAAAAGGTCGGTCTTACTCCTGTTAAATACGAAGCTCCAGCCAAGAGTTGGTATATTTAAGTAGAAACGCCGGCACAGTAGTCAATGATGTGTGTGTGTGTGTGTTACATAAGATTTCATATTTCAGGTGTTCGGTTTGGCTCAATATCAGAAATATGCAAATTCAAGATGTGAATATGTTCGTAGTACAAAGAGCCAAAAATGAGATGCGTGACAGATTGTGTGTTTACCGGTCTGTTTATGAGGAAACCGGTGCCAACATGGAAAAAAAAAGGAATAAAATCCAAATAAGAAGCGTTGAAGAGCTAGGGGAGCCTGCAGCCGTCACTCAAACGGCGCTGCATAGTAACCGCTCTGCATCATGACTCTCAAACACAGGGAGCCAGCACTTCTCAGACAGTGCTGCCAGACCCAATAACGTAAACATAATGAGCTGGAGTGTTTGCAGGCAACAGCCAAGTGTGAGACTCCTCTCCCCGCACACCAGCCTCTCTGTGAGCCTCTCCCCGTCCGACCCGCGGCCCTGAGCGCGGTTAGATAACACGGCGTTAGATAACGGAGCGTGAATCTTAAGAAACATGCCTGTTGGCTTCTTTCGGCAGACTTTAGCTACCACAAGCTGGAAACGAGACAACAAACAAAAACTTCTGATGAGAACTTGCTCTGATCACAATTCCTCTACGTCATGCTTTTATTTTTATTTTCACCTTGCTGCAAAATGAAAGCCTGAAGACAAGCTTGTTGTGCGAAGGGAGACAATCTTCAGTGAGTAACAAAGCCCCCGCTGAGAAGTGTATAACCTCGACATGAACCGAGCGCAAACTATCAGGACTGCTTACAACTTTATCAAAGTTTGAACTCTTTATTCTGAACAAACAGGTCGATCAGGAAACCTCTCAGCGCAGTGACAGTGTGCAAAGACAGTACGAGACCATCAGTTTGACCACAAACGAAGGAAATATATGAATTTATCGCTTATAGATATCAGTGTGCTGGTTCAACTGTCTAATTTCTCATTGTTGGACTAGCATCCCTGGAATACCCACAGGTATTCGGGTTTGTTGTTTACGCCACAGTCAGCTCTGAACGGGCCAAAAATGTTGATTGCGTTTTTTAAAGGCAAGAGCGACAGTGTGGGCCAAGTTACTTTTTTTGAACAGACTGAAAACAACTCTTATAAAGTCCTAAAAGTTGCTCCAGTTATCCTAAACACTGACATGTGGTGGCAGGCGTGTAAATTCCTACTCTTCTATTTTAGAAAAATGTATTTTAAAAATGTGGTAATTTAGTCTGTTAACATAAATATTTTTCCATACTTTATTTTTCATTTACTATACTTTTTAAGACATGAAAATTGATCAAATTACTTCCATAGTTTTCCATACTTGCATAGGAACCCTTTAACCCTGATAGTTCAGACATGCAGACGGCGCAGCAGTAAGGAGTTGTACTGACATAAAAAATAAACACGTTTACAGCCTGGTTCAGAAACGGACTCTCAAGGGAAGTCCATCTTTTTGTAACATGACAGTAAGGTTACAAAATTGGTGAATCAGAGGCTGACTTGACTGACAGATGGGCACACTAGCTAGCGGCTAAGAGGCTCAAGGCCCGCCCTAGTAGGATGACCCAAAGTTAGGTTAAGTTAGCATTACCGTTGTGGCAGATAGGCTTTGAAACGCCACTTCAGGAACAAATGTGAGGATAGAAGTTTGCTTTAAGTTTTCTCCTAATCCAGGATTTCCACTGCACCCAGAATGGATTTTCACCGTCCGCCAATTCCTACCAGATCTGTTTGTGAGGGGTTAATCTGTGCTGAATTTATGAAGCATGCTGCGGTGTCCGGAAAAAATAGAACTCTTGTGATCAGCTGCGGAGTCCGGTGATCCTCAGCGGAACGGAAAGAAGTCGGTGGAAATCGACACGTTAACTTTAATAACTACGATCAGCTACGATCTGCGAATACAGCCTTTTCATAGCAGTTCCAGATGTGGTGCAAATTGGGGGTAAGAAGGTGAATAATTCTAAAAAAGATTTCTGGACTTTGCACCAAAGTAAAACATCTACACCTACAGACTATATCGGCCTGTAGAGACGGTTAATAACAGCAGCAGCTCTGAGTCTGTTTCTTTGTATGCAGACGATGTCGTGCTCTATCTTTGTGATGGGATGGAGTGTTCGTGTGGAGTTTTGCGAGTAAAGGATGAAAGCATGGGAGGATTTACGGGGATGTAAAGCAGAGGGAGGCAGAGGGGTGGATGGGGGACAGTGTCAGGTAAAGGTGAGGTAAAGAGGAGAGAGATAGAGGCCTAAATGGAGGGAGGAAATATGAGAGAAAGAAAATAAGTTCACCTTTCTGCAGACTCATGTCTACCATGCGAGGCTCGGCCAGCTCCAGGAAGAAGTTCTTGTTTTTCTCATACTCCTCATCGTCAATTATTTTCACGTGAACAACTTTGCTGCAAGAGGAAGGAGAGAAAAAGAGGAAAGGAAGGAAGGAAGGGAGGGAGGAAGGGGATGTGACAGAAAAGGGACAGAGAGGAGGGGGAGAGAAGAAGAAGAAGAAGAGAAAGGTTAATTTGTGATGGAGGGAAACAGGAAGTGCGCTGTAAGTCGGATTAATAATCAGCATGGAAGAAAAGGTTAGCAGGTGAAAGGTCGGCTCGCCATCCGTCACACTGCTGGACCGTGTGAGCTCATTGGCTGCCATGGGTGTCATGACAACCACATTTATCACAGTGTCTGCTGCGAGCGGAGCTGAGGAGCAGGATTAATGAAATCTGTTACAAACCCACAACAACGTCACAATCATCATCTACAGAACATCGTAACAGGGACCAAAACCAAGACTGGATGGTCCTGATCTTCAGACCCCTCCTACAAACAAGCGTCTGCTGGAAGAGAGTAGGTGAGTTGTGTTTAGTGTTTTTGCTAAAGAAATGAGTCAAAGTTAAAAGATGTTTGGTGTCTAGTACTATGGCTGGGACCCTATATGTACTAACCTCAGTAGAACATGGTGTAGTTCCGTTCAGTAACAGAACCTCATTGGAAAATTAACTGATTTAACTTTACTGTGCTCTTGTTCAAATATATTAACTCGACAGCACATAAATCCATACCTGTTAACAAAATCATGATTTTATCGATAAGTCGGCTCAATAAAAACACCTTTACCTTTTCATTTTAGACTACAGAAGTGGAGAAACGCCCCCGCTTAAGTTTATGTTTTCTTAGGAGTTAGAACAACTCTGAATAAAGTACTATGGCTGGGACCCTATATGTCCTGTTGATGAAGTTAGGTGCTGTTCTGAGCATTATTTGTGGCTGTAGAGTGGCGTTTTGGTTGAGCGTGTGGCTCTCTGTATTGCTATCCTGCGGTCGTTACTAAAGTTGGTATGAGTAGAGGAGCAAGCGGTCGCCAGTGTGTTCGCCCTAACTTAATTTTACCCCAGACTATCCCTTTAATATCGCTTGAACATGAACTGTCTTGAGGTCTGATGAATCAAAATCTAACACTCTTTTGGAAAGGACAACTAGACTTACTTGAGACGTTTCGCCATAGGCGAAACGTCTCAAGTAACTCCAGTTGTCCTTTCAACAAAGAATTGGAAATCATAGATGCTGCATCCTCAGTTTTCAACAATATCTCTAGGTTTAGGATCAACATCTGCTGCCATACAGACAATGAAATTCTCAGGGAAGACCTTCATTTGATCTCAAACCACATTCTAGGATCAACATCAACATCTACCTCCAATCTATCAGACCAGAACAGGACAACAGTTCGCTGTCAGACTCCAGCACCTGGTCTCGTGTTTTTATTCAGCCTGTAAAACGATAAATGAAAGAAATTGTCGTTTTTCTGAATCGATTCAGTCAGAACTTTTTAAATGAGACGGTCGGATAGACTCTCCTGAGGACTGCCCCCCTTCTCCTCCTCCTCCTCGCCATGACTCCCCTTTAATGGAGTGAAAGGTCCTGAGGGGTTGATTCTTCGCGTGACATCATCTCACTGAAAAACGGCTCAATACGGCGCCTCGGCCCTGGCAGCTCTCTCGCCACTGATCGCCCTAATTGATCTCTTTAAAGACTTATTGACGACTCAGAGGCGGTTAAGTGGTCAGCGGGTTCCCTGATGTCTGCGTGGCTCGCCGTGTCACAGCGGGAACACCTTGAGGAAAAGCTTCGCCGGATTCAATTGTGCTGGAGAGGAGGACGATAAAAGAGAGGACGCCACGGACGTGACATGACACTCACAGCAGCCGAGGAAGAGGAAGTCAGAGGGGACAAACGGGTTTGTACCAGCTCAGGAGACTCTTTTGAAGCCCAAACGCCAAATTCCCCACGACCTGAAACATGAGGACACTTGAGACTTCCTGTTTGGTGGTATTCATGTTTGAGCTGCAGCCATGTCTGTATCTAGAGCCTCTCTCTGATGGGAAGGACGACCCTTTGTCCTGTCAGCGCAGCCAAATCTCGCCAAACTACTCTCAGGCTGAATGTTTATATCAGGTAACTACCAGAAAAATGTCCAGTCTGCTGAAATTCAAAGGTTTTAAAAACTCTACGGCTTTTATTAGATCACTTTGACAGTATTTCTCCCGGTAACCCTGAATTTCCACCGCATCTGGAACGACTCCGACCTGGTGGCGATTTTTGCTGTCCGCCAATTCCTGCCAGACCTGTTCTTGAGGTGAATTTTTTAGCGGATTACAGAAAGCAGGAATCGTGAGAACTCACAAGAACCCGTGGATTCACGTGCAAACTTGCGATAACGCGTTGTCTCTATAAAGACAGACACGTCCTTCCAGAGGAGGAAATCTACTTCTAGACTTCTAGAATCAGCATCTCCTCATCCATGGTGTCATTGGGTTGAAATGACGTCTAAAAACCTTTCACTTGTTCGTCCCTGCCCATGTTTGCATGGTGTGAAATACGATCCTCCTGAAACACGGAGTGTTTTATTTTGAAAAAGGCCGGATGTTTTATTTTGTGTCTGTGCCCGACTTCCTTTCCAGCATGGGTTAATCTGTGCTGAATTTATCCGGCATGCTCCAGCGTCCGGAAAAAATAGAACTCTTGTGATCAGCTGAGGAGTCCGGCGATCCTCAGAGGAATTTACAGAAGCCGATGGAAATTGACACTTGGGGGTTCGAGTCACTGAAACAGATTTCTCTGGGAGTATCTCAGCTCCATCATGTCATAAGTTCCTCTGGATCGCTGCTGCAGACGTTGATCTGCTGTGTCTATCTCCACCTCAGTCTTGTCAGATGACTGTCTAACATCAGTCTGGTTCTGCTCAAGGTTTCTGCCTGTTCTTTATCTGAGCTCCATCATGTCGTAGGTTCCTCTGGATCGCTGCTGCAGACATTTATCTCCTCTCTCTCTCTCCTCTCTTTAAACCCAGCTCAGTCTTGGCAGATGACTGTCTCACGTCACTCTGGTTCTGCTTGAGGTTTCTGCCTGTTAAACAAAGTTCTTCCTCTCTGCTGTAACCTGATAAATGCTGAAATAAATCGCACATCACATCAAATCCACCTTGTCAGGAAAAAGACGTCTTTTATTCTAACTCGTTGAAAGTCGATTGTTGACATCTACAATTTCTATTATTGTGCTTCTGTTATTTATTTATGATCGTGTTTACTCCCCAGAAAACATTTCCTGTCAACAACAGTCAACGGCGGAGCAGCTCGCTCTGAAATAAGGATGACACACTTTATTATGATCCTGACGTCTCGGGGGAAAACTCCTCTCCTCTCTTCATCCGAGCAAAAACACACTTTTATAGGCGTGTTATTTAGTTAGATATTTGGAGACGCAGGAGCTAATAAGAAAAGTGTCACGGCAGCATTTATGAAACATGAAAACGCAGCTTCTTCCTGCCACACAAACACACACATTCATACACAATTACACAAATTAAACTATTATTTTCAGCATCTTTAGAGGAATTAAAATCTTCTTCCTCAGCTGCTGTTCTGCATGAAGCTAAATCCTTTTCTCTGGCTGGTGTGTGTTTTTGTGTGTGTGTGTGTGTTTGTGTATTGGTGTGTGTGTGTGTTTCTGGCTGTGAATCCTTCTTGCCAAAGGGGGAGTCTACTATCTGAGATCCTGTTAGCACACGACACGCAGCAGAACAGTCCATCTCTCTTCCCCTCTTTCTCTCTTTCACTCTTCATCTCCCACCGGCAGGCAGGGCTTCCCTCAGATCGCTGGGCGAGATGTCTGCACCGCTGCTGGAAAAGCGCCCGGCTCTTCACCGGGAACGAGAAGAGGAAGTACTGGAGTCTAGTGGATGAGAGGGATCTGGCAAACACTCGCTGTCGGAGCGACTCTGCAGCCTGACTTGCACTCGAAACCACAAACGTAGCTCTGCAGGATTCCTGCACCGCGAAGCTCATGCAAAAAAACAAAACGGCGTATGCTTCACGGCTGATTAACCTGCTCGAGGGCTAAAGTGGAACAAAAGAGACCTCCTCCCCTCCCCTCTCCTCATCCTCCTGTCCCAACACTGTTAACTTTTTAAGCGCTGCAGTGATACCGGGCCTGAGATTTGCTGTGAGGTTTATGATAAACCAGCAAAACAGAAATGAGAAATAAAACAGAGGAGAAAAGTTCTGCAAAAATTCAAGACTAAAGACTTACACTTTATCCAGTGACAAGGGAAACAAAGGGCACTTTGTTTACATTTCATCAATTACAGGGGCCTTAATTTTATCCTTTTATTTATTGGAAAGTTATTAAAATTTATGTTATATCCACTGAAGGGCTCAGAGAGTGAATTTCGTTAACACTTAATCCATTCCAGTTGCATCTACAGGGCACTTTGTTTACATTCGATGAACGAGTAAGGTGAAAAAACGCTCTCTGTTTAAAGGTAATCCATTTTATCCAATGAAAGGGCATCAAGGTGGCACTTTATTTATGTTTGATCCCCTGGTGGGACACACAGAGGGCACTTAATTCACATTTAATTCACATGTGGAGCATGAGGAGGGCACTTTGTTTACATTTATGGATCAAAAAAAGGTCCAGAGGGTAATTTGATTGTTTTTCATCCACTTGGGCGTCGTCCAAAAGGACGCTGGTTTATATTGGATTTACTTCAGGGGAATCAAGGGCACTTTGTTTACATTTAATCCACTTAAAGGGCATCAGGAGAGCCCTTTGTTTACTCTGTAATCACTGGGGGGGTGATGCAGAAGGCACTTTGTTCACAAACCCATTCACTCAAGGGGTAAAAAGAGGGTATTTTATTCATGGTTTATCTACTTATAAACACTTTGTTTACATTTAATTTGCTTGATGAGCATCTAAGAGTGACTTTATTTACATTTGATTCACTGGTAGGTCGCATGGAGAGCTCTTTGTTTACATTTTATAAATCGAAGAAAGTGTCCAGAGAGTGTTTAATTTACACGTGGGGCATAACAAGGGCACTTTCTTATGTGTGAGCTTCTGGTAGAAAATCCAGAGGGCACTTAATTCACATGTGGGGCATAAGGAGGGCTCTTTGTTTACATTTTATAAATCAAAAAAGGTCCAGAGGGAAGTTTGTTTACTTCATATCCACTGGGGGGTTTATACAGAAGGCACTTTGTTTACTTTTCATTCCCTCAAAGGGAAAAAAGAGTGTATTTTATTCATGGTTCATCTAATTATAAACAATTTGTTTACATTTTATTGCTTGTTGAGCCTCTAAAAGTGACTTTATTTACATTAGATTTACTGGTAGGGCATAAAGAGGTCACCTTATTTATATTTTGTTAATCAAAAAAGTGTCCAGAGAGCGCTTAGTTTACATGTGGGGCATAATAAGGGCACTTTGTTGTATTTCCACTTTTCACATTTTCAGGTCAAAGATCAAAACAAAGATGACGTCAGACTAAGAGACAGATCTAAATCCGTCTGGTTTCACTGACAGTGTTCTGGATGATGCCAAAGAGTTACATAAAGTCAATTAGACAAAGTGAAACTCTCATAACCGCAGCTGCAGAGCCGTAACATTGAGTAACGAACACAACCTACCTCACGGCCTCCATCATGTCAGCGGACGTCATGCCTCAGTGCCGCCTCGATTGCAACACAAACTTCAGATTAAATTAACACAAACCAGCTGACACACACACACAGAGCTTTTGGGGCTGTCAGCTTGATAACGCGACATTATCTCAGAGCGCTCATGAGAATTAAGACCCCACCACACTGGATCAGTTCAGTCTCGTTAAGTGAGATCCAAAAACGACATAAACTAGAGCATCATGGAGGTCTCTGAGTGGTCACTAATACATTAAAACCTTTGTGCGACATGATCCTGTCAGCTTCCATGTTTGCTAGAATCATCAGAAATGTATTAACCTCTCTTACATCTGTCATCAGTCGTGGTTAAAGTTGTAAAGAAGCTGCAGAAGTCTGTGTGTGTGTGTGTGTGTGTGTTTACGTCCCTGTGTGTGTGTGTGTGTGTGTGTGTTATAGTGACACAATCAAACACCTGCTGTGCACACAAACACAAATCACAGCTCCGTGTTTACAGGGTCTGTCCCGCCGCCCGGTTCACTGGATGCTGCTGTAATATGAATGGTTTCGGCGCGGCGCGTTGACAGAAATGACACAGAGGGTGTGACGGTGCGCGGGCAGATGGCGTCCTCATACACTCGCACTGACTCACGGTTACACGCATGCATGCTCACACCTCTATGCTGCACTGTTTTTATTCACACCCACTTTTTTTTTTTACCTCTGTGTCTGAGCTGCTGTGATATTGGCTCTATCGGAGGAAGGCCAAACACAGAGAGGAAGACACCATATTAGGGCGGTGACGGCAGAGGAGGTCATCTGATGCTTCAGTTTCTATCAAAGGACCAAAGAGTGAGATTTAAAGGATCTACGGACAGATGTGTTATAAATTATTTAAACGTTTCTTCTCTGTCGTCCTTTGACACCTAAAAAACGGAGAGTGACGATATTTCAGTCAGAAAATCTTAAGAGAATCACGATGTGCATTCAGTAAGTTTTAAAGGGAGATAGCACACGTAGGAGCGAAGTCGATAATTAAAGCTACTGAGATGCTTAACCCAAAGTAACCTGGTTGACGCGCCGCGCGACTGGTTTCTTACACTACCGTGAGTTTTCAATGATCAGTCAAAGTCCGGATGCTGTTCCTTAGATGCAGCGAACAAAAATTTATTGCGATGAACAAAACCAAAATCTATTTTGCAATTGACATCGAGCAACACTGAACAAAGGAAAACGCTGGCATTTAGCGCCACAGCGGTCAAAAACCTTTTGCCCTTCCAGGTCAAGTGACATGGCTACCTTTATTCTTGAGCACCTGATGACAGGACAGCGACACCTAAGGCATACAAAGTGAACTGCAACTCATAACATGGTATCACATCAACATATTTGGCTCCTACACGACACGTTCCAGATTTTTGGACAATAATTTCAGAGTTTTGATTCTTATAAAAATGGAGATACCGAATTTTTGACTCGTGTCACTTTGGCGCCCCCTGTGGTCGAACAGTCTTTACTTCTTCTGGCAATCAAATGTTTTCATTTATCTTGAATATTTTAAGTAGTTTTGAGCATCTTCTCTAAGTCTAGCTGTCTCCACACACCAAGCGCGAGTAAAATCATTCGCGCGAATGAATTACATGTTAAGTCAATGCAAAGACGCGATTAGATGATCCTACTACTCTGGCGGCATGAATGACAAGAGTTGGGCGTGAGCTGAAAATGTTTCAACTTAAGCAGATATTTGTGTCGCGATAACCAATCAGCAAGAAGATTGCACATGACTTATAAAAACGGACAGTTGTTCACTGGTATCTTACTGTTGACGCGCGAATAAAGCGAGTAAATACTATTCATTCAAGTGTCTGGATTCGCGCGAATTAAGCGAGTAGATGATTTGACTGGCGCTTGATGTTAGTGATCCATAAGTCTTTTTCTTTTATTATTTTCATTTTCAGAAAACGTCGTCCTGTTAAAAGTCTCTGTATATCACTGAGAAGTCGCCCTGTTTCTTCTCTGCTCCTCTTTTCTTTTTAACATTTTTCACTGACGGGTGAAACTTAAAGAGCGCCTGTCAAACGTGAGTCTAGAACCGAGTATTATCAGCGTGCAAATGACAGATTCAAGTTTTCAGCCTGCAGGAAAATAAAAGCACAGTGAAGTCAAAGGCTGTTAAATTGAATTACGCCGACGTGTCAAAATTAATGTGATAATGATTTATTGATGCTAACATGTTAGACATAGCACTCCTCACTGGAGTCTGAGTGTGGGAAGTGCCGCTGGGTAATGGCGGGCGATTAGAGGGTTCACACCTCCGCTGCACTGGGCTGCCTGCAGCCGGCGGCCTCTGCTGTCCCCGAGTCCAGAGCAGACGGAGGAGAGGAAAGAGGAGACGAGAACAGAGCAGGAGGAGGACGGAGAGCGTCTCTATCTCCCTCTGTTCCCCGGCCAAAAAACACACTGCAGCGAAAAATCTGCTGGAGCCGCCCGCCTCCTCGCCATTTTCCGATGCCTCTCCCCCGACAGCAGATTTACTGTTTTGGTCTCCGCTTTGGCTCTCGGTCCACAAACACTAAATAATGCTGCGCCACCGCTACAAGTGTGAAGGCTCGGTGCGAGAGTAACACATCACAGGAAGTGATATGCAGTATGTGTGATATCCAATCTCCACTTTGCATTTCGTCTCTTCTGTTGGTGGAAGGTGACCCTTCAATCCCTCAGATTTAAAAACAAAAACACACCAAACCTCCTGGAACAGCAGATGTCCTTCTATGTGATGTTTACTTTCCAGTCTGTGTAAGTTTGATGCTTAAACCTAAAAACACAAACAACAGTGGAAACTAACGGATGGACAACTTCACCACGCTACGGCTAAAGTCAGATATCGATGGATTAAGTTCTCTGAGGACACGTTAAAATAAAGTTTTCAGACTGGGACCTGAACCGTTTTCTCAGGTCGCCTCTACTTGGATAACGCCGAGTTAGACCCCCCCTCCAGAGATGAATGTTGCCGACCGCTTGCTTCTCTAGTTATACCAACTTTAGTAACGACCGCAGGATAGCAATACAGAGAGCCACGCCCTCAACCAAAACGCCACTCTATAGCCACAATAATGCTCAGAACAGCACCTAACTTCATCAACAGGACATATAGGGTCACAGCCATAGTACTAGACACCAAACATCTTTTTAACTTTGACTCATTTCTTTAGCAAAGAGACTGAACACAACTCACCTACTCTCTTCCAGCAGCCGCTCATTGTAACTTAATTTTACGCTGGAATATCCCTTTAAATTTCAGTTTTCAGACTAGGACCTAAACCATTTCTTGAGGCCACCTCTTCTTGGATAATGTATGAACATCAACCTCCAACAACGAACCAACGTCTGCTTTAAAACAATGACACTGACAAGGAAAACTTCAAGTATTAGCAACACAAACAGGAAGCATTTAAAGTCCCACAAAGTGTTCTCAGTGGTCTTCTAGAGCTCCAGTAGATCATTAGCAATTCGACTCTGAGTCGTGGGCGGAGACAGCGCTGCTCTGCACAATCCTCTTTATGCTAGTTTGTAGCCTAACATTGCCGAATTAGTAGAAGTAGCAGGTAACATAGGAGCTAACGTCTTTAGGGACATGATAAAAGTTAATAGCATAATTAGCTTTCTTACGAGCATCGCAATCTGCTAACACACATGCTTGTCCGCGATCATTCTCTCTACGTTTCAGAGTCTTGTCTGCATAACAGGGCTTTGGGGGCGGAGCTTGGATTTGTGACATAGGAAATCTTGTCGTATCTGAACCTGTTGTTTGGGTCTGCCAGAGGTTCATACTCTAAGCTGCAATTTTGCACTTAGTTTTCTCACGCTATGTCCTGTAGCATCAGAAAAATAAACATGAACATGTAAAAACAAGAAAAACCTGATTTTCCTCAGAGTGGGTCTTTAAGGTGAGGCTGAGTAAGAGTGAAACTTCCCCTGATCCTTTGCAGGAACATCTGCTGCCACCGACCCTGACCATGAGCTGTTTCGGTTTGAACCCGAGCAGATCCTCCTCAAACTTCCATCTGCTTCCAACCCGGTGAGTACTTTTCACCCTCACGCTAGGCTGCTTTTACCAGAGCCGGAGCATGAGTGGAGGGGGTTAGGCATGGTTTTTTAACAGCTCACATTACTTTCACTTCACTGCAGCGTAAAGGGCTTGATGGCGGCGGGACGACGAGGATCTCTGTTCCTCAAAAGTTTGAGTGGAAGTCGTCGGCGGCGCCTCGCTTAAGTAGGTCTGAGCCGAGGCTGGGAGTCAATTATAGAAGCAAAACGTGACGTGGGAAACATGGAAACACACTCACCGTCTCAGTCTGGGCAGATCGTGGCGATACTTCCACTCCAATCCCAAATAAAGACGGGAAGAGGACAAGGGGGGAAAAAAGGCCCCAGTGCCTCGTGGGAAATCAGTGCCTTAATTAAGCAGGCCTGGTTTCTGCCACCAAGCGCAGGGATTATGTGCCTCGCTCATTATAGTCCTGATTATTGCTTTTCCCGGGCAATCAAAGGAAAAAAGCCAGTAAACACGTTTGTCAATGATTTCTTGCCAATCTAGATTTAATATTCCTCACCCACTGGGTCCCCCCCTCCCGTCTCCTTCCACTCCACGTCTGTTTTAGTCTATATCTGAGACCAGTTCACAAACAACCAGGTACAATCCTCAACATGATGGCGACTGACCTGCCGGAGTCACGCACCTGCACAAAAATCCGCCTCTTGGCCACTTGTAAAACTTTCAAGCTTGAGCCAGATGCGATGAATGTGATCGGGAGTTGTTTGGGGCGAAAGCATGTCAGTTAGTTCAGAGACACCAGATGCTGCTTGAATAAAACATGTCTGCCAGAGGGAGTCCCAGTTTGGACACCCGACCCAGACTAGGAAAGTAAGAGATGTCTGATTTACGGATATGCATGACCTGATGTCCCACGTCTCCTCAAACAAGGGTTCGAATGTCAATGTAGGACGAAGGATTCAGAGTTTCCAGTTTAAATTCTTCTAACTCTACGTTAATAACTTTACAAATGCAGATACAGTTCGTATTCGACCTGAGACGTGGCGCCGGAATCATTGGGAGGGTTGTAATGAGGGGCGTGTGTCGGGAACTGCAGGTTATTTAAGGCAAGAGGCCAAGAGTGACGAGAGTTTACCGAACAGACAAACATAAAAATGTTTGACTCTTCGGTGTTTTCTTCAAGGCAACATTAAAAGTCTGTTTTCAGGGACCGTCTGCATCTTTTTTTCTTTAGAGGGCCGTCGAATTACCGTCTACAGAGGGGTGACCATACGCCCTCTCTTACCCGGACATGTCCTCTACTTTGGGGACTGTCCAGCCTTGTCTGGGGGAGTTAATAAAATCCTTCAATGTCTGAGTTTGTGTCATGTGGACGAACTGAGAAGTGTGTAAAAAACACTCGACCTGACCCCAAAAACTCTCAAAATCAACTATGTGTGACTCCACAACTCCGTGACTCTGCCCCCGCGTAGTCGTGTCCTCTATTTGGGATTCAGAACATGGTCACCCTTCCGTTTGATCCGGTTGCCGGTTGAGACGCCTTTTGACACTGATTATCTGTTTCCCTTCGCTGTCAATTGAAGGTACCTTAAAGCATGTTTTAGGGTAGAATTGTGCGTCTCTTCATGATAAACTTTATAGTCAACTTCAAAAAACCTGTGAGTGTCTGTTTTAAGGTAACCCTCTTGCTTTTTGGTCTTATTTCTTGATTTCAGGTGGTTTTTGTCTGTTTTGAGGTACCCTCTGGATACTGGCAGAAGACACCTGTTGACATCTATTTTATGGTACCTGTTCACATCAGAAGTATGTTTTTGGGGGTAAAATCTTAACTTTTAACTCTTGAGTCAACTTCAAAGTCCCTTCGTAAGTCTCTTTTCATGTGCATACACCCCAACAATCCTTCAGTATCCGTTTTGAGGTACCCTGAACATCCGTTTCAGGTTCTCCTCACACCTGTCGAGTTTTGGTTTTGAAAATTGGAAAATAATTCACGACTACTCGTTGTTGGGTACTTCATGCGTATAATAAATGTTTTTTTTATGTAGATGTATTGTTATACGGGAGAGAAGACGGCGGGAAAGAGGGGTAAAATACGGTCGTTTCCCGACCAAAAACAGAATACTTGACAGTGACGGTTCTCCCCCAGACGTCCTGTCCCAGAAGTCTTCTTCGTCTTCAGTGTTCGTGTTGAGGAGTTTGATTTCCAGATTTGTTGATGTCCTCTTATTATCTCTTTAATTTAACCTAAGCAAACTTTATTTTTGCTTCATCTGCTCCTGAAAGACCTTTAAATCTGCTGACAAATATGCGGGTCACATAAATTTGAGTAAATTACCTCTCTCTTTCATATATATATTTATATCTACATATGATGAATGAGAAAAGTCTCATTTTGTCGAATCACTGAAGCTCAGGGACGTCCTCGCGCTCACAAAGGTAATTTTTCAACCAGACCACCTCTATCTGAGCTTCTGGTCGGCGTGCAGCGTCTCTGCCGAAGTGTCCTTGAGCCGTTGGTGAAGAGTACGATTTTTAAACAGTTTTTATTTTAGAGAGAAAAAGCACAGGTTTATTTTTAGCTGTTTATGTAACCGGTCTAAAATCACAGCCACTCCGCCGTCTGATCGGCTCAGACGACAGATGGAACTTTTGGTGATTTGGAAACAATAAAAGATGAGCGACTGAGATTTGTTGTTAACGATGATTAATCTGTAACATTAGCATTAATTGGACTAAATATCAGACTTTCACACGACTTTTCAAAGTGCAGTGAGTGAGACGGAGAGAGATGATCAGAGACGTCGCACACTTTTCAAACTTTTAGAAATGAACTGAGAAGACCTACGTTTATCCGCACGCCGTTTTTGGCACAGGACACAGGAAATAGAGTCAAATTATAAGAAGCAGCGTATTCTAGCATAGATGTGCTTCAACAACAGAGCTGTAAACAGGACATTAAAAGCTCGTAGGTTTGATTATCTGGACAGGAAAAGCGACATAATGATGCCATTTTGGGTAATTTTGATTTCCATTATTTAACTATTACTGAGAACCTTGAATGATAATGGAAACCATCATAAATGGAGCTCCACTCATGAGCCGCCTTCTGAAAAATCACTCAAACGTTGACGTCAGCTCGTCCTCTACCCTTTACTGTCGGCGCTCGAGCAAACGTCCTCTAAACCCAACAAACTGAGAGGTCGCAGGGGTGTGGTGAAGATCTAAAGGGCTAAAGATCACGGCAACGGGCCGATCGATAGAATATTATATGACTTGACAATGTCAGCCGGAGGACGTTCAAGGTGTCTGTTAGATTCAGATGTAGATATATAGATATAGAGCTCCTGACGACTGGGCCAGGTTTATTAATACCGCCGCCGCTGAGAGGAATCATGGGTACTCACAAAGCTGGACCAGGAGTCACATTATCTAAATACCAAAGTGGGACTGCAGCTGTCCCCCCTCAGCCCTCTCACCTTCTCCAGACTCTTACACAACCTGTATCCATCTCCGTGGGAAAAGCTCTCAGCTCACCTATAGTTGGCAGACGCTCAGATTACGGCGTGTTAGATTTAGGACCCGAGGAGCGGGATCGAATGTGACCTCAGAGACAAGATACCCCTCTGATCCCGCGGCTCTCTTACGACTGAAATACCTGTTGGTGCTGTCATTAGTTTATCGGCCCAATCACAGCTCTCCTCATCCAACACAGGATCTGATTTTAACGGTGATTTAACATTTTACATTTACATTTAATTTTAAGACCATTAATAATTCTCTGTGCAACACCCTTTACATGATACTCAAAGTGCATTATTTAACAGTGGAATATACATTATCTACCCTTCTGTATTTATTATGCGCTGTCATACACTATTCATTACCTATCCTGCAAAAAACTTTTTAAACCATGCAGTATACATCCTGAACCATGTAAAATTCATAACATGGTGTGTGATATTTATTATCAGGATACATTATAGATCCTGCAGAGAACATTTTATCCCACGCAAAGAACATCCTGAGTCCTGCTCTCTTTGAAAAACTCACTTTTGGTGCAACATGAGTCAAATATTGTGCTAAATGCATTATCTGCATTATCTTACAGTCTTAACTCTCAATGGTATTTTTATTTAACTTTAACTGTACATGATCTAGTGTGCAGGATAAACTTCAAACTGTACATAAACATCGTCTTTACTGGAGTATACATTTATACCCTGCAGAGAGTGTTCATTCTTTACTGTGATATATACATTATCTCTAGGATAGACACATTATTAACTGAACAATATACATTATCTGACATCGAATTCATTATATTAAGAATAGAACACTCATTATATCCTTGCCACATTGATAATTAACAATGTTATTCCCTTTTTAAATACATTATCCACTCTGCAACATCATCTATTTACCCTTTAATGTACATTATCGATTACGCCTGCTATGCAGTCAACATTATTTGGCATGCCATGAATGATATCCCTGCAAACACTAAAAAAAAATGTCTAAAACTCAGTTTACATTATCTTCTATGCAGTCATCTGTTATGAAATATACATTATTAATTATGCAGTAAACATTATCTGCCATAAAGTTTATATTATCTCAGAGGTCTGTTTATTATTTGTAGTAAAATGCATTACTATCAGTAAATTACCCATTTTTACTTTATCATTAGTAATTGTGCGATATACATTATCTGGTGAGTTGTATGATTATTTGTAGTGAAATGCAGTAACTTTTGTAGAAGATAACGCTATTTACCATCTCGCTACATTATCCACTTTATAGATTTAATAACTATGACTGATTTTGTGATATACATTATCTACCATGTAATTTACGTTATCTCTCTATAAAGCCAAATACATTATTTACTATTTCAGATACATTATCCACTTCCCAATTTACATTTTATAGACTTTATAAATGTGATTGTTTGTACGTTATACATTATCGTCTGTGTTATTTACATTATTAGGCATGTTTTAGTCATTCTCAACTTGCAAAATGCATTATCATAATGTTATTCCCATTATTTCCTTGATTTACTGAATATATATAACATTATCTACCTTCATAACTTAGATTATTTACAGCACTTCATTCATTGGGAAGCACACAGCTTACATTATCTCTTATTTGATGTCTATTATGTCCTTGTTAAATACATTATTTCTTTGATTTTCAACACTAATTACCTACAGTACAGTTTATTTAATCTACTCTTCAACATAAATCACTTACTATACCTGCTACATTATCTATTGTACAAAATGACCGTGTCCACTCTTTTTCCTGTCTTTGTGACGCCCTGTTTTGTTTTTTAAATAAAGATTTATTTACATTATCAGGTGTACACTTGAACATCTAACACTCTGAGTCTGCTCCCCATTCGCAGCTCCTGCTCTCGCTTGTTGTCATGGATACAAAGCCTCTTTCTCCAGCCTGTTCCCCGTCTCTAAATGCGACACATGACACATGACCACGCTCCATAAAAAACGATTTTTTTTTCTGTTCAACTCCGACCGATGAGCCAAACATCACAGTAAGAGCATCCCTGTGGGGAGTAAAGTGTCCTAACAGCCCCGCCTCAGTCTGCTGACACACACTTTATTACCTCACACACACACACACACACACACACACACACACAAACACACAACACACACCTCAATAGCTGCAGGTGGAGGAAACAGCGAGCAGCAGATCAGCTAACGTTCTGTGTCCAGTCACATTACACGCCGCTGCTCCGAACCTTAAACCTGCCGTCCACACGCCAACACGAGCAGAGAAAAGGACTCACATATGGCGCCTTTGTGCTGGAAGTGTAACTCTCCTCTTTGACGACAGGGACATCCGTTTCAGCACAAAGACGGATAACACACACGACAACAAAAGGAGGCCGGGGATAAAGCTCTGCAGCCCCGCAGGAGCTGTCACCTGCAGTCAGGAGTCCGTGTCCTGATGTGGATCAGCAAAAAAAACTCTTTAACAGATCAAAACGCCCTGACGCTCCGCAGTTTTGCACCGTTTTCATCCTATTTTTGTGATCACTTGATATTAAAACAATCATTTAGAGTATTTAAACCCTCTCAGGCAGAAGAACAGGACGTTTTTCCTCACCACAGAGTTATCGTCAGACTCAGATTTGGGGATTTGGACTCGATTTGATTTCTTTTTAACAGCCTGCAGGCAAAAAATTCAGTTTTATCTTCTTAAGGTTTAATAAACAAACAATTTAATAAACAATCTTTAGCGTTAAACAGAAGTTAGTGTCCTTCACAGCGTTTTTAAAAACAATATTTTAGCCAACAGATGTTTTTGTTTTTGTAAATATCCGGTTGAAGAGTTTGTTTCTCTAAAATATGAAGATGTTTAAAGACATAAATAACCTTCTTCACTTCAAGAGGTATGAAACCGTCCGAAAAGTTACAGTCCAGGACTAGTTTCCACATCGATTAGTAAAGCTGAACTGATCTCTCGTTCGTGTTTGTCGCGGAGCAGCAGCGATAACACGCCGCAGACTAGCGTTGCCTACTTTTATCCGAAATTCAAACCTTTATTAAACTTTAGAAGAAGAAACTCATAATTACCTGGTGTCAATTTACAGTCTGCAGTTAATTTCATCAGGAGGAACGTACCAAGTGGTGTTTTCAGAGCACCCCCGTTTCACAGGTAACAGCCTGTTTAAGAACACACACCCTTGTTTTCACCATTTTGGATTCGCCAAACCCACTGGAGACCAGCAGGGGGCAGGAGGATTGAAGAGCGTCCACGTTAATCAACGTCCGATGGTTTGCTAAAGATAATATTTGTATTTAATTGATTTTTTGTACTGATATCACAATATTTTCACCCTGTCGAGTTGCATTGTCCCCCCACCACAGAAAGGTTTCCCGTCAGAGTCGGAAAAATCCCCCCGGTCGGTATTTTCGGTCGAAAAATTTCACGTTTTAGTCGACTAAGAATCTCTTTGGTTGATTACAGCATTAGAGTTTAACAGCATCAGACCGCCTGACGTAGTTTTCCATTTGCTCCAGCTCATCGTAACCTGACCATTGAATCGCACTCTTTACCTCCTAAACTACTACAGTCATGTTATTCTACAAAAATGGAGGACGTGGTCAAAGTAAAGCTGCACAAAGTGACATTTGTATGTTCAGAGTTAACAGCAAACATATCTACAGCCTTATAGCGCCTCTCTAGCGACCAGCGGGTGACGTCACAGATGAATCCAGCCCAGGAGGCGGGACCTGCAGCAAATGTCAGGGGTTAGGATCGAGCTGCAAGGACTGTAACCTCTGCACCCGGGCGTCTTGGTGCCCCCTAAACTTTTAAAAAGTGAGTTTTCTTTGTGCGCCGACTCCGTCATCACATCGGGAAAACCTCCTGCTGACATGAAGAGTCTTGGATCGCTCACCGGAAACTCTGTTCCAAGTTTGGACGAGGCCGGAGGAAGAGTTTTGGACAGAAAGCAGAGAAACAGAGAGCTCAGAGAAAGCAGGAATACTAAAGACGTGGAGGACGTGGCTGAGAAGAAAATGTACTTTCTGGAGAGGAAAGAGGCTGCTGCTGATCCAAACACAGAGGAAGGGAGGGAGGGAGGAGGGGGAGGAAACGGGGAAGGAATCGGTCGGTTTCTCTTGTCATGCAGCCTCACAACACTGTCTCCATAAAAACCCACCGACTGCCAGAGCTGAAGGAGAAAAAAGACAAACGGAGGAGAAGAAAAAGAGGAGGACACTCAAAGGTAGAAACGGCGAACACAGACAGCCATGCTCCATATTCTCCGAGCCAAGAGCGAGAGGAGGAGGAGGAGGAGGAGGAGGAGGAGAGTGAGCGATATTTTTTTGGATGTCTGGAGCGAGCCCAAAGGTCCTCCTCTACAAGGACACAACGCAATAAAACACTCAGAGATGAAGTGTCTGATAGGGGACGACAAGGGAGAGCGAGAGGAGGAAGTAACAGAGGATGCAGCCAGGCCTCCAGAATAAAAGCCAGAGCAGCGGCCCGGTGGGGGAGGAGGGGGAGAGCAAGGGGGGATGTTTGGGCTGAGAGCAACAAATGCAGCAGGGCTATTCTGGGTGTGGGCCGGGGGTCCGTGACAGCTTAGAGAGCCTGAGCCGGCCAAGTCAAAGCGCCTGCAGCCAAATGACAAACAGCATCATATATGAATGACTCGAGAGAGCGACGAGCGAGTCTTTGCGTCAGGGAGATCTGAGAAATATGCTGCAGTGAAACATCGAAACCAAACAGCCCTGAAAACGTGCAGAAACGAGGCGAACCGCCGAGACTTCAGGAACAGAAACACGAAACTTCAGAGGCTGAAAATGAGAACAAGAGTTTCTGCAAATTATCCTGCAACATCAGAGACTGGATTTAACCGGCCGTACTGCAAATCCATAGATTTACAAATATTTTAACTATCAACATGAGGAGCAGTCAGAGGATAGAAAACCTCAACGTCCAAGTTTCTGCATGCTTGTTCTTCTTGGGGAAAACAAGCATGTCCACGTAGTCAGGAGTGCAACCAGGTCAGAATGAGTGCAGCTGCAGAAAACGACGACTCACAACCACAACTAGCAATACTGGCGTAAAAGAGGCGACAAAAAGACAAATGCATGAGTGTTGAACTCAAACGGATAAAAAAAAACACTCTGTAGGTCGGTAATATTTTCAGTGAAGAGCAGCAAAACCAGAGCCGATTGTGTGGAATCATGCAAGTTGATAATAACGCTTGCGTATTTGATCAGGCTGTCGTTCTGGAGTGGAGCGCAGATATTCCGGATCCTGTGGAATTTAGCCGTAATAGGAAGTTCATCAGGGAGGCCTTACCCCCAATATCCACCGCATCCGGGACGTCTACGAAGAGGCTTTATCCTCCAATCGTGGCAGATCATAACCATTCAAGTTAACGTGTCAATTTCCACCGACTTCTTTCTGTTCCTCTGCGGATCGCCGGACTCCGCAGCTGATCACAAGAGTTCTAGTTTTTCTGGACGCCGGAGCATGGCGGATAAATTCAGCACAGATTAACCCGTGCTGGAAAGGAAGTCGGGCACAGACACAAAATAAAACAACAATCTACTGCTTATATATATGTAGAACCGTGGGTTCTTCCTGCTGTCCATAATCCGCCATGAAATTCGCCTCACAAATGGATCCAGTAGTAATTGGTGTTTGGCGAAAATCACCGCCGTTCTGGATCTGAACAGTTCCAGACGGGGTGGAAATCCTGGATTAGAGTCAAAATGAACCCATGAAGATGCAAACAGACAAAATCCTCCCGCACAACTCCAACGAGTCTCATCCTGAAAAAAAAAAGTACAATCTCCGAGTTTTAGAATTAACCTTCCAGCTGGAGAAGTTCCGCTTCATTATGAACTTTAAAAATTTGATCAAACATTTCAGAACGGCTGAAAAGTCCAAGTTTGAAAGTCAAACGTCTGAGAGCTCCTCTGCTGGAACACAGCCATCGCAGAGACGCTCGCAGACGTGATAATTGCTGAAAAATGGGCAGAACAGACAGACTTTAGCGGCTCCGATAGACTCTCCTGGAAGGCAGTCAAAGTGTCGCTCCTCTCTCCTCTCAGACTTCATTTCTTTATGAACTTCATTCGCTCTCCTTCCTCTCCAGCAGAAGAGTCAATTAAAGTTTGTGTGTCTTCAGGTTTAGAGTCGACGACCTCTTAGTTCACGTATAAATTACTCACACGCTGTCGTATTTATACACTGAGTGTCTGTTCGAAGAGCTTTTTCTGAAGCTCCAGCGGCTCGTTTCATGGATGTAATTCATTAATGTAAAGATACAGAAACACCACGGCTGATTTCACTCATTAATGACTCTTTCTGGTAATCAGCTCGTCAGATCATTTCATTTCTCCCTCACTTCTGGTCTTTTCTGTAAAACCATCTTTAAACATCATCCTAACCCGGATATCTGTGACCTTTCCTGCACAGATCAGGATTTACAAAGCAAACAGAAAGGTCGTGGGTCGGTCCAAAGAGGCTAACGGAGCTACATTATTGATGCCGCTGCACAAAGTCTCTTTGCACCTCCTCTCCAGGGAGGACTGAGCGCCGGGTCAGCGATGACAAACACCACGAGTGATGTGGGGGACGTTTGCACCAAGAGACTGGAGAGCAGGGGGACCCGGGTCTGAACCCTGAAAATGTTCTGTTTGGAGAAGAGGTTCAACGAAAAAGACAAAAAACGTCTATGAGGTTATATCTACTGTTTTTTCATTTATAAACCATAAAACAAGAACTGAAAACAACTTTTACAGAGAGAATGACTAAATCTATCACTAATTTTCTGTGATATACCTCTGCTAAAACTGCTTGCTTGTGCACTTTGTAAATATTTCTTTTATACTTTTAAAATATTTTTTATCCTTATTTTATTGTACTCCTCTTTGTACTTTATTGCGTGTTATTTGTACTTCTTTGGGTCTCACTGTCCTTCTCATCCGGGGCATTTCATTGCATTGTTGATTATGTTTAACCTACATCTGACAAATAAACCAATACTGAATCTTGAATTTTAAAACCAGGGTGTTAAAATAAACTCATCATGATCACATGTTCATTTCTCTCCATTCACAGGCCTGTTTTCAGCACTAAAGTATGGAAAATAACACAGTTTTAACTCCAGATAGTTCAGGCTTGAGCTGTTGACCCTGACCCGAGCAAACTGGAGCAGCTCGTCAGACTTGATGTCCAAGAAAACCATCAGAGCTCTGTGTGAGAACCACTCAGGTCTGAGGTTGGCATGTTGCCGCCGGTCAAAGGAAGTGATATTCTTTCAGGACTTGTGTGAAACAGAGCAATCAAACTGTAAGTCCTCAAAAGTGCAGATGCTGAGAGGACTCGAAATAGGGCTGGGCGATACAGCCTTAAATCAATATCACGATATCAGTTCACCTCGATAACGATAAATGGACATTAACTTCGTCTACTTCAGCCGCTCCAACTTTCTCTCCGTCCTCCATCTCCTCACCTGTCTTTCCCTCTTTGTTACAGACTGGATGGGGTGGAGTCACGTCTCTGATGTAGGACAGCGTCTTAAAGGGACATGAGACCATAGCCTACCTACACACATCCAAAAACAACTTTGATTTTTTTTTTGACACTGAATACACCAATATGGGCAGTTTTATAAGTTTTCGGTTTATCGTCCAGCCCTATCTTGAAATGATCCTGGAATAACAGCACACTGTTTCAACTCTGATTGGGTGTTTTGTACTCCTGCATATTTCTATATTAAAGAAATAATACTAGCAGAATTATAGAAGTGTAAACATGCGATTAAAACTGTCATTCATCTTGATTAAAGCTCCTATATGCGTTTTTTGGGTTCTTACACAGTTTGAATTTCCATACTTTTCCATACCCTACTTTCAATAATTATTTTTGTAAATACCTACTTTTTTATTTTAGAAAACAGTATTTATAACTGTGATGATAGTCTGGAAACAGAAATATTGTTCCATACTTTATTTTTCAATTTTCATACTTTTTAACATCTGGAAATTGATCAAATTTATTTCCATTCTTTTCCATATGAACCCTGATTTATTTATGTGCATTTACATGGTATCCAAAGAGAGTCAATAATTCACAATAAAGTCAGACTTCTGTTTCTCTAAAAGTATGACTGAAGTTTCTGATCAGGGCTGTGACTAAAGTAAATACATGCAAAAGTAAACACACATTAATATCATGAGTTTAAAGTCGTGGATCTTGAAGAAGAAGAAGAAGCGGCTGCTGCTGAAATCTCGCTGTAGCATCCCTTTGAGATGATCACGTCTTTAAAAACATCATTAGAGTTTGATCCTCTTTGTGTTCCTGATCAGCTGAACGTTCACACAGAGCCAAAGACTAATTTAAATAAAAGCAGTGGTCCTAATCCTCCTCTGTGTATCATCTCTGATCTTTACCACGCAGGAGATTAAGCGCAGTAAGCCGGTGATTATGCTAACTAGACTCCGAACACAGGCTTGTTTTTGCGGTTATTCTCTCTCCGAGGACGTTTGCACGTTTCTCACATCAGCCGGCCTTTCCTCTGTTTCCTCTGCTCCGCTCTGCGCATTAACGTTTTACATGCTTACAGTATTTCTCTATTTACAGACGGAGTGAGGAGGGAAGTCTGTGGGGAGACAGAGAAAACCCAGCGTCACGCCCGAGCGCGCCTCTAATCAAGCAACAGAAAGCACATCCACGAGTGTGAGTCGGTGCGGACGCTGTCGTGCATCATGCCTGTTTGTGCGCTCGCTCTGTGGATGTCAACACTTCCACGGTTACAGTGGAGGGAGTAGATGTGGGGGGAGGGGCCGGAGCGTGTTACTGTACGGGGTTCGCATGTTCGCCGCAGCTGTGCTATCTTTGTGAGGACCGGTGGCGTTTCAGAACTCGAGATGGAGGACGTTTTGAGAGGTGAGGACACGTGTGAGCGAGGACAGATCTCAGGGTGGTGAGGGTCCGGGTTCTTACTTGTTGAAAAGCCTGTTTGAGTGTTTGTGACACTTTTTCCACAGCTGCAAAAATCCTCACATCAACAGCCAGAGCGAAAAAAACAAAGAGGAAGTTCAGACTTTATGAAAGTTTGGAGGTTGGAGGAGCTGGTGGTGATGTTTTTACTTTTACATGCAAACAAAAACTCATGTGTGACAGTAAACTTAATGTAAATATGAACAGTCTTGGATCAGAGTTTAAGGGTTTTCTGAAATCTGACTAAACGGATCCTGCTTAAGAGGTCAAATGGATGCTGAAATATGTACAACATAATAAAGCAAAATGCCCGACTGGTTTTGTTGGGTCTGTGCGCCAAAAGAGAGGCTAATAACTCTGAAAATGATGGATATTTTAATGAGGTTTGGATCCCAGGGGTTCGAGGAGCTGATAAGCTTAAAAGCACCGTTTTAACTTCTAATTTAAGCCGAGGTTGAACGCTGGAGATGCAGTAACTTTGTTTGTGGTGTTGACTGATCCATCCCCTCCTGTTATTAATGAATGAAGCCAGAATACCGCCATGATGGATGCTGACACGCTAAGTCACGGACAAGATCTATTCCAGATCCTGCCCGATATATCTGACCATTAAAGTTTTTAACAGTGTTGTCAGGTGGTTTGTCTATGAAAAAGTGAACAGTGAATAATAAAAGGACTCAGAAAAGACCCTTGTGGGACACCGTATTGTGTATCAAAACACCCATTGTAAATCAACAGCAGAAGCTTTAAATTCATGCTACTTAATTATAATTATAATAACATAGAAGGACCCAGTATGGACCCTTGTGGGACACCATTTCAGATTTATTTAAGTAACTATTGTGAATCTGTAGCTAAGGCTTTTAATTTACATTACCAAATCATTACAACATCTCTAATAAATAAAAAAGGACCCAGTATGGACCCTTGTGGGACACCTTTTAATGGGCTTAGATAACTACTGAGAATCTACAGCAGAGGCTTCAAATGCTAGTTGCTACCATATAAAGTTACACCAATGATAAATAAAATAGGACCAAATACAGATCCTTGTGGGACATCTTTGAATGTATTTGAGTAACTAATATCAATCTGTGGCAGAGGCTGTCGGATTCAAGCTACCAAAAAACAATCGCAACCATATGAGAGGACCCAGTATGGATCCTTGTGGGACACCAATTTAGAGTTATTTAAGAAATTATCGTGAATCTGTAGCAGAGGCTTTTAATCTATGTCACAAAATCATTATAACATATCTTGTAAATTCAACAGGACCCAGTACGGACTCTGGTGGGACACCGTTTTGTGTAGTTAATAAAATACTTGTGAATTCTCAGCAGAGACTTTGAATTTATGTCGCCAAATCATTATAGCATTATTACTAAGAAGTTCAACAGGATCCTGTACAGATCTTTGTGGGATGCCATTTTGATGCATTCAAGTAACAATTAAGAATCTGCGGCAGAGGATCATTTCATCCCATCAACTCTTTATAAAGTTATTGATAAATTAATAAGGACCCAGTACGGACCCTTGTGGAACACCATATTATATTTTAGGATAACTATAGGACTCTATGGCAACTCATGCTCTCAGTCCGTTATAACATGAATAATAATCAAACCAGGACCCAGTACAGACCCTTGTGGGACACCTTTTTGTATATTTGAATATCTATTTCTAATCTACACTACATTGCTTTTAAATCCTCTTATATTATTGATAGACTAACCTTAACCAGCATAAAGAGGTTAAAAAGACGTCTTCACCAAACGTCTTAACAACGTCTCTAAATAAAGTCCTGATTTCAACGTCTATTTTTGGGCTAAATTGCGCTCATGACGTGTCGACGTGATTTAGCCTGAAAAAGACGTCTAACTGACTCCGGGTGTTCGGTGGGACATCCCTCGCCAAAATAAAACACTCTGTTAGGACCTTCCATTAAGTAGCCGTATTTGATAGTAGCTACGCGGCGTCCTGCTAGAACAGTGAGGAACTACAGGAGTGTGTCATTCTGCGCTGATGTGTGTTGATGTGTGATTGGCTGTCAGCGGGGGTCGTATCTGAGCTGCTGCAGACACAGAGAGACATCGCTGATTGAGAAGAGGATGGCATAAAGACGAGGCGCGGGGTCTAAAAATAGTCGGGGACATGGGTTTTCACTGGAGGGGGCTGTGACAGCGAGTGTGTGTGTGTGTGTGTGTGTGTGTGTGTGAGACCTCGTCGTCTCTGACATTTAATGCTTACTCTCATACACACATAATGCAGCCGCACTTGAAAACACACTGTGAAATTATGATCACTCTTCACAGCCTGAGGTCCTGTGCACACAATGCTGCACATATCACGCCTTCAGCTACACTTTACACCACAATTCTCTACAGTACATCACAGTTTCTCCACCTAAAGGGATGGCAACAAATGTACTGTCCTCTGATGTTGAAACGGCTCTCTTGATAAATTCCTAATTATACAGAAATGACTGTGGAACGTCTTCCAACGGCCTCCGGGCTGCATAAGCGCTATAAACGCCATGTGGCCTGCCAATGAATTTCCAACGAGAGAGCGGTTTCATGTCGTCCCTCTGGAGGATTTAAGTCCTGTATGCGGTCTGAAGACATTTTACTCTATAGTTATTGGGGTCAGAGGAGTTTTCTGGCCTGAAATCTGGGCCGCCGGCCAAAAATAAGAGTAGTGAACTCCTCCAGCTTCATGCTTTACATTCATTCACGCCCCGGCTGTTTGCTCCTGAAACTGGAGTCCTGAGAGGCGAGCAGGTGCCGGAGCGGCCGGGGCATCGGCGGTCGGCAGGAGGTTTGTGGGAGAAATGGGGTGTTAACAACGAGGTTAACCTCCTCTGAATCGATCTTCGGAGATATAGTTTTTCTTTTTTTAGAAGAGAAATCAGAAACGAGCAGCTGAGGGAGAAAGACTGAAGAGGAAGAGCGATTATAAGAGCTCAGTTTACTCACAATTACAGTGTCCAGCTTAAATCAGTATTGAAAGTAATGTAGTACTCAGTATCTAGATGAGCTAAAGTACAATTTCCAAAGTTTTGACGAAGCTGAGTTTAACATAAAATTTTATTTACCTAAAGATGAAAATAAGGGTGATATGGTAACTTAAATTTAGCTTTGCAGGGCTTGACACTAATTTTTTTCACATCTGCTCCTAAGTTAAAAAAGTAAGGCGCACACAAAGAACTTCAGGGGCACGATGGAAATTGATCAAATAATGTGTGTCTTCAATTTTAGAAATCAATTTTAGGTCTTTTGGTCACATGACAGTGAAGCTATTGAAGGAAAACAGCCTTTTCTGAGAACATCAACCGGTAATTTATTGACGGTCCCTTATTCAACACCGACGTTGACAGTGAGGGTGTCGAGTAGATTTAACCGCGCTGCTGTTGTTATTCCCGGTTATGGAGAGAGAGAAGACAGCGGTAGATCCTCAGAGAATGTCCGTCAGATATCCAACCTGAAACTAACTTCACCGCCGTATTTACAGGAGAATATATCCAACCTAAAACTAACTTCACCGCCGTATTTACAGGAAAATATATCCAACCTGAAACTAACTTCACCGCCGTATTTACAGGAAAATATATCCAACCTGAAACTAACTTCACCGCCGTATTTACAGGAAAATATATCCAACCTAAAACTGACTAACTGCAACTTAAAAAAATCTTGTTTGCAATTAATGGCCCACATTTAGGGGAGTATTTTTGTTGTATAGTCTGACGTCAGAAATGTTGATTTTGAAAGGAAACTAAAGTTTTCTGAAAACTCTGAGGGGGTGTACTTATTTATGCTGAGCTCTGCACCTTAAAGTTGAGGTAAAATCCTCATCTCAGGGACTCTGCAGGGTTCCAGTCCACAGGAAGTACATACCCACACTACCATATATGGGCGGAGATTTATGCTGCAAGTGCCTCCGATCAGATCTGTGTTTTTATGTGCAAATCTCTCAACGTTTCATCAAAGATCTTCATGATTTTGCACGTCTAACTAGGGTTGGGCACCGGGACTAACATTCAGATTCTTGATTCCAATTTTTCGATGCTATTTCTTCTGGTCTGCGGACTTCCTCGTTGGTGTTCGGTGTCTTCCCGAACACCGACGAGGAAGACGCCCCTAAACACCAACGAAGAAGAAGCTGCGAAACGTAACGAGACAAAGTCACACAGAGAGAAGAGAGTTCGTTGTAACCCACAGCGGCGCTGGTCAGAAGTTTGTCTAACTTTAGCAGGAAGAATAAACTTTTATCTCAGAGCAACATTAGCAACACAGTTATATCCTGTAAAGGAGGATAAACGACCGACATGATTAAACACCTCAGGGTTCATGGAGGAGAAATACCTGAGTACTCGTCTATGACGCACTTCGCCGGTCTTCCTCTAACAAGCCAGAACCAGAGAAGTGAAACAATAAATGACTTCTGTCTTCTGCGAACTTTGAAGCGACAAACAAATTGTTCGGAGTACGGTGGGTCAACTTAAATATCCAACTAACGTTAGCCCTCGTACTTTTTCATAGACAAACCACCTGACAACAAAAATGGATACACCAGAATCAAAACAAGGAATCAGAACCGGAATCGTTTAAAATCAAATGATACCCAACCCTACGTATGTCGAACCTCCTTTTATTAAAAGCGGACAGGTTGTTCGGCATGTTGTTCCTCCACCTCCTGCGTTCATCCACCAGCTCATCTCCGATTCCCTTCACATCCTCGCCTCACCGCCACACTATACCTCTGACAGCTCCCCTGACACATTACACCTTTCTTTAAGTCGGCGAAGGACGCTTGTGAACACACACTCATGCAGAAGAAACATGGCCGTGCCGTGTATTCCCAGCATGCACATAGTGACAGAAAGAGAGGAGGGAGGGAGGATGCAGAGGAGTAAGAGCCGAGCCAGGAGAGGAGGATGATTGGACGTGTAACTGGGAGGAACTGTCCTCCGGTCTCTGATGAGATTATTGGTCGGCTCCTCACTCCCTCTGCGCCGTTGTCTTAAAAAGATTAACCACGCCATTGTCTGGGCCAATAAAGACGGGATGAAAGGGCCACTGCCTCTCAGGGAGAGTCCGAGCCCGGTGTTAATGCCGTCCCATGGAGCGTGTTGCCATCATCCGCCCTCCTGAACCCTCATTACCGTCAGCTAACCAAGCACAAGATCCGATTGGATGCTGCAATCTGTCCGTAAGAGCGGACCAGCGGGAGGAAATTTGTGTTTTAGCTCTTTAGGCGACTCGAGGGGCTCTGAGCGAATTTTAATCAGGAGGTGAACCCAGCTGACGGACAGAGGTGTTAGAGGAGCCGATTAAAGATTAAAAAAGGACTGAGAGGATTTTTATGGAAACAGAAAAAAACATTTAAACTTTATCATTTAATGTGACGTCAGAACAAATCAAAGATGTTGAAACTGGACAAAGTTGTTGTGCGATAAAGAAATGTGTTCTCATTTGAAGTTCAATCAAAGAAGATGTTTCAAAAGAGTAAGGACAGGAAAACACTCCATGAACTTGACGGCCAACCGATTTTCATTTTCAAGAGGAAAAACAAAAGTCGGGAGACGAGTTGTCCTCCAACGACCGGTAAGGAACCGGGAGATGAAAAAACGGAAAACAAACCATTTTCTGTTTTTCGTTTTGATCATAAAAATCAAAGAATAAAAAAAACGACTCAGTGTGACTTTAAACAGAAGTTGAAGATCAAAATAAGTGCGTGGAAATCTTGTGTTTTAGGTTTCATTCTCACTCACTTGTTTGTCGCGACGCGGAAGTTGTGACTTGGAGCGACTGAGCGAGAGGCTCTTGTTAGCGCAGATATATATATACTACAAACACCAGCGCGCTGTTGTAGCCCACTCAGCGACGTCCTTACATGGCAGCCATCTTGGTGCAAGTGGCATTCCCATTAAAGGCATTCGACGTACATGGAAAATAAGTATCCTGCTCATTTCTCAATGGATCTTCACACGGGTTAGTTTATTTTTTCATTCTCCAATTTTATAATCATAACAAAAAAGGGTTTGTTTTCCGTTTTCCAATTCCCTACTGTTTGTTTTTTATATTTGAAAACATAAATCCGTCGGTCGCCAAGTACAAAGACCGCTAAAATCTTGTGTTTCACGTTTAATTCACTTTTTTGTTCTGACCTGGAAGTTGTGACTCGTTTGCACAGATACATATATAGACTAGATACGCCAGCGTGCTGTAGCAGCACATTTAGCCACGTGCCTGTGTGGCAGCCATCTTGGCGGGGTCAATCGCTTGAACTCACAACTCCCAAGACACAACAAAAAAAAGTGAATGAAACTCGAAACACAAGATTTCTGCACATGTATTTTCATTTTCAATTTCCATTTAAAGCCACATCACAGAAATTAAAATACTGAGTTGTTTATTTATTCTTTGATTTTTATGATCGAAACAAAAAATAGTTTGTTTTCTGTTTTTTGTCTCCCGATTCCAATTTGAAAACGAAAATTGGTTGGCCATCAAGTACACGGACCAAAAACGCTGAAAAAGTTATTTCATACTAAAAAAATTTCATACCTGAGGAAATACTTGAATAATCTGGAGAAATCTTTGTGTAAAAAGGACAAGATCTGAAAACCAATGCTGGGTTTTCAAGGTCTACGTTAAAAACAGACATGACTCTGTAGTGGGAGTCACCGCATAGGTTTGAAATCTCTTCCAGGACAAATGTCTGTGAGCGAAGTTTGTTGGAAATCTGGTTGGAAACTATCCTCTGGTCTGATGGATCAGAGTCTGACCTTCTTTTGGAAAGGACAACTGGAAATCATAGATGCTGCATCCTCAGTTTTAAACAATATCTACAGGTTTAGGAGCAACATCTGCTGCCATCCAGACAACGACTTTATCACAGAAGACCTTCATATGATCCCAAGAAACCAAAGTATGACAAAGGTCTAGACCCCAAAGGCAACGACAGGGCCAACCATTGTCAAACTCAAGAAACCGGTCTTCTGAACACCCAAATGACGTTACGGAGAAGTGAACACGCTCCTGCCTGAACCATCCAGTTAAAAATAAAAAGTCCCTCTCCACTCGTCGGGCTCATTCTGGCCCATTTAAACTGATGTTTCTAAATGAGGATGTTGACATTGACTCAAGGTTTTCCAGGATTCACAGATAACCAGCACAAAGCCGAGCCGTCCACCTGCTGCCTTACTTCAGAGCGGGGTACGACGGCCCTCCCTGTTCCTGCCGTTTAATGGAAAGCGCTCTAAAAGGCTAACTGGTAAACAGCGGGGTATCGTCCGTGTAGAAGAAGAAACATGCAAAGGGCAGCGGGGGCTCGCCGTGGAGGAAGTGAGGGGTGCTGAAGCGCTCTAATGCTGCCTGAGGGAGGAGGGGAGCGAGGATCAGTCAGTCAGTCAGTCAAAGGGGACCCTGGTCTCCCCGTCGAGGAGTGCTTCAGTCCTCGGGTAAAAGAGAAATCATGAATGGAACAAGAAGTACAGCAGAGAGGGAACCAGCGGGAACTAAAGCGATCGATCCTCTCCTCTCTCGTCTGACATTTGTTCAAAACCTCTGGAGGTCGAGCTCGACAGCTGAACACGCTTTTTCAATTAAGACGCCTGCAGCCGCATCCTTCATGCCTTCACTCCGCCGTAACACGCCAGTTTACTCTTCCTTTAACGGGCTTCCTCTTTGTTTTTATCGAGAAGCCAACCGGAAAATAAAGAACAGCTTTTATTCCCGACGCTTTTCTCTCCTAACAACAAAAGTGATTCAGCTTGTCGGGGAAGATTTCGATCATCTTCTGGAGTTAACGGGGGAGTTCATTAGCCTAGCTTAGCATGAAAACAGAGAGACGGTGGAAACAGTCGAGAGAGAGAGAGAGAGAGAGAGAGAGAGAGAGAGGGTTTGCAGCTGAATTTATCTACTCTACCTCCTAACAGCGTTTTTCAAAATTTCACTTCGCCACCTAAAGGGTGTTGGAAGAGGTGGTTAAAGGTGTTGTAGTCAGGACCTGATGACGTTCCAGTTTTTAGGAGAAATCTTGAATATAAACTCTACCCCTCCCTCTTCCTCTTAGCTCCTCCTCTCCCCTCAAGCCCCGCCCACAAACAGACGCTCCTGCTCGCTCGTATCGTTCCAATTAAATTCAGATATAATGCAGATAAATACTTCAGATCATTACAAATGGGGCCCAGTCAAGGTGAAAGTCAAAAGCATTGGTGCTACTGTAGATGCCAACAGACTACCAGCAAACACAATGTTTGCAGGACTTCTACAACGAGGATAAAGTGACATAGTCCAGGACCCGAGGGAGGACAGTTTAGCGATGGCGCTACAACACGCTACAGCAGGTCCGTTTGACAAGAAACACTTCTGTTACAGACACTTGTCTTACTTTGTTAAAGCGGTTTACCTGTCCAGCAGAAAGGTTACAGGGTCACCAAGATCCCCAAGCGTCCCCCATCGTTTATGTTGACCCGGCTTTTTAGCTCTTGTCCGGTCTACCTCCGTTTTAAGCGCCCGTTATTCCTCCAGAGTCTCCGGTATTTACTTTGTTTTCTTTCTTGTGTCGGCAGTCGTGGCCAAAGGAGGATTCAGACAATTTTCCGAACTTTCTGGTTGGTCTCTACTGTCCGATATTGTAGCACGCTAACTTTGTTTGGGCTCCTGAACGACACGGGGGAGCAGCATTTTCTTGTGGATTGTTTTGGTGTTGACTGTTTTCTTGTTGACTGTTTTGGTGTTGACTGTTTTTTGTTGACTGTTTTGGTGTTGACTGTTTTCTTGTTGACTGTTTTGGTGTTGACTGTTTTCTTGTTGACTGTTTTTTGTTGACTGTTTTCTTGTTGACTGTTTTCTTTTTGACTGTTTTCTTGTTGACTGATTATGGTTGACGTTTTCTTGCTGACTGTTTTCTTGTTGACTGTTTTTTTGCTGACTGTTTTCTTGCTGACTGTTTTTGGTTGACTGTTTTTTGCTGACCGTTTTCTTGTTGACTGAATATGGTTGACTGTTTTCTTGCTGACTGTTTTTCTTGCTGACTGTTTATGTTTGAGTGTTTTCTTGCTTGTGTCGGCAGTCGTGGCCAAAGGAGGATTCAGACAATTTTCCGAACTTTCTGGTTGGTTTCTACTGTCCGATATTGTAGCACACTTTGTTTGGGCTCCTGAACGACACGGGGGAGCAGCGTCTGCCTCACAACCAATTAGGACGGAGGAGGTGGAGAACGGCTTTATATCACTATATTACCAAATGTCATCAATAACTAATAACTATTGATTGATATTAAAAGCTTTTTCGTTTATACACCACAAAAAAAAGATGCTTCTTTTTTTTATTTATTTTTTTTTTATTTGTGCAGTGTGACAATACAAGACATACAACAAACAACAGCATTTGTGGTTTTGTGTGTGTGTGTATTATATATGGGAATAATAATGAAAAAAAAATATATATATATTATAATTGTCAGACAAGCAAAAGAAAATTATAATACACGAACAATATCAATAATAATAAGAAGAAGAAGAACAACAACAACAACATTCAATATTAATAAAGAATAGCAATAATAATAATATGGGTGGAGGGGGGGGTCTTGAAATTTGTGGACCACCTCGGGTCCCTTAATATACTTTATAATTATTTATTCATTTATTTATTTATTTTTATTATTATTATTTTTTAAAAAGTTGCTTCTTTAACAGATTCCTGCCTCCCCCACCTTTAAACGCACCAATCATCCTTTTTAATCTCATATTTGTAATAATCAAAGTTTATCTACTCAGTTATTTTAATCCTGTTTGTTTTATCGTCACGTTTGGTTTTACTTTCCTGAGACGGTTTAGGAGTCGAGAGAGCAGTTCTGGATTTAAAGTCCTAAAATTGAGTCTCTTTTTTCTCTCTTGACTTTGACCTCGGCGCTGCTCTCATTCCCAGTCAGGAAAAGCTCAAATGCACACTTTATTTCCGACTCATCTCCGTCCAAATGGTCCGACGCGGCCCCTTTCTGATGGAGGTTAATCCCTCAGGTGTGCAGATTGGTCTCCAGCTGGGCGGCAGGTTTCTCCGCGGGGTGCCAGGGCAAACTTCGCCTCTTTTTCTCCTCCCAACTTCTTCCTCTTTACATTCCTCTCTCCTCTCTCCCTTCTCCTCTCTCCTCTCTCCGCTCCACCCCTGATTCGTCCCAGCCAGCCCGGCTCACCTCGGGGGGCTGGGAACAGGTGTTATTGCCTTGTCAAGGGGGGGGCGCACTTGGATGAGATGGGGGGAAATGAAGTATTTGGCGTGTGGTTGACGAAGAAATCAGGTCAGCATCCCGAACTCACCCACAAACATAGCTGCACGCTGCCAAGAGTGGCTAAAAATAACGATGTCACCGAGGGGGGGTGGACAGGAAAATAAAGTAAATGAAAGCAGAAGTGGAGGAGAGGATGTGATGAGCGAGGGCGGCCTGGAGAGAAAGAGATATGAAGGAGGGCGGGAGATAAACAGAAAACCAGAGAGCGGAGGAGGAGGAGGGGAAGATCGCCGGACGGGGCAGAGCGTATCCTCCATGATTGTATCTGCCGCACCTTGTTAAGGCGTCCCGCTGTCCCCCTCTCTCGTTCCCCCGGGCGCTGACACACCGAGCTCGTGACAAACAGAGTCGGGGGGGAATCAGAGGAGCGTATGAGCAGGAGGCGGCGGCGATGGCGGCGTATTGTTCAGGCTGAATTACACGGTCACGCAGGGTGGGCAAAGAAGAAACTAAACGAAGAGGAGAGGAAGGAAGGAAGGAGACGTGTACTGTAAGGAGGGATTAGCTCAAATAGTCGGGAGAGCGAGTCAGACCTGGGTCAGATAGAATTTACTAAAACTTCTCCGTGTTCGCTTTAACTTAAACGCCGCTGGGTGGGAGGCGGCTCCGCCACCATGAGGATAAAAAACAGAAAAGTGAAACAAAGAGAGACGGAGAGCAACGTTTACCGCGGGAGTTTTTCCAGGAACGCACGAGACGTTTGAGGAAACGAGGAACTTTAACTTCCTGCAGAAAAAAAAACACTTAAATATCAACAAACAGAAAAATATAAAAGAGCAGATCTATGAGCATCGAGTTTCTACGAACGAGGGTCATTCAGGCCGGTGCAGAAAGAAGTTCTGGACCCAAGGCAAAGGTCTGCAAAGGTCTGTGAAGGCGGTCTTTTACCGGGTTCAGATGTAAAAGAGTCAAACTCATATTCAGGATGTAGGAATTCTTCATGCTGTGGTTTGGAAAGGACCAATAGGGTAATAATCTGTTAATAGTTGATTATTGGTGTTACTTTTATGAACTTTTATTGTGTTGACCTCTCTGCAGGAGCTCTGCACTGTGGCAGCAGACAGTATCCGTGCTGAAGTGGGCGGTCAGTATCTGTCGGCTCTGATAAAAGTCTTTAAGAGCTGGAGAGAGCCGGTCTTTGCTGAGCCAAATGATCCGGATCATTTAAAAAGAGCCTAAATTCTCATTACTATTATTTACACGGATGGTTTTTAACGAAGAAGGACGAGGGACTCAAACTCTGAGATTTGAAGTTATCTGTGGATCTTTATTGAGTTGGATCAGGTCTTCAAGTGGACTTAGATCGTGGGGACTGTCGAAACGAGCGAAAACGAGCAGGTCAGGTATGCGAAATCCCTCCGCCATCACATTAGCTCGTCGTTACGCTTCTCCCTCTTCATCGGATTTCCACAAAAATGACAGCAAAACTCACCGGCACTGGGTCCAAAACACCGTCTGACACCAAGTCAAAATGAGCGAGGAGTCCATTATAACCTTTGTTGGAGCTTAATCACAATTCTTAATAACAGCATCATTAAACATAACGGCATCCGATGTAGTCCACATATAATGCAGTACAAATTATGATGAGGCTGATCTACAGGGACCGTCTCTGTTCAGGATTAACATGAATCTCCATTATTCAGTTTTTATGTGAAGCTCGTCTGACTCGTCTAATTTACTTTTTTCTCTTCTGTGGGTTACGGCACCATCTCCTTTATCCAGATCTTGTAAACCAGAACCTGTCAGGTGTTATTTTTGTCATTTCGAGGGTTTTATTTGGAAACTTCATGGCAAGATGGAAACTCTAATTCAGCTTGTGTCCTGGTTTCATACAGATCTTTCTGATTCTCCGTTTTTCTTTGGATGAAAACCACAAATTCAGATTCAGTTTGAACTCGCCAAATGCGACGTTAGTCACCTGCCATAGTTTTCTTGTTGATATCACAGAAATCCATTTTTGCGGATCTAGATCCTGGTCTAACCCGGGCTGATCCTGGGTGTCCCTGACCTCTCCTGTCTCCTGTCTCCCCCTCTGCAGTATTTTCTCCCTTCTTTATTCAGTCTCCAGCTGCTCACACATCAAGACCTCCTCCTCCTCCTCCTCCTCCTCCTCCTCCTCCTCCTCAGATCTGCTCGAGTTGGAGAGGTTCACACACGGCCTGCCTGCTATTTCCGTCTGGCATGCCACAGTGGCTCTGATTCTGCAGTCCTCGCACACACAGACCTTCATTCATTTAATCGGAGCCAAAACCACGTCCTGGGAGCTTTAGTTAGTTACCATCAGAGTTCTCCGTCCGTCCGTCTGTCCGTCTGTGAGCGAGCGAGCGAGCGAGCGAGCGGCCGGCAGACATAGACTGATGGAAATCAACACAAACAGGGATGACACATGACAAGCAGGAGAGGGACGACACGGAACCATGGCAGGCGAAAACGTGGCCGGCGGGGAGGAGCCGGCTGACATGTTTTAAATGAGAGTCATCCCATCAGAACGCAGAGTCCGTCCTTCACTGCCGCTCGCTTTCGGACACGACAACATCGGGGACGGCGGACCGACAGAGTCCCGCCGAGTTCAGACCCGTACAGACCGAGATCATGACGTTAAAGTCCTCATTAGACAGAGAGACGGTAGGTTGTTGTTTTTTAAATGACACTAAATAACCGGGGACATCTTCGTTTTAAAACCGCTGACTCAGCGCGGCGGCTTCAGGCACAACGAGGTCAATAAACGATTTCTGTCCTGCTCAAAACAACTTCAACAGAGACGCTGGGAGAACAATTTCATTGATTAACAAAAGGTACAAACTTTAAATAACAGACGGAGCTCAAACGGCACAAACTGACTCTTTTCCAGCTGCTGGTTAAAGCGAATAAAGTTTATCTCAGCGGGTTTGACGTACGGCGCCCCGTGCACAGGTTTGAGTCCTCGTCCTCCTCTCTTCGTGGTTTCATACTCAGTCCACCGTCTTTTGTATTTGCAGCTCAATCAATTACTGACAGAAGCATGTCCTCCTCCACTACAGTAGGTGGCGACATTTCCCCTTCAGCTCATTACGGATTATTGAGTTGTTTGCTGGTTGATCTATTATGTTAAGTAGCTACACAGTCGACAGAAGAGTTCGCAAATTGCTCACAAAATTAGCTCTACAAAATAGAGCATAGATCACACTGACTTAATTTAAAATCCACTCCCTCGGTGAGACCGACAACTCTGGAGTGATCGACTCTGTGAGCGTCTGTGACGTCCCGAAGGTTTTTATTCCACAGAGAAGATCAGACTGTTTTCAGAGACGGTCCAAATATCACAAACAACAAAGACAAAAACTTAATCTGTGAAGATGTTTGTTGTTAGCTGACTATGCTAACAGAAGGCCACCATCTTTGTTATGGTCCATCGACCAATCAGAGGCTGTATCTGCAATTAGCCAATGAGAAGCCAGGGTTTCTCTTGTCACAGCAAAATAAGAAGGGTAATAAAACTTTTATATAATGTGATTTTGTTCTTTATAGAAAATCTTCAGAAATTGAAAAGAGAATCAATAAAAAGTTAAATCAGTGAAATCAGTATCAATCAAATTTGATCGATTCTCATCTTTATGTTTCTCTCCTGTAAAGTTGGGCAATTTTTATAGGACCTAATGAAAATTATTGAACCTTCAGAGTGAGCCTCTAGTGGACACTCGAGGAACTGCAGCTTCTTTTACTTCAACACTGTCCTCATTTACCAACCCTGTATCACTGCTTGGTGTAGACTCAGTCAGTACGTTTACATGACGCTCGAGAAAACCGAATTATCGGCTTATTCCGATTAAGACCGGACAACTGAAGGTCATGTAAACACCTTAGTCCGACTATCATCCAAGTTTGAGAACTCTGATTAAGACACTCAGATAATGAGATTGGAATTCAATTTTCTCTACCATGTAACCAGCGTAGTCGGAGTATGATCGGACATTGCATGTGCACGCGCCATGCCCATAACCCCGGAACAAAAACACTAGAGTAGAGGAGTAGCGTTCGTCTCATCTTTAGAAAAAGTAGCGCGTCCATCATGTCGGACAAAAACAACGCTGTACGATGCTCCATCTTCAGCAGCAGTTGTAGACACTTCTGACGTCTGACATGGAGCTGCTGTTGTTGTTGTGTCGCTGAAAAGACCCATATCGCCCCCTAGTGTTGGGGAGGAGGACACGTTCACGTCAATAATTCAATTTTCTCAGCTGCATGAAAAAAACAGCGAAAGACTAAATGATGAGCTCAGTCCGATTAGGCTGTGCATGTAAACGCACTGACTGAGTTACCAGCTCGGCCTCCTCTCTCCTCAGCTTCCTCCGTCACACGGTTAATTCAGCTCCATGAACACAACGCTGCACATCCACTCATTCACTCTCTGCTGCACAAACACACACAAACACACACACGGAGCGTTTCATATCCTCAATATTCATGTCAACCTTTTTCAGCCTGAGAAAGCAAAAAAACTGCTCTGCTGTAAATTGTTAATGTGAGCAGCGGGATGTGAATGAGCACTCAGCGTGACGGCTGAACAAACGCCGCCGCAGCAGCTGCCCACATGACCACAGACCTGAGCAAACCACCAGGACCGCACCGACACGGGCGCTCTTATCTCAGCAGCATGAGACCAGCAGCAGAACAAAACCGTCTCTAAGTCTGTTTTCCTGAGAGCTCAAATCGTCCGTACAGTGAAGTCAGAGCTCGCTCTGTTTCCGGTGCAGCTGGTCTGTAGAATTGAAATATTTGAGGTTTTAAATTAAAAGAATTTGGAGCTGATCCAGTCGATGTCTTCATCCAGCAGCTGTGAGACCGACTCTGACAGCTGTGAGGGAACATCGCCCTGAACTTTTACACCCAAGAAAAGGTTTTTTCTCCACCTCCTACAGGCTCAGATTATAATTTTAAAGTTTCTACAATCGTCACAGAAACAAACCTAACATGAAGAAATGATAAAACACAAACAACTGCGATCACCGCTTTGGTCCAAATAGGGCTGGGCGATATGTCCTCAAATCAATATCACAATATATCGATCAGTTCACCTTGATAACGATAAATGTACGATAACTACTCCACAAGCTGCTCACCCCCTCCAACATTAACTTCGTCTACTCCAGCGTCTTAAAGGGACATGAGACCATAGCCTACCTACACACATCCAAAAACAACTTTTATTTTTATTTTTTTTTTTACACCCAAAATTCCGATATGGACAAAATGACGTCAGTAATTGTCATAAATTTCGGTATTGATAAATTTTTGGTTTATCACCCAGCCCTAGGTCCAAGCCACCAGATTCCTCAGAGTCAAGGACAAAGACTCGACTCTGTCTCCACACACCAAGCGTGAGTAAAATCATTTGCGCGAATGAATTACATTTTAAGTCAATGCAAAGACGCGATTAGACGCTCAAACTACTCTGAATTGGGCAGGAGCTGAAAATGTCTCAACTTGAGCGGATATTCACGTTGCAGTAACTAATCAGCACGAAGGTTGCCGGTTGATATATGAAAATGTACAGTTGTTCACTGGAATCTAAATTGGAGGACAAACTGATCGTGTTGGTGTGCGGGTGCCACGGCGACGCCTACATCTTTGACGGTTGTGCGCTTTTCACAACAAATAAATGGTAGCAATCTTTGCAACGTGTTTCATTTCTACCGTGCTTGGATCTCGTATCTACGGCGCCAGTATCCAAGGAATGATGTAATTATTTAGATTTGACGCGCGAATGAAGCGAGTAAATACTATTCATTCACGTGTCTAGATTCGTGTAAATTAAGCTCGTCAATGATTTATAGAATTATATCAAAATGCTTAAAATCCCCATTTTAACACAGATATTACATCATATTTTTGACAGTTAAAATCTTAAATTGACTTGCCTAGATTTAAAGCAGTGGAATGACCCTTTAACTCTCTTAACACAGTAAAGTGTGCAGCAACATGTTTTCATCCTTTATCGCAGTATGACTCAGCAGCTTAATCGCTCCTGTTCAAGGCTAAATAAGTCGATCCATTCACTTGTGTAAAGAGAGAATTAATCAGCTCTGAAACAACAACAACAACAACCTGGTTTCTTCCTCTAATCAGGCCTGAACACTTCCACTCCTCAGGACAGTCGTGTGTGTGGATCAGTCCCACCGGCTGCTTCTTTTCACGCTACAGTGACGAGCTCTAACCACAGGAGGACGTCACGGGTCACAGAGGGTCGGACTACCTCCACGGAGAGGGTCGGATCCACCAGGAGGACTTACGCCATCGATGCCAAAAATGAAAAACCTGCAGACTAATGTTTATCCTCAAATGAGAATTAAAAGCTGAGTTTATGTCAGTTTTTCTACAAACAGGAGCTCATTACAGCAAAGAGAGGTGCTCCACACCTGGACAATACACCTGTCTACATCACCTGACATGATTTTGACTAAATAAGGATAAATATCCACGAGTCTTCGTATAATCGAACACCATTAGGGTTGCAAAGGGGCGGAAAATATCCAGTAAATTTCCAGAAACTTTCCCTGTGAAGTTAAGCCTGGGAATTTATGGGAATTAACTGGAAAATGGGGGTAATTTCAACAAACGGTATCATATCCGAACATACATGTAAATATTTTCCATCAACATTAGCTCGTGTGAAATTCTTCCACACATCAGATGGTGAACATGACATTTTTCTGTAGAATAAAATAACAAAAAAAGTTTGTAAAAACACGAATGCAAAAAGGTAGATCACCTTCTCCGGGTCGGAGGGGAGGTCCTGCCTCAAGTGGAGGAGTTCAAGTATCTCGGTATCTTGCTCATGAGTGAGGGTAGGATGGAACGGGATGGATCGGAGCGGATGGATAAGGTGAGACTCTCGATTTACCGGTCGATCTACGTGCCGATCCTCACCTATGGTCATGAACTTTGGGTAATGACCGAAAGAACAAGATCGCAGATACAAGCGGCTGAAATGGGTTTCCTCCTCAGGGTGTCCGGGCTCAGCCTTAGAGATTGGGGAAGGAGCTCGGACACTCAGGAGGCGCTCAGAGGAGAACCGCTGCTCCTCCACGTCCAGGGGAGTCAGCGGAGGTGTTAGGACGCCTTCTGGACGCCTCCCGTTAGAGGTGTTCCAGACATGTCCCACCAGGAGGAGACCTCGTGGCCGACCCAGGACCAGGTGGAGGGATTATATCTCTCAAAGATGACGAATGCAGTGGCATGAACAGAAATCTAGTCGGCTAAACAACTGGAATGATCTTCAAAATGTTTGACGACTGATGTATAAATTATTGTTTGGTTACAGAAAACCAAAGAAACAGCATCACATTTGAGGTCACTACCACCACAATGATAAGCTCGCCCCTTAATGGTCAATAAAATGAAAAAAACTTAAATTTAGCACCTATTTTTATTTAATTTTTAATACTATTATGGATCAAATATATTTACCCCATAATACTATCAAAACTAACTTGACTTTCTATAATCTGTGGGCCCAAATGTCTTGAATCTGGTTGTTTTAGCCAAGATTATACTACAATATGTTGAGAGCCAACCTTTAATTTTGTACATTTCAGATTAATTCCCTTTAATTCCCATGAAAAGTTTCCAACCATTCATAAAAACAAACTGTCTAAATTCAGTAAACTGCTCTCTCCTTTTTCACTCTGACCAATAATAGTGCAGCTCGACTCTGGGTTTGGACCTCACATCCTAAATCAGAGTGACTCCGAGTCATGTGACCGGGAGGAAGACGGTAAAGAGGGCGACGTCATGGCGAGTGACTCTTCTTTTAAGAAACATGAGTAAGAGCTACGTATCTGTTCATCAAGAGTGCACTCATTTACAGAAAAAAGAGGAGGAAGAAGAAGAGGAGGAGGAGGAAGAGGAGGAGGAGGAGGAGGAGGAGGAGGGCCTGTTTTTTATGGACCAAACTCTGTGCAGCCATGCGAAAGGTGTGCATGCACGATTATATAAGACTGTCTGCTTAGACCCACATGTGCGTGCACGTATCTCTGCCTGGATACACGTGCAGGTACTCACACACACATGCACACACACTCCTTCCTGCTCCCGTGTGTGTGTGTGTGTGTGTGTGTGTGCTCGTGCTATATTCACTACATGAACTCAGGGAGCAGCAGCAGCAGCATTAGAAGCCTCATTAGCATAATGCAGGATGCAGGGAGGGATGCCATGTTCTTCATTTGCTTCTGCCTGATCCTGTCTGATGGAATGTGTCACGTACACCCCCCCCAACCCTTCTGCCACACACTCACACACACACAATCCTACCACTCTGTCCTCCCTCAGGTCCTCTCTCTCCTCTCCTCCTCTCTTTTCCCTCCCCTCATCTGTCTAAATGTCCATTAATGCCGTCTCTCTCTCTCTCTCTCTCTCTCCCTCCTCCTCCTCTCTGTCACCGCTTTCCTTCCTCTCCCTCCATCTTTCCTTCATCACTTCCTACTTTATTTATGTCCTCCTTTCACTTTCCTGTCCGTCTAATTCGGTACCTCCCTCCTACCTTTTAAAGTCCTGAAACATTTAGCCGATTAATTGATTAGTCACATGTCGGATTCAGAAACATTCCCCGGTTTAAGAAAAAGTAAAATAATTTACCCAGTTCCTACAAAAACACAAACCAGTTCACCCAGAAGACAAAGTCTGCTGGTTTTCTGCTCCACTGTTGATGTTCTTCATGCATGTTTACTCCAGGAGCATGATGGGAAATAATCTGAACAAGATACTAGGTCTTGTTCTGAACTCAAGTTCTGAAGATTTGTTATTTTAGTTGAAAGTGGATTATGTCTCATGTTATACGCAGTTTTTTTCTGTGTAACAAACATTATCTACCAGGTTATAAGCATGACCTTCAGTGCAATAGACAGTATTCTATGTGAAATATACATGATCCTCTGTACAAAACACTTATTATTATGCAAGATACATTATCTTCTGTGCAGTTTATATTAAACAATCTACTGTGTCTTCTGTGTTATATACATTTTCATGCTTGTATCTTAAGTTACATGCATTATTGTCAGTGCTGCATACATTATCTATGTTAAATATACACTTTCGTCAGTGCATGACTCAATGCATGCTGCAAAATCTACTGAGCAACACACATTAGCATCTACTAATTACTTTCTACACTATCAGATATGCAGTAGAGATTATCTACTCTGTGATATGCATTATCTACTACATATGAACATATCAACATTATCTTCAGAGCCATATAACCTGTATAATAGCGCACTTCTTATTTTTCAGTTCAGTACACTTTTCCCAAATGCTACTACATCTACATTATATGCGATATACATTATCTTCTGTGCAAAATACTTTTCATTATGCAGTATACATTATCCTCTATATAGTATCTTAAAATATTAACTGAACAATATGCATTACCTTATATGAAAAACATAGTTTTGTCTGTCATATACGTTGTCATACTCGTATCTTATGTTACATGCATTATTATCAGTGTGGCATACATTATCTATGGTAAATATACACTGACGTCAGTGCAAGACACAATGTATACTAAGCACAACACATTAGCATCTACTGATCATAATTAACTACACTATCAGTAATGTAGTACACATTATCACCTATGTAATATGCATTATCTTCTACATATAAACACTATCGACTTTGTTACAGTTAATTATTAACATTATCTTCAGAGCCATATAACCTGTATTACAGTGCAGTTCTTATTTTCCCCTTTTCCCAATGCTACTACCACTACGTTATATACGACATACATTATCTTCTATGGAAAATACTCAACATTATGCAGCATACATTATCCTCTATGCAGTTTATATGAAACAATCTACTGCAAAACACAGTGTCGTCTGTGTCATAAACATTGTCATGCTTGTATCTAATGTTATATACATTATTGTCCTAATGACATACATTATCTGTGTTAAATATACACTTCCTTCAGTGCATGACACAATGCAGGCTAAGCAAAACACATCAGCATCTACTGATCATTATTTACCTCACTATCAGCTATGTAGTAGACATTATCACCTGTGTAATATACATTATTTCATTTACGTGATAACTATCTACACTGTACATTACAGTGCATTTCTTATTTGTTTCAGTTCAGTGCCACTACTATCCTCCATGTAATATGTGATATACATTATTTACACTTCAGTATACATTTTCAACCATGTATTATACATTATGCAACATACACTATCCACTGCATTATACATCTGCTAGTATGCAATCTACACCACCTAATGTGCAATACAGGTTTTAAACCGAGCAGGATTCACAGACGGAGATATTTTTTATTTTATTTTTCATCCTGTTTAAATTCTTGATGAAGTTTCTGATAAAATTAAAGTTCCTCTCTGCAGCTTCACTGACTTAAAATTCTACTTAAGTCCTAAACACTGAGTGAGTAAATGTGTTTGATAACTTTCCAGCTCTGGTGACGGATTTATAAATAATGAAAATGATTGTTGGCTGCAGTTCAGACCCACCTGTCTCCCTTTCTCTCCTTCCCTTCCTTCCTTCCTTCCTTCCATGCTCCCTCTTTGTTATTAAAAATGTAAATACTGTCGGCCTTTTCGCTCTCATTAGACGGAGAAAAGAAAGAGGAGGGACTCGGGATTAAAAGCAGGAACCTGGTTTAAAATCTGCAACATTGCAAATCCACGTCGTCACATGCCTGAGCCGGCTGAACCGTGAGGACAGCCTGTCTAATTTCTGTCGCTTCCTCTGCCGCCTCGCGTGGCCCGTCTTCGTTATTAATCTGACACTTTCCTTCCCCTGAGTCGACACTTTCTCCGCTCGATATTGCCTCGCCTCGCAGCCAGACGGGAGGAGGAGAAAAAAAACACATGAATGTGCTTTGAATTTTGACAGAGGACGCCGTCCCAGACCATGTCCCAAAATATTAGGTCAGTCCTGGTCAGAAGGAAGGATGGAGGTGAGGAAAAAACAGCAATAATGCGCCGCAGCGCCTCCATGACGGTCTTTATTTTCAGAAATATTTGACAGTTTGGGAGATAAACTCGTTTGGTTTCCCGCCAAGAATCGGATGAACAGACTGATGCCACTTTCACGCCTCGGAAACGAAGCGACTGCCAGCCGAGGGTTTGTTTAGCTGCTAAGTGGGATTAGCCACTTTTAACGCTAACAAAATTTGCAGATTGGAGCTGGTTAAGACTCACAAATCAACACGTCAAACTTGATCACAGGAAACACGATTTTCCTCTGATTGTTTCATGACATTAACGCTTCGTAGAGAGTAGAAAAACATGAAAAAAGGAGGATGAATGAGCGTAAAAACTCAGACAGGAGGATCATTTAGAGCCTCCAAACGACAACATTCATCCTCGCAGTCATATCTGAGCTGCGATTGGTCGGTTTTTGTGTCATTATAATGAGATAGTGAGCGGTAAAGGAGCGTGTGTGATCCTGTTATCAGACGGCGTTTGAAGCTGCAGCAGCTGATCTGAAGGAAACACACGGTTACTGCTGCGCCGGAGAGCCGCCGATGTTTGTGCATGATGCATGTTCTGTATGTAAAATGCATGACTGTGTGTGTGTGTGAGTGTGTGTGTGTGTGTGTGTGTGTGTGTGTGTGTGTGTGTGTTTTTGGGGACTGACAGGCGGTGCAGCGAGGTTTTTCAGAGGCTGTACGGTTTGGAGTTGTGACAGCTCAGTGACACGTTGTTACACATCGCTCAGGGCGCTGACAGCAACAGTGACCTTTAATGCTGCGGCTGCAGCTCCTGCACATGTGTGTTAATGTGTGTGTTTGTGTGTGTGTGTGTGTAAGTGTGTGATCGCTCCTATATGTGCGTTGTGTGTTGGTGCTACCTACTCTTTAATTAACTTTATCGGTTCATTCGTCCGCTGACATTCAGATCTGTGTCTGTGGAGTGGATTATGATTGGTTTGACGATGTCCACGCTAAGACACACACACACACACACACACACACACACACACACACACACACACACACACACACACACACACACATAAACAGCTGAGTAACACAGCCACAGCTGGCTTTTTATGTTCAGTTTTGCTGCAGAGATGCATGTTTGTAGGTAAAACACACAAACGTCCTTCTGACTGAACAGCAATTTTTTTTTTCACTTTTGTATCAAAGCGAAGTATAACTGTCTTAAAATCAAAAGAGAAAATGATATTGTGCTAAAAAAAAAAGCATAAATCAATGGTCCTAGTTCTTACAAGAGGTTCTTTAGGTTGTTTGCTGAACATCACAGAGATGAAGAAGAAGGTAAAGCTGCGAGTGAGCTAGCTGTAGCATCCTCTGAGAGATAATAAGGTCACTTTCACTCCTGACCAAGCTGACTTGGATCGATTCTGGAGCTGAAAGTTACACCACTGTGATTTCTAAAGCGCACCGAACTTTCCTGAGCAGCATCACGTGGTTGAAAGGAGCGCTCGTCGATTGGACAGAGTAGGAGGGGTGTGTAACCTCAAGGATTACAAACAGGGGTGGACTAGCCGTCTTGTATTGTTCTTCGTCACATTATTTCCTGGAATGTTCCTATAATGCTATCGTAGCTTGTCAGGGATTGATCCTGTTATTTCTCTAACTTTGATGATCTAACATGTGACAACATATGAGCTCAGAGTTTAAGGACTGTGACTGTTGGTAGTTGTGATTTGATTTTGTTTAGATATGCCAAATTGTGAATTTATGGGTTATTGTTGTTCAGACGATTGAGCTAAGCTAACTAGCGTCATAACGTACATTTGGTCCTGTGTTTGGTCACTTGTTGCCATAGCAACCGAGACCCACGTTTTCAGGCGGACCAGAGTTCGCTTGTTTGGTCCGCACCAGAGTTCGGATTCACACCTGCCCAAAGGAAGCGGACTATCCGAGGAAACGAACTCTGGTCCGTTTGAAGCGGACCAAACAGCTCTGGAGTGAAAGCGATCTTAGTCAGTTGCTGGTTCAGTTCCCAGTTAGAGCACTGTCGTGTTATTGTTATGATTCAACTCAGACTAACGTCTCTCATAATGAACTCGTCTTTACTGTGGGATAGAAAAGCTCCTGGATGTTCGGAGGCTGTGAGGTAAAAGTCGAGACAAAATCAGGGTTCAGTCCTGATTCTTAACTGGGAATAAAACCCGACTGTAGGAGTTCATGTTTCTGCTCTTTATGATACAAAAGAGGAGCTGCAGGTTTTATTTTCTCTGTTTCATCTGAATAAAAAGTGACCAGAGACACAACTCAAACTCTGACCTGTTAGAGAGTAAACCAGAACCACAAAGCTGTATCAACAACCACAGCGTGACGGGTCAGCGCTCTGCTGCCTCTCTCTCTCTCTCTGTAATCCAGCATCAACAAGAATACACCTGCCTGCCTTTGTAATCCCTGGACCGCTGCCAGATGTAATTTCCTGATTGACCTGAGATAGTTTCCTCATATTATCAGATTGGAGGGCTCGGGTCACAAACGCACGCTCGCAGGCTCTGTTCGATGAAAGAGGCGGGTTTCTGAACCCGAGTTTGGCAAAGACTCAATCAGAGCTGTAAACCAGATTAACAGGATTCACTCAAAACAGGAAAATGAAAAAGTGAATTAATGTTTAGAGGGCAAGGACTCGTGTTATTTACCTGGATTACCGAACCTGCAGCAGAACCGTGAACACTTCCTGAATATTAAACACAGAATCTCTGCGCTCAACGTGGAGACGGACTGAGGGGAGAACCTTCACTGTTGGTTTGTGGACGAACACGAAGAGAAGTTCGATCCAACTTCCTGTTTATGCATCTTAATCTGGTGTTTTCAAACTGAATATTCGAACACTTTTGACCTCGTTATTCAAGAAGTATGTTTGCAGGATAAGATGGTGATATGAGAGGCAGATGTAACGAGGGACGGGGATCGAAAACCGGTTCTGAAGAACTGGTTCCAAATGGTTCGATCCATCGACATCGTTTACGTTTTATCTTAACGATTCCTCCTTTTTTAAGAGCCAGTCGGCAAAGGAGCACAGTCAGAGACTTTGAGGAAAAAAACATGGCGGACGGTACGAAAAGTGGGCAGAAACGATCCAAAGTTTGGCTTGATTTTAAGAAGAAAGACGACAACACCGTGACATTACTCGATCAGTGATAACATGCAAAGGTGGAAACACCAGAAACATGAGGTCACGTGTATTCAACGCTCTCTGTCGATGCATGCCAGACTCAACAACGTCCTCTTTTACCGGGACATGTCCTCGATTAGGAGGCTGTCTGGGGAAGTTTATAAAATCCTTCAAATGACCGGGGTTTGTATGGAAGTTTTGAGTTTGTGTCGCGTGGACTGAGTTAGAAACACGTAAAAAACACCCGACCCGAAAACCCTCAAAATTTTGCGTGCGACTCTGCCCTGCGTCGTACTGTCCTCTTTTTGGGGATTCAGTCGTTTGATTATTTTCAGACTCTCACTGAGGGAAGCAAACATCTTTTTCTGTTTTTAGAGATTCAATAAAATTTTTGAGTTAAAGGTGGTGTAGGCAGGAAACAAAGTTAGCGTGCTACAATATCGGACAGTAGTAACCAACCAGAAAGGCATCGATAAGGGAATCGTTAAAGAATTTAATCGATAACGGCATCAATATCGATAACATCTTATCAATTCCCACCCCTCGATGTAACAGGGTCAAATATTCACTTTCCCTTCAGCTCACATCGTCTCTCTATCTTCATCCTCTGAGTTTCTCCGTGGCGCCTCGGTGCGTGGAGCTAAAGTAATTAGAGGTGATGGTGTAAGCGCTTTTCTTCAGCGGTAGAAGGAGCAGAAGAAGAAGAAGAAGAAGCATGCTGAACATACAGAAGACCTCATTTGCTTTCTGATGAATCAGCTGGTGTTGATCCTGATCTTATCAAACACACCTCAGCGATTTACGCCGCAGCAGGTTACGAGCCGTTTCCAAAGAGGATTCGTCTGTTCGAGCGCGAGGCTGTGATTCGCTGAGAGGGCCGAGTGGGTTATTCCCGGTATTCCAGGAGCCCACTCCCATACTGATCCGGCTAAGTGATCCTGACATGCCATCTATTCTCAAATTACCTGGAAGACTGGGCCGAGACCGAGGAAGAGGAGGAGGAGGAGGAAGAGGAGCTGAACATGAGAGTGGAGGAAGTCAGAGTCTCTCCCTCTTTACTCATCGCTCTCACTGCCTCTTATTTCTCTTTTGCTTCCTACGTTTCTGTCTCCTTCTCTTCCTCCCTCCCTCCCTCCTTCCTTCCTTCTTGCTGCCATGGCTGCAGAGTGTCATGGCGAGGAGGGAGAGGGAGAGGGAGAGGGAGAGGAAGACAGATGACGAGGAGAGGTGAAGTCAAATATATAATGAGGGAAGAAAGGGAAAAAAAGACCTGAAAGGAAGGATAGAGAGCATAAGAAGGAGGAAGGAAAGGAGGAGAGATGAAGAGGAGGAGAGATGAAGAGGAGGAGCGGCAGATAAAGGGTGAAGAAGAAAAATGCATGAGATGTTTTTTCCCCTTCCTTTTATTTCCCCTCAGTGTCACCCTGATTATATAAGTGCCACGTGCTAAAAATAAAGCCTGCAGTACAAACTGAGGATGTGAGGCTCGCTCTGTGTGTGTGTGTGTGTGTGTGTGTGTGTGTGTGTGTGTGTGTGTGTGTGTGCATCTCCCTCTCACACACGCATGCCTGCACTTGATGCTCATAAAATAACCTCACAAATTAAAACACACACAAACGCGAACGCTGACGAAATGACAGCGAGGCATCAGAGGGTGGACACACACACACACACACACACACACACACACACACACACACACGTGTTTGCACAAAAACACATTCATGCACGCACACGTAGAGCCCAGACCAGCCCCGGCCCCGGAGAGCTAAAGGGGAGGGAGACGGACGCAGGTTCTCATCTTCTCCGGTTGCCATGGCGACGCAGCCTCCTTCACATAGAGAGGAGAAGCTGTGTGTGACTTCCAGGAGGGACGGAGCGGAGCGGCGTTGAGGCGCTCCCTAACCCTCCTCTGCTCCCCTCTTCTCTGCCTGAAGAGCGTCACATTTGTGTTTTTTTATATGTGTGTAAGTGTGTGTGTTTACTCCAACACACACTCACATGCACAGATACACAAATTAAAGCCATCATCAGCTCCCTGGAGAGGTCTTTCAGGCTCGGGTCCAGGCGCTGAGGCTGCAGAGACCCGAGGATGAGGGTGCTGAAGGTGCAGCTCTCCCTTCTCCTCACCTTCATCAGTAATCCCCTCATGTGGGGCTCATGATCCCCTTAAACACACACACACACGCACACACACACACACACACTCTCACCCCCTCACCCCTCCATCCATCTCCGTGTGAGCCTGGCAGGTAGAGGACGAGGGCCTCTTGGAGCCGCTTTCGTCCGTATTTGCGGTGCCATCACATCGACTTGCATCAAGAAGACGCCGGGGGAACACGAGTGTGTGTGTATGTGCAGGCCGAGTGTGTGTTTGTGTGTGTACGTTTGAGGGTGTTTCTGGAAACATGTGATCCATCCTGCCGGAGTTTGGCGCTGTGATGTCAGAGCAGCGACCCAAAAACAAGCGGGGGTGGGCTCAGGTGCATCCACACGAACGCCGACACCTACATCTGTGAAACACTACAGGTGCTGCTCTTTGAGTGTAATCCCCAAAACAGCGAGGAAACACCAACGCTGCTGCATGTTCACACACACACACACACACACACACACACACATACATACACACGCCGATTCATGGAACAGCTGGGTTAAATCCTGGATTCTGATTGGTCAAAACCTCATAACAGCTGTGATTTATGCTGTGTTCTAGTTGCACTCGGAAGTCGGGAGTCAGAAATTTATCTTGAACGCCCCTTTGAAGTCAGATTTGCGCCTTGGAAAGTCGGGAGATCCTCACCAACCCCGACTTGACGACAACGTCATAATCCAAGATGGCAGCGCAGTGCGTCAACAGTAAAGAGTAACAGTCAAAGCTCTCGTAATGTTTTGTTTTTGTGAAAATAAATAAGTGGTTTATCTTGTACTGCCCAACGTCTAACTGTGAACACGGTGCTGTGGTGTTTGTAAGAGTAAAATACTGGGTTATGCGTTGATTACAACTGGTTTAGCTAACAACAACTGACAACCACTGACAACAGCTAACAACGGCTAACGGCAGGCTTCCATCTCGGTTTTCTGACTTATTAACTGGAACGCCATCAATTTGTAACGTCATTCCCAGCTCCGACTTCCCAGGTACCTGGAAAGCAGCAGAAGTCTTAAATGCTCAGACTGAGAAAACTGGAGCAACATTCTGTCCTGCAATCCGTGCAGTGACCGTATAAATGGTGGGAGCGTGTCAAAGTTTCACTACAAATAAAGCAACCGTGTAGAAAGCTGCGACATTTGCTTCATTTACGTTTTAAGAGCCTGTTAAACATGTTAACTATGGTCGTCTTCAATAATCTGAGCAAGCTCTCTGTGATCAGCTATGATTGGTCAATTTGGACGTTTGTGATGTTTTGTGTTAGATTGTGTTGACAAGAATAGATGTCACTGTGATGGGAGGAAAAAGGCCTTTTGAAGGGATTCTTGATTCTGATTGGTCAATTACACCATTCCGAGGTCTGTCATGCTGTTGCTATGAAGAACAGACCGTTGCTAGGAAAGTGGCTCCAATCCAAACCCTTGAAGACTGAGTGCCAACCAGATTTTTATTTTGATATGTTTTCAAGGTTATAACATCAGAAAACATGTCGGATAAAAAAGTATGTTGAAGTGATTCTTGATTCTGATTGGTCAGTTACATCATCCCGAGGTCTGTTAGGCTGTTGCCATGAAGAACAGACTGTTGCTAGGGATGTGGCTCCAATCCAAACTAATGTTGATATTAACTGTCAAGGTTATAACATCAGAAAACATGTCTGATAAAAAAGTAGACGTACTTTAAACAGACTCAGTAATTATACTGTTTGTTTGTTTGTTTTTGTTTTTATCTCACTACTGAGGCGACTTTATAACTTTAAAATGCTGCACAGGTTTGAACAAAGGAGAAATCCCGTTCAAATAGTAAAATGAAACATGATCTATGAACGGCTCAGATGATTAAACCAGCACTGATCAGATGTGTCAGCAGTAAAATGCTTGAAAAATGATTTAGCTCCGAGCAGAAATTAACCACGTCAAACCCAATCTTCTCTCCGGACCACCGCCGCTAAAGTTCAGAAATATAATCTGACATCTGCACTCAGTGTCTCATTGTAGCCGCAGATCAAGACTTTCATTTAGTCTGTTTTTGAATCAAAGCTAAAAACAAACAAAAGAACATTCAGATCACATCAACACCACAGCGCTGCTCGTGGGACATCAGAGCTTTTTAACCACGAGTGCTCAACCTTCGCCTGAACCCTGCTTACACGCTGCAGATGATGTTTGTAATGTTGCACCCCAGGGTGACATGATTGGGCCTGTGCATGAATCCATTCTCAGGAGTCGTCCACATTTGGTAAGAGGGCGACGTTGGACAGTCTGAAACAGGATATCCTCTGAGGAGGCCCGTCTGAGCGCTACGTTTGAGGAATGTGCTGAGTTGACTGCTTCAGGTCCAGGACTCGTGTAGCCTGAAGACCCGTTAAAATCTGATCCACTTCAAGTCTGTAACAGGATAGAAAGCCTTAAAATTCATCATCTGCAGCGACATTTGGATTTACAATGAGACTGAACAAGTTTAAGTTCTTTTTTAGTTTTTATTTTATGTTGTTTAAATGTTAAATCTGGTCTCACTCTAATTCTACAATCACTTATTTTCCCCTTTTTTTCATTTTTTGAGTTTTTTTGAGGTTGTGATTTGTTTAAATTTGCTGAATCTCCTTTAAATGATGGTAATAAACTGAACTCTGACCTGTTGGCGAAATTTTTTTTTGTGGGATGGTAGGGAAGGTCCCGCCCTCCTTCACCTCTGATTGGCTAGAAGTGCTGGGCTCTGATTGGTTATTCCTAATGGCTGTGAGAGGAGATTCAGAATTGCGATAATGTTCTGTAATGTTCTGTTCGATGTACAGAGCCGACAGCCCGCGTTTGGCTTGAGCATGTCATGACGTTTCCAGCTTTTCTAGCCAATCAGAGGCGAAGGAGGCGGGACTTTCCCCTACCGTCCTACAAAAAAATATTGCCACCTGTTGATGTGCCTGTAAATTTTTATCCTTTTACAAACTTTCTGCCTCAGATTTTGGAACCGAAACATATGAGCATATACTAAATCAGAAACAACTTTGTTGCAACAGTGGAGGAGAGTTCCGGAATGCTCTGAAGTAATTACATGTTTGTTAAATTTGTAGAGAGGCTAAAATTGGGGTTTAAACAGACTTTAATATCATCTGAACTCATTTAAATTTATTTTAATCTGAGAGAATTAAAGAATTTTTGATCTCTAGATTTTGTTAAATTTTCAGAATTGCCACATAAAGCCTGAAATGTTTCCATGAATTCACATTTACGGGTTGTACACCTAAAATTGAAATGCTGGTGTAATCTTGTGAAAAGTAAATTTGTATGAAGGTAAAAAAAGATCGTACTCTGATGATTTCAAATGACATGAAAATAATTGTGATTTGCTTCAGAAATCGTCTATTTTTCTTATTTTACTCAATTCCAACCACAAAAAGTTTGTTTTGTTTTCGCCAAAGTTTTCCTAATCTGATAGCATGAGGACTGATAGTCTGGGATCGATTGCTCCTGTCTGCTCCGTCCACATGGGACCACAGTTATCTTCAGCCTTGAACTCAGATTATTTCCATCACATTTCACTTTAAAGAGTGTAACCCTGGAGTAAGACTTTTTACTTCTTTCTTCTCCGTGTTCGTATGAATACATTTAACCACAGATGTCCCTGAGTAGGCATCGTCACACTGTCCTCTATTTTCAGGCCGTAACAGATACAGGACTTTGACAAACACATTGTAAGCACGTCTATATCCTCTCTCACACATGTCTCTTTTCTTACACGTCATGTAACTGTAACCATGAAGCTCCTCTTACAAATATCTCCTTCATCTCCTGCCACCAATAAAAGCCTGGATGGCATCCTGAAGGAGGCCTCACATGGCCGACCATCTACGTGTTAACAACTCGTCCCTGAGCGGCTCCACAGTTTGTGAGATACAAACAGACACGGTGCTGAACACATGTTCCCAACTTCCAACACGCTTCATTCAGTCCGTTTCCATGACACTCGAGAAAACTGAATTATTGCCTTACTCCGATTAAGACCGGACAACTGAAGTTCATGGAAACACCTTAGTCCGACTATAATCAGAGTCGGAGAACTGCGATTGGAGTCGGAGAACTCCAATTAAGACACCCAGATGATGTGATTGGAATCCGATTTTCTCTACAGTGTACCCAGCATAGTCGGAGTATGATTGGACAATGCATGTGCGCATGTGCTACGCCCCCTTAACGCCAGAGAAAAGGAGTAGTGTGCATCTCAACAGCAGAAAAAGTAGCGCCTACATCATGTAGGACAAAAACAACGCTGTACGATGCCCCAATCTTCTTGCTCCAAAATGCCCAGCAGTAGCTGTAGACACTTCTGACTCAAACGGACAAGGAGAGAAGTCCAACTCTGCGAAATAACCGAATTATAAGCTTAATCCAATTTAGCTGTGCATGTAAACATACTGAGTGTCTTAATTCCTGGAAATCCAAGTAGTTAGTGTTTTTTTTTTAACTGTTTTATTTTAGAAACAAGACAAAAACATTTGCACATTTGAGTTTCTACAGCGTACAGGATTAAAGCCAAACAGAGCTGCCGATCACTGTTTAACTCTCTCTAATCAAACATCAAGAAAGAGACTGAAACCAGATTATACAGGAAATCAAACACTTGGAGGTACATCTGCATGATGAAAAACTAACTTTAGAGGCAGAAACCATTTTAAAGACACATTAAGTTGACATTTATTTAGATTTGATAGTATGACTCATGTCCCATCTGTTAACATGGAGCGCGCAGGCTTTACGACCACACTGACACCAGCCACCAGGCGGCCATCTTTTTATTCAGCCTTCCTCGGTAAGTAAAGCTGCGTTCGAGTTACCTTGGAAGTCAAATGTCTGAGCTGGGAATGACGTCACACCAGAGTCACCAGCGTTTCAGTTACCAAGTTGGCGGAAACAAGATGTTGCAGAAGGACTGCATATTTGTCCAGAAGTTGCTTATATTCAGGACAAGACAAAATAATTTTCGTAGATGTAGCCATCTTGTTTCCACCTTCGATTTTGCTTTGAACATTTGCCCTCGGATGTAGCTTGAATGCAGCATAATTCAAACACCATGTTCTGTCGGACTCTCAAACCCCGAACTCCACCGGAGACGAGAACCATAAAGTCGTCTCTGAACTTGAAACAGAAACATGGAAAATTTTGGAAAAGTTTGAGTTCTTCTGAGCGGCAGCGGAGACACTCGCTGACAAACTGTGTCTTCAAAGTGAAGTAACTCGTCTCCCACTGAATAAATCTTCCTCTGAGTCAGTTTCACACCCGGTGAAGGGTGCAAACACTCCGTTATGTTTACGTTGACATGACTTTGTTGACATCCTGACAGGCTGACACAACAAAGAACAAGGTGCTTGGATTTACTCGTCTAAAAATACTCGCTTTGGCGTTAAACTTGTCGCAGAGAAAGACGCCCCGATGCTTCTCGCGGAGCTTATTTTTATCTGCGTGCTTCATCACGTCACATATTTGCGTCTCCCACTCTGTCAAACAAACCTGTCTTCAAAAACCACATCAAGAGTCTGGAGAGTCCCGCCGGCTCTCCCTCGCCGTTTCTTCCCCCATTGTTGCGCTCTCCAATTATAGCCACGTTCAAAGAGTGGACTCTGACACAAAGAGGGCTTTAAACAATTTCACTTTCTATTCATTTCAATCCAGAACGACTCCGAGGCCCGGGAGAGTTGACTGGGAGTCCAACATGTTTGTTTTGGTCTATTTTTCTGAGGAAGAGAGCGAGTGGGTGTTCAGAGACAGGCGGAGAGAAAACAAATATGAGGATATTGATGGTTTTTGTGCAGGAGTGTTTATAACAGATGCCAGAAATGACAAAGAAATCCCAACGTGAAGGAGGTTTAAAATCTTTACAAACTACCAACGCCAAAAATAATGAATCGATTGTTTATTTATCACGCCTCAACGAGCCTGAAGGTCTTTACAGCGGTACTCTGGATCCGAACTGACCTCCTAACATCATCGTTGAGTTTCACTTTTGAGGATTTTCTGCCAGATATATCGGTCACTGGATACAATAAAGAAGAAAGTTTGAATTTTTCATATTAGAGAGCAGATATGAATTATGGAAACATTTTTTTTCCCCTCACTTTTTATCTGCGAAGACAAAAACCAAAGATCTCAACTAAGACTAAGAGGCAAACATACAGTGTGCTGAAAGATACCTGGAAAACAAAAAGGTACCTCAAAGCAGATTAAGATGTGCGTGAGAGTCCCTAAACCGATCATAAAGACGCTCCTAAAACATCCACTTTAAGGACGAACTTCAACTTGAAGTAACCTAGAGGATGAAACAGGTGGAAAAACGCTAAAAGGTTCCTAAAAACAGACAGACAAAAGGTAACGCATGCCTTAGACACCATGAAAAGAGACTGAAAGCTGCTAAATGTTACTTCAGAAATATGAAGTTGGATATGTAAAAGTATACGCTAAAACAGTTGGACAGATGCAGCTCTAAAAAAACATTTTGGGGTTTCTTTAAAGGGTAGACTAAAGCTAAAGGTAACCAGGGAGTTTAGACTGATGTACGACTACTTAAAGGGTAACTAAAAACTGACATGGTGCCCAAAAACAGCTGTTTACTAAGAACGACACTGTAATAGAAAGTCAAGGGTTCCTTAAAACAGACAGGCGCTAAATGGTATATCCAAACAGACCTGCTTCAGGGCACTTATTATACTCTTTTTCATGATATCAGTCTGGGACATAAAAAACTGCTTTTTTCATGGTTGTAAAGCTGGACAGAGCTTGTGGGTGCTACTTTTTACACAGCTTGGTGTCGTGATTTAAAAATATTATTTAATATCTAGAAAATAGCTCAGAATTCCTTTTTTTCCCATTAAAAAAACAGTGACGTCATGTAATCACACTGGAGTTTAAAGGGTTAAAATTGTGAAAATCAATAATTATTTGGTAGTTATGATTAGGACTGAAGTTGATTAAAATGTTTAAGCAAAAAAAAGTGAAAAAAATATTTATGTATAATATTTTTTTTGCACTTTTAGGAGATGGTCATTTTTGTCCATCTAAGAACCGAAACGTAACTTTTTTAGAAATTGGACAATAAATCAAAAATAATAAATGCATCAAAATAAATGTTGTTGTGGTTATTGATGCATCGTAGACCTTGATTAAAAAAAAGAAAAAAATTCCTGCCCTGCATCAAATATATGGAAAATAACTCAAAATACCTTTATTTCCCGTTAAAAATAGCAGTGACATTATGTAGTCAAACTGGCATTTAAAGGGTTAAAATTCTGAAAATGAATTAATATTTGATAGATATGATTAGAGTGAAGTTGATCCAAAGATTTAAGCAAAAAAAAAATCAAAAAAATATGAATGTATTATATTTTTATAGCACTTTTAGGCGATTGACATTTTTGTCCATCTAAGGACCTAAACATGACTTTTCTTTAAGGAGCCCTGAAGGTTAAAGTTTAGGTCAGTCTAAAACGACAAAGAGCTGTAACAAAGTAACAGCTGAGAACTCGATGCTAATCCATTAAACGGCACACTTCAATCCAAAACGAACAAATACTGCAAAACCAAGAAAAACTGCAGATCTGTCCTCGTTTGAACGCCTCTGCCTTCGAGACCATCGATTGGTTTGTCGTCTGTTTGGTGATTCAGACCAGCTTGTGGTCCAGAAACTCCAAACAGCCCTGGGCGGAAAAGTGTTGACTTTAGCATAATCTGAAGTGTGCGCCATGCATTATTGAAGCACCTCCCTTTGAAAATCATGTTGCTCCATTATGTCAACTTTCCACGAGCTAAGAAAAGCAGTCTTGTTTTTAGCTTTGTGACGATGCATTTTTCAGCAGCCTTTAAATTCTTTATTGAACTCCAGCTGCAGCAGACAGAACCACGCTGTTCAGGGCTTATGATATTTTCTAAAGATTATTATCTATTATTAAGGTTCCAGCCTCTCCAAAGTGAAGATTTCCTCTGTGGAAACCGAAACGTCTCCTCAAACGGACACTTGAGCTAATCCTCATGCAGCAGCTCCTTAAGATCAATCACTTACACCTCAAATATAGCTTGTATTAGCAATTCATAGAGAAGATTAAATCACCCATCACTTTCAGCGCTGACAATGAGATTCATCAGCCTCAGAACTCTTGGGGTGGGAAACACCTGCACTAATCCGAGCCTGAATGATGTCCACCATCCATTACAGGATGATTAAATCATTACCCCCCACCCCCGTCCCCGAGTCACATCACTGTTACCAACCAAACATTCATCACGGCCCCGCCGTCTCGCTCTGTCTTTTTTGGCCGAGAGGTGAGCACTGGGAGGGAGAGGACGGGGGAGAGACACGCCTGCCAAACAGACAGGAAGGCAGGCAGGCAGCTCTGGAAAGTGGGGCATGATGGGTAAAGACCCAGTGACCCATAAGGTGTCTGGTCACAGTCAAATGGCCCTGAAAAGAGGCCAGAATAAGACATGGACAGAGGAAGCCTCCTTCTGGGCTCGAAACAGAAAAACAGGGAGCAGATCAGCCGAAAATAAAAGTACCAACACGAGGAAAGTGAACTAAATAGATCAGGTCAACCTGCAGCATCGAAATATCTCATTTTTACAGTCAATATTTGTGTTAAAGGGAAATATAAAACAGTCATTAAATAGTTTGGAATAGTTTCTCTTGAGTTCATGTTGTTTTATGTCCTGCCCTGTAATGTCATGCTTTTATTTTGAAATATTGGCTACTTTAGGTAGATCATACAGTTGGAAACTCGAATGAAAACTATTAAAAGAAGAGTAAGGAAGTCAATCATTAACTCAGAGTTTTAAAAAGTCTCTAATCATCTGTCAGAGGAATACTACAGCGAGCTAGCTAGCTAGCAGCAGCTGCTACTTCCTTCTCTGTTTTGGCGCTTGGCGACCAGAGTACAGATAAATGGTTTCAAGTTTTGGGAAGATGTGGCCTTAGCTAACATCCTGAATTTAAAGGGATATTCCGGCGTAAAATTAGTTCTTCTGCCTTAGCATCTCGGTCTGATTGTATTTCCATGAAGTAGTGATCATAAATGTTCTTCCTTGAGCTGCGGCACCCTGCTGTAGTCGAAAATGGACTGGCCTGAGGTCTTGCTACAAACAAGCGGCTGCTGGAAGAGAGTAGGTGAGTTGTGTTTAGTCTCTTTGCTAAAGAAATGAGTCAAAGTTAAAAAGATGTTTGGTGTCTAGCACTATGTCTGTGACCCTATATGTCCTGTTGATTTCAGTGACTCAGAGTGAAGAGAAGGGACAACTTCTCATACTTTAAAGTATAGAGCTGTTCCCTCCTGTGCATCTAAACGTTGTTGTTGAATTTCAGACATCCAAACTTTTTCACAGAACGTCTAAAAAAGTTTTTTGTTTTTTTGTGTTTTTTTTGTCCAGCTGTTCCTGCTCACTGCCACTCCCCTCCTGCGTCTGACAGCAATTAAAGCGGCCAATCTCGCCGAGGCTCCTGTTCAATACCGGCTCTCGCAAACAGCTCTGTTTGAAAACTGTCATTCCTCTGAATCTGAGTCTGAGACTGGTGCAAAAAAAAAAAACTGAAGAGAAGTAAAAAAAGGACGAGAGAGAGAGAGAGACATAAAGAGGAGATGAAGAAGAGACGGAGCTGAAGAGAGAGAAGATCTCAGACAGAAACAGTTTGTTCAGCTTCACATCGGAGCGACTCGGATGGAAATGGAGTCTGTGCTCTGCCAAAGGTGAATCCCTATTTATGGGCCGCAATTATCATTACATAAGACCTCAATTATTCAGCTGCACTTCTTTCAGGCTTTCATCTATTAGTCACAGGCAAAAGAGCCCTATCAGCTCCCTCACACACACACACACACACACACACACACCAGCTAGCGTCTGAGTTTGATCTTTCAGTGTGGCTGAATGGTAAACACCAGGGATGTGTGTGTCGGCTTGTGAGTGTGTGGGCAGGGAATAGTGTTCAGGGACTCTACAGGTCATGTTTGATGAATAAATACAAGATCTGTCCTGAAACATACAATAACAGAATAATACAACAGAAAAAAACACTAATGCCTGTACACTTCAACTGTATTCTATTTTGTATTTTATTTTCATTCTGTCTTTATTGCTGCTACCTGAATATTTTCAATGTCTATATGATCTTCTATATCATATGACATAGCATTACAGTACCATAAAGAATGTAACTTTAATATGTAATGCTATAATATGATACGGAGTTAAATAATATTAAACATAAAGTTACGGTGCGATATAGAATGTTACGATCATACCTGCCAACATTTGGGTTATAAAATCTGGGAGATTTTTGAGGTGCGCGCTGAGGGCAGTTTGGGGTTACCTTGTATGATGGATATGAGCTAATTATGAGAGTATTTGTAATTAGATCGCTCATCCAAATAAGTCGAAGTGAAGCTGCACACTTTTTTGTTTCAACAATAACAAATGGTAACGAAAAAATATTAACTACAATATGCCTTAATGCATCACTCAGAGACGGTGCAAGACTATCAATGTAAATATTATATCTCAGGTTTGTTTCTCTTTCACTGAAGTATTCATTTCACAACAAACACTGCTTAAATATAGTTTACAGATTAAACTGACCTGAATCATCCCAGATTATAAAGTAAAAGTATTAATCCAGTGTCTGTGAGGCTCAGCAAAAACACAGGACAATCTTCAGTTGTCTAGAAACCTGGAAACTTTTGATGAAGATAGTGATCCGATTCACGAATGAACGTGGACCATCAAACTAAGATTCCCGGGAGAAATGACAACATGGGAGGTGGGAGATAGATCTGAAATATGGGAGAGTCCTGGGAAAAACAGGAGTGTTGGCAGGTATGTTTACAATACCATAGGAATTGTTACATTGGAATACAGAATGTAAATATGACATACAGAATGTTACAATGTGATATGGAATGTTAGGATACCATATGGAATGTTTAAGTATGATATAGAATGTTACAATACCAGACGGAATGTTATGATGCAATATGGAACGTTATGTTGTGATATGGAATGTTATGATACCATACAGAATGTTAAAGTATGATATAGAATGTTACAATACCATATAGAATGTTATGATGTCACATGGAATGCTATGCTACCTCAGGGAATATTACGGTATCATAGCGCATCAACAGAATGTTACTTCATTATCCAGTGTGATACCATGTAGTTGTTACAATTTGATACACTAAGAGACAATATCATACAATATGACTTGGTGCGATGTGATACCATATAATTTGTCTCTCTATATATATTTACTTCAGTTCTTCTTCCATTTATACATTTTCTTGGTGGGGGTGGGTTCAGGGGGGCTTTGCAGTGAGTGTTCGGGGCATTGTATTACTGCTCTCGTGACACAACTCTGTTTCATACCTGCAGCTGGAGGGAGAAAATCTACAGCTTCTTATGAAATCTCATTCCCAGCGAACAATCCCTCATCAATCTATATCTCTCCCAAGTTGGAGCTGGTTGCCGCCCTTCTCACCCCTCCAGGCTCCACATTTGTTCTCTTCTCCTTTCTTTTCTTCAACCATTGCTGCATTCATCAGCAGGCAACTGAATTTCTATATTACACTTTTCCCTCTTATCGACATGCTGATGAAACAGCCCAGCTACACCGCGGAAAACAAGCAGCGAGTTCTTACTGGAGGAAGCTTCCATACCCCATAAGAGACAAGATACAGGACCACGAGGACCTCGTCTTAGAACCAGTTTCTTATTGATGATATTTGCATCGAGTGAGTCTCAGTTTTACTGTAAAAAGTGAGTTAACACAGAGGTTTTATTCCGGCTAACATCAGCTAAAATCTGTTTTTGATCAGTCCTAGTTTCGCTTTAAGAAGTCAACCACAAAGAGGTTTCACCCTATCAACTGTTTCTGGTAAGTCTCGGTTTTACTGTAAAAGTCTGGTACAAAGAGGCTGAAATAAAGTTTTACTTAACCTTATTTAATCATTCATTTTGGCTAGCTTTTTGACTTGAAAAACTTTGTAAGAGTCTCTGATTTACTGTAAATCATAATTAGCAGCTACACTTTACTCCAGCTTACTTCAGCAGTGCAAACCTGAGTCTTGGTTTCACAGTAAATGGTAAATCACATGGAAGCTTTGCTCACTTTGACTAACTTCAGTGGTATTATCTGGGACTAAGACTTGTAGCGTAACTAAAATGTTACAAAGAGGCTTATATTGGCTGAATTAACCCAAAAATCTGTTTCTGGTGAGTCTCAGCTTCACTGTAAAAAGAATGTTACATCTGAGCTTCTTCCTTACATTAGCTATGGGAACATAAAATCTGTTTAATGAATTAAAGTTTAACCTTTGGTGTACTTCAGCAGTATGATCCTGAAAATCTGTTTCTGGTGAGTCTCAGTTACACTGTGAAAAGTTAGGTAGACAGAGCTAAAGTTAAAAAAGGAACATTTCTTCAGATTAAAAAGGAAATCACTGTCTTTATATTTGTGAAAACATCATCATGCAGATTTGTAAATGTCTGGAATTTGTCAGGTTTGTCATCAGGACAAAAAGCTTTTTTTAATGTGTCGTATAAAGGTCTAAATGATTATTTATTGATGCGTTCAGGGAACATTAGGAACTCCGAATGCCGATTGGCTTTTGCAGAAACATCAAGCAGATCTGTTGCTGTGCAGGTTCTCCGTTTTCTCTAGCGTCCATAAATAAAAATGAACAAAACTCCACCTCACACACGTTTTTATCTGCACACGTGTGCCCTCCATCTTTAATCTTGGCTGACTGGGGAGCAGAAAAACTTCAAACATCATGAGATTAAAAGTGTCTGCTACTGCTTTTATCTTGATGCCAAATTACCTTGTCAGAGTCTGCCCAAATGAAGAAATACCTCCTTTTAAAGTTGGAGAAAACACTGCGCAGCATCACAACTGGTAATTCTGACAGACTGACACGGCGCTAATTACTCAATTAAAAGTTTCATTGCAGTCAAAGGAATTAGAGCGATTTTGATGATCCTGACACATGAAAGTTGGAGCAGAAACGGAGAACAACGCCGACTTTAAGATGAGCTGTTTTGAATATCTCGGAGGATTGATGCCTGCTGAAGAAGGAAGGTGAAGGAAGTGGGAGACGTGCCCCTCGAAAAGTGAGAAATGAGAGACGCCTGCGTTTCTGCTCACTTTGATCCCGACATCAATAAGTCGAAGAGAAACTGCTGTTTTCATCTTCGCCTGTTGAGATGTGAAAAACCCTTTTTCTCCCCCCTGAATAATCGTCACAGAAACATCTCACAGATTATTTTTCAGACTTATTATGTAAAGTTTGAAGTCTAATTACGCAATCAGTTTAAAACGTCCAGTTTGCGCAGAAAAAAATACACTAATTAGAGTCATTACTACGGAGCAGAAATGGAGTTCACTTTGCAGTTAAGGAACTAAATGATCATCTACTCAGAAATAACTAAAGTTTAATTATTGTAATCAATCTATGGAGAAATTACAGAAAATGAAGGCAATTATACACCAGCGCAAACTTTCTCTTTTTACTTTAAAGAATCACATCAGCAGTTTTTAAACACTTTTCTGTTTCCTGGTGAAAAGTCGGAAGACTAATATGGAAGAAAACATCGAAACAGTGCTGCATTTTAACTTTTGTGTTTTTAAATTAGGGCCTGTGTCCATTTATAGTTTACAACTAGGGGCCTGTGTCCATTTCAGACTGTCTATATGTACAGTCTGAAAAATGAATTTCCCTGAGTGGGACAATAAAGTATAATCTAATCTAATCTAATTTAATCTAATATTTTTAAATTACGGCCTATGTCCATTTATATTTTCCAATTAGGGCCTGTGTCCACTGCCAGCGGTGTGTCGGTGGGAATGACGTATGAAGTGTAAGAGCGCTTTGAGAAGAAGAAGTTTTAACGTCCATTAACTATGTGAAACACTTTTGGAGCATTTCTGTACTTGTCAATGTCACTTCTTTATTAACCAATGAAATTCAAGAGGAGGTGGAGCTTTGTAAGTTGGTAATGAAAATACACGCCCTGTTGGTTCAATTATAGAGTCACTTTTCATGCTATAACTGTCACTTTTTTTGTCTGATTTCTTTGTTTAATATCATACAATAGCATAAATGGAGTACACAGAGCAGTCTTTTGAAAAATATGAGAGAAATTATCGAAACAATGCCGCATTTTAACTTTTATATTTTCGGATTAGGGCCTGTGTCCATTCATAGTTTACAGTAAGGGCCTGTGTCCACTGCCAGCAGTGTGTCGGTGGGTAAGAGCGCTTTGAGAAGAAGAAGCTTTAGAGTCCATTAACCATGTGAAAACTCTCAGCTGGAAAAAGTTCAACTTTTGGAGCACTTCTGCACTCATCAACGTCACTTCTTTATCAACCAATGAAATTAAAGAGGAGGTGGAGCTTTGTAAGTTCATAATGGATTTACCCGCCCTGTTTGTTCAATGATAGAGTAGCTTCTCATGCTATAACTGTCACTTTTCATGTCTGATTCTTTGTTTAATATCATAAAAAAGCAGATATGAAGCGAAAAGAGCAGTGTTTTTGGGATATGTTGGGTTGAAAGGACGCATTAAGAAAAGAAGAGATGCATTTGTTGGCTGGACTAATACAGCCCTGAATTTAGATACAGCTTATACTAATTAGAAATGCGTGTTTTCAAGATGAGCCGAACATCTGCAGAATCAATAACAAATGCATCAGAGACAGCAGAAACCACCGGTGATAAATGAATCGATTAAACAGGATTAGTTTGTGCCGGCGCTGATTGTTTCAGGTGTCGGTGTTTTTACTCTCCGTGCTAAGCTAAGCGACTCGTCTGCAGGCTATAGCTTCATACTTTTCAGACAGATATGAGAGCGGTACCAATCTTCTTATGTAAGACTATGTGCCAGAAAGTGAATCAGCAAATGTTCAAACTAATGCTCTCAGGCTCTCAATCTCACAAAGTTTGGAGTGGAGAGAAAGCTCAGATTAATAAATCTACAGCGTGAGCGTCTCTTTGATGTTACACGTATCCTCGGGGTCCTGACTGACACACACAAAAAAACGGATTCGGTTCTCCCCCGAAAAACTTAATAGAAATAGTTTTAACTCGTGTAAAACTGATGCTTATGAAATCTCTCCCACTTCCTCCTGCTTATCCATGAAACGCGATTAAGCGAGAATTACTCTGATGCAAATGACAATAAAAGAAAAAAGAGACGAGGAAGAGGGAAGAGAGATTTAAAGGACAGTGGAGAGGAGGAGGTTCGACACTGAAGCCCGTCCTCTGGGACCGTAGGCAGAGATCAAACAGAATTTATATCTTTGTAAGTTTTAATTAGTCCTGTCTGAAGCCTCGCTGCTTTCTCTTCCCGAGCTCCCCGACAATGAGACCCAGAATCACGTGCTGCTTGTTAATTTTCCTCGTCAAAAGACCCCGGCTCAGTCTTCGCACCCTCTTTGGTACAGGCCTGTTTACTTCAATGGGAAACACGCAGCATTTATTTCCCTCCAGGGCCTCTTGTGATACAAATAAAAGCTCTGATTGTTCAGTGAAGAGCAGCGGGGGGACGGTGTCTTTGTCTCAGGAGGTTTTTTCTAATGTTGGTGTGAATGTTTGATCAGCAACAGGCCGCAGAATCAACGTCCGAGTGAAGAGAGAAGTCGTGAGCTTTAGCTGCAGATGTTTGAGACACTGACTTATATCTCGGTCAAAGCAGATGGATGATGAGTCCAAGTTCTCGACATCAGCTTTGCTCCGTTTAATCTGATCTTGGCCTTTAAAATATTAAAGCTGTCAAAAAATTATCATTAATTTAACGGATGCTAATTAACACGATGACTTTGTCTCTTCCTAACAAGGACTCGGCCTCAATGAAAATATTATCTTACATATTAAATCAAAATTATGATAAAAAAAATCACAATTATGAGATGAAATGTAATTATAATGAGATTAAAAGGTTGAAATAATCAGGCCGGAAGTAAAAAAGTAAATTATGAGATGAAAGTTTCAATAAATGAGATTAAGTCATAATTAAGTCACTATTTATGAGCTAGTTAGCTATTATTAATAATAGTTAGGCATGATTATGACTTATTTAAATTAAAATTATAAGATAGAAAGTCAAAATTATGAGATTAGTCATGATTTTAAAAAAGAGTCAAGTTATGAGATAGACCTTTATGATAAAATAATCCAGATTATGAGAAAAAGACTCATATTGTGAGATAAACAGTTTGATGGAAACAGATGTTAATCCAAATTATGAGATAAAAACCCAAATATCAAAGTAATTATGAGAATTATGAGAAACAGACTAAAATGTTCCACTTCAGTCCGTGTTATGAGAAAAATTATTGACTAGAAATTAAAGACCTGTATCATCAAATAGTCACAACTATAAGAAAAAGTATTAAATCAGTAGAGAAGATGAGATGATAATTCAAAATAATTCGATACTGAGTCAAATATGAGACAGGACATTATGAGATAAAAACCCATAAAACTGAGCAAATATGAGAAAAAGGATCGATCTTACAAAAATGAGACAAATTATTGACTATAAATTAAAGACCTGTAATCTTCAAATTTATAAGTTTTAATGTCAGTTTTAAATTCTGATCATTTCTCATCTTTAAATTTACTTATTTAATTTCAGTTCTAAATTCTGATCACATTAATCATATTTTTAAGGATCATTCTCATCCTAACAGAGCCTGACTGGTCCTGATTTCTCACCGCCCTGCCTGATGGTTTTACAGTCAGCTGATCTGGCTCAGGGCGTCTTGACTTGGCAGACTGGATGAGTCTCAGTAATGGAGGTGGGGGGTCTCGGTGGCCTCAGCCCAGCTTGTAACCTCTCTGGCCACATTAGAGCCAGAGCGGTGAGTAAATCCAGAGCAGACAGGCTGTGAGTTTCTCCCGTTGTGATTTAACGCGGCTGTTTTTGTGGATTTGCATCGTTTGAGCGTTTGCAGCCTGAAGTGGCGCCTCGCTGTGATCTCCAGGAGATTTTGGGTCTCTCTCTCGGTTGGTTTTGAAGCAGATTCTCTCTCGGTCACGTTATCTTGCTGATCCCGCTCTGATCTGGCTCCAGCTCTCCTCTCTTATCTCCACGTCTGGAGATTTTCACGGTGTTGGCTGCAGTAATCAATGCCTGTCATCGTGAGGAAATCCAATCTCATCTACAGTGAAGGAGGCTCCTGTGGTACCCTTCCTCCACTTTCTCCTCCTCTCCTCCTCCTCCTCCTCCTCACCTGGTCAAGCCTCATCAAACCTGCTGCACAGAAATCTTGGGGGCTCTGCTCTCATTTTCTCCCTCCCACTCCCTCGCTCTCTCCTCTCTTCTCCTCTTCATCCTCCTCCTCCTCCTCCTCCTCCCTCCGCCCTGTTGCTTCCTCGGTTGGTGGCATGTTGAAGATCTCTGCCATACCGAGCCGGATGAAATCTAACATGACAGGTCGTACGACTGCAGCGGGGAGGCGAATGTAGTTTTTGGAGTTTACCTCCAGATATGACACCGTCTCATTTCCTTCAGGATTGCTTTGAAGGTTAGACAGGTTTTTATTTCCTATAAATACCTCCGTTCTAAAATAACCGGCATGCAAACAGGTTTGGAGCGGGCTGCACCGCCTACATAGGTTATATCTGCTGCATCACGTGTTAAAAGCGGTTTTAAAAGCGGTTAGATGTGACATTTAGAGTGAAAAATTCACACATGAATCACAGGACAAAAATAAAGGATTGCTCATGAAAAGGATTCAGGTTATTATCGTTTCTTAAAGGCACAGTAAGGAACTTTAAAGTCGACCCACAGCCTCTGCAGTAAAGACTAAAGCCTCTGTATGCTGGGCGCATACTTCAGTGATTTAGTGGTTTTAATTTTGGATTTTTTTTTAAATTTAAACAATTTAGAGATCTGACCCCAAACTTTGACTGTTAATTGTTAATTGTTAATTGTTTTTGTCATTTTTAATGCTCTTCCATGTTAGGACTAATGCAGGGGTTAAAGACAAAAACTTATCATATCCTGTTGTACTGAATCATATCTTACAGGGTATCCTGATAATGAGGGAAAAAACTGAGATAAGGACTGTTATAGTGAGATAAACAGTTGAAGGGATCAGAAGTTCATCCAAAGTCATTATGAGATAGTAAGACATTGTTAATAATAGTTAGGCATGACTATAATTTGTCCAAGTCAAAAATATCAGATAGAAAGTCAAAATTATGAGATTAGTCATCATTTAAAAAAAGAGTTAAGTTATGATATAGACCTATATGATGATTGTCATCTATCATATTGTACCAAACTGAATACATTTTAAAGCATCAGATCAAACGTCTCATATTGAATTAAAAGTATTGTGTTGGATTATATCCTACTGTATCTGATTATAATACAACAAATCCCATAAATCACATCCAATCAAATCAGCCGTGTCTCGTTATGTCATATCAAATCAAATATGATTTTTATATCCTTTCTTATCCTGTCATATCAAATCAACTGAATCAGATCTCAGGCTCCTATCAGACAATATCATGTCATATCAGATCCTGCTGTGTCCTGTCATACAGTATCATGTTAACAGTAGTTTACCCTATTGTATCAGATCATACAGAGCTTTACTACACCATTAAGTACCTCATTATACTGTCTGTGAGATATCATATCACACTGTATCTTTTCACACAGAACTGTACTGTACTGTGTAATCCATCTTACTGTGTGTAACTGAACTGTATCATAATGTATTTTAAGGTATTGTATTAGACTGTATCAAATCCTATAGTATCATACAGATGTTCTGTACAATAATATGATTTATGATACAGTATCCTCACATATATCACACAGTATTTTATCATATCATCTTATTGTCTCGTGTTTTTTTCTCATTTCGTATCCACAGTATAGCCTCATATCTTATTCAGTAACATTGTATCTAATGTTCTAGTATTGTATCACATTGCATCATATAGAATGAATTGTGTTGTTTTCCATCTCATTGTTTTCTACAGTGTCTAATAAACTGTATCATAAAGAATCAAATGTAAAGTTTCATTTTTATTTTAGCTTTAGCAAATACAACTACTGACAACTGTCAGGACATGCAATATGAGTCTGTTTTTCACATTTTTAACAACTTTTAAAGTGACTTTGTTGAAGTTTATCATCATCACTGAAGAGTTACAACAAACCGAACAACCATCGGAGCCGAGAAGTCTTGTGTTATGCGAAACTGAAACTAAAAACTGTAAGGTACAGGGCTGGGATATGTTACCACGTTAAAACTGCAAACACTGAGCATCATCCAAGTGATCCATGCAGAACAAAAACAATCCTGAATCCTTGCTTTGTTCGCTTATACATCGTTAAAAAACGAACATCTGGATGGAAAATACAGTTATTTCAGGACCTCTCTTTGATTTTTGTATCATCACAGATTATTTATTAATGACAATAATCATTAGTTTAATCCCACAGCTGCGACTGCGAATCATTTAGCAGCACACGTGTTAAAAAAACATCAGGTCGACCCCCAAGAGGAGAACAACATCCAACTTTCACAGCTAAACTAAAGTACGAATCTTATCACCATGGTGATGAATATGCATTCTGTTTACAAGTCTGAACCCGAGTTTTTTAGGTCTGACACTCTGAGGGACGTCGGTCCAGAGTTCCTCAACACTGAGACAGAAATAGGCCGACGTTTGGAAAGACTGGGAGGCACATACGGAGGCGCCGCTGAGGGCTTAAATAATAAATACCAGCAGTGTGAAAGGGGGCGAGAAGAAACGAAATTAGCACCATTCAAATGAGGGGAAATTAAGACGGAGGAGGAGGAAGGAGAGAAAACAGAGAGGAGGAAAAAAACTCCAGGAAAGGTTGGCTGAAAACAGGCTGAGAGAGATAAAACCAGAGAAAAATGGGAGGAGGGGTTAGAAGAGCGAAAAGCCAGCCAGGAACAAGGGCCCCCGACACGATAAGAGAGGAAGAAACATGAAAAGAAGAAAAGGAGAGGGAAATGAAAGGGCCGATAGTGGAGGAGATTAGGTTGAGTGTTGTAAAGAGAAAGAGGTCCCCGGGGCCTTGGCAGAGCTGTGATCCCGGCAGCGTAACCTCTTCATCTTTCGCCAGCTTCCTCAACGTGACAGCTCTACCCATCTCACGACCCCAGAGGGCCGGCACGGGCACGTTTGTTTGCCAAACTGACCCTCCGCGGTCCTCCTGCCCATCCTCCACTTCTCTTACCGAGCCTCCAGCGTCTCTGGACCTCCTTCGGTCACGTGTCACAAGGTTAGCCAAACCCTCACATGGATGCTCCAGACAGAAACGAACGCGTCACGGTCAGGAGTGTGACGTCCACCAACGACGTTTGATGAATACAGATCTAAACTCTCAGACCCTTTAATAAATATAAGAGCGAGTTTCTCTCTCTTCTTAAACGTCTTTAAACTCCAGATTTCCTCTCTATTGTTGTTGTTTACTGAACCTCATGATCACGCTCTTTAACGACTGCAGAGTTTAATTAGTGACAACTCTTAAAACTGCGAAGAATGAGTGGATTTCATCATCGACAGCAAAAAATATCATTAAAAGACTCAAGAATCTGGAGAAATCTGTGAACTAAAGGGCCACAGACCAAAACCAGGACAGGAGGGCTGTTATCTTCAGGCTCTGCAGTGGAAGTCACCGCATGGACTGGAAACCAAAAGGAAACTCTTGAGAAATCCTGTATTAACATAATCCAGAAATGCCTGGAACTTCTCAGAGCCCTGAACCCAGTTAAGACGGACTGAGGTGAAACTATTCTGGGGTCTGACAAATGAAAACGTGACGTTCTTTTTGGGAATCATGGACGCTGCATTCGTGTTGGACGCTAAGACGGTATAAAAGTGTCTACCAGAGGAAATTTTGTGATACCGTTTATACCTGAGAGAGAGAGAGAGAGAGAAAGAGTAGATGTAGATCTGAGTCAGTGTGTAGTTGTTTTCACTCGCTAACAGGAAAGCCGGAGCACATCCGTTCGGGTGCGTTTCGGTATATTTACCAGGGTGTTGTACGGAGTTCGTTCGCTCCGTTTGATTGGTCAGGTTTGGGTCCAGCAGACTGCTCGGCATAGTTTTGACAAAGAAGAGACAGCTTCACTGGTGGTGGTGGTCATGGCGGACGCAGAGATTAGTGACAGCACTCATTGGTCTACCCACACCCAACCTCACAGAACGGAACAACAGGTCCATCACACACACAAGACACCCACTCACCCACCCAAAAAATACTTCAACCTCCTCCCTCAGGGCGCAGGTACGGAACCCTAAGGTTTCCCAAGGCCCTCTTTAGGAACAGCCTGGTCCCTGCAGCTTTAGATGTCCTGAACAGTCGGCCTTGGTGAATAATCTGAATAATCTGTCCTGTTGGCTCCTTGCTGCTTGTTGCCGATCGCTGTTGTCCAAATGTTTGTCATTAATCGTCTGTTCCTTAAGGTCTATCTTATGTGATGTGAATTTTTGTCCTTTTATGTAATGTACAGTTGGTGAAGACAAATTTCCCCACAGGGACCAATAAATAAATAAATCTATCTATCTATGTATCTATCTACCGGGCAAACAGAGGCAGCCCGACCCACCCAACATGAGGAAGAGGAGGAGGAACTTGTTCCGAAAAAGGGCGCGAGTCGCGACATAGTTTGTCTGGAGATTCTTCGGATTTAGAAAATCGGACAATGATCAAAAAACAAAACTATACAAAGAGTGTCGTGTGGCTGCCGGAAACACCAGAAACCTCTTCCACCACCTAAAGATGAAACACGCCGAGCTCCATTATGAGGGACAAAAGATGCGTGACGCACCAAAAACTGAAACTGCAGCAGCTCCTGTCAGACTAAAGAGCTTTCAGAGTCTTTCTCCAAAAAGACGCCATATGATCAAAAATGTGTTCTGATAGCCTGATCTGAAATTACTCAAACCGTGACAGAAGATTTTGTTCGTAGCGCCCAACAGTACGCTGCATCGTCGTTTTACCACATCCTAAAAATCCAAACATGTCTTCCTCTCCAGCGAACGTCTCCGCTCCTTCTGCTGTCTGAGTTGCGGTCGGTGAAACCACAACAATGAGCCTCAGCTTTCCTTCACTTACACAACTAACAACCTGGAACGAGCGCTTTGACAATCTAACGGCGTTGGCGCTCCCACATCCTGAGCGTGACATTGGAAAAGATGTCAGTTATGTCATAATATGGTCAATTACCCAGCCCCCCTTTTTAACTCGGACTCTTTCCTCCCATCTGTCTCGCCTTCGCTTCCCCTCGAGGACGGTCCCGTCCCTGAGGCACGAGCTCGCCAAACCCCCCCCCCTCACCGCTGCTGCCTGGAGCGCAGCGGCTGCACGCTCTGGATGGCGGATGTGGGTTATTCCTCCCTCATGTCTCGTGGCGGCGGGAGAGGAGACGTCTCCTTTCTGCTCCTCCTAATCCTCCTTGTTGATACTCCAGAGGCAGACTTATTAAGCGACTTACGCTCGGCAGCAGGGGAAGGGTTACTCTCAGGGCGCCGAATCCTCCGCCGGATGATTATATTTACATTAAACTCCAAACGGTGGATGCAGAAGGTGGAGTGTTTAACGCAGAGAGAGCGGCGTTTACTGAAGAGACAGAAAAATGAGGGTGAGGTGATGGAGAGGGAAAACCTTCAGTTTAGGCTCTCAGAAAACACGGCGCCGCTGTTAACGGGGGATGAGTCGAGGTCAAAGGTCATAAACAGGGACTTCTCTCTCACCTGTAGAGTTTAGATTTTCTCCTCCCTCTGATTTAAGACTCGCCTGCTGCTCATGTTTGATATCTCCGATGGCGTGTTTCATGGTCTTGACCTTCACCTCTGATGTACATCCGTCTGTTTCTGGTCCGCTGAGACTCTGAAGATCTCGGCGTTTGTTTGTCTTCGTCTATTTCTGGCCTCCTCTGTCTCTCAGGGTTATTTTAGTTTTTTTTCTCTCTGTTATTATTTTAAATTTAACATCAGAAGATCCAAAGACCTCAGATCTCCTCTCTCCCTCTGCAGGAGGAGTCGGACCAGATGGGTCGAGCCGTATGGGGTCCACGTTCAGCAGAGCGTGCATGTTTGATTTATATTTCCCTTTTTGCGCGGCGATAAAATCATTGATCATGTGAACTCTGTCCGTGTTTTACTGCAGGAACCCACTTCAACTGGAATACCCTTCAGGCTAAATGAGGCCGCCTGGATCTGGATCATACAGGGGGGGTAGGGGGTCTGAGAGGCTCAGCAGAAATCTGTACCTGAGCCCGACATCCGAACCTCAAATTAAAAACAAAGAAATCACCTCAGAAATCCTGCCGACTCGGTGAAAGTCGTCCTGCGGAGTTCATTTAGCTTTAAAAACCACAAATGAAGCGTTTTTCAAAAACAGCTGATCCACTAATGTGGAGATGTGGACTTCACAGAGATGCTGCCGCAACAGCAAAATGATGAGAGAGGAGGGAGGAGGAGGAGGAGGAGGAGGAGGAGGAGGAGGAGGAGGAGGAGGAGGTCTGGGAAAACCAGGTGAAGAGAGGAAACAGGAAGGAACTACTGATGCATTCTGGCGCATTTTCTGCTGCAGCACCCTGGGAATAAGATGGAGAAGCGTGTTTCCCCCCCCCCATACAGGAAGTCCCCTGAGCCGCCTGCAGAGCATGCTGGTCCGGCCTGACATGCAGAGGGGGGAGGAGAGGGGGAGGAGAGGAAGAGAGGAGGAGAAGCCCTGGGAGTGTGGAGAGTAAAACTGGAGTGAGATCAGAGCGAGAGTCTGTTCGAGGGGAAAAATCCGCCTCGGTGCAAAACGGACGGAGGAGGAGAGAGGAGGACGAAGGAGGATGAGAGAGGAGGAGAGAAGGTGGAGGAGAGAGGAGGATGAGGGTGGAGGAGAGAGGAGGACGAAGGAGAGAGGGAGGACGAAGGTGGAGGAGAGAGGAGGACGAAGGTGGAGGAGAGAGGAGGACGAAGGTGGAGGAGAGAGGAGGAGAGAGGAGGACGAAGGTGGAGGAGAGAGGAGGAGAGAGGAGGACGAAGGTGGAGGAGAGAGGAGGAGAGAGGAGGACGAAGGTGGAGGAGAGAGGAGGACGAAGGTGGAGGAGAGAGGAGGACGAAGGTGGAGGAGAGAGGAGGATGAAGGTGGAGGAGAGAGGAGGATGAAGGTGAGAGGAGGAGGAGGTGGAGGAGAGAGGAGGAGGAAGGAAGGAGGAGGAGAGAGGAGGACGAAGGTGGAGGAGAGAGGAGGACGAAGGTGGAGGAGAGAGGAGAGAGGAGGATGAAGGAGGAGGAGAGAGGAGGACAAAGGTGGAGGAGAGAGGAGGATAAAGGTGGAGGAGAATAACAACAACAAACGGAGGAGGAGGAGGAGGAGGAGGAGGAGTCTCCTGTCTGTCTCTCAGTTTCTGTTCTTAAAAGCCTCCCTAAAAACGCGTCGATCACCTGAGGCCGTCCAATCTTCTGTCTCCAGATCAGCTGATTTGCTCACGATCTTAATAACGCCGCTTCGTTGACCAATGAGTGACCTCACAGAGACTGCGGCCATGTTTAACACCGTCCATCACCTCTGAAAGTCAAACACAACCTTCATTCAGCTTTATCCGGTCTGCCTTCAGGTCGCTCTCTCTGTATGTGGGTCAGAAAGAAACCGCTGTGAGCTTCATTCACACGTTCAGACTTCACAAACACTCCCACGCCCTCATGTGCTCATCTACGTTTGTTTTTCTACGTTTGTTTTTCCACGTTTGTTTTTCTACGTTTGTTTTTCTACGTTTGTTTCAGGCGTGAGAGGCAGAAAAAGGACACATGACAACACTTTCTTTCCTCTCCTGCAGCATTTTCCGACACCCCTCCTCGCTGTGCAGGGTGCAACCTTCGCTCCTCTCGCCGTGAGCTTCATCGATTTCTCGTCTTCATGCTGCTGCGCTGTGCATGCAGGAGGCTGCTGCCGAGCCCGGCTGACCTTTATCACAGTATGCAGATGCTAGGTGTGGGTGCAGGGGCAGGCCGGGTACCTGAGCGGGGCGCTCAGACCGTCACTATGCAGGCGGGGAGCGAAATGAGGACAGGGAGGTGAAGTGGAATCAGAATTCGTCGTCTCTCAAGTGCAAACCTGAATCCATTACAGCTCAGAGAAGAAACGAGAGGTTTAAAGGTTTTTACAGCGAGGACCAGAGACGTCTTCAGAGAGAAGAACAAATAAGAGATCAGATTTAATAACAGCGTTTTCTACAGAAGTACAAACTCAATCAGGAGGAAAAATGGAGAGTGGAATTTTATCGAAAAGTTCTGAATTTAAGTCCAGAATTATGACACCAAGTTTGTTACACTGACCCTTTTTTTCAAGAACTCTGACTCTCATTCTTGAACACTGACTCGAGCCCCTGGACTCTGACTCTAACTTGAAAACTCTGACTCTAATTCCAGAACTCTGACTCTGATTCCAAAATCATGACTTTAATTCTTGAGCATCGTCTCTAATCCTAAAATAATGACTCTAAATCTAGAACTCTTTTAATTCCAGAACTGTGACTTTAATTTTTGAACACCAACTGTAATCCTAGAATCCTTTCGAGAACTTCAGAACTCTGACTCTGATTCTAAAACTCTAACTATAATTCAAGAACTCTGACTCTCTCTCTAGAACTCTTCTAATTCCAGGACTCTTATCCCACAGGAATCCCACTGGATCCGGAACGGCTCCACTCCGCTCATACAGCGCCCATCAGATCTGAACTGCCGTCGCCATCGGAGGAAAAGCACTCGCGAGATTGCCGATATTTCTCGCGAGACTGGACGAGATCTCACAAGCTCTTGCGTGTTTCCTGACCTCTCCTATTTTCAAGCTAAGAACAGTTCAACTTATCGACTTTATTTTATTTTGAAAATTAACCAGATATTTTACTTTGTAACCGCAACTACAACTTCCTCTGTTACTCTGTGCTCCGGCGTCCAGCAAAAATAGAAGCCATGTGTATCTGATCCGGCCGCCAGAGCCGATTCGCAGCGGAGCCGGACGTCGGATGGATTGTGTGGAATCACACAAATTGATTATAATGTTTCTGATTTGATCCGCCAGCCGCGCCAGAGCGGAGCGGAGCCGTTCAGGATCCTGTGGGTTTTGCCTGTAACTCTAGTTCCAGAACTCTGACCCTGATTCTAGAACTCTCACTCAAGAGCTCTAACTCTAGAATGTAGAATAGGAGGTAGAACTTTTACTCTGATTTCAGAACTCTGATTCAACAAATCTGTGATTCAAGAACTCTTAGGGAAAAAAGTGAAAAATTCTGGATATGGAGACAAAATTCTGAGTCACTAAGATTCTTCTTCTAATCTCAGAATTCCAGTTTTAATCTCAGAGCGAGCCTTGGAAAACGGTCTGAAATCGAGCGGCTGAGCCTCATTTTCCACCTGAACATGTCCAAACAGACACTTGGTTCCTCCTCTTTCCATCAGAAGTTCTTCAGATGTTTTGAAGTCAAACTAAATTCCTTCTAAAGTTTCTCCCAGCTGGAGCTCATCTGATCCCACAGACCCGGAAAACTTGGACGTCGTCCTCAGAGCGCCGCTCACACTAATTAAAGACACGTCTCTAATAAGTCCTCAGGTTTCAGACTGGAGATGATCACAACATCAGCTGGACCGGAGTCCTCCAACACGGCTGCCTGAGAGGATTTGTGGTTTGTTTGTGTTCAGCAGATTTTTGGACTCACTTCCTGTAAAATAAACAGATGCAGAAGCTTTCCAACAAGAGACCTGGACCAGAATCAAAGAGATGTTTCCAACGATCCTCGCTGTTTAAAGGGTCAGTTCAGCGTTTTCAGACAGAATTACTCAGCTGAAGTTTTCAGATCTCTGCTCTCCAGGTTTCTGCTCCAACATAGAAAACATAGAAAGTTACGTGTTGAAGAGACTCTGGTCTGGTTGCTTCTGTGGCTCATCTACAGGTTTAAGTCGGTTTCATAAGCAGCCTAAAAACTCCTCACAGGAGCTTTAAAGTCGAAAATCTTCTCTGGAATAAAATCCGATCATGAACCGTGCAGCGTTTGTTTAAACATCTCCGTTAAGCACCCTGACAGTCAAACGGGTGTGTAGTACCTGTCACAAGTTTGGGGAGCTGGGTGAACGAGTCCCACGTCAGATTTACACACTAACACTCAGTGGGGGGGGGCTCAGAGCCGGCGATGCGCCCTCACCGAGCGCCGTTATAAATAAACTCTGAGTTCATTGTGTTTCTCAGCGTAGGATATTTATTCCAACTCATCCTGTTAGAGTGTGTGTGAGTTTACAGTAAACAGAAACAGGAACCAAAGTGTAAAAGTAACACAGGAGTTACAACACTTGTGTTATTTCTGACCGACTCTGGACCTGAGAGAGAATCTGATCCCTGATCTCTGAGGGTTCAGACGATCACGAAAACTAAAGTCGAGCCACACGTGAGTCAGTCTGACTTTGTTTACTTCGACAAAAACAGAAATACTACTAAACAAACTTCCCACCATTACCAAAGAAAACAGAGTGAGATTACACCCTGAGGCGCCGTAAGAAGAAACACACAGACACGTTCCAATTATTGAGAGAGGAGAGAACGAACGAACGAAGGAGGGAGGCATGAATAAAACAGCACAAGAGGAGCGCTGAATGTGATGAGCTGAGCTCTAGAGGATCTGGAGTGGGAGTGGGTGGGTGGGGTGGGGTGGGTGGGGCAGCTGCAGGGGGGAGTGGGAGTGGAGTGGAGGGTAAGGTAAACCTCATGGGTCTCTTCCAGGGTGTCTGGAAAAGTGCTGTCAGGGGGAAAAGCTGAGCGGTCAGCAGGACGAGGATCAGCGTGGACATGTGTTCTGTCAGTCATGACGCCCAGAGGTGCTCAGGAGGTGAAGCAGAAAACACGCACACTTCGACCCCCCCACCCGCTGCGATGTGATGCTATTAATAAAAACAATGTGTGGGTTAACATGACCAGGAGGACGACACGCCGGATTAATTTGGTTTCGCTTTTATCTCCTCAGAGCGGTAAGTCGAAAGTTTTTTGTTTTTTTTAATATTTTTTGATTTTATCTTTTAAACATGAATAAACAACAACAACAAAAAACTTCCCCAACCCTGGCAGAAAGACAGAAAAAGAAAAATATACAAAATCATATAGATGACAATACAATTATAAAATTGTAAGCAGACCTCAGCAGTGTACAGCCACAGCACAGACAATAAAACTAATGAATAAGTAACACAAAAAAAAAAAATAAAAAAATAAAAAAAATAAATAAAAAAATAAAAATAAAAATAAAATAAATAAGTATGGTTAGTCGAAAGTTAAATCTTAACTGAGTCTTAAAATATTGTTGAAAAAGCACCTAATGCTCCTCTGAATCCTTTCATTCAGTTTTAATTTAAAGTATTTTAAACTTGTGGTTCGTTGCGTTTGATTATTTAATAAGTTAGCAGCTCTAATCTGTAAAAATATCAAAGTTAGATTGAAAAAATGCAGAAATCCCCCCTGAAGATGCTCAAATATCCACATAAAACGACCAAACTCGTCTTTTTTCCTGCCTCAGATTCAGGCTGATGTTCGTCATAAATGTCCTCTCTGCTTCATGAGTCTAAAGTGTGTCAAATGTCTTGTGAAAGGAGGATCTGGAGAAACATGAGCTCTCTAACTGTCCTAAAAGACACCAAAAAAGCTCCTTTTCTCTTGATATTCGCTCGCCCTCTTAAAAACTGAAGAAGCCAGAAGGAAACACGTGCCGACCAAGACCGGAGTCCTTTTGTTGCTTCAACATCTATGAAAACAGACATAAAATAACACTCTCATTGTCAATTTCCACACAGGTCACAGTTGGAATATGAATGCGAACACGAGGAGGCGAATAAATTCTGCGGTTTTTCATGTGGCGAGCGTGGAAAACGACCCCGAGGAGAGCTCCCAGGCAGCAGGAGAAACATGATTGTAATTATGCCTTTAGTGAGTTTCCTCCACATTCATCCTCTTTGTTTTGTGTATGGAAATGCTCTCATGAATCTTCTGGATGAAGCCGTCACTTCCACTGCTCCTCTTTGTCTTTCTTTATGCGTTCACACACAGCCTCATTCATCACCACCCGCTGTAATTATGGAAATTTCTGAGATTTGTTGGGAGTTTTGTTGCGTTTCTATAAAAGATCCAGAAGTCTCTGATGGGAGAAGGAGAGATTTTCAAATTAATACCCGAGCGTGTTCATGCATACGAGCGTTCCTGCTCCACTGAACGACGTCCTGTATGTTTGAGAGATGACTTAACATTCATCATCACTTCACACCGAGTTCACTCATTAACTCTGACTGGAAATGTTCAGTTTAATACCCACAATATGTCCTCCGTCCTCCATTTAGAGCAACAATAATTTAGTTTTCATGATAAATTTAAATGAATATTGTTGAGATGATGACAGAACGTGTGTCTGCAGGACTGTTTCCTTTACAGTCACACTAACGACGGTGATTCTGATGCTTTTATGTTGCTACTATTCTAGAACTCTGACTCTGAATCTAGAACTCTGACTCCGATTCCAGAGCTTTGACTTTGATTCTAGAACTCTAACTCAGATTCTAGAACTCTGACTCTGATTCTAAAACTCTGACCCTGATTCTAGAACTCTGACTCCGATTCTAGAACTCTGACCCTGATTCTAGAACTCTGACTCCCAATCTAGAACTCTGACCCTGATTCTAGAACTCTGACCCTGATTCTAGAACTCTGACTCTGATTTAGTGTTTGTGTTGTTCATCTATGTTTTGTTCAAAAGAACAGAACTGCTGAGTGAACGACGTGAACTGAATCACTCGAGATCCGTTCCTTTCTCAGTCGGGAGTGGAACTGCCGCCTTTGATTCTTTAATGAGCGAGCGAGCGGGAGGGCGGAGTCTCGTGATTTGCTCACAGCGAATGAACGACATGTATCAGTCAGACTTCTGAGCGACTTCCGAACAACTTGATGCAGGCAGAGGAGGGAGGGGAGTAGCATTGTTTATCGTTCACTGAGGCTAAGATAAAACAGGTCATTATAGCGTCTTTACATTAAAACACGTGTTTAAACTTTAAACTGTTAGAAGGATTTAATTTAAGCCGATTTAAAGAAATACACTATTTGATATATCTAAACGTAGCAGAATCCCCGCTAGTTTTAATCTCTCTACTTTTCCACGATATAAAAGAACGAGCACTCGCGCTCATTTTGCAAGCGTGCTGCTCGCTGCTGTGTTGTTTCCGCCATTAGCGACACAGAGAGGCGAGTTTTTCAGGGCAGGGGAGTGATTCCTCCTTCAGGACTTGGTGAAAGAACGACGTGTGTCACCCAGTGAACGATGCTGTGACTTTAGCAGAACGGGGCTCTGAAGCACTGACCGATTCACTGAACGAATCTTTTGAACGAATCATTTTAATGAACAGGTTCTAAAGATTCAGTCAAAAGAACTGATCTTCCCATCACTGCTATAATTCCAGAGAAGCACTGAAAAGCAACAATCTGACCATAAGTTAGGTCCTCCGGGTGGGAATTTAACCTCTGCAACAAATCTACTTTGATTTAATCTCTCTCTCACAGCATGAGAAGGAAGTTTTATTAAAATGTGAAATATTTTAACGTCGGTGGCAGTAAAGACCAAAATACACGATGGCGCGTGAATCAAAACGAACAAGCATGAAGAAAAACGTCACGTCCCGATCAAACAAATAAAACAAACTCTGCAAAGACAAAATCAAACAACCTGCGTCTACACATGAGAGGACAGCTCTCTGATCAGCTGTTAGCTACAACAGGTAGGACTGACACTCTGTCCGTGGTGCTGAAACCAGCTCTCCGTGTGGACGAGGTTCCTGGTCCCACATTATCAGAATCATTATTTTCTGCAGGAGCATGAGCGCCTCATTATTTACTCTCCTCTGTGATGTTGAACTGATATCACAGTTCGATCAAAATGTTCTGGAGCCGTAATGATTCGACCCTAAAGTCAGATTTTTCCCTCGGAGCATTTATCAGTTCAGATCGGAGCTGCACTATAAGACCATCAACACAACAGACAGATCAATAGAGCGGCGTTCCCTCACAATGCTAACAACATCACAGCGGCCTCATGATGATCGTCTCCTCCTCATCTCTCCTCTGCAGCCTTCAGGCCCGGCCCATAAAGCACCTCTCACATAAATCAAGCTCAACCCCGAGAGCTCGCCGGGTCCCAGGAGCGCGCTGATCACCACGACGCTCATTTCCCACCCGTTGCCACCGCCGCCACTCTCCTGGGCCCCGCCTCAACCCTCAGGAAGCGGCACCCTGGAGAAGAGAGGCTGACAGGCTGGGGGGGTCCTGATGGGAGGAGGGGGAGGGGACGTCACAGAGGCCTGTCACTTTGATTCAGAGGCTGAGGAGCGATGTGTGAGACGCAGGCGGACACAAGCTGTGAGATAAACAAATCAATACTTCAGATCTGCTCACATGTCGCTATCACAGAGGTAACGTGAAGAAGAGAGGAAGCAGCAGGACCATCATAATCATCAACCAATCAAGTCTTTGTTGAAGGGTCTCATTTTGACCTTTCTACAATCAAAGAAACACGACTGGTATGAGCTGATGTTTGAAACAGGAGCTCTGCGTGTCAAAAACTCAACAGGTACCAACAAACATGTTCCTGTCCGTATCAAACTTATACTAGTTAGCAGGAAACACATGCAGCATCTGTGGAGCTGTCCTGACTCGCTGTCAGAGCTATGGTTGGAATGCTAAATGATAGCTCTGTAATGTTAGCCTGTGCGATACAGTGTCGGAGTTAAATTCTACCCCCGACCAAAATAAATCATCGACCGACAGCTCTGAGGTCCTGCAGCCAAAAATATAAGACCACCATCAACACTCGCCTCCTAGAGATGACGCTACTCTACCTGCAGATGGCGCTAAATAAGAGTGCTAAACACCTTCTCTCCACAACTAAAACTACAATTCGATAATAGTCAATGTGACATGCTTTCAAGCTTTTTTCCACCAACAACTACTGTGAAGAAACAGGTCTCCTGTCATTTATGGCTAAATTTAAAAAGTGCAGAAGTTGCACTTCTACGGCATCTCTCTCCAACCCTTCTCACAGCCGCCACACCACTAACTCGCCATATTCACAGTCAGAAAGAGAGGAACAATGATGGTTTCTATTAGTCTAAAAGTGGTACTAGAACAGGAGTGGGCAATACATTTTTACATGGGGCCACATGAGAAACCTAACCTAACCTAGCCTGTGTTGGAGGGCCGAACCAACAAAAATTTCAACATCAATTTGGAGTTGGGGGGGTTGGGGTCACACATACAGAAAAGCAAACCCAAATAAGCAACTACTAGTTAAAAACAAGCCCACAAAAGCACACCTACGACTCGAGAGTTTTACAAGCGACTTCTGAGAGAAACAAGCTTCAGGCTCTTATAATAAGCGGACTGAGCAGCTATAAGGCGTCTACGTATATTATGCTGATGTTTAAACTTGTCTCTGTTCACAAATGCAGATCTAGGATGTACGAACAAGCGTCCAAACGGGATTAAAACATCGGCTAGGTTTTCAAAATAAAAGAAACACACTTGTATAGCATGTAAATGATTTGACTGACGGACCTCACGAAGGGCGGGGCGGGGACATCCAAAGGGCCGGATGTGCCCAGGTCTGTGATAGAAGATGACCCATTGTTGCAGATCTGAGTGGATAGATCCAACAGTAGGATTCCCTGTTATTACAGTATGTTATCTGTACTATAGTACAGTATGCTGCTCTCACTACAACAGTGCCAAACATGCCCACTCAGCTGTTGCCTAGGTGTTGTGTAGTGCAGATGGTGCAGCTGGCAACATGCGAAATTTACATAAAACATCGGTATTACTCATCAGAGCTTACTCGCAGCTTTTACAGAGGCTTCCCCCACAAAGACTCAAACCTCCAGCTGTGTCAATCATCATGACAGACTCCGCCCACCCACCAAAAACACTGCTGAACACTGATTAGTACACAAGTGTGGGCCTGGCCTTGGATATTTGCTGCCGCTGTTGTAATTTTCTCTTGTTATCCTCCCATCCATCCTGCTCCCTCTCTCATTCAAGCAGAAAGAATAAAAAAAACAGGAGAAAAATCCAGAGTTCAACAAAACAAAAGCAGCAGGGATTAGAGGAGCGAAGGAGGGGGGTGGGGGGTTACTCAAGGACTTCCTGTTTCCACAGTGGTGTGACGAATCCCTAAGTTGAATCCTTTTTGCATGCAACGCACACAGGACTGGGCCCTGATGAGAGCAAAATCTCCTGACAGGAAAACAAGGGGATGTAAAATGCACGCTCTGATGCGAGGGTGCGCTGCCGAACCGTGGGCACAAAGGAAAAACTTCCACTTAATGGATGCAAACATTTCATAAAAAGGGTACAGAGGTAGGTTCTGGTTTAAGTAATGTCAAGAGGCACAGAAGACAACATCTTTGAATCAAAAGGACAAACAAACTGAGAGCTTTGGAGTGAGCTGTCATCATTCACCGCCACCACACGGCGATTCCGTTAGAAAAAATTCAAATCAATGAAAGCACACACAGAAAATACCTCATGTTCAATAACGTTTGCAGAACGACGGAACAAATCACCAAAAACCACCCATCCCATCCCCATGATAAGAAAAGAGTTGCTGTCTTACCAGGTCTCGTCGTTTTTGAACTCCAGCTCTCCGTAGGTGTCCTCGAAGTCCTCCCCTCCTCCCTTGGCGAGTCCCTCCACGGTGTGATAAGGCACAATGACCGTCCCCCTCGCTCCAGAAGTCCTCAGCACTTTCACTTCCATTATACCGATGCTCTCGCTGACGTGAGCGGAGCTGCTCTCGAAGGTGAAGATCCCCGAGTGGTCGTCGTCCAGGATGGTCACCGTGGCCACCGTGGGGAAGCCCAGCATGGCCTTCGGGTAGGGGAGACTGTTGGCGGAGAGCACCTCGTCCTCCGTCTCCAGGACACGAAGATTACTGATCCTCACGAAAAAGTGCTCGTCCTCTTCAAAGATGTCGTCATCTATGATGCCGATGCTTATTTCCTTGAACATCTCCCCCGGTTTGAAGACTACCGTTCCCTCTGTGAACTCGTAGTCGGCCCCTGCATTAGCTGAGCCATCCTCCGTCTTATAATCCACGTAGATCGTCTTGTTGATGTCGCCGCCCTTTCTGGCAATATTTAGGATGGCAGCTCCGCAGTTCTCGAGGCACTGGTACGCAGCAGGCTCAAAGGCAATTCGAGACACGTACTCCTCAGGCTCCTCCACATGCACCTCCTGCACACTGGCACTTTTCTTGGCCTGCTCCGCCACGTGTTTCTTCAGGATATTTCCGGCCCCTGTCATCATTCGGGTGGCCTGTATGCGGTAGAAGGCACGGCTCTTTTGCTGGTGAGAGAGAGCGTAGTAGTTCGCCATCTCCACCAGCTGATCCAACTCTTTCTCCGGATGCTTCTGCTTCAGGTCCTTCAGGATGCGAATCATGTCGCGCCGGGACTCGTCCACCTCTTTGTTCTCGATCAAACCAATAAGGTTGCTCGCTGCACCTCCATCCATGAAGTGGGAGTTGACCATCTTGCCGTCCATCTCGATCCCCTTGGAGCGTTCTGTCTCAGTCTCGATTATGACGCCCCTGTGCTTGTCAGTGCGATACTTCTTGTGCATGAACTTGTAGAAGAGCAGTCGTCTGTCTGCTATCCAGGCGAGGACGACACAAATGGGGAAGAAGGCCAGTGTGAGCAAACCCTCCCAGACTTGGACCTCATTTGGAGAAAAAACAGCCAGAATCATGTAGAGCCAGATGTAAGCGAAGATGCTCCAGCCCGCGGTGATGAAGAACACTCTGAGGTGTTTGACTTTGCGAACCTCTCCTTGGGGAATGACCAACACACACAGGCCGATGATGACGAACATATTGAAGGCCGCACTGCCAACGATTGTTGAGGGTCCAAGCTCACCAGATTTGAATTCATGTCCACAAACCTCAATTACAGAGAGCATAATCTCAGGGGCAGATGAGCCCAAGGCCATGAGGGTGAGGTTCGACACGGTTTCATTCCAAACCCGGATCGTGGTGGTGGTTGTTTCCCCGTTGGGCCTTTTGATGATAATTTCCTTCTCCTGGGAGGTGATGACCTCAATCGCTGCCATGAAACGATCAGCAATGATGGACACCCCCAGAAACATGTAGATCATGGCCACGAAGTACACAATGACCCGTGCAATCTTGTCTCCCATGGAGGGATCCTCGGGGTACCAGATGGGCAGGATAATCCCCGGTTGACACTTTGAGTTCCCTTGACAGGTGGCATTGCTGGGGGTGACCAGAGGGCTCGGGGTGGTCCGGGCCTCTGTACAAAGGAAGGCTACAGTCACAGAGACCAGCCCCAACCAGAGGCAGGCTGACGACCCTGGCTTTACAGGCCTTGAACCCTCCATGCACCCTCCTTCGTCTCAAGGGTCCTTACCACACTGAGAGTCCCTCTGGGATCCAGCACTGGGCTGTGCTTTTCCTCCACCCACCACCTAAACACAACAGGAGGAGACAACAGAGGTTACACAGAAGTTTTCCACTCACATCGTAGAAACATCATCCTGACAGAACAGCAGAGAGAAGCACAAGTCGGACTTGTGCATTACTACACCCCTGAGCCTCTGCAGTGGCTTCCACTACAGAGTCATGTCTGTCTTTAATGTGGTGCTGCTTGAGGACCTGAAGATCATCGAAAACAGTAAAAGTTCCAACATATGAGTTTTTGTCTTTGCACTACTTCCAATGAAATGTTGGAAACGGTGAAATGAAGGAGACTGAAGACATCATTGAACAAGTATTTTCAGTACAGAAATACAACATCCTTTGCCTCTTTCTTTCTGTTTGGTCGAATTAAACTAACAAATTATTTGCCAAAGTAACTTTAGAGTTGTTCATAAGCTATAAGAGTCTGTTTTATGAGTTTTTTATGAGCACTGGCTGTTTGGTGGACATCAAAACCTGACGAGCCGTCTTCTTTCAAACTGTTTTGAAGTTATGTTACGAGTCACTTTTAATTACGTCAATTCAGATGATGAAGGATTTAAATCATCAGACGTCTGGGTCTTAAGTTGCAGGAGAAACAAGCAGAGCTAAAGTTAGCAGCAGTCAAAGCCGAGCGCGTTACACCCTCCACCCTAATGAGGGCTGCTTCATTCAGCTTTCAGAGTCTGACTGCAGAGTTAGGGCCTCTAATGAGTGAGAGTGGGCCGGGTCCCATTTGATAAAAGGGCCTGGTGTCCTTTTTTTTCAGCGTCAGGGTCCTTTAATGTCAGGCTACAAAGGTAGTTATTAGCAAATGACGAATTTGACAGCTCATACATATAAAATAATGAATACTGTGACACAAAATAAACCCTGTTGAATCCAATAAGACTCCAGACCAGAGAAACAGGTGGAACCTGCTCGTGGACTTACAGGAAGCTGATGCAGAGGGCCTTAGAGTTATATCTATGCAAAGATGCTAAGCTGTCTCGCTCAATCACATTTTAGCTTTGCCGCCATATTGGTAAGGTCATTCTGGAAACATGCACATTCACATCCATGCAAAAAGACGCCTTCTTCACTTTTTTTTAAACCTCCAAATTCACCGGTCGATGAAGGGTTCAGAATTTTCAACTTCATGACACAACTTTACAACTTCGCTTGTTGCATTTAGAGGCAGCATTAGTGCATTAACAAGTGCTGCATATACAGAAAAGCCTCTCTCTGATTGGCTACTACAAGTGTAAACAGTCTAGTCTAATACGGTCATAGCCGCAGACCTGAGAGCAGAACCTACTGTTGATATTTTTTAAGTTTTAGTGACTCTTTTTATTGAACTTCTTCTATTGTTTGGTTTTAAGACTGTTTTGTGTTAGTTAACTTTTAACACTTTATTTTTATTACATCCTATCACGGTTTATCGCTTTAGTCTTCCGTCCTGTTTCCTCATTTTTGACTTAAGATTGCGTTTTCTCAGTCATCTGTAGAAGGTCCAAGTGTCATTTTGTACTCCTGACACGTATCCACTCATGTTCTTGAATCTACAACACTTTGCGTTCCATTGTTTTGTATGAAAAAGCTCTTTTTAGATAAAGTTTGTCTGATAAATAAAGTCATCGCCTGTGGGCTCGTTTCCAATCATTACGTTAGTTTTTCAGTGAAGATGTGGAAACTCGCGCTGGATAATGTGGACCAGAGCATGTTTGTGTGAAAGCTCAGGGGGAACACTTGGCTCCGGACCAAACAGCTCGCTCAGCAGGCGTGCAATGTTGCCAAACTAAGCAGTGTCCAAAATGTCGCATTGGCAAAAAAAAGGACAAGAAAAACAAAAAACAGCAGAGGAGAGGCGAGAGAGCGTCAAGGCGGACTGAAACAAAGAGTACAGATGTCCCGTCCAGATTCATTACATACTGAGCTCTAAAAGCACACTTAACCACTTCCACAAGAGAGAGCAGCATCACAATAAGACGGCAGACATTGTCTGAATTCATAAAAGCTCAGGATGAGCGTCTCCACACACACACACCTCTTCATCCTCTATCAAACAGGAACCTGCTGATCTTAGGACGCCAACAGCTGTGGTCAGACGTCATGAGAGCATGAGGAGCTACAGACCGCGCTGATTTTACTCTTTAACCAAAAGACTGCTTAAAATATCAGAAAGCAATCTGTAAATGCTAAAAACTGCAGTTCCTTGAGTGTCCACTAGAGGCTGGCTCCAGAGGCACTGGAAGCCACATACACACCCATTCAAAAAATCTTATCTTTGCAGCAAAATTAAACATGATTACAGCCCGGTACAAAAAAGGGGTTTGGTCTAAATAGCTAACGTCTTATGTGTGTTAATTAAACAGGAATTATTATTTTTAATAACTTGTTAGTTTTAAAGATGTTAACATTACAAGTATGACAAAATAGAGGCCCATTATGACCTCTGCATCAAAGTTATTATTATTATAAATGAAAATTTACAAAATCACAAAAACTAAAATGTTAAAAATATTTTTAAATTAATATAAAAAAAAAACACGGCTCTACAAAAACACGCCAGCAAAAACTGTGTTGTGTTTAAAAAAATCAAATTAATTTACAGAGACAATGTCAATATAAAACTGTCTGTATTGTTTGCTTTTCAATAAAAAGGCATCAATATGAGCTTCAGTCTATTTTGTGAGTGGAAAAATTCCTTATTGGAGCTTTAAAAATAAATCAAAATAAACTGTAATTAAATAAATTCAGCCAAAAAAATAAAACTGATAAAAATCCAACACTATTATACAGTAATTTGGTCTGCGTTTCCAAAATCTGCTTTAGAAACCAACAGGTGGCGTCACTGACGCTTAACTTGTGTCTTCAGCGCCATCTTCTGGGTAAGACACACTAGAGTTATTAATCATACCACTGAGTAGGATGCAGCTCACTTCTTAGATAATAAAAAGGTATTTAAGGTGACTTTTGTTCACCAAGTTTTACAGTAATCTAGCAGCAGACCCCTTTTGTTTGATTATATTGATTATTGTTTTCTCTTAAATAGCTGATAATGTGTTTTAATCGTCTTGTATCTGAGCAGATCTTGATGTTTGGGGCTCCTCTGCAGCCTTCAGCACACCTCTGGGCCCCTGAGACTCACCAGCAGTTTAGCCTGAATTAAAATCCTCTCTGCAGAGACACGGAGAGTGTAAATTAATCACTCTGTCCTGAATCCACGGGAGGATCACCTCTTTTATTACCGTTACACTTTGCTTTTGTTGGGCTAAATTTAGTTGGAGTCTTTCTTACATTTCGCCCCTGAAAGTCTGCTCCCGTGTTAGAGGGCCGATTACCTCTGGGGCCGCTCACACTTTAACGTGTACAGTACTCACCGGTGGCACTTTAAGGCACTCTGGTTAAAAGCATCCATTAAAAGGCGTATGTTATGCTGGGTAATGCAAATTCACCCTTTTGCATTACTCTCCGTTTGAGGACTTTTAAAATAACTCTGGTGAGGAGGTATTTTTGGAAACAATATCTTTTATCCAGAGGAAACATTTGGAGTTTGGAGAGCTGGTAAAACTTAACTCTGAGGTGTGAACCATCATAAATATGAGCTCTTACCACATTTGAAATCGCTCTAAAACCTGAATATCTGCAGAAAAACGGCTCCTAATGACCTCCTGCGTGCAAACTCACGCATTAGCAGAAGCGATTAATCTATTCTGGGATAAATGATTCCTAATATTTCCAATTTAATGCTTCATAGGTACATATAATTGCATCTGTAGCGGTATTATTATGATGTCTTTTCAGGGATCATATCCTCAATAACATTCAGAAAGACAGATCGTCCCAGAAGTGCTTTCTGTTGGAGGTGATAAAACTTAAAAATGAAGGATATCTCAGTCTGAAATGAAATCCCTCAGATGTTAAAATAAGATGTTTTGAGTGCAGGGAGGGGGAAAAAAAGGAGGGGGAACAGCAGAAGGAGCCAGAGACGGGGAACTTAAATCTAACCGAATCAGCAGAGAGGTTTTCATGGACAGGAGCCAGCGGAGAGATCCCTGAGAGAACCGAGGAGGCCGAGAGAAAACAAACACGACAGCGAGATGATTGAGTGACAGAGATGGAACTTAATGAAAGAAAGTTTCACCTGCTGCCTGCCTCTGGGGGGAGGAACACGCCTGGAAAAGCACCTGAAGCCGCCATTAAAGGGGCGTTCAAAGATAATATATCATTATTAGTCATTGAAGAAAAGTTATCATCAATTATTGGCGACTAAAATATCAAAACCACCATTAAAACATTGCGAAAAGGGGATCTGACTTTAGCGTATTTGCTAAAATTGAGCCTACAACTCCCACAATGCACTTCTCCTGTGAGTTTTTTAGGCCCCTCCCTGGTTTTTCCCACCATCGCAGTGCAGCCTGGTGACATCACTATGACATCATACAGTCGGTCTGACGGTGAGGCTCATGTGGATTGATTGATTATCGATCGGCCGGACGGGAAACATTACAGCGCAGTCTTAAATAATGTAAAGCTGTCCAGGTGTGCGACCTCACACGTGTAGCTTCATTGATTTTCTGACTCCGCACAGATTACATTCGTCTCCGTCAGCTGATGGAGGTTTCATTTCTGCGAGCGCGGCAACATCAGAGCCCTGAACCCTGAATTAGGAGCTACACGAGACAATTATCACGCTAATTACAGCGGCGAGGGCGGGGCCGTTTTTACAGAGGGGGACGCCAATCAGGACCGTTCAGGGGAAATATTAAATGTGAGGTAGGCAGGAATCCGTTAAAGAAGAATCTTTTTATGATGTTTATACAAAAGAGCTTTTAATATCAGTCAATAGTTATTAGTTATTGACGACATTTGGGAATATAACGATATCTCTGTGTTCTCTTATGTCTGTGTCGTCAGCATTTGACTATTTTTGGGCGTCCCGCTCCCTGCCTCCTCTAACTTGATTGGTTGTGAGGCAGACGCTGCTCCCCCCGTGTCGTTCAGGAGCCCAAACAAAGTTAGCGTGCTACAATATCGGACAGTAGAAACCAACCAGAAAGTTCGGAAAATTGTCGGAATCCTCCTTTGGCCACGACTGCCGACACAAGCAAGAAAACAAAGTAAATACCGGAGACTCTGGAGGAATAACGGGCGCTTAAAACGGAGGTAGACCGTTTTAAGCGTTTTTGACACAAACTCAAGAAGTAGTTAACTGGGGACACCTGCTTAAATTTTTTCAACCTCAACCTTAAAAATTTTCCTCCTAAAGGTAAAAAATGTCCAAAACAGAATTTTAAATATCATTAGTACAAAGTTTTATATCCAAATAAGAAAATCAGATTTGAGAAAAACCTACACCTAAAGAGTGAAAGGACTGTCACACTGAACCCTTTCAACATGACGGCTCAATATCTCATGGATTTATCTGTTTCTGAACAAAAGAGGATTGATTAACCGACGAGCTGTGATTGATTAGAATTGATTGGAAGTGCAGAAACAAAAGCTCAGAGCTCACTGTGTTGGTTTTTAGGAGATTTCATTGATTTTTAACTGAATATCTGTGAGTTTAAACTCGTCAACGCTGACTCTGGAAAAAACAATAGTTTGTAAGTAGAGGTCAGTGTGATTTCAAACATGTCGGTTTTGGAAATAAAAACCAAAAGTAGGCCTACGTTAACAAAGAAAACAGCTTCTTTGGTCATTTTTTAATCGTGGGTTTATTGCCAAAATAAAAGCTAAAATGTTTAAATCGATTCTGTTTCAGACTCTTATTTTGAAATCGTTGCCTAAACTTCCATGTCATGTGATTGTCCCTCATTCTTCTTTATTTCCCTCTAATAAAACAGACATACGCAGAATTCCTCTATTTCTCTTGTTTCTCATTTTTGACCAAAAACAAAGAAAAATGTAAAAAAATAATAATAATAAATAATACAATAAATATCTTGTAGTTTGATGGAGTATTAGAGCCACATTAAGAAAAAAAAATTAAGACTTCGAGATTAAAGTCATTACTAAAGGGAATAAAGTCGTAGGAAAATCATTTCTTACGAGAATAAAATTGTAAAGTAAATGAAGTTCAATTCATCTAAATGCTCCACAGCGTTCATTTAAACAACTAACAACAGGTTAGAATATTTGCTACGACTTTATTCTCCGAAGTAATGATTGTATTACAACTTTATTCTCGAAAGTTATTACGAAGTCTTAAATTATTTTTCTTTAATGTGGCCCTAATACTCCGTCGTAACTTCCTGTTCTCAGATGTCCTAACTTTCACGTTTTTCTTTTCTTTTTTTATGTGATGTTTCACGGATATTTATGTACTTTAGCACCTCTATCCTGACTTTGGGAAACCGACAACTGTTTACATCATTAGAAAGGGGGAGGAGCTTAAAGCGAGAATATAAAAACGACGTTAAACCATCAAATCCTTGATTCACTAAGTTGTCAGTTTGATTATTTAGCACGTTTTTTTTGACTGAACACACCTGAGCTTTCCTCGGTTAACCTGTTCTCCAAGTAAACCTGACACTCTTATGACTCTTTCCTGACGATTAATCGACACTTTAATCGATTAAAATCGGACGGATCGCTGCAGCTCCTCTCGGTCTGACACCTTTGACAGGAGCGCGTTTTAAAGCCCAGATCCCTCCTGGATGTTTGCATCCTTCACAGCTCTCCTTGCCCACTCCCTCCCTCCCTCCCTCGGCAGACAGGCTGGCACACAGACACTCGCAGATCTCTTTCTCCTTCCCTATTTTGGGAAGAGGCTCTGGTTTAAGGAGGCTATTTGAGATGCGCGTAAACATGGACTCAGCAGACACAAGGAGCCTCAGCTGTTGCTGATTAATCATCCGGAGGCCGCTGCGCTCATAGACGGATGTCAGAGCCGTGTACCTGAGGGGGGAATCCCGGAGCACCCACGGGCCATGCACGGGGACTCACGGGGGGCGATCGGGCCTACATACTGAGAATAATGCGCGTGACTGACCCCGGGAAACACTCGTGTCCAAAATGCGCCGAAAGAAAAACACGAGCTTCTTTCTGTCTCCATGTAACAACCGAGTCCAGGTGTTCAGCCAATCAGAGGCCGGATCGGCTCGCCTGGCTGTAACAGCCGGTATCAGATACTTGCGTTGACAGCCGCCAATTATTTTAATGGCACACCCATTAGACGGTATCACGAATCCATCTGAGCGCGCTGCAATGGATCAAATCTGCGCCGTGAGGAGAGCAGCTCTCTCTCTCTTTCTCTCTCTGCACTTATTCACTGTTTCTGCAGCGACGTGGAGCTTTAAACGCCTCTAACCCCACTGTAGAGCCTCTCACGGTGACGCTGAGCCCATCTGACGGTTTGCATCACTCACGAGCGCACACACGACTCCATATGCCAGAGTTTGTCATCATGCGTGTGTCATGAATCCTACCTGGATTTGTATTCCGGGGAGTTTCTGAGCAGACCGCCGAATCTCTCTCCTGTCCGCTCCCTCTATCCGAATGTAATCTCGCTGTTTGGATCTGTTGAGTCAAACGTGCTCAAACCCCCCGATGATGATGATGATGATGGTGGTGATGATGATGAAGAAGAAGCCCCTGTGTCGTCCTCATGTAGAGAGGCAGGTCCCCTCTCCGCTCGGTTATTGGCGATTGGATCAAACCGGCCAGAGGTGATCGCCTTTCGTCCTCTCCTGCCTCGGCGCCCTCCTCCCCAGATCCTCCCTGTCTGACGGATTGACCGGGTCGCAAAGCTGTCAATGAGGAGGGAGGAGGAGGAGGAGGAGGAGGAGGAGGAAGGGGGCGTTGGAGGGGGGCTCGGTATTTTAAGATATAGGAGATGGATCCTGCGAGCCCGTCCGCGCGGCTCTCCCTCCTCCTGCAAGCCGTGAATCAGCGCTCTCCTCCTCCCCCTCTCTGCGCAGCAAACCTATGATGTCGCCGTCGGAGGAAGGAAGAATCCCGCCGCCGACACCGCGCTGCTCCTCTTCCACCGTGGAAATGTCACTCTGCAGTTTCTCTCACGCACCGTCTTCCATTAGAGACGCGCTCAGCTGTGCGTACCGGTGTGGGAGCTGTCAGGCTGCCCGCTGGACTTTGCGCACCATCGGAATGAAGACTTCCCTCCTTCCTTCCTTCCCTCCTTCCTTCCTTCCTCTGCGCTGATGCGAGTCCCGCTCCTGGAGCTCCCGGTTGACCGCTGAAGATGAGATTTATCTTTCACTTTGTCATCCTCGCTGAATTATTACCCACACCAGGCCTGCTCTCGCGCGGTAGTGAGAGAGGTGTGAAATGGTTGCGCCCTCACAGCCCTCCGCCCCCCATTTTTTCTAAAAGTCACACAGACCGGCTCGGTAAGGCGCGCAACAACGTCACCATCGGCTGAGAGGAGAAACCTGCACCACAGAGCCGGAATATCATCCAACCACCAGGCCCACAGCCCACCATGACAACTGCTCACAACAGCGGGGAGGGAGGGGGGAGAGAAGGAGAGAGAGAGAGAGAGGGAGGGAGGAGGGAGGGAGGGAGTGTAATTAAGGTGTCACGCACTTTTTCAAACCCCGTAAAACAAGTAAAGATGTCTGCTCTGTTGGCCACATGCAGCTAATTCAAGACCTTAAAATAAGAAAATGACCACCGAGCCCGTGACATTTACACTGGCCACGTGCCACAGATATCAGAGAGAGAGCGAGAGAGAGAGAGAGAGAGAGAGAGAGAGAGAGGGGTGAAGAGGTTGATTTAGAAATGCAAAGATGGAGTAAATCCAGAGGTAAGGTTGTCACATTTAAAGGAACAGGACCAAAAATGTCAAGAAACCGATATGTAGGGCTGAAACGATTCCTCGATTACCTCGAATAAAAATAATGATCGAGGAATTTTCTCTGCCTCGAGTTCGAGTTCTCCTTATAGAAGGAGGAGTTAGAGCTGTTTAGGTTTTAATGATGAGTGGGGCTTTTCTCACAGTGTTGCCAACCTAGCGTAAAGTGACCAGACGTCCCCGATTTTTGGGGACAGTCCCCGAATTGGATGACCTGTCCCCAGCAAAAGCTGTCCCTGAAAATGTCCCCAATTTAGTGGGGACAAAAATGTTGTGTGTCGGCTAGAACAACGGTTATTACAGTAGCCGAATGGGCAGGAAGCGCAAGTAAGCAGTCCCGAACAACAGTTTTTACGGGGGTCTGTGATCACGCATTGCTCCAAAGCGAGACTTTGGAGCAATTGCCCTTGCCAAGATGGCTGCCATGTAGGCACGTCGCTAAACAGGCTGCTACAGCGGGCTGGCGTATTTTATCTTCTTTAAATATATATCTGTGCTAACGCAACCAAAGTCTTCCTCCAAGTCACAACTTCCGAAAAGTTCACAAAAAAAGTGAATCAAACTTGAAACACAAGATTTTGATCCAAAAGACCTCAGGACGGTTCTCCTCGTACCCTCACCTGGAGATCTTGTTCATCATTAATACATTTTTACAACACTGAAATATTTTCCTCGCACTAATGCTACATTCCAGTTACTTCAGATATCCGAGCTGAAAACAAGATGGCTACATCTACAAAAGTTATTTTAGCACTAACCTCGTCCGAATAGAAGGCAAAAAATAACTTTTGTAGATGTAGCCATCTTGTTTCCACCTCCGATTTTCCTTTTTCCGACTTGGCAACTGAAATGCTGAGGACTCGGGTGTGACGTCATTTTCAGCTCGGACATCTGACTTCTCAGGAAACTCAAACGCAGCATAATTTCACTTGTTCGGCACCTCACATCCTCCAGGTGGCGCCACAAATAAAACCTCAAACTGTTAAAAACTTGAGCGTTAACTAATTTACTCGCTGACAAGAAGCTTAAAGATAAGAGGTAACAGTGGTGACTGAATTGCCACAATAGCTGCTAACAAACTCAATTCTGCAGTGATCACAGCTCCCCTAGTGGTGAGGAGGAGGAAGTGCAGTGAGTAATTGTGGACGTCAGCCTCTCTTGTTGCATTTTGATCACAGCTCAGAGTTTTTTGATGAAACAGAAACCTCTCGTATCAAAACTTGAGCGTGCAGCGTGCGTCTTTGATATCATGTGAATAAATGATCTCGACGTCGACCCACTAATGTCTCGGAGTTTGAATACAAACGAGATTCTTTTCATCTGCAGAGAGAAAAAAAGGTGTTGGTGGATTCAGCGTACACCTGCAGCCAGCATGCATCAAATGATTGGAATTCAATGTCTGCTCCTGCCTCCTCGCTCATCAAAGTCCTCCATGCGCTCAGTGATGATTAATGGATTAGACTTGTAATCAACACACCAGGCCTGCTCCAGCGTCCCGCTGAGAGGAGCGTGACGGCTGCAGCCCTGAAACTGACTGCCTGCATTGATTCAGGGAGAGTACAGTCCCTCACCTCTCTCCTCCTTCTCCAGATTTTTTATTACTTTTCCGGAAGTCTGCAGACCCGGGTCGGCTGCAGAGGAGAATCTGGAGCAGGAAACAGCAGATGCACAAACACTGAACGACGGGGCTGCAGCTGCGCTCGGCACTCTGCACACGCCGATTATTTCCAGGCTCGAGTTGCAACAACATGAGTGGAAATAAAAGAGCGAGGCGGCGACACAGAGGGTCAGGCCGGTGTGAGAAGAGGGGGGAGAGAGCGGGAGAGAGCGGGGTCAGGGGGGGTGTTAAGTCTTCCACCACCACCCCCGGGCGACATCCACTTATGATGCTCAGTAATGAAAAGTGAAGCTGTGAAATGAGAAAGGTACAGAGTCACCTCGCATCAGGATCTCGGCGCCTGGAGGCCGCTCGGCCACTTCCTGTCACTGGTGGATGCGTGTGTTTAGAGGAGGTGGGGGGAAAAGTGCATGCAGAGTTTACTCCAGCAGGAGACGGAGGGAGAGTCACGGAAGAGAGAGAGAGAGCTCTATGACGTATACCAAAGCCAACCAGCAGGGGGAGCTCTAAGAGTTTTGGCTTCTTTTCTAGGAGTTTCTCGGACAGTCTAAGACCACGTTTTATTTTGCAATAAGAAGCAGATCTGTTATGAACACAATCGTCTAAAGAAGAGGAGCGGATTATTTTTCTTCACTTAAAGGGATATTCCGGCATAAAATTAATTTAGGGTCAAACCCACCGTAACACCGAGTTAGACCCCCCTCCAGAGATGAATGTTGTCGACCGCTTGCTTCTCTAGTTTTACCAACTTTAGTAACGACCGCAGGATAGCAATACAGAGAGCCACACCCTCAACCAAAACGCCACTCCACAGCCACAAATAATGCTCAGAACAGCACCTAACTTCATCAACAGGACATATAGGGTCCCAGCCATAGTACTAGACACCAAACATCTTTTTAACTTTGACTCATTTCTTTAGCAAAGAGACTAAACACAACTCACCTACTCTCTTCCAGCAGCCGCTTGTTTGTAGTGAGACCTCAGGCCAGTCCATTACAGACTACAGCGGGGTGACGCAGCTCAAGGAAGAACATTTATGATCATTTCTTCATGGAAATGCAATCATGGGGGGTCCAATTACCGATTAATCAGCCGATTTTTAAATTTTTTTAAGTTTTAAAATTTGTAAATTTAATAAATATATCTACATATTTACTTATTTTTTTAACAAATGCCTGAGCCTTTCAAACACTTCCTCAAAGAATTAAAGGCAGAAAACTCATTTCAAATCTTCTCTATTGCTACAACAACTGAAAAAGAACTAGGTATACAAGTGCGAACAGTGAACTTCCAACTCAAAATGAGGAACACTCAATATATTGCAGGCTACTGCTCTTAAAGACTGACTGATCATCTCAGTAATATTCCACCTATTTATCATGAATTAAACTCGGACCAGAAAAGAGTTTTCAACCTGTAGATGGTCACTGCGCCATCTACAGGATAAGTCGGGGATCTTTTCAAATGGCGAAACATTTTCGAAGTGAAACCGAATCTTATTCTCTGCATTTTATTTCTGAAAATATCGGTGACAATCTGAGATTTTTGGCTGATCACCAATTAGTCTCAAACAGGCTAAAATTGGCCGGTTTAATCAGCTCGACAATAAATCAGTCGGGCCCTAATTATTACTTCAAGGAAATAATCATAAATGTTCTTCCTTGAGCTGCGTCACCCCGAGGTCTCACTACAAACAAGCGGCTGCTAAAACTTGGTGTACGGTGGGTTTGACCCTAAATTAATTTTACGCCGGAATATCCCTTTAAAGTTTCCCCTCGTATCAGAAAGCTCTCACTCTTAACGGACTCTCAGCTCGAAGGAAATCCACAATCTGGGACTCTGCAGAGTTTCCCTCCTGCAGCCGAGCAGTAAGAGGTTCACTGAGCTGGAATATAGAAGGGGGGAGGATGGGTGAGAGAGGGGGAGGATGGGTGAGGGAGGGATACCCACAACGATGCCGTGACATCAGAGACACAGAAGAAGAAGGAGAACAGTGAGGGACTCTGGACTCGTCTCCTCATGGGGCTGAAAGGAGGATGGACAGTTAGCTCCTCTGAGAGCGCTCTGCCTCCTCCTAGAGGCCTCGACGTCGACGAGCGAGCAGCCCCCCCCACCCCCCATCGTGTCCGGCTGGGGGAGAGAGGAAATGACGGCGGTGATCTGTGTTCGTTCATTATGAGGAGAATGAAGTGAAACAGCCAGAGGGGGCATTTGTTCTGCGTGGACTCCCCCTCAGCTGCCAAACGTCCGTCTATTTATAGAAACGACGAAACAGGAGAGAGAAAGAGAGGGAGAGGGAGAGAGAGAGAGAGAGAGAGAGGAGAGAGAGAGAGAGGGAGAGAGAGAGAGAGAGAGAGAGGGAGAGAGAGAGAGAGAGAGAGAGAGAGGGAGAGGGAGAGGGAGAGGGAGAGAGAGAGAGAGGGAGAGAGAATAAAGGGTCGTTTCTGTGAGTCAGAGTGGACGGTGAAGGTTGAGGATTTCTCCTCGAACATTTTATTTTAAAGAAATCAGAATCAAAGAATCGACTTCAGACTAAAGTCAACATCTACAGCTCTACCTTTAGGAAGGAAGGAAGGGAGGAAGGAAGGGAGGAAGGGGGGAAGGAAGGTGGAATAAAAGAACTGAGAGAGAGGAAGCATTGTGAAAGGAAAGGAAAGGAAAGGAAAGGAAAGGAAAGGAAAGGAAAGGATGGAACATAAAAGGATTGTTGGCACAAGTGAAGGATGGGGATGTGGAAGAAGGGTGGGAAAAAGAGGTTTAAGGTATTAAGGAGGGAAGGTAGGAAGAATAGAAAGAAGGGAGGAATATTTGGGAGGAAGGGGGCAAGGAAGGATAGAGGAATAGAAGGAAGGAAAGAGGCAAGAGAGGATAGAAAATAAAGGAAGGAAGGGGGCAAGGGAGGATGGGAAATGAAGGATTATTGAAAGAAAGGAGGAAAAGGGGCAAGGAAGGGTGGAAGGATGAAAGGAAAGAAACAAGGAGGTATAAATGAGGAGAAGGAAGATGGTGAGAAAGGAGGGAGAAAAGTAAAAAGGCAGAAAGGAAGGATGTAAGGAAGAAGGAAGGATAGATGTAGTTATAGATAACAGAAGGATGAAGTTCTTCTTTAGTGTCTGTAAAACTTTTAGAGTTTTGATTGACAGACCGTCTCTCTGGAGCCGGTTTCTCTGACCTTTGACCTCTGAGATCCCCAGTCCGTTCATAGAAACAGAACCTTCCTGTTTTGGGGCCCCGGAGCTGCATGAGGCCCCTGGAACTGAACCTGGTCTTGTTTTTGTCCCGTGTCTCTGGATCTGAAGCAGCTCCACGCGCCCCGCTCCTCCGACCTCATCAGTTCCTCGCCGTGTAGAAAGCTGCTGCTGCTGCGGTAAATATTGAATTTGATTTTTCTCTTTCTCGGCCGTGTCCGATGAATATTTTACGACGTTTTCCTGCATTTAAAATAAAACATTAAAGAGCGCGTGAAGAAGTGGGCAGGTCTTCTTCAAATTAGGCCTCGGCGCCGTCACGCGTCCTGACAGCTCGCCCACGATACCTCGTCCAGCCGCGCTGACCCACATCGGCCTCCGTCGACTACACCCGCGCTGCAGCTCCATAATAAGGGATCTCTTGCTTCAGCGCGTCTCCAGCCTCCATAACTCGGTTCATTTGAAGCGGCGATAAGAGGAAGCTGTGAGGTTGTGTGGCGCTGCACAATTACCGAGGTTACCGCCGGTTCAGCGAACATACACGCCGAATAAACGCCGTTCACTGTGAGGTCCATTAAAGGAGGACTTTAAGGAGGGGACGTGAGTCAAAACACAAACGCTATTTTTAAACCGCAGAGACGAGCGTCACGAAGAAATACTGTCAACAAGACGACGACGATGGAGGACGGAGAAATTTAGATGTTCAACGAGAGAGTCTGAAAAAATTATCGAACAGGAAAAAAAGACGTTTAACGAGAATTTAAAATAAAAAATCAGCTGGTTTACGAAGGAGAGAGTGAAACATAAAGTTTACCTCAAAGTTCTGGAAAAGGAGGTGAGAAAGGTCTGAGGAGGAAGGAAGGAGGAAGGAAGGAAGGAAGGAAGGAAGGAAGGAAGGAAGGAAGGAAGGAAGGAGGGGGGGATAAAAAAGGAAAAGGGGGTAGGGAGAAAGAGTGGAAAAAGAAAGAAAGGAAGAAAGAAAAGGAGAGGTAGAGAGTATGGGGAAAGGAAGGAAGGAGAATGAATAAAAGAAAGGATGGGAAGAATGAGGAGAGGGAGGAAGGAAAATGAAGGGAAAGGTAAGAGGAAGGAAAAGAGAGGGAAAGGGGGAGAGGGGAGGAAAGAAGAGAGGAAGAGGTAGAGAGAGAGGAAGCAAGGAAAGAAAGGGAGGGAGGAGGTAAGGGAGAAAGGAAGGAAAAGAAGGAGAAGGGTAAGAGGAAGAAAATAAGGAAGAATGGGTATAGGAAGGGATGGAAAGGGGGGAGAAAGCAAGGAAAGAAAAGAGGGAAAGGAAGAGAGAAAAAGAGAGAAGAAGGAGGCAAGAAAAGAAAGGGGGAAGAAGGAAGGAAGAAAAAGGGAGGAGAAGGAAGGAAGGAAGGAAGGAGGGAGAGAGAATAGAAGGAAGGGAGAGAGGGAAGAGGAAGAGAAGGAGAAAATGAGGAAAGGAGAAAGGATGAAAGGAAGAAAGGGAGAAAAGAGAAAATGTGGAAAGAAGGAAGAGAGGGAAGAGGTAGAGAGAGAGGAAGCAAGGGAAGAAGGGAGAAAGTAAGGAAGAAAAAGAAAGGGGGGATAAGGAAGGAAGGAGGGGAGAGAATAGAGGAAAGAGGAAGAGAAGTGTTTCCTGATCACAGGTAGATTATAAATTAAACTCGTTATTGTCAGTTTGGTGACCTTCATCTTTGACCTTCAGGATCATCAGAAACGATCAGCTGACCTCTCAGAGTCCACGCCGCCATTTTTACCTCCATGAATCCTCAAAATTTACCCGCTCACCAAAATCCAGAGAAACAAGAGAAACAAGTTCACTTCAAACTTCCTCCTCCAGCTCTAAGAGTTTTAAATCAGAGCGACTGATTTTTCACCATCAGCTTCAATATTTCTGCTCTCTAACCGTTAGACACCGCAGCGTCCTCCTCGCCGCCGCCGCCTTCGTTTTGATTTTCAGAGAGTGCACGTCTAATCAAAAACAGCCTCAGGCAGTTTGAGAAGTAAGTGTGTGATTGACCTCCAAGATTACAGATGCAACAACTGCAGGAACACACACACACACACACACACACACACACACTTTTATCAACTCACAGGCCGCAATAAAAACCTCGAACTGATCCTCCAATCCTGCGGAAAATCACTTGATAGCTTCTCTTTGTGGCCTGATGCTCAAAGATTCAGATTTAGATCGGTACAACCTGTGCAGGAAGAATAATCCACACTTGTTTGGGTCTCATAAATCCAGGATCCGACTCAGAAATGATGAACATAAAAAAGTGATTATAGGAAATGTTTCCCTGGATGTTTTCACGCACACCTCTGCACCTGAGCGTACATAATGTGTCAGTCACACAAACATCAGCTTACACCACAGAAATCATGTTCTTTGGCTTCGGAAGAGAGGAAAAGGTAATAGCATTTCCATTACAAATGTAATATATCCAAAGTAATAACTGTCAGAGAAACAGATGAGTGTGGAGAGCGTGACGCCTGAGGAAAGGCTGCGCTCACTCTTATTTATACTTTGATACTTTAACGGCAGAATCGATGCGGCTCCGCTGTAAACAAAGACTCGACACATCAGCGACGAGCTTTTACGAAAAACAACATTAAAGCAAAATTTAGACCAACGGAGCGTCATTTATTCAGGGATGGAGAGCTCACTCTGAGAGACACTTCCACCTCTGAAGAAGGAGAGGAGCAGCAGCACTCAGGAGTGACATCTGCTGGATGTTTGGGTTATTGCAGGCTCCTCTCTTTTAAACTCACTCCTCACTTACTTTGAAAATTAACGTTTTTTTATATGGGGTTTGGTAGAACAGAAACAAAACAGCTGTTTCTGGTCTTAAACAAAGCCTTCCCTTTCCTCCTTTCATTCCTTTCCTTCCTCCCTCCTTTCTTTCCTCCCTCCCGTCTCTCCTCTCCCTTCCTCCCCTCCTCCATTTTGCCCTTTCCTTCTTGCCTCCCTTGTCTCGTTTGCATTCTCCCTCCTTTTCCTTCCTCCCTCGTCTACTTTCCCTTCCTACTTTCCTTCCTTCCCCCTACTTTCCTTCCTCCTTGCCTCCCTTCCTTGTCTCCTTTCCCTCCCCACCTAGTCTTCTTTACTACCTCCCTCCTTTCCTTCCTCTCTTCTTTCCCTTCTCCTTTCCTGCTTTTACTCTCTCCTTCCTCCCACTCTTCCCTTCTTCCCTCCCTTTTCCTTCCTGCCTCCCTTCCCTTCTACCTCCCTTACCTTCTCCCTGCTTTCCTTCCTTCCTCCTTTTCTTTCCTGCCTCCTCTCTCCCTTGTCTCCTTTCCCTTCACCCTCCTCTCCATTCTCCCCAACCTATTTCCTTTACCTTTTTCCTCCCTCCCTTTGTTCCTTCCTTTCTTCTTTCCCTTCTCCTCTCCTGCTTTTATTCTCTCCTTCCTTGCACTTTCTTCCCTTATTCCGTTCCTCCCTCTTTGTTCCTTCTCTTTTCCTTCCTACCTCCTTCTTTCCTTCCTCCTTCTCTCCCTCCTTTCTCTGAAGTAAAATTTTGTCATTTTTCAGACATTTAAAACGATCCAAGTCCGTTTTTTTTTTTGATAGAAACATAATTTAATGATCTTTACCTTCTTTTACATCCATCACATCCTGGTTTAGTGAAGACACCTTCACTCCAAAACCATAAACTTCTTTAAGACCCCCAAGAATCAAAGTCCAGGTTTGACTTTATTTGGATTTCCCTGTCAGGTCCAACTCAAGCGGACGTCTATAAAGTTCTCATGTATTCACCGAGTCTAAAAGGAGAGACTCCTCTTGTCCAGTCCGTCTCTCTGTGTTTGTCCTCGGTTCGTTCAGTCCTCTCTGAGTTTCACTCGTTCTTGTTCAGTTTCGCTCTCTGCTGCTCCTGATACTCCCTCGACTCCTCCCAGGGACGAGGGCCGCGGATGTTCTTCCAGTCCTCCAAATTCACCTCCTTCAGCTTCTGCGGGGAAACAAAGAAAAACATTCAGAGAGTAAAAGTTCCTGCAGGATTTCTGTCTGATTTCGTTTGAAATGACCAGATGAGGAAAACTCAGACATCTGGTGTGTCTCACAGGTGAGTGGAGGCCAGACTTGAGCTGTCAGGATTCCTCTTCACGGATGGTCAAATACCTTCATACCCTCCCTCATCCTCCAGTTTCCAGCCTTTTATCGGAGGAGCTGTTTGACTTTGTCTGACATCGAACCTTCTCCTCCACTTTCAGGAGAAAAGGTTCGCACATATTCCAACTTTGACCCGTTTTATTAGGATGTGTGACGGATGAAGATCTGCCTCCAGGTTAATTAAAAGATAATAAAGCAGCTCAAACTAAATTATCTTCTTTCTGGTGGATGTTTATGCAACATTTAGTGGTTGGAATATGAAAAGACAAACACTAAATTATCTTCTTTTCTCTTTAAAACTCACATCCTCGGGTCAAAAAAATCAGATTTTTTATTTTCCAGAGTTTTTAAGTTTAATGTTAAATCCTTAAATTAAAACACGACCCTGTGTTTTTGCCCATTTTTGTCCCATGATGACGTGAAAACTTCCATCACAGAAGAGCACACGTATGTTTCGTCAGCTTCCTTCTCTACCCTTCCTTCTCCACCCTCCTCTCCCTCCCTCTCCTCAGGCCGCCCTGCTGGTCTCTTCTCACCTCGTACTCCTCCTCCAGGATGACCGACTGCCGCTCCAAGTTCACTTTGGCCTCCAGAGAAGGATCCAGCTGAGAGACGGGAGAGGAGAAGAGTTAGTGTGAGGAGGTTTCTGACTCTAAAGATGGATAATACACAAAAATTCAACAAGAGCAGACGAATTATCAGGAAGGACCTGAACCCTCCTGTTTATACCCTTCAAATTATTCCGCTTCACTCGGCGCCGGTATCAGCAGGTGCGGCGATAAAGAGAGTTATGGGTCAGAGGTTCTCTTCAGTCCGATGCCGCTCTCTCCCGCTTCTGCAATTCAAATGGATTTTGCCCGAGAATAGGACTGAAATGAATCCCATTCTGAATCATTACTTTTAATGAGTTCTAATATTTCATGGAAATAATCCTGCAGTTACTGGGATGACTGATGAGTTTCATAATTCCATGATTGATTTTTAATTAGGCCTACATTACTACAGCAAATAAATAATATATAGAATATTCTCCAGCCCTCAGACTCGGGAATAAATAGCCGGAGTAATTAGTTTGAGAGCTGCTGTGGAGGTGTTATTAACTTTCCTTCAGCTCTAAAATAAACCTAAGGAGGAGGAGGAGGAGGAGGAGGAGGAGTACAGACAGGAGGCCCTCGGGTTCAACGAGTTAATATTTGAAGAAAATATGCTAATTGGATTATAAGGTGTGTTTTATTTTTTTAAATATGGGACTTATTTTTACACATTTAAATGATTTTGGAGACGCTGGAATATTGGCAGCGAGGAGGCTGAGGTGGTCGTGGTTAAGTCCCTGACAACATAACGGAAAGGTAAGAACCTTCAGGTGTGACTCGATCTTCACTCAAAGCGTCTCTGGTCTCATTCTGCACCGGTCATGAGTAGTGTTGCTTTCATCAATGAACCTTTATCGCGTGACAAAAACAAGACGAGACCAAACGTAAATGGTGGTCTTGTGACAATAACTATGACTAAATATATAAAACATTATTGTAGACAAATAAAAACGAGACTTAATTTGGTTCACGAAATAAAAACTCTGCTAAAATGTTCATTTTCGTTGACTAAAATGAGATGAAATTGTTCAATCGCGTTGTTGTTGTTGTTTTCTGTTTCCTCGGCTGTGCGACGTCACATCCTCAATCCGATATAATGTTCTTTACCTTCACAGCTTACTGTAGTGTTTATACACCCAAGTACATCTCTATATGAGCATTTTAGAGACACATAAAAACAAAGTGAAAGTTTGCTGCTCCATTTGACATGTTGTCATGATCCAAAACTCGTGTTTTTTTCTTTATATGAGATCATTTTCTTCCGCTTTAAGAAGCTAATGTGCATTCTACGGCACAACACCGGTCTTCCTCTAACCAGTCAGGATCAGAAAAGTGAAACAGTAAATTACTTCTGTCCTCTGCTAACTTTGGAGCGGTAAACAAATTGTACTGTGCACGGTGGGTCAACTTAAATATCCAACTAACATTAGCTCTTGGACTTCATATTGATATACTGGTAGAAAATGTGAGAAATTCATAGTAAAGTTCTTAAAAAGTTAATATGATTTAAAAATTCATGGAGAAGTTCAGAAATTTCATCCAAAAAGAAGAACTCTGGTTAGCACACTCATTTTAACCATGTACTTTTTTTTTTAATATCCTGCCTTTTAAAAGAATCGCGAATAGAGAATCGGTAGGAATCGAAATCAGAATTGTTTAAAATCAAGCGATACCCAACCCTAATCGTAACTGGGTTAAACAGAATTACATGACTAAAAAGAGATTAAAGTCATTGACTAAAACTAGACTAAAATAGTCGTGGGTTATTCTGACTAAGACTCGACTAAAATGCTCAGAGTTTTCGCCGACTACAACTCGACTAAACAAAAATGAGTTTGAACGTGACCAAAACTGATAAAACTAAAATGACAGTTTGACTAAAAGACTAAAATTAAAACAGGAAGCCAAAAACAACACCTGTCTTTAGTTTGTTTCTCTTTACGGTTTAACTCTGAGTTTGATTCTGTGAAAATGTGATGACGGAGGAAACATCAGCCTGATGTTAAAATACTGAAGTGTTCGAGTGAGCGCACACATGCAGAGCAGAGCCGAGTCTTTACTCCACGGGGTCTGAGAGGGGAGCAGCCCCCCGAGGAGAGCCAGCAGTGCAGGGGGCAGCTGCGTGGGCCGGCTGCCAGGGGCTCTTCGCCTCCTCTCCGACTTCATCCTCCACAGTCTAGCGCCGCCTCACACGGACGGACAATAATAAGGAAAGACGCCCCTGCCATCTGGCTCCCACCCAGCGTCACACACGACAGTAAAAAAGCACAAACCAGCGACTTCCTCCCTCAGCCAGCTCATCACAACATAACAGCGTCTAATAAAGGGCCGCTCCTCCGTCACTTTAATGAATCGGATCTGTCATTTAATGAATTATTCCGGCCTGTTCTCACTTGTACTGAGGCGCTCTAAATGGGTTAGACAAGGCTGACAGTGCTGCGTGTCTGCAGTGACGGATGGACAAATTAAATCATCTATAGTCCTTTAAAAAATTATAAATACGCTTCAATCGGGCACATATCACAGCAGGGCGCCGGCAGAACTCAAACAGGAAGGAACATCTCTGCATTGGTGCTATTTTTATACCCTATACATGCAAGAAACCAGGAATCTGACATGCAGTGATGTGTCTGAACACTGGGTGGAGCTATAGCACAGATGGCTGTTCAGTTGAAGCCCTTATAAAATATGTTTTTATCCTCTACGAACCTTTTTCCTGATCCTCTGAGCGTCATAGCGGATTTGTGTGAACTCTCGCAGACCGAAGGATCCTCCGACTACCAGCAGCTGAAAACATCCAGAGGACATGTGGTCAGTTTGTGTGATTTTAGAGCATTACAGGTTTAATATCAGAGGAAAATGAGTGAAAAGAAACATCTGCTTCTTTCTCTCTACTCAGACTATACTCAGGGAAATGATAAAGAAATGATCATAAATGTTCTTCCTTGAGCTGCGTCACCCCGCTGTAGTCCTATATGTCCTGTTGATGAAGTTAGGTGCTGTTCTGAGCATTATTTGTGGCTATAGAGCGGCGTTTTTGTTAAGGTTTGTTTATGGCTCCTCAGACCGATGTGTATTGCTATCCTGCGGTCGTTACTAAAATTGGTATAACTAGAGAAGCAAGCGGTCGGCAACAAACTACAAATAAATTAATTTTACGTCGGAACATCCCTTTAAACTTACAGCTCTGTTTCATGAAACACAATTCACACAAATTTTAGCTGAGTATTAATGAATACGAAATAAACCAGGCTCTGACTAAATCTAATCTACTAATATGAGATATCCTGAGTGAATAATTTACGACAGAAACATCTAAAACATCAACATTAACTCTAAACTGACCCTGAAGCGGATCTATCCTCCACTAAACTGTTCACTCACTCGCTAAATGGTCTCAAAACCGCGTTAATGTGTGATAATGAAAATAAAGATATGATATAAGATCGACCTACCAGCATGGGGACTCCATATCTGACTGTTTTGTTTTTCTGCAGAGCCTTTAATCCGAACATGACTCCTAATTTCAGATTACAGAGGATCCATTTCACTGAAACACCGTCAGGTCACACAGGAGCGGGCTTCCGGAGAGGGTCCGTCACACTTAACCGTCCGTCAGAACGCGGAGAAAGATGAAACGTTCCGGTGTGTGAGCGCCAAAGAGATCTTTTTGTTTGTTTTTATTTTATTTTGAGTGAAAAATTATCAGATAAAATTTTAAAATGACACACATTTTCTATTTATGTTGCAGTTCAGCTTTATGGTCATAAAATCTCACATAACCACAATTCCAGCTACACTGTTGATGCTTCTGCTTGTTTTCTAATGATACCGCACACTAACATCGTCATGAAACATTTTACATCGCGTTTATGATTCAAATTTACGTTCTTACCTTCATTTTGTCCGTTTAGAGTCACTCCACACTTTGGTGTCTGTCCATTCATCCAGTTTTTTCACTGATTCATTGAAACGAAACTTCGGCGCCATTTTTTGTGAGTGCTCTGACAAAACTAATCCAGGTGCTAAAGTTGTCCAATTAACTTTGAGGGCGGAGCTTAACTTGTCACGCCTAGATTAACTTTGGCCATTTTATTAGCTAGTCTGAAAGAAGCGTTTAGCATTTAAAAAAATCACAATACATCCTCCTTCTGGATTAAACTGTAAACTTAATCTATGCCATTACTGAGAAAAGTTAGTTTAACAAGAAATTACCAGTGTGTCTATAAGTTCTCTTGCAGCGACAATGATAGCCTAATTTCTTATTCTCAGATTTTCAGTGTTTGTGAATTAGTTAAACTAAAGAGGCAGAGAGGTTGATCTTTCTTGAAAATTAACAGACTAGCTTTTTCCAATCTATGTAAATACTTTTAATGTCAGTATTTTTCACAAAGCACCAATCTCCATCCATTGCTGTCTAAATGTCTTAATAGAGGAAAAGTTTGAATAATTTAGTCATAAAATGCAGATTTCACTGATGTAAAAGGGATTTTTTAAGACCTTAAAAGCAATCTTGGAAGTTTTAAATTCATTTTTGTTACAAATGAGGAACTGGATTCAGGCCTGTACAAAGAAAAGCATCAACACTCAGACATTAAAACAAAAACATTGATATTGTTGGAAAAATCTGCTTTAAAACAAAGACTGTTAAAACATCCCTTCCCTCCCAACAACTTTTACTTAGTGGGGAAAAAAAATCCTGAATATTCTCTCAAGTTACACCCAGAAAGAAGAGGTTTTAAAACACCGTATACATCCGCTCTGGTCTATTTTCTTCACGTCTTTGACTTTTTGAAAACGATATGTTATAGAACTACATGTCTTTGAGTGTAGGCTCTGTTTTTACACGCTTTTTCCGCTGACACTAGGATTCCTGTGGTCCAGAAACTGTCCATTTGAGTCTGAGAGTCAGTTAAGTCCCTAAACTGTCACACTGAGTTCATTAAAGCGAGTCCTGCAGCAAACAGAGACAGAGGAGGAATAGAAAAGGAAAGTATAGCAATTTTTCTTTATTACAATTTTCGTCTCTTATTTTCAATCAGGTGAAGAAAAATACCTTTTTTTGTTCAGTATAATAAAATATGTTAACTTTATTCATTTTATGAAGAAAAACAATGACAACAAGAAAATAAAAACAGAAACAAACATTTTCTCTCTCCCTCTTTGTAAACCTGGAGAGCTGCTGCATTGCGTGGGAAGCAAATACAACGAAGACAGAGTGTGAGGGAGCAGGAGGAGGCTGGAGAGGAGGGGGAGGAGGAAGGGCGAGGAGGAGGAGGAGGAGGAGGAAGGGGAGGATATTGACAAAAAGATAAGGCCAGAGACATACAAAAAATGCGCGCAGTCGGACAGGAGTGTGGTGGCGGGGCGGTCGAAGGACGTGGCGGTGATCAGAGCAGGTAGGCTGGTGGTCCCGGGTCAGGACGACTGACAGAGAGTTCAGAGGTCGCTCTCCCCGTACAGAGCAGTGGAGAATGACATGTAGTCGAGGGCTCCGGCTACGCCGTCCGGGCCGGTGTAGGGGGCCATTCGGGCTATGCAGTACTCGGCCTGGTCTGGAGGAAGCTCCCGACGAAGCTCCTCGGCCAAAATGTAGTTCTACCAAAAAACAGAAGGACATGAAATCAGGTCAGACGAGCAGGTAACGGTTCTATCAAGAGTTAGCAGAAGGTGGTGAGAACTAGAGCACAATCTAATGAACCGTGGTCCGAAGTTGGAGAATAATCTTTATGAAATCATCTGTATACCATCAATGTCCACAAGGGGGCGCAAGATAACCAAAGTCCAGCCACAATGGAGCTTAATAATCAGCCTCTCAGGAGCTGAAAGGTGCAGATGCAGTCCTCACCCTGAGTTTGTTTGAGTCATCTTTCAGAGGAGGCGTGATGATCGATCATAAAATCAATTATCCTTCATGATTCTTTATTTCAGCCCAAAAGAACAAAAGGAAATGTGTTTTTTTAACAAGCTTAGTAACCTTAGACAACCTTCATTAACCTTAGATAACCCCAAATGTGTCGCTCTGCCACCATCTTCTTTCTGACGCTGAGAAACTAAAGCACGCGTCTCCGTACCTTATCTCCTGCCAGCACTTTGAAGGAGGCCATGACTTGGTCGGCGGTGTCCGTGTCGGCCGTCTCGCGGGACATGAAGTCGATGAAAGCCTGGAAAGTGACGATGCCCATCCGGTTCGGATCCACGATGCTCATGATGCGCGAGAACTCGTTCTCACCCTGAGAGGAACAGAGAGGAGCCGTGAAGCTCTGCGCTCAGACTTTCTGGATTTACAGACACTTTAACTCAAAAAAGTGAATTTTAAAGTAAGTTAAGAAAACAACTCCACTTTCAAAGATGATGGGATGCTGTTTAAAATGTTGATGAAACAGAATTTGATGGTTTGCCTAAGGTGAAACGTCTCAAGTAAGTCCAGTTGTCCTTTCAACGAGGAATTGGAAATCATAAACCATCAAACCATCCAATTCTGTTTCCTCAAACTTCTTCAGAGTTACATTTTCTTCATCATAAATTTCATCTACCTTTCTAAATCAAAGATCTTCGACATGCAAACAAAGTGGAGTAAAAATAAAAGTGACTTTTGTCCATTACCAGTTCCAGCTCGTCTTTTTTAATCACACACAAACAAACGTTCATAAAAGAGGCGTGCTCGTGGTTTTACCAGGTTGTAACCAATGGAGATAAGGCAGGTTTTGAAGTCTTCAGCATCCATGATTCCTGATCTCTTCTACAAGGTCAGCGACGGACAAACGAAACCAGGAGGAGAGGAAGGAGGTGGAGCAGCAGGGGATAAGAGGAGGGAGGAATCGTCGGAAGAGTTTAGGATGAACAAAGAGGAGAGTTTAGGAAGACAGCCGCAAAAATCCACGAGGTGGACGTTGCAAAGTGTTGGGAAATTATAGGGAAGGTTCAAGGTTCGAGGTAAGAATTAAAAGAGGGAGGGAGAGGGGAAGGGTGGAAAAACAAGAAAGGGGGGAAAAGTACAAAAGAAAACAAAAAGAAAGGTTAAACCTCTCACAGAGGGGGCGGGGCTACGATAAAGTACCTGTGCGTCGTTGGCGATATCGAAGCCCAGGCTGATCAGGCAGGCCTTGAACTCCTCGGCGCCCAGAGTGCCCGAGTGGTCCTGGGGGGGTGGGAGGCCAGTGCCAGGCGAGGCATCGGGGGGGCCACAGGCCATGCAGCAACACATACAGCCGTGTCAGTGACGGTGAAGGAGGAGGTGGAGGTGGAGGGGAGAGGAGGTGGAGGGTGGAGGAGTGCACCATGCACAGGGGGAGGTGTGGAGGGGTGAAGGGAGGGAGGGAAGGAGGGAGGAAGTGAGGGAGGGTCATGCAGGAGACAGAGAGGAGAGAACACAGAGCATTAGGATGTGGAGGTGAACACTCTGCTGGCTGGGTGAGGGCATTCTCAGGCGTTAATGTGCGGTGTGCAGCCAGACTGCAGGGCCGAGTGCTCAGGTTATTCACAAAACATGATCCTCTCAGGTCAACACACCTTTACCTCTCTGTGTGCAGCATCAGTTCAAAAAAACACACTTCATCACAAACACCTCGGCACGTCACGAGAGAAACGAGAAGAGAGTCACATGAACGTCTGTCCCTGTGGATTTCACTGTTTAACACTCAGAACTCCCACGTGAGACCGATAATATTCTTTACAGTTTCTCAGGAACTATACCGCGTATCTCTACGGGATTAAAAGTGTTCAAAAGTTGGTGATCTATCGAGGGTTTTCAGTCGGTTCTACACCTGCCACAAGGTTTACAATCCAGCCACAAAAACAGGTGTTTGATCAGAGACGTTTGATGGCGATATATCAGTGAAAACAGGATTATTTATCAGATCACTATCACTAAATGCCGATAATGTCTTCCGAGTTTGACAAGTTGTTTTGATGATGTCTTCTATCATCAAACTTTTGACCAATTACACGGTCTCATATTCTTTTTCTATCGTTTCTTTGACGGTAGTGTCCAATAAGAGACGAGAAAGTTCCCTGCTTATCTGCAAAATAAGAAATAAAGTTCCTTGATGTTTGGAAACAAGTAAAGAAGAGATTCTGAGCAGTCTGATGTGGTCCTCTGTCTCATCCCAGGAGTGGCAGAAACAACTGTAAAGAGTAAAAAAACACCTGAAAAATAAGTGTAAATATGTCAATAGTTTCTGTTGTGTGTTTGTTCCAATCCTAATATTTCTTCTCCTGATAGTCAAGACTTGAGAGAATGATGTTCAGGTGAGAAAAGGCTGTAGGTCACTGTAGATTTATGTGTTTTTGGAGCAAAGTTCTGTTTGGATTAATATCCGTTTTTGTTTCTTGGTTGACTCTGATGGTTCTGAATCTACTGTCACATTTATTTTTTAAAATTTTTGCACCTAGGCGGAACAAAAGTAGTAAAATATATCTGGGAGTTCTGAGGGTTAAACTCTGACTGTAAACTAAAGCTCTAAAGTCAAACTTTTATCCATCCAAACTTTCATCAGATTAAGAAATTACTCTTTTTTTCTGCAGACGGATCGATACACCTCTCTGAGAGCCGGGGTCCTAATGAAACATGACAGAAAAGCCAAAGTCCGGGTCCAGGGCGGGCTCCCTGTGAGCTCTGATCATTTACCTGAGGTATTGATTAACGATAGAGCAGCGCTGGAAAAAACGCATGAGCTAATGGAGGAGTCAGCGGGAGAGCTGGGGTGAGGGAGAGGAGGGAGGGAGGGGGTGAGGAGAAGGAGCTAAATAAAAACTCCTCCATAATTGGTGCTGTTCCTGACACGTCGAGGCTCAGTGTAAACAGAGGGGGGGGGGGGGGGACGGAGCAGGTTTTATAGAAACAGCCTTCAATGGACACAGATGGAGTCGGTACCTATGGTGTGAACACATTTCTATTTATACTTGACCTTCTCTGAACAACGACTTCACCTCTTTATTCAGGTTTATCTGCTAAAATCTCATCTTTCATTCATCCTGAAACATCACTGACCTGCTTCATATAACTATGATAGGGCTGGACGACATGTCCTCAAATCAATATCACGATATATTGATCAGTTCACCTTGATAACGATAAATGGACGATAACTACTCCACCCCCCTCCCACATTAACTTTCTCTCCGTCCTCCATCTCCTCACCTGTCTTTCCCTCTTTGTTACGGACTGGATGGGGTGGAGTCACGTCTCTGATGTAGGACAGCGTCTTAAAGGGACATGAGACCATAGCCTACCTACACACATCCAAAAATAACTTTGATTTATTTAGTTTTTTAACACCGAATATACCGATATGAGGGAAATGACGTCGATTATTGTCGTAAATTTCGGTATCGGTAAATTTTCGGTTTATCGCCGAGCCCTACTGTTACATATTGAACCATAATGTAATATATGTCAACCTGTACTATGATCTATTGTTCTGTATGGTACTATAAGAACTGTCAGCTTACTATTCTTACTATTTCTATCATTTCTGTCACCTTATCAAAGTTTCTAATAACCTGTTATTCCTGATTTCTGTTTCTACATCCCCACACGAGTGAACCTTCTCCATCCTGATCTAAAACTCGTCTCTGATTCTGTTTAAGTCTGACAGAATTTCCTCCTGCTGAGTTCGAGCGTCACTGAAATATAAAATCCTCTGAAATGGAGCAGAAAGGTCAGCACACGGTCTAATGCGTCCACACACAAACGGAGCGACACACTCTGCTGACCTGTTAGACACACCTCAGGGCAGCAGGACACACACCTCAAACCCCGACATGATTCCTTCTCACCTGAACTGATGAACTTTCGCTGCTTCAGTCTAAATATTCAGACAGAAAACCTGCGATTCCACCTGAGAGAGACGATCGCGTTTATCTCTGCAGCTATTAAAGAAGTTTCCTAAACATGCACTTTGTCCTATCCGCCAGCAGGGGGCGACTCCACGAGCTGAAGTATGAAGTATGTATCTTTCTAAAACTCGATCTGTTGGTGTTTCCAGCGTTTCTCTCCTCGCCTGCTGCTGACCGCCTGCACTGAGACTCATTTCGAGTACTGACCCTGTCGAAGTGGTTGAAGGAAGCTCTGAACTCATTGAGCTGCTCCTGGCTGATGCCTTTGGCGTCTCGCGTCAAGATCTGGTTCTCGATCTCGTTGATGGTGCGGGCGATGGTGGTGAGTAGCTGCTCCCAGCCCACACGGATGTGCTGAAAGAGAGGAAGCAGAGAGGCGATGAAACCAGGAGTCGGTTTTGTTGTTTTTTTGTCGTGTTTTTTTTGTTGTTGTCGGTTTTACCTCCATGGTGTAGTTGGTGTGCTTGTTGTCAAAGATGAGAGCTTCCTGAATGAGCTGGTGGTCTCCCTCCAGCTGGTCGATCTTTGGCTTGTAGTTGACGATGCTTTTCTCGTACTGGCGAAGGTGCGTCAGCTGATCCTCCAACGTGCCGTGCATCTCGATGGAGATACGGCCGATCTCCTTCACACACACACACACACAGATCAAAACACGCCTTTAATGACCATGTCTGCAAAAACCTGTTATTCTGTTTGTAATAGGAGAAGAAGGGAGAGAGTACAAGTCCAAATTTGGCGGAATTTCCCTTTAAGGTCTCCAAACTCCGGGGTCAGAGAGTTTAACAGCCTCTTTTTATAAAGCACATGACCTAACTCGACAGGAATGAACTCAAAACCACAAACACACAAACTGAATTACACGCCGGCCTCATTCTGAACTTGTAACGTGGTCGTTTGGCCGCCGGCTCTCCGCGCACACTGACCTCCATCTTGGTCTGGATCCAGGGTCCGATGACGTTGGCCTGGTTGGCAAACTGTCTGCGCAGACGCTCGTTGTTCTGCTGCCGGGCGTGCTCCTCGATCAGGGCCTGGTCACGCTGCGGCACCAGCTGCCTGACCTGCAGCCGGACGGAGAGGGGGCGGGGACAAACAGATGTGTTAACGACGGGAAACCTCCAGAAAAATAACCTCTGAGGTGTGCAGGTATGAAGACGCCGATCCTGCCTCACCTTGTCCCATTTGTTGTTGATCTCCTGCGGGTTGATGGTGGTGTACGGGTTGGTGCCCGCCATGTTAACATGATAAGTCTGCACGATCTTGGCGATCTCGTTGTGGATGCCGAGGATGGCCTGGCGCTCTTTGTCGGCCTCAGGAAGCGTGGCTTTGAACTGCTCGTGTGCTGTGCTTAATCCCTGAAGACAAACATCGTGAACGGAAACAAATTCATCGTTAGAAATTCTTCTTTTGGACCAGAAGACTGAAGACAACAAAGTCCCCCCTCACCTGGATTTCCTCGATAGTGTGGACGATGAAGGTGTCCTGCAGGTCCTCCATGGCGCCCTCCATCCAGTTGTTGAACGGAGCCGCTCTTTTGGCAAACTCAAGGTACAGCTGGTCGATGGTTTCCAGAAGCTTCTCAGTTCTCTGTGGAGCAGAAACACGACATCAAACTTTAATTAAACAATTTATAATCCTCTGTGGAACTATTGGTTTGAGTGGATTTGGCGCCCCCTGTGGATAAATATGAACTTTGTTATCTAGAGCTCCAGGAATGTGAGTTTGTTCATATCTAGAAGTCAGTATCTGGACCAGACTGACTGATAAAATGATCATTCGAGTCGGCCAAAAAACAGCCTCATATTCGTTCAATCTGCAAGCAAAACGTCAAATGTGTAGTTCAACTATTTTCCACTAGAGGGTGGCATTTCGCCATTTTAATCACAGTTCTTTTAAAAACCTCAGGGGCTTATTTCTACTTAATGAAATATTTCAAGAGTACTTATATATATATATATACATTTTCAAGTGAAAGACTTCATGGAGGTTTTACATCATGAATTATCAAAGTAATTAGTAAGTACAAAAAACCTTAAAACTGTACAGCAGAAGTTGTTTTTGACTGATAGCAGCAACCACAGAGGAAAGAAACTGACTTATAAATTGAACACTTGATAAATTCATGTTAACTCTGTCTCAGAGTTCCTGTTTTTCAGGCCGTCTCACCTGCAGAGCTTCGCTGCGTTTCTGGGTCAGAGCTCCCAGAGAGTCCCACTGGTCACAGATCCGCTGGCAGCGAGCGTTCACACTCGGGGAGTCGTAGTAGTCCAGCTCACTGAAGCACGAACGGAACAAGAACAAAGGAGTCACTCTAAGCTTTGATCTCTCTGTAACACTTTCATCTCATTCTGACGTTTTCACTCTTTATCACCTTTTTCTCAATCTATTCATTGATCTTTTTGTAACACTTTTAACACATTTTAACATTTTCATTCTTTTATCTCATTCTATTCATTGATCTTTTTGTAACACTTTTATTTCATTCTAACATTTTCATTCTTTAACAATTTCATCTCATTCCAATGTTTTCACTCTTTGTCACTTTTATATTATTCTATCTTTTTAATCTTTTTGTTACATTTTTATCTCATTCTGACATTTTCATTCTTTATCACCTTTTTCTCATTCTATTTTCTGATCTTTTTGTAACACTTTTATCTCATTCTAATGTTTCCTTTTTTAAAACTTTCATCTTGTTTTGACGTTTCCATTCTTTAACACTTTTATCACATTCTTTTCTTTGATCTTGTTTCTTTTCACTCATTCCAATGTTTAAATCTCTTTAATCTCCTTTTGACTTTTTTATTATTTCCATGCCATAATCTCTTCTTTCTTTCTTTTTGATTTTCTTTATCATTTATCCCATTTTAGTGCAGTTTTTCTTTTCTTTATCAATCACTTTTATCGCAGTATTTTCCATTTTCCTCCTCTTATAATTCCATTTTAATCATTTGATTCCCTTTCATTTTTATCTCGATTACTTTGACCTCTTTCTGATGCTTGAATAGCTCAGCTTTTTTTCTTTTTTCTTGTTCTTTTACTTTCATTTTTGTCTCTTATAGTCACTTGTATGTCATCTTAGTTCTTTCGTCTCTTTTATTCTCTCTTTACTTTTGTATCGCTTACTTTTATTCTGCTGCTTCACTTGCTTCCTTTCACTTTTATCACATTGCTTTTATCTCTTATATGTTTTATATCTATTTCATTTCTTTCCAACAGCACTTAGAGATAACCTTCCTTTATCCTTCTCCCATCAGCCCCGGCTCCTCGTGTTTCTGCTCTCTTACTTTAACTCCTGTGCGATGGCGGCGATCTGCTCCACGCGGTCCTGATGTGCAGCCAGGTCACTCTCGAAGGCCTCGTGTTTCTTCAGCAGAGCCTTAATCTCCGACAGAGAGGCCGTCTCGTAGTCGCGCTTCTGCAGCATGTCCTCCTTACCTGCAGAGGGAGACAGAAAACGTCTTAAGAAGAGGGTTTAAATATAAAAATTTAGATTCACCAACTGAATTATTGACTCGCTCACAAAGTTTACAGCTTTATTTATTTTGTACCAAGAGATCTTTGAATCTGGTCGGTGAGGATGAAGTACCTTCAGTCCACGCTTCATGGATCGCTGCTTTCTGGCGGAACTTCTCTGCCAGGTGATCGAGTCTTTCCAGCCTGCGGATCTCGTTGAGGAGCCACTCTTCGTAGCCTTTCTCTGCTCCCTCTAGGCTCCCCCACGCGTTATTAATGTCCTGCAAGAGCCGAGAAACAGACCAGCTGAGGAAACTGCGAATTCAAATGAGACGTACTTTTTTAAAGTGTTTTTACAGATGACCCTCTGCTGCCTGAAGGAGGTTTAATATTTTTAAAAAGTTTGACAGAAACGACTAAGTTATCAGAAACCCTCTGGCATGAAGAAGAGAAATTTTAGCGAGAACTTTTGGAGAACTTTCAGTGAGTTGGTGCTCGACCTACCGAGACCATCTTCCCCTCGGAGGGCATGAAGGCGGGCCGGTTGCTGAGCCGGAGTTTGGTCTGCAGCGTGTTGAAGTTGATCTCCAGCTGGCACTTCTCCTGGACTTTGGGCGGCTTGTGGAGGCGGCGGTAGTCTCTGAAGTCCTCCAGCTTCTGCTGCATGGCCTGCATGGTGTTCTCGGGGAGGCGGTTCTCCAGCCAGGGGATGGTGCGACGGATCCACTCCAACAGCTGAGGTGTTGGTGGTGTGTGGGCGAGTGTGTGTGTGTGTGTGTGGAGGGGTGAGGATGAGGAGGAGGAGGAGGACAACGGAGGAGAGATTGACAGGAGAGGTGAAGGAGAGTCATGCAGAGGAGAAGATGATGGAGGGATAAAGGAGGAGTTGATGTGATGAATGTGTTTGAGGACAAAAACAGATAAAGATCTTCGGTTAATTCGCCGTTTAAACAAAACTAAAAAGTTTCTCTGAGAACGTTTTTATCTCTGATTTAGAAGAATTCACTTTTGTTTTTGCCTGTTTTATCTCATTTAGAGCTGATCAGTAACAGCGACCTTTACATTTTGGGGAAGATAAAAATATTTATATTTAGTTTTTCTCGTGTTTATGTGACTATCTTTATGTCCCTCATTTTAAAAAGTCATCTCATACACATTTTCATGAATCCTTTTAAAATAAACTATTTAACTCTGTCTCCTTTTCCAAGTTTACTCAACAGTAAGTCATGTTTATTATTTCTAACTTATGGGACAAAAACAGCAGACTACGATAAAGCTTCAGGGCTGAATCTCAAACTTTACCATGAGTAAAAAAATAATATTTTTCTTTTAAAAAGTTTAAATGCATAAAAAACTCACTGGTGCGTTCAAGAGCTGGTTAAAATCAGAATGTCAGAACTTTTAAAAGGCCCATAAACGCATCACAAAAGAGTATTTCTATATTTTAACAATGGGCCTCTCCATGTTTAGAGCACCTTTACAAATAAATTAGTTCTGGAAAAATGTTATAACTTTTACAAAACTTTCAAAAATATTTAAGGAAAAGAAATCATGAACTCAAATCAACAACTGAAATCCCAAACTTCATTAAAAGGCGTCACTTTAAACTTAAGTCTTTTTCACACACTAAAAACTCCTCACAGGAGCTTTAAAAGTTTTCTGCAAAAAGTTTCAGTTGTCTTTAAAAATATCTTTATGGGTGCAGGTAGCCTAACTGATGAGCACGCCCTCGGTACGGGAACTTTAGACCCTGCAGCGTTTTACGTTTTTAAGGCCGCGACCATTTGCCTCATGTCATCCCCTCTCTCCCCAACGTTTCCTGTCTCTTTGTGGGTGTTTATTTTAATTCTATCAGCATAAACCTGAAAGTAAAAGCCTCCTAAATGGTACAAATATCTTAAATGAATCTGAGAGTGTTTTAAAAGTGATTAAATTTATAATTATAGTAATTTTTAATGATCTAAAACAGGCAAAAACTGATTAAACCCTGACTCCATTCTGTCCGTGGTCTTAGCCCTGCACCTGCCCTGCAGAGCACTGACACCCCGAGGGGGCAGGAGGTGAAGGGAGCAGGTAATAAAGGAGGTCAGGGAGACAGAGGGAGCAGAGGAGGAGCAGGATCAGTGCAGGAGAGTCGGGGTGTGCTCACATCGCTGGCCAGCTTCTCATAGTCCTCCATCAGCTGCTCGTTCTCTTGGTTGACGGCCAGCACCTTGCAGATCCTGTTGGCCGCCGTCTCAGCCTGCAAGACGAAGGCGAGGGGAGAAACAGAGTGAGACTCAGAGAGAAATAACACCAAAACGGCGCTAAATTTGATCTTTAAAAGTAGATGTTTGGCGTCTCCATCAAACTATCAAACCAGTTTTTGAACATTTATGCTTGTCTACCAATCATAGCGCCACCCTATGGACATCCATTGATTGGAACAGTGTTTAATCTAATCCAAATTCCTCAGGTTTGATGACGCTCCCTGACAAAACTGATCCATATATACATTTATTAATAGCAGAACTGCCCCCTATTGGACACAGGCGGTATTACCTCACATTATACAGGTTCTATAGTGAGGATGCGCGCTGAAAGTCTAATGACACAAAGATTAATGACACTCTTATTCATAAGAGCGCAGTGTTGCAGCTGCTGCATCACCGCCGCTCATCTCCTCCTGGTGCTAATTACTGCTTGAGGCTTTAATTTCTGCATGTATGTGTATGTAACACTGTTTTAGGTTGTCATGTTGTGTCTGGATTATTAATCTATTCCAGCAGGAGGGACTCTGGAGGGAGACAGCGACAGCCTCTAAAGGACGTGTCGTATTGTACCCGTCATCAGGTGCACCTTTCTGTTTGTTCTGCCGTCTTTTTATAGAGCAGCAGAGAACAGAGAGTTATTCTGGCCTCTAAACCCACATACAGCGGCAGAGTTCGGCCGCTGTGAGGGGGAAAAAATGGTCCAGAGGGGAAGAAATAACAACGCTCATTTATTACACCTGGACACGCCGAGTCAGTTTTCAGCAGTGAGCCGGAGACGAGTTAGAAAAAGAAGAGTTTCCGTGACAAGAAGAGGAAACAGGAAGGCTGAATGAAAACAAGAGTAAAGATGAGCAGAGAGAAACAATAAATACAGTTAGATTTTATTTTTTTTATCTGTAATTTGCAAGGAAGAGGCAGGACGAGATGAGCTCTTTGCTTCAATCTGTTCCTTCTCAAACTGTTTGTGTAAATTTATCTTCGACATGTAAAGTTGTTTAGTGTGCATATGTATTATTTTGTTAATACATATGAGTGTTTTTGTTTCTTGTTTTTTTGTTGTTGCTCTTAGATAAAGAAACTCAAGCAGCATGTACGAAGTCTGTCAGACTCTTGTGTAAATATGTTTGGTGTTTGTTGGATCATAGCAAACTATTTAAAACCTTAAAATTCCCAATAAAAGGATCAAACCGGAGTAAACCAACAACCCGGATCATATTTTCAAACGTTTATCCTGCAGAGATTATAACATGTTTTATACCGTCAGATTTTAACAAAAATATCTCAGGTTATAAGTGGGAATGATTTTAAAATCAAACTTTGAATTTGATTATCTGCATCGTGATTAATCGCATTTCTAAATCCCGTTAAAAATGTCAATTTCTTTAAAATTACAAAACAGTTTCTGAAAACACTCAAACATACCAATCTTGTATATCTCTGCAGTTAACCCTTTCATGCCTTTTGTATTACATACTTTTATAAACCTTTATCAAATCAATATTATCGACAAATCACTAAAAAAACACCTGAATACAGTCTGATAAATAATAAAAATGTCCTTTTGTAGTTTATCAGTTCTTAAGAACATCTAATGTATCAAATGAGATGAATAATCATATTTGTTCAATTTTAGGGACATTTTAATTTTTGGGGGTTTCAGTAGTAAATAAAATAAACATTTCAGCTCCAAAATAAATGTGAATTTTCCAGCCATAATTTGTGGTTTCAGGCATTAAAGGGTTAAAGTCGGTTTAATTTAGCAGTTTAAGAGTTTTGGAGGTAAAGTCGATCAGATGAGAATAAATCCATGAGTCTCTGTGACGGTTCGAGCAGCAGCGTTACGGTTTCTCCTCTAAAAACCTTCTTAGGAAGTGAATTTAAAGAAGCTGTAACTTCACATCAGCGTCCTCTTTAGAGAGTTCACTTCAGAGCTCAAAGACCCACATCCCCTCAGAGGAGCACTCCCAGCCGCCCTCATCAGCAGAGATCACCGGGGGGTGACTTGGCTCGCTCTGAGACATGCTCTGAAGGTTCGACAGCTGCAGCAGCGGCAGGCGAGCTGCCTTAAAAGGAGAGCCAGGATGTGCAGGTCGTGCTTCTGTGAGCGAACGTTCGCACGCCGGGTCTGTTTACCGAACGTCCTGACGGATAGAAACCCCGTCTGTCCTCACACCCGAGGTTAACAGAGGAAGACGCCGGGGGGACGGACGCAGTCAGAAACCATCTCACTTGATCTACGACGCCGTCATGAGCCTCGCTGCAGTTTAATCCTCTCATTTATTATCATTATATTCTCATCTCAGCGCTCACTAACGAGGTTTCAGAGCAACAAAATGTCTTTTAATGAGACTCACAGAAACTTTCAAGGTCTTTCCACCGTCATTGAGTTCTGTTTTCAGGAATAATAAAGGAGCATTCTGGAGTTTTTTGCACCTCAGTCATTAATTTTTGCAAATTTTGGGTCTAAAAATATGTCATCCTTGACCAGAAAGTGGGTCACGAACTCATTCTGGATGGGTCGCGAACAGCTAGTCTAAAAAGTGAATAGTCAATGGACGTCTGATGTTTGACATATCTTTTATTTTGAAAAATACCTTATTTTGAAAGGCACGCATTATGGTCTTTATTATTGACTTTTGTCCTCCTCAGGTTTTTCTGAATCTGCTCTGAATGCAGGGATCCAAATAAGTCCAATTTTTCACTTTGCTGGTCTCCATTCTGTGCGATTCGATATTTTCTGTACGCGAAACTTCGGTAGTTGCCGTCTTCAGTTCATGTGCTCTGCAATGCACTTAACTCAATAAAATAAGTCTTTGAAGGTTTTTTTTTTATAAGAAATTTATATTCTTGGTTTGAATTTTATAAAAGTGGGTGGCGACTTTAGGTCCATGGGAAAATTGGGAACCACTGATCTACTTCATCCACTCTCAGGAGAATACAGAGTCACAGCAAATCCACTCATGAGAATAATGGACTTATCGCACACACAGGAAACAAGCTCAGTCTCCTGTACTTCTTATCTTTATTGGGATCCACTTAACAGCTCTGGTGTGGATTTCATTTGAGAAACAGGGGTCTTAAAAACCGTGACTCTTTAGTTTCTCCACCCTGATGCTCCACATTCACTTTTAACCGTCTGATGCTGCATTTTAAGACGTGGTGTTTCCCCTCCAGAGCAGTTCGCAGCCTCTGTTGCATGAATTAGACGGCCTCATAATTTCCCAATATCGCATAATTTCTTTTTTTATGAATGATGTTGTTGCAAAAAAGCAGAATAACTTGTGTGGCGTCGCCTGACTTTGTGGTTTTCTGTATCAAACCGGGTTGTCGAGACAAATTGCAGCTCTCTATTGTGAGCAGCCAAACAAAGACTGCTGGCAACAAACGACCCAGACTGATTTCTCATCCCTCGCCAGCCGCTCTCTGGCAGGTATCGTCTTTCTGTTTGGAGGCTTTTTTTTTTGCTTTTGTTTCGTCGGCTTTTGTTGCTCACCTTCTGCTTGCCTGAGAACGCGTGGTAGTAACACGACACATAAGTCATGACGGCCTTCTCATCTGGCCTCAAGGTGCTAATGATGTCTGCCCAGGGAACAAACAGAGGGAGAGGACAGAGAAAAAGAGAGAGAGAAAATGCACAAGAGTAAAAGAGTGCAGAGACAAAAGGAGCCAGCAGGGGGCGTAATCACAAGAGGAGGCAACAGTGAGGGGCGCAAGTCATCTCCAGTCTGCCTGTTGGTGCGTCTGAGGGGGGTTAGGTCTTGTTTGAGGGGGAAGTGACTTAGACCGGAGGACTTTTCAGACTTTAAACGGACGATCCTCTTTAAAAAACAAAAATATTCCCCCAAAATTTGTCTTTTATTTAGATGTTTGTATTTTGATGAAACTGTCTTTTTCTATTTATCTACAATATGTTGCTTTTCATCGACATTTTAGTCACTTTTTGTCATTCTGTCGTAAAAGTTATCCTGGATTCTGATGGCTCGGATTGCAGGATGTCAAACTCTGATCCTTCAAACCACAGGACCGGTTTCTACTTCGCCTCAGTCCGTTTTAAACAAGTTTCGGCCCGTTAGAACTCTCAAGTATTTCTGTTTGAATATCATGATTTTAAGGATGCAGAGACTCCCACTTCAGAGTCGAGTCTGTTTCTAACGCAGAGCCGTCTGAGGGTCTTTGAAAGATGAAATCCACTCAGGAACTTTATTCTGAAACTCTCACGCGGTCTCTCACAGACTGTTGAACCTCTTCCCTTTTTCCTTCTCAGAGACTCCGCCTCTCTGAACGTCCGGTCATGTTTTTTCTGCGTCTCGTTGCCTCTTCGCTCACACCATGTCTCAGATGTTTTGGAAGTGGGGCTGTCAGATATTTTGGTAATATGATCGGCCCCTCTCTGTTTTGTTTTGGGGTTTTTTTCCCTCGATACTTCGTCTCCTAACTGCCAGAAAAGGGCGTCTTCGGCGTCGAGACTGTGATATCATGTATTTTGGAAGGAAGGATGACTTCCCCGTCTCGTCTCACACCTCTCAGATCTCTGATGCGATCTCATGTCCAGCTGTGGTTTCTCTTCTCTAAGTACCGCAGACCCCCCCCTTCCTCTCTCAGTTATAAACACAGACATTTTTGATCAGAGTTGCTTAAACACAGCTGTGTCGAAGCGTTTTCTCTGCTGCTGGGGCCTCTGAAGTGATCCAAACTGACGCTCTGACTCCTCCAGTCTGGGTTAAAGAGTTCCTGCTGGGCTTAAATGTGTCTATTACACTCAGAAAGAGTCATTATCGAACAGAGGACGTCCAGTCCAGCACTTTCATTTCTTTTCTAATCTGGACCGTGATCATACGGAGTCCAGAGAGAAGAGCTTCAGACAGACGACTATGAAGTTTAGACTCTAAAGGTCCTCACACACCGGGAGTGTTTTTTTCGTGCGATTATTTCGGACGTCAATATTTTTTTGCCCACCCCTGGTCTGGACTCTGATATCACATCTTCACAGAGGAGTTCCACAGGGCTCGATACTCGGTCCTCATTTGTTTATCGTTTTTATATTTTATCATATATTCAAATAACCTGGAGAGGCTGATTCTATCTTTACGCTGACGACACTCTTGTTTACTGTTGTGCATCCGTCTCGGACAGGCTGTTGGATATTTGCATTTGTTCAGAATAAACTGTCAGAGCTGAAGTCGACTCTCAGTTCAGAGAAGATGAAGCTTTTTTTAGTGGCACGCTTATAAAACCCGGATATCTCGCTTGATAACGCTTTAAATCTTAAACGAAATGTGCTGCACCTGCTGAGAAAACAGTTTCGCCTGTCCTGGACTCTTGATATCTGCCTTTTCAGTTGCAGTTCCTCATCGAAATGTGACTTATTTCTGACCCGGGCCTTTTCAAATCTCGACTGAAAACATATTTATGTGTCGCGTGGTGACACTTTTACTTTATTTTATTGCATTGTATCTTATTCTTTTGCTTATTTTTACTGCTTTTATTCATTTTTATTTACTATGTATTGTAAAGCCCTTCGGTTCACTGACAGAGCTGTTGTAAAGGGCTGTAAAAATAAAGAACATCTACATTTACATCTATGCTCAATATCTTTAGCATAGATAGATAGATGGTCTATCCGCACTTCCCCTCATTTCATTAAACGTCAGGCTAATTGGTTCCAAAGAGTCATGTGACCACCTGCGACCAGGTAGACTGGAGATAGACTTGAGCTCATTGCCTCTAAGTACACACAGCTGTCATCCCATCATGCATTTGGTGTTGTGAACCATGCGGAAAGTGAAGGAGAGTGACCCCAGTGGGGGGCGTGGAGCACTGCAGAGAGAAGGGAACTGTTAGGAGGAAACGAGGGAGGAGGAAACAAGGGAGGAGGAAACAAGGGAGGAGGAGGGAGGAGGGAGACGCTGCATCCAGGATACCTTCTGGGCGCCGGAGAAGGCGTGGTAGAAGCTAGAGACGTAGGTCATGATGGCCTTCTCGTCCGGACGGGCAGTGCCCACAATGTCTGCGGGGGAGAGAGGAGGTCAGAGGGAAGGGTGGAGGATGGAGGGATGGAGGGATGGAGGAGGTGGAGGTGTTAAACAAATATCAGATGAATTAAGAGACATAAAAATATCCAAACTAGACGAGGAGCTCACAGAGTCACCGTCCAGATGTGCTGAGAAGAAGGATTTAGAGTCTCGAACACAGAAAAAAAAAACATATTTTAGAAAAACCTCCAAAGGGATATTCCGGCGTTAAATTAATTTAGGGTCAAACACAACTCACCTACTCTCTTCCAGCAGCCGCTTGTTTGTAGCGAGACCTCGGGCCAGTGCATTAAAGACTACAGCGGAGTTTCGCAGCTCAAGGAAGAACATTTACGATCATTTCTTTATCATTTCCTTGAAGTAATAATCACCATATTAATCATTTTACAGACGCTGTAGTTCTTCTGTCTTAGCGTCTCAGTCTGATTGTATTTCCATGAAGAAATGATCATAAATGTTCTTCCTTGAGCTGCGGCACCCCGCTGTAGTCTCTAATGGACTGGCCCGAGGTCTTGCGACAAACAAGTGGCTGCTGGAAGAGAGTAGGTGAGTTGTGTTTGGTCTCTTTGCTAAAGAAATTAGTCAAAGTTAAAAAGATGTAAATTAATTTTATCCCTTTAAACCCATAAAAAAGGGGACGATGAAGCTGGCTCAGACTGCAGAGTTCTGGACTTCGTTTAAACCTGATTCTGAGTAAAACCCCCTCTGCTGTTTCCTCCCTAACAAAGACAAAAACCTTTACAGTCTCCTGTAGTTTGTGATAAATGTGTATTTTCAGATCTGTGCTCATGTCTGGGACCTGGTCCTGGTTTCTGTCTGGATCTGAACCCTCCTGCAGTCTGAGCGCACCTCCATGAGAGGAAACATACCTGACAAATGAGGGAGAATGTCAGAGGCTTGAACCTCCTCATGTGAGAGTGAGAAATGTGTGTTTACAGTGTGTGAATTAAAGAGTGAGTCAGTGAGTCTCAGAGGACTGCAGAGGTGGTTTACAGGGACGGCATCCTGGGTTTTATCGTGTTTATAGTAAGCAGGTCACTCGTCTCTGTGTCAGGGTCCTCCTCACCCCGTCTTTCAGAGCCTTCCTGTCCGAACATGCGGCGCAGCATCAGGAGGAATCTGAGGAATGTCCCCCGCCCTCTTTCACACCTGTGCACACCTGGATAATGGCTGCAGGAGGACGGGCGGGGCCGTCAGACTGCAGGTCGTTTCAGACCCGGTCTGTGACCTGGAAGGACCTTTCTGACACTTTTAAAACACGGGTGAAGAAAAACCTCGTCCTGCTCACCTTCTGCGTCCAACATCTTGGGGATGTCCAGGTATTTCTCGGCCACGTCGAAGGCCGTGTTCAGGTTGGTCATGGGGTCGTCCTGTGGACAGCAGAACATCAACACCTTTACTCTGAAAACTATGAAACAGCAGCATCCAGATTCAGTCTAATTCAGCTTCTTATTTCTTCTATTTTTAGCAGCAGATTTGATGATTATATTCAGGGCGAGGACAGGTGAGTCATCCGTCTTCAGGATGAGTCTCATTTTTACTGCGGCTGAAGGAATATCAGTCGTTTTCTTCCTCTCGGCTGTTTTTAACGATTTATCAGGACAAACTCTGAAATTTGAACCTTTTATAACTTCATGAATGAATAAAGATTCTTAAAATGTGCTCTTTAAACCAACATCTTAATCTTTTACAGCATTTGTTTCCACTTTATATTGTACTGAAGCCTTTTATAAACGACATATTTAGAGGATCATCTTTAATAGTCACAGATTGTTTTTTGTTTTGGTTTGAAACATCCTGTTTTCGCTAAATTAGTGAATGAAATTTGTCTTTTTTTGTTTCATGTCAGACTATCAAGGCTTCAGAGCGAAAGAAGGAAAGATTTCAGGGAGGTATCTTGAGTTCACACGGGTACACTTGTACGAGTATCAGGAAACACCGACTGACCTTCCTCAGTTTTCCGTAGTCGATGAGCTCTGGACGATGTCGATGGATGAGAGCGCAGAAACCCAAACCGTCCTTCCAGCTGAAACACAGAAACAGAGAAGATGAGGAATCGGACTTTTCACTGAGAGAGCGACGTTTCCATCATCACGGTCGACGCCATCATCAGAAGACCCAGGTGAGGGACTCCAGGTGGAGAGGAGGAGGAGGAGCTGTTATTGTCGCTGTTTTGTCAGTAAGAAGTCAGGTTTTGCTCTGGATCATCTGCAGAGGTCTGACTGTGAGGAGCTGCAGCGGTCAGTATGTGATGGTCAGAGCGCTTCAGTTCAGACAGTAGAGAGTTTTTTGTTTTTCTTATTTGGGACGATGACTGTAGATCAACATTTGTGCGCCAGAATTAGAACAATAACTTAAATTCATCTGAGGTTGAGAAACGTTTCACTTCAGCTGCTCGTACCAATGTTTGTCGATCAAACGCATCTTCAAAACGTCTCATTTACAGACGTTCTTACAGCTCAGATGATGTTTGTCCCACAGTGAAGTTTGTAATCTTCTGTTTTTTAGTTCGTCTCCGTTCACAGATCTGTGTGCACATATTTACAGATCTTCAAAGTGAAAATCGTCTGTATTTGAGGCTCGGCTCAGAGTTCATGAAGGTTAAATGAAACTCTTCCTTCAGATCGATGATGTTTGCTCAGATGTTCGGTGTATTTTTAGCCCGGGTTTTATTGATCGGCGGCCTCGGCGCTCTGAGTGCACCGCGGCAGGATTTACTGCAGCTCTCTGCTCCTCCTCAGGTGGCACGTTAGTCCGACGGTCGTTAAAATAAATGAGCGACTAAAAGCTCCTTTAATGTGCGAGAGGAGCTTTACAAGGTGACTCTGAGAGCCGGACTTAAACAGTCCCTGAGCTCCTCCTGGTCTCCTGGTCTCCTGACTTTAGCGTGCCGCTCTCGTCTCTGACAGAGGGAGATCATCAAAGGTCTGCTCTGATGATCCTCCTCTCTCTCCTGAAGTGACCTCACCTCCACCTCCTCCACTTTCATCCACATCTGAGGGGCTCTGTGTGGTTCCTCTCAATAATTCAGCAGGTGTGGAGGAGGCCCCCTGTGATGAGGTCTGACTGAACTCAGAGGATTCAAAGACAGGAAGACAAAGGGGGGGAGACCTACCAGCTCTGTGTGGTCGAATGAAGCGTGCAACAAAACCGCCAAAATAAATGAAAACGCAGAGATTTATTCCTCCTGAAGTCTCACCTGATGTGGAAGTTCTGGATGTTGACATTCTTGTACGGCGCCGTCTTCCTCTGGCACCACAACAGGAGGCCTTCTTTGGCGGACGTCTCTGCGGGCGTGAGGGAGAGAAGAAACGATCAGGCTTTTATTTTGAAAGGGCTCGCTGCTGGATTAGAGCTGGATTAAGAGGAGGTGGTGTGAATGAGCCGTCTGTGTGACTGATCTGATGTTTGTGCGACAAACTCCAAAGATGATAAAACAGGTTATAAGAGATCTCCTCCGTCTGATAAAAGAGCGGTCTCAGAATAAAATGAACGAGTTTTAACTTCGACTGTACAAGAGAAACAGACGTGAAAAGTCTGTCTGTATACCTTCCACTGAAATGTCCTGGATGGCGAAGCGAAGGATTATGGTCCAGATCATTCCCAGGGTCATCTTAGCGTTTCCGTCTACGATCTCTGAAAGAAGGAAAAACAACAAACATCGAATTTTAGGATCTTAAACGTTAAATTTACCAAATCAGACAAGAAAACATTCATCATTCATTCATCTTTTACTTGTCAAATTCTCTTTTACATATTATATAAATTCTTTCCCCCTCCCCTCCCTCACAAAAGTATTTTTGTACATTTTTTTATTTTTTATTTTTTGTTGTTGTTTCTGTTGTTGTTGTCACACTGTTTTGTTGTTAAATAAAAAAATAAAATAAAAAATAAAATAAAAAAAATAATGTGTCCCTGACAGAGGAAAAACACCGACTTCTTTGTGATAAAAAGTCACATCAGGCTGAAAACTGACGAACAGAGAAATCTTCAGGCTCTAACATTCACAGTGAAGTATTCACACTCCTGTCAGGACTCATCTGCAAAAGTAGTAATGTACAAGCAGGTATGTTTTGTTATTATTAAAGCTCCTGTGAGCAAAAAAGAAAAAAAAAAAAAGAAAGAAAACATTCATCAGTACAATCTTTAAAAACTTTTTTGGGTTTGATTTGATAAAAATAAAAAACAGACAAACTAGTTTCCTCATGAATTCTGTCTTTAAGTTGATTTTTTATACGTGTAAACAGGCTGAAAATCGTGAGAACAGCTAAAGTTGTAAAAAATAAAGTTTGTTTTTGTCACTGTCATACTCGTTTCCACCACACGAGGCAGACTGGAGTCACTCCTAATGTTTTTAACAGAGTTTGAATCTTTTAATTCCTGAAGTTTTAAATCCTGTTTCTGTTAATCAGCTCAATATTAAAGATTTAATTGAATAAACCGATCAGAGATTAGAAATATTTGTTTCTAAAGAGGTTTTAATTTGAAAAGTTGAAAAGATGCAGACGTCTAAACACGCGTAATAATCATTTTTAACAGCTGTGAATGTAACCAGAGCAGCTCTACCACAGGGGGCGCCAAAACCAACGTAATATGGAGGTTAGTCACCGCAGCACTGATGTTCAAACTCAGCAGGTTATTTCTGCTCTCTGTTAAAGCTCCAGTCAGGAACTTCCACAGTCAGATAATCTGTTGATTCGTGGTGAAAACATGCGGTCACACTCCGCCCTGGTCTGAATCAGCGAGTAATAAAGTTCTCCTCTGAATGAACCGTGACTCAGGCCCTCAAACTCTTAATCTGGACGTCAGCTCCGCTTTGATGCTGTGAATGAACGGCCTGTTTGTTCCTCTTTTGTGTTGTCCGTAATGAAAATCCCTTTAAAAGCTCGCCCTGTTTGCTCGCCCTTCAACAATCATCCGTTTCTCTCTCTCTAATCCAATAACGCACGCTGCCGGGACGCCGGGCTGTGACGGACTAACTGTGACTGTCAGATGTCTGGACGTGAAACGCGCCGTGAAAGACGCCTCAATCGGGAGGCGGAGGAATCCCTGTGAGGCCGACACACGCTGATTTATGCCGAGATTAGTCCTCGTGAACACCATCCATCCCCCCTCCCCTGCACCCTAAACAAACCCCCAAATGAGACCCATGAACCTGAGTCTCATCCCAGCCTCCCAGCATGCTCGGCTGCAGGGCTGCAGGTCGCTCCACCAGGCGGCTAATCTGTCTGGAATGCTGCTCCTGCTTAAATCTTTGATTCAAGCCTCTGCAGAAAATCTCCTTTTTAAGATGATTTTGTTCTTTTTGAGCAGAAAAGTTGAGAAAATCTGTTTGTTTTGATTAATTTCATTAACAAAGCAGCAAAATTAAGTTTTACAACCTGAATTTAATTAATATTTCTCCATGTTTTTGTGATTTTAGTCTCATCTACCTGTCAGGACGAGCAAACAGAAATAAAAGGTGCATGGACCCGTCTTTGTCCCACATATAAACATCATAAAATATTCAGCAGAGCTTCCACCATTTTCTCCTTCTTCTTCTTCTTCTTCTTGTGGAGTAAGAGGAGCCTTTATTTGGAGGAGCGGATCGAGTCTTCAGTGAGCCTCAAATATGTTGGAATAACTTATTAGACTCGGTTCTGTTTCTGTTCCAGAAAATACCAGAGGAGTGTGAGCAGCTCTGAGAGAGGGAAGTAGACAGATAGTGAGAGTGAGAGGAAGGGGGTGAGGAGGGGGAGGGAGGGAGTTTACTCGACTAAAGAGCTGTTTACTCTCTGATGGGAGGAGGACGGACATCCCCGAGTTATTTGTGCTGAACAATGAGCAGCTCGGGCCCGGAGGGAGCTGCTGATCCTGAAATCTACTCGGAGAAAATGCACCGCGAAGCACAACCTCCGCCGCAGGACTCTGAAGTAAGGATCTCATTAAACAGCCCAGCAAGAGAGAGAGAGAGAGGGGGAGAGAGAGGGAGGAAGAGAGGGAGGAAGCCAAGGGTTTTAAAATGTTCACAGCTGAATCCCGGATATTGATCTGGCTGATGGTCTCACTGAAATCCGGAGGTGATGATCTGATCATTGAACAAACCTAGAGGAGGTCTTAAATGGTTGGAAAGATCTAAATTACTGCAATTAACAGTTTCTAATATCTATGAAGACCATCACCATCTGTTTCTGTGAGGTCTCAGTTTCACTGTAGAAACCTACAATGAAGCTTCAGTCGTCTTCGGTGGTATTAACCCTGAAAGAGTGACGGTCCATTAACTTTGAACTAAAGCAGGGTTTGACGCAAACTTTTCCACAAGGAGGACAAAGAACTTTAGGGGCAAAATGAAAATCGATCAAATAATGTTTGTCTTATTGGTCAACTTAAGCACTATTATTTGACATCAATTTTAGGTCTTTTGGTCACATGACATGGAAGCTATTAAAGGAAATGTTCAAAATTTGCCTTTAAATTTAACACAAACATTTTTAGAGGACAAATTAGAGAAATACAGAGGTGTGTCTTATCGTCTGACCTTATTAGGCTAATATTTGGAATTAATTTTAGGTCTTTTGGTCACATGACAGTGAAGCTATTGAAGGAAAACAGCCTTTTCTGAGAACATCAACCGGTAATTTATTGACGGTCCCTTATTCAACATGGACGTTGACAGTGAGGGTGTCGAGTAGATTTAACCGCGCTGCTGTTGTTATTCCCGGTTATGGAGAGTGAGAAGACACCGGTAGATCCTCAGAGAATGTCCGTCAGATATCCAACCTGAAACTAACTTCACCGCCGTATTTACAGGAAAATATATCCAACCTAAAACTAACTTCACCGCCGTATTTACAGGAAAATATATCCAACCTGAAACTAACTTCACCGTCGTATTTACAGGAAAATATATCCAACCTGAAACTAACTTCACCGCCGTATTTACAGGAAAATATATCCAACCTGAAACTAACTTCAGCGCCGTATTTACAGGAAAATATATCCAACCTAAAACTAACTTCACCGCCGTATTTACAGGAAAATATATCCAACCTGAAACTAACTTCACCGCCATATTAGAATGAAAAAACATTTGTTGCCTCATCTGATTTTTTTATGCGCACGTGACCCTAAATACATTTTACAATTCGCACACATCTATTTTTAGTCGTAAATGTGAGTGAAACAGTCACACTAAGTTAAATTTGCTGTTAAGTCCAACTGTCTTTAAAATGAAGAATAAGAATAGAACAGAATAAAACTTTTCACTTGTTTGTTCAGTGGAGGTCAGATCCATCATTTGTGGTGCATTCAAGGACACTTGGAAATCTAAACACTGTCTGACTTTTGTAACATGGTGTCAAACACAGCATCTCAGTATAAATGTTGTAACTAGAATAGATTACACACAGATCTGTGTTTACAGAGAGAAATAAACGGTCTGAAGATTCCCTCCAGAGTGGACCCATGTCTCACTTCACTTGTACTGAACACTCTACAGCTGATTGGTCATTGAACATCGGACTATAACGTAAACCTGAACACCTCCTTTACTAAAATCCAAACCCCTGAGTTTAGATTTTAATATAAAATCTGTAAATGAGGATTATTCAAGGACAGATACAGCGACATCTCTCACCCTCTGCTCCAATAGACACCAGTTTGACTCCTTTGCTGGCGATGAAGTCGAGCGCTTTGTTCACGTTGGAGATCTTGTGAACTCTCATCTTGCCTCTCTCTGGTTTAGCCAATCTTTCACCTGGAGAAGAGATGAGAAAAGAGGGTGATGGGGTGGACATGTTCACGAATTATTTGACATTCACTCTGGATACAAACATGAAACAGTACAAACGCGTCAAAGAGTTTTAAACATTAGACTAATTACATCTGTGACATTATAAGTAATATAAAAGTGTCTGTAAATACAACTTAATGTGTCCTTTTCCATCTTTCCTTCACCTTCACACCTTCAGCGTGTTTCTACCTCAGTCATATCTGATTCTCTGACTCATCTGAAGGACTTTCTCTAAATCTCCTCAGTGAAACTTCTGCAAAAGCAGACTGGCGTATTTCCTAAAATGTCAAACCCTCTCTCAGAAGCCGATCCTGGTATCCAAACTCAGCGTGAAGCACACTCGGCCCACGCAAACTTCGCCATCCTAATAATCCCGTTAAGTCAGGTGCTGCTTACCTGAGATGACCTCCAGCAGCAGCATGAGTTTCAGTCCGTCTCTGAAGTCCTCCTCGATGTTCTCGATCTGTGTGCCTGCTTTCCTCAGGTGAGAGTTGCACCAAGCTGTGAATGTCTGCAGAGAGAAAGCGAAGAGGACAAAACCATCAGTCACTGCGTGCAAATGTACCGTATATCGTCTGTTCGAGTGGAAATGCAGCGGCCTGCAGGTCATCGCTCCAGCTTCTGCTCAGCTACCTGCTGAGTAAGAAGATTTGACTGAGTTTGTGCCAAAGTCTCTTCATGTTACTTTGTTATGCTTAGTCACTGAGTTCATACGATTATCAATCTGCTGACGATAACACCAGAGGACAGATCCATCACAGACAGACTTATAACTGGGTCAGTAAATATTAGTTTTTTATCTGCAGCTGAAAGATGAAAGTTCAAGTATGTCAAGGTCAGGGTTTAAAACTTTGTTTTTTCAGCTGTTGGAATATTTGCTGTGTTTCTATATATTTAGTTACTTATCTTGACTTCCTCCCCGTGTCACCTGTCAGATTCCACTTTACTCGTCAAATAAAAATGACTTCTCTGGCGTTCAGTGACTACAGCCGCCTCCCTCCCTCTCTTCCTGCTCTTTAAATAGACACACAGGTGACAGTCAGCAGTGGTGCCAACTTTCTCACTTCACTTTTCAGGGCTGTGAACACTTTCTCCTCCACAGAGCTGATGGCTTACTACGACTGTGAGGGCTGACAAAATTAGACTGTCTTGTTCAGTTCTACTTTGGCGTAACATCAGCACACGAGTTAACCCGATTACACGGCTGTGTTAAATTCTAGATTCTGATTGGTCAATGCTCCATCACAACAGTCTGTTATTTTTTGATAGTACACCGTTGTGATGAAGAACATACACAGTTATTATGCACATGGGTTGCTATCACTACAGAGGATATTTGGGCAAAAGTACATGTCTGCAGAGCCGGAGAGCCAAGCAGATTCACAACCGTGACAGATCCACAACCCTCTCTGCGCCCCTGCTGGACGGAGTAGGTCATTGCATGACAAATCCACAACCTGAAACACGTGACCGCCCGTTCTTGCTGCTTCTATCTCGGAAATTATCGAATAGAGTGACATCATGATCAAGTATCAAACGTGAATCACACAATTTTTAGTCATTAATAAAACTGTTGTCTTGAATTTGACAGAGAAATAAATGTCAATGTGACAGGCTCCTTCTATGACATTTTTCCCAATCCATTTTCCATGATAGTCTGAAATGAACATCAAATCTCAGTCAAGCTAATGCTAACATTAGCTTGTGGGAAGTCAGCAATGTACTATTTGACCCGTAGGCTACTAGCATTGTCGTGAATGAAACAGAAGAGCGATGACTTATAGTGTGCATGAGATTACACCTGAAAATATACGAGAAAAACACACAAAATATCAGATTCATCGGCTCTGCAGAGACAAACTATTGTATTCAGGGAGTTAAAATCATCGCACAGGAATGAAGAGTATATAAACGAGGCCAATCCCTCTGATATTGGGATAAGATAAGGAGATATTTTGGTAGAATAAACCAGAAATATTGTAGGTTGACAGACAATACACAAAAAGGTGATAAGTAAAAATATGTAAAAATAATAAAATCTAGATTCATAACTAAATCTTTGACTCTAGGCACTTATTTATTTAAAAAAAAAAAGTCAAATCCTTGAAAGAAAGTGAGCTGAGTCCCAAGAATTGAACACTTTTCACAAATTCAAAAATTTCAAAGACTTTTTATTTCTAATCGATAATAATATGTGACTGTGGTCACTTATTTATTTATTAACCTGTTTATTAAATTAAATTTCTGGGCACAAAAGCAGATGTGGAACAGCAGTTAAAAAGAGGGTTGTTCATCTGTCATGTTTGTGGATCTGCGGACACCCCCTACTCCATTTGGGGCCGTCCAAGTTGAACCGTTTAAGTTCTAGAATGCATTTTTCAGAATTCCGCCTTGATCTTAGAATTCCGTAGAATTCTGTCTTTGATCTTGGAATTCTCCTTTAAATCTCAGAATTCCGCCTTTGATCTCAGCCTTTGATTCTGCCTTTGATCTTGGAATTTTAACTTCAATCTTAGAATTCTGATCTTGGAATTCTGCTGGACTGACTGTAGTTACATTAAATCCTGAAAATGAGGTCCAGTAGTTTAACGTTTGTCTGTTTCTTCGGACAGTCTCCACGAACCTTCATAGCAGTCTTTCATACAGCTAAAGTGGTCTCTACTTTTCAACCACAGTAGTTCAACACTCTCCAGTTATCTGAAACCCTCCGCCTCATGTTTCTGTCTGTGAAAACATTTGATCACAAACAGCCGGAGGGTTTAAACTCATGAAACCTGGTTTGTTGGTTTGCAGCTGAACCAGACCTCCAAACTAATAAATGTGTTTCCTGTCGGTCTTTTAACAAGTCCAGCACATTTGTGAGACAACCTTTCTGCGACGCTAACGCTCTTTGTCCTGCTGCTCTTTCACAGAGCCTCGGCACACTGCAGCATTGTGTATACTGTAGGTGTAGCACGCCTTGAATTGTCTGGTATTGCTTGCATGTTAACGGAAAACATCTGGAGCAGCTGCCCGACAGGAGCTGGCACGAGGAGTGAACGCCTCTTTATGAGTTCCCGGGTTAATTACGCCCAGACTCGAACACCCGGCACCATGTTTCCCCCAGAGAGCCGAGGGAGGACCTGCATCAGCCCAGCCAGGCGCTCATGAAAGCCGGCTCTGTCTCATGCTGGCCCGGAGACAAAAGCCACTTAAAAGTCACTGGCGAGCTGGTTTCAGAGCTGTCGTGGAACTTCCTCCATGAGGTCAGTCTCAAAAATAGAGCGACATGAGGTTTGAGCGTCTATCAGTAAACCCAGAGCTGCCTTCAGATGTGGGCGGGTCTGCTGGAAAGTTGTGGGAGAGTCAGCCAATGAAAAGGCTGGACAGCAGTTGGAGGAGAGTGAGGATGGCGTGGAGGGAAACAGGCAGATTATACGGTGTTTTATCTTTAGGGGTAGAGCAGCGCTGATTTATGTGGCATGAACACGCCCTCGCTCTGAAAGATACTGTATTCCTTTGAAAGTCAGACTGAAGTCGAGCTCCAACAGGCTCCAAATATTCCACTTATTCCTCATCGATCCTCTCTTTAGAGGCCTGCCAAAGATCTCACGCTGTGGTGTCAGCAGTTAACATGAAAACTGTAGAATTAAATCAGCGTGTTAAAGATGAGCGTGTCTGCTGGATGTGCAGGTTCACTTCTGTCCACTTTTTTATTCCCAGGATGTAATTATCGGACTCTTTACTCACCCTTCTCTTTTTCAGTTCCCTTTCCCACCCTCCAAATGATCATAAAAAACTTTAAAGGAAGAGCTTGGGAAGTTTAAACAGGATGTCTTTGTCAGGGAATAATGCTCATCTGCAAATCTAAAAAGCAGCAGGAGTTTTTAAGAGGGATTTCTGGTTATCTGTAAAGGCAGCTGTGTCACAACTAAAGTGCATGTTTACATTCTACGGTCAGGTGAGGCCATAGACTGTATATACAACAGACAACTTGGTTCTGCTTTCCGCCAGTATACGGATTTGAAGCCAAAAAGCTCTCAGTAATTCTGTTTTTTTCTCCATTTCCTGAAACCAACATTGCGCAGTAGAGTTGTACGCATTCGGCAGGAGAGTCGCTGTGATGACGCTCGGCTGAAACAGCGTATCCCCCGGTGAGCGACGCAATCTTCGTACTCGCATAGGCTGTATCAAGTGTCAATCATAGAAAACATGAACCCCCGAATAACTTTTAAAAATAGAGCTGTACAGAAAAAAGAGGACTTGAGCACAAACCAGTCTGACAGTAACTACATGTCAACATCACAACCAGGGGGGAGAAACATTTATATTTTGTGTCATTAATTTTCAAAGTTTGTTCACAGCTTCATAGGGATTGCTGGAGGAGGCGGGATTTATGAACTATACTGCAGTCCGTCACCAGAGGGTGCTGTTCTCGGAGTGGTTTCACTCAGTAAGGAGGCAGACTCTGTCCATTCTATATACAGTCGATGTTTGAGACACAGAGACAGACTTTTCCGACACAGAGGTCAGCTCCTCTGTTTGGAGCTGCAGTAAAGTGACTTTACCTCAGATTAATCCTGGACAGTAAGGACATGATTTCAGGTCATTCCTCTGACATTCAACACAAACGCATGTTTATGAGGGACGGCTCATCACTGTTTCACTTCATCCAATAATAACTCATTTTAAAAACACCAACAAAAATAGAAATAATAGTAAAGTAAAACAAACACTGGAATCCAAATCGTCTGTTAGCTAAATTGCTATTTAAAACATGAGTATTAGGACATCTGTAGCTCTAATGGATTTAATGTTGGATCAGTTAAAATAGGATTATGCAAACAACAACCTCCTGCTGTCAGATTGTACGAGCTCCCTGCTGAGAGCATGATATCAGCAGGTTTCTGCTCCTGTTTTTATGAGACAAACGAACAAATAAAACTCAAGTTGGAAGACAAAATCTCTGCGTTGTGTTGCAAAAACATAAGAAGTAGAAGAGTTTTGTTTCTTTTTAATCAGAAAATAAAAATCTTTCAGGGACAAAATGATTTTCAGGGATTTAGACAGAGGGCGGCAAAAAAGAGGAGTCTGAAGGATATAATGTCACCGGTCTGCGTGCTGCAGAAGGTTCAAAACGGATGAAAACATGTTTAAGGTAGAAAGATAAGTGGATTTTTACCCCAAACTCTGGTTTTGTTTAACTGTAAGCAGAGCAGACAGCTGAAAACGTCCACCGTCTTTGAGAACAAAGTTGTGAAAACCTCGAAAAGTTCAGAGTGAAGGAATGTTCGCTTGTTAAATGTGCTGGAAGGAGGAGAAGTTTGGCCGCTCCGGGCCGGCTGGGCGGCTGGGCGACAGGCCTCCTCCTGACAAGAATTAGCCGGGCCTCCTGCAGCTCCGCTAACTCTCTGGGTCACTGTGGAGTTTGGCTACAGCACAAAGTCATGGCTGGCTGCCACCTGCGCTGTCACATGACCCGCTGGCTGTGTTATGGTCAACACTCCCAGGCCTCTTCAGGTGCTCTGGAGCTCTAAGCCGGGCGTGACACGGAGGTCCTGCTCCACTGGCTTCAGCAGCAGATTACTAACAGTCAGAGGGACCGTCACGAGGAAAACTCAGCTCTGACTTTTTATATAAGGTCTGTTTAACATAAAGAAATAAAATGTTTCATCCCTGAGAAAGTTTTCACGGTTATTTAGTTTTGGGTTGGAAAGTGGCGGCAAAGTTTCCCCACATGGAGCAAGATTCACCGAAGAGAAGAGCTGCAAACACTCAGACCTGATCCGGTGGAGTTCTCTGAAATAATGTCATTATAATGTCTCAGAGATAACATCTCACTTTGAGACTTGAATTTATCTGAAACATCATGAGCTCTAAGGTTTGAACGCTCACTTTTTCAGCAGAAACAAACATGTTTACAGTCTGGTACCATCAGTTTTGGTCTTCAGAGCTCATTTCTGACTTAATCACGAGGATTTTGTTCAACTTTGACCACCTGAACATATGAGGACAGAGCTAAAGCAAACGTCTGGTCAATGATCGTCAGACATGAAGTTACAGATTAAACTGTCGCATCTTATCTACGTGTTCTATCTATGTTTTCAGTGTTTTCATCGTTTGACATTAAACCTGTTGACCTTTTGCTTACATGTTTTTTGACTGTTTTGGTTCACGATATAATAAGCTAACCTTATTATTAACAATCTGAAAATGGGGGATATCGCCCCCTCCTGTAGCGGAGGTGAACTTCCAGATTGAGACAAGGACAGCTCAGCTGATTCACCTGATTGAGGTTTAACCCCCACTTTCCGAAAAGGTCGTATCCTCCGATCGTAGCTGATCGTAACCATTCAAGTTAACGTGTCAATTTACACCGACTTCTTTTCGTTCCTCTGCGGATCGGACACAATCTACTGCTTATATGTCTATGTGGCTGTCTTTATAGAAACAACTTGTTATCGAGCGATTGAACGTGAATCCGTGGGTTCTGTGGTCCGTCACAAAATTTGTCTCACAAACGGATCTGGTAGGAATTGGTGGACGGAGAAAATTGTCGCTGGATGCGGTGAAAATTGGGGTTTTAGTCTAGCTTAAGTTAACCACATGTAAACATTCTGACTGTAACTCTTAGCTCAGAGTTTAACGGTCTGTTTTGACTCGACTCTTTCGTCTTGTTGTATCTTCAGTCAGATTCAGTCCAGCATGGCGAGCACCATCGCTGAGCTTCTTCAGAAACTAATGGTTGACGTCTCTGAGAGTTAAGCTGGTGTTTGTTTTTCTCGTTCAGCATGGATCCTCTCTTCATGAAGACGTCTGTATTTGTAAATATAAGAGTTCTGAATCATTGGAGCTCTCAGATTCTTGAAGACCGCAGGTTCATGCAGGACTTCGCTGCGTTTCTTGCCCTCCGTGTGACTCCTGTACTCTCTGCGTGTGATCTTTCTGTCCTCATACACTTTCTGTTCAGACAGTATGTGCTGTGAATCTCTGCTAACATGTCTGCTCTCCTCCTCCTCTTCTGAAAATCATCATCATTACCGCGGCTTAAACACAGCTTCGCTACAACATGCCGTGAAACAGCAAAGTGAAAGCGAAGAGCGGCTCCATCTGCGGAGGAAGTGGAGGCTCATAAACTCCCCTCACCTCCTCTCTCTCTGGTCTCAGCCTCCCAACACTGAGGCAGGCTGTAAAAACAACAGGGGTCAAGAGTGAGAGGAATCTGCTCTGCATCAGTTTCAGGGAAAGTTGCCAGTCAGCGTCATTAAGGCGATATTTTTCCCATGGCAACCGCCGGATGCAGAGCTCAGCGAGCAAACGGCATAAAGGCAGCCAACCTTGATGGTGGAGTGAGACTGTAAAAGAGGAGAAAAAGACCCGACTGCTGCGTTTAGCTGCGTTTATCTGCCTGTTCACAGTTTTTCAGCAGCTCGCTCTGATATCTTCAAGATGTTTGTTTTGCTCCGGAGCCAAAGACGCCAAATTTACAGCAATAAAACGGAGACGAGAGCCAAACATTTCCACACTGGACAAGATTAAACCCACGCCAGCTCCGCAGTTTCGCTTCACTCCTCCTAAAAATACTCACTCAGGAGGTTTTCCTGCTAATAGATAAGAACTCAGACTTCATTTTTATCATTACGTGTGCAAACTTATTAAGAAGTCAGAGCCAGGACGTCATCCCGACAATTTCAGGTATTTCAGGTCTACAGTAGTCAAAGTATTTCAAGAAAAGCTCCCTGCCTGTCCAAGCAGAGGTCAGGAGATCGGCAGAAAAGACTAAAACCGCCGATCTTAAAGTCATGGTTGACAATTGGAGAAATTGGTGATTATTATGAACCTCGTTTCTATGGCGATCATGGTCCTATAGTGCGATCTCCACAAAGTGAAGATCGGAAAAATCTGTTCATCCTATCAGGTGCAGGGCTGCAAAAACTTTGACCAATGGGAGCCATCGGTCCCGGACCGCTCCTATTGGTCAACCTCTCTGTATTCGACACACCCCTCTCATGTAGTTCCGACTTGTCCCCTCCCACTCTCCGATAAAAGTAGCGTAGCAGCTTAGCTACAGGAGCTGTGATGGAGAAGGACGCAAAAAAAAAACACTTCTGTTTGCCCCACCGCCGAAAATGCTAAGAAAACGCAAGCCGATAAAAGAAAAGGCGGAGTTGAAGAGGCGACCAAGCGAGGAATCTAACGTGAATAAACATCGGGTCATCCGTGGAGCGTTGGAGAAAACAGACGCTGAGACAGCAGAGTTTTAGTTGAACAGGTAATTTTTATCTCCTTTTATCGTGGCTCATGTTTCATAAATAACTCTTATTAGTCTCTGACATGTCAACACGGTAGCTGTCCAGGCAGAGCTGGAGTTTACCGCCGCTAGTCGCTAACAATCCGACATGGTGGATCCTATTTGAAGCTAGCGTAGGATCTTCTTGCTCTGTCAGAGGGGGTGTGTCACTTTTTTTCAAATCTGCTTCAACAGCTAAGTTTTTCGTCATCCATCCCTTTAACTTATTATCTCTTTAATAATTAATGTGTAATCAGCTGTTTTCAAACAGCAGAAATACTGTCAAATCTTCACCTTGCTCCACCTCCCTGTTCTGGCGACCTTACATCCATCACGTTAAGTTTTCTTCCCCTCCTCTCCCGCTCCTCTCCCCTCCCTCCCCCACATTAATCAGCCTCAGTTAGGAAAATATTTCCTGCCTCTCTGCCAGCTCCATATTAGTACAATCCTTTCCCTGAAACCAGCAGCCAGCTCATGACAGCGAGCCCTGCCATATCTGAACACGAGTCCAGGACGCAGAGGAAAGACTTCTGGCACAGGAAGGCGGTTTTCAACACGATGGTGGGTTTCTGAAACCTGCAGTTCCAGGGGCCCCTCGTGTCCTGATGAAACCCCAGAAAAACTGTCAGAATAAAACCTCTCCGGTGTCTCCTCGAGAGCTCAACAAAAGAGGAGAAACTGTTCCTCTTTGGAGTCAGATCATCGAGTTAAAAACTGTAACACCACCCACGGCTCGGTCTGAATCCAGTCTGGATGAGTTTGAGGGGAAACGGGCCTCTGAGGGTCTCAAAGAGGAGCGAGTGTCTCCGTCTCACTCTCGGGGGCTCATGGGGGCCACAAAGTGCCGTTGGAAAGAGCTTCTCTGGTGCCAGGAAAGCAGAGCTGCTAACAGCTCCGGCACCTTCCTCCCTCTCAGACCGCCAGATGATTTCCTGATGTGAGAGGGATGAAAGCGCGGCGTTTAACCAGACGGGTTCACCGAGAGCCCGTCTGAATTAAAAACCACATCATGGAGGAACAGAGTGATGAACGAGGTCTGACTCACTCACTCACGGCTGTATCAGTGATAACATGAAAAGAGAAGAAGATGTTTTTCATTTGTACGGAGACGGTTCTCGAGGTTTAACGGCCACAACTAAAGACCTGGAACAAGGTCGACTTCAAAACAGCTCCTTTTATTAGTCCCAACGCTCATATTTTACAACCCATGTCACACTTACACTCTCATTCACTTTACCACAAAGAAAGAAGACGATACGTCGATGAGTGTGTCAAGGAGACGAGGCAGGGAGAGCATCAGCAAAGACAGAAAACAATCAGTCTCTCAAATTCAGATATAATGCAGATAAATCCTTCAGATCATTACAAATGGGGCCCAGTCAAGGTGAAAGTCAAAAGCATTGGTGCTACTGTAGATGCCAACAGACTACCAGCAAACACAATGTTTGCAGGACTTCTACAACGAGGATAAAGTGACATAGTCCAGGACCCGAGGGAGGACAGTTTAGCGATGGCGCTACAACACGCTACAGCAGGTCCGTTTGACAAGAAACACTTCTGTTACAGACACTTGTCTTACTTTGTTAAAGCAGTTTACCTGTCCAGCAGAAAGGTTACAGGGTCACCAAGATCCCCAAGCGTCCCCCATGGTTTATGTTGACCCGGCTTTTTAGCTCTTGTCCGGTCTACCTCCGTTTTAAGCGCCCGTTATTCCTACAGAGTCTCCGGTATTTACTTTGTTTTCTCGCTTGTGTCGGCAGTCGTGGCCAAAGGAGGATTCAGACAATTTTCCGAACTTTCTGGTTGGTTTCTACTGTCCGATATTGTAGCACGCTAACTTTGTTTGGGCTCCTGAACGACACGGGGGAGCAGCGTCTGCCTCACAACCAATCAGGTTAGAGGAAGTGGAGAACGGCTTTGTTTACAGTCAGAAAGAGCGGTATCGATATATTACCAAATGTCATCAATTACTAATAACTATTGACTGATATTTAAAGATTTTTTGTAAATACGCCACAAAAAAGATGCTTCTTTAACGGATTCCTGTTTGTACGTTTGTTTTTTGACATGTGTTCTTGTTTCTTTCTGGAAAATTTTAACAAACATATATTTTAAAAAAAGAGAACAATCAATCAAAGTTTCTCTGGTTGATATTTTCTGGTGGTTCGACTTCAGTTACGCTCTCAAAGACAAACTAACAGACTCACATCTGCACAGAGTTTCAGGACGGTTCTGGTTCTTCTTTGAATAAATGTCTCTCCGCTCTGACTCGGTCACACCTGCAGCTCTTAAACAAACAACCAGACTTCTTATTCTTCACAAAAACAGACATTTTTTATTCTTCGGCATCTCCAAACAAGTTGTACGAGTTCAATGTCTATTTCAGACAAATGAAGACAGTCTGGGCTCTCGAGAAGTTCTGCACCACCAGGACTCTTTAACTACACGCATGAATAAAACACGAGCAGATGTACTTTTTTATTTTAGTTTATGATGCAGCTCAGAGTGAGAGCGTAAACAAAGACTGTAAGACAGGAGAGAAGGTGTTCAGATATACAGCAGCTCTCCTGTGGAGCTCCTGTGTGCACGACTCTGAACAGCTGGAACAGATATCAGACGTGGATTACGTCCTGGAATAAAAATGCAGAAACGAGAGGAAAACTACAGCTGAGGACCTGCAGAGACACCCAGCTGATGTCCAACTGTCTGCAGAGCGCCGCGCCGTGACTTTGTGCATCTGGCGAACAGAGAGACTCGAACATAAATTCCATCGCAGCGATCGAGTGGGCGGCGGAGAGAGACGTGATTCGTAGTCTGAGGGGAGCAACGTCAGAGAGGCGAACATCTACTGTAGACGACCAGAGAGACGATGAAGACGAGGAGGACAGACAGAGACACGGACGGGTGGAGGGAGAGGAAATGTCAGAGACAGGAAGACGGAGGGATAAAAGTGAATCCTGATCCTGAGGCGGTTTTCTTTTTTTCCTGGTTTGATCCGAATCTTATCGAACCCTGGTGAGAACATTTCTGAACCAATCAGAGAAGAGAATCCATCCTTGGATTTGGTGATCTACTGGATCTGTGAGACCTCTGACCTGAATTTGAGCTCCTGACCGACTGGGAGGAGTCTACGCAGGGATGACCTTTGACCTAAATAGGGAAACTTCTAGTCTAGTGGTCTAAGTGGTCGTTAAGTCTCTGCACATATAAGACAAGAATGAAAACCAGGACTGGATGGCTGTGATCTTTGGCATGTCTCTGAAGTGGGAGTCACTGCATGAGCTCCAAAAATAAAAGAATAAGAATAAAAGAAAAATAACCCACAAATAGAAATAAAATCCTCTGATACTGAGTCACCCTGACGTGTCGATATTCACGCCAAACCGGCTCCTAAAGCCCCTCCGCTCCATCCATGCGGATCTCAGTGAGTCACAGACGGGAACAATACGACCTCACGCTCCTTTTCTCTCGAACACAGGAAGGACAGGAGTCTGGGGACCTGCCAACTACCAAGGGGAGTGAACCAAAGAGGGTCAAAGGTCATTGTTGACCTCCCTCTGTCTCCTTCCTCTAAAGCTCCCTGAAGGATACGGCCTGATTGGACGCACACATGTCAAAAAAGAAACCTCTAAAGAGCGGCGTCCCGAAGGATCCGCCTCCTTCTGACTGTGGAGGAGCAACAGATCTGGATCTTCAAATCCAGCCGGTCTTCAGTCCTCAAATCCATGAAATAACCTCCAATTTTCACCGCATCCGGAACGGCTTCGATCCGCAATGGCTGCGATATTCACCATCCGCCAAATCCTAATAAATCTGTTTGTGAGGCGAATTTTCATTAATTTTTGTGGGGGTTTTATTTGAGGTCTTTTTTTGATAAACGCTGTTATCCTCCTTACTGTGATTTCAGACGCTTCCTTTACCCCCCAAACCTCCCAGAACGTCTTGGCCGCCCTGTGATTTAGAACCTCGCAGACCTAAAAATCCTGCAGAGCTTTATTTTGGACTCTGGTCAAGAGCTGAGAGCTTCCAAAGATATCAAATATGTCATGCTGCATTAGAGGTAAATGTGCGTAAAATTGGAGATAAAGATGCTAAATTATCCGTGTGATTCAGCCTGTTGAAAAAAAAAAAAAAAGTCTGGGCTCTGGGAGTTGTTACACTCCTCTTCCTCTCAGACCACACACACTTTACACTTCACACTGTCACACACGGTGTCCTCCAGAGCGGAGGGAGCAGCCATGATGGAGTGCGACAGTCTCTCAGGTGCGGCAGCATCCGTCCAACCCCCGTGCTTAAACAGGCTGCTACTGCAAAGTGCCGACTCAGCGCCGCCGTCCCATTACACTTATCTACGGCCGCGGCTGCTGCTTCAGCACACGTGTGAAGGAGAGGACACAAAGTTATGCTAACACAGAAACACACATACAGCCTGTCCGCAGAAGAGTTTGTGCAGAAAATTATGCACACAGACAAGCTGTAAGTGCAAGCAAACACACACATGCTCACAGACACACACAGACACACACAGAGACACACACGTGCTGATGGTGCAGCAAGTCGGCCAAAAAGTGCAGATTGACAAAGAATAGCAACCATTGTTACAACTCCTCTGATATTTACTCTGCTGTGGCTCAAAGCAGCCTCATGCATATTCATCTGTGTGTGTGTGTGTGTGTGTGTGTGTGTGTGTGTGTGTGTGTGTGTGTGTGTGTGTGTGTGTGTGTGTGTGTGTGTGTGTGTGTGTGTGTGTGTGTGTGAGGAGTCAGAGTGTGGTAGTAGCTCTTTCCTCAGTCGAGTTCATTTCACAAAGAGAGGCTCGTCTGTGCAAAATGCTGCAGAGTGCCGAACACTGGGCGGTTGCTGTGACAACCACAAAAGCCTGGAGACCAACAAACAAACAGCTTGGCAGCACCCAGGCTCTTAAAAAAAACCACGTCCACGTCTCCCCGGGCGCTCAGCACAACACTGGGATCCAACATGTCAGCACGCACAGACACAAGCAACACATGCTGTAACCACACAAGTGCATGTCAATTTCTCTGTGGGTCACCTACAACAGAAATTTTCAGGGTTAACGAGGATTTAAACTTCAATTTACCTGTTTAACTCGTTCGTCAGCTGTGTCACTACACCGGGAGAGCATCCTTTGACAGAGCCGACCCACAAGGAGCTGCTCCTGTCGACCAGCATCCTCAAAAGCTAAACCAGAAGTAGCTAACGATACTTACATGACATAATCAGCTGTTAATACGATAATTACAGTGTAAGAGGTTTGTACATTTACTCAACTAAATATTGACATTCTCACCAACCAGCATCAGTCAGGATTTCTAAGATGAAGTCAGAAACCTAAGATCAAAGCAGGAATTCTGAGATCGAAGTAGGAATACCAACATCAGAGACGGAATTCTCAGATCAAAGCCAGAACTCTGAGACCAAATTGGAATTATGGGATCAAAGTCAGAGTTCTGAGATCAAAGTAGGAATACTAACATCAATCAGAGTAGGAAATCTAGGATTAAATCCAGAATTCTAAGTTTAAAGTTAATCAGAATTCTAAGACAGACGTGGAATTCTGAGATCGAAGTAGGAATACCAACATCAGAGACGGAATTCTCAGATCAAAGCCAGAGCTCTGAGACCAAATTGGAATTTTGGGATCAAAGTCAGAGTTCTGAGATCAAAGTAGGAATACTCACATCAATCAGAGTAAGAAATCTAGGATTAAATCCAGAATTCTGAGATCAAAGTTAGTCAGAATTCTAAAATAGAAATGGAATTTTGGGATCAAAGTAGGAATACAACATCAGAGTAGGAATTCTCAAAACAAATCCGGAACTCTGAGATCAAATTAGAATTCTGAGATCAAAGTAGGAATACTAACATCAATCAAAGTAGGAATACTAACATCAATCAAAGTAGGAATTCTAAGATTAGACCCGGAATTCTCAGATCAAAGTTGGAGATCAAGGACGGAATTCTGAAATCAAATCCAGAATTCTAAGATCAAAGTCAGAATTCTGAGATCAAAGTAGGAATACTCACATCAATCAGAGTAGGAATTCTAAGATTAAACCTGGAATTTTGAGATCAAATCCGGAATTCTGAGATCATAGTTAGAATTTTAGGATCAGAACTCTGAGGTCAAAGTAGGAATACCAAACTCCAATATGGAATTTTAAGATCAAAGTTCTGAGATCATAGTTAGAAATCTAAGATCTGATTTAGATTTTCATGACTAAGTCAGAACTTTAAGATCACTTTTTATGGAACAAAATAAACAAAAAAACGCCTTGTCCACAGGGCTCATCAAAATCACCACAATCCTTAAATTCCTTCCAGAAGTTAACCGTGATGCTTGTAAAGCACGTTTCCCATTTTAGATTGGATTGCATGTCAGCCATTAAAGCCTGTTTTGCTGCTGGAACCTCAATCAGGCTATAAGAGTCAATCAAACTTTTGTAGCTGCTGTCAGTCATCTAGAACCACAAAAATATTTTTTTAAATATATCATTTTTTTATTAAAGTGCTTAATTCAGTGATAATAATGAAGTAACCTCAGAGCCGATGATGAGCTGTCTTTAAAATAAAAAGTGTAAACACCCTAATTTCATAATCAGTAAAACTTTCACCACTTCAATGTTTCTGAGCCTGATAAGAAAGTTTTCCTGAGTGAAGTCATGCCCCGCCATCTTTCATGAGATCCAAAACCAAATATGGGAACATCCAGACAAATATCTAGCTGAGCATGACACAATAAAAGATTAAAGGCGACACAGCACTTCTACTAAACTCACAGAAGCACACAAATTGGATGCAAATCCTCATGCAGAATCTATTCAAATACAGCAGCAGGCATCAAAGAGGACATGTCGGGCGAGAAGTCCCAGAAAAAGCCCAGCGTGAACATGTATCTCTGTGCTTCAGTGGCTCAGAGCAGGAGTGTCCTCCTGCACAAAGGCCTGTCTGTGGAGAAGTCTTTTCTCTGTACTGGATGAGTCTGAACTGGAGCTACAGCTCAGCTTTATGGCACTTAAACAAACATGGAGACTGTGCACACAGCTGCAGGGTTACAAACAGCACACTACCTGCAGAAGCTCTCTGCAGTCTGACTTAAAAGACCGTCTGTGGATTTAAACCTGAGCCATGTTTTTCAGATCTGCACGAAAAATGAGGAAAAGGGTCCAGCAGCAACAAAAGAGGCTGTTATAGTTTCAGTTCGTCTACAGAATTATTTTTTAGAGTTCGACATTTTTTCTGAGAGCTTTGGAAAAAGTCAGTTTTAAGAGTCAGTCAAAAGTCCGAAAAGTCAAATTTTGGCTCAGATCTCAGAATTGTGAGGAGAAAAAAACTACAGACAGAATTCTGAGATTAAATTTGATACTTTTCTTATTTTTATCAAAAATTGTATCTATATTTTAATCAAACTACTGAATTAATCTTCTTAGAGAACTCTGGGATCAATGTCAGAATTCCAGCTCTTATCTTTTCTATTCCAAGAAAAAAAGTCGGATTTTGATATTAAAGAAGAATTTTGCCTTTAATGTCAAAATTCCGACTACCGAACACACTACTTAAGTAGTTGTGTTTCCAATATTAGTTTGTACCACATATGGATTTACTATAAAATCCACTCGCTCTGTGAGACCGGCGGCTTTCAAGTAGAAACTCTGTGTTTCTGAGACTTACAGGGGCTTTACTGTCTCTGATCTACGCTCTAATTTTATACAAAAGTACGATTTCTGATGCTGCATTCAAGTTACCTCGGAAGTCAGATGTCGGAGCTGAAAATTAGCTGAACAAAGACGGATACATCTACAAAAGTTATTTTAGCGCTTGCCTTGTCCGAATATAAGGCAAGCGCTAAAATACCTTTCGTGGACGTAGTCATCTTGTTTCAGACCTCCGATTTTGCTGTTTTCCGACTTGGTAACTGAAACGCTGGTAACTCAGGTGTGACGTCATTTTCATCTCAGACTTCTGACTCAAACGCAGCATAATTCTTTATAGAATTCTGAAAACAAATTTCAAATTCTTTGAAATCATGATTTTTAAGTTCTTTTAGAACTCTGACACTGATCTCAGAATTATAATCAGTTTTTATAAAAGTACTCGATCAAAGTGGAGAGTCTAAAAATCAAATTTTTTTTTTAAATCTAAGAATGCTGTAAATAAAATTTTTAAAAATATATCTTTTTTTTTAATAGTGGGTTTCTGGTCCTGTGTTGTTCCTTTTTTGAGATGTTGTCAGACATCTGAAAAAACAAGCCGAGTTCTCATGGAAAAACAGACCCATGAAGAGAGCAGACTTTCAGGAGAATTTACCCTCCAAAATCCAGCTCCAGCCTGTTTTTGCGATCATGTGATGTTAAATTTGGTTTGGTCTCATATAACCTCATGACACTTGAACATTATGATGTGCAAAAGCATCAACAGGAACAAAGTTGTGATCACAGCGACTCAGCACATCTTTAATCCCTGAGTCATGCTCTCTAAAAACACTCAGATGCCAATCTAAACAGTGATGGGAAGCACTCAGCTCCGAGTCCTCACACAGGAGTCATGAGTCAGCTGCAGCGCCGGGCTGCGGCCGTCCTGTGATGGGAAGCGTGCGGGCCGGCCGCGGGGCGGTTTTGTGCCGGAGCAGCGCTTTCCTTTCTTGCTGACAGTCACCTGACAGAGAGAAATGCTGAGCAGGGAGGAGCCACGCTGCACTCAGACAAAGGAGGCTTTCAACACATCTGCTCATCAACTGTACTGTACATGTCCTGTCAGAGCCATTGTACCTATTGTATGAGTGTTTCTGTCCAATGAGAGATGGCGTGAGGAGAGCAGACGTTTGTGATTGTGTGTCGAGTTTGGAAACAAATAAGCATCTGTATCAGGGCTTCATATTGTTCCCATCAAATCCCTGAGAGAGGAGACGGACTGTCAAAAACACATGATTTATCAGAGAGCAGGCGGCAACAGCAACCGTGTTCATGACTTTACTGTATTAGATAATCTGAGGGAGGATTAGAGCTTCTAGATTATTTACTCCTCATATAGAGATGTGTGAATCATCATGTCTCAGCGTGTTTTACTTCTCTTTATGAAGATTTGAACCAGTGTGTTATTGCTTCTGTTTTTTTTCCTCAAGCTTTTGCTGAATGAGAAAAACTCCCGACTGAACTAAAACTGAAACAGATATCTCAGAGCACGAAGAGCAGGATTATTGATACTGACGCTGTTATTGATCTGATTAATCGTTGATTTCTGTGAATTTTCTGTCTGGAAAAAGTCAGTGAACAATTGAGATTTTATTACAGGTTTTATGTCTTTCACTGTTTACTGCTGATTGGACCTTTTAAGGACAGCTGATCATAGACGCAGCCTCTGATTGGTTGACATGCGAACCACAAAAATGGCAGCCTTTAATCAGCATACTCATGGTGCGTTCAAGTTACCTCTGAAGTCAGAAGTTGGAGCTGAAAATAACGTCACACCCGAGTTCCCAGCTTTTCAGTTTCAGTTTCAGTCGGAAAAAAGCAAAATCGGAGGCGGAAACAAGATGGCTACATTTACGAAAGTTATTTTAGCGCTTGCCTTGTCCGGCTATAAGGCAAGCGCTAAAATAACTTTTGTATATTTCGCCAGCTTTTTTCAGGCCTCCAATTTAACTGAAACGCTGGGAACTCGGGTGTGACGTCATTTTCAGCTCCGACATCTGACTTCAGAGGTAACGCCAATGCAGCATCAGAAATGGTACTTTTGTTTGAAATTAGAGCGTAGATCAGAGACAGTAAAGCCCCTGTAAGTCTCCGAAACACAGAGTTTCTACTTGAAAGTTGTCGGTCTCACGGAGCGAGTGGATTTTATAGTGAATCAATATGTGCTATGAGTTGATATTGGAAACAAAACTGCTTTCGTTTTATTCGACAGTGTTCGGTATCATTCCTGTCTTTTCCCCGCCAGGTTTCAAACTAGTCAGAACCGGTTCTGACCTGGAAGTGTTTGTCGATTCTCATCCCTCCACCAGCCTGTGAGTTATCTGTTATTTTTCATTCTTGGAGACAGTAAAGATGATCATGTGATGATAAAACCAAAACCAGAACCGCTGTGAAGATTGAACCTTAAAAAACACAAACAGGTGTTTTTCGTTGTCTTCATCATTTCTTTGAATACGGAGCATGAGGACAAAAAAACGTTCCCGCCTGTTTCTGAGCTTCACTGTCTGGGAAAGTAAAACTACATCTGAAAATGAGAGCATGCTGTCTGTCTGTCTGTCTGCGCTTTAGTGAGCTGTTTCTCCTCGTTTATCCGTGAGAAACAAACTCACTCATGAAGCTTCCTGATCATCGGTTCCACATGAGAGTTAAAGAGAGAAGCAGCGACGTTTTCACTTCAGTAAATAAACCGACAGGAGAGAGAAACAAACAGCTCAGGTGAACCGAAACTTTGATCACAAGGTGCAGAGAGCCGCCCCGCTCTGACCTCCTCAGGAAACAAACCGTGGAGAGGAAGTCAACATGCGGGGAGAAAACATCAGACCAGGAGGGAGAGGGGCAACGGGAACTTTGAGACGACGCTTCTGTCAATAAAATGTCAGAAAATAGTGAAAAATGTTCATCCAGGTTTCTTAGAGAAACCTCGACTTTTCTGGATTTGAGGTTCTTTAAGTCCAGCCGCTCCTTTGGATGAAGAAATAATGTCCAGAGTCAGCAGGACGTTTGAGATGCTGAGAAAACTGATCTGGAGAATGAGGAACAGCAGAGGTCAAGATGCTGATGGAGAGTTTCAGCAGAAGTTACACTGTCGTTCATGTCACAGTTTTTATGGGGGACTTCCAGAGGACAAAACTGTCCAAACTCTGTCCTTACAGGCAAACTTGTGCTGCAATCAGCAATGTGCAGTTTTAATGCAGATGTGTAGCCCCTTCTAGCACCACCTGTTACCTCAGTTAGCATTTATGAGGAACAAACAGAAACACGACTACGACTGACCGGCAATTTCCAGCAAAATGTTCATCATTGTTTGTTTTTTTTCCACATTATTCATTAAATATTTTTCTGCTTTATGAGAGTAAAAAAACTGAAATGGCACCACGGTGTTATTTTTATATCAGTTAATGAAAATCTTCTGCAGCACGGCTCGCTCTCTCTCTCTTCCCCTCATAGAAATCTGTTTTTTCTTCCCTCGGTTCTTTGTCTGCAGAAAAAGTGACTGTAAACCCTTTTTTTGAGTTTGGCCCGACATAATCAATCCCACATTTTTGAGCAGGAACTGAACATTTTGTGGGAGTCTGTTTCTTCGCTGCCTTTCTGAGAACCAAGAAGGTTCGATTTTTAGGAGTATTAAAGAAGAGAAATGAGAGGACGGAGGGTAAAATCAGACTTTAAAAACTTTTCCTTTTTCTTACTGCTGGTGAATCTGAAATGAAGTGACCACGACCTCTCTGTCGGCCTCTGCGGTCAGCCTGACATTCGTAGTTTTATATTTATATTTACACAGAAACCTGAATCTGTTCAGTATTTTCCTCTCTGTCTTCTTCACATGGATGGAGTTGAGTTTCTGCTGCACCGTGAGCAGCTGGGACTGACACTGCTGCTGTTTCATCCTCCTCTCTCCCTCCCTCACTGTCCGTCCGTCTGTCTGTCTGAGTGGCTGCAGCACCTGCCAGCACTTCAAACAGCTCAGACCACTCAGACCGCCGTCCCCACGCTCCGCCGAGAGCTCTCCACGCTCACCGCCGACTCTCTCCCCTCCTGTGCCGGGTGACGGGGGTGGGTCTGCGGAGGGGGGGGTGTCCGTTACAACTTGTAATGAGATCAGCCGTGAGCACTCCACAGTGGCTGCTGTTGTTTACTCTAACAAACGGAGTGACGTCGGGGGCGTGCAGACTAATCCTGCAGCAGGAAACCAAGAGCGAGGAGGAGGAGGAGGAGGAGCGGCGCAGAGGGGGGAGAACCGGCGGTCAGCTGCAGAGTTTGATTTGTGCAGACGTGACCACGAACAGAGCGGTGTCATCAGCGTGTAAACCAACATGACTGCAGGGAGTCTGACCGGAGGAGACGATCGATGACAGAGCTGATCAGCTGATTGACGATCAGATGTTCAATAGTTGTCCCACTTTAGGAAGAGCGCAGCTGAACGACCAGCCTCGGGCCTCAGAGTTCATCCGACTCCCTCTCTCCAGGAACTCACAAACACACATCCATCGATTGTTTCCGACCGGGAACAAAACCCGGCGGGGTCGAGGGAAACTTTGTGTGGAGGACTTGATCAGATGTGAACTTTCTGTCTTTTTATGGAGAAGCTGAAGGTCCAGAGTAAAAACTCACAAACTAAAGTGAGAGGTTCAAACTGAGGGTCCAGAGTTCTCCTCTGAAGTAAAGTCTAAATAAAGACGAGAGACGAACGAGCAAAAACACAGAAAACTGAAGTCAGAGGTTCAAACTGAGGGACGGAACAGATGACTGCATGTTGCTAGTTAGGCGGCGCACAATCAATCAGTTAAGATAGAATAAATATGAAAAGAGTAGAGTGAAATAGATAAGAAAAGAATGGAGCGATAGAATGAAAAAAACAGAAGAGAATAGAGTGAAACAGATAAGAAAAGAATGAAATGATAGAATAGAGTAAAACGGAATAGAATGAAGTAGAATCAAATGCAATAGATTTGAATAGAATGAAACGATAGAAAATGATAGAATAGAATAGAAAAGGAAAGAGTAAAATAGCATAGAATAGAATGGAATGATATAATAAAATAGAATAGAAAATAATAGAATAGATTAGAATAGAATAGAAAAGATTGGAACATTAGAGTAGAATAGAATAGAATGGAGCAATAGAATAAAAAAGAATAGAAGACAACAGAATAGAATAGAGTGAAATAGATAAAAGAATGGAACGATAAAATAGAATACAATAGAATGGAATAGAATCACGTGAAATGGATTTGAATAGAACGGAACGATAGAAAAGAATAGAATAGAATGATAGGATAGAATAGAAAAAAACAGAGTGAAATAGCATAGAATAGAATGGAATGATATGATATAATAAAGTAGACTAGAATAGGATAGAATAGAACAGAATAGAGGTACAGGGTATTTTTACTTCCTCCAAAGTTGTGGGTTTAGGTTTCACAGCAAATTATTTACAAGAGCTAAAAAGTTTAAGGTAACTAGCATAACTATTGAGTTGACCGTTAACTTATCAATACTTGATCGATCATTAACATCAAAACAACAACAGAGGATGTGGTTTTTGGGAGACTATTTCATCTCGTCTCGGACCGGTGACTCCCTGGAGACCCAGGTACTCTAGACCGCCTTTGTTTACAGTGTTTGGTTCACATCCTCGTGGTCATGGTGGCGTTTTCTGAAGATGACAGGAACCTTCAGTCTGATGAATAAAGAAACCGTCCTGAGTGGAGGGGAGACCCTGGAGTCATCTGATCTGAGCCCACTGATGATCAATTATTGACCTCAGGTGGACTCAGTGACAAAAGACGGCCTCTCTTTGTACTCTGACCTGAAAGCTCCTCTGTCTGTGCCTCGCTCCCCCCGCCCCCCTTGTAGCTCCGCCCACTCCGTCAGTGAACAGAAAGGTGCGTCTGCTTTTACCCCGCTATCTGTTTACTCAAAGCTGCTTTCACTTACGGGAGACGCGGCGCAGCTGCTCCTGTGAGGCAGCTTACGGCTAATACACTCACATGTTCAGAGACGCCGTGAGTCCAGTACAGTCCAGCACGGAGCGACCTCCCCCCCCGCGGCTTCAAAGAGAGGCGTCACGCACGCCGCAGTTCATGTGGTTTGATTAATAGTATTAGCGGAGGAAAGACCCGGCTTCCTCCTCCCCATGTGGTGCAGGAAAATTCCTCGGAAACATGCAGCCGGGTCGCCTGTGAACCCCCTCCGGGTCCTGCACTATCGAAGACATGTGACCGAGCGTGTAGTGGTTCCAGGCGTGCTTGAGCGTTGAGCAGGTTTTCGCTCGGCGCTCTTTGCTCCACAGGAAATGCACCTTGACCCCAAATCCCATGGTGGATGTGGAATCCAAAAAGCTCCCTGCAGAATCAGAGCTGCAATTTCACCGTGGAGCGTGGAGCACTCGGAGCTTTTCAAACCTCCTTGAAAACTTGTTCACAATCAGCTTGAATCGGCTTTAACGACCTCGGACCGAGCGTTTCTAAATTTGGAGCACGAGCCTGAGAGTAAGCAATGAAAGAATTTGCATCAGGGCCTCGGCATTTGGGAGCCGTGCAGATAAGAGCGAGGTAATTGCTCACATTTGACTTTCCAAACAGCCAATTCTGAAAAACCAGACGCAGTGTAGCGCTTGATGAAGAAGAATCAGCTTACGCCTTCCTCAAACAAATAAAGGAGAACTGTTCGGGGCCGAGGAGCGCAATCTAAGCATGAAAATGTTTTCCAGACCATGAAAGGATGAGGAGGTTTTTCAGCCTCCTCCTCGCTCCTCAGACAGGCAGGGCCGGGATCTGCTTTCTCAATCACTGGCACCAAAACAGGTATTTCGACAAAAGACGACTGCGTTACAAAACACAGAAGAGACGGAGCTCGACGATTTTCAGAGAGAGACAGAATAAGACGCAACAAATCACATTTATTGAGCTCCATCACTGAGATGGAGAACATCCTGTAACAAACTCAGAGATAAAATCAGGTTTTCAGATCAAGAAGATCCTCAAACCTCAAAGTTCAGTTGACTTAAAGGTGGATAAGCAGGCTCCCGTTAGAGAAGCATCTTTTTTTGTGATGTATATACAAAAAAATCTTTTAATATCAGTCAATAGTTATTAGTTATTGATGACATTTGGGAATATAATGATATCGATGTGTTTTGTTACATCTGTGTAGTCGACATTTTAACACTTTTTGAGCGGTCCGCTTAGGGCTGAAACGATTCCTTGAATACCTGCAAGGAATATATTTGCCGTGTTGCCAACCTAGCAACTTTAGCGACTTTTACGGCAGCCACTAGCGACTTTCCTGACTGAGGAGTCGGCAACACTGTTTTCTCCTGCAGAGCTCCAGTAGATCATTAGCAATTCGCCTCTGAGTCGTGGGCGGAGTCAGCGCTGCTCTGGACACTCCTCTTCACGCTAGCTTGTAGCCGAACATTGCTGGTGTCGTAGCAGAAGCAGGTCACATAGGAGTTATTCAGCTCTCGGACACTAATGTCTTTAGGGACATGATGAAAGTTAATATTATAATTAGCTTTCTTACAAACATTGCAATCCGCTAACGCACATGCTTGTTCTACGATTGTCCTCTATTTCTCTGAGGAAATCTAACTTTATGTGAGTCTGCTGTTTGGGTCCAATTACTTGAGTAATCGATAAATGATTCGGTAAAACACTCGATTACTAAAATGCTTGATAGCTGCAGCTCTAGGCCCGCTCTCTCTGACTGTAAACAAAGACATTCTCCACCTCACCCAACCTGATTGGTTATGAGGTGGACGCTGCTCCCTCATGTTGTGAGGCATGCTCCACGTCCTCGAATAACGTTCACAAGCCCAAACAAAGTTAGCGTGCTACAATATCGGACAGCAGAAACCAACCAGAAAGTTCGGAAAATTGTCTGAATCCTCCTTTGGCCACGACTGCCGACACAAGCAAGAAAACAAAGTAAATACCGGAGACTCTGGAGGAATAACGGGCGCTTAAAACGGAGGTAGACCGGACAAGAGCTAAAAAGCCGGGTCAACATAAACCATGGGGGACGCTTGGGGATCTTGGTGACCCTGTAACCTTTCTGCTGGACAGGTAAACCGCTTTAACAAAGTAAGACAAGTGTCTGTAACAGAAGTGTTTCTTGTCAAACGGACCTGCTGTAGCGTGTTGTAGCGCCATCGCTAAACTGTCCTCCCTCGGGTCCTGGACTATGTCACTTTATCCTCGTTGTAGAAGTCCTGCAAACATTGTGTTTGCTGGTAGTCTGTTGGCATCTACAGTAGCACCAATGCTTTTGACTTTCACCTTGACTGGGCCCCATTTGTAATGATCTGAAGTATTTATCTGCATTATATCTGAATTTAACTGGAACGATACGAGCGAGCAGGAGCGTCTGTTTGTGGGCGGAGCTTGATGGAGCAGAGGTAGAGTTTACATTCAAGATTTCTCTCAAAATCTGGAACTTCCTCAGATCCTGACTACCCCACCTTTAACAGACTGATTTAACTACATATTATTGGTGGTTTTAGGCCCAGTCTGTTTTTAATGCCGTGCTGCCTGAGGCCCATTCTGACACGTTTTCATTCGTTCGCTCTACCTCTGAACCGTCATGGCGTCGCGGTCGTAAACAGGACTTTGAATCCATACGAGCAGCAGCTCTGTGGGGTAGATCCAGAGTTCACGGCAGCGGCGAACAATCCCCCCTCTCTGAGCAGAGGAGTCGGGTTATGTAACAGCCATTGGACACAGGTCAGTGTCTCCTGACACGCCACACATCAAACCCGGAGCTCCAGGTTTCACGGAGCAGACAGTGTCCTCCTGACTGAAAGCTTCTCGTTAGCTGCAGATAACGAGATGTTTCGGTTAATTATGGAGCGTGCCGGATCAAACCGTGACCGTGTTCGCAGAGGGTCGGCTTACAGACAGGCGGAGGAGAAACACGAGAGGAGCAGAAGTTTGATATAGAACTGGAGATAAATATTAAAGTTAAAGCAGAAAATCAAAGATAACTGCAGTTCCTCGAGTGTCCACATGGGTTTGTTTTTGACGGGGTTATAATGTTGAATTATTAAGTTTGATTCAGAGTTTGATTTCTCCGTCTGATCTGGGAGCGCCCTCATAAAACTTCCTGCGAGGGGCCGAGCGCACGCCTGGATGCTCCTCGCCCTCTGAGCCTCCATGTCGGCCTGTGACCTCATCAATCAGAGTAAACCGGACCGCGCTCCGACAGCGTGACCGGGGTTAGATGATAGGTTCGTCTGGGAAGCTCTTGTTGGGATTTATCGCCCGGCTGTGTTAACCATGAGAGGAGAACTTAAAGCTTCTGTTGTGATTTTTTTTTTCTTTGAGGCTTTTCGTGTTTCTCAGAAATCCTCCGCCGCTCTGACGGATGACTAAGTCGCTGTTAAACGGCTGCTGGGACGTCTCACGCCCAGGAACAGACAGAAGGTACAGGAGTGAGTTTCCCTGAAGTCAGTTTGAGTCAGACGCAGATAAAGAGCAGCTTCACTTCTCCACCTTTCTTTACAGGAACCGTTCTCCTGGGAGTCAGACAGTCGGTTTGATTCCTCTCTCGTACAGAGCGGTGATTTTCCCTCCTGAAGGAAATCATGACTGACGTACAACAGGCTGATTTCTTCATATCACATCAAGATTACTAAAACTAGAAGTATTTTAGTTTATGAAATATTCATGGTGGAGCTTTTTCATCATATCCAAAAGCAACCAAAACCAAAAAATTTACCAATACCTACATTTATGACAATAAGCGACGTTATTTTGCCCTTATCGGTATATTAGGTGTAAAAAAAATTAATTAATGAAAATTGGTTTTGGATGTGTGAAGGTCTAGGGCTCCACGATATATCGTTTGAGTATCGTCACCGTGATGTACGTATGCTTTGTGGTCACATTGCAGAGCCTGCGATGTCGGAGGTGAATGAACTCAACTAATTTTAAGGGGAGCTGACTGAGATATCAGACTACCCTGCCAGCTGTCAATCAAAATCAGAGGGGAGGAAACCACGCCCCTGCACATGGAGTGAGTCACTGGCGCTGCTGGTGTTGAGCCGACAGACGCATACCCGCCAAGAATTACTTTCCGAACATTCCTCATCCCTGTTTAGCCCCAAAAATAAGAACTGTTTGGGTTTTAAATCGTACATTTCCGTGGACCACTCGACTATAAGCGGTGCGCTTTTTGCGAGGCACATGCAATCCTCGGCACAACACCGGTAACAACGACAACGATATCAAAATGAACAACGGACAAGGGAAAACCACCGAAAATGAAGACTTGTTGCCAAAAATGAAAAGAACGTCAGTTATCTGGAATTATTTCGGTTACAAGGATGATGTCGACTAAAACGTGTTCTGTGTTCATCTGTTTCCACAATAACGTCCCAGAACAATAAAAGCTAAAAATATCTCTGAGACAGATATTTGCGGGTTGAAAAAAATTGCAATGTTAGTTTTTTTCAATATCGTGCAGCTTGTGGAGTCGTTATCGTCCATTTATCATCGAGGTGATGCTCAATGTATCTGATATTGATTTGAGGCTATATCGCCCAGCCCTACATTCAATTGTCAAAAGTCAGCAGGATGAGAGTTGATGAGCTAATCAGAGACTTCTTTGTCCAGAGGGGGCGCCAAAACTGACACAAACAGAAAGTTCCTCACAGGAGCTTTAAATAAATTCTTAAAGTTATAAAGTTTTTGTCCTTTTTCTCTCTCTCTCTCTCTCTCTCTCTCTCTCTCTCCCTCCCTCTCTCTCTCTCTCTCTCTCTCTCTTTCCCTCTCTCTCTCTCTCTCTGAAATATTTTTTGATCTGCTGCGTCTGTGTTTCACAAAAACCTGATCGGACCAGGACCTGGTCTCTGTCTCTTCAGGGACAAACTCTGCATCATGTGATGTTTTCAGTCCTGCAGGTCCTGACGCTCAGTCTCTGATTGAACTCACATGTCGTCATAAACATGCAGGAAATATTTTCCCTCACTGAGATTAAATTTAGTCAAAAATCTTTAGAAAGAAGGACATCGAAGAAAGGGAGGGAGAAAGGGAAGAGGGAGAGAAGATAAAGATTTAAGAGGAAAAAGTGAGCGATGAAGAGGAAATAGGAGGAGAAAAAGACAAGGATAGGTAAAGAGGAAGGAAAGAGGAGGGAGGAGAGGAAACAGAAGGAAAGAAACAGGAGGATGAGGGGGAAAGGTGAGGATGTGACAGATAAAGAGAGGAAGAAAAGAAGAGAGGCGGACAATGAGAGGAAGAGAAAGAAAGGGAGAGACAGAGATGAGAAGAAACAAAAAAGGGAAAGAGGGGAAAAGATGGAGAGAAAGAGGGAGACAAAGTAGGAAGAGATAGAGAAGTGAGGTGTAGAGGCGAAGAAATTAATGAGAGTGGAAAAGAGAAAAAGGGATGAAGGAACAAAAGAGGAGAGAAATCGAAGAAGAGGGATGAGGACAGAAATGAAAGAACAGGTGAGAAAGAAATTAAAGGAGGAGGGAGAAAAGGAGAGAAAAAGAAGAATTAAAGGAGAGGAAGTGAAAAGGAGAGAAAGAAAGTCATCCCTCGCTCTCTGACTCTTCTTCTTCTTCTTTTGTTTGTGGACATTGTTCTGCAGCCTGAACCAGGTGCATGATGGGAGCTGAGGAATCTGATGACAGGCGGCGTTCAGAGCTGACGTTACACATCTCTGAAACAATACTACACACACACACACACACACACTAAAACACACACACACACACTAAAACACACACATCATTTTTCTCTTACTCAAACATGTCCATCATATTGAGTCAGCTTCCTGAATCTATACACACACACACACACACACACACACACAAACACACACATACACACACACACACACACACACACACACTAATACACACACATCATTTTTCTCTTACTCAAACATGTCCATCATATTGAGTCAGCTTCCTGAATCTATACACACACACACACACACACACACACACTCACACACACTCACACACACACACACACACACACAGAGTCACGCTGCTGTTTCAAAATCACTGTGACACACAACAACAGGCCGCTCTTTTATTCTGGAAATGTAATCATCACTTCCTGTCGACCTAGGCGCGGTCGCTCACACGCCCTCGCTGAGGGGAGGAGAGGATGACACGTCTGATGATTGACACGTTAAAAGGTCGCTTCATCAGCACCTGTGACATAAAAAAGACGAGTCGCTGCAGAGACAGACCGCCGAGTCCTGAGTCAGAGTAACACGCCGCTGACGGACACGAGGAGGAGAAGGAGGAGGAGGAGGAGGAGGAGGAGGAGGAGGAGGAGGGTGAAGATGGTTTTTGGTGTGATCGTTCGGCTCAGACAGACTAAATAAACAAACACGATGAAAACGTCAAATATGTTTTCTCTTCAGCTTGAATCGAACCTCCTCCTAAAATAAAGATCGTACAGATATTTCGTACCTAGATTCTGCACACCTGCAGGTCTGGACCCCAACAGACCCGCTCACTCTGACCTCACAGCTGAGATAGGATCAGGTTACTGTGGGAGTGAGTGGATCTTATCTGTGACCTGGCAGGCTCAGTCTGAGCGGGAATGTGGGTGTGGGCTGGGAGGGTTCGAGGTGTGGAGGGGGGGGTGCTGTTTGGAGGTACTGCAGCTCATTCCCTTATAAGGACATGCCTGTGCAGATTACCTGCAGCAGATCACACCTGAACCCCACCCTCCCTCCCCTCGCTCCTCGCTCCTCGCTCCTCCAGCGGTGAAACAGACCTGCGCTCTGTCTGTTTGTTTGTTTGTTTGTTTGAGTTTCAGACAAACACACACAGAAAGCCCACCTGGCTGTTGTTCCACTAACATCTGGCTCCAGGTGCCTGACACACCTGGTCTGCAAACACATTAGGACTCAGAGATAAGGGAATACCAAGCCGGGGTCGGGTTAGGACTTGCACCGGGCGCAAATATTCAAAGCACTTTCAGACATGCTCGACGTGGATTACAAAATCCTCGTACCTGAGCGACGCTCTACCTGAGCAGATTTCTTTCTAACAGGAAGACTGCAGAGGTAAACGTCTGCAGTGTAATTATCACGAACGCTGAGCGACCTCAGGCTACACAGAAGTGAAGCAGCACGACGACACGCCACCACACAGAGCCATTATAATTCCAGGTAAACGATCCCGCCGTCTCACAGCCAATCAAAACCACTCTGAGGCTGAACCGGGGATGGGATCTGAAACCCACCTGCCAATTTGGAGGAGGTTTTTGTCTGACTGTCTTTACTTCAGAACAGTTTGAAGAGGAGGAAGAAAACAGAGAGTTGAACTCCAGCTGAGAGAAACGCTCCCTGGACTTCAAATCTGGAGGTTAAAATTCTCCTCACAGCTCCAGAAGACAGCGGAGTCTGCGGCTCTGACCTGACTGACTCAGGATTCGTTTGTTGGACTTTTCTCCCTCTGACTGGTTTATCTGGTCAACAACCACAGAGCTCCACAGACAAACACAGGAGAGGCGTCAAACATGTCAGGGTTTTTATATCTAACAAGAAAAATCACAAACCTTCATTTAGGTGAAGTAAGACTATATGGACATTTATCTTGATTTTAATTTCACCAGGAGGTCCGGCTCAGATTAAATACTTATTTAGCTATAGAATTTTTTCAGTTTTCCTACAATGAGAGTAAAGCACCACTCATGTATTCATAAACCAAAATGGTTAATTGTGTCACAGTGTATCTTACTGCATCATAATGTACAGTATCATACAGTATTGTGTTGTATTGTACCATCACATATCCTACTGTATCATACTCTATCACATTTCACCTTAAAGTATCTCTATCATATTGTATCTTATAGTACTATAGTGTATTTTACTGTATTGTATTATTATACCCTATCTTATCATATAGTATTATACGGTATTGTATCATATTGTATCATATATTGTATCATACTGTACTGTATCATATTCTATCCTACCGTAGCGTATCATATGGTATTATATTGTATCATATCATATCATACCGTATCATACTCAGTATAATATCATATAACATGATAAGCTAGGATATGATACAAGACAGTGGAATATGACATGATATGACTTGATATGATATGATAGGATACAATATGATAAGCTAATACAGTAACTGGCACATAGCTTATCATACTGTACCATATTGTATCCAACTGTATCCTCATATCATATCATATTGTATTATACTTAGTATGATACAATATGATATGATAAGCTAGGACATGCTACGAGACAGTGAGATATGACATGATATGACAAAATATGATATGGTATATGATACAGTATGATAAGCTGAGACAGTAACTGTATTATAGCTTATCATACAGTATCGTATTGAATCCAACTGTATACTCATATCATATCGTATCATACTCAGTATGATACGATATGATATGAGTATACAGTTATGATATGATATGATAAGCCAGGATATGATACGGGACAGTGGGATGACATTATATGATATGATATGTTATATGAAATAATATGATACAGTAGGATACAATATGATAAGCTACTGTTTCTGTTGTATCCTACTGTATCACATCATATCATATTATGTCATATCCCACTGACTCGTATCAAATCTTATCATATCATATCATACTGTATCATGTGGTATCATATTCTATCATATCATATTCCACTGACTCACATCACATCATATCTTACCATACTATATCAAAGCTCATCATACTGTATCATATTGTATCTCTTTTCCGACTCTACTGTGTCGTATCTCATCCTATCCTCTCATCTCCTATCCTACCATCTTGTTTTGTACCCCACTAAACAACAATGTGCCGTATCATGTCATATGGTCAGGTATCAAACTGATTGTGACCTTTGACCTCTGTTGGCTGCAGGTTGGTTTAAAAACATGAGAAGTTTTCTGCTGTTTCACCGTCTGTTTCCTCCTCACAGGGAGACAAACATGAGAGTTTTCCTCCAGTAGATCATCTCTTCACCAGCAGCCGACCTGACCGCTGCACACATGCATATGTATGAACATGCGTGACGGTAAATTACACTCGCCCTGTGTGACCCTTCTCTAAAGTCTCCCTCTTCTGCCTGTGATTGTGAGCGTCTGATCACATCTCAACACGACCCTCTCATGAGCCTGACGATGAATAAAACATGACTCTCTCTGCAAGACGACGGCTTCAGTCTCAGAAATTTACAGATCATCAGAAGAAACGGTTTTCAGACGATGGACTCTGTTTGATCCAAGAGAGGGGAGGGGAGGGGTTCAACACCCTGGTGTTTATCGCTGCCGTGATCCAACACTCACTCTTTTATTTTTATCTTTACATGAATCACAAAAATTTTCAGAATTTTGCCAATTTTTGAGGAAAAGACAGATTTTGTTCCTTGACTTCTCTGATAAGCCGAATCAGACCACAAACCAAGGGTTGGGCATCGAATCTTGAGTATCGATGGGGACTAACATTCCGATTCTCCTGGAACCATTCACATTTTAAAATGAGTTTCGATGTCGGAGTCCGCCGACTGATGGAACACCAACGAGGAAGACGCCGCCGAACACAAACGAGGATGAAGAAGAAGCTGCCGAGCACCAACGAGGACGACGCGTATACGACAAGAGAGAGAGTGCATTGCAACCCACAGCGGCGATGGTCTAAAGTTTGTCTAACTTCAGCAGGAAGAAAGAACTCTTGTCTCAGGGGAACATTAGCACTCAGAAATACCCGAGTGCTCGTCTTTGACACGCTTCGCCGCTCTTCCGCTAACCAGCCAGAATCAGATGAAGTGAAACAACAAATTATTTCTGTCTTCGACTAACATTGAAGCGGCTAACAAATTGTGCTCTGTACGGTGGGTCAATTTAAATATCCAACTAACGTTAGCCCTCGTACTTTTTCACAGACAAACGACCAGACCTGATCATTGTTTGCAATCGAGGTTCTCGAGGTATTTGAGGAATCGTTTCGGCCCTAAAAAAGTTACTATAATTTAAAAATTCATCGAGAAGTTCAGAAATTTCATCCAAAAAGAAGAACTCCAGAATCGGAACGAGGAACCGGAATCGAAACCGGAATCGTTCAGAATCGAATGATACCCAACCCTACTCATCCCTTCAGAATAAAAACATGATAGTCTGTAGATATGTTCAGAAAAAGTCATCTGAGGACATGAGCCGGGCCTCTGACCTGCTTGTTCCTGACTCTCAAAGTTATAGACAGTGAAAACAGTTATTAGCTGCAGCCCTGATAGTGTTTCTGCTTCCTTTGGGCCTCAGCCAGCTGCACATTAGTTCACTTTTCACACTGAGACAAAGTCCTGTGATGCCTAAAGAAGGTCAGCCTGCTGTTCACACCTGATATCTCAGCCCTGCACACCACTCCTCCTTCATTTCCCTTCATTTCGGCCGGTAGCAGCCTGCTGCCGATGACATAATCCAGGAAACCAGAAGCCTTCGCAGTGCAAGAAAGTAACTCGGGGAAAAAGTTTTTCCAGCGGCAGCGAGAGGGGCCGATTATTACCATTTTTGGGCACGCTTGCTCCCATTGCAAGCCCAGCCCAAACCGCAGCGCTTACTCAGATTCCACAGCGCTTTTCTTCTTCCCCGTTTTTCAAAGAGTGGGGAGCAGCAAACTGAGAGGAGGAGGAGCTGCTGCAGGACGCGTGGGGATGATTTGCGCGTGTTAAGGACAATAAATGGATGTCTCACGGCTTCTATCCAGAGAGGTGACCCACATTAGAGACTTTTAACTCACTTTAAAACTGATTAAATGAGCGCGGAGACGCCCACGGAGCAGGGAAACAGAGCTGGAATGCGTAAATATGGTGCGTAAAATAAGTTAAATAAGTTAAAAGCTCCAAAACACACACACACACACACACACACACACACACACACACACACACACACTCCATCTCATAATCCACGTCGCATCATAACCCCTATGACAGGAGGGGCCAGCTCTCAGCAGACGCAGCCAAGCGCATGGCTGACATCTGTTGCGCCGCAAAGGTGGGCGCCCTGTGCAGTTTTTTAATTGTTTCCTATAACCCCCTCTCCACCTCCTCCCCACCTCCTCCTCACCCATTCCTCTCTATCCTCCCCCCCCTCCTCCTCCTCCTCCTGCTGCAAAGATAATCGTTAGGCCTCCTGCTGCAGGATATTTCATAACAGGATGTGTGTCAGTGTGTTATTGCGCGACATGGAGACGAGTTGGATGATAAAGTCGCGCAGGTGATTCCAACTGAACGATAATGGGATTAAAGCTGCTGCTGCTGACACGGGTCCGACTCGGTGTTTGGTTGGTGTCGCTGATCAATCTGCTCTCAAAGTACTTAACCATCCCCACCGAGTGTGGCTTTAATCATATTAGTCGGTTAGTTACGCCGCCGCCGCTTCACTTCCGCACCTTTCCAGCAGCGGAAGGTAGAAGGAAGTCAGACTCACCTTTCTCTGCTGCTTCTCCCAGGCGGGATCCAGGAGCAGATCCCGGTCCCAGTCATCTTCCTGCTGCATGTAGTCAATCTCTCCGTCGTACTGATCCATATTAGACGTGTTTGTCTACAGCTCTGTGTGAAGATATCCTACTGAAACGCTCTCGTATGTCCCCCGGGTCCTCGGCGAGCTGATGTCTGCTCTCCGCCACGCATTCAAGACGGTGTGTGTGGATGAAATTAACGGTCCACCCCCGGCTTCCCTCTCTCTCTTCTCTCTCTCACTCTTTCTCTCTCTCTCTCTCTTTTCCCCTCCAACTCTGCCTCTTCTCTCTCTCTATCTGCTCGACTTCTCTTTTAGCCCGGCAGGAGCTCTCTCTCTCGGCAGCAGCGTCGGTAGTAGGCAGGTCCAGTCAGTGTCGAGGAGCGACAGACGCAAAAACTTTGCTTCAGACAAATTGAATCGATACCCGACTGAGGAATCTGATTGGACGCGCTGGGATTACAGGTCCCGCCCCCCTCGAAGCGGATTGGCTGGGTTGGCTGTCAGTGTAGAGGCTTAGGTTGATCCAAACCTCTGAGTGTTTGACTGCTGAGAGACTTTAGAGAGGAATTAGAGTAAAAACAGAGGAACGCGTTACTTTAGTTACACCTTTAACACTCTTCTAAACACAAATATGTCGTTTTGTCAGAGGAAACCTGGGTTTAAGCGATGTTTGACGAGCATATTTATCAAAGAAGGACTTTTTTACTGTCTAAAAGAGCATCAAGAAGACAGAAATACTTAAAAACACATCTTAAATTTGTATTTAAGTTCCTTAAATTAACTTTATACCTCTAAAACCTGAGTTTTAGCGATGTTTAAGAAGCATATTTATCAAAAAAGAGCACTGAAGTAGTTTTTTCTGTCTAAAAAAGCACTGAGAAAACAAAAAATGCTTTTAAAAAAACACCTTTAATGTGTATTTCAGTCCTTTAAATTAACTTAATACCACTAAAAGTACTTACAGACCGATACATTAATACAACTGTTGAGAAATAACCTTCAAGCTTATTATCTTAAAGCAATATTTCAGCTGATGGTGACTTTACTTTACTTAGTTTATCTACTTTTGGGGAAAAATAAGTGTACAAGAATAGAAATACTCAAATAAGTTAAAGTATTTCATTATAAAGGCCTGGAAAAATTATTAAGATTAAAGTGTATCATCCTGGAGCCAAACATCTTAATCTAATAATTAAAGCTTCAGTAAGTATTTTTTTACCTTCATGACATAGACTGAAATCGAAAACAAACAAGACCATCGCAGACATTATTCATGTATTCTTTATTATACCTGAAACTGGTGCCAGGGGGTAGGTGTCAGCCATAGACTGTATATAGAATAGACGCCGTCTGCCTCCTTGCTGGGTGAAGACACCCTGAGAACAGCACCCTCTGGTGACAGGCTGCAGTATAGGTCATAAATCCCGCCTCCTCCAGCAAAGCTTATGGAGCTGTGGACAAACTTTATAAATGTATTAAACAGAATATAAATGTTTCTCCCCCCTGCTTGTGATGTTGACATGTAGTTACAGTAAGACTGGTTTGTACTGGTTTGAGCCGAGCTTCATCACAGCGAGACAGCTGCAGAGACAGCTCGGTTTTTACAATGTCCACAATAAATACTTCAAGTTAATGATACTTGTTTGTAGACTGATAGGAGCTTTAAGTAAAGTCTCTAACCGACCCTTTGCAGTGGTGAAAATATCATTAAATTTACACTTTAATTCTGGAAAGATGTTTTTTCTCTATTTAATTAGATAATGAGATATAAAGTCTCATAATGTCTCCATAATTGTTGAAAACCAAAGACAAATCCCAGGTTAAATGTAATATCTGGTTCCACATCACACTGGATTATTTAGTATTATTAAGGAGCCAAAATATATTTGTTGAGTTTGATTTCTAATTGGTACGTCACTTACAGGGATCATCACTGAGGGGTGTGGTTTTGGGATGTTTGGCGAGTTATTTAAATCTCACTAAATCTTACTACTCTGATAACTTTCTGTTCACCGTTTCACTCATCCTGTTTTAACCTCATTTCATCCTATCACTTTTTCATTTGAAGGCAAAAGTTTCGGACCCGGATCAGCGTGTTTTTTTCCCCCCTTTTTTTGAACAATAAATTACTTTTTAACACTCAAACTGGACTGATAACTGAACGAGTCACAGATTCAATTGAACCTAAACCTCAGTAGCCTTTTTGTTGAAGGAGAGCAGTCACTACAAATATCATATTTTATCATGCTGTAATCTGTCCTGTAATCTGTAAATTTATATATACAAAGATATAGATGTATACATGTTGTGCAGTAGTTTATTGTATCCTAACGATTCATGTCACATCATATCATATAAAGTTGATTCTTATTGTCCTATATCCTATTGTGCTCTATCACACCTTACCTTATAGTATCTTATTTGTTTATATCATGCTGTTCATAGTCATATAAAGTCATTTATTTCACCCAGTAAGCATTTTTCCTCTTCTATATATATATCAGTAGTCAGATATTTCTCTGACGGTGAATTCCAGGTCATTCTTCTGCTCTTTAATCCCTCTACTGAACACTTCAGTGAACAGTGTTTGAGCTGCACTTGAGCCTCGCAGTCATTCAGAAAAGAAAGGTGAGTCATGACGCTGCCCCTGTAAACACGTGAACTCAGGGCCAGGTCTGTCTGCCATGTAAGGTAAACTCACTCATTCTCTCTCACTCACTCTGTGTGTGTGTCACATTTACACACACACACAGAGCAGGAACGATGCCGACAAGGGGTAGCCCCGACAGTCAGGAGAAAGTGGAGCGCTCTTCCATATATGGACAAACTTCCAAGGGTGAAATGTTTGGGAAAGTGATGTCACGGAGCGGGAGCAGAGCTGTTCGCTCGGGGCTGGAGGAAGCAGACTCCTGTTCAGAGCAGCAGCAGCAGCAGCAGCAGCAGGAGCCCGGTGGTGATAAAAGTCAATGATTGAACTGAGGAGAAAGTCGCTGACTGCAGCTTGTTGGTAATGCAGTCTGGAGGGTGCCAGGGGGATAATTTTACACTTTTCCATTAGCTAATGAAGGCACAGCCGTTTGAAAAACAAAATGACTCATTATATCTGCATTTAAATTACACCATTCAGAAAAGCACTGGCTCGGAGTGTGAACGGCATCCTTATCTCTGCCAATTAATAACTCCGTTTTATTACTGTGTCTTTGTGTGGTTAGATAATTTGTTTAATTAGCAGAATTGGATTAAAAAAATTAATTGGAATAAGACTCAACAGACCCTAAAGGCGTGCTAACACAGCTGTGCAAAAGCGGTGATGCTTCCTGAAACGCCAATATTGTTGTTTCCATCAGAGTAGCAGCAGGAAGCAGGAAGACGCCGGGTAAACTACGGGGCATCACGAGGGACAAAACAGCATGTGACTTCTGAAGTATATTAAATGTAAACCAAGTTCCTTTTAGTTAAGTAGATAGAAATTTAACAGATACCATGTGGTCTCTTTTTACAGTACAAAACATCATTAAAATCACCTTTGGATACTTTTTCAGTGTAAACAATACCGACAACATGACATCTGGGTCTTATTCCACTGTATTTTATAAAAACAAAGTCCCTTTTATTTAACCTGTTGGAAAAAAGTAAACAAAGTGCAGTCAGACTGTTTTTGGGGGTGTAAAGTAACGCAAATCAAGTGTAATCTGGAAATCCATCCGGTGAGTAACATGTAAACAGAGCCCTCCACCCACAGGAGGCCCAGAGAGAGTATCAAGTGTTGTTCATGTGACTTCTGCTTTTCCGTGTTTACAATATAAACACAGAGCCCTCCAGATACACGTGTAGGGAGTAAAATGTGAGCAAAGTGCCTTCTGGTTGTTCTTTAAGTAATTTAATGTAAATAGAGTGACCACTGAATGCCCTACAAGTGTGAAAATGTCAACAAAGTGCTCTTTAAGGTGGTCTTTTTGGTGTAGAAAAGGTAAAAGCTGCGATTTGGATTCTCTTTCAGTTTGCAAAATGTAAACAAAGAGCCTATGGACACCCTTCAAGAGTGTAAAATGTAAACAAAGTGCTCTTTAAGTTGTTGTTTTTTTTGGTGTAGAAAATGTCAAATCTGCCATCTGATTCTCTCTCAATATGCAAAATGTAAACAAAGTGCCTTTGGACGCCCTTTAAGAGTATCAAATGTAAACAAAGTGCTCTTTAAGTTGGTCTTTTTGGTGTAGAAAATGTATAAGCTGCCATCTAGATTCTCTCTCAATATGCAAAATGTAAACAAAGAGCCTTTGGATGCCATTCAAGACTTCCACATGTAAACAAAGTGCCCTCTAGATGCACTTGCAGGGATTTAAATGTAAATAAAGTGCCCAGCTTGCTTTTTTAGAGCAGTCAGTGTAAAACAAAGTGTCCTTTGGATGGATAAAACTGCCTTTAGACCACCTCGTTTCCTGATCTTAATCACTTGTTACAATTAGCCATTGTGCAGCTGTGAACTCTTTGTACAGGGGATAATTTAAAGCAAAAAAACTTGCGAAGTTAGCTAGCTTTATTCTTCGCAGACATGATTCTTGCACTGCTTTTAGTTTAAACATTAATAAAGGTATTTTAGTTAAAATCAAAGATACCGAAGCTGTAAAAATAACTTAATTTACTCCTTTTTTTTCTTGCATTTGTCTCCTTTAATTCTCATCTTTAACTTGTAGCCGGTTTGCAACAGCAAAGACGAAAATAGGTCTGAGCCAAAGAGCTGAGCAGCTTAAAGAACTTTAATTGGCCGTTTGACAAAAGAGGCTCTTCCCCTCCACGCTGTAAATGATAGCTTATTAAACGCATCAATTAACCCTTTCTAATTACCCGTTGAAATGTGTCTAATCACTCTGGTGGCACACTCCAGACTGCTCCGTTTAATCTGGGCAGACAGGAGAAATTTCACCCGCCGCAGCCATTTGACGTCAACAACATACTATTCAGCAGAGTCCCTGAATATCCCGTGAAGAGTCCGTGTTGTAGAGGAGCTCAGGCCTGTTTTCTAAAGCATGCGGGTCATGTGAAGAGCCGGTGCGGTCGGCTCTGTCTGGTCTCTGGCATTTTCCCAAGGTATTCCAGTCATGTTGGGAGGGGAATTCTGAAACAGCAGTCCTTCCTGTTCAAGCTGAACCATGTATGGGATACTGCTGAACAACCGTTATAATCCTGTTGAGTTGTACATGTGTTTGGGTTTGTGGTCCAACAACTGAGCCAAAACTCGATCTGGGACCAAAGAGAGCACGCTGTATGCACGGGTTAAAGAATGTCAGGACTTCGTCTAACGGGAAAGATTTTCCCTTTTGGAAAAAATGCAGCTGAGGATGAGGGGCAGGCTTTGACTGAGGGCTGGAGTCAAATACAGGATCTGACTTAAAGCCAAAGACGGGTGAGACTCATATGAATGAAAGCCTGCATTAAAAATTCAGGTCACCGCCAGACGAGTCCAGAAGAGTTTGAGACAGTTTCATTAACCACATGCAGTGCTGTACTCAGAGGGGGGGGCAAACGCGGTGATCGGCCCTCCGGTGCCCTTATGTCTGAAAATACACCACATAAGTGCCTCTTAAGTGCCTTTTAGTGGATAAAAGTATAAAAAAATAAACATCTCCAGTGCCATTGCAGTAAAATCAAGAGGAAAACTTCCAGTAGATGCCCCTCAAGAGTATAAACTGTAAATAAAGTGCTCTTTATTGGCCTTTTTGTAGATAAAATGTAAAAGGTTACTTTTAAGGGTGTTAAATATAATCAAAAAAGCCTTTAGACGACTTAACAGTACATTAAATGTCAACACTATGCCTTCTGGGTGCCATTCCAGTATAATTTATGTAAACAAAGAGCCGCCTGTTTGATTTTTAGTGTAAAAAAATGCAAACTGAGTGTCATCTGGAAATCATTTCAGTACACACAATGGAAACAAAGTTCCCTCTTAGAGTTTTTCTTGTGACTTCTGATCTTTCGTATTTAAAATATAAACAAAGCGCCTGTTTTTGAATTTATATGTTAACAAATACCCTCTGGATGCTGAACCAGAGAGTAAGAATGTGGACCATGAACTCTGGATGCTTTTAAGGGAATAAAATGTAAGCAAAGTTCCATCTGGTTGCTCAAGTGGATAAAATGTAAATTAAGTATCCTCTGGGTGAGCCTTAAGTGTATTGAATGTAAACAAAGTTCCTTCTTCCATGCACCTGGATTCTTAAATGTAAACAAAGTGCTTTTTTTTAGCGTTTTAGTGGATAACATGCAAACAATGTGCCCTCCTAAAGCTTTTGAAGTGCTTAAAATGTAAACAAAGTCCTTTTTGGTATATTAAATGTAAACAAAGTGCTATATTGTTGCCTTTCCAGTATGTAACATGCAAACAAAGAGCCTTCTAGTGTCCGTCAAGAGTGTAAAATACAAACCAAGTGCCCTCTGGTTGCTGTTTTAGAGTTTTTTTTAAGTGAGTAACATATAAACCAAGAGCTCTCTGAATGCCCTTTTGTTTCTCAAATCTTTAAAAGACTAATAAATGAAAACAAAGTGCTCTCTGGTTTCTTTCGTGGTGTAGTAAATGTGAAAAAAATGTTTTATTACGTGGATAAAAGGTAAATAAGCGCCCTCTTGTTGCTTTAATAACAGGTTAAATATAAATGAAGTACCCTCTGGATGCGTTCCTCTTTAATTTTAAAGTTAACAACTTTGGCATTCAGCCCTCCTTTGTCTTACTGCTGTTTTTAATCTGGCTCCCTATCTACAACTTACGAGTATCTCTACGTTTCACTCAGGAAACTCAGTGTAAACAAAACGCCTCAAATATATTAAATAACCCTCTTAATACGCTACATTTGACTTGACTCATGCTTACTCTGGTGGAAGTCCTCTGAAGCTGTGGCTGAATGTGACCTTTTTGAGGAGGGTGTAGCTGCAAACACACAACCAGCAAACCTTCCCTGAATAAATAGAGATAAAACCGACTATTGTTAGTCTGCATTGGGTCGTTTCTTTTTTAACGCTGGCAGCCAAGACGGTAAAAATCGCACAATTTACATCTTTAAGGGGGTTTGTTGTAAAATTCCCATCGAATTTTGGATTATTTCACGTGTCTGAAACTTTACCATCAAACAGCCGACGCTCTCTGGTCCTCTCAAGCCTGTGATCAATCATTAAGCCTCATGCAGCCCAGCAGGCACGCTCCGGTCTAAACGTAAACAGGCCTGAAGCAGCGTAGAGTCTCCCGGTCTGAGTCCTGATCTCAGGGGAAGCAGCGGGTCAAACGAAGGGTGTCTACATCCTACCGATAAGTGACGAGCACACTGAGGAGTTAGAGAAGCAGAGGAAATTATTACGACTCAAATAACTTATGTGTTTCTTTACTGCCCTCTGCTTTGTCTGACAGGTGAGTGATGGCGTTCAGGCTGCAGACGGGACACGACGGGTATTTTTTTTTAACCATGAAGAAGCATTTCACTCTTTCTAGCAATAAACTTCCTTTATAAATTGTCTGTTTGAGTAATTTTTCATGAACTTATTTAGTTTTATCACTTCATCACATTTTATTATCATTTTTTGAGGTTTATTTTTCTTTATCTCTTCTCAAAAGAGATAGGCTACAGGTTGGTGCATCTGAACCTTTGCAGGGAAAATATTTCAATTTAAAAAAATCCTAAAAGTGGATTTTAAAAAGGAGTTTTTTCCCACTAATTATCTAGTTTCTCTATAACTTTGCAGCCTCTCTTTTGTCGCCTTAAACCTCCTTAAGTCCACCTTAAATAACAGTTTCTCTTTGCATAGTTTAGTTTAACCCAAATTTGTGGATACAGTAATAAAAGCTGTTCTCAAGATCAATTTTTGGAGTGATTTGAAGCCCATGCGGTGCAGACAATAACTATGAATCCACTCATTCTCTGACATGTCTCGGTCTAAATGATCTTTTTCAGTGTTTTGTCCCCCTTGTTTCATCTTTTCTGGACGTTTATTTTCAAAAAACACTCAAATTATTTTCTGTTTTGTTGTCTTTAGACTGTTTCTCATTCATCAATGATTTTTATCATCCTCCTCCACAACATTCAGGGCTAAGTTTGTGGATAAACATGAATATTTGGTCTTATTTGAATCACTGCTGTTTTCTTTTCTTCTAATCAATCAAACTCCTCTCGAATAAAAACAGAAACGAGCTTCTCTCTTCTGTCGATAAATTATTTCACTTCAGGGCGACGCTGGTTTGCTCGAGGTCACGGCCAGCCGAACGCGCTCCTTTCACAGGAGAGGTGATGCTGCGTCTCCATGGCAACTCAGCCGGCAGCGAGTCGGTAGGAGAGCTCCCGAAGCCGCGCTGAGCCGGCTCGTTTTTTCGGTGATTTCTGCAGGATGTTTGTCGAGAGACAAGAAAAGATTTCAGGGTGTGAACGGAGGAGAACAAATTTCTTCTTTAATTGCAGGAAAACAAAAGCGAGCACTGGTTTGTTCTGATTAACAGCAGGCCTGAAGAACGAGACAAAAGCATCATTTCAACTTCTTTAACATTTCTGCGAAGACAAAGTCACGTCTTCAGACTCCCTGAAGCTGCCGAGAAACCGCTCTGAAACAAAAGAAGAGCTCGATCAGATCCTCCTGAAATGATGCGCAGCTTTTGTCCTCCATAAGACCTTTTCTTTGTGGCGGTTGGAGGAGCTCCAGATCCTGGGTGGAGCTTTCTGCAACAACAGGGGCGTGAGAAAGAAAGAAAAGAGTGACGCTGCGGGAAAATAAATCAGCTTGGCTTAAAAATAGCATCTTATCACCGACGTTAGCTTAGTTTGATTTCTCCGTCTTTTACCGTCATCTGTGGTTTGACCAAAAGAGCAATGACGCCGTTTTTTTTTTTTTTATCTGGTTACAGAAATAAAGATTCACCACCGTCCTGTTCTCAGAGTCCTCTGATGTGCGTCACATGACTACGAGGCTAAAGAAAAGCTGAGTTGTACAAACCCATAAAAAACCCATTTTCTGAATCGAGTCCGTTAAATCCGTTCAGAGAATCACGTTATGTTTTTAGCTTCTTCTCTGAAGGTGAGGCGCCGGGGTCGCCCTCCTCCGACGCCACGTGAGTCCGTTTCAGAGCGCTCTGTGGCGGGACCTTTTCCCTCTGCGGCCTCGAGTCGTCTTCCTCTGACTCCGAGGACACGTGGAGGTTTTCGCTCCCGCACGGAGCCGCAGTCCGGTGGCGCCCGTTCACTCCGGGGCTGCGTCTGCTCTGAGCGTTACCGTCCAAAACCCCGGAGCTGCTGCAGGCCTCGCCGCCGTCTGAGCTGTCTGCAGCCGCTCTCTGTTCAGTCCTGAGTCGCTGCGGAGACGCCGCCGCCGAGAGCCTCCCCAGTTCAGTCCTCTCGCTCCCGTCCTCGTTGTCGTGGCTCCCGGATGACATCACCGGGCTCAGACACACAAAGTCAGACGGGCTCAGACATTTCTCCTCCTCGCTGCGAGACTTGACCTGAGGAGAGTTCTGCCCGCCGCCCGACGAGGAGGAGGACAGATCGTCCACGGAGATGGAAGGGTAGCTGCAGGAGTCCACGGCGGAGAACAGCGCCTGCACAGACTCAGGGCGGTCTCCGGCTCTGGAGACCACGTGCATGCGGCGCCGCCTCATGACGTTGCGCCGCCTCACAGCGCTCCGCCGCTCCTCGTCGTCACTGCTGGAGCTGGAGGTGGACGTCGAGGGGCTGAGGGACCCCCTGGGGAGCGAGGGGGAGGAGGTGGGGCTGCTCAGGGTGGAGTTGTCTCTGGGACTCGGGGAGCGAGGCCTCGGCATGGGGTCGAGCCAAAACTCACTGGAGTCCGAGTCCTCGTTCACGAGGAATCCAGACTGATGCCGCTGATGCCTGCCCCGCCTCCTCTGCTGACGCCCCTCCGCCCCCGCCGCGTCCTCCCCTCCCGAGGGGTCGGGTCCCGCCAGAGAGGAAGAGGAGGAGTTGTCGGAGTCGCTGTGGTGTCCTGCGACCGAGGGAGCAGTGGGCGGAGCGGGCGTGGCTCGGGTGGAGCTGCGCCCCCTGGCGTGCAGCTGCATGATGGCCTCCTCGCTCAGGTCGCTGTCGGAGTCGGAGCTCCAGCCTTCGATCTCTCGGCGCACCAACGAGTCGAAGAACGCCATCATGCGAGGATCCTCCTGGATGGACTGGCTGACGTAGTCGTGGGACAGACCGCTGCCGCTGTTCAGCACCAGGCTGATGTACTCTTCGTGGGTGTAGAGGCTGCGGGACTTGTCCTCCACCCGGCCCTCCAGGTCGCCCAGACTGTTGGGCTGCTGGTACGGACTCCAGACCTGAAAGGAGGAGGAGAAGAAGGAGGAGAAGGAGAAGTGTACGTGAAGAAGGCAAAGAGGAGAGGAAAAAAAAAGAGGAAGGAGACCCGGATCAGGTTCAACATTAAAAATGAACGACCTCGACCTGCAGCCTCTCAGTTTCCCACCTGATGATCTATATGGGTCAGTAAGGGCTGTGCTGATTGGCTGAGGGAGGGATGGTGCAGACGAGTTTTTTTGCCTTTTTTAGAAACTTAACTGAACTAAACTGACGGTTATTTAATTATTTTGATTAAATCTGGAAAAATAAAGACGAATCTCAAACCAAACAATCCTCTGGAGTGAAAAAGTCGGATCTCTGCGCCTCTTATCACACTCTGGGTCTGAATACATAAATACTGAACCCGTTCACAACTTCCCACGACCCACTTTTTCTGATCCGCCCAGCGTCATTTTTCACAGATGACAGTCAGTGACGAGGGGGATCCATCTTTTTTTTTTTTCGTTTCTCCACTCAGAGAGGAAGTCGCAGCCGTCAGTTAGTGAGCGGCTGTCATTGGAGATCAATGTCTGGCTTCAGGGCTCGTCTGCTGTCTGAACATCGAGGACAGAGACTCCGATTTAGTCCGTCTGCTTTCAGAACAATCTGTTCGCTCACTAAATCATCCCGGAGGAAACCAGATCAGACTCTCTGACGCTCGACTCAAAAAAATCACTTTTGACTTTTCTCATCAGACTCGGCGACGGGGTCCGAACACTGACCTTGATGACTTTCTCCACGCCGGAGGAGCAGATCATGTAGGTGTGCGGATTAAAGCGGACCTGGTTCACGATGGAGCGGTGACCCTTCAGGACCATGAAGGCCCCGTTTACCACACGACCCGGACCTCCTGAAAAGAAACAAACACACGTCATGGATCTATTAGAAGACGGTGAAACACGGCGGTCCGCTCAGACGCAGACGGGCCCGGAGAAAGTTCACATTTTTTCACTCTGAGTAACTCCAGGAGAAATAAAATCCATAAATGTGTCAGGTGTTGCCACAGAGCTACAAACGGCCACATTCTTGGAGCGTTACACTTCCTCCCTGAGAAATGAGGCGAAGGCGTGTTCACAGAGAGGGAGAGAGTGACTTTAAACGTCTTAGCGGTGAAGGAATTTCTGGTATTTTTAAACCTGGGCCGGCCCAGAAAGTTCTTCAGGGTTCACCGGGTCAAAATTGAATGAAACTGCTGCAGTAGAGCCGACGTCTGTAAAACAAGCTGACACGGCACAGAAAGTAATCAGATTTTAAATTATGCTTCCAATCTGATTATCTTTAGCAGGTAAAACCATTAAAATTAAAGAAAAAGCTGGAAAACTTCGATACAGGACAGAACTTTTCCTGACCTTGAACCACAAATGAAAGATTACATAAGGAAACAGACGTAGATAAAGGATATCTAGAGCCTGGATGGTGGAGTGTGACCAAATGAACAGAGGAAAAACCACAGTCTGGACTAAAGAGACATCTATCAGACTCAGAGCGCAGGAATGAGGTTTGTTTTCGTCTATCTGACGCCGCTGAAATCTTTAACCTTGTGAGAACGAAGGTTAAAATCCTCGTCCTTCAAACAAGCTGTTCAGAAAATGTACATCCTGTAAGAAGGCAGAGGCAGGTTCACGGTTTCTTCTCGCCGTAAAGGTCGTCAAACATCCACAGACAGATCGAATAACTCACCGGCTTCTGGATCCTTCGGTATTTTCCACATGTAAAGGTTGAAGTCGTCCGATCCAGACAAGATGTACTGAGGAGGGAAACACAGGGATGTTTACATTTTTACGTCGGCTCCGTTTGGTTTGACAGAAACTTTCCATCAGACCTCAGAGGAGAGGAAATGTTCATGTACACATCCAGACGCAGAAACCCTGAGGGGTCCATCTACAGCTCTGAACCAGCAGATTTTATCACAGTCCCATAATGTGGATCAAACCCACTCCTGACGGGACACGACAGTCTGACCCTCAGACAGCTCCTGCTCCCCTGTCTGAACTCTTATTAGACCCCATAAACAGATGGTTCCACTTTAACCTGTCGCTGAAGGTACATGAAGATAGAGCTGGAAAACACCTGGTTCTCCTTATACATACATGAGTGATAAAGGATCAGCACAGGGGTGTGCTCAGAGGGGGGGTAAAGGAGGGAGTCGGCCCCCTGGTGCCTCTAAAACATCTTTATAGTGAATACAGGATTATAAAAAGGTCATTTTTAGTGTCAGTGGATAAAACATCTTAAATTTCCTGAACAGATGTCCTTCCACTGAATAATGTGTAAATCAAGCGCCCCATGTTTGCTCTTTTTAACGGATAGCAGTACAATGAGCGCCCCCTATCAGTGAATAAATGTGAACAAAGTGCCCTCTGGATACATTTTCAGTGGATAAAATATCATCAAAAGACCCTCTGGTGACTTCTCAGTAGATCAAATGTAAATAAAGTACCCTCTGGTTGCTCTTTAATGGAAAACTTTTATATCAAGTCCTCTGTGGTCGATATTTTCGTGCATAAAGTGTAAACAAAGATCACGCCTGATCAGAGTATCAAATAAAAACAGACTTCTTTTGGGTTGTTTTTTGGAGAATAAAATGTAAACAAAGTCCTTAGTGGCTGCTCTAGTGAAAAAGTGTGAACAAAGTGCCCTCTGTTAGCTCTTTAAGTATTTAATTGTAAACAAAGCATCACTCCAGTGTATGCCCTTTCAAGGAGTATACAATGTTAACAAGATTTTTGAATAAAACGTAAACAAAGTACCCTCTGGTAACTCTTGAAGCGTATAAATATAAACAAAGTGCCCTCTGATTTGTTTTTCAGTGTATATATGTAAATAAAGTACCCATCGGATGCTCTTTTGATGGATAAATAACCCAGAAAGTTTCCCCTGGACGCTCTTCAAGTGGATGATAAGTAAACAAAGTACCCTCTGTTTGCTTTTTAATGGATAAAATTTTAACAAAGTGCACCCTGGCTGCTCTTTTAGATTATAAACTGTAAACTCAGTCCCCTCTGTTTCCTTTATTGATGACAAATTTTCACACTTAGTGCCCTCTTATTGCTCTTTTTATGTGTTAAATGTAAACAAAGTACCCTGAAGTTGGTTTTTAGTGTTTTGAATGTAAACTAAACATTTTCTGGTTCATGGTTATACTGATGAGTTTGTTTCTTTAACTCTGTTATTTTTTAGACATAATCTTCCTTAACTAAGGGAATAAAATTAAAGAGTTTGAAAGTTTTTGAATCTAAAAGTGTAAAATAAGCTCAAAAACTCACATGTCCTGAGTGGTTGTACTTTTTGCTCTCTTTACTGACTTTGTCTTATTTGGCTGAACTTTGAACAACAGCGAGGATAATTTAAAGAACCACACTTTTTAGTTCCCGCTCTCGTCTTCTCTCTGTTTGAGAACATCTGTGACGCTCTACTTCACCATCTGGAGAAACATTTTTGTCTGACTGTTTACACGTGTTTTTGGTGCTGCGGGGTTTCTGAAATTCAGTCAAGTTGTGATTTATTTGATCAACCAGTTGTTGGACGATTGTCCTCATTTTCTTTAGCAGATATTCTGCAGGTGTGCACTAAAATTAAACTCACTTACAACTTCTAAAACTGTTTCCAGAGCATGAAGGATTACACTTTTGAGGAATAAAGCTAAAATGCTCTATGGTGCTAAAAAATCCTCATCCCTTTAAAAACAGACTGTTCCTGATATCCCTGTGGCTCATGAACACCTGTGTGCTCCTCCTCGGGTTCCCAGAGGACACGTCAGGCAGGAATGTCACACTCAGACCTCCCCCTCATGTCTGCGGGGTTACTTCTACCTCTGCACCTCTGAATCACACCTATCTGAGGAAATCCTCTGTCACCTGTGGTTTAAAGTCTGCGAGATTTTAGAGGAGTGGGAGTCAAATAAGACGGAGTGAAGTTATTTTATCAGACCTTGAAACTTGAATTTGTGTTTTTGTTTTAGTTTCTTGACTTTATACCAGGTGAACAAACTCAAACCTTCTTTCCCTGTAACCTCGAGTCCTCCTCCTCCTCCTTCATTCATGCAGAGAGGGATAATTTTTTAAGCCTCCATAAGCTCCACTGACACCCGAGGATAATGTTAACACAATAAACACGGCTGCAGGCTGATGTCACGTCTGAGGAGGACCACACGGGCTCCTGCTGTCTCTGATTTTCTCTTAGGATCATTAATCTCCTCCAATAATTAACGGCGAGTAACCGCAGAGTCCAATAAACCACCTTTACGACGCGGTGCGAAGGTGCGAGCAGCTGTTTTTTAACCTCAGGATGAATTTCTCCGACCTGGTCTTTGTCTCCGGCGAAGCAGCAGCTCTTCATGGTGCAGGAGTTGAAGTAACCCTGGTTGTCGAACTGGAAGCTGGGCAGGCGGGAGTGCAGCTCGTAGAGGACCGGCGGCAGGCGGCGGCGCAGCGCCAGCAGCTGCGTGCCCGTGCTGTTGAAGCGAACGCTCATGGCGCTCTGCAGGGACATGCTGCCGCCGTAACGCAGCAGAGAGCTGAGGAGAAAGAAGAAGACGATAAAGGAGGTGAGTTAAAGTTGTTGATGCAGAGATCAGTTTGAGTTTGAGCCAGCAGGGGGCGACGTCACCTGTTGGAAAAGAGTCTGTGGATATTTTTATCTTGATGATTTTACAGTTTGAAGATGAAAAAGATGTTCACGCTCCTCTTCATCTGTTCGCTATTTTTAACCTCCAGACTGAAGCGAAGGATTCAGTCTGGAGGTGTAAACACACAGCAGAGCGGCAGAGCCAACAGCGGAGGAGGACGAGGAGGAGGAGGACGAAGAGGAGGAGGAGAGGTGACTCAGTGTTTGCTTTGATCGGAGGCGCCGTCATCTGTTGGTTTAATAACTGAAACCAAACGAGTAAACGCGCTCAGTGTGATCTCAGAGCTGCGAAACATTCCAGGTTTCAGGTCGAGAGGAGGTTTTTCTGGAGCTGGCAGAGAGACAGAAGTGATCAGGCTGAAGAGTTGGACAACGGTGCCACCTGGTGGACAGGAAGAAGAGTCCTCTCTACAGATGATCAGGTTAAGATCTGAGTGACCCCAAACAGACCTGAGCTTCACTTCTGCATTTTTCAGGATTTCTCCGTCAGATTCCTTCGCCGTGGCGTCCTCTTCTCACCCTCTGACGGGTTCGGGTTTATTTAAAGAGTCTGATAATATTCGCAGAGGTTTCTCACCTGCGCGGCTTGCGGATGTCCCACAGTCCCACGCCCTCCTTGGAGTTGGCCGTGGCGATCAGTCTGGGCTCCACGGGGTTGAACATCACGCTGTGGAAGGCTGACGGGTAGCTGGCCAGGCAGAACGGCTCTGAGGGGACAGAAGAGACCAGTTAGACTCAGACTTTTCAAAACTCACTGGAGGTGATGGTGGAGATGAAAAACGAAACTGAACAATTTATCAGCATCAATCTGATATCGTGCATTCTATTTTCTTTCAGTGAATTTCTCCTTTTCCTTTAAAGATCCTCAGCTTCCTTTTGCGTTGCCTCAAACTCGCCAAATGATCCGTTTTCTTCCACTTTGCTTCAGTACAATCACAAACTAAACTCCACCTTCACAAACCTTCAGACTGGAGCTTCAGACCTGCTCACAGACACGAGTGCCGTTTCATTTATTATTATTAGGTCAACAAGGAGAGCTTCCAAAATAGACGTCATGTAAGGCGATCCTGCTTTTTTAAAGTTATCAACAACTCTCTGAGCGCCGCCGTCACAAAGCTCTTCAGTCACACAGATGCTTAAAATACACCGAGCGGCCGCCTGTGAACAGATTATTAACGACATTAAACCACAGGAGACGTGGAAAACATTCAAAAGCTGCAGTGGGATGACTCTGACTGAAGTGTTACAGAGTTATCTGACATCTCAGCTCTACTCTGCAACAGGACGTATTGAAGCCCCTCCCCCTCGGCTTACCTGCGTTTGGCGGCTCGCGGGTGTCCCAGATGAGAACTCTCCCATCGTCAGATGAACTGGCGAACACGTTGTCGTTGACCGGGCTGACGGACAGGCTGTAGACGGCGTCGATGTGGAGGAACACGTTCAGAGTTTCTCTCCTGATCAAAAAAAAAAACCAATAAACCAAATATTGAATTATTTTATCCTGTTGGATCGTTATTGTTTTAATTCTGACTGCACTGATTGTTTAGATGATGATTCCAGGTTTGCATCTCTGAGGAAACTTTTTTCTGTTGTTTCATTTTGTCTAAGAGAAACTGATCTTAACAGGATACATTGAGTGGTTTGTCTGTTTGTTTTGAATTTTGATAATTAATATTTGGGGGCAAGCAAAACAAGGCAAAGGTGCAGAAACAAAAAATAACTGACAATGTGGTTTTTTTATACATGAAAGTTTCCAGAAGAATCCTGCCAAAGCACCAAACTCCAAACTAATCCAGAACCTTCATTCAGTCAGACGTTTTAATCCCAGGATAAAAAAACTCTGTTTTTTCTGATTTCACTCACCTCTCCACATCATGAAGAATCACCTGCTCATCGTTTCCTGAAACAAAAACAAACTGTCACTATCTCAGCTTCTGCTTATAAAACCAGCCGTTTATTATATTTACATAAACAGATTTATCTTTTTTACAGCGTCATCTGCATGTTAACCTCTTCATGTACTCAAACAGACACAGAGTTTAAAAAAGTCAAAATCAGACAAAATCTAAAGTTTGCATATATAAATAAAAACATAAATATATCTTTATAGACAGTTTTTACCGTTATCAATAAATGGTGACAGTTTTAAAACTTTTATGTTATTTTCTATCTTGCTAAATAAATTCGTACGATTCTTCAGTCTTTGTTATTTTACTCTTATCTGTATTTCCTTCATGTCTTGATGCTTCACTGTGTGTAACAGCGACTGTAACGCCCACATTTCCTCCACAGATAAAGTTTTTTAAGTCTTGCGCTGATATCAACTTCCTCTTCTTATCTACCTTCCTCTAAGTGTTCAGCCTGTGTCAGTCTTTTCTGCAAATGTTCCTTTTGTTTTACACAAAGAGCGTCATGTTGCACACAAACTCTGCAGTTAATGAGAAATATTTCTGTGTCTTCTGTGGTAAAAAGAAAAGGTGTTTCTCAGGTTAATAACAGAGGACGTGGTTATTGTAACAAATAAAAGCTCAGAGGAGGATTTTCTCGCTGTCTTACCGCCGGAGAAAACCTTCTTGTTGGTGCTGTCGAAGGCCAGGCAGAAGATGTTGGACAGGTGCTCCCCCTTCAGCTTCACCGGCTTGGACCGAGCGTGGATGGCTTTCTCCATGTGCCACAGCAGAACCCGGCGGTCATCTCCTCCTGAGGATTCATGACGAGAGCGACAGACAGACACTCAGAAAAACGAAGATCATAACCTCAGATCAAGAGTTACCCCCAATTTCCACCGCATCCTGAACAGCTACAAAAAGAAGAGGAAGTTAGGTGCTGTTCTGAGCATTATTTGTGGCTATAGAGTGGCTTTTTGGTTGAGGTTTGTTTTTGGCTCCTCAGACCGCTGTGTATTACTATCCTGCGGTTGTTACTAAAGTTGGTATAACTAGAGAAGCAAGCGGTCGGGTGCATATGACCCTAAATTAATTATATGCCAGAATATCCCTTTAAAAGAGTAATTTCCGATCTCTATAAGTGTTTTTATATCAGATAAATTAAGGTTGGCTAAAATTACGACCAATAGTAGAAAAAAAAGTATGTAAAAATATATATATAAGATCTATCAGCACCTGCCCACAGCGCCAAAACTCCTACCAAACGATTTCTAGACCATAATACAGGGGAGATCTCTTTAAATTGATCTTAAGTCGCCAAAATTGAATCAATATGGATTAAAATACTTCATATTACCTACAATAACTAGATTTTATGCCATGATGTTTTTATTTGTTGAGATGCACCTGTAAACAGGTAGGTCCGTTTGCTGCTCTTGTCTAAAATAGTCTCTATAGGAATTACACAAAGTCTTCTTATCGACCTCAGTGGACCAGGATCAGTTTATCTGCAGTTATTGAGCTAAAGTGTGTTTTTATTTACAGTTTCTGCTCAGGTGTTCATTCGCAGGTGTGTTTATAAAGTTACACGGAGCTGTCCTGATCCCCGACACACCAGAAATCTAAAGTCTGGTGCTGCTAAACAAGGCCAGAAAATGGTTTTTAATCCTCCCAGGACACTAACAGCTCTATGTTTAAGGTTATAAAACCTCTCACAAAGATCTAACATGTTCTCCAGCGGCTGCAGAGTCAAGTTTCACGGCTGACAGACGGCTCTGGTCCGGGGTTCCTGCCCTCGGAGCTGCCCGCTGTTTGCTTTGACGTTAGCTAGGCTAGTTAGCTGCCAAGAAAGCACAGGCTAACGGTGCGTTTGAGGACTCGATGAAAGCTCGGAAATCACGACTTCAGACCAGACCTTTTAACCAGGCTTTTCACAAACTGCCTTTTTATATTTCTCTTATTGCAAATGTTTGTTTTATGTCATTTTATTATTATCTCTGTTCTTAGTCTTTTTCTTAATTCCCGTCTCAGAGGTTTTTACCTCTTTTACCCTTTTTCTTTACCTGGTAAAGAGCTCTTACTTATCCGTTTATTTAAGATTATTTTCTTGTTTTACTCTTTCTTTTTACCATTTTATTTTGGGTGGTTATTGTTGTTTTTAGCCTGTATTATTATAATTTTATTATCATTATTCATATTGTCTTTTTATTTTTACTATCCTGTTTCCTGCTTTCTACCCCCCTTTTTATAACATTTCTTCTTCTTCTTACCTATTTTATGTTTCTATTTTGGTCCTCATGGTCTCATTTTATGTTGTAGGGTTCTTGTTTTGTCTGGGTTTCTTATGATAAATGAAACTGGCTTCAATTCAGAGGTTTTATTTTTAACTGAGCTTTTGTTTTTTATTTGTTTTTATTTCCATGTGCTGATGTTTGTGAAAGCACTTTGTAAACTTCTGTTTTTAAAAATACTATAAAATAAGGTTATTATTATTATTATTACTATTATTATTATTATTGTTATTATCATCGATAAGACAACTAAATTAGCCAACGAGCGATTAAACTTTTCACCTATTAATTGATTAAAGTTTATTTTGAACATATAATAATAATAATAATAATACAAAGTAAAGAATACAACAACAAATGACAAAAAGTTATTCAAGTTCAAAAGGAGTGGAAAGAAGTCAGGACTTATCTAGTCCCACCGCTTCTCCCACAAGGGTTTGAATATATATGATATTATAACCTGCTGTGTTTATCGGTAGAACAACATCAAAATTGTGATCTCAACCACTTGTACACCAGTGTTCCCTCAAGTTTAAACATTTGTTTTGACGTTTCCTACATAGACACTCGTTTTCCCGATTATTCCGCCGTCCCTGAAGGCACCGTAACTTAGCTAGCCCAGGAGGGTTTCAGCTGATTTCCAGCTAGTTAGCGTTAGCATGCTAACAACATGCAAACAGTGTCAAGGAAGCAGCAGGGAAACCCGAAAACTGTCACCTTACCGGACACCAGCCACTCCCCGCCGTTGTTGGAGAACTCGATGGCGTTGACACAGCCGAAGTGACCGAGCATGTCCTTCTTGTAGAGGCTGGTGCAGCCTGCCAGCCTGCGTCTCTGGAATTCCTCCTTCATGAGCGGCTGTCCGGTCAGCTCTCTGCGGGACAGAAAGCCCACCGAGGAGCGCATCCCGCAGCCCTTCAGCTCCCTCATTTTCACCCCTGTAAAGTTAACTCCTCCCCGGGTTTAGTTGCGTTTTCACCGCCGCACCCTGGACATGTGTCGGTGCTCGTCTGTGGACGGTCGTGCGTCTGTTTGGTCTACATTATGGTGGAAGCCCCGCTGCTGCTGCTGCTGCTGATGTCGACGTTGTTTGGCCCGGCGTTCACGTCCCCCTGCGAGGCTCGGAATTTACAGTGAAGGGAGTCGGTCCTGTGAGTTCGTTGTCTTCATATAATCAAACACCGTTAATTATAAACAACAAAAACGTCACTTTAAAACAGCGTCATTATTTCGTCTCTCAGGTCACTCAGTCTCTTTGTTTAACAAATAAAAGTTACGAACTAATAAAAGAAACAAAAACTCGGCCAGAAGTTTAGGAACCACAGGAGCTCCAGAAGTCCCCGAATGCAACATCTCTCATCTTGTGCGCAAAAACAAATAACTAATATGTACGATTTATTTCCTTGTGCGTGAGTGGTGCACGACGGCGGTACGGTGGCCGAGAACTGCCACTGCAAAAAAAAAAAAAAAAAAAAAAGAAACGAAAGAAAGAAACTGAAGCCCACTGCAAATAAAAAAAGAAACGGTGCAGATTAAAAAAAGCCTTAACAACACAAATTTTAAAAAAGTGGCAAAAGTGGCACTTCCACAACGGAAGTGAGCTGCCGGGGACCAATAATGATGTTGCACCGGTGTTTTACAATGTAAGCACAGAAGACGATGGTGAGAAGATGAGCAAAGAAGTAAGTGGAAAGGTTATTGTTTAATTTCGCTTTGTAAACTTTTTAATGTGTTGTTTGGTAGCGCCTAAGCTTTGGCTAACACTACAGAGTTTCTTTTTTTTTACTTCAGTTGTGGGGTTTTTATTATCTACACTGTTTCTTTTTTTATTTGCAGCAGGCTTCAGTTTCTTCTTTTTTCATTCTTTTTTATTTGCAGCAGTGGTGGTCCTCGGCCACTGTAAAAAAAAAAACAACACAAACGTCACTTTAAAACGGTGTCATTGTTTCGTTGTTTGAGTATTAGGGCCACATTAAGAAAGCAAAAAACTTTAGATTTCGAAATTAAAGTCATTAACTTAAGAGAATAAAGTTGTCATAAAGTAATTACTTACTACAGTGGCCGAGCATGGCCACTGCTGCAAATAAAAAAGAATGCAAAAAAACAAGTCACAACGGAAGTTACCAATGCAAAATAAGAAACCAACCAACACCACACAATTATCTTGTTCCCACTAGATATTTCACTGACGCACAAGTGATTTATTTTTTAACATACTATATGTCAAATTTATGGGCTCTGTACAAAAGTACATCAATTTTACTTGAAACCAAATTCACCAACACTTCAAACAGCCCATGAATGCAGCAGCATCGTACCTCCTCTTATCTCCTCAGCCGTCCCACCAGCAGCGTCCTTCCTTGGGGGAGGATCTCTCTCTGTTTCCCTGTCAGACATCCAGCATCATGAAACAGGACTTTTTCAACAATTAGTCAAACTTTAATTTACTGCTTTTCCTCATAACTCTTACAGCCTCACTCCAAAAATGGTGAAATATGCCTTTAAAGGGAAATGCATCACAATAAAAGCTGCCCAAATAGCTCCAGGAAGGCAAACAGCCAATCATAGGAGAGGATTTTGGGGGAGGCACCAGGGGTGGCCAGTCAGATCTTAAGGGGGCCCACACCAGCCCTGGTCCCTTGCTCTTTTAGATGCACCCCTGGTAGGTAAAGAAAAAACTTTAGGACTGAAGTTGAGGTGTTTTTAAAACAGCAGTAACAGTAAGTTTTGTTTTTCATGCTTCATTTTAGCGGATGTTCCCTTTGACATAACAGCGTTGAAAAATAAACACAGCAGCTCACAGGTGTAAATAAAAGTTCATTTTTAGTGTGTATAGTAGTTTTATTACTCCAAGTTTTGGGATTACAGTGGTAGTCATCGGGAAACTTTGAGTTCAACAAGCCTTTCTCTGAGAAAACATGAAAACAAAAACACTGTCTGTACAGAAACACAAATAAAAGCTCGACATGAACAGGCTTAAGTCTTCTTTTAACTCATTTTAACCCATTTTGGAGGGACAGAGTGTTTTTCTTCTCCCTCCCTGCCATAAACAAGCTCGACTGCATGTGTCTGAAATGCAAAATCCAAGCACGCTATCGATGTGTTTCGTTGTTCGTGGAACCAGAATGAGCACCATGTTAGCCGGGACGGTATTATTTCTGTTGATTTGTCAAAGTTAAGCAATTTAGGCACTTTTCAAGAAATTGGCAAAAGTTATAACACGACTAAAAGAAGTTTTATAAGCAAAATACTTTTAGTTTTTATGCTTAACAGTCAACGAAAGGATTGAGCGAATCTACAGAAATGTTAACGACATTCAAGACTAAGCTCACAGAATATTATAAATGATAATCTGAACGTCCAGAGAGGCGTCGTCACACTGAGCGTTTAGTGATTCCACACAGCACACAGAGAGGATACAGTCCCGTCGTCTGCTGTTTGTGCTGCTTTAGTTTGAGCTCAGATAGAAAAACAGACTCAGGTTTCTGTCCGTGTGCCTCCGTGAACCACAGTCAGTCATCTCCTCCTGCAGGTTCCCGGGAAGGTTTCTAACACACTAATCTATAACGCACAAACATTTAAAAGTGCTTTACATTAAGGTACCTTCAATACATTCACCTCTACATTATGAAGTCTTCTATAACACCACACAGGTAATGAGTGTGAACTGCAGGTGATGAGTTTCCTTTGGCAAAAGTAACGTCTGCTGTGTGTGAGCAACAGAGGCGGAGTGTGACGGAGGAGTGTGAGGCTCGAAGGGAAGAGTTTAGACGGACGACGTCAAAAGTTACTCTTTGAAAACAGGAAAACGACGCAGAATCAGAGCCACGTTAAAAATAAAAATCTGAGGTTTCACAGATCTCTCTGTCCTGACTTTGTCTGGAGAAATTCAATATTTATTCTACTATTTTGAGTTTTCTAAATAACTTTATGTCCTTAATCGAGTCACATAACTTTTCACGACTGTATTCTGCTATCAAAATGTTGTTCCTTTGTTATGACTTTCATTGAAAAAGTTGGACTTTCCTCATGTAGGATTTGACTTTCCCCCCCCAAAAATCGTAATTTTCCCTAAAACTCTGACAATGTTCGTCACATAACAGTTTTAATCCGCTATCATTTTGATTTTTTCTAGAAAAATGTGGACGTCTTCAAACGACCAGTGTGATATTATCCTTGACTAAATTTCGTCTTTGTCGGGACTTTTTCTTTAAAAAATTGTTTCATGTCCATTATGACTTTTTGTTAAAAGACTCTGACTTTATTTGACGATTCCGTTTCTATTTCTGCAAAAATTCAGACTTTATAACAATCACTGAGTCGGTTTTCCAGATCTGCAACTTATTTTTCGAACCAAATGACTTTTTCTTGAAAACTTTTATCCAAATTTCACAACTTTTTTCCTGTAAAATTCTAACTTTATTTTATAGCAATTAAGACTTTTTTTTTGGGGGGGGGTGACTCTTTTACGCTCACTGAGACTTTTCCTCGCATTTACAACTGTAATTAAGACTTTAATGCTAATAAAATGAAGGCCTAAATCTTGAAATCTCTTGATTTTTATCTTCGATGCAGCCCTGACTTCACTGAGACTCTGTCAAACTAAAGTAATTTCATAAACCAAAATAATTATTTATTCTTCAAGAGTTCTGTAAATAAATATTTTTGCTTTCTTGTCCTAACTTCGATAAGAAGATACTTTAATTTGGCTAAAGACAGCGGTGGATTAGCTTAGCTTGGCTCAGCACGTTAGCTAAGAACAGCTAACACAGTTAGCCTAGCTCGGCGTTTCTGTGGGTTAAAATAAAACACATCACGTGTTCATAGATCACTGTAAGAGTTGCTGGTTGGCTGCTGTTGTTACTTTTGGTCGGAGCCAGGCTAGCTGGTCGGCTGTTAGCTAAGTTTAGCTTATTGTGAAAACTGGAAACAAGCTAAAACCGTTAGCATGGCGCGGTCTGAAGGTGAAGAATAACATCTTTTTTAATGGTTTTTGAGCCTAAAAATTGAAACGTAATTTTAAATACGTGGACACACTTCCTCAAAATACTCACTTTTAAGCTAATAGTTAGGTTAGCTTAATCCACGATCTACTAGCTAATAGCAACTCATGTCACAAGTATCAAGGGTCTTAAACAGAGATTAAACTAACGACCAGTGTGGAGAAAATATATCTGCTAAATTCAGCGTGGCACTTCTGTTTGATTTTGTTAGCGTACACTTGCTAGCTTACTTAGCAAAAACAGTCTTGATTTAACAATAACAGCTAAGTTATTGTCAGGCTAGTGAGGCTAACGTGGCTAACCTTAGCAACCTGTTTGATCACTAATGACCAGGAAATCACCGTCAGTTTTCACAAATATTCTATTTTATTCTTAAATTCGTAAAAAGTAATGACAGCCCGAGCTAAGCTAGCCTACTGCTGGTTCCGATTTTCATCTTCTCATCAAACTCGACAAGAAAACCAAAAACTGTATTTCAATAAAAACGCACTGATGAAATTCTTAACTATGATAAAACATTTTTAAAGTTTGTGCTGTGCAGTTTTTCAAGGTTATTATTTGATTTAACGTGAAGTCAAACTCTTCGACCTTCCAGCCACTTTACCGGAAACCAAAGACGAGTATCGGAGGTGTCGGGGGTAAAATCAGTGCCGGGTTAATATCAGAATCATCATTCACACAGTTTTCAGTCTATTGCACATGAGACTTCTTCTTCGGAGAGCACAGAGTCTTTTTTTTTCCTCTTCAGACGATAAATCGACGACAGTCTCTGCGAATCTGAAACATCTTCTTTGATGACGTCGTTTTCCTCCTCGTATCGAGGCAGCTGCTCGTATTTTTTCGTTTGTTCTCGATCAGATGTGCTGTGCCTTATCAAATAAAAAAGGATGGACTCAGACGGGGAAACCTGGGAGCTGATGGAGGATGTTAAAGGTTAAAAGTCTTTTCTGATTATTATTATTATTATTTCAGAGGAGTCTATAAAACATCAGCAGGATAAAAAGCTGAGTAAAGAAATATTCTTGCCTCCAGACGTTTTTTTTACATAAATAGAAAATTAAAAAAACACGCAAAAGATTAAATAATCAAACGAATGCAACGAAGCAGGAGTTTAAATTAAGATGGCGGAGAAGTGGAGGAGGAGGAGGAGGTGTAGAGCGGGGGAAGATGGAGAGGAAGGGGTTAAAAAGCTGTTGGCACACAGGGAGGGTAAAGGGGGCGCTGTCCTCAGTCATTCAGTCTCTCAGGTGCTGCTAGTACGGGCCTTTCGAGTGTCCGAAGATCCCGATGGGGAAGTGTTTGACGTGAGACGACCACTGAGCCGCCAGCTGGAAAAACTTGACGTCGTTCCACTCGACGCCGTCGATCAGAACTGCAGAGGAAGGACACAGACATGAACAGAAGCGACACTTTTACTTAAACTCTAAACACAGGTTCAGAGAGGACGGACAAACCCCCAGACCCCCCACGGTGAAGTGTGAGCGCAGACCGCCGTACCTCTCAGCATGGTCTGCTGGTGTTTGGCAGTGCAGATGAGCCGGCTGATGCCCTCGATCACTTGGCTCTTGGACTCCACCTCCTTGTCTTTGCTCTTTTTTGGCAGGAACATGACTGGCAGAAGGAAAAACAGAGTCGCACGCTGTGAGTTAACGAGGGTTCGGGGTCTTTCTGCTCCCTACGGGGTTAAACACAAAAACTCTGAATCTGTCACTCAGTACGTTTACATAACACTCGAGAAAACCGAATTATCGCCTTACTCTGATTAAGACCGGACAACTGGAGTGCATGTAAACACCTTATTTCGACTAGTCGGAGAACGCCGATTAAGACATCCAGATAATCTGATTGGAATTCAACCTTCTCTACCATGTCACCAGCGGAGTCGGAGTGTGATCGGACAATGCATGTGTCCGATCACACTCCATAAACCCTGAACAAAAACACCAGAGAAGAAGTGGCGCTATCATTTAAAGAACTTCGACTTTTGGAATGACGAGGAGAGCGCTGTTATGTTTTCCATCCTGACAGAAATGTATATTTTAAGAATATGGACGGTAGCAAAACGAGGAACGGAGACATCTTTAAAATAGGTCCAGAAACAGCGCAGATGAAAAGACTCATATCGCCCCCTAGTTTTGGGGAGGAGGACACGTTCACGTCAATAATTCGATTTTCTCAGGACAAGGAGAGAAGTCCGCTTCGGCGAAAAAAAACGAATTATGAGGTTAGTCCGATTAAACTGTGCATGTTAACGCACTGAGTATGTAACGTGAGTCCGGTGTTCATCCTACCCTTCTTATTCTTCTCCTTGGTCACCACAGTCATGGACATGGTGGGCTGGGGGCTCGGCTCCGCGCCCCCTAGTGGCAGCCGGCTGACCTGCAGCGAGCGGAAATTGCACTTGAGCGTGTTTTTGGAGGAGGAGTCCCGCTTCTCCAGGTCCTTTTTCCTCTCTGTGGGGGCCACCCAGTAATCCACCTGCAGCCCCATCAGCTCCGCCTGACCCGGAGAACTACAGACGAGGAACAGAAAGACGGAGGTGGGTTTCATAGAAGATTTCTCTGCAGGTACGAGTAAACGTGGATTTTTGCACCGTCATGTTATACCTGTAAGCGCTGAAGCTGGTGTTGACGGAGGGAGAGGATGGCGGTGTGGGCGACGCCTCTTTCAGAGCGGGTGAGACTTGTGGAGGGGTGGAGGAGAGCAGTGAGGAGCTCAGAGGAGCCGCGTCATCAGAGTCTCCTGAGGGAGGAAACGATCGTTTATGTTACAAAATAAAATATAATATCCTGTATGTACAAACGTGAGAAAGTGCTGAATGTCTTCAGGAGTCGCTTTGGTGCAGATGAGTTTGATAATTGCGCTCAAACCTTTAAAGGACAAACGTTGAAAACGTTTCTACTTGCCTGACGTTGCAGATGTTTGCTCCACGATGCCGACTTTGACCATCTGAGAAAACAAAGGAGAGAGAAATCTATTATTATAGCTCTAGGAATAACAGATAACAAGCTTTGAGTTTTTCTCTATTCAATTATCTGATTAATCTGTTTAACCCGCGACCTCTGACTGAGAAAACGAACCAACAACAACTCAACCAACCAGCTCGGAAAGTCTGACAACTTACGTCATAATCCAAGATGGCAGAACAGCGCGTCAACAGTAAAGAGTAACAGTTAAAGCTGTCATGTTTTATTTATTAGCACTTCTGTTTGTTTTTGTAAAAACAAATAAGTGGTATAGCTAACAACAGTTAACAACTGACAATAGCTAACAGCTAACAACCGCTAACAACAACTGACAACTGACAACGGCTAACAACTGACAACCGCTAACAACAATTGACAATAGCTAACAACAGCCGACAACCACTAACAACAGACAGGCTTACAACAACTGACAACCGCTAACAACGGACAGGCTAACAACAACTGACAACAGCTGACAACCGCTAAAGGCAACTGACTTTGTAAACAACAGCTAACAACGGCTAACTTCAGGCATCCATCCTGGTTTTCCGATTTGTTTAATTGAACGCCGTCAACTTGGTTGTAACGTCATTTCCAGCTCTGACATCCGACTTCCGCAGTATTACACTCTGCCCAATTTTTAAACCTGTAATTACTTCTTCGTCCACTAGAGGGCGTGTCAAACTACAACATCAGTTCGATGTTCGGAAACTTACCCCGATGAAAGGGATGAACTTCTGACAGGAGTCCTCGTCCGGGCTGAGGGGCGGCAGCAGGAACACAAAGAGAGTTCAGGTTAGACAACAGACGACATTAAAGGAGCGACTCTACAGGATCTATCCGCTAAATTTACGACTCAAATCATCTACAATTAGCAACCCTACAAGCTAGGAATTAGTCACTAGGAAGGATTTATGGTTTTCTTATGATTAAAATCTAGAAGTGCTTTGTCTTCCAAGGTCATCAAATCCCAAAGAGAGCATGCTGCACCTGCTGCCGAGCTCTACACCCTCATTAACACACAGACTCTGAAGCAGAAAGCCAAACATGCAGAGCTGCAGAGCTGATTTGAGACCTCTGAAACCACAAAAAGAGCCATGAAGGATCTGAGGAGACAGGCTGGGTCCAAACCAAAACCAAACCACAGTCAGAGAGGCATTCAGGAGGCAGCAAGTCCATCAGGAGAGAGAGAGAGAGAGAGCTGAACTACAGAGTCGAGCAGATGTGGATGAGAAGGAAGAGCACCAACCTACATCCAACACTTCTTCTCCAGCTCGATGCAGCTCCACCTCTGAGCGGAGCGCATCGCTACCAAGCGTCAACGAACTATTTTCCCGGCGCCAACCGGAAAAATAGCCAGAACGGATCTACGTCTACGGTTTCTAAAATGTTATCTGATGATGTGAAAGGTTGTTGCTCTTGCCTTGAAGAAACCTGCCATCGCCCCCCCAGGGAAGAAACAGAGAGACTACAGGGAGGAGGGAGAGAGAGAGACAGAGAGAGAGAGAGAGAGAGACAGTCTGCAGTAGGTCACAGTTTGAACGTCATCAAGTTCACTTTTCTGTTTTCCCAACACGACAACATCTCTGCTGAATCAGACTCAAAGCAGCCGGAGAGAGAGAGAGAGAGAGAGAGAGAGAGCGAGCGAGGGATGAGACGGATGTCTGCGTTTGAAGCCTTGCAGGGATGGAGGCCGACAGAAAACAAAGCTTCTGTCTCATGGTTCTGATCCGCCTCAAAGGGAACTTCTGGTATTTTTAAACCCGGGCTCGGTTTTATTCACATATTCGGGGTCTACGACACGACTAATCGGTACCATAGACTTTATATACGACGGACAACTTGGTCCCGCCTCCCGCCAGTAAAGCCCTCGGTATTTCTGCGATTTTTCTTCATTTCCTGAAACCAAAATTGCGCAGTCGTGTTGTACGCATTCGGTAGGAGAGTCACCGAGAGTCGCTGTCAACATCACAACCAGGGGGGAGAAACATTTATATTCTGTGTAATCGATTATTAAAGTTTGTCCACAGCTCCATAAGGAGGCAGGGTTTATGACCTATACTGCAGCCCGTCACCAGAGGGTGCTGTTCTCAGGGTGGCGAGGAGGCAGACGGTGTCCATTCTATGTACAGTCTATGGTTGGTTTGTTTTGGAGTTTTCCCAGTAGATTGCTTCAGCTGGTTGTTCAGAAACAGACTGTAATCGCTGCAGTAAAAGTACTTGAAATAAACGCATCAAGTCAACATGCGTGAACTGAAGCAGCTTTGCATGATGGGACTGGAAAGAGGGGGGATGGCGAGCACCGAATTGAACAGGGTATCACTAGAAAATAGAAAATATCGCCTCTTTACACCTGAACTGTTTAAGGACGGCAGGATGAAGCAATCTACTGGAATAATCCAAAACCTTGTTTACATGAAACATCAAAATATCAGGTTTGAACCTCTCGATTACCACGGCAACACTAATTCATCTACTTTACGAATAAACGCATATAACGAAGAGGACATTATTCTTATCTAGAGAGGTTTAAATGAATAAAATACCTACTTCTCTGTTTTAGAAAAGAGTTTTTGAGAACTTTGGTAACAGTCCAGAAAACATAAATATTTTTACATCCTTTTTTTTCACTTTTTAAAACCTGGAAATTGATCAAATTTATTTCCATAATTGCGTAGGAAACCCTGTATTTTGACATTTTAAAGGTTTTATGTTTCGGTTTCTGTTTATCCATCCATCCATGAATTCATGCTTTTATTTTGAAGGGTATCAGTTTGAACAACAGTTTTTGAAGAGGCAGAAGTTTTAATGTTTTCGGATTCACGATAAATCTTTGAACGTTAGCTTTTAATATCAGCCCGAAGAGAGATGCTACAGCGAGCTCGTGAGCAGCAGCTTCTTCTTCTTCTTCGTTTAAAGACGTGTAATAACGTAGTTATTGTGGAATTAACCTTTAAATGTGTTTAAAGCTGCACATTCACTTCAGTCCATGTAGACGGATGGAGAACTACGAAGAACGACTCATGCAGGTTAAACTGGGTTTTGCAGCTACATCAGAACCAGCATCTACAGGACTGGGTCTAGACAGGTTAGTAAAGTTGAAATGTTTTAAGACTAAAATCAGAGATAATTTTACACTTTTTTTGTGCACTTGTGTTAAAAATACTTCGATTCACTATTAGAGATGGAGCTGGAGGTGTAACTTCTGGATAAATGAATAAAGACTGACTGATTCTTAATTTAATAGTAAAGCAGCTAATTCTTTAGATACCAATAATTATGTTTTATTTCTTTTTTTAAGGATCTTACAGACTTACAGTTCGCTCCCTCGGTCATTTTTACTCTAAAAAAGGTTATCAGCGAGTCCGTCCATGGCATTTATAATTTAAAATTTCATTTATTATGTCAAATCCAAGTCCGATTGAACTCTTACGACCCCGATCAGATGTTTGTTTTTTTTTAACTAGTTTAAGGCTGAAACACTAAAAAGTTTTAAATGTGTTTATTTTAAGAGGTTATAGCAGGTCATGACACAAACCTGAAGGTGAAAATCTGATGAAGATGTGCAGGTTTTTTCTACTCTAACCACACAGATAACAGACAGACATGGACGGCCAGGTGAGCACAGGATGGAGAGAAAACAGCAGGAGGAAGGAGGAGGAGGAGGAGGAGGAGGAGGAGGAAGAGCCTCAGAGGAGGAGGAAGAAGAGCAGATCAGATTTGGTCTCTTGCCTCTTTATCAGCTCAGTTTACCCTCCAGTCAGTCCTCTGAAGTCTCATCATCATCAGGGAGGACTGTTTGAAGTGGAAACTAAGGAGTCAAATTTATCTTCACTTTGTTCTTTGTTTCCTTCAATGATGCCAAATTAGAATAGTCTCAACATGAGCACACAGACACAGACGCAGAAGAAGAAGAAGAGGAAGAGGAGAGACTCATTATTTCTGCAGACATGCACACAAACTCTCTGTTTTCTAATTTTCTGATTTTGCTTGAATTTGATCTCCTCACATAAATGAGAGAAATGGTCAATGTGGAGCGAGTTCCAGGAGACATGCATGGATAACAGAACAAAACATTCTTATCTGAGAGAAGAGACTGACGGCCAAATGTCGACTTCATTAAAGCTCCCGGAAGAAAAATACGACTCATCGGTAATCCTCGAGGACGACTTTGAGCTGATTCTGACTTATTGGACGACAGAATTAAACCCCCGAAACTCAAACATTTATGTTGGATAATTCACTGTTTTCTAATTAAAGTGGATGAAAAACTTCTGCTCTGACAACCAGCCGGTGAAGCACGAAATTATGAGTTTTGTTTTTGCCTCATAAACTTATTTTTCTAAGATGTATTTTGGGGCAAAGCCGGACATGAAGAGAGATTATTTCAGTTCATTTCAGTTTTGAGTTTGTGATACATGCCTGCGCAAAAAGTCCAAAAGTTTAGGTATTACAGAAAACTTTTCATTTCGCTTTTTAAGATCATTAGGAGACATAAATATGAATCTGAGTCGATTTTATCAACAGGTTAAACTCCTCACAGGAGCTTAGATCGATGTCTTTTCAACGTCTATGTTATTTTCCTTTGTTTAGATCAAACAAATTAAATCCACTCAGACATAAAAGTGAAAGTCTTAGTGATAAGAGTCTTAATATCAGACCTGTTCAGACTGAGTTTACGCTCTTAACTTGATGTAACTTTAATCCCTCGGTCCGGTAATCTCGCTCTGTGTCTGTGTGCGCTTGTTGTTACGCTGCGCTGTGGCCTTATTAGCAGATTTATATCTTATCTGAGAAGTTTTCAGCTCAAGCTATTCTTAGAAAGAAAAAAATGTAATCGCTGTTAAAGTGGCAAGCTCCGGAGAGTGCAGGGAAAATGCTCCGACACAGAGAGAGAGAGAGAGAGAGAGAGAGAGAGAGAGAGAGAGAGAGAGAAAGCGCATGAATCACCAAGCTAAGAGATGGGAAACAAACTCAATCGACCACAATACCTTACTGCAAAATCAAAATGAAAGCTCTTTTTCCTTCAAAGACAGAAAAGAAAAAATACAACAAAAAGAAACAACATGTTATTCACGGACACAGTGATGGAGGAGAGACAGTGATGTTAACCAGACAGACGGACGAACGAACGCCGACACGCCCACACAAACTCAGCGACATTAGTCAAACTTCATCTGAAAGGAGTTTTCAAAAGGGGGAGAACATTTCTACATTTCAAATCATTAACTAATCATCATAATTACAAATTTAAATAATGATAAATTAACCTGCTCAGTTTCTACCAGTTTGTTTCAGTTTAACGTTACGCTGCTAATAGCATTAGCGTATAAACTGACATCTTCAGGCTACAGTCGCCATTTTTATCAGATCTATGACCGAGTTAATGTTGACGAGTATAATTTTAATTAACAAAAATTATACAACAAGAATTTCTTATGTTCTTGTTGTGACGATTATCATTTTCTGCAACCACTTTAATGTTACTATGCTAGCTGTTTGGCTAAGCTAACTAGTTCGGCTGACGGGCCACCACAACATTAAAAGTAAATATAATATATGTTGTGAGTATTTACCTACTAGTTAAAGTAGGTTTAAACTATTTCATAATATGATATCTGTCTGCTATCAATTTAGCCAACAATCAAACTACAGAAAACTAGCTAAAACAAGCTAATGTTTTGCTAGCATCATGATTAAATGAACTACATTTCTGCTGTTATTGATTAAATACCTTTAAATTCATTTATATGTAACTTAGCGTTTCTGAGGAGTTAACCAATCAGGATCATTCACGCTGATTTATTGATGATACTGTCTTTAGAGTGTGGTTTAATCAAGTTTGACTGTAGTGCGCTAAATTTATGATAATGTCAAGTTTTAAAGGGAAGACATCCTGATAACTCAACTACATCTGACAATATTTAAAGTATTAACTCATGAATATCACGATAAATTATTAGCTGATTGATAACCGGGATGTTTTGATCACGAACTGTTTTGTGGAACACCACAAAATATCGTCCACTGTCGTCTGTTTTAAGTAGAAATACAACAGGCTGGGTGTGAAAATACTATTTTAAATTATATATCACATATTCAGTCAAAGGGGAAGACTATTGTTGTGCTGAAACGCCACATATTTAACAATCTTAATTAATGCTTACTTAGTCTCGAACGTCAAACAACTTGCAGTGTTTCAGCTGCGTTTTCGCTAACATCAGTGAATGTTTAATCAAAACTGCTGAAGTCCGTTATCACGATGATATTTATGGTAAGAGAGGAATGAGAGCTTTAGTGAGAGCAAAGTACGAATATTTTTGAGTTTACAAACATGAGATTGGATTTTTAAATCCGTATTTATGGCAAAAAGCAAAAACTGTATTTACTTTGTATAGATTGAACCCTGTCAAATAAACAAATAATCAAATATGTTTCACAGAGAAGTTCAACCCCCTTTTGAAAAACAGCTGTAAGCTCTGCATTAGAAGCATTTGTTAGAAAATAAAAACCCTCAGACTGAAATAAACTTAAACTTTTACCGTCCTGTTCATAAATAATCTTTTAAACTAGAATACAGTTCAGGTGTGTACAGTTCACAGGTGAATATCCAGGTGAAACACGGACAGTAAAGGTCACCTACCTCTTCTGTTTGTAGGTGAGCATGGCCTCAGCGATGGGGAGCTGATGAGCTCCGTTGGCGCCAACCATGTACTGAGTCACCCGGGACACGACGTCGGGACTCTCCTGGGCTGCAGAGGAAACATCCATCATCAGTTTAAGAGGTCTGATTAACAAACCTTACAAACTTTACATCAGTATTAAAAACACATAAAAGACCCACCAACAACAGGAGCCTCAGGTTTGTGAAACAGGTCCCTCCAAGCAGCATCCTGGAACAAACTGTTGTATCGGTAATCAATAGTGCCCAGATATTTGGAGACCGGATGAGCCCCTAAAAAAACAAACAAAGAGAAACAGGCGAGTCGTTTCATGAATCTGAAGCTGTGTAAAAAGTAGCACGCATGAGCAGGATACGATTTAATGCAGACAAAACAACGCAGGAGGAGGTTTTACTGACCGAGAGGGATGATGAGGAACCTCATGTATCCGAGCCAGTCCGGGGTCTTATGGGAGAGGTGGTCCACGAAGAGCCTCAGAACAGCGCTGAGGTAGTGCTGCGCCCCGGCCACCGCGATCTTTATGGGAATGGGCGTCTGAGAGTTACAGTTACAACTGAGAAGGAATAAAAAAAGAGAGTTTTACCAGTTAAAACAAAGCGAAGGTGAGACGTCGATCAGTAAAGTCAGCGTGAAGCAGAAGTCGACGCACAATCTCTGAATACGGGAGACGATGGTGTTGAACGCAGCCTGGATGTCGGCCGTGGTGCAGGTGCAGACCACAGGTAGATGGTGGTTTTGGAGCATATCTGAAAGATACTAAGAAAGAGGAGGAGGACGAGAAAGATGCAAATTAAAAAGTGTGAGAAAAGTCTTCCTCTAGTTTTAAACATGTGTATTTAGTCAAATGAGGATGGTACAGGTGTTTTTATCTTACCTGGCCCTGCCAGTCTGACGTGTTGATGAGGATGATGCTGTCGGGGAGCTGGTTATCAGACACCAGGATGTGGTTTAGTTGGTCGTACACCGTCTTTCTGGGGATCTATAATACACAAAAGAAGAAAACTTCATACACTAACCCGTGTTTGTTTTTGGACATTATTACTTTGTTTACAGAAGACAGCTGATGTGACAGTTTTGAAGTTTTGTGTTTTCTAAAGTTTTAAATCTTCTGTGGGTTGTTTGCTCAGATTCAGGATGTCACTTTTACAAATAAGAATCGCTGACGAGCTCATTAGTCCTTTACAATCCTGTCCACAGAAGCTTTAGGCCTTTATCAGGAGGTTATACTGCAGTTCTCTCCTCTGACCTGTAGGTGGCAGCGTGTGTCCATGGAGCGCTCGTTGTCCAGGCTGTTGGCCCTCTCGTTCTGCGGCCTGCTGGCCTGGCGCTCCTTCAATGACGTGCTCCTGCCTCGCCTCCCTGCCAACTTTGGTTCCTGCCTGAAAAACAGGAGAAGAAGAAGAAGAAGAAGAAGAAGAAGAGAGCTGGAGGACTGAGCGCCAACGTCAACAACAGGAGCCGAAACCCTGATCTATGAGGATTGATTACAGAGACACAGGAGTTGCGAAACAGCATCTTAAATGAGTGAAAATAAAAAAGGAGAGTGAAAGAATAACGAGAATATGTCTAAAAAATAAACGGTTCCCGTCTGGTTTCCTGTAGTTTCAGGAAAGTTCTGAAGGAGGTCGTCGTCTTGGTTTTACCTGTTGGATGAAATGATGAGGGACTCCGTCTTGGTCATTTTGCCGCTGGGAGGAAGCCTCTCTAAGAACGTGTCCATGTTGTCCATCTCCAGCTCTGTAGTTGGAGTCACCGCCTCCGGCTGCTCCTGAGAAAAACACAGAGAGGAAAAAACATCAGCTGGGAGACGTGTCGATGCATTTTTCAGGTTTTATAACAGCTAATAAAACTCTAACCTACCTTTAGTGAGTAGAATATACATTAGATATTATATTTATATGGAAACAAAGTGAAAAACAGAGTTTATAAAGAGTTAATACTGACGTAGGAGACGTTATCAGACACGCTGTCGTCTGGGAATTTAGCTCCACCGCTCTTCGTTTTATCTGGGTCAATCTGGAATCAGATGGTGAGAAGAAAAACAAGCGTATCATGGATTAGACAGAGCCACGGGGCTTTTATTTTGAAAGAAAGTAAGAGGTTTGTTTCTTTGACCGCGCTGAGCTGCTTTAACAGACGCCTGCAGGTTCATAAACAAACTTCTGATCCCCTCAGAACCGCTCTGGACCCGCAGACTGATGAAAGACGCCCTTCAGCAGGACGATTATCGCCTTTCTGCCTCAGCGGACGCGCTGATCTGCCTTCAGCACAGGTCACTGGTTTCACTGGTGTCAGTGGTGACCCAGTTTGTTTGACTCCGAGGTTAGAGGAGACCCAGAGGAAGAGCTGAAGAGTCTCTTTGGACGTCTCCACATGTTTTGTTGTTATTTGTGCGGTCACAGTGTGTGTGTGTGTGTGTGTGTGTGTGTGTGTGTGTGTGTGTGTGTGTGTGTGTGTGTGTGTGTGTGTGTGTCTCACCGGACTGGGGGGCTCCCTGTGGCTCCGGCTGCTGTGGATGCTGCCGATCTCGGTTTGAGAGCTGGAGAGGGAGAGACCCTCGAAATATGGCCTGAAACACAAACACAGTTTGATCTTAGTTTAGTCATATTATGGCGCCACCTTCTGGGTAAAATACCTCTCTTTGCATTTATGCTAACATGAACAGATCGCTGGATCACTGTCGTTGCCTGAACGACCTTCATCAACATTTACGCAGCAGAGATCGGTAACAACGAATATTACACCAACGGCTAATTCGACAACAGCCAACGTATGCTAATGTACGTGTCGCTACCCGATCCGTCTCCGAAACCCAATTTGTACTGTGCATGTGCGAAACGTACGTCACTTCCTCTCTTTGTATTTCAATGTATTTTACAGCATTGAGTCACTACCTACTCGATCTGTACTGCACAAGTGCAAATTTACTTCACAGTAAAAACTTTATTTAAACTACCGATCGATTCAGAAACAAGATGGTGATGTGACAGGCTAGCTAGCAAGAGGCTCCAGAGCTCCTGCCCAGCACGGTGAGACATTTTGGGCCACAGAGAGCTGCCATCCAGTCAAAATTATGGTTATCTGACTTTTCGAAGGCGGGATTTATTTTATATATTAAATTTATTAACAAGAAGCCGACGCATTACTGACGATGAATTTTAGCGTTTTTATACAGCGGTTCAATTTCAACACTAAAATATTCACATTCATTCAAGACTTTTAGAACCACGCTGCAATTTTACAATTTAGCTGGAGTAGGAACCTTTAATTGTAAAACTGGGCGCCATTTTCTTGACTTTCGGGCGCTCTGCTTCAGTTGGGGGAAACACTTCGTTCAGGAGAAAAGAAAAGCGTTGAAGTATCTATTCCGACTGTAGCGAGCTCGCTGATGCTGAAGCTGTCCAACAAATGTCGATGCTGTTGCAAAGCACAAGAGGCAATGAAGTAGAGGAAGTGGCATACATTTTGCACATGCGCAGTACAAATCAGGTTTCCAGGACGCAATTTTTTTTTGGAGGATGGTAGGGGAAAGTCCCGTCCTCCTTCGCCTCTGATTGGCTAGAAGTGCTGGGCTCCAATTGGTTATTTCTAATGGCTGTGAAACGTCATCGTCTGTCGGGTTAGGAGATTCAGAAGTGCGATAATGTTCTGTTCGATGTACAGAGCCGACAGTTCGCGTTTGGCTTGAGCGTGTGATGACATTTCCAGCTGTTCTAGCCAATCAGAGGCAAAGGAGGCGGGACTTTCTCCTACTGTCCTACAAACAAAAAGAAGGCTTCCGGGACGGACCAGGTAGCGACACTATGCTAACGTATGCTAATGTGGCTAAATGGGGAGTTCATTAGGCGACAGTCTCTGACGTTTTGCAAAACTGTGTAAAAAGTAGCACCAACAAGTCATTTCTAACGTAAAATCTGTTGCAAGTCAGAAACTATGAAAATGTCGTATGTATGAAGTTACCATGGCGACAGGACTGAAGGTCAGACGTTTATGACTCACTTGAGTTTGGGTTTTGGCGTGCTGAGGACGCTGTCATCGTCGTCCAGCTCCGGCCCGCTGTCACTCGGGTTCTCGAACTCCACGCTGTCCAGATCCAGGTCCTCCTCCTCCACCTCAGGGGGCGGTTCTGCAGGATCCTGCTCTGAATCCAGCACCTTTAAGCGCACACACACCCACACACACGTTACATCACATTACATCTTGGGCGGCTCGACAGAACGCACAGGAGGAAAACTGAATCCCCAGAGCGAGCCCGGGAGAGGAACACCCACCTCATCTGAAACTCTGAAGCGCTTCAGAAGAGCCACCACGCGCTGCTTAAAGTTCTGCTGCTAAAACACAGGAGAGCAAACACAGTCAGTCTGTGACCTACTTCTGATTTCCTACAGAGCTCTCAGCCATCCAGTCCTGAGAAAACAGCTCCTCCATATCACTCATTTTACCGGCAGTAGATACATTTGCAGGGTCGGCTGGGTATCGATTTTGCAGCTTGCGTTTGTGTAAATCAATAATCAAGCAACATCAGGCCCCCGTCTGCTCTCTGGGCTTACATGTGCTGCTCACTGAGCTGCAAACAACCATAAAAACCGTCTCTTCTGCTAAAAACATGCCAGGACCGTCTTAAAAGTGATAAATTATACGTCCTCTTGATCTGCAGATCTCCTCCATGTTTACTGAGAGTTACTGGACTCTTCTGTCAGAGTTCAGCTTCTGTTTGTCGGAGTTTAAAAGGGTCATAAATACGACTTTACAAAACAGCTTCAGCACAGAGGAGTCGGTTCGTCCAAGAGTTTAAAGTTTGGATTACATCTGAATTAAAGCGATGATTTAAGGGCCCACGGACTTGATCCAGATACAGTAGCTGTTTCCTTCACCGTGAGTTAAACTGATGTGTCGGTGAGTCGCGCCAGACACCTGTCAGTATACGAGGTAGTATCACTTGATGTCTAACAGGGGGCAATTAGAGCACGATAAAAATGTTTCTTACGGCTAATTTATGCTCAATGTTACATATGGATACGGGCGGAGCTTCACGCTGTTCTCATCTGTATTTCTGCACATATCTTTGAAGTTTACGGATACGGGTCAGATGGAGCAGTACCACCGGAAACTGTGGGGGGCAGTGTTGCTGCTGTCACAACCCGATATGCATCTCTAGAAGGAAGTAAAGAAGACAACGGCGGGGCTGAAAATGACGATCGGTGTCAATTTCTCTCATCGGTACGACTAGAGAAAAGAATTCTCTGTCCTCCAACCACGAGGCATTTAGCGGCCTGACCGACCACCGCCTCCTCCAACGCTGCCTCCCTCTACAGTTCGTTGTTGTCAGAAACTTCTGACTCCGGCCTGCCCCCTGGTGGATGTAATAGTTAACAATCATGCCAACGTAAAGGATGCATGGAAGTATGTGGGCATTGACGGAACCGTCCTTTGAAACGGACGCGTTAATTTTCATACCTAAAAAATTTGGTACGGATCAGATATCGTAGGCAAAAGTCAGTACCCTGTTTCCCCACAAGGGGGCGCTTTGACTAAAGTTGTGAGGAAAGCATCTAGATTTGTTCGGAGGTGAATCTTGATCATGAAAAATCAAACATATTGAACACTGAGTGAAGGAGTTACAGTAACAAACTGTTTTCATTTTTGCTGTAGATTAAACGAAACTCAAAGTTTGGAGAATTTCACCTTCTTCACTAAAAATAAGAGGTTTCTGTTTTATCCAAAATTTGTTTGGTGATCGTGAAAAACAATGACGGGACATGAAACCTAAATAAAACTCTAATAAATAGTCAAAGTGTCTGTTTGGATGAATCCAGAGTTGAATTGAAAACGTCAAACATGCTGATTCTTGTCGTTTCTCTGGACTTAAAGTCGACCTCCTTTGGTTCTGGTTCTGGTCTCTTACTCTGGTGATGGAGGGGGTCCGTACGATCGACCTCCTCTGCTTCTTTGGCTTCCTCACGTCGTACTCGTCATCCTCCAGATCCTAAAAAATTTGAAGTTTATTCATAAATATATCACCTTTTATTTGGAGTCATCAGAGGTCACCTGCAGGTCGACTCACCTGCCCCTGAACGGCGTCATCACTGGCCTCCTGCTCTGAGGAGAAGCTCTCGTACTCCTCCTCTGAGTAGTTATCTAAAGAGCAGAGGAGGAGGAGCGGAGAGATTAAACGCCGTGGAGTACAGAAGATACAAACCTCATTCATATTTCAGCGACCCTTTAAAGTTTGACACGCCGCCAGAGTCTAAATTTACACGGCGCTCACGGAGCCGAAGGAAACCGGATTTACAAAATACTCTGAACCCTGTGATCTCACTCTGGTCCTCAGAACCAGGCTGATCAAAAACTCCAATCCGGGTCAACGTGATCAACTCTGTCTGATTGGACCAGAGTCAAACTGATCTGGTCCGTCTCATAGATATCTATAAGAAAGGCTAGACGACTCGAGGCGGAGTCACTGGAGTCCCTACACGGCGGCCATCTTACTCCAGTATACCATTCCGGGAGGTGAGTAATCTACATGATCAAAAATTCATCAATCTATGGTTATTTAAATGTTACGTGCACCGTACACTAGAATGTTAGGAGTGGGCGAGCTGTCTGTAGCAAGATGGCCGCCATGCGCAAACGTCGGTCTCCATTATGTAACAGCGTGCATAAGCCATCTACAGTTATATATCTATGATCCGTCTTTGCTGATGCTCTCCCTGCTTCACGTTTTGTCTGTGAAAGAGCACAGAACCACACCTCCAAATTTACAGTAACTTTCTGTATTTTGTTTTTATCTTGACGTCATTTAGTCGGTTTCTGTCTGTTTGCTTTTCTATGTTAAATTAGTGACAAAACAATTCAGGTAAAAGATCAAAAAAGGTCTAAAATCATCAATATTATCTGTAATAAAGAAGCAGCTAACACCGTACAGCTTAACTATGCTAATAAAGCTGAATGGAGATAGCGTTGGGAGCTAATAGCTAGCCTTAAGGCGTAACTTCGGGGGGTTCATGATACTGATCTGACTCGAGTCTAACTTCATATGAGAGTAAAAGCTGTAAAACTCTTCTACAGGTGTCCCAGACTGACATGAAAGGAGCTGAAGTGAAGGATCCATTTTCAAGTTCTGATCTCTCTAATCTGATCGGATCACAGGAGATAAGAGATTTGCGCAGTTCATCTACCAGAACATTTGATCTTCTGTCCTCCCTGCAGGGCCGCCTCCTCGTGGTCGATGGGCTGACTGGATAAGGAGAAGATCCAGATCTCGGCCACCTTCCCCAGCATGTCCTTCTGGTTGCTGCAGAGAGGAAGAACCTGTCCTCCTTCTGTCGGGTGCTGCATCACCTGGAAGAGTCAGAGTCGGTCAGATTGAGCTGCTCTGATTTTTGACATCCTCGCTGGACCAGAACCAGAACATGTTCCCCAACTAAAGCACAAACTCACCCTCAGGTCTCCACATCTAAAGCTCAGCTGTAGCGTGACGTTTATTTACTGATAAACTCAGAGCGTCTTAAGAACCGCAGAAAAACCCAAACCGGGGTCACTTCAGGACATCAGCGCCTCAAACCTGAACCAATCCGTGTTCCAGTTCAGTCAAGTGGGACTAGATCAGCCTTCAGCAGTTTCCACAGAGTCTATTTTAGTGTCAGAGCTTCTTTGTATGTCGGAGTTAAAAGAGAAAAAATCATTTCAGTCATGTGTTCAACTACAAATCTGTGTTTCTGCTTCTTTTATGTCCCTCTCAGGCTCTTCATCGAGTATTTCTGTCTCTCTCAGCAGCTGAGATGTGACCTTAATAAGCTCCACAGAGCTTTGTCAGCCATATGGGAACTCCAGCATCATCTGCAGCATGAAATAATGACCAGAATAAAGTCACTTATTCATGAATTCGTGGCTTTAATAAAACAGGACTCAGGATTTAACTGCTGTGTGAGATCACTTCAGAAGAGGGAGGTTTTTTCGCTCTTCAAGGACAAATGTAATGAAGCGGTTAGACTCTGAATAAAGGCGCGGCGATGTTTGGTTGTGTGGTCTCCAAACACGATTGTGATGTGAAGGACAGAGTCTTGAAGTCAATAATGATCTGTAGATTCACATCCAGATGAAAACATTCAAAACTCAATATTTTCTGACAAACACAGAAATGAAAACCCGCCTCTGATGAGTAAAAACACGACGACCACGACTCTACAAAGACTGTGTCTGAGTAAAGGAAACAGCAGCTGATCGTCCCACTATAACCTTGATATCAAAATCAAATTTCCTCCTTGTGAATATTCAGATTTTGATTCCATAACATTAAACATGAAGGTGTGTTTCTGCGTTTCTACCTCGGCCATGTCAATCGATCCCACAGCCAGAGTCTTGTAGCCCAGGATGGTCCGGTTCTTGTACCTCTTCCTCCTCTGCAGCATGATCTGCAGCTTGTTTCCCTCTCGCTTCAAGAAATGAGGGTACTAGAAGAAAAGACAAAACATTCACTTACGATACTTTTCAATCTGAAGGATTTCTGTTATTGTTTATTCTTTTTTTTAACCCTTTCTTTACCTAAGGTCTGAGGAGCTTCACGGTTTACATGGTTAAAACTTCCTTACTTATGTCAGACTGGTGTCTTTGAAAACCTTCATCTCAGCAATTAATTTCAGCTGTCTCTGTCTCTTTAAAGGGATATTCCGGCGTAAAATTAATTTAGGGTTAAACACACCGTAACACCGAGTTAGACATTTCTTCATGGAAATACAATCAGACTGAGACGCTAAGGCAGAAGAACTACCGCGTCTGTAAAATGATTAAAATGGTGATTATTACTTCAAAGAAATGATCATAAATGTTCTTCCTTGAGCTGCGAAACCCCACTGTAGTCTGTAATGGACTGGCCTGAGGTCTCACTACAAACAAACGGCTGCTTGAAGAGAGTAGGTGAGTTGTGTTTAGTCTCTAGTCAAAGTTATAAAGATGTTTGGTGTCTAGTACTATGTCTGTGACCCTATATGTCCTGTTGATGAAGTTAGGTGCTGTTCTGAGCATTATTTGTGGCTATAGAGTGACACAATAAATTTTAAAAAGCATCACACCGCCTCTTTAAAGCGAGTCACAGAAAGTTTTCTCCTTTCTAAAATTAAAAGGGGGGCAGTATTCAGACCTGGTCTTAATTTTCCTTCTCGTTCATATTTTAGTCGGCTGTAAAAAGACAGACTTGTACAAAAGTTTTCTAACTGCTCCCTCGACGCGCCTCAGGAAACAGTTTTTCTTTAATGGCTGTTTTTTTTTTTACGTTTCCAGGATTTGCAGTCGCCGTTACGAAGAGGGAAATGAAACTCAGCCGACACACAATCATCCCTGAGAAACATGTCTGAAACTTTAAGAGAACATTTATCACAGATATGAAAATTATTCGTGTATTTGGTGTCCTTCATTTTCCTGTTCACCAAAAAGCAGCAGCTCTGTTTTATTTTCCTCGTTTACCTGCAACGAGAAGGTGAGAGCCAGATCCGTCTCCACAGACCCACTGGGGGGCAGCACAATCTCATGGGACCTGAGGATCCGTTTGGAGCCCTGGAAGAGAAGAGGTGGGTGTTAAAAGGAGTGTGAGCACACCTGGGAGGACAGAGACAACATTAACAACGCAGTAAAAGAAGGTGTTTTTGAATGTATGAACCATAATATTTTTAAGGTTTGTGGATTTATTGTGTTTCTCTGTCTTTCTCCTCCTTCATGGAAATGTGATAGAGGTGGAGGTGGAGCGTGCAGTCTAACCTGGTGAAGGTGAGCTCCACCTTGAGACTGCTCTACATAACATTTTCCTGTTTTTCTCCTCTCCTTTCTTTTCTTTCAATATGGAAATTATGAAATGATGGGAGGTAGAGCGTGCAGTCCAACAAAACAGAGGCTAAAGAAACTTAACGTCCTAGCTCAGTTAGCTCCTTCCACTTTCTTACACCTCTGCAGACTCTGTCCTCTGTTTTTTCTCTGTTCTATGATGGAAATAGGACATTAGGGGAGGTAGAGTGTGCGGCATAGACCATCACAGTGAACCCCAGTCCCCAAAAAAGGATTTAGTCTCATCTGTTAGTCCTCTTTTCTGCATCTCTTTACACATAATTCCTGTTTTCTCTGTTTGAGGAGGAGGGGGAGGTCAAAGCGTACAGTCTAACCTGGAGATGGTGAAATTTAGCTCGAATAGACTTCCTATTCTTGCTCTCCTTGTTTCCTACCTCTTGTTACAGGCACTTTGCCCCATTATCTGTCTCAATTCTCCCCTATTTCTTCTGTAAACAGGGGAAGGTATAGCATCCAGCCTATCCTAGCAGGAGTGCATACAAGCCTCAGTTAGCTTTTTTTTGCTATGGCTCTGTATTCCCTGTCTTTTTATATAATCTCTTTATGAGCACATCTTAGTTTTTGACCTTTTTTACTCTTCCTCGATAAAAATCAAAGAATAGGGGGAGGTAGAGCGTACAGCCTCAACAAGAAAACAGGTTTATTATCCTGGCTCCACATCCTCCGTCCTATTTCTGCCATAATTTTACTCTCTCCTCTTTCACTCTCATAAATAAGTCCTGATGGAAGGTAGAGCGTACATCCTCACTCTGTATTTCCATTTCTGTCCTTTACTGTCACCTTTTTTCTACGTCTTTTCTCACTGAAATGTGCAATAAAAAGGAAAATAGAGCAGCAATAAAGGCTGGTCTAATGAAGGGAGTGGATTTTACAGTAATCCTGTTGTGAGAAAACGTATTTATGATTTTTTTTAGTATCTTGTTAAAATAAAAAAGACGGATGCTGCGATCTTCCCTTTTTTTCTGTCAAAGAAAATATTTTGTTTGTATCCGTGTGAAACATGTTTGTTCACGCCGAGAGTTTATTCATGCAGCATACCTGGATTTTAACCGCTATGACCACAGAGATCAGCTCTTTATCGAGCTCCCTCATCACGACCAGCTTCTTCAGAGTCAGGCTGCACAACCTGAAGACAGGAAGAGAGAGGAGAGAAGACGTTCAGTTCTGCTGCGCTTTCATGAATATGCACCGACAGATGAGTCACTGACAGGGAGAAACCAGACGGTGCATTTATTAAACAGTTTACAGTTCAACACAAACAGTGTCACACAGTCTGTCAGGAAACACGGAGTCATCAGGGTTAATGAGTCTGAGTGTGATCGTTTCTCAGCTTTCAGGACGTGTTAATTTGATGTTTTTATGCCCAACAGATGAAAACGTCTGAGGTCATAAATAACAAGAGCGCAGTCCAGGCTGGCTTTGACTTCAGCTCAGATTTATGTCAAGCTGTGGGCGAATGAACAATTAGAGAAGTTAAGACAATCACATAGAGAAGAGTTAGGGCCTGTGTCCATTAGTGCTGTTTTTTTTTTGTTCCTGTGCTGACAGCGCTTCACACCAGCTCCTACAACACTTACATAATTTTTAATTATGAGTGAAATATTAACTTCATGGTTAGTTTCCTGGTTAGTTAGTTTTCCTGACTGTACAAACCTCGACCTCAGCTGCTGACAAAGTTAAATAAATAACTGGAGCTAGTGGACACGGGCCCTTAAACAGGCATTTCCTATCATTGGACATTTTGGGTTTGTGTGCAAAAAGGAGGTAAATGTGGCGCAAGAATCCTGCATAATAATTACAAATTTATATTAATGTCTTATGTTGTGTTCACCCCGAACGCAAACAAAATCAGTCCCACGTCTGACTTATGTCTCAAAATATTCATGTAGTAAAAATTCGACTTAAAAAAAAATTCTTAAATTTTTTTTGACACTGAATCTTTTTTAAATTGAATTTTTTTTATGTTTAGTTTTTCACACATTTTTTTAAGTTGAATTTTTCCTGCACAACTCTTTTGAGAGACTGATTTTTTTAAACTGAATTTATTACATCATTGTGAAAAAATGTCAGAAATAAAAATGTGTGCTTGAAATTCAAAAGTTTCAAAATTCAATATCTGATTTTGATGCTAAAAAAATTCTGCTTTAGAAATTCAAATTCAAAATCAGATGGCACAGATTGACTTCCATACAGATGGTCTATTGTATTAATAACCTCATCTTTTAGGTCAGTTGAATAGTGTTACATCGTCTGCATAAACCTGTAACTAGTTACCCATTTGTTACCTAAAGAGTCACTCATTAAGTTTGGTATTTGGGTTAAATTAGAAATCAACTGTCTGAGCTTTAAAGGATTACGACGGGCGACACCTCCAATGTCCGGTTTTCGGATTCAGAGCAGATCCGCTCAAAAAGAAGTTCCAGAATCCAATTAAACTCACGGAAATGAAGCATGAGAGGGTTTATAAACTCCGTCTTCCTCTTTGTGATGATCTAACCTCAGGATGTAAGGAGGCGGTGAGGTGAAGGGCTGTGTTGCATATTTGATTTGCTCCTATTATCAGGGATTCTCAGAAATTTGGCTGCGAATCACAGCAAAGTTCCTGAATTCCTCCTCTTGTTAGTTAGCGGCAGACTGAGCTAAACCCTCATTTTGAACCTGCGGGCCTCTGCCAGCGGAGCAGAATAGAAACACAGAGGCAGGGTGGTGGATGGTGGTGGGACAGCCAGAGCCTCTGCCTTTGTTGGGGCAGCGTGTGCGCTTTAACAAGCCCGTCACGATTTTTTCAGACACTTCCTCACCAGACCAAAGTGAAAAAGAAAAGCTCTTTTTTTCCAGAGTCCTGTTCACAACAACCATTTATCATCCAGCCTTTCTGTTACAGCAGCATTAAATGGTGTTAGTGAGGCTGCCGGTCAGAATGACATCACTCCTACTTTATTCTGGGCACAACAAAAACACAGTATTAGATGTCATTCAGCGGCAGGAACGGCTTTATTTTCACACAGGGGAGGAGATGTGGGTCAAAACTGCAATAATGACAGAAACGAGAGAAATCTATGAAACGTGAAAAAAAGAGGGCGACCCATTTAGCACCGAGAGTCTATTCTGGTCTGTGTGAAACAACTCGACTTATAAATGAACAGACAGAAAAAAGTGACTATAAAAATAAACAGAAAACAAAAGGGCAGAAAAGTTATCTAAAAAGTGGTGAAAGAAATTAAAACTTCTATCAGTCAGAATCACTTCAGTAAAAAAGAAACAGCAGGAGCTGATCTGCTCATGCACTCATGTGACTCTTTGGCCTGCCTGGACTAACTCTAAACTCAATTAAATTAAACCCTCTCTTTATTAATTATTAAATATTCAGTTAGCTTTCCTGGTTATAAAACTTAATCATCATTCAACTGTCTTAGATTCGACAACAGCAATCCAGTTAGAGCTCCCCCAAGTGGCTGGTTGCATTGTAGGTCATGAAATCGGCCTCCTCCATGTAAACAGATGAGACGTGGATCAAACAAAAAAAATTTAAATACATGTCACATAGTTTTGTCTCAAACATCTGGCTTTAGATGTTTTTATTATTACTCTAAAAATCGGCTTTTTTCAATAAGTGTGTATGTGGTTTCCTGTGTTTTTGAAGCCAGCCTCTAGTGGTCACTCAAGGAACTGCAGTTTTAGCACTTCTTGTATGGGCTTCATTTCTCTGCTCGGTGTCAGCTTGATTTTTTAGCATGTTGTTTCTCCTCTTTCTCACCACTTTTCTTATATTTCTCAAACTGACCTTTCAAAATAAAAGCATAAAGCCCTGAAAATACATTTAAAACAGTCAGGGGAAAAAAATTAGCATACACAGAAGTGCCATTAATGACTTGTTCGAAGATATCCTGATTTAAAATTTTAACCCATGTCCCATCTGTTTACATGGAAGAGGCAACGATCTCGCAGCTACACAAAAGGGGAGATATTTTAGCTTCAATTTTGGAGTACTGTCATGTCGTCAATCTGTTAATGCAATCTACAGGGGAAAAGAAACTGGAAGGCAACATGAGACCACAACGGGACTGAGGAGCTGACCTTGGATGCAACACAACTCTTCTCCTCCGAGAACTGGAGACGTAAAACTGACGGAGAGGTGAAAGAGGAAAACAAAAGCAAACAGACGACACTTTCATAAAACCTCTCAGAGTGCTGAGTGACACGACGCTGCAGAATCAATCAGCCTGGAGAGAAAAGAAAACACCGAGACGGAGCGAGAAGAAGCCACCACAATAGCAGGTCTGAAGAAGAGGCCCCCAGCAGCCTGAATGAAGACCTTTCTCTTCTTCACGGCTCAAGGAGCCCCAGGCACAACGGACGCAAGCCGATGAAGGCCCACATTGTCTCCAGCCTGCTCTCACACTGACAATACGCAGCATTCTTCTTCTGCTGTTTCGTATTCGACCCGGTCGTCGTTGGTTCCAAGCCTACAACAGCATCTATTCCAGTTACGCAAGGTGGCTGGAAGCTGGTTTACGTGGGCAGAGAAAGCCAAATAATTCCACAGTCAGGCTCATGTGTGGACGCAGGAGATTCTAATGCAAATAAATACCCCCCATGGAGCAGCTCGAAAGGATCTATAGTGACCTTTTTTGACCGGAGCTGCTGAAAATTAAAGGCGCCGCCCTTATTTTCACCTAAAATGGAAAGTCCCAGCTTTTAAGCATTACTAATGTTGGTGTTTTTAATGGTTGGAATTTCAACTTTTTTTTTTACAAAGATCAAAACCAAGATAAAATAATTCCAAAAAACTGCAGTTCCTCAAATGGCCACTTGGGGCTGGCTCTAAAAGTGAGTCAACCCCCATTAGGCCTGATGTTAAAGTGCACAACTTTATGGCTTGATTAAACAGATTTTAAACCCTGCACACAGACTATTTGTGCAAATTTAGTAGTATTATAACACTACATTAGATCTAAACATTGCCAGGGGTATTTATATCCTGAATCCCCACAAAGAGGACACAACTACGTGGGGGCAGAGTCACGGATTTGCGTGTAGTTAATTGTGAGAGTTTTTGGGGTCAGATCGAATGTTTTTTCGTGCTTCTAACTCAGTAAATCCACCCGCAACAAACTCAAAACTTTTATACAAAACTCCAGACATTTGAAGGATTTTATAAACCCCCCCTGAACAAGGCCGGACAGCCCCCAAAAAAGAGGACATGTCCAGATAAAAGAGGACGTATAGTCAACCCTAGACATTGCTGTATATCAAAATTATTGCTGTGGTCACTTTGGGTCACAGGTGGATGCTTCTCAGTCACTTCTGGGTTATGTTTGTGGGGAATTCCATCATATTTGAGCTAATATCGGGGTTATATCAGGGTCATTTTACTATCAGATGGTCAAAGAAGTCTGTGACCCACTTTTATCAATCTCATTTTATGCCTTCATGATTGTTGATTCACTCAGATTCATGTTCAGTTGAAGCTTGATAAGTCTGATCCTCTTTCTATGAGGTTTTTACTGCCAAAAACTTCATCAGTACAGATTATTTTGAGCTGCTTCCATCAAATAAAAGACTCTTTTCTAAGTCAACTGTAATATCGTATTCAATATAAACTAATCTAAACAAGAATAGACTTGATTTCTTTGGAGAAATGCTGCTTAACTCTACGCAATGTACCTTTAAAACTAAACTTCCCAAAAATATGATGCATGATAAAAATGAAGTATAAAGCAGAAACCATGTATTTAGATTTTGAGGCGTGATCTATACTGCAGACAGCCAGCAGGGGGAGCTCTAAAACTTTTGGATTCGGTTATAGGAGGATGTATTACGTAATAAATACAACATAAAAACAAAAAATGAACTGAATCTAAATTTGCTGTGAGTTTGACTGTTAAGCTTTGAAAGTAGAAAAGTTTGGAGTTTCTGAAGTTGATATCTGTCAGATTTTATCTCGTCCAAATGTCACTGAAGCGGCGAGGAGAATCAGCTTTAGCGGTCGGAGCAGCCTCTCAGATCTCTCTGTCCTCCCTCTGATATAAAAGTCGGATTTATCCGAGGTTTCTCCGAACAGCTGAGGACTCTCTGCTGCAGCATTTGTGCTCTGAGCTCTCAGTCTGTCCTCGCACACATTCACCACACAGCTGCCGTCTTGGCTCTGCAGCAAAGAAACCTGTCCCCCTCTTCTGTCCCCTCTCTGCAGCGTCAGCCGGGCCCTGCACCCGGTCTCCACCAGATCCTGATCCAGAGGCCAGAGCGGCACAGATGCTCCGGTGGAGGGGGGAGCCGCAAGAGCACAATAACAACCACTTCACCTGCCAACGACGACAAACCAACAGGAGTCTGTTTGGTGTCAGTGAGGCGAAGACGAATCAGCAAAGAGCCGAATGTAAACACGCCGGAGAGAAACAAAGAGATCTGATGGATGAGGATGAATCACCGCAGAGCTAAAACCCTCAAAATCTGGTCTTTCTGCTTTTCTAACGTCCTTCAATCAGCAAACAAGGAGAAAAGCCTCCGACACGCAGAGTAAAGAGACAAACAGTCAGACGAGAAGAAGCTGTTAAAGCCACTGAAACTTCCTGTTCTGCTTCATTTTAGATAAAATCCTTTAATGCCACAGACCACATTAAAGCTACAGTGAGGAATCTTGTTCATGAGTGAGGGTAGGACGGAGCGGGAGATCGACAGGCGGATCGGAGCGGCGTCAGCAGTGATGCGGACGCTAAACCGATCCATCGTGGTGAAGAAAGAGCTGAGCCGTAAGGCGAGACTCTCGATTTACCGGTCGATCTACGTGCCGATCCTCACCTATGGTCATGAACTTTGGGTAATGACCGAAAGAAAAGATCGCAGATACAAGCGGCTGAAATGGGTTTCCTCCTCAGGGTGTCCGGGCTCAGCCTTAGAGATAGGGTAAGGAGCTCGGACACTCAGGAGAAGCTCAGAGGAGAACCGCTGCTCCTCCACGTCCAGAGGAGTCAGCTGAGGTGGCTCGGGCATCTTGTTAGGACGCCTTCTGGACGTCTCCTGTTAGAGGTGTTCCAGACATGTGCCACTAAGAGGAGACCTCGTGGGCGGCCCAGGACCAGGTGGAGGGATTATATCTCTCGCCTGGCCTGGGAGCGCCTGGGAATCCCCCCAGAGGAGGAGCTGGTGGAAGTGGCTGGGGTGAGGGTCGTCTGGGCTTCCCTCCTGAAGCTACTGTCCCCGCAACCTGGACGACGACTTCTGATTATGTCTAAAGTTTACTTTTTCATGTCTTCAAAGTAGGTAGGGTCTGAAATTGACTTTCTAACTTTCTTAACAAGCATTTCGAGGGCACTAGACTTTTATCTGCAGACTTCTCCTCAGTTTTTAACACAATCCAGACTCACATCCAATCCCACAGACTAAAGACTGTCTTCAGTCTTGATGTTGTCGTGGTAAAATGACTCATGGACCTTTAACAGGTCGGTACTGGTCAGTCAGAACAAATGATACAACCAACGTTTTTAAACTAAGGGCCGACAGAGACCGGAGCCCAAACAACTTTTTGTAACTTAAAGGAAAAATCAAAAGTCGTCTTTCTGGATTTGTTACAATAAAGTAAATTCATGAACACAGACTGTGGATCTGGTCTGATAGGATTTGGACCCAGAGTCTGACCTGGAAAGTCTGAAAAGTGACAAAAACCTCAGGAACAAAGACCAGAACAGGAAGTGTTGCAGTTATGATGACCTTATATGGAGATTCACCAACTGGTGATGTCACAAATTGTGCAAATCTCACATGGATCACTTCTATCCTTGTGTGACTTTCTTTCAGAGTGTAATAGCTCCTCCAAAATGATCTTGTGTGTTATTTTACTAAACATGAAAATTAAATAGAAAAACTTCAAAATAAAAAAGACGAACAAACTTGAAATATTTAGGTCGAGGTTTTACAAAATTAGATCAGAGCATCAGTGAGTTTTTATAAACGCCCACACCTGGTTTAGCTACAGCCGCCTTTTGATGCTTTTGTTGAAAATATTTAAATCTTGTTTTAATCGTATTTTGTTTTTATTTTGGAGCCTTTCATGGGAAAAGCTGGCGACCTGAGGGAGGTTTTATATCTGAGATTTCACTGTACGAAGAAAAAGTTGCATCAAAATAAAAATATAAAACCTGAAGCATGAATCTGTTTGAGCTGGAATCACATTTGCAGAGCGAGAAACCTGCAGACAGACGGATGATTTCTCGCACCAGAGCGCCGCAGAAATTTATTCATTCTGTAAAACCGGGTCCTAAATCCAGAGGAGGTCTACGCCGAGGCCGGATTTAAGACACTCCAGGGTTCAGTTTCTCCTCCTCCATGTAAAAGTGCGAGTCGGGGAACCGGACTCTGAGAGCTCTGCAGCGCCGAGCCGCATCCATAATGACATTTCACACTTCACACCGCCACTTCCTGCTCTGCTGCACCAGACCGACCTCACACACAAACACACACACACACACACACACACACACACACACACACACACTCTTAAAATAGATGCTCCAACACGGCGTAAGAATTGAGTTAACTGTGTATCCAATATCAGGAGGGGAGCGGTCTGAAGTGGAGGATTTGATGTGAACGCTGCTCTCAGAATAACCTGACACACATATTCTGTCCAGTTAAAAGTGAGTTTGGTTCTGGATCTGGACCAGACTTTAAAACAACACTAATAATGTCGGATCTGAAGCTGTTTATGGACTCTGAGGAAGAAGGAGGTCCAGTCAGGTCGGGAGGCCTTCAGGTTTGTTGCAGCCGAACAAAAGAGTGAAAAACCAATTCAGGGAGCGATAACAGAGCGTGCTATCTCATCCTGGGAGAGAGGAGACACGCCGCCCTTTCTCCGCGCTCCAATCTTTGTGAGAAAAATCCATTTTCTGAAATTGGATTAAAGCCGACCTTCAACACTTCAGGGCTGAGAGGAAGAAAAAAGCAGAGAAATCGTTTCGCAAACGAGTCCTGACCTCAGGCAGGTCCACGCCGCGCAGAAACATCGCCAAGGCCGAGCCGAGAAACGCACTGCGGAATATTTGACTATTTAAACAGTCACATGACCTGAGGCACGTCATGCACCTGACCACCAATTTTCACTGGAACGGCTCCGATCTGGAATGGCGGTGATTTCTGCCGTCCGCCAATTCCCGCCGGATCTGTTCGTGGCGGATTACGGACAGCAGGAATCGCGAGAACTCACAAGAACCCGCAGATTCACGTTCAATCACATGATATCGAGTTGTCTCTATAAAGACAGACACATAGACATATAAGCAGTAGATTGTGTCCTTCCAGAGGAGGAAATCTACTTCTAGACTTCTAGACTAGATCAGCTACGATCGGAGGATACGGCCTTTTTGTAGCCGTTCGGGATGCGGTGGAAATTCAGGGTGAGAGTCGCTGCAGAATGTAAACATGGACGCCACAAACAGTCATTTCTCAACTTTCTAACTAGACTGTAAACAACGAGAGAAAGAAACAAAGTCTTGGCGGGAAGTCTTCCTCTTTAATGACCCGCTACATGGAAATACCAAAAGTCTGTCGTCGCTCCCTGAGGGTCGAGGCTTTTTGGATGATTGCAAATGAGTTACAAGATAAAGGAGAAGCGAAACGAAACCCAGAGGACTCATTAAAGTGAAAGGGCGTCATCCAGGAGGCTCAGATTTGAAGGTGTCGGGTCTCTAAACAAGCGTCTGTGTTTGTTAAACTTCATCCTGACTCTCTCTTTCTCTCTCTCTTTCTTTTTTCTTCGTTTGTGTGTCAGTCAGCTGCTGTGACCTCGATTCTCACGTCTCTGGAGGTTGTGGAAAACCAACATCCTCTCGTCACTGTCCATCAGCCCTCCCTGCGCTGTCGCTCTGATTCAAAGCAGCTCCAACTCCGTGACTCACTGAGAAAACTCGAGAAAACAAGTCTGCTGAGACTTTCTGAACGCTGCAGGAAGTGGAGGGAGTGAAACTTGAGAAATAGCAATTCTTCAGGAGACGGAGGGGAAACTTTGAGCCGGTGTGACGGAGAGGACTTTCTCCTGTCAGAGAGAAAGAGATCCATCACCTGTCAGAGTCTGGAAAATGGAAAATGTCAGGAATGTCTCTCAAACCGAGATCCAAAGACGCCTGAGTGACTAAAAAGAGTCCTGCTTTCTCTCGGAGAGAGCTTTGGTGGAACCTGGAGATTGAAATCCTGTCAAAAAATATTTCACAACTGGAGAGAAAATGTTGAAATCAGGATGTAAGAGCTGCGGTGTCGTAAACCCAAAGGAGGAGTGATGGTTTTCATGCATCAAACGACTGAAAAAGGAACAAATGTCACTTTTAGGGGGTAAATATTCTGTATAAAAGACTGAACCTGCAGCCAAATGTCACACTGATGGATGCTGCATGTCAGGGTTCAATTTAAAGGTCCCATAGAGGAGCGGGTTCTTCTGGAGGGCTCGCCAAGTTTGCTTTAGTGTTTTTTTCAGCCTCTGCATAAACCTGCACTGATAAACATTCAAACATTCAGGGTTAGGACTTTTACATTTGATCTTACACAAACACTTTTATTTATGGGGACATAACTTGAGTGACTGTATTCCAGAGCTGCCAATCATCACGCTTCGAGTGTCACAGTCACGCAATTTGACCCATTCTCACACCACACGCCACATTTGACATTTCTCACACTTATATTTCCCTGTTCAATACTCTGTATCTATTTTTTTAACAACAATAAACTTGAGCTTGCCGTCGTTCAAGAAACTCTAATCGACTGACCGAAATAACCAATCCCAGACCGATCCATCAGTCCTTTGTGTCTAAATCTAACCAACTATGGAAGGCACCACGCAATATAAACCAATCAGAAGCAACGTAAGGCGGGTCTTGGCGTCTCTAACTATCTTTCACACACAACAGCGCCAACATTTTAAACCCACTTGACGTTCTCCTGCTCTCCTGAAGACGGATGGTGGGTTACTTGAGACTAGCATAAGCTGCAGTTGGCATGGAGGTGAGGATATCAGTCTTAGGGTATAAAACAACGTTAAAAAAGGCCAATTAAGCCTCACTCATGTCAGCACTGATATTCTGAATCCTCAAAAAAAGGACGCGACTACGCAGGGGCGGAGTCACTGAGTCTTGGGGAGTAAATTTTGAGTTTTGCGGGTCGAATCGAGTTTTTTTTTGCGCTCCTAACTCAATAAATCCGCATGACACAAACTCTGAACTTTCATACTAAACCGCAGACATTTGAAGAATTTTATAAACACCCCTGGACAAGGCCAAACAGCCCCTAAAAAAGAGGACATGTCCGAGTAAAAGACAACGTATGGTAGCTTGACATGACGGTGTACAGAAACACTGAATTCTGTCAGCGAGGATGTTCTGGTTTTTAAATTGATCCATCTCAGCGTTTCCAACAAAGACGAAGGTAATGAGACGGATCTGAGTAAAACCTGCAGCGGTCTGAGCTCTGAATGTCATCGCTGCGTTCACTTCATTTAGCTCTGATAAGTACTGTTAAATTAGCAGGTTCAGTCTCCGCACGTCCATCATCCACCTGTTCCCCGTCGAAGCGAGCTCACCTGTCCTCTCCTCGCCGACTGAGTGAGTCATTTTAAAGCCCATTAAGTATGTATGAAGAGAGTGAAAGTGGCGTTCGCTCTAAAGAAAGAAAATCAAACCTCTATTATCTCCCGCTGCTCGACCCACACGTCTGTCGGCTCCTCAATTACAGGCTGGAGAACATGTGACTGACTCACCGACAGACTGGATTAACATTTAAAACCAACCTGAGATCACTACTGGCTGTTTTTCACACCTTAAACTGTGTTTTTTGTGACCATATTTGGGTGAGTAGGCGGAGCTTAAGTGGCTGATTTTTTAAAGGTAAAAATTAACACCTGTGGTTGAAGAGTTCGCTCTCATTTTACCACAAAAATAAGATGTTGTGTTTGACTGCAGATGTTCACTTCTTCGACTAAAAGCTAAACTCGGTTCACTAAAAATAACCTCAGGGTTTCTTCAGGGAAAATCCCTCATTAATCCTGTTTCCCACGCCTCCATCGCCCCAAAATAAATGATTACATGACGAACACTGAACCAGCTAAGGCTGGATGGACGACTTCTTGGACCGTGTTTCACATCGTTAAACCCCAGAGATTATTTGTCCGATAATTTCAGGGAGAAAAATCAACACAAACCAAACAGAGACGACCAAACTGACAGAAATAATCGATCACAGAGCTGTAAACACAATCATTTCTATAACAAACACTTCAGTCATCAACAGGATTTATGAGACGACGATGATCTGCACAAACCAACATGTCTGTCTCTAATAATGCCCTCACTCAAGCTGCTTTATCTTTGTTTGTTTTTTACTTTTATTGTTATATTTTTTCAGTTTTATGCATTTTCGGGTTAAAATAGACGTTTAGATCTGCAATAAAGAATTAATTAAGTTTAACATTGGGCTCTATGGGGTTCACTCAAATTTGGGGGCAGCCTCTAGTGGACACTTGAGGTGTTACAGTTTTTGGCATTTCCACATTGGCATATCAGAATGCTACCTGGTGGAGACTAAGGGGAGATTTCTGTAAATGCTTTGGCATTAAAAACACAAAGCAAACAGGAAAACAAAGGAGAAGAAAGAAGAAAAGGAGGAGAAGAAGTCAGGGAGGGAAAGGTAGATGAAGTGGGAGCAGAAGAAAAAGGAGAAAAGTAAAAGAAAAAGGAACCAGACGAGAGGGAAAAAGGAGGGAAGAAAAAAAAGAGCAGAAGAATCAGAGGTCACCGTGGACTCCGAGTCCTGCCTGTTCGCCTGATTCAGACTGAAACCTGAGACACAAACATCAGAGAGATACCACACTCTAGCTATTTACACACACACAGACACGCACACACACACACACACACTGCGTCAGAGTGGGCGGTATCTCACTCTACACATGCCTCACAGTCTCACAAACAGACATGCCATACCAACACCTCACAGTTATCCTCCCCCCCAACTGTGGGCCTCACCCGCTTCACCCGCCTCACGTAAGGTTAGTAAACAAGATCCAACCATCCATCCATCGTCTACTCCACTCAGAGACCTCCACCATCTCCTCATCCTCCATGTTTGTTTACTCCAAAGTCACAGAGACATTTCCAGTCCAGTGTGTCGGTGAATGAATCTGTTCCTGTGTTGGCCGAGACTAAACTGTTAAACCGGACGATCTTTGTGTCTTTATCATGGACTATATACAGAACGGACGCCGTCTGCCTCCTCGCTGGGTGAAGCCACTCCGAGAACCGCACCCTCTGGTGACGGGCTGCAGTATAGGTCATAAATCCCGCCAGCAAAGCTTATGGGGCTGTGGACAAATTTTAGAAATTTATAGAAATTTTCTTCCACCAAAACTCTACCGCGCAATGTTGGTTTCAGGAAATGGAGAAAAAAACACGGAATTACCGAGAGATTTTCAGCTTCAAATCCGTATACAGGCAGAAGGCGGAGCCAAGTCGTCCAGAGTAAATACGGTCTATGATTGTGACCAACTGAACTCTTCCTTTATGATGTCACACATTAGATCAATGAGACCAAAAACTTCTTCCATTCTAAAGTTCTTATTGTGGCGAAAATTCCGGAATCCCCTTTGATGTCCTTGATGCTTTGATCTCATTGAAGATCAGCTGTTCTGAATAACACACTAACAAACACACACATGCACACAAACACACAAATAGGTTGCAGGCAGTATTGTGTGTGGAGTGCGTACAACGCTACTGCGCAATGATGCTTTCAGGAAGTGGAGAGAAAACGCAGAATTACCGAGAACTTTTCGGCTTCAAATCCTTATACAGGCAGAAGGCGGAACTAAGTTGTCCGTAGTATAAACAGTCTATGGTCTTTATGAGTGTATGAGAGTCAGTGATGTGGCGCTGTACTGTATCTGTATGCCTCCTCTTTCACGTGGCGTCCCCCAGGGGTCTATCTTGGGTCCCCTCTTTTTCACTTCAACACGCAAACGAGGCAAAGACACGATAAAGACGAGAGCTGACACGATAATATGACCATGAAATGTCACAAAACCTCTGGATAATAGGAAATAGAATTTAATCAATAACCATTTTAAATAACACGGATGTTGTCAGAGAAATGGTGGAAGATTTAGCCTTTTTGAGTTAGCATAGATATAAACTACATAAAGTTTGAGGTTATACTTCCTTTGTCAGTCTACCTTCATCAGACTTTTATTTTCGTTTAGTTTTAAGAACAAAATGTTCGTACTTTGACAAACTCTGAGCTGAATTTCCTGCAGAAAAGCTCGACATGTTGAGAAGTTTGTGTTTTATCAGCATATGTTGTTTATCTGAGAGGAAGCACTTGCTCACGTGAAACCGCTAATACCGTTTATTTCCCCCAAAAAGTGCTGAGTGTGCAAAACGCCATGAAGTGACTCATATGTGGAAAGATTAAGAGTGATAATTGGAGTCTTTTCTTGTTTTTCTTCCCTCCTGTAGGCCGGGATAATCCCTGCGGAGCCGAGCGCAGGGAGAGATGCCAGGAGGAGTTTGGATGAAGAGGAAAGGGAGGGTCTGGATCGGCGCCCGGCCTGCCTACCCCAAAACTAAGTGCAGGTCCTCGTCCTCACGCCTGAAATCCACGAGGCCGCGAGTTTGTGACAGAGACAGAGGGAGAGAAGAAAACAAAGATGAGAGGAGAAGAGCAAAGGTTATATAACAACACGCAGGAAAGCTCGACCCCGACGATTCACCTCAGACGGCGCAGAAACCGATCTGACAGCCAGAGCGTCTTTGTCGAGATTTCAGCTCCCAGCTCTGATGTCTGCCAGACTACGACTCACAAAAACAACCGCCAATTACAGCTGACTGTGGAGACGCGCTCGCAACAGGAGGACGGGGATATAACTCAGACAGGAGAGCGAACTTTGACTCAGACACAACGTTATTTACGATCACTGATGTTTTTGAACTTTAATACTGAGGAGTTAAAAACTAATGTGGGTAAACATAGAGGAAGTTTTTCAAAATAGGACGACTTTAGATTAAATTAAACTCATAATAAATTAAAATCAGTGTATCTTGTAAGCATCGTAAGCTGTGTAAAAAGTAACACCCACAAACTCTCTTTGTGGAAAAAACAGCAACTCTGAGAAATAAATGTCATTTTTATCCCCGTCCTCGTTCTTAAAAACCACATTATGGACTTTTTCTCCCTGTATTTTTGTTCTGCAGGACTTTGTTTTTTTTTAGGAGGATGTATTAAAACCCCTTTTAAGGGTTTGTTGGGGTGGTCTCGAAAATCTTATCAGCTTCTTCCTGAGTGAGCGGCTGCTCCTGCCAAATTTCCTCGGTATCTCCTTTGGCTGATTAAAAGGTATTTCCCCCCACACACACACACAACCTGACAGGAACCACGACTTAGAGTTTTTCTTTCTGCAGTATTTCCATTATACTCTCAGACTTCTGAATACACACAAACAGACGCATTAATCAGGACAAAATCGCCAAACAAGTGCAAGTTTTATCATTTTTGTTGTTTATTTTTTCTATTTTCAATTTATTTATTTATTTATTTTTTATTCTTAAATTTTATTTTTTTAAAGGATTTTAGCAGTCTGCTTCTTTTTTCAATTTCTATATATTTTTTTTCTATTTTTAATTTTTTTCCTATTTTTTAATAATTTTTTTAAAAAATGTTTGATTTTTATTTTTATTTTTTTTTAAATTTTCAGCAGTCTGCTTCTTCTTCGCCACTCCTCAGTTTTATGATAACCTGCATTGAAATTAGTCTGTTTGTTAAACTCTACAGTTAGCATGTTAGCATGTTAGCATGTAGCTAAGAGTGTCATCAGATCCAGCTGCAGTCGACCCTGAACCTGCTGCAGAGATTTACACACTGAGCTCACAAACAGGCCTGATAACAGCGAAACACATGCACATGTTGAAATGCATCCAAACCAAGCTTTACAGCATTTAATCACACACACACACACACACACACACACACACACACACACACACACACACACACACACACACACACACACACTGATCAATCTGCTGTGTTTTCTGCCCGTTATTCAGACGTGTGCCGGGGGCTCCACCGCTCAGCTGCTCATGCAATATTCAGCTGAAGGATTTACCGGCTGGCTGCAGAGACGCTGTAGTGAAGTGACAGAGCAGTAGGGGAGAGTGTGTGTGTGTGTGTGTGTGTGTGTGTGTGTGTGTGTGTGTGTGCGCGCACTTGTCACGAAAGATAGGACACACAGAGCTTAAAATAGATTCGAGTTCAACCCTTCTGACGAGAGACGACAGTTTTGACATCAGGAGTAAGAGTCTGTGAATGAACATCGTCTGAGTGCTTCATACACACACACACACACACACACACACACACACAGAGGAAAATACACACCTGCACCTACAGTTACAGACAGTCAGTACGTTTACATGACACTCGAGAAAAACAAATTATCGCCTTACTCCGATTAAGACCGGACAACTAAAGTGCATGTAAACACCTTAGCCCGACTCTAATCAACTCTGATTAAGACACTCAGATAATGCGACTGAAATTCGATTTTCTCTACCGTGTTACCAGCAAAATCGGAATATGATATATGATGAATATGAACAATGCATGTGCATGTGCGCCACGCCCCTGTAACCCCGTAACAAAAACACCAGAGTAGAGGAGTAGCGTTCGTCTCATCTACAGAAAAAGTAGCGCGTCCATCATGTCGGACAAAAACAACGCTGTACGATGCTCCATCTTCTCGCTCCAAAATGCTTTCTAATGATAAACAAAAGCAAATATGAGCATCAGAGAAAAGACTGATGGGGGTAGGTGTCCCTATATATTCCCAAAATAATTATATATGACTATCAAAAGTCAGAGGATGAGATTTATTGTCAGGAAATAATCAGTGTTCCTACACAGTTGGAATTTTCATACTTTTCCATACCCTACTTTTTAGAACGGATTTTGGAAAATACTGACTTTTCTATTTTAGAAAACAGTATTTTTTTTTACTGATTTGTCCACAGGGGGGCGCCAATCAAAAGTTCCTCACAGGAGCTTTAAGTCATGTTATGAGAATAAACCGATTTAAGTCTTACTGTTTTAAGAATGCAGTTTCAAAGGGGGACACCACACGTCTCCTCAGAGTCTCGATCCTTTCACGATGGGACATTGGAGACAGTTTAACCCGACGCTCAGACATTCATTCACCCGCTGATTTAAAACTCTGACTATAACTCTATATGTGTGTAAATATGAAGCAGCAGTTTACTTCTACTACAGCAGTAATTCTCCCTCTTAGACGTGTTTCTTGAACCCGCAGTAAAACAGGTAATCCTTCAGTGAAAGTAAACTCATCCAGATCAGCTGAGGATTTACAGCTGAAGAAACACACACACACACATAAACTGTCTACCTCTCTGCTGCTCATGAATAATAAACCGCCGCCGACTGGAGGCTAAAGTCTAAACTCCGTCCCGGCCTCGCCTCCATAAACCACGCTCATATTTGCTCGTTCGAATGTGTGTCAGTAGATCATTAAGCCCTGAAGGTCCACACAGCAGCAGCAGCAGCAGATTTTTACAGCTCTGTTTTCCCTTTTCACACCTCGGCCTCCGCCTGCACAATAACAACAAGGAGGCGAGGACGGAGGCTTTCTCCTCACAAACATGAAGATGCTTCAACTCAGGAAAGAGAGAGGAAGAGAGTCCACGTTTCTACCTTAGAAACAAAGACGGAGAAAAGATGAGACCGTGTTTAAAGAAAGGAAAGAGCAAAATAAACAGACTAGTACTTGTTTATTCTGCTGCATTAATTCATAAACTCAATAAAAATCAACTTAGCAGAAAGGGCAGAAGAAATTATCAGAGACATTTGGCATTTTTACAGCTGCACGCACAATTAACCAGAGGACAAGAAGAAGACGAAGAAACATCAGCTGCATTTTAAAACAGTATCCCTCTGATTAGTTCGGTGTAAACAACACGCAGTCAGGTCTGTGTGTGTGTGTGTGTGTGTGTGTGAGTGTGTGTGGGGCTTATAATTTGAATTTTTAATTCACTCAGCAGGCTAATAATGAGCACAAAGAGAGGCCGCGAAAGCTTCAAAAGGAAAACAACCTCCAGGGCTCGACGACATAAAAGCTGTCTTAAAACGAGACTGAGAGAGGAGAGAGGAGTAAATCAAGTGAAAACGGCATCAAATCTACAGCAAAACTTTGATCATAGGGAATAAAAATATTGGAAAACTTTACAGAGGTTGGTTAAAATGAATACATTAACAGAAAGAAGATTTAAGAGTCATGATCTTGTGTTTTTAAAGCCACTATAAGGAGATTTATCTGGTCAGGAAACAGACTGAAATTAACAGAGACGCTGATTTATGACTTATAAAAGTGAACGAGACCATCAGCAACGAGGCAGACAACTTCTAATTATTTTTATTTTCCATGTCTGTATCTGCTGATGATAAACAATAAGAGGGAAAATAAACAATTGAGCTTCTTTTTTATGCTAACTGAAGTACATCTGTCGATATTGATGATATAAAGTGTCATATACGCGACTACCAGTCCGTGCATCAATCCGGTCAAAGTAAAACAGTAAAATCAATTAAATGTTTAAGATCAGAACATAAAATTGGGTGAAAAGTTAAGACAGAAGTTTGGCCCAATCTTGCAAATTTAAAGGACAATGTTTTGCACTCTTTGGATTTATTTTAAACAAAAATTAAAGCTCTAGTAAGGAATTTTAGGTTGATGTGAACTTTGGCGCCCCCTGTGGACAAACAGTATTTGCTTATCTTGTCATCTACATGACAAAATTTCACATTACTGACTTTTGACAATCAAGTATTTGATGTTTGGGAGTATTTTACGTGGACATTACAAAAACTCTTACCCTTATACATATTTTTCGAACATTAAAACTTACAGTATAAAAAAAAGTCAACCTTATTCGTTTTTGGAGATCACAAAAAGGCTAAAATATGAATTTCAGTAAAAAAAAATGCTCACAAGAGCTTTGAGTAAAACAGAAAACCGCAAAAACGGATAAAGAGGAGACAAATTCAGAGGTTTTATCCGCAGTAAAATTAAACTGGTTCTTAGATTTTTAGATTTAGGTGACGAAAGAAGACAAACAAACAGGATAAAGGTGATTTTGATGTCAGGGCGAGGTTACACAGCCTCCCTCCTTCAACCATGAAATATCTCACACGCCTCCTCCTCCTCTTTGACCCCCCGCCCCGCGCCCTCCGCCCTGCGTGTCGTCCCTAACTCGCCTTCGACAGCTCAATAATTGACTGCTTATCTTTTATTAATCGAGGGATCCATTAGGCCGCAGGAACACGTCTGAGGTTCAGTCTGCGGAGACAAAGCACCGATCAGACGCCTCCCCTTTGTTTTCGTCTCACTTTGGCATCTGCTCGGCGTTTTCATTAACTTCAAGCACGCTTCACAGAGGTGTCCTCGGCGTTATCACGTTACCCACGATGGCACTATCATTACCAAGCTGCAGAGATGAGCTGACTCTTTCCAAACAACATCAACAAATTCAGTCTAATATCATACATCTATATCAGGGAACGTAGAGCTAAATTAAGTCAGAATTTGGCAAAGACACAAACTAAGTCGCCCTGAAAAACAAAGACGTGAGAGAGAGAGAGAGAGAGAGAGGACAACGATTGATGGAAAGATCAGATTTTACTTCCATCAATCTCTGACACAAACTGAAAGACGACACACACTCAGAGGTCACAAACTACAGAGAGCTGGAGAGGACAAAAGACGCTCATTGATTTTTAAAGGGAGATGGTTATTCCTGCATCATGGGAGAACGAGCGGCTGATTACCGGTCAGTAAAGATCGACATGGTAACAAACACGACAGAAACAGGAGGTTTAGCGTCTGCGAATTTTAGTGTTTTTAGTTTTAAAGTGTGACGCTAATGATCGCAAACCAACATGATAGAATTCACAAATTTTACGTCATGATTCATAAACAAAAACCTCATTTAATTAGTAAACTCTCAACCGGACAAAGTCACTCAGATTCATCCTCTGGGAACCATGAATATCTAACAACGTTTGGGCCATCCACCTGACAAGAGTTGACAACAGATGACTTTACCAACTAAAGTCAAACCTACGACAATGAAGCCATAACAAGCAAAGGTCACAAGTATAAAAAACTCAAAAGGGTGTATCCTCAGGGAACTACGAATGACACTCCAGAGTTTTGTTTTTTTTACCAACGTATCAAACATTTGTTAATTTATTTCAGTGCAAAAGTGTAATCTTTAATCAGCTTTAGGTCTCCAGGTGCTGCCTGAGGATAAAAGAGTCACTTAGATTCATCCTCTGGGAACTATGAATATCTTCAATCTGTTCTGCAAACGTAGATGTGAGACGTCTTTACTAAATGTCCTCTAATTCCAGTTAACAAAAGTCAGACGTAAAACACTGAATCCAATGATGGTGTTGGCTAACTGGGACTACAAATAGAAAAGGATATATCCTCTGAGGACCACAAATGTCAATTTGAAATTTGAACAAACATGTCAAACGTTTGTTAAGATATTTCAGGTGGAAGCTTTGGCCAGTTTTGACCGGCCAGGCCAGGTGACGGGTGTTACAGAGGGATGAAAAAGTCAGTAAGATCAATCCTCTGGAGACTCTGAATATCAGGAACAAATCTAAGGCCAACCAGATTTAGATAAACATTGAAAACTAGGTGCCTGAATCCTATGTCGGTGTTATCTACTGAGAAACATTAAAAAGAGACATATCCTCTAAGAACTTTAATTATTTCTTCCCAATTTTCCCAGGGGACCCTAAAGTCTGGGGGTTTATCCTCTTGGGATCCCATCTCACCTGATGGAGTTTTAGATACTCAAGCAGATTTGTTAAAACTTAACCTTGCCAGTAGCTCCAGCTAAATAACAAAATTACAAATGTAATCAAGATTCATCCTCTGGGAACCATGAAAAGTTCTTGTGCCGACTCTTTAACCTGCTGTTTTTTAGTGAAAACTGTTAATTTGGACCAGATGGTGGCAGCGCCTGTTCAAACTCTTTCTTTGTCTTTTTCTCTCTTCACCTTTTTGGCGAGCGGCAGACAGACTCGGCCGACGCGATTCAGTAATTCACACCGTGGGCCGACACTTCATCAGGCGCGCAGAAACAACAGCAGCGTGTTTCCATTACGACTTTTCTCCCACTGAAAAAAAAATCACTCAAGTTAAAACAAATACTGCACAGTGTGATTTGACCTGCATGATCGGTCTCATTCCCCTCCCATTATCACCCAGTACGTCCAAACTGGTGCTGAAGCTGCTGCTGGTTTTATGGCGGCAGACACCACAGCAGCTAAATGAAACTCAGAGCAGAGAAGTTCATCTCATAAAACCCACAGCAGGGGAGATAAGAGTTATTGGAGGTGCAGTGGAGCAAACACAGACCTTTGGCTCGGTGTTTGCAGATGTTTGTCCTCCAGAGGCTGATCAGAGGAGGAGTGAAGCTCACAGCGACGGCGAGGAAGAGATTCAGTGAGCCATAAACGGGAACTTTAATCCCAGAGTTTAATATCAGAGAGACTCACTGTTTACGTCTGTTTTTCTCATATTTAGTCGAGACGCTCTCTGAGACTTTCTGGAAAACTTTAGATATCTGACTGCAGATCAGGTTAGAGGGTGATGTATAGTGAGCAGGTGGTTATATTCTTCAAATGAGAATCCCTTCAGGTAAATTTGGAGCTGAAATACACTGAGCTGCAGCTGGAGGAGTCGGAGTGAATGGGACATCTACCAAATTGAAGAAAACAGACGAGAAGAAACCACAAACCACCACATGGTAAGGACTGTTACACATGTAATGGTCATGCACTGCAAAAAAAAAACAAGATAAAAACACTAAATCTGATGGAAAAGGTACTAAAAACAGGTGAAATTATCAGTCCATGCAGCAGGATAATTTCACTTGACAAGATTTCTTTAATTAAGATTATTAAATCTAGAATTTAGCATGTAGAGCATAAGATCAGATAACTTAAAATTTAACTTTTACAGCCCTAAATTAAGTTAAATATACTTAATATAAGCAAAAATAAGTATAAAATGCTGGTTTTAAGATCAGATTGCTTAAAATTTAACTTTTACAGCCCTACAAATAAGACAAAATATCCTAAATATAAGCATAAAATAAGTATTTTAAGGTGCGATAACTTAAAAAGTAATTTTTTTACAGCCTCAAAATAAGTGAAATATACTAAATATAAGCAATTAGATATTTTGTTTTCTTACTTTTAGCAAATTAAGTTGAAAATTAGTTCAACAATAATAGAAATTTAGAGAAAAAATACCCAGTATAGTCTTCAGTATTGGCTGAAACTGCTATTTTAGCCTTCAGTCTTTGCTGATACCGTTATTGATCCGATATAATCAGATATTTGCCGATATCAGACCAAAATCTTTTATGAATATCGTATCGTGAAATCTCTAATAGTGGCATGTTCAGACCTCAGTATAGGTCGTGATGGTTTAAGGTAAGATCTGCAATAATAATTTTACATTTTATATAATAATATATTAATAATAATAATAATACAAATAAAAATAAATAAATAAATAATAATAATAATAATAATAATAATAATAAAATAAATAAATAAATAAATAATTATATTAATAATATAATTATCTTTAAACTTAGTTTTGTTTTAAAAATGAACGACAGACTGAACTTTCCTCTCTGGCCCACATTCACATGAGAAGATATCGGCGCTCCAGCCTCAGTTCTGTTGTCCTTAATTAACTCCTTTATCTGTAAAACTTAAAAATATCCACATTAATTTTCCTCTCGTGTTTGCACTCCTCTATTTCACACACAGCTGAGCCGTTTCTAAGCTCAGCCCTCAGCCAAACACACAAATAACAAGCTGTTGAATACTGAAGAGCCGTCCACAAAGAAAGAGCTTAATAATCAAATCTCCTCACTCCTGCCCCTGAGCCAGAAATCCTCCGCCATGATATCTGACGGCAGAGAGAGAGAGAGAGAGAGAGAGGGAAAAACACTGGAGTGTGACTGACGTAGAGAGCTACGTTCACCAAACCAGAAGATTTTTTTATGCATAATGAATGTAAGCTATTAAAAATGCAAGACAGGGAGATATGAACTCTTTTCCCTCCGTCAGTCAGCCCAGGATAACAGTGACCTAGAAACTTACATCAAACCTCTACGGCGCTAAAACAGATCAGATCTCCCGGGATGTGCGCCTCCTTGTATGTGACTTTGCACATGTGAGTTTATTGAGAGTAAATGTGGTAAAAAAGGAGGAAAAAGGTGGGTTTGTAGGTTCTGAGTCGGCACTGGTGTCTGTGGTTAGACCAGCTGAGTCAGGGAGGAGAAACATGAAGCATCCAGCTGAGAGGGGAGTCGTCTTTTAATGTTCTGCAGAGAATTAAACCCGCTAAAGAACATAAAATGCCCCGTGCCCTTTGAGAGCAGCGGAATACAAATGAGAGCTTTGTATGCAGCGTGCTGCTCCACTCTGCTCCACCCATGATGCCAGACTGCTGGACACCCACTTTAATCATCGGCAGGCCAAAGAAAAGATGCTGTTTCAGCTCAGCTGTGCACACGGGGCTTCTCAGATCATTATGAAACAAGAAGACCAACCACACACAGTCAGAGGAAACACTGAGACACACATTTACACACATTTACACACATTTGTTCCTCCTCATAAAAACAGCAGTTTGAGTTTAAAGGTCGATAAATACAGACGTAGATCATCTGGGACTCCAGCATCATGACCCAAATTCAGATTAATAATTAAAAAAACCTGTTCAGCTTTCTGTCCAATCACTGTGGCTGTTTTAAAATGGACTGTATTTACTCTGGACAACTTGGTTCCGCCTTCTGCCAGTTTACGGATTTGAAGCCGAAAAGTTCTTGGTAATTCCGCGTTTTTTCTCCACTTCCTGAAACCAACATTGCGCAGTAGCGTTGTGCGCATTCAGCGGGAGAGTCACCAAGATTCGATGTGATGACGCTCGGCTTAACAGCGTATCCTCCGGGGTGACCTACGCAATCTTGGTACGCCCATGAACCCCATGATAACTTTTAAAAATGGAGCTGTACAGAAAAAAGAGGACTTGAACACAAACCAGTCTGACAGTAACTACATGTCAACATCACAAAAAATTATATTCTGTGTTTCTGAAGTTTGTCTGGAGGAGGCGGGATTTATGACCTATACTGCAGCCCGTCACCAGAGGGTGCTGTTCTCGGAGTGGCTCCACCCAGCAAGGAGGCAGACGGCGTTCATTCTATATACCATCTATGGTTGAAACCCACAATGACGGTAATTAATTCTAAATGAGCAAAGCCAGAGACTAGAAATTTCCCCTCTGCCTGTTGACACGGTGGCAGAAACATCTGATGGTATGAGGAGCAGAGTGAAAGAGACGTCTAACAAAGTGAAGAAAACAGACACAAACCACAACATGGTAGCTATGAAGACGACAACCTTACAAGGTGCTACATCTGTTAAAACCACTTCACGTCTAAGCCAAGAGGTAGCTGATTGGCTGAAATCACGTTTGGTTATTTGCCTTATCAGAGACGGTCCATGCACCAAGATCAAGTCGCACATTTTCTTGTGTTCGTGTTTCTAACAGCAACTTTGGACAACGACCTTCCTTATAAATCCATAAAAAGTGAAGTTATAAATGTTAGGTAACCATTTTATAGATTTTTTTTCTTCACGTTGGACGCTAAAGTCGATGTAATTAGTGGAGGTAACCATCCCAGGTTTGAGGTAGTACAACCCTTGGCCCTAATTTGGCCTCAATGGTTAGAAAAGTCTGACTTTGTTGCTGGTTTTGTATCAACCAAGAAATGAAGCTGCAGCACAGTGACGAACAGCGAGGTTTGCTCATAAATGTTAATCTAAACACTAAAAAACAGACCGAAATAAACCAGCAGCCCACATTTGGCACATATAAACAACAATCCTGAAGCACAAGTTCCTCAGCTGTAACCTAAACTTTCATTTTTTACCATCAAAACAAAAACAACAAAGCTGTCTTCACCTTGGAAGGTGTTTTTGAAACTCTCAGTGATAACACGAAGAAAACTACATTTATAATAATTTACTCAACAGTCTACTTAGTCCTGGATCATTATTCTGAATGTTAAACGTTAAATAGTCGTTCACTGGATTTCCAATCTCAGCAGAGGATTCAAACACACTGTTGTTTTTGAGTTTAATGTTATTGTCTGAGTTATAAAAGTGGACTAATGGTGGATTAAACAATCGGCCGACACTTCAGACTCCATTAAAGCCGAGTCTGAAGTGTCCTAGATAACAGCGTCCACACAGAGAGAGATGGTTAAAAGGACTTTAAATTACATAACAGGGAAAAAATAAATAAAAGTGGTTCAGCTTTTGTCTGAGTAATTATACAGCCGTCTGAAAATTAAGTGTGCAGTCATAACGAAACCACATCTGCACTTTTATCTGTGAGCGCTGTGGTTGAAGAGGATCTCTAATCGTCCCTCTGACATGTTTCTACATTACTGGGCGGTTAAAAACGAGCGCTCTGTCCCGTTATAAAAGTGTTTACAGACTGAAGTGACTAAAAGGGTCAGATTTCACCCAGAACTGTTTTCATCGAGCGGCGGTGCGTTCAAGATCCGTGCAAACTCCATCGGGTGAATGTTATGTTAAATGCAGTGTGTCCATATTTGAAGGAATACCCCAGGATTTGAATGTCAAATATTAACCACCTGTCGGCATGAAAATGGATCTGAAATGTGAGCCGTGGATCATCCGGCACTATGCGTGTTATTCTGGAGGAATTTTACACGCTAAATCGGAGCGATATCAGATTTCTGCTCTTTTTATGAAGGTGCTACATAAACGTAAACACATTTTTCCATGATGGCACATGTCTGCGTATGTTTTCCTCCAGCCTAGTAACCCTGAGGAAGTAGGAAGAGCCTCTGTTGTTGTTTTTGAGGCGCACCTGCGAGGAAAGCTAAATTTCCTCCTGTGGTAACAAAACAACAGGAGGGATTTGCATAGACGTGCATGCAAACCAGTGATAGCACTTCCTCCCACAATAAATCTGGCTTTGCTGCAGTTGAAGGTTAAATCAGACGTGCAAAATATCAACTCTGTGGAGAGGACTTGCACGGGTTCTCCTGGAGGGCTCGCCAAGTTCGTTTCGGTGTTTTTCCGCCTCTGCACCAATCAGCGCCCACCCTCTCCTTTCAGACAACAGCCAATCGGTATGCAGAGGTGGAAAAACACCGAAACGAACTTGGCAGGCTATCCAGGAGAACCTGTTCAAGTACTCTCCACAGAGTTGATTTTTTTGCACGTCTGACTCTGTGGAGAGGACTCTCACAGGTTCTCCTGGAGGGCTTGCCAAATTCATTTCGGTGTTTTTCCGCCTCTGCATCCACCTTCACCAATCAGCGCCCACCCTCCCCTGTCAGACAACAGCCAGTCAGCGAAGCTCCTTGTTAATACACCATCTCCACCCACTCAGGTGATCGCAGGTTAGAAACTGAGAGGCTGCAGATCCTCAAATTTAAAACAGCTGCAGAAACAAACATGTGGTGCCTTTAAACATCGAGTCCTTTTCTTTCACTACAACAGCTCAGAGTTTTTGGTTCACTTTTTCCTTCCCGATCTTGTTTTCGACTTTAAAACGAGCGGATCCGGTCTGTTTGAATTATGTGTGATACCGCAGAGCGTGAGCGCCGACCACAGCACCATTTTTGGACAACCAGCTCCTCGGTTCTGACGGCTGCAGCGATAAGCTCCCGGTTGTCGGAGCATAATATTTCTTTTACTGGGTCACATATCACAAGGTAACCCAAATTCTACCGTCTGTCCTCTCAGCTGTGTCTCCTGTCTTTCACATGTGCCATCTCGTGTGTGAGGAGTATTATTCAGAAAGACAATGAGGCTCTTTCCAGAAACAGGTCAACCACATACCGCTCTCTCTAGATTAGGCTGATATAAACAGAGCTATCAGGGAACTATACACAGTCACCAGACCTGAATGTGAGTCACTTATTCTTCTAATTAAAACCTCTCCAGTTTCAGTGGATGTTTGTATCACAATAGATTAGCCGTGGTGGTTTTCCTAGCAACTGGGGGGGGCCAGAGAGGTTATGTTTACAAGCTTGTAAAGTGACGCTTATTTCTGACTGGCAGCGATAATGAATGCTCATTTCTACAGTTATCCAGAGGCAGAGATGAAGGGTTTAAGCTACCGATGCCAACCTCAGGATTTTCACTGCGTCCATCTGTCCAGCCAATCCGTGAGGGAGGGAACCCGAAAGAGGTCGTATGACTCAGCCACCCAGGAGAAGTATGCCAGACGTGGCACAGCAGCTTTCCTAATGACTACAATATGTTAAAACCTTCCTAAGCTCTCTTCCCGGCCACAAGTTTTCTAAAAAGGAGCCTGACCTACATTTCTCCTCCATGCTCTGAATTCTGAAAAAGTTCCTTAAGCCTGAGCGAAGGCAGAACTGAAATAGCCGCTCCCTCTTCTCACGCTGCCTGCTGTGAGAGGCAGACCTGGAAATCCAGCCTGCAGGGTCATCCTGAAATTACCCCAAAACTGGACGAGTCAGATAATCAAAAATAGGTGTCAAACAGTGGTGGACCAAGAGGGGGGTGACGGGGGCAACACCCGGTGCCCATATGTCTGAAAAAAACACCACGAGTGCCCCCGCTTAGATGCTTTTGTGATGAATAAAACATTACGAAACAAAAAAACTCTCTCTGAGGCTCCTGCAGGAAAACATGAAGATGCTCTTCCAGTGAATTAATGTAAACAAAGTCCCATTCTACCAGTGTTTCAAAATAAAGGTAAACAAAATACCCTCTGGTTGCGATCTACATATACGTATGTAAACAAAGTGCCCTCATTTTGCTTCTCTATACATAAATATAAAAGTTTCCTCTAGTTACTTTTTAACTGTAAATTGTATTGAGGAAATTAAGCACTTGATATCATATGTAAATAAAGTTTCCCTTCGGTTGATCTTCTATTGCATTAAATGTAAACAAAGCGCCCTCATTTTGCTTCTCTAAACATAAATATAAAAGTTTCCTCTTGTTATTTTTTTAACTGTAAACTGTATTGAGGAAATTAAGCACCTTTTGGATAGCTTTTTAAGGGATCATACTGTATGTAAATAAAATTTTATTGCATAAAATGTAAACAAAGTGCCAACTTCGTGTCCTTTCTGTTAATCAAGTGTAAACAAAGTGCCCTCTTATTGTTTAACATTAGAACAAAGGGCCCTCTTGTTGTTTTTTAAGTACATTAAAAGTAAATTAAGAGCCTTTTTGTTTCTGTTTTAATAGATTAGTAAATAAAGCACCCTCTGGTTGCTCTTTTTGTTGATAACTGTTAACAAACCATCTTCTGTGGGCTCACAGAGTAAAACTGTAATTTCAGCGCCCTCCTGTTGTTCCTGGAGGAGAAAAAATGTAAACTAAGTGTCCACATGTTTCTAATCAAGAGGATAATATGTAAATAAAGCCTCCTGTGGTCGCTCCTTTAGTGGATCAAATGTAAATAAAGAGTCGTCTGGAAGCCCTTAGTGTAAAAACTCTGGGTCCAGTGTCCTCTCAGTTCTCCTTAAGGAAATGAGATGTAAACAAAGTGCCTTTGAATGTCCCTTCAATGTACTATGTGATTCGAGTGTCCACTTTGCTCTTATTATTGATAAAATGTAAATCAAGCGCCCTCAGCTTACTTGTAAATAAAGCGCCTCCCTGGCAGCTATAATTAGAGGATGAAATGTAAAAAAAATCATCCATGAATGCTCATCCAGGTGTGTTAAATGTAAACAAAGCGCCCTATTTTGCTCTTTAGTGTCTAAAATGTGATGAAATGCCTTCTTAGTGTATTTTGTGCATAAAAATTTCCCTGTAGATTTCCTTTCAGAGGACAAAAGTGTAAACAAAGAGCCTCTAGCTGCTCTGGATAAAGTACAATTCAATGTTCAGTTTTTTTATTTTTTATCCCTGCCTCTTAAACAACCCGAGTACCTCACTGTTATCAACACTAACTGGACTGAACGTCCGAGGAAATGGCTAATAAAAACACCAACACACTGCAGCAAACATTTAACAACCAATGCCACAAACACATGGACGCTTTAGCCTTGAACGCAGCCAAAGTGCAAAGTAAACACTGTTGCCGTGGAAATCAGTGACGAATGTATGACAAGGATTTCCCTGGAAGTCGGTGTTTGGATTCACAAATCAAATAAAAACAGCAATAACTCCGCTCGGTGCAGGAATCCACATTTCCACAGGCCTGAATAATCAATACGTAAATATGGAAACTCAGCGTGTCAGAAAATGAATCAAAACAACGTCTTAATAGGTCAGGATGAATAATACAGCAGACTTCGTGCCTCAGGAGCAAAATGTAAATATAAAAAAGTCAAATGTTGATCTGCAAACACTCAGCTGAGGTGATGAACGAGAAGTTACACCACAAATGAGGCAGAAAATTGAATCTCAGCCGGAGAAAGCTTCGTGTTATTCGACATAACTTAAAGGTTATTTCTGCCAATGAGAGTCAGCTGATACTTGTCCAATTATCAGAGTTGTTCCTGTCAAACAGTAACCAAACAAAACAGGATTTATAATCAGAGAAAAGTCATGATCTCATCGACGTCGGACACAAACTCCTGATAAATCTCACTCTGCCTTCTCAGTCCAATAACCTCATTCTCTGAAAAGTGTTGCAACACAGAGAGAGTAAACAGACCCGGAGTGGCCTGTGTAATCACAGAGTTATTTTCATAATTCGAGCTACATGTGGAATTAAGGCCGCCTCTGCCGCCAACAATCAGGTAAAAACACGACACCGAAAAGCTCTTTACAGGAGATTTATCTATTAGCTAATGAGATTGGTGGATTTGGGTTAATCAATCAGGTGGACGTTATCATAACTAGGCTGTATTATCTGTGGTTTTAAGAGCAACACGCCCGGCGCGCACACCCCGCCTACCGTCTAAATATGATCTAAATTTAAATCGAGTTAAATGAACAGAAAAGATCCCAGACTCCCGAACGCCTCATTATGTGGATGTGGCGCCACAGAAACACAAACAATGCCTCAAACAGATGAAACCGGGAAAAGGGAAAAAAGACTTCGAAACACAACAAGAGTGTGAGCTGAAAAAACGCAGCAAATCCAAACATCTCAGGAGAAAGAAGGTCACGAGGAGGCGGCGGTCTGAGAGGGTGATTCAGAGACCCTTCGCCCGAACATGAGGGGGTTCGATCTCACTCAACCTCACAAGGAAACCTTTCTTATCGTGGACCTAGTTGTCGTTTGGTCTGCTCTCCGTCACCCTGAGGTCTATTTAGACTAAAACGCCGTCTGATCAGGACGTCATGAACATTTACAGCGACACCACAATCGTCCAAGGTTGACATTTTCCTTTAAGACGTGAGCGAGCTGCAAATACGCCGTCCTCAAACTCCATATCTCCAGCTGCACATGTGCTTGTCCCCATTTTCTAATTAGCATGAATGTAATGCGGCGGGGGGGAGTATGGTAATGAGACATCGGCGGCGGCGCTGTAGATCCACGTTTAATACCGCACAGCCCATAGGTATTTCACTCCTCAAACACAAAAGCTGTCTTCCTTTCTTCAGAGGAGATTATCGTCTTTGTTGCTCTGCAGTTTCTTAATGTGCCGCTGAAATACGCAAATTCATCTTTGGCGCCGCAGCCCGGGGTTAAACCAGGATATTGGAGGTAATCTGTTGTTTCTGTCTGCGCGTTATCATCTGGACATTATCTGCCGCAGGACCAGACTTCCACTACAGTTTCTGTCACGGTCTCGTCTGTCCCGGCAGTGACGCTAAATCGCTGCAGATGATCTGATGTTTGACTTTTTAGGTGTTTTCTGTGTGCAGCCGAGAGCAGAGCCGAGCAGATCCCACTGATTCTGGGTCCTTAAAACCAGATCTCATCAGTCAGACGTGGTGCATGCAGAGAGTCGGCTGGAGGCGGGATTGATCGGCCTGCAGCGTCGCAAAGCATCTCAAATGTTTGTGGGAGTACGCGGAGCGAGGAGGCGTCTGCCCTTTCCCCGTCCTGCCCTGTCTGCCCTCCAGGACGCGCCGCATCAGCATAACTGAGGAGGACGGGTGTCTTACATAAGGCCGTCTGAACATGGCGGGGAGGAACATCTGTACGAAAACAAGAGTCAAAGTCAGGAGTCAGGGGGTTCAGGAGGAAAGGAACAGGACCAGATCACTGAGAAACGACCTGCAGACCTTCATGGTTCACAGAGGACGAACTCCAGATCGACCCAAACAGAACTGCAATATCTGACTCCCTGTCAAACCCACTCGCTCTGTGAGACCGACAGATTTACATCATAAACTGAGTTTCTGAAACATCCAGAAGAGGGGTAGTAGAAGAAGAAGAAATAGAAGAAGTAGAAGTAGAAAAAGAAAAAGAAGCAGAATTAGCAGTAGTAGAAGAAGAAGAAAAACGAAAAGTAGAGACAGTAGAAGAAGTAGAAGTAGTAGTAAAAGAAGAAGAAAAAGAACAAGGGGGAGGTAGAGGAAGTAGAAGAAGAGGTAGAAGTAAAAGAAGAAGAATTAGTAGAAGAAGAGGTAGAAGAAGTAGTAGTTGTAGTCGAAGAAGAAAAAGTGGTAGAAGAAGAAGTAGAAGAAGTAGTAGAAGAAGAAAAAAGTAAGAGGAAGAAGGTGTAGAAGAAGCAGTGGTAGAAGAGGAAGTAGAAGATGTAGAAGAAGAAGGACAAGCACAAGAACAAGAACAATGAGGGGAAAAAGAAAAATAGAGGAAGAAGAAGTAGTAGAAGAAGAAGAATTAGTAGAAGGAGTAGAAGTAGTAGTGTTAATTGGAGAAGAGGTGGTAGAAGAAGAATAAGTAGTAGAAGTAGTAGTAGTAGTAGTAGTAGAAGTAGAAGAAGAAGAAGAAAAAAAGAGGAAGAAGAGGTAGAAGAAGCAGTGGTAGAAGAAGAAGTAGAAGAAGAAGAAGAAGAAGTATTAGTAGAAGAAGAAGTTTATTGATCCTGGAAGAGAAATTCAATATCTATATCTCAGTATTTCAGGTGAACATGGTTCTAGTTCAGGCAGAACGTGAAGGTTAGGCTCAGCCCTCAGTTTATCAGTTGATCTTCACGCCGATCTTCAGCTTCAGCAACTCGGTCGGTTTCAGAGATCTCCTGTCATCATCGGCATGTTATCATGTTTTTGTTAGCATGTTTTTGTTAGCATGTTTGGCTAACAGTGCCTCACATGTCCGCTGGTGCGACTGTGCGCTCTCCAGTCTTGTGTAAACTGTCAAAGGTTGGTACAGATCGGGCGCTGAGTGCAGGACAACAAGAAGAAAGGGAACATAAAACAATGAGAGGCTTTAACCCGACCCTCATTCATCCTACTCGAAATTCCCGCAGTGTGAGCGTCCCGGGCAGCCGGGGGGACAAAAGAGCGAGTGTCTCTCTGCAGCTCAAAGCGACATCTCAGCACTCTCGCCTCCAACAGGCCCAAATATGACGGCCTACTGGGTCCAGCTGCCACTCGAGGGCCCGTTCAATCCCGGCTCTGTCTCAGGAATTGGCCCCGTCTCTCGCGGCACTTCGCCTCGCGCCTGTGGGCTGATGTGCAGAAATGCAACTGATGCCCACTTCAAAAATACCGAGATAACCCGCGACATGCCTCACTCGGAGCGCGAAACCTCAGGTAGTCAGATCCATCTGCAGGATCCGGGTCTGAAGAGTCACTTTAGGAGGCAGGTCCAGCTTTGGAGAGGAGCGTACAATCGTTGGAACGAATTCAGACGCTCTGAGCGATAAAGAGGCGCTGATTTAAATGCTCCTCACGATAAGATGACTAAACATTAAAGTACCTCCTTCATTCACTCTCAGGGTATCAGACAGGCTGCAGAGGAGTCGGATCAGGACAACCCCCCCTCCTGTAACCTTCATCCTGAGCAGCAGCAGCAGCAGCAGAGACACATCCTCATAAACTCCCTGACCTGATTTATGAAAACACTATTTTTGCATTTCAGCAGCAACTTTCTCTCTTCACATCTGGATTTTTAAGACAGCGTGCAATTATAATCTGACCTTCCTTTGAGAGAGCTGATTGAGCCGTCTCTCGCTGACCCCTGATAGGTGATTATTAAGCCTCTCGGCGTGGAGCGGCACGTGTCCTGATGTGACTCCTGGAAACGTGATTGATGCAGAGACGGCGTTTCAACGAGCCGGAGACCTCAGAGGGAACAAGACTCACGAAGGTGAAGAGGTTCTCCTCAGATGAGCAGAGGCCGTTTCCTTTGAGTACCGACCCCCCTCCCCTCTGAGCAGCTACAGGCGTTAAAACTCTGATCATACGAACTGTCAAAGGTGTCATGGAGGGTTTAATCTATTCTCGTTCATCCTTAAGATGCATCGCTGTTCATTTCAGTCCGTTTATCAGCCCAAACCCACCATAACACCGAGTTAGACCCCCCTCCAGAGACGAATGTTGTCGACCGCTTACTTCTCTAGTTATACCAACTTTAGCAACGACCGCAGGACAGCAATACAGAGAGACACGCCCTCAACCAAAACGCCACTCTATAGCCACAAATAATGCTCAGAACAGCACCTAACTTCATCAACAGGACATATAGGGTCACAGACATAGTACTAGATTCAGAGTTTTTCTAACTCCTAAGAAAACAAACTTAAGCGGGGGCGTTTCTCCACTTCTGTAGCCTATAAGCTGGGCCAATAAACTTCTACTGTAGTAAAATGAAAAGGTAAAGGTGTTTTTATTGAGCCGAATTATCAATAAAATCATGATTTTGTTAACAGGTATGGATTTATGTGCTGTCGGGTTAATATATTTGAACAAGAGCACAGTAAAGTTAAATCAGCTAATTTTCCAATGAGGTTCTGTTACTGAACGGAACTACAACATGTGCTACTGAGGTTAGTACATATAGGGTCACAGCCATAGTACTAGACACCAAACATCTTTTTAACTTTGACTCATTTCTTTAGCAAAGAGACTAAACACAACTCACCTACTCTCTTCCAGCAGCTCTCTTCTCAGGCCAGTCCATTACAGACTACAGCGGGGTGCCGCAGCTCAAGGAAGAACATTTATGATAATTTCCTTGAAGTAATAATCACCATATTAATCATTTTCACTGCAGACACAATAGTTCTTCTGTCTTAGCGTCTCGGTCTGATTGTAGTTCCATGAAGAAATGATCATAAATGTTCTTCCTTGAGCTGCGGCACCCCGCTGTAGTCCATAATGGACTGGCCTGAGGTCTCAATACAAACAAGCGGCTGCTGGAAGAGAGTAGGTGAGTTGTGTTTAGTCTCTTTGCTAAAGAAATGAGTCAAAGTTAAAAAGATGTTTGGTGTCTAGTACTATGTCTGTGACCCTATATTTCCCCTTTGATGAAGTTAGGTGCTGTTCTGAGCATTATTTTTGGCTATAGAGTGGCGTTTTGGTTGGGGGCGTGTCTCTCTGTATTTCTATCCTGCGGTCGTTCCTAAAGTTGGTATAACTAGAGAAGCAAGCGGTCGACAACATTCATCTCTGGAGGGGGGGTCTAACTCGGTGTTACGGTGTGTTTGACCCTAAAAGTAAAAGTGAAGAACAAAGTGACCTCCAAAGACGGACAGCAGTCAGTCTGTTTATCCGCCTTCAGACAGCTGATCTGACGTGACGTTAACAAGCCGAGTTCCTGCTGTCGGACTCTGACTGATCCCGTCGATACCGATCAGAGTCTCTGCAGAACCTCCAAACAGGGTCACTTAGAGTCACCTCCGAATGTTCCTGCTCCGGTAAAAACCTGCGGGGTCATGTGGGGATTGACAAGTCCTGGTCCACTCTGTTGAATAAAAATCACAGCTGTGCTTTTCCTGGAAGTGAATTAGACGTATTTCAGTTAAAAGCTGCGCTGTCGTGTAAAACCCACTAAAACCAAAGAGGATAGAGAGAGAGAGAGAAGGCTGGAGGTGTGACGGTTTTTAACACAAGTTTTCAAACAATATCCTGAAAATCTTCTTTAAACAATAAACTAAATCCTTCCTGTTATATTCTAGATTAGCAGCAAAACACAGAGATGCACATTTCTGCAGCTGCAACCATGAAAATAAAGACATTACCGCCTAAAAGTTTAAGATGCATAAAAGCAAAATGGATAAGGGAATGAACTTGGGCCCTTAACAGACACACCAACGTGAAAAAGAGCTTCATTAAGTACACAAAAAGACATCAGTCCATCTAAAGATTTTAAAGTTTTCATATTTTGGTCTCTGAATTTGAGTGGAAGACAATATCTTTAGGTTTTGGACCAATTTCTGGAACTTTAACACTAAAAATTAAAGATAAAATCATCAAAAATGGATCATAGAGTCGATATTTGAAACCCGAACCACATCAGAGCACCAAAACTGAAACTAGAAGGCTAAGAAAGACCAGTTTCAGGAGCTTTAACGCTAGAGATTAAAGATATAATCATAAAAAATGTCTCATAATGTTGATATTTAAACCTGACCCACATCAGGGCAGCAAAACTGAAACTACAAGACTAATAAAGACCAGTTCTTAGGAGCTTTAGAGCTAAAATGAAAGATAAAATGATCAAAAATAGATCTTAAAATCAATATTTGCAGCCCGAATCATGTCAGAGCAACAAAACTGAAACTACTAGGCCAATAAAGACCAGTTTCAGGAGCTTTAATGCTAAAAATTAAAATAAAATGATCAAAGATGTCTCATAGAGCCGATAATTAAGCCTGACCCACATCAAGGCAACAAAACCAAAACTAGAAGGCCAACAAAGACTTGCTTTTAAGGAGCTTTAACGCTAAAAATTAAAGATCAAATCATAAAAAAATTATCATTGAGTTGGTATCTGAAACCTGACCCACAGAACAGCAGCAAAACTGAAACTAGAAGGCCGATGAAGACCAGTTTCAGGAGCTTTATTGCTAAAAATTAAAGATAAAATGATCAAAAATAGATCATAGAGTTGATATTTGCATCCCGAACTACATTGGAGCACCAAAACTGAAACTACAGACCAATAAAGACCAGATTCAACATCCTAAATGTTCCAGTCGCTGTAATGATCCAGCCTGAGCAGTAAATCTGCACCGGTGTGAGCTCTGCCTCTGGGTCTCTGGGGTCACCGGAGCCAAACGGTCTCCATGGTGCAGCCTGGCACAATGATCTGGCATGAGGCTGACAGCTGAGTGGAAGTATCTGCAGAGCAAACACCTTTCAGACCTACAGAGAGAGAGAGAGGGGCTGGAGGTGGAGGAGACATGACCACACTTCACCTCACCAACATCCACCATGACATGGAAACACTGCAGATGGTGGATCCCGGTGCAGGGGCCTGCATGGGCATCCTGCCTGGCACGGTGGGAGCAGCTCCCCGCCTGCCGAGTGCGGCGGAATGACAGCTTGTTTGCATGTTTGGCGCATTGAGGAGCTTTAAAGTTTAAAAGGACAGCAGGGACACAGAAAGCGAAAGCTGTCCTCTTACCTCGGGATGCAGTTCGGGGACGATCCGTCTATCTCCCAGGTCGCGAACAGGTTCATGGGCACCGGTCTGTTGAGAGCCCCGCTCCCGGGGAAACTCAACCGGCCACTTCTCTCCGCCATGGTCCGTGCTGCGGGTGGGACTGTCCGACACCGAGCCGAGCGAAGAGGAGGAGGAGGAGGATCCGTCAACAGCACACCGACCGTCTGTGCGTGGGTGTTAGTGTGTCCGTGGAGGAGTGGGGGACGCTCACGTTAGTGCGTGGTGGACGGCGGGGGTCGAGCTCATTTCTCCGGGCGGGTCGGTGAGGTCCTGTCTGCGCCGCCGCGGAGGGACTGCAGAGAGGAGCCGAGCAGGAGTGAGGAGAGACCGCCGAGCTTGTTGTGCCTACCACGCTGCCCGGAGGGTATGGAGGGTGATCAGTGCCACAGGCTGGCAGAGAGAGAGGGAGAGAGGGAGGGGTGGGGAGAAAACAAGACCTGGAACATTCTGGTGACGAGAGGACATTAACATGTTAGGTTATGGGCGGGTTTCTGTGCGACGTCATCGCAGGTGTTCGCGCGCAGCGTTGGGGCGGAAAGAGGGACGTTAATTCTTTGTTTTCTAGTGGAAAAAGAAATCGACAAAGAGCTGTTGTGACGTAAACTGTATCAATCGGCAAAACAAACAATCGGCAAACATCACAACATCCCTGCTCCTGATATTAGAAACATCAAAAACAACGTCACAACCTGGTAAATAAAGTAAAATTCATGCGATGACGTTGCACAGAAACAGTCTATAAAACATTAAATAAAACTTTAACATTAATCAAAAATCTTGTTTTTCTCCTCAAACACAGGACCTGCAAAAAAAATAAAAACATTTAAATCTCAAGATGGATTTCGTGCCTATAAAACAAAACAAGGAGCAGGATTGTGGCACTATTTTCCCCACATACAGGAAGCGGATCTCTCACTTCCACTCGAGATCAGTCTGTGGCATTGATCACCCCTCATACATCTCCTCCCAGGAAACTGTCAGAGCTGCGATTTGGCCACTTTGGTTGTCAGGTGTGACCCACTGAAGGTCTTTATTGGTTAGTTCTGTCCTCTTTTTGGGGTCCACTCACTTCAGTTTGTCTTTGCTGTGATTTGGAGATAAAGTTGATGGATTTTTTGTAGATTTTGTGTCTCCTATGAAGAAATTTTATGTTTATTTCTCTACCTCTATTTTGTCAGTGTCAGTTATCAGTCATTTAACAATAACATCAGGTCCTTATGTGTTTTCAAAATCATTTTGAGTCCATTTCTGTTCTTTTTTGCGTCAGTTTAAGTCTCTTATTGGACATTTTGGTGATTTTATTTGACTATTTTCAAGGTTTTGATTTTTTATTGTGCATTTGTTTGACTATAGTGTGTCATTTTTATGGTAATTTTGTTGTTTTTTTGTCTATGGTCATTTTTGCACTTCCTTTCTTAAATTTTAACAATGTATTTTTTAACCTTTTTAACCGTTTTGTATCACCTTACTATCAGTATGTATCTGCATTTAGATATTTTTACTTTTTTTGTCATTCTTATAATTTTTTTGTTACTGTAATTGATTTTTTTACGTCTTTGTTGTCAATTTAAACTCTCATCTTTGATTTTTCATCTTTTGACTGTGGTTTGTGTCCTTTAAGATGACTTTTTCCAGTATTTTATCACTTAAAGGATCATTTTTTATTTCTCTATCAACATCCGTCATCAAGCCCTGAGCAATACTGCCACCGTGTGGTCATCGCTGTAACTGACACAAGGACAGAACATATTTAAAACATTAGTTTATATGTGAAAGATTGGTAACAAAAACTGTGTTCATTCACACCGTCATTTTAAACCTTTTTGTTTTGAAGTGATTTTTATCAATAAAATCGATTATAAATAAACTCTGATCACCTCTAAGGTATGACAGGAGTCTGTGGGACGGTTACTTTAGGATTACAATAACCTCTGATAATATTAATCCCTGCTAATCTTATCAGTGACTAACAGGTTTCCATAGAGACATAAGGAGATACTTACAGGATATGTAGAGTCCATGAAATATGTTTTTCAAACTCACTTTAGTTCTCAATACAAACAGAATTTAGATCCTAAATTTAACAATAAAAATAAAAGGACACATTTGAGTCGGCTCAAAGTTTGTGAAAGCTTTATTTGATTAAACTGCAGACTTATTCCGACATGTACGAGTCTCTCACACATTCAAACAGTTTTAAAAAATGTTCTTTATCGACAAAAACTAAAAAAAAAAAAAGACAAAATGCATGAGGTGTTTTATTAGTATCAAATTATTATTAAACCTACTTAGAGACATCTCTCTCTCTCTGCTGACGGACACGTTTGTGTTCATAAACCTGACGCCGCACAGCCGAAGCTGCGAAACTGAAGTCGATAAAAGCAAAGAAGAAAAAACGAGAAGAAGACGCCGTCCTGAAATAATCGGTGTTAAAACAGATCCAGAGACCGGAACAGGAGAGAAAAGAAAGAAACCGTCAGCAGAGATGTTTGCTTTTTACGTTCACACATCGGGGCAGTGAATGCAACACGCGCAGAGAAGCAGAATCACAGTTTCACGGCAACGCCAGGAGGTCGAGTTACCGACAAAGACACCGGCGTCTGGAGGGACGAGAGCTCCCCCCCCTTACCTGACGCCGCTCAACACACGCACAGACGGGTGGATGGAATCAAACATGGCGGACAGCGGGGACCGGCTGACGGGAATCATCGCTGATTGAAATGTTTCCCCACTTGCAGGATTTAATTTGACGATCACATGACATGGAGGTTTGATTCCCAGTGACACAATAAACTCATGAAAACAAGAAGAAACAGACGCCGCTGCGGGCGCCACAAAGATCTGATCTGAAAAGAGAGCGTGAAAAAAGGCGATCATCCCCCTTCTTCCTAAAAAAACAAAAAACGAGGACGATGGCGAGCCTCTCTGCGTCACGGCCTTCAGGGGACCAGACCTCAGTGTTTGCTGTCGGCTGAGGCGGAGCGGGATCTTGATCTGGAGCGAGAACGGGAGTGGGATCGAGAGCGAGAGCGGGAACGGGACTGTTTGGTCTGAGCTGGGGCGGGGGAGCGGGAGCGAGACCTGGAGCGGGACTTGGATCGGGACTTGGAATGAGACTTGGAGCGGGACTTTGATCTGGAGGGGGATCTGCCGGCGGCCTTGCCCCCGCTCGATGACTTCCTCTCTGGGGTGCGGCTGGCGGATCTGGCAGATCTGGGGGATCTGGAGCGGCTCCTGGAACGGTTGCGGCTCCTGGAGCGGCTCTTTGAGCGCGAGTAGCTGCGGGAGCGAGAGCGGCTCTTACTGTGACTGTGGAGAGAGACAGAAGAGACGCGGTCAAGATCAGAAAAACAGAACAACAGAGCACAGAAGAGACTTTTAACGACAGATCTGAAGTTTAAATCTTTTTAAAAATCATGATGGAGAAATATTTTTACTCCTGAAGTTCAGGGATGAAAGAGGATGAGGTGGAAATAAGACGCTAGGAGAAAAATAAAAAAGGTTTCAAGGACATTTTATTACTGAAAATAATATTCAAAAATAAATAAATAAATAAATAAATAAAAAGATGGAAAAATTTAGGACATTTTATGACCTAAAATAATGTGTTAAATAAAAATTTAAAGATTAAGGACATTTTATGACCTGGAAAGATATTTAAAAAATAAATGAATAGAAAAAATTTTTTTTTGAAGATTTTATAACCTGAAATAATATTTAACAAAAATAAATGTTTTAGGACATTTTATGACCTGAATGGATATTTAAGAAAAAAAATTAAAAAGAAATTAGGAAATGTTATGACCTGAAATGAATAAAAGTAAAAAATATATGTGAATAAAAAAATTTTAAGGGCATGTTATGACCTGAAATGATATTAAAAAAAACGTTTAAGGACATTTTATGAACTGAAATGATATTTAAAAAATAAATAAATAAATACATAATAATAAAAATTCGGACATTTTATGACCTGAAATTATCTTTTGAAAAAAAATAAAATAAAATAAAATTTAGGACACTTTATGACCTGAGATGATATTTAAAAAAAATTAAACTAAAAAAATTTGGGGGACATTTTATGACCTGAAATGATATTAAAAAAGAAAACCCCTTAGAGAGACCTGGACTGAAGGTTCCAACAACAAAACTCCTTCACTTCTGTCAGGGAACACTGCAGCAGGTTTAAACTCTGGTGTATTTTGGAGCAGAGCCGATCAAAGCATTAAGTAATCAATAAAAGTTCGAGTTCATTTGCTGAAAAATTAAAACGATGTGAGCTTTTACTTCCTCAGAATTATCGACGTGCAGATGTCAGGGGAGAAAAAACAACCGAGTTCAGAATCTGAGAGGATTTTCGACTTGAAGACTTGTTCACGCTCTCACCCTCTGCAGTCCTCGAACAGCTTCAGCTTGCGTCCGTTCAGTTCGGTCCCGTCAAGCTTGGAGATGGCGTTCTTCATGTCACTGCGAGATGCAAACTCCACCACACTAAACGGGGAAAGCAGACCCACTGGTTAGGACCCGGACTCTGAGGACACCCTTCAGGAGTTTGAGGGACAGCAGATCAAACTCACCCTTCGTTCTTTTTGGTCCTGTGGGCGTCCACAAAGGTAACTTCACCTGCTTTTCTCATCAGGTCTTTCAGGTCCTGTTTCAAAGCAGAATGGGGGATTAGTGAGGCCGGACAGAGTCCGAGGAACCGGTGAGAGCCTTTTCAGAACCTGGAGGGAGAGACGTGAGCAGGCAGCAAGACACCAGCACACACACTGAGACCTGGCTAAGACTGAGGTAAGCTCACATTTCAGGGAAGAGGGAGAGAAAATACCTCCGTGTGGACCAGGGTTCACAAAGTCCCTTTAAACTGGCTCTACAGATTCATCACGTACTCCAATTTTGGTTTTCAAGACCTTCAGAGGAAACTAATTCACCACCAGAATGAGACGCCAGACAGCTTACAGAGCCGTGAGAGTTTCTGTCTACTTCAGATCGGAGATTTAAGTTTTGGTTTCTCTGTCGGATCATTTTGGACTTTTTTTCTCGGCTGTTTTTAGAGAAGTAGAAAAATAACTGATTAAGAGCCGTTCTGCACAGACTGTAGATAAGAAGTGGACCGAACGGTGACGCAGAGGCTCTCTACAGGCCAGCAGGGGGCGACACCATGCTGATGATTTGGTTAATATTTCCCTCTAAATAAAAACTGATAAATATGATCGATATTTCACTGTGGTGCTAAAATAAAACTCCGTCATTGAGCGCTCTGTAGTTTTTTTTTGTGATGACATAAATATTGATTACTGTAACTGCGTGCAAGAGCTAATTGTAACTCAAACTCCGGCTGCTTTTCTGTCAAAACCACAAAGTTGTGCTGCGTTTGAGGAAGTCGGAATCCAAGCTGGGAATAATGTCACACCCGAGTTACCAGCTTAAGTCGGATAAAGAAGTTATTTTAGTGCTTGCCTTGTCCGAATACAAGGAAAGCGCTAAAATAACTTTCATAGATGTAGCCGTCTTGTTTCAGGCCTCCGATTTTGCTTTTTTCAGACTTGGTAACTGAAAGATCCTCCTCAGGGTGTCCGGGTTCAGCCTTAGAGATAGGGTAAGGAGCTCAGACTCTCGGGAGGTGCTCAGAGTAGAACCGCTGCTCCTCCACATCCGGGGGATTCATCTGGTTAGGACGCCTTCTGGACGCCTCCCGTTAGAGGTGTTCTGGACATGTCCCACCGGGAGGAGACCTCGTGGCCTCCCAGAGGAGGAGCAGGTGGAAGTGGCTGGGGTGAGGGCTGTCTGAGTTTCCCTCCTGAAGCTGCTGCCCCCACGACCCGGACACGGATGAAGCGGAAGAAAATGACGATGAAACGATGACGACTGTACCTAAAACGCTGGTAACTCTGGTGTGACGTCATTTTCAGCTCTGACATCTGACTTCTGAGGTGACTCGAACGCACCATAATTGATCACATTAATATTGATCGCTGAGTAAAATGTGTATAATATCTAATTTAACTCAGACTCCGGCTGCTTTTCTTTCTAAAACACAAAATCCTCCTTCTCACCTGAGCGCCACTTCCTGCCTTCAACAGTTTAATCATGTCCATCAGCTAAAACCCTTCGCCGCCCGCCCGCGTGTGTGTGTCCACTTCTTACTTACAGTTTGTCTTGAGTTCACGTGACTTCTAGGAGTTTTCAGTCTTTACAGATAAACTGAGTCTAGACCCCCCTAAACCCCGACCCTGAAAAAACCCAATCACATGAGTTTTATGCTACTTACCGCTCCAAACCCAGGAAGATATTAGCATAGAGCCACTTGTCCAAATAGCAAATGGGAACCAATGCAGTGTTAAGCCCTTGAGAAACGACCTCGGCCTTGACTCAGCATCCGGCCTCCACAAGTAAGGAACCACCAGAGAGCAAGTAGGGGGAGGGGTGTGTGCGCCCGACTCAACACCCCCCCAGCTCCATCAGCAACAGAAAAAGACCCAAACGGGAGAGTGTAGGGACCATGGATTTGAGGGGGGTTACTGCAGTCGGGGGATGCCAGCCCACAGAACCTCCAGACTGTGGCTACGGACCTCTTAAGGCTACCGTATCCTGCGCTAGACCACTTTCACCCGCTACGGGGCCCAGCCAAGACTTTAGACCGGCGGCAACTGCGTGTAAGGAGAGGCACCAAATGGACACTATTCAGAAAAAACAACCAGAAGAGGGCGCTACAAACTTGTGTGACACCTCCATGGGGGGTGTGCAGTCACCTCTGACATAAACTCAGAGCAGCTGTTAAAAAAAATAAAAAAAACAGTCATGTATGTTTTTGTTAGAGGAAAAAAAAAATCTCTTTTTTTCTGGAACAAAAGTGAAGATGGAGGTAAAGAAAAGAAACTAAAAACACACAGACAGACTGGGGGGGGCTTCTTCGTTTGTTCTTGGCCAATCAGCTATGAGGATAAACTGAACCACCGCTCAGAGAGATGCTGCTTCACTTTTACATAAAAACACATCAACTCTAAAGGGGGGATGCACACTTTTCTGTTTTTTTTTTAAAAGATACCACATCGGGGATTTTTAGAGACCGCTTACCTGCCAGCTGATCCGTGAGGAGAGGTTCTCCACGATGAGTCTGTGGTCTGTCCGCACAGGGGGGCCGTACCTGTCCGGGTCACACAGACGTGACAGTGTAAGATAAAAAAATCTAAAATATTTCACTGTACGGTCAAAGATCAGACGTCCTGACACATGTTCACTCGACCGCAGAAGAGCTGGGTCGATATTTAACCATCAGGCTAACGCTTAAACGTTGGTCTAAAGATTAAATCTGAGGAAGTCACGACTTTTTAACTCCTTCATTTGGATAAAGTTCCCACTGAAGAATGAATAACATCTTTTCGCACTATAAGGCGCACTTCAAATCCTGCAATTTTCTCAAAAATCCTCAGTGCGCCTCATGTTTGAATTCTGGTTGTGCTTACTGACCTTTAACGGATCTTGTGTGGTACACGGCGCTCAAAAATCTGTCAAAATGTTTCATTACTATTCTGGTAAGCTACAAAGACGCACAGCTTGATGGCTTGTCGGAGCACGGCAGCTACCGTAGCCTCACGGAGTTATTGAGGGAGTTAAATAAAGTTTGACTTAATGCGCTCTATAATCTGGTGCGCCTTATAGTGCGAAAAATACGGTAATAAAAAAAAAAGCACTTGCTCTCTGCTCCTCTTAAACAAACCAGAAAGGTGAATTTTCCACCTCCTCTCTTTGTTTAAAACTGAGACAGCGAAAAATTTAAATTTTAAGTTTATGCACCTTGATCCTGGAGCTGGGCGGGATGGTCGGTAACCACCGCCGCCGCCGCCACCACCACCGAAACGTCCCATTCCTGGGCCGCCACCTCGTCCTCTTCTGGAGCGAGCGTGCTCGATCGTGACCCTGAAGGAAGAGGAAGAAGCAGCGAAGATGAAACCCTGAAACAAACTGTGATCACAGTCAGCGTATCAAGAACATCAGTGATTGGATCAGGCTTGGGGTCAAAGGGCGAGGTTAAACTATAAATGCATCAACATAAAGTGATTGAAACTATAGGGATTAAAGGATGAGTGAGTGCCGTTTGTAACAGAGCAGCTAAATTAACCATAATGATGCGCTTACGGAGGATGGCGCGGCGTTAGCGAACCTCACTGCGGTTGTTTTGATTTTCCGTTTACAGATTCGTCTCTAAGTTTGCGTGATTTCGAGATGAGGTTCTTACCGTTCACTGCACAGCTCTTTGCCGTTCAGCTCATAAACTGCATCGTCTGCGTCTCTGTGGTCGTCAAACTCCTGATAAACGGAAACAGCAGGAAGGTTATTTTTCCTCCAAACAGGACGTGATCAGACATTTAAACTCGCACAGTAGGCGGGCGGTCAGACTCACCACAAAGCCGAATCCGTTCTTTAGGTTGATTTCTCGGATCCGTCCGTAACCCTTGAAGAACTTCTCCACGTCTCGCTCTCTGGCGTGCGGGCTCAGGCGGCCAATGAAGATACGACAGCCACTCATGGTTACCTGCTGATGAGAGAAAAAAACACCAGACTTGGTAAATATTTAACCAACCAGATGGCGAGGAAACGAGGAGTACACCAGGGTTAATATTTGATGACTGAAGAACAGCGTGTTCACTCTGGCTGGAGTAAAAGTTAATTTTAGACTCAGTGTGAGGAGACTGACAGTCTGAAGACGCTCTGAAGAATCTGCTCTGATTTCATCTCGTTCTCGGTGTAAACAGGTTTCATTAACATTAACGAGCTCAGAGCTGAAACTCACCGACACAAACAGGGTCAGATCTGGTCAGACCAGTTTCTTCTTTTGTTTCATTATCAGTCTGTTTGTTCTGAGATCAGGTGACTAATCCTCTTTATTCCCCTGATAAACACTTTATTCCTGCGGGTACAACAAAGTCCCAAACCAGTACATATCAGGGCTGTGGGGGTGTATTAAGATAATCTGTTCAGGGTTTCAGGACCATGCATCCAATTTAATTTAAAAAAAATCCTAACAAGATGTATTTTCATCTGATAAATTAAAATTAACTAACTTTATTTAATTAGTATACTTGCAAGCACTGTAGGAGAAAAAAAGTATTAAATAATTCCCCTTTTGTTGTGGTTTTCCCAATGGAAATCCATCAATTATTTTGTACAAAAAAGATTTAAAAGCTTTTTAAAAATTATATGAAACCAACAGAGATACAAAATAAACATCTTTGCAAACCTAATGCAAACTTTTAACACAATTTTTTAAAACATTTTAATTACTCATGATGCAAACCCTTATTTGTCACTGAGCCATTTCATCTGTATAAAACTAATAAAAATATTGTTAAGTTAAAAAAAACTCTAGTTATATAAAGTTAGAAACTTTTCCTTTTAGCGTCCTGTTCTTTTACTGTGGTGTGTTTTTATTTCTAAAACGTTTAAGTTGTCCTGTGAGTCCTGTTTTTTTGATTATTTGTTGTTTATTTTGTCCACTCAGTTTCCTTTTTACTCAATTGTAAAATCACAAAGGGCATTATTGATTTAAAGGCACTATTTTAATACTACTTTTCCTGATCACACTGATATTAGATCTAATAATATCTGCGAGGCTCAATCCAAGCCCACAGCATGACAAACCAGAAACTTTATTAAACCGGTTTAACTCCAATTTTAAAAGTTTTAAATAGAAACTAACGAGCTGATCCGGTAGAAACTCATAATAAAATCAGGTCCAGATTAACAATCCTGTTTAATGAACACGATTAGAGTTAAAAATAATCTCCTGGACCACATGGGCCCCACTGAGGCTAATTAGCTTGTTGCTAGGATATGACTGTTGAAATGATGCACGTTAGTTTGTTACTTTTTGACGCTTTAAACATGAGCGCCGTTTAAGAAATAAACTTCATACTTATCATTCAAAAATTAACACATTTTCATCAAAAAATTAAGATCAAATTTGGCCGATAAACTCCGATATTTCTCTCATGGTTCGTCCAACGTTTCCAGCTCACCTCGAGGTCGGCTACAGCTAAAGAGAAGCTAACCGGCTAACGGGTACTTCAGTACAAAACGTACAAAACAGCGAATTCTTCTTCAAAAAGCTTCAAATCGGTTTCATGAGTTATCTTAACCGCATTAAACCTGTTTCTCACCTTATTTTCGTCCTCGGAGCGTCGTCTGTTCCCTCGCTGTTTAACTTCTGCTCACTTGTTTTCAGCGCTCGAATCAAAATGGCGACAGAGTCCAAAGAGCAACGGGGAGTAGACCAGTGCGTTCACGTGACAGCAGAATAATCGGAAAAACGAGTATCCGTTAGGGATTGGCCCACAAAATCGGAAAAAAACAACTGGAACAACTTGGAAAATTTCAGCACCTCACTTTCTATGTGTATTTAATCAGCGTCATATTATCTAGATATGTGGTGGACCAATTTGAAGTTATTTTCGATTAGTATAACTTGGGTTTCGCCGGTATTTGGCTCGGATGTAAATCTTTATCCAATTTGTGTTTGCACTTATTCGTTAAATTACGATCAATCTCATTTTCAAAGCGCCAACAATATTTTCAACGCAAGATAATATTCTTATCAACTACCACAAACTGGCGAGTCTACTTATTGTAGAAATTCCGAGCATTTGTATAGTTCATGAACGCAACGCAGCATGTTTACTTCTCAGCAGGTTGCCAGTTTGACATTATTAGCCATTTTCTGCCGCAGTAAATGCTCACCCTGCCCGGTCAGGGGGTGGAGAATTTATCCATCTGTTTTTCCAATAGCATTGCACAGACGGTATGAATCATTACGGTGAAATATAAATCACTTTACCTGAAGAAATCTATCAGAATGTTGAGAGCAAATTAGATGTTTCTCAGACGCCGCAGGTGGTGATTTGGCAACCCAGCTCAGAGTTTTTCTACCTCTATTGCATTCATACTTTTATTTTTCTTCCTGGATACCTCTAGAGACAAAGAGTTAAAGGAAACCGTGATAAAGGACTTTTTACAGCCCATGCGGTGACTTCCACTACAGAGTCATGTATGTGTTTTTCAATTCCGTGCTTATTTAGACCTTTACAAAAGAATACAACCATGTTTTGTTACTCTGTCTCTTTATTCTAGCACTATATCATCATTCTTGAATTGTCTTGGGATCAGAAAAGGAAATACAGGGTTAAGGTTGACACAGTACCATGAAAAATAAACACCTGTCTGTCTGTCCGGTCTGTCTGTTCTGATCTGTACAGCTCCTGTGATGACAAACTGAAAAACCCAAACACAGTACAGCTGAAAAATAAATAAGAATATAGCTTATTTCAGAACATGGAGAAGTCAACACATGTGGATTCCTTCCTGAGAAAGGTTAGCTGTCCTTGAACGCAACACAGCAGGAGGGACTGAAATTAATCGAAGGACAGGTGAGAAAAGCAGGTAACAGTTTATACAAGAAGTTAAGAAGCAAATGGAAGAGGGGAGTCGTGTTTACCTGCATGTGAGTCGAAACAATGATTACAATTAGCTTAATGACATCATATTTCCTCTTAATGACAATCTTGTCTTCTCAACAGAACAAACAACCTCACCAGGATGAATAAGGGCCTGTGTCCACTGACGCTCATGCTTGTGCTGGCAGGACCTATTTACAGTTTCACCCCCAATTTTCACCACATTCGGAATGGCGGTGATTTTCACAAGAACCCGTGGATACACGTGCAATCGCGCGATAACGAGTTGTCTTTAGCCACATAGGCTAACCATATAAGCAGTAGATTGTGTCCTTCCAGAGGAGGAAATCGACTTCTAGACTTCTAGTCTATGTTCACACTGCAGGTCAATTCTGATTTTTTAACCATCTGTGACTCATATCAGATTTTTTCATCTAAGTGTGAACAGGTCAGTTCTGATTTGTTCTAATCCGACCCAGGCCTCATCTGTATGTGGATATAAATCAAGTAAAAAATAGAACTCTTGCGATCCGCTGGGGAGTCCGGCGATCTGCAGAGGAACGGAAAGAAGTCGGTGGAAATTGACACGTTAACTTGAATGGTTACGATCAGCTACGATCGGAGGATAGGTTTTTTTTTGTAGCCGTTCAGGATGTGGTGGAAATTGGGGGTCAGTCTTCTGTACAAAAACACAAAAAGCATCTGCTGCTTTTGTTAATCAGTGGATCAACTTTGACCTTTCACTTACAAAGACTCGGCCCAAACCTGATGTCAGGCCCTGCTGTCCAATCAGGACAGTATTAAAGGACACGCCCACCCGGCTGCTCTTAAAGGGACATGCTCACCTGGGAACTCTTACTTCTGTTTATTTTCTACTCAGTTTGTGTGAAAACTATCATGAGTGTCCTTTAATGGTCGGTAAGAGTTCAGACTCACAGGTGGAGGTGGAAGGAGCCCTGACATCGAGGTCATGGGCACTGCCAGCACAAAAACACCAGCTATGAAAGGACACAGGTTTGAGGTTTGTTTACTCTGATTAAAATGCTTTGTGAAATTCAAGATTTTAAAGGAACGGTTTTAAATTCCAGGAAACGACTGCTTTCTTACTGCCAGATAATAAAAAAAGATTTAAACTGCTCTTTTACTCTTGTATTAAAATTCAGGTGAGCGTCTGTTAGCTTAGCGTGTTTTCTATATTCTAGCAGAGACATCTAGTCCCCCTCAGGCCAAACACAACTCTTTATTTCCATCCAACTGTGAGTAAAAACGCAGAAACCTTCCCGAAATAAAGGAAAAGAAAACTTTAAGGACTTTAAAGGAAAACTAACTCCGGGAGTTTCTCTCAGACCGGCTCTACCAGGAACATTTTCTGACTGTTGGTGTACATTTCTGTCGTACCGTAGATATACAAAGACTGTTTTGATATAAAAGCGTAGACCAAAACCGTAACGGGGTCACAGAGTCAGGATTTGTCGGTGTAGCAGCTTGCCTTTCGTGGAGTTGGCGTCTCGGACATGTTCACAGTTTGTGACTGGACTGCTGGAGACGGCGTGAACAGTGTTTTGCCCTTGATTGTTTTCTACGACTGAGAATCAGAACCACATTAGAGAATCGAAATAAAGTGTTTTCAATAAAAGCTGCAACAGGATGGGCTGAAAGTCACAGGAAAGAGTTTTAATTTATAAGTTTATGTACAAATTTAATCGTTTACAACATATTACTGTAAAATTATGACTTTATTAACTCTATGAAGGACTTATTTGAGTATGTTTTAAAATATTAGACATAATTCCTGAAATATTCACTTTATTCTCACTAGTTTTTGTGATCCTGCGTCTTTATTTTCCTGTAATGTGGCTCTGACACTCTGCAGTAGTCGACAGTTTTCTGTGCACCTGTTTTCGTTGGTGTTAACAGCAGATTAAAAAAACAAATCCCCGGTCGGATCGTTTGTCTTAAAAAAGGAAAAAGGAGAATTAATAAATAAATACTCGCAGTTTGAGTCAGAAAAGTGGGGTCCCAGTTCAATTCTTCAACATGCAGTTTTTTAAAACCTCGATTAATCAACCCGCTCCCTCTCTAAAATGGCCGACGGTTAACTACGTGAGTTCAACACAGAAAGCAGAGTCGAGGATATGAACTGAAGGCCACATAGAGGTTTTGGGACGAGAACCTGTGAATTGAGCAGATTAGCTGTTTCCTGGTAAAAGTCGCTAAAAGGAGCCTCAGCTGTCTGTCTAGTTCTTCTACAAAAGCAGCTCTGAAGGCAGGACAGGGAACAAGGCTGACAAAGGTTTGAAAAGTTCATGGAAAAGAGTTATAATACTGACTACAAACTTCAGATCTGTACGCGGTGGATTCTGAGTCTGAGCCACGCTTCAGGGCTCAGGTCAAAGTTCGCCTGGAGAAAGGACAGGAAGTCTCTGGCAGGCAGCGGCTCTTCTTCAGGAAGAGGAGACTCTTCTTCTTCTTCTTCTTCTCCTGCCTCTTCACTCAGACGACGAACAGTATGAGGTCAGGTGGTTGTTCAAGCCCACAAATGCCACTTGAGCCGCCGGCGGAGGTGGCGCGAGGGTCCGGAGGTGGTCGTGGAGGCGTGGAAGTTCACACCCTGGTGTGGCGGCAGCTGTGGGACGAGCCGGTGGCCGCCGCTCCCGACGGGGACGAATGGTCGTCGTCGCTCGACTCGTTCTGCTCCTCTTTGTGGAGGCCCAGGCTGATGTGGCTCTGCAGGGCGGCCGGGGTCAACCACTCCTTCGGGAGGCAGCTCTGCAGGAAGGGGATGCAGGAGCTGAAGTACGCCAGCCTGTTGACCCAGCGAGGGATTTCCCGCCCGCACAGCAACTGAGAAGAGAAAACCAGAGTTAAACGAGTCGTGTGGATGTCGTCACAGTTTTTAATCGTCTGTGTTTTTGTCCCCCTCTCATGTGGGGTCCCTCAGGGTTCCATTCATGGCCCCATTTAACCACCATGTCGTTAAAATAACAACTAAACTCCGTCTGAAGACAGTAAACGTGTTATAGAAACCCGGTTATCACACTCCCACTACAGGAATCATTGAAAACTTCATTATTCTTCTGTTTTTCACAGGCTGCCGGATTCTTCACGGCGAGAAAAACAACCTCAGTGTGTGAAAGTGTTTCAGCTCTGCGGAGCGGCGTTTATGTAAGCGCGCTCCGCTCCGTCTCTGTATGGATCCTGAACATTTGGTTCAGGTAGGAGTCTCACTGACCTCAGACAGCGAGGAGGAGAAGTGGTTGCAGTTTTTGTGCATTAGATGGTAGGCGTTCCCTTTGAACTCTTTCCCGAGCTCCTCCATGATTTTATCCATGTCCTCCTCTGTGAAGTCTGTGGTTCCTAAAACGATGGCCTCCCTGTGAGGAGAGAGAGACACATCAGGACGCTGAAAACACTGAAAACAGACGACAGAGACGAAAACACCCACTTGAACTTGAACGTCTCTCCCAGCTCGGCGGCGTTCCCGGGGTTGATTTCGAAGATGCCGCTGAACGGGTACGGATGACCTCCGTATGCAAACTCTGCGAGGACAAACAAGAACGTGAGCGACTGTAATCACACAGAGGAGAGTATTTAATCACTGACACATGGTGCTTAGATCATTAGGACGGGCTAATTACAGGCCGCCGCGCTCTGTGTTTACAGCAGATGGATAAAAACACTGATGAACACTCTGAGGCGCAGCACCGTGAACGCAGCTCACCCTCAAATTCAACATATAATATAATCTATCACTGCAGGGTCTGAATCTGCGCCTAAACACCTGAAATCCCTCATCAGTGATTGGTCGTCTTTTAAGCGTCACAATCAGCGGTTAGTGAAGAAGATGAAGTCAGAAAGAAGTCGTGTTTTTTGTTTTTCTTCTGCTGTTTTTACCCTCGACTGTCTGTCTGACTGCGATGATGTTCATTATAATCACACATCATCTCAGCTCCTCTCTCTCTCTGTTTACCACGGAGCGTGAGCGATCATTAGTCGAGTCAGATTTATTTAAAGACAGAAGAAGAAGAAGAAACCACAGCAGCCGAGAGAAAAAAACAAACAAGCCACACACCTGATTAAGAGAAAAACTCTGGTCGTTTTCAGGTCTAAAATTAGACCGGGGGACCGCCGGGGGAAAGAAACTGTTTTTTCACAACCCTTTTCAAAAGCAGGAGTCAAACATAATACGGTTTTTAGCTGCTGGTTTAATGAAAGCGGACAGGTGACCTAATTTACTCCAGACCGGTTTAGTGGAGTCCTGAGGGGAAGAAAGCTCCGAGTTTTTCTGCAACTGAGACGCAAAAAAATCAAGTTTTTTATCAACGAGACAGTTTGGACAGATCGGTAACTGATCACCACAGAGTCTCTGAAGGATGTGGACAGAAAAGAGGAGGGGGCCGAGGACGGAGCCTTGTGGGACGCCACGTTTGAAGATCCTGATTCATCACTGCCTGTTTGAGCTGACTGGACCTGCATCCTCTGAGCGTCCTCTTATTCTAACGGGTTTTGGGTTCAATCAGAATCAGGATTTGGGAGATGCAGAGAGAGGATGCATCAGGTTGTTGTTGTTGTTGCTCTGACTTCCTGTTACTTTTGTGTTTTACGTCCACAGCACATGACTCTCTTCTAAATTCCTCATTTAAACCACCTTCTATTAAAAAAAGGACAATATCCAGAAAGACTCAAGACAAGTCATGGATATTTTTCACATTTCAGGCCTCAGATTTGCAGGATTTTCTTCGACAGTAAATTCAAAATGATGGAATTCATGAGCTTATTATGCTAGAAATTTCTGCACGCAGAAAATAATGTGCCGAAACTCTGCAGAAAGCAGAGATACTCTCGCCTAGAGGGGGATATATTTCTCCTCTCATCATATTTCACCGTGCACAGAGCCGATATTTCACACCGGAGTTCCCGGCGATATAGTTTCACGCTGGTTTCTGCCTCTCGTCTTTCGAACCACACACACACAAACACACGGTGAGTCAGCGGTGACTCAACCCCGAGAAATTGGGTCACGCTATTAGCGACAAAAACTTTACTCCACTTCGAGAACAGACTTCACCCGTGTCTGTGAACGCAGCCTCGCACAAAACTCACAACCAGACAGACGGGGGAGCGCTGAGGGGCCTGAGGCTGAGGGTCTGATCCCGCAGACTGAAGGAGAGGGTCTTACCTCGGCCGTAAATCTCTATGCCTGAGTGGAAGACTCCAATCCCCAGATTGGACGTGTATTCGTTGATCCAGTACTGCAAAGAGGAGAGAGAGAGAGAGAGGGAACAAGGTCATGTTAGGATCGATACAGCAGGAAAAAAAGGCACAAAAGAAAAAACATCAGGATGCTGCTGCTGCTGTAAATATACAACATGCTGCAGTAGAAACAGGACTGTCAAAGGAAAGACGTCCTCCAAACAGCATCACCTGAACTGAAAGGATCATTTCTGCAGAGATCATGTTCACACTGAGGCTGACGATCATCATCAACAGGCTGCTGAGATCGAACCCTGAGCATTTATGCAAAAATAAAGGACACGTTTGAGGACATTCGTCGCCTGTTTCCTCACTCAGAAACAGTGGAGACGTCTCAGCCATGAAACAACAGACTCGTTTACAAAAGTACAGCTCGTAAATTTACACAGAGGGAATAATCCGGTTTTCCTGCCCCCCTCTTTTTTCCTCCTCCATGCCCCACTGATGCTCTCTCACCCTCAGACACCCCCGAGGAAACACACTAAGAGCTCCACACTGTCCCAGATGTCTGCTATAAATAATAAAACACGTTTCCGGGCACAGAGTTACACAATTAAAACACATCCATCATTTGATTTCGCTCCAGCAGCCTCCTCATGTTTCTGCTGTGACTTTTGCCCCGTGTTGATTTTTATCGTTTTCAACGAAACCGAGAAAAAGACGAAGAGTTGAAACTCTGCAAACACGCCAGATAGACGACAATTAAACAGACGGTAGTTAAGGTGCGTTTGAGTTACTTTGGAAGTCAGAACTAAAAATGACGTCACAACCCAGTTCTCAGCGTTTCAGTTACCAAGACAGTTACCTTGTCTTATGTTCGGACAAGGCAAGCACTAAAATAACTATCCTAGATGTAGCCATCTTGTTTCTGCCTCTGATTTTGTTTTTTAACTTTTCACTCGCCCAATATAGGCAGCGAGCAGTGGCGATTGCTCTAAGACTGCAAGGGAAGCTCGGCTTCCCTTAAAATGTCACCCCCCCAAAAAAAGAAAAAGTGCTGAAATACGTACGGCTGTGTGTTCATTTCATTAACTAAATACGCTCTAGAAAGCTTTCATCTTTTGTTCAGACACTGTGATAAGAAGCTGATAATCACAGGTAACCGGCATAACTTCGTTCCCATTCATCCTCGCAGCGCCTCAGCGCTTTAAACAGCCGGACGCTGGGCTTCTGCTGACTTCAATGTGGAAGCTTAAAGTGGGTTGTTCCAGCAGCGAAACTAGACGCTCATTGGATAAATGCTGGGCCTTGTCCCGCCCAATGGAAGCCCAGCTTCACTGGAGTTCTATGGCGAGAGGGCGGTCCCGACTTTCTCCCGGACTCCGCGCTTCTGCATCCATGACTGGATGAGCTGTCTGAGGCGAAATCCTTTTTTGATTGACAGCTAAACAAGCGAATCAGCGATCTTGAAGAATAAAACATCTACCAGAGCATTTTCCAAGTTATTCATTCCGTTGTTCTTAACTGCTCCAGAGACTTTACCGATCCTCAGCGACTTTTGTCTTTGTTAAAAACGACTGCTGTTGTGTTTGGCGACTCTGTTCTGTTACATACTAATAAACAAACACAATTATGATGTAGGCCAGAAAAATGAGCTTCCCCTCCTTGAAAGACCAGCAGCCGCCACTGGCAGCGAGGTAGTTCGGCCTTTCCCTGTATGAGTCGTGTTTTTAGCTAGCTAGGCAGTAGAGGAATGCTAACATGAGCGGGTTATCTAACAGCATATAACTCACATTAGCTCGTGTGCTAATGCTGCGTTCGAGTTACCTCGGAAGTCAGAAGTCGGAGCTGAAAATGACATCACACCCGAGTTACCAGCGCCAAGTCGTAAAAAAGCAAAATCGGAAGCGGCCACAAGATGGCAACGTCATATTTGGACAAGACAAGCACCAAAATACCTTTCCTAAATGTAGCCATCTTGTTTCCACCTCCAATTTTGCTTTTTTCCGACTTGGTGACTGAAATGCTGGGAACTCAGGTGTGACGTCATTCCCAGCTCGGACTTCTGACTTCCAAGGGAACTCGAATGCACCATTAATACATGAGCTAATGTGAGTAATATGCTGTTAGATAACCCACTCATCTACTGCCTAGCTAGCTAACAACACGACTCATACAGGGAAAGGCCGAACTACATCATTGCCGACATTTGCGGTTACTTCACGTCTGTTTTCTGCAATTTGGTAGATGTCTCTTTAACTCACGGTCTCTGTCCTCTCTTATTTCTTCTCTCTTTTTGTGGAGGATCTGTCTGCCTTTGCCTTCGCCCTTTACAGTTTGAACCAATCAGAATCAAGCATTTAACACAGCCAGTAGATGGCTAAGGAAAGTAACGTAATAACTCCTGTTAGCGTACAGCAGAGTCCTGACATGTTAGATTAAATCAGACACATGTTTTCTTCGTCTTTTCTTGTTTTTGAGAAATCACCGGCGCTGCACCAGTCCTCCCAGTCTGCAGACCCATCATGCACCACTGCACTCTCCTAACAGCCACATTGATTTCACATTGAAAACAATCGATTTATCATCATCCCTCCTCCAGGCAGCTCTTTCTGCTCCTCTCCTCTTTGTATTTAATTCTCATCTCCAGTATTTAAAGCGGTCTCCGGGACTCGGCGCCCCCTCATGATCACTTTCTCTCTTTCCAGCCGCCCCCCCTCCCTGTTTGACCTGTTAAATCCCGGCACAGCAGAGCTACGCTGGGATTAAATCGGCTGTCTGTCTGAGCAGCTGTCACATGTGGCCCCGCTGAGGTGCTTGTCTGTGAAGAAAGCTTCCGACTGATGCTTAGACCTCAACAGCTGCACCAGGGTTCGGGTTTTAGTGCTTGACTGCACCTCATTGTGCGTTTCTGGAAATGCAAAAACACCGTCTGAAATATCTGACTTCAAAAGAGCAAAGAGAAGACTCACAAGGGAATAAAACAAGACATCCAGGGGCGTCATCATCTTGGGTTTTTAGGACACAGATAAACCTGTTTTTTGATTTTTGTACTTACTCACACTGACACTTGATAGATGGTGCGATTACCAGTGCTAGCCTGTTGTAGCAGCTCCCACTGTCGTGTTATTTGTAGTCTTTTTTAACGTGCCGTCACACCTTTTTAAAGCCATATAACCCATCCAAGTGTGTTTTTATCACAGACTATATAAAACATGGATGTAATCTCAGTGGTGTCACACACTGGTTTGTGTATAGAGATGAAGAAATGCTGACTAAACCTACTTTAGATGCCCCTAATTATACAGATTTACGTTAAATTTAGCCTTGTATTATAAAAATAACTCCCTGTACATTATGTAGGAACACATACATGAGCCAAATACCCTGAATCGCTGATTAAACCAGCTTGTAAACATGTTTAATTCAGCTGTATAGATAAAATACTGGACTTAATGGGGATTCCTTGGCTTTTGGGTCAGCCTCAAGTGGACACTTGAGGTACTGCAGTGTTTGGACTTGGTCTTTTTGGTATTACAATCATGTTTTCTCCAATTTTTCTGTACAGACTCACCTGAAAGTAACTTGGAAGGATAAATACATGTTAAAGGGTCGTATTGTTAATTAAAAATGAAGATAAGTTAGAATTTTTACAAAGGTAATATAATATTGCAGGCACCACTGTTTGGAGCTCAGTTTGAGTGTGATATGAACAGCTTATTTACTACAAGAATCAACAGACTTATTGCAAAGTCAATGTTTTGCTGTAAAAGGAGGGTATCTGTGGACGGACAGTCAAAATGTTGCGTAATATTCACACAGGAGGTTGTTCAGCAGCCGCACAGAGTGTGAGGAGCGGACAGTGGGCACATGAATGAATGAGGAGCCTTGTCCTGCTGCGGTGTTTGTGTGGTTTTTGTACAAGTGTGCGTCATGTGAGCTGTGGGTGCAGAGACAAAAGTCAGCGAGCTGAGGGGAGGATCTGTTAGACGATTGGTTAACAGGTTTCAAACTATCATATTGTCTCAGAGTCTGCTGTATTGAACCACATCATGTCCAACAGCTCAGTTTATCTTCAGTGCTGCTGGTGCTTTCACTTCCTCTGCTGGTTTCAGAGAAGGAAACCAAAGACCAAAATACACCAGAACTGCTCATGTCTTAAAAAACAATGAGATAAAAGACCATTCTGCCAAAGTGCCAACCAAACCCCTTTGAAAATATCATCAATTTAGCAATCATTTGTCTGGAGTGCACATGAACTGGGTAAAAGTTGCAGAGTTGACTTGCCCATAAGTTAGCGAAGTTCAGCTGCAGGATTTGCTTTTACAGTATCCTAATTGGGCTGCAGAGAACAATGTGTAGACAACCTGAAACAGCAGCTCCATGTAGGGTGTCACTGTGCTCTCCAGATTCCACTGACAGCTGCATAAATTATATACAACTGCAGCTTCTACAGATTCAGACTCAGATTTTAATGCAGACGCAGTATTGTGATATTTGAGGCACACTTTACTTTCTCTAATTGAGAATTAAAAGTGCAAAAACCGTCTAAAAAGAGTGTGTACTTTGGTTGGTGAAGTCGTGATCTGGTACCATGAAAGCTAACCTGTGGAGACCACGTCTAATTTGCAGCTCCTAGATTTTACTGCATCATTTTGACTGTGCTCATAAAATTCAGCAGTAAATTTTGTAAATTTTACTCTTTTATAAGTTCATAAAGAGCACAGGCATAAAAATAAAGAAGCAAAGTGAATCTGTGTTAACCTGAGATAATAAAAAAGAATCCTTACACATCTCTGCTGCAGGATCAACAGGCGATGTTTTTCTACCTAAATTTGATCCACATTTGAATCTTTCTAACTTTAAAGCTCCTGTGAGAAGGTTTTTAATATCTATAAAATAAACTGAAATTATTATTGATGCATTATTTATGACATTTTTAAGGCAAGTGAGATCCTCAGGGACAAAATTGGCAATTCTTATACTGTAGTTTTTATGCCTTAAAGGGATATTCCGGCGTAAAATTAAGTTAGGGTCAAACCCACCGTAACACCGAGTTAGACCCCCCCTCCAGAGATGAATGTTGCTGACCGCTTGCTTCTCTAGTTATACCAACTTTAGTAACGACTTTAGTAACGACCGCACGATAGCAATACACAGCGGTCTGAGGAGCCATAAACAAACCTCAACCAAACCTACTCTCTTCCAGCAGCTGCTTGTTTGTAGTGAGACCTCAGGCCAGTCCATTAGGGACTACAGCGGGGTGCCGCAGCTCAAGGAAGAACATTTATGATCATTTCTTCATGGAAATACAATCAGACCGAGACGCTAAGACAGAAGAACTACTGCGTCTGCAGTGAAAAATGATTAATATGGTGAATATTACTTCAAGGAAATGATAAAGTAATGATCATAAATGTTCTTCCTTGAGCTGTGGCACCCCGCTGTAGTCTGTAATGGACTGGCCCGAGATCTCGCTACAAACAGTCTCTTTGCTAGCATTATTTGTGGCTATAGAGTGGCGTTTTGGTTGAGCGTGTGGCTCTCTGTATTGCTATTGTGCGGTCATTACTAAAGTTGGAATAACTAGAGAAGCAAGCGGTCGGCAACATTCATCTTTTGAGGGGGTGTCTAACTCGGTGTTACGTTGGGTTTAACCCTAAATTAATTTTACGCCGGAATATCCCTTTAAGTGCCAGCCAAGCAGCTGAAGAAACTGTCCTGTTTTTACATTTTTACATTAAATATTCACAGTCAGAGCAATTAGATTTTGGTAATTCAACATGTGTAAGACCAGATAAGCAAAGACTGTTTTGTCCACAGGGGGCGCCAACGTTATCCAACTGAAAGTGTTTTCATTCACTACTTTCTGAGCAAATCAGGAGCAAGAAACACCAACAGACCTGCTTTAAGAGTGAGTGCAGTGGGAGATGGAGCTCTTACCATATCATAGACGTTAAGGATGACAGGTTCATTGGCCATGGTTTTAACCTGAGCAGGAAAGGCAAACGTCCCCACCCTCCACGTTCTCTGCTTCTCAGGACCTCCACACCCCTCTGCTTACTCCTCCCCAAGCAGGGCGACTACCGCATGGACGCACAGACCTGCAAACCTGCGAGTAAAACCAGGAAAAATGCTCCCGAAGAAGTTAAGCCAAGAGAGGTGCCATCAACCAGAGTGAGACCAGGAGAACTCAGATGATCCCTGCTGGGCTCAGTGAGGAGCCGCATGTCCCCGTGCAGCTCCGAGAAATGTTAGTTTAGCGATGCTGGAGGACCGAGAAGCAAAAACAACAGATTAAAATGTCACAGCAGACGCGTTGGAGGTGATAACATGATCCAGATCGGCAGAAAGAGGCCTACAAGTGTGGGGGGTCTGAAGCAGGCGCCCTCGGTTCATCACAGGCGTAAAGGCGGACCAGTGGAGGCGGAGTGCGGGGCCATTTTCACCCGGAGGACGTCGGTGCAGCCGTGGGAGAGGACTCCTGAGCCATGGTGGATAATTACAGCTGATGGAGGAGATGAGAGGAGGAGGAGGAGGTGGTGGTGGGGGGAGTCACCACAGGCAGCAGTAGCAGCATCCCCGGCCGGTGCTGCTCCTACTGCTGGCCCGCATCCAGCATCCTCTTCTTCTTCGTCGGGAGAGCACAGTGCTGCTCCGCCACATGACAAACACGGAACCGGACGTAGACCACCCGAGAAAAAAAACACTCGTCGATGTTTTTAGTTCAGAGAAAAGTGTAAAAATGAGAGAGAGGATAGAGCTGTATCGTGAGTGAGCTCTGCTGATCGTCTCTCTCTCTCTCTCTCTCTCTCTCTCTCCTGTCTGATTACATCATTTCTGCCTCCGAGGGAACATCCTCCAACAGCTGAGAGGAGCTCTCTTTTTATTTTAATTTATTTTATTATTTCTACTAAAACACCACATTTTGTTTTCTTATATGGTTTCATTTTCGCACAGAACAATGCGCATTTTTATTTTTATGCTTTTACTTTGTTTTCATCACCACAGCCGACCGTTAGAATAGTAAGAACATATCCACTTTTAAAATACTTTAATATTCTAACTTTTAGCAGTTGAAGTTGTTTTTTTTCTGATCGTAAAACTCACTAAATAAGTACTTTAAACAAACAAAAACTGGTATTGAGTAAAATTCAGGGCGATAATAAAACTGTTTTCGTCGATTGTTTTACATTAACACACAATAAGATCTAATATTTCAGCTCGTAAATCCTTATTTCGTTCATACATTGACGTTTTCTTTATTCTACCTGTTGTGTGCTGTAAATAATCAGTTTGACGCAACCTAACATATTGGTCGTTTTATTTCGGAGGTATATTCGGAGGGAAATTTATTTTTGTCTTCTTTTATTTTGAAGGTAATATATTCATATCCGGTGTTGCACCGTTACTAGCTAGCTTAATCATTCAAACTTCGATAGTTTTCAACAATACAGTCTGGTTTTACACATATATGTTGTAACATATATGTTTGCAGTTTGCCAGAAATGTTGTTCAGAAGCATTAATAAATTATACAATTGCTGTGTGTTTTACATCCAGGCACCTACTGTAATAAAATTCATGTTGAATTAAACTCTTCGGTCTTTGTGTGTTTATTTTAACTCGAAACAAAATACTCACCATCACTTACATATCGATTTTTGATTACTGAGTGTAAATGCCAGCATTAAACTTTGATTAAAATCTTACAAGTTTCGTTTTATGTATACATGAATATATACAGTGGCTGAGAACTGCCAGTGCTGCAAATAAAAAAAGAAAGCAAAAAGGAAGTCACAACGGAAGTTGCTGATGCAAAAAATAAAAAATAAAAAACCAAAGCCCGCTGAAAATAAAAAAAGAAATGGTGCAGTTAAAAAAAAGCCACAACGGAAGTTAAAGATGCAAAAAGAAAAGTGGCGATGGAAAAACTTACTGCGAAAATAAAGGGACGCAAATAAAAAGAGCCACAGGGGAAGTGAGTTGCTGGGGACCAATAATGATGATGCACAGGTGTTTACGATTTAGGCACAGGAGACGACATTGAAAAGACAAGCAAAGAAGTAAGTATAAAGGTTATTGTTTAATTTAAGGTGCTACATGGTCTAACCAAATGAAACATTAAAAAGTTTACGAAGCAAAATTAAACAAAAACCTTTCCACTTACTTCTTTGCTCGTCTTTTCTTCATCGTCTTCTGTGCCTAGATCGTGAAACACTGGTGCATCATCATTTTTGCATCACCACGTTTTTTTTTTTTTTTTTTTTTTTGCGTATTGTGTTTTAAAATTTTATCTGCACCATTTCTTTTTTTTATTTGCAGCAGTAACTTCCGTTGTGGGTTTTTTTTTTGCAGCAGCAGCAGCAGTGGCTGTTCTCGGCCACTGTATAGATGTATACATAACACGAAAATTGACAGATTCTAATGAAAGTTTAACGTTTGCATTTACACTCAGCAATTAAAAATCGTTATTTAAGTGATGGTGAGTATATTGTTTCAGGTTAAAATAAACACACAAAGACCAAAGAGCTGAATTCAACATGAATTTTATTACAGTAGGTGCCTGGATGTAAAACACACAGCAATTGTATAATTTATTAGTGCTTCTGATCAACATTTCTGGCATACTGCACATATTCACAATCCCACTCAGCAGTGATATGAAATGTATTTACAGACGATAAGAGTCACAGACAGTCAGATGGGTCTGTGTGATAGACGCTCTACAGACAAACACACCCGGCGCACATAAATCACTGATTCACCTGCTCTAAGGCCGTTACTGGAGGAGTTCCATGATTGTGGCTAGTGCAAAAACAAACATTTGAAGCTGTTGACAGAAACCCATCCTCTTTAAAGTGAGCCAGTTTGAGCTGCTTTTCAGTATAAATCCTTCACACCAATAAGAACTCATCTCTCCTCCCAAATCATACACTTATTTTCACAGTCACCCCACGAGACAACAACTCAGCAGAAGGTGCGAATGTTAAAAATGGCAACAACGCTCGGCTCAAACACGGCAGCACCTTCAGCCCTGACTGAACGTTAGGAAACGAGCTGCCCACGACACGACCTCACGCTCAGGAATGATTTTTTTAATAACATGGGTTCAACATCTCCACCTGAGTGACTTTTTATTTTTATGCGTTATAATAAACTTCTCAAAAGGGAACACAATCTGTGATACTTGGTCAAACTGTATTTCTCTCTGAAGGAGCAGTGTGTGAGATTTAGTGCCATCTAGGGGTGAAGTTTTAGAATGCAACTGACTGATAACTGCAGCTGCGGTTTTCAGGTCAAAAACAGGTTCTTCGGTTGGCTGCAAACGACTGAAAACAAACTTTTAAAGATGTGTCAGAAACAAAACAGCTGTGTCTGGGTTTAAAGTCTCACAAGGAAGTAAACAGATGAGTAAACTTCACCACCTCCCCCCTTCCGACCCCTCTTCTCAATCTAACCTGATTAAGTCTCCTGTGTGTCTATAAAGTCAGTTTTTCTGGAAATATTAAATAAATTCATTGAGGTGTCAAGAAAATGGTTGAAATTTTACAGTAAAACAAGCATTGTGACAAATAAGTGTAAATCCCAAGAAATAGCCTGAACTAATCATAGAACAGATTAAACAAAATGCATAGATTTATGACCACTTTGGGCTTCCGTAGCATTGACTCTGCCCTGCAAACTTTCAGCCAAAGTTAGGATCGATGATTATTTTATGTGGAAAACTTCGCTTCCGTTTTTTGTTCAAGCTAAAATAACATCTTTGCAGCCTCAGCTCGGTTTGTCCTTTCTGGGCTGCCGTAGAAACATGTCGGACTCACTGAAAAAGGCTTTTTCCTTTCTGGAGACGTAAAGGCTCATTGTTGGATTAGATAAAAAAGCTTCATATTTTCAAAAGATATTTATATTTAAAGAAATGTTTGGTATTCTTCTCTTCTTTTTTTTTTAGCACACTGGTCCTTTAAGAGTAAAAATCAGGCGATGTAAACGTCCCTCTTTGTCAACAAATCCAAACAGAAACAGACCAAAACCAACGATGACAGAACGACGACGAAGAGGAGCCACTTTGATGCCGGCATCTTATTTCATTTCAGGTGCTGTAGCTTAAAAAGACAAAACTACACCCTCACACACGCACCATTTCTACCCACACTGACGAGACGTTTCTCAGACGTTATTTGACAATTAATTTATGATTTTTTTCTTGAAGACAGACAAACAAGATTTGTTGACAGGAGAAGACGAAACATCAGCAGCCACATCCTTTAGTTTCCTTTTTTTACGTTAAGAGCTAGCCTGAGAAAGAGCTAATAAGACCTGGACACCATCATTTCTATTTAAGGCACTCAGTCAGTTACACAATTCATCTTACTAACTGCTCCTGTCTGATTCTGTACAACTGTGCAAAATGAAAATCAACCAGCTGACTTTAATTTTAAGAGCGATAAACTGAGATCTGACCCGACTTTCGGAGATTCGACAGTCTTCTCTGTATCGGCTTGTTTCTGCCTGAGCTCAGCCCGGCAGCAGGAATGTCTCGAGTACATTCATCTCCCTACAAAGTTCACAAAGTTACCTCAAACTAAAGCGTCTCTGTGCTGAGAGAGAGAGCGTCTTTTTTTGCATAGAAGCGAGCTACCATGAATCACATGAACTTGGAGAAACTCATCGATGACAAACGCACCTACCAATCAAAAAAAAAAAATAAAGACAGAACATCTACTGTGTTGGGGTTTGTTCCCTCGTTCACCTCTTTGGCCTTTAGCAAAGTTTTTGATCTGGAAAAATAACAAACAGACGTCTGATGGTTAAAAGTGCTTCCTGAGGTGCCGCACGTAGATGAACGCGACGAGCGCAGCAGCTCCGGCTAACGCGGCGAGTATTCCCAGAGAAGACACGGGGGATTCCTGCTCGGGTCGAGGGCCGGTGGGACCGTTCATGTGACGGGACAACTGCGAGACAGAGAGAAAGAAATCACTTAAAGAGCTCATAGAGAAATATGTTCACACCGTGTCGTTAAAACGTAAAAGATTGAGCTCTTTTAGTCTTTTCAAGCTTTTATAAAACCTAATTTTTCATGTCAACACTTCAGCTCTTGAGTTTATTATGATTCAGAACGATGTCTCTCACTTTGAGCTTGTTACTGCGTCAGCTCACTACAGCCTCTCTCCTGGTCAGATTAATCTATCTGTTTGGATTTAATCTGTAAAACCAGGTTGTCTGAATGAAATACAAATAAAGAGATAGATTAGATCAGGTAATCCAATCATCGTTCAGATAAAATCCAGAGATTGTGGTGCTCAAACGTAAAAAAAATCACAAACTTTGATTTGATCAGGTAATCTAGTCTGAGTTTTTATCTGAATAAAACCTTTAGTTGGTGTTATAAGCAGGTAAAACTTAAAGCTGTGAAAGTAACAGAGAAATTCTTAAAAATCCAGAAGTGTCTCCAAAATAAACTTGAAATTTCAGACTTTAAAAACTTGCTTTGTGATAAAAACATGAAAGCTCTTTTACGTAAAGAGGAAATATTCATCCGTACTTTGACTTACTTTAAAATTCCTGTTAAGTTTTAAAACAAATACTGATGAAAACTAAGAAACACAACATTCAGTAAACAGGAGTCCATGTGCAGCTCTTTAAGCTCAGCTCTTTCTCCGAGTCGTAAACGTTGAACTTTGTTCCACTTGTGAATGGAGGTAATGTCAGGCAACATCCGTCTCCACTTTCTCTGACTGACAGACACTTCCTGATATTTGTTCTCAGCTGCCACACAGTCAGCAAACTCTCATTTTAATTAGTTTAAATACGTTTTAATTAAGAAGGGATCAGCTGAGTGGAATAATGTAGGATTATGAGTTTGATAGCGACAAATACAGAGAGGACTGTTCAGACATTTCAGTAAGATATAGAAGAAGAAGATGAAGAAGAGGAGGAGGAGGAGGTCGTTTAAAAGCCTCAGGACTCTCACCTTTTTCAGCACACGGAGCTCCACGTCCTCCCCCGCCGTCCTGAACAACTCCACCACGTCTTTATGTGTCCGATCCTCCAGCTGAACTCCGTTTATCTGCACAGTTTTATCAAAAAGGGTTATTTATTTCCATTCTTGTTATAGTTTTATTACAGTAAATCCTTAATACATCCATCATCGACAGTATATAACAATAATAATAATAATAATAATCATAATAATAATGATAAAAATAATAATTCTACATGGACTCAAAATCACCTGGATCTGAGTCCCTTTAAAGTAGACTCAAGGATTAAAATCTGACCTTCTTCTGGAAAGGACAAGTGGAGTTAGTTGAGACGTTTTGCCTTAAGTCCAATTGTCCTTTCAACAAAGAACTGGAAATCATAGATGCTGTATTCTCAGTTTGAAACAATATCTCCAGGTTTGAAGCAACATCTGCTGCCATCCAGACAAGGACTTTTTGTGGGAAGACCTTCAAGGAAGACGACAGCGGGGTGCCGCAGCTCAAGGAAGAACATTTATGATCATTTCTTCATGGAAATACAATCAGACTGAGACGCTAAGGCCGAAGAACTACCACGTCCGCAGTGAAAAATGATTAATATGGTGATTATTACTTCAAGGAAATGATAAAGAAAGGATCATAAATGTTCTTCCTTGAGCTGTGTCACCCCGTTGTAGTCTGTAATGGACTGGCCTGAGGTCTCTCTACAAACAAGCGGCTGCTGGAAGAGAGTAGGTGTGAGTTGTCTCTTTGCTAAAGAAATGAGTCAAAGTTAAAAAGATGTTTGGTGTCTAGTACTATGGCTGGGACCCTATTTGTACTAACCTGAGTAGAACATGGTGTAGTTCCGTTCAGTAACAGAACCTCATTGGAAAATTAGCTGATTTAACTTTACTGTGCTCTTGTTCAAATATAGTAACTCTACAGCACATATATCCATACCTGTTAACAAAATCATGATTTTATTGATAATTCGGCTCAATAAAAACACCTTAGGTGTTAGAGGTGGAGAAACGCCCCTGCTGAAGTTTGTTTTCTTAGGAGTTAGAACAACTCTGAATACAGTACTATGTCTGTGACCCTATATGTCCTGTTGTTGAAGTTAGGTGCTGTTCTGAGCATGATTTGTGGCTATGTTTTTTTGGGAGTTCTCTGTATTTCTATCCTGCGGTCGTTACTAAAGTTGGTATAACGAGAGAAATAAGCGGTCGGCAACATTCATCTCTGGAGGGGGTGTCCTAAGATGTTCAGAAAACAACTTTTGAGACAGCCAAATGAAATAAACTGAATAAAACCCCCACAGGACATAAACTCTGATCAAATCTGTATTGATTACCGCCAGGATCTTGTCCCCCTCCTGCAGTCTCCCATCCAAAGCTGCAGCTCCATCTTCTTTAATTTTGCACACATATATGCCGCTGTCATTCACCACATACTGCTGGTCCACACCCCCAACTATGTTGAACCCCAAACCTGTAAAAAGACCCAAAAAAACAGAGTTTTTAATCAGATAAAGAAAATTCAATATTCACCTTTGTTTACAGGGTCCTATAACATTTATCTGTATGGATCAAAGTTCAGGATGATTCATGTTACAGTGCAGTCCTCCTAAAATCTTACATAACAAAGTGTAAAGCACTCATGTTTCTATAATAAAGCAGAGTAATCCTAAAACTCCGTCTGTAATGAGTGACTATATAACAGGCCCAGTTAGTTTAAAACGTGTTAAAACTACTTCACAAAGTCCATAAACTGACTATTTTAACATTTAACAGAGTAGTTAGAGTTGAAGTATTTATCTAAGCATGATTACCTCTGTCATTACTCCTCAAAAACCCACCTAACCCCCTGATATCTGGCTAGTTTTGGTTAGTTTGGGTTTTAAAATCTGCCCTTAGCTTCATTTTCGCTGCTACGTAGCACTTTAGCATACAGAGCTAATGAGCTAGCTTCACGTCCGGACCGTCGGCCGTCTTACCCGCCGGTCCTCGCTTCAGTCCAATGACCACCACGTTGGACGAGGAGTGCAGGGAGCCATTCATTTTGTCAACACACCCCGAGGGTTAAATTAGAGTCTGCGGCGAAGAGAAGAAAGGGACAAACTATTTATCTGAAGGTGAACTCATTGAAGAGTTTCGATTTGCTTTCTCGGCACCGCTGAGGCTGATGTCTGCGCCTGCTGCCCCCTCATGGTCAGAGGCGGAACTGCAGGCCAACCTTTGAATCACAGCCGAGAGGAAAATTCAGAGAAATGATGCAAAACACAAGAGAGGTTACACACTAGGCTGTATAAAGAAGATACATATATACATATATATAGTATATACAGTCTATGATCACAGCCGAGAGGCAAATCCAGAGAACTGAAGCAAAACACCGGAGGAGTTACACCATAGACTGTAGAATATACATATACATATATAAATATATATAGTATATACAGTCTATGAGTTACACCAACAAATAACTCTAACTCACACAGATATAACATTCATACTTTTAGAGATGCTCTTTTTTATGTGAAAAGCTATTTTGATTAATCAGCAGTATGAATTAACAGTCTGTTAAATATTATTTCTTTTTATTTTCTTTAATTTCACAATAAATGTCTATTTTAATTTATCTGCAGTATGTATTAACGCTGTCTGTTAAATATTATTTTTTTAAATTATATTTCTTATTGATTTCCCAATAAATGGTTACTTTAATTAATCTGCAGCAGTATGTATTAATGCTGTATGTTTAATATTATTTTTTTTTTATTGATTTCACAATAAATGGGTATTTTAATTCATCTGCAATATGTATTAATACTGTCTGTTAAATAATATTATTTTTTATTTCCTTTTTATTTATTTAAAAATTAATGGCTATTTTAATTAACCTGCAGTATGTATTAACGCCTTCTGTTAAGTATTTTTATTTTAATTTTCTTTTATATTGATTTCACAATAAATAGGTATCTTAATTAATCTGCAGTATGTATAAAGGCTGTCTGTTAAATATTATTTTTTATTTTCTTTTTTATTTATTTCACAATAAAGTGCTATTTTAGTTAATCTGCAGTATGTATTAACACTGTCTGTTAAATATAATTTTTTTATAATTTTCTTTTTTATTGATTTCACATATCAATATTCCATCAATATTTTACATATATTGAACAAATTTCAACTGTGTAGAATATTTAAATACTTCTCTATCCCGGAGCAGAGACATAGTTTGACATAAATATCTTAAGCTCCAGTAGAATAACTGTGAAGTTAAATCAAACACTTTTCACTCATGTCCTTTTTTCCCTCCCCTCTTTCATCGTCTCTTTTCTCCTGTTGGAGTGTAAACATAATAAACATATATACAAGTTTGCAGCCTTAACCAAGGGGATCAATAATCTATAATTTGACTTAGTCTAAACAGGAATAATCTGACAACCATCTGGAGGTGAAAATTTGTCATTCAGCCCTCCAAATAAACCCATAAAGTCGAGGCAAAGTTATCCAATCCTGAAAAGCATTAATAATAACCAGCTTTTGTCCCCTCTGAATCATTTTCAGTAATATTTAAATTGTTGTCTCTGTGTTATATGTGCAGAGAACCGACTCATTTCGATCTGGACTGAACAGCAGATGATCCTCATTTATATCTGCAACAGACATGAACTTAATCTGATTTAAGTGAGGGCTGGCAGCCGCACATGGAGTGATCTGGACCATCACAAGGACCAGACTATGTTCTGGTTTCAAATGATCCTGTCATTTTGAGGAAATCAGCCGTTATAACATCAGTACAAGATACAGGATGTAAGGTTTATGTTTGTATTCTCAACAAATTAGTATATATCCTGTATCACCACACACAGGTATAAGTTTAAATTCAGATATAAACTTAATGAACTTGTGTGTTTATAGAAATAAGAGATGATTTTTGTGTCTGTGTTTATAATCGCTAATAAATAAGAGGACACTCCTACAAATGAAGAGTATTGTCTGTTTATAATCTGTGTAAAATAAAGAATGGCATCAGGGAAACTAGCATTTATTATTTGCACAGGCAGGCAGCTGATGAAAGTGTACATAATTCAGATTCAAACAGCCTTTCAGTCAGTATGTTTGTTGCCCTTTTATTTATAACTAAAAATACTGAGATCTTTGGCAACAAAACAAGAGCCCCAAACCTCCTCCTCTTCTTCTTCTTATTCTTCTTCTTCCGTTCATTTTTTTTTTTAAATTTAGAGTCACTTCAGGATCCGACTTCAACGTGAAATCATGATTTGTTGATTCAAACTCGTCCTTCAGGTCCGAGAGGAGCGTTAATACTGAGAGAGGGAGGAGCTCTGCGTTTAATAATAAAGACACTTCATAGTTAGCTGAATGTGAACAGGTCAGAAACAAGGCGGGCGGGCGGGCGGGAGGGGAAGGGAGACCAGCAGCACACTCTCATGCATTACAAAGGCTCATCAAGATTGAAAGAAAAGAAGAACAAACAGGTGCGCACTGTAAACAAAATACAGCATATCATTGGGCCTTCAGTCTTTTCATGATTCAGCATAAATTAATATCTCCAGCCTGGTTTAAATGCTTTTAATCTCATTCACTACTCTGATATTCTTATAAACCTACTGGACTGTAAGTGCTTAAAAACTGAAATGTCACCGGGTAAACCTAAAAAACGAGATTATAGTGTAGAGACCTGGATTAATTTACCATCTGCTCTGTAATAAATGAGTCAGGCGAGCAAAGAGCGCCCGTCACCGACTGTTTGTGCCTCAAAAACTCCATCAGGAGGTGAGTGTGTGACCTCCGAGTTCAGATCATGTTCGGGGCCGCGCTGTAGAGGGCGATGTCCCCGGCCACCCGAATCAGGGTCACCTGTTCGAGCCCGCCCACTCTGTGCTCGTACTCCAGCAGGTGGTTTCCGTCCACGGCCACTTTGAACATGTCCTCGTCCACCAGGATCTTCAGCTGCAAGGACACAAACACACATCAGAGTCAGAGTCAGGATCTGAGGTTTTTACTGCAAATACCAGAAATTTAAATTCATGTTTTGGTGAATCTGGAGAAAGACTGACAGCTCCCCCTGTTGGCTGGCTGCAGTATAAGCCTTAAGCTCCTCCTCTTCCATGTTGACAAATGCAACAAACTAAAAAAATCAATTTTTCTCAAACATTATTTCCATCCATTCCAAAGTTTAAAAGTATACAACAGGAAATGCTCATACTTGAAAACATAAATATAGTGAACCCTCCTAAAGTCACAGTCACTCAAAAATATATGGTAAGACTTAAACCGAAAAAGCTTTCTGTACTAAAAAATGCTAACATGACGATATTCGCTTTAAATCGTTGGTCTAAAACAAAAAAATACTTCCAAAAGAAATCTCTCAGATGGTTCTGAGACGTGATTGTCGGCTAAAGACGGCTTGGACTGCACACGTTCTCCATATTTGCATCACTGTATTAATGTACCGAGGTCAAGAGTGCCGTTTAATGGTCAGGTTACGCTCAGAGCACCCTCTGCTGGATCGTACTGCACACTACATCACAGGGATGTGATCAGCTCATCAGTTTGAATGTGATCTAGAAAAGGATATGGTTAGAAAAGGAGATTTTTGGATTGTTGTTTGGAAAAGTTTATTAAAAAAAATACATTTGTTTCTTGCCAGCACAGTCCTACCATATTTTTTCTTTTTGGACACACACAGTCTGTTTCTGTCACTTCTAAATAAAGTAAGATAATATTTGAATTAATGGAGGAAAAGTGAAAGTGCTGAATGACAAACAGGCTTCTTTATTATTCGTCTCTCACAGATGAGAGTGAAACCGTCTCCGTCAGTGAAGTGTGGCGAAGTTTACGCTGCAGCTCTGAAAGCTGCTGTTACTTTGAAAAACCACCAGGTGGCCCTAAAAGCTTTTAAGCTTCAAATCTTTTCAGCACAAACAGAAAGAGAGACCAAAATCTGCATTATGAATCGTTGCTCCTCACTGAATAAAAAGCCGAACAATGTACACGTGGATGTTAATCTATATTATATTTAACCCTTAATCCTCCGGTATCACAGACTTGATTGATCTCAGGTGATGTAAACGGGCGTCAGACTGAAGCTGACTGAGGTTTGGTAAGAAGTCCATGAGGTTACCAAAGTCCAAGTCCTGATAAAGACGATAAAGAGGATTTTCCAACATCTCTGCTTGAACACAGAACCTTTACTGTTTATCTTTTAGAGTCACAACTGTGTATCAGTGGTTAAGCATTTAAAATAATCTCCTTTTATCATTGATGATCGTTTGGTTTGAATAATATTTAGGAAAAAACTTAAAATTCTTGGATTTCACCTCCTTATACAGGAATATTTTCTGGATTTTAATTTGGGCTTCGGGAGTAAAAAGCGACAAACGTCACCTTTCTCTCACTAATGTAAAAATATTCATCTTCCTCAAATCTCACTGAATCTAAACTTCGATTTCTGTTACATATTTTACCTCAAAACGACGTCCAGGAGCAAACGGAAACATCCCATCTCGCTCCTCTGGTCCCCAGCGCCCGCCGAGGTTCGAGTTCCTGACGATCGTTTGTTCTTGAAATCGAGGATTTAAGTGAAAGACGACGTCTGAACCTTTAATAAAGTCGATCTGGAACCTGAAAGAGAATCACAACATTTTTATTTAATCATCCTCAACAAACAGACAGATATTTGTCCTGATTTTAAAGCCTCAATAACATCGATATCCTTTTCTCGTCTCTTTTACAACAAGTGTATAAAAACTCTAGACATTAACTACAACAGCATGGCTCTGTAGTAGAAGAGTCCTGCTCAGAAACTGAAATCCTGAATCAAACAAGAAGGGGACAGTTTCTCAAAGTTGCTCCTACCTGTCTGCACCTGGATGAGGCTCCCCGACTATTGTGATTACAAGCCGCGGCATAATTCCAGCATGAAGCGGGAGATCATACGGCATCATCTGCAAAAGAAAACGGACATTTTACTGATCAAATGTCGTATTTTCTGTCCTATTTTTGAAGTAAATAAAGAAATACAGAAAAAGAAAGTAGAGTTAAGTATGTTTATTTATCAAGAGAATCCAAAGACACAGAAACACTGTTGTTTAGTCTGTTTCAAACATCCTCAGGGGCAGAAACTGTTCACATTTTCATACTCTGAACTTACAGCTAACACCATAAAGAGGGAGTTAAACATTATCCAAAAGTGAAACCCGGCCCACATTCCTAATACAACACCCCAATGACTCAACGTCTCCCTCATTTAGCTCAACACTCTTACACAATCCACAAAGATTAGACCAAAAAATAAAACGGGAGTTTTTATCATTTTCAGTACGACAGGGAATCAGCTGAACAAAGTCAAGACAAAGAAGCTCATAGAAAAGTGAGGGAACGGTGTGAAAACAGTGACAGTCTTACATAATTGTGAGTAAACAGAATTCAGTGTTTGTGAAGCTTGTAATTAAAATGATATTGCACTTCATTACGGGTAATACATTCCCCAGGCAGGTGGAGCAGAAATCTGAGCTGTGTAAATATTTTAAGTCTTTGCAGCCTAATCAAACCACATGTTGATTCTGGAGGTGACGTCCTTGTCCGACTGTAAACTGGAGTTCATTGCTTTCATTTATACGGAGGATAATATCTGGGCTGAAAGACAAGAATACATTTTTCATAACTACTTTAGGATTTTTGTCCATTCGGATTTATGTTTGCAGACCAGCAGAGCCCAAGACAGAGAGAGAGAGAGAAAGGATCTGAAGGTAGCACCATCCTGCTGCTAAACCCAAAGAAAACCCGACTTTGTTTCTTCCAAATCAGACAAATTCAGGTTTTAGAACAGAGGAACCACTAAACAGGTTTACTGAATACCAACAATCTGAAATCTGGAGAGTCAAATTAGGATTTTCAGAATAATCCAAGTTTTCATGGCCAGTTTTTGCTTCTTAACTTTCTGACATTTCAAAGTTCTAGTTTTTGTTTCAATCAGCTTCTGAGGAGGCCCAGTCTGACCCTGTTGAAGGATTTGAACTAGGGCCCGACCGATTTATCGGCGAGCCGATGAAATCAGGCAGTTTTAGCCTGTTTGAGACTAATCGGTAATCGGCCAAAACTCGCCTATATTTTCAGAAATAAAATGCAGAGAATAAGATTCGGTTTCACTTTGAAAATGTTCCGCCATTTGAAAAGTTCCCCGACTTATCCTGTAGATGGCGCAGCGACCTCATAGTGTACTGTTGATATCTGCGGTATATATGTATATATTTTATAACTTCATTAAAAAAATTAAAAATCGGCAGATTAATCGGTAATCTGAGGTTTTCCCCCCTAATAATCGGCATCGGCCCCAAAAATTAACATGATCGGGCCCTAATTTGAACATGGCTTCATCACACCATGAGATCTCATCTCTGTATTGTTTGATGAGTTGATGAGAAACTGCTTCTTTCGACTGAGGAAAATCTCTAAGCTTAAGAAAATGGTGTCGCAAAATGACTTGGAGCTCATCATTCCTGCTTTTGTGTCGTCACGTTTAGACGACTGTAATCGTTTGTTTTCATGGCTGAACAAAAAGGAACTGTCTTGTCTTCAGTTTGTGATCTGATCCAGCCTTATACCCCCTCTCAGGCTCTGAGGTCCGTGGATCAGAATCTACTCATGGTTCCACGCACTCGTTTTCGGACCAGAGGAGACCGATCCTTCCAGGCTGTTGCTCCCAGGCTTTGGAATGATCTTCCTCTCTTTCAATGCGCTTAATTGACTCTGTTGACTCCTTTAAAAGCCGACCTCAAACTGATTTATTTGCTCAGGCTTTTGTTTAATTGTTTTGGGGCTGCTGTGACTGTTTAATGTTGTTGTCTTGGCCTTTTAATTTGTGTGTACATTTTTATTTTTGTCTGTGAAAAGTGCGACACAAATAAAGTTTACTTACTTACTTTGATAATATAATTAAATTTAATTAAATTGCACTCTGTTAGGTCTCTGTTTTAAGGAAAAAACACTATAATTGAGTGGATATTCATGTGTCTTTGAAGGGGGTCGACTTGTATAAGTTGTCTGCATTAAAGATAAGCAGCTATCTGGTTTTAGTTTTTACCCTGAACCCCCACAGACCACCACCCTCAGAGAGATGCTCCACTCTACACCAGAGCAGAAAGGAAATGAAGCAAGCAAGCAGCATTAGGATATCAGGGAGGAGCGCTCGTACTCACCAGCATGCCTCCTGGAGCAGCAGGACCCCCGTAAGGATCCATAGACCCAGGGCCCGGACCAAAGGGGCCAGGAGCAGAGGGGAAGCCTCCACCTGCGTGAGGTCCCCATGATCCTGCGGGGATGGGGGGGAAACCTCCAGCAGCAGGGAAAGCAGGGAATGATCCAGGAGCAGGGGGGAATGCACCGGGACCACCCGGTCCGTACATCCCGTTACCTCCTGGTTGACCTCCTGGGAAAGGCACATTCGGATACGGCCCGGGGGGAGCTCCGGGGCCAGAGGGAAATGGTCCACCTGGGAAAGGGACTGGGCCTCCAGGAAGCTGTCCTGGAGCTCCTTCAGGTGGGTACTGCCCTGGGAACTGACCCGGGGCTCCAGGACTGGAAGGGAACTGCCCAGGAGCTCCTGGCGCAGGTGGATATTGTCCAGGTATCCCAGGGCCAGGGTGGAACCCTCCAGGTGCTGAGGGAGGTCCCGGGTATTGGCCTGGTGCTCCTGGACCAGAGGGAAACGGGAACTGCCCTGGAGCTCCAGGTCCAGAGGATCCACCAGAGTAGTCACCTGGAGCGGAGGGCTGGGTGGGGGCTCCTGGTGCTGATCCAGGCCATCCCGGGTTTGAGGGAGGTGGAGGGTGATTTCCAGGGGCTGACGGGTTGGTGTTACTGGTTTTCTTTGCCTGGCTCGGGGTGTCGTCTCCTAAAGCATCTGCCAGCTACAGACCAGGACAGAGACAGAGAAAGTGAGCAGGTCTACCATGAAACCACAGAGGGACATAAACCTGAACTAAACCTGGGGACTCACCGAGAAATCTGCCATGATCTGGAATTTAAAAGGACAAAAACAAAACCTTTAGTTTCAGAAACAGAGCAGTGAACAGTCTGTCACATTCAGGCTCTGAGTAATAGCACAGTAAATATTTCCATCCCCGTCTGATGATGAATAAAACCCTCCTCTACAGAGTCCAAACCATGTAATCAAACTAAAACAGTACAAATATAAAACATATAGACTCTACACTGACTAAAGCTCCACATTAACACAGACACAGTCATTAAAACCTTTAGTTTACTGATGTTACACAGTTAGCTACTGACTGAGCTAACAGCTGCTAACTGTAAGTTAACGTCCAAAGGGCGAGCTTATCCGTTCATCTTTTCCCCGACATAAAGCAGTAAGGACATTTTTTATATTACCTCGCCAGAAGAAGAACCCCTCTTTGATTAAACTTAAAAAAATAGTATGTATCCGGCCGTAGAGGCAAGTTGACAAGCTAATTCAGCCTGCTGAGGCAGAGAACTACAAGCTAACGTCAGATCTGCTTTCACAACTACAACTCTCGGGGATACGCGCCGCGTTCAAGAAGCGGTGGGATAATCGGAAAAACGAGACATCAAGCGGAGAAATTCAAGTGAAGGCGCTTTGAGACCAGATTTTTGACTGATAAGGCCAAAAAAATTTTAGCATTCGTTTTTTAAATATTTTTTGTTTAAGAATCATGTCTAAAATCTCAACCCAACAGACTGATATTCGCAGAAATACTTCTGAATTTATAAACTCCGTGCATTGGAGTAGTACCTGAATGCAGCAACAAACGCGCCTCGGGTATGACGTTTTCCGAAGTGGGCGCGTTCCGGAAAAAAAGCACACACCCAAATAATCTAAAGTAGTTATATAAAAACTTTTGTGAGGGAAAGACACGCCTCTGTCGTTACCACAGTCATGGAATTAAGTACAAATATAATTCAGATTTGAACGACTTCGGTTGTAAAGATAAATATGAAGCATAACTGCATCATTAAAAACATCGTTACTTTTTGTCAAGTTGGACCCAATTTTGACGTGAATTTTTATTAACCTCTTTTCCACACGCTTAAAGGACGTCAGCTAACATAAAAATCACATCCTGCTACTTTAGATAGTCAAATATTCATTCACTAGAAATATTTCAAAGATCAATTATTTCAAAAAGGGGACAAGTTAAGGCATTAAAATAACACCAAATCAATCTCATCTACATTTTCTGGTATATCATAAAAGGGACATCAATAATAGTTCTACTCCATTTCATATTTGGAATAAGACTCCTCGCAGGAGCTTTAATGACAGAATATTTTCTGGATGACTGTGATTTAAAAATTATGAGACTTCTTGAAATTCTAAATTTAATATAGCAAAAGTAAAAATAATAACTTAAATCACAGAATTCTAAGGAAAAGTAAAACATTTGACTTGAATTTCAAAATTCTGACTTTTTTTCATGGAATTCCGAATTGTATCTCAGAATTTGGAATTTTGTTCACAGAGTTCTAACTTTGACAGTAGAATTCAGATTTTTCAGAATTGTACAACTGGAGTCAGACCACTGACTTACATCTCAGAATTTTGTCTTTAATCTCAGTTTTTTGACTTTTTCTTAGAAATCTGACTTTTTTTCAGAAATTAGAGTTCATCAGAAAATTGATTCTATCCCAAAAATTTGACTTTTATATATGTTATACAGCAAAAGTCAAACCTTAACTCACATCTCAGAATTCTAAGGAAAAGTAAAACATTTGTCTTTGATTTCAAAATTGTGAGTTTTTTTTCATAGAATTCTGAATTGTATCTCAGAATTTGGAATTCTTTATATAGAAATCTAACTTTTACAGTAGAATTCAGATTTTTCAGAATTGTACAATAGACGTCAAAACACTGATTTACATCTCAGAATTAGATTAGATTAGATTAGATATTCCTTTATTCATCCCTCAGTGGGGAAATTAAATTGTTAACAGCAGCAGTACTCACATCAGTGCCAAACAAACAAACAAACAAACAAAAAAACAGGTATGGATGTGATGATGATGATATTGATATTCCATATGATTAATAAATGATTAGGAGTATAGTATTGCACTTTTATTGTTGTTGGTGGTGTTTGTTTAAATTGTGTCTTTAATCTCAGCTATCTGACCTTTTCTTAACATTCTGACTTTTTCATAGATTTTTCAGAATTTAGAGTTTATCAGAAAATTGATTCTATTCTTCAAATTCTGACTTTTAGATAAAATTCTGAGACACATTTTTCTTTATAGGTTGGAAGTTTTTGTTTTTTTTAGTGGCCCCAGCACTCCTACACATAACCTACATCGAAGTCTTTTGTGGATGGTAGTGGTCTTCAGTGTTTTTGTATTTGTGTATCTTTTAGTAAATTACTTAATGATTTCAGTTTTATTACACTGGGATAAAAAAAAAACTGATCCAAAACTTAAAACAACAACTGAAAACCCAAACTAATGTTAAATCTCAGAGGTGTTGTCTCCCTGTTTTTGTGTTTGGTTCTGTTTTGGGTGGTTCTGAATAATTTTTGGAACAATAGTGGGCAGCAGAGGTTTCTGTGAGGGGGGGCAGCCTGTCTCTGATTGGTCAGTTACAGGATGATGTGAAGTAAAAAAAACAAAAAAAAAACACTTAAAGCGTCTGAACAGAGAGAAGAGCAGCTGCAGCTTCAGGAGACTCTCTCTACTCTACAACAACAACAACAACAATGGTGAGTGTTTGTGTGTCTCTGACAGATTTATGACGCCGCTCTCTGACCGAGTCCTCTGAACGGAAGCTGAACTTTGACGGACTGGAAAGGAGAAAGTCTGGACGCAGATTTGTTAGCGTTAGCCTGATAGCCTAGCTTTAGTTCCACCCTCTGTTCAGGCTCGCAGTTCGTCAATGGAAACGGAGCTGATATTTAGGATTTCCGGTTGCAGCTTTCAAAATAAAAGCTACAGCGAGTGAGTGAGGGTCGTGATTTCGTGACAGTTAACAGCTATGACAAGACCGTTTTACAACATTAAATGATTTTCAATTCTAATAGCAAGAAATATCTGAAATAATGATGATACTTTAGATAGGGCCGTGGTGCAAAACTACAAAATGCTTGATTAAAAGGAGACGGAAACTAGAAAAGGTATCAATTAAGTGCACCCCAAAGTCATATGTAAGTTTCTAGAAAAGTATATCGGTATTAAAATTGTAGGATGGAGTTCACTTCTTTTGTTGCATCCTTTAATTTTTGTATTAAGTAACTTTTTTCAGTTATTGCATCACCCCTTTTTTTTGCAGCGTTCACTTCCGTAGTGCCTTTTTCTTCTTTTTTGCATTCTTATTTATTTGCAGCAGTGGCGTTTCTCAGCCACCGTACAAGACAAATAGTTATATTTTCAGCTCCGAGTTGTCAGTATAGTCACAAGAAAATGAAGTTAAAGTGTTTGAAGAATGAACACACAATAGCACAAACAGATTAAGTTGTAATGAAGTAGCAATATGAGAATAAAGTTATGAAACAATTATACAAATATGATATTACACTGTATTGTTATAAAGTCACAATCCAACAACAATATAAGCGTGGTAAATTCGTTATGTCTTGACATTAAAGTCATAAGTTTTTGTGGAAGCATTATTCTAGTCAAATTATTGCAAGATAAAAAGTCGTAGTAAAGTCGTATTTAAGTCATTTTATTACCAGAATAAAGTAGTAATGTTACAATAAAACAACGAATATCACATTTTTTCTTAATGCAGCCATTATAATTTTATATATAATAATATACAATTGTGTCTTTACCCTTTACACTTTTTAACTTCATCTCCTTGTGACTACTATCCTATTATTATGTAAAGATGTGAATATGATGCATGCACATCTTTTTTTAACTCAAAGTTTTATTTTAATTTTTAATATCTGTACTATGCTGCTGTAAATTTGGAATTTCCCCTCTTGGGACTAATAAGGGAACATATTTTCCTATCTTATCCTCCGCTTTTATTTTGAAGGCCGTCGCAGCGGACTTCCTGTTCCGCGTGGTTGACTTGTCTCAACATGTCTGTTGTAAAGGCTCTGCCTTGACGCTAGCTCGCTTCACTATCATGATGAAAATGTTTCCTCGGGGTCTTTTTGGTTTGACTGCGTGTCATGACAGCTCGACTCCTCTCCGTGTGGAGAAACAGTTTGTTAAAGTCAGAGCTTCATTTCCAACATCTGACATGTTTTAATAAAGCAGAGAGTCAAAGTTTTCCGAGCCTTATTTCCTGGATGGATTAGCAGCCAAAGTAGCTCTGTGGCTGTCAGAGGAGGATTTTAAAGCACAAGTCAGCCTGAAATCTGAGTTTGATGGTCATCCTGAATCATCCTGTTCTCTCTGTGTTATTATAGCAGCCTCTATAGACTCACAACACAACCATCCTCCTCCTCGTAATCTATGAGGATCCCTCTCTGGGCTCAGTGAAATCCGGACTCCCACCTGCCATCTGTTGAGGAGGGTGTAATTATAGAAATCAGAAAGTCTCTGCAGAGATTCCTCAAGACTTTATGCTTTTGTGCTGCAGTTACGTAACTCTGACACAGGTTCAGACCACAGTCAAATCCTCTCCAGACTGCTGCTGCTGTGCTGGGTCTGAATTTATGTTCATATAAAACCTGCAGGTCAGAGTCCTGCAGATAAAAACAGTTTAACTACACTTCATTTAAACACAGAAAAATACATCACCTGTGCACTTTCTGTCATTTGTAAATCTGTTCATATAAAGCTGCACTCAAAAAAATCAGTTCACCGAAGTACTGCGATTTTTTGTTTTACAATTTTTAAATTTTATGTTCAAAAATTGTTTTTCCCCCCCCAAATTTAAGAATAAAAGGTCCTTGCACACCGGGAACAATGAAAATATACCACGCGAAATTACGAAATTTTCGGAGGCGAATTTTGACACGCCTGACTATACACATCAAGTGCGGTGCGATTTTGCAACATTTCGGGGGGGAAAGAGACAGGTCCTGGGTGGAAGCGAGAAGACAAAAATGGAGTCTTCTTCAACTTCAAGTGATGGCAAATTCGTACTCCTTTTAAAAATAAGAGCTTCTATATGCCACCGTTTCTAAAAACAGAAAACACAACAGCAGACTGACTGTTTTTCAGTTCTGATTAGACTCTAGTGTTGAGATGTCTGTCTGTCATGATAGCATGTACTGAGTCGGGGTTAGTACCAGATAAGAATATTAAACTATAATCCATAAACGTAAGGGAACAACCGAGACCTAATGGTGCTGTGACAGCAACGCTGTGATTAGGTTTGAGTTTACAGTGAAAATACATATGGTGTGTTGTATCTGAACAGGTTAGCTTACGAGCTAAAGTTACTTAGCACAGATGAAAGTTCAAACAAAGACGTTTATCAAACTGTTAAAGCTCACAAACCATCGTCATATAAGAAATCCGACGCTATGACTCTCCACAAGTCGTCCTTCAGGTCGTTATCTTTGTAATATTTGTGTCTTTTATCAAAAATCACTCTGTTCTCCAACACGTAAACAGTCAGCTGGTCAGCCATGTTGGATATACCAGTGAATCTGATGTCGCAACAACACGAAATCTGATTGGTCAGAAGTGGACACACAGTATGTGAAACTTTAGAAAAATCGACTGCGATAAGAAAAAAATAAATGGCGCGATATCGCAGGACGGGAAAACCTCACTGATGTGAACACTTGTATTGACAGGATACGGGTTCGACAAAAAATATTGACTAGTTTTTTTGTTTATTAGATTGAATGGATGAATTGAAAGGACTGATAACACATGGACCCAATCATCATCATTCAGCTGTTTTACTGGTGTTAAAAATGCACACTAAAAACCGATAAAATCGACAATATCATAGAATCGCAATTTAAATCGAATTGGCATCCAAAAAATCGTAGAGGAATCGAATCAGGAGAAAAGCATATCGTCCCAGCCCGAAGTACTACAATGGCGCGGTCTCCCCTCTCTAAAACATGCACTCGGTTTAAAGCTGCTGTTTGTGCCTCTGCATCCGATGCATTTACACAAAAACACACAAATTCGTAAAAAGTTTTTCACAACCACACTGACGTATCTGTGTGTATCTGTGTGTATCTTTGTGCGTCTTTGTGCGTCTTCCTCAGAGTGAATCTCTGGTGGTGTGTGACGTGGATGAGGAGCTGATTGAAAAGCTGAAAGCTTTTCGTTTCCGGAGGCAGACCAACAACGCCGCCATCATCAGTGAGTATTCACACTTTAATCATACCTGAGTATAAGTCAGAGTCGTCTCTTTCAGGACGTGTTTGTTTGTATTTTTGGTGAAAGGAGAGAGAGGAAGTGATGTGAGAGGTTCTGAGAGGAAGCGGACTGTAGTGAAAATATGAATCCATCATGACTAAAGAGTCTGTTGCACTCAGCAGATTTGGGTCACCTCTGAAAATGACCTTCCTCAGTTGAACATTAATGTGCCATTATCGCTCTCACAGCTCGCTGCTTCCTGCTGTGTGGACAGAAATAGATTTTTACACGCCGCCTCTCTAAAACATCAAAACAAGGAACTTCTTTTGGTCATAATTTAACGCCTGTTTTATTTTTGTTTCTGGCCTCTGCTTTGCTTCACAGTTGGATCAATTTTTAAAGGTTAATTTCACTAAACTCATGATCAAGTTTGGTTCCTTCTTCCTGCCTCCAGTTTGGACTATCTCAGCCCCTGTAGTGTTGGTATTTTGTCTGCTCAGGATGAAGTTAAGAGGTGTTACTTTAAAAGCAAATACTGAAAATGATCTAATTTGTCCTCCACAGTGAAGATCGACAAAGACAGACAGATGGTCATACTTGAGGAAGAACATGAGGTCAGTTAATTTTTATAACTTCCCATTTTAGTACAACAATATTTTTGATTTAAGTTTCACATGTTTATTTTTATTTTACAGGATATTTCTCCTGATGACCTCAAAGATGAACTTCCGGAAAGACAGCCGAGATATCCTTTCAAATTAAATTTCAAATCTAGATTTCATCCGTCTAGTTGTGATATACTGTAGATTTGTATTTTGAAATATAAAGTGACAGTATTGGAAATTTAAGCCCCGCTCCTCCTCCTCTTTAATAAACGTGGACTTCTCCTTAGCACCTTGAACATTTGTCGTGTACAGTTATAAATACCAACATGATGACGGACGTGTCTCCTATCCTCTCTGCTTCATCTTCTCCAGCCCAGCAGGTAAGAGCCAATCAGGATTCACATTATCCCGATGTTTGACAGCTTTGAGTCACCTGTGGAAGCAGAGGATAGAGCTTTAGTTTATGCAGTGATTTGTTTTGTTTGTTTACGACATTATCCTCTGTTCAGTATGTCATTTCTTCAGTGTTTGTGTGATGCATGAGTGTCTCTGCCTTTCTCGGTTTGTTTGTGTTGCACAGGATGCAAAATGGAGCAGCAGATGATGTATGCAGGGAGTAAACACAGGCTGGTGAAAGCTGCTGATCTGACGAAGGTGAGTGTGCCATCTGGGATCTGACTTCAACAACAATAATACTTAAGCATTGAAAACTTCATTGCAGTTAGAAATGAAGACATAATTGACCATTTAAATTGGGGCATGGCTGGAGTTAGTGAATAAGACCGTCAATTTGTGTCACATATGAACATTTATGATTTTTAGAGACAGAGAGGATTTGGTTTTAAGGTCGGCCTCTAATAAAAGCCTGTCTCATATAAAGGCCTGGTACCAAAGGGGGTAAGAACAAATAAAGAACCCTGCCTATATTAGAGGATTTACGGTAACTAGCATAATGAAGACAAATGTACTCAAGAAATCTGGCATGGTGCCGAAAATCTGGCTCAGGATTTCTTTTTCTAAATCATGGAAAAAAAAAAAAAAAACCCTAGTTAGTTAGATCTGAAAATGACCGGTAGAGAGCAGCATTATGCTGGATAGTCTACATCCTGCTGGAGAAGAAGAAGTGGAAATTTCAAATGATGAATGTCAGGTAGATCAATCCAGGAGAAGAAACGGCGATGTTGGAAGCTGGGCTTGGGCGGAAAAAAGGCTGGAAAAGATGGAAAGTCTCACGGTAGCTGGTGCAGAAAACTGAAAGAGCCAGGTGCTTGTTTTTGTGTGTCGTGCGCCTTAAAGCTTAGAAATGGCAGCAGTGGGAAAAAGTTTGGTAAAGATGGAAAGATATTCACAGAGTCGGACTTCCGGGATCAATAACTCTGAGATGAAACGTTGTCTAAACACAAATGATGCCTCTTTCACATCGTAATAGCACAGACTACAAACTACAAGAATCAAAAACCGAACTGTTGAAGCTGTTCTTCGAGTTGGATCAATAATACTGATCTCCATGCAAAGCTGGTAGCTGGGCGAGTTCGCAGGGACCGTCTGCAAAAGTACGATACAAGAGCAAGACGCTGCAAACAAAAATCAGTAGCACCGCTGTTATACAGTAGAGACTCAAAATCAACACACACTTCATACTACAACAGCTGTTTTAGGAAAATGTGCCTTTTTATAATTTTGGTGAATTTTTATTGTGATGAATCTTTTTTTTTTTTTTTGCTGTTCTTTACACATTATCAAAATAAAGATCAATATAAGTTTATTATCACTACCTCATTGTTTTAGACCTGAACATTTCCAGTTGATTACTAAACCTTACATGCTGTTCAACATTCATTATCCACAGTGAATTCCACTGGAGCTAATCTCCTTGTGTCTCTGTGGTCTTTGTTTTGTTTCCTGCAGGTGTTTGAGATCAGAAACACAGAGGACCTGACGGAGGAGTGGCTCAGAGAGAAACTGGGTTTCTTCGGTTAGACTCGTCTCATGCTGCAGGGTCTGGGATGTGAGGAGGATCCAGATTGCACAAACTGGTGTCATCTCTTTGGGGGAACACACCACAGTTAATGTTTCTCTCTTCTTTCTATCAGACCTGATTTAAATAGCGTTAAAATCCGGAGTTTTAGGCCTCTGCTGTTAAATCGACAACAATTCCAGCTCAGTCAGACAGACGTTTGTACTCTTTTCTCTTTGCTAACTGAACTTCACTCATCTGTCGGCCTAAAACTGGAAACGCTATTTGAGGCAGGTCTGTTTTTGACTCCTGAACAATCTCTCCATGTGCCAGTAACGTGTCTGTGTTGAATTAACACTCCCAAAGCTCTTAACGTGAACGGAAATGACTAGAACTCGTACATCTCCTTCAGCATCTTCATTCAGGGGACGATAACGGTATCAACACTTCCTGTTTTCCTCGATAGTTTACGTCTTTTTTTAACCTCTTACCGTTTATGTTTAACAACTTGAGCGAGTTTAACTTTAAGATTGATTTTTTCTGGTGTCTGTAGGTTAACGTGAGCTTATACTTTATAACTGTCGTGTCTGTTTGTGATGAAAAAAACAACTTCAGAGACCAAAAGAGTCAGTCTCTCCTTCAGTTCCTAAAAGGACGATAACACTAAGACCACTTTGACTGATGCTGCGTTCACACGCTCCTCTTATTCTCAGAGTTCTCAGAGAGTCCAAATGTGAAATAAAAAGTTTGATTTAACTTTTAAAACCTAAACCTGGTCATGTTATGTAAACCAGGATTGATAATCATAACTTAAACGATTAAAAATAAGCCAAAATGTGAGGAAGAATCAAAGTTTGACATGTTTCTTGTCTTTCAAAATCGGCTTTGTTGGAAGAAACCAAATCTTTCTCCAGATTTTTAAGTCATAATTCAAAAATTGTAATCAGAAGTTAGTTTGAAGTCATAAAATCCGCTCAGATTCTGCGTAATTAATGTCGAAATCAACACCCGAAGTAACGAGCAAAATATTCCTACTTTCCAAGGGAGCTTTTGTGAGTTTGAGCTGTTAGGAACTCAATTTTCTGATTTTTCCGCCTCGACATGAATGCAGCGTCGTCTATGATACCTTCGCCCGTCTGCGTGTGAGCTGTGCCGATCACTCTGCAGATCTCATCCTCACATCACACGTTATCGTCTGTGTTTGCAGTAAAAACACAACTCTGTCCTCTGTTTCTACACTCGCTGATATCACACTCTCCATCGAAACAAATCCAGCTGAAACATTCCAGTTTTCCTCCGAACCTCCATGACACAGGGTGACGCTCTTTTAACCTGTTTTAATGTGTCTTTCTTTAGGGAGATTGTTAGCTAATATCGTGCTTTATAGCCAGTACTGTTATTAGTGTCGATGAATGTCGTGATCCATTCTGACGTAAAGCTGCTCGGGTTGCTCAGAGGTGGTTGCAGCCTGGAGAGAAACAGCCGTGACGTCTAAAAATGCCAGTAGTGCTTCATGTATAGACTTAGTAGATAAAGAACAGCATGAGGGGGGGTTCGTATTTTCATATAGAGCGGGTTTGACTAAAAGAAACAACTGATATTTGGGGACACTGACATTTAGATATTTTAGACCATTACTTCCTTAATTAATTAAATCTACAACCCGTAAAGTTTGGACGCTGGGTAAAATGTTGATTAAAATTTGGCTTTCTTTTGGAAATCGTGGATCCTGCATCCTGCGCTCTAGAGAGGGACCACCTGTCACTCTTGGGTGTGTGGAGGTGCATAATCCAAAATCAGGTGTAGTTTAAACATCCGGGAAGCCGCCTGATCGATATCTACAGATTTAGGAGAAATGTCTGCGGCCATCCAGACAAAGACTTTTCAGACTTTTCTCAAACATTTGGATCCCAAAAACAGGACAGAAGAGACCCTGAACTGTTGAGCAGCTAAAATCCTTTCACAGTGACAACATTTCACTCTCCAAACTTGTGAATCTGGTCTAATTAAGAGAGTTAATTAAACATATTGGTAAATATTTGTATAAAACAACAAAATGTGTCACTGGAAACATTTGATAAGACAAGTTAAAAAAGATTCAATTGATTCGCAGATGATCAAATTCTGTTTTTACCAACATTTTCCTCAGCGTCCCAAACTTTTCTGGAATCGGGGTATTAACAGGTCAGCTTATATATTATTGTCTTTTGTTTGCTCAAACTTATTTAAGAGTATGTTACAAACAACTTCTGTCAGTTTAAGACTCAAATAATTCCCACTGAAACAGAATCTGAATAACTCAGTACAGAGGGAGTAACGGCTCTGAACGTCAGTGTGTCCAGTCCCAGATATTTAAAGCTACATTAGATCTACTTAAAGTTGTGTTTCTATCACTACAGTCCAGTTTAATGTGATATTCTGAAAGCGTGAGCTCAGTTGAAGCTTCTGAATCCTAATAAAATCCTGACATGAGCTCTGTATGATCCTCTGACCTTGATTATTAAGAATTTGCATAATTGAACTCCGTATTTCTGCTCATTAGTGTCATCCCCCGACTTTGGAAAACGAGAGGTGCAGCTGTTAACGAAGCCCTGAGGCAGAAAATCACCACCTCATGTATAAAGTCAAACTGCTGAGTCTACCGTACTGATGCCTTGTCTTAGATTTAATCATTTCTGTCAAAGTAACGTCTGTTATAAATGGATCATGAGGCCAAAATCAAACATGATAATGTTTTTTATTTTTACGGGAACAGTGGAGGACAGTCAGAAAAATCTTTGTGAGGATCTGAAGGTTTTTAAAACACTAATATTGTCCTGAGCTTCCTGATCTCTAGAGTCTGAAAGACTCTGTTTCCTGTTTAGTCGTCGTGAGAATCAATTTGAGGACCAGTTTGTGTTTTAGATCAGACCGAGAGACGTGCGCACAATCACTCTGTGTCATGAAAATCACTTGTTGACTTTAGATGTTAATTATAAACATGTCAGGGTTATTTTTTAATCCATCAGGAACAATGAATGAGACAGAAATCTGTAGTTCAACTGTCAGCTTTGTATTTTGCTGCTGTAGCACAAAAACAGAACTTCCTGGGTGATTCTCGTGTCTGGTGGTTTCTGCTGTTACTGAAGTTTGTGCTGTACTTTATGGGTTCAGAAAGTTTTACGATCCTTTAACTTGTAAAAGTCTTTAAAAGTTGTGGTAAATTCTCAAAACAGCACAGTCTGAAACTAATGAGAGCGAGCTTAACTGACAGTCTTTGTATTTAACTCAGTGTAACTTACAGAATATGACAGAGTGTTAGGGCCTGACTAAAGAATAAAATCTGAGATTGAAAGAGTCAAGTTGTCTCTATGAGAAAATGACTTTTCTCTTATAAACCTGTCCTTAGCTACAACTTTTTCATCCAACAACTTTTTTTTCTGGTGCTTGTAAAATAACGAGTTTTCACTCTAACGACTACTCCATCAATGTTTCTCCTGAGTAATAAAACAAACTGACTTTAAATCTATAATCTGCTTGTTCCTCATAACAGAATGACTTTTTTGTTTACATCTTTTCCCTGTAACATAACAACTTAACGTATTTTTTTTGCTGTACTTTTTCCCAAAATTATTAAATTCTCAGCGTATTACGACTTTTTCTCGTACTATTTTGACATTGTAAATGTACGACTTTATCCTAAATGCCCTAATACTCTGTCATACCAAGACAATTTCATTGTTATCTAAATTCTTTCAGCCTCTCAAATGTGGAAAGCTACTGTAAAAGAATTGCATGCTTAAATGTGTGTTTTTCATCATTGTCTAAATGCTGCTCTTTTGCATGTCTTCTTTCCAGACTATTTTAAATTATTAGACTTCAAATAAAATATTTGCACACAAATTTCTGAAAACCTGCTCTCAGCGGTGTTCCTACTCTTTTTAAAATCTTTACACACTGACAGAACTTTGATAATCTTTGGACAGACTCCCCGGTGTTAAAGCTACCTGTTTCCTGAGTCATGTATGTGGCTGTCCTGTGGATCTAATAACTTTCCCTCTTGTTTGGTCAGCCTGTTGTATAAGAAGTCTCTTTGGTCTTTAACCTGAAACTGTGTTTTTCTGCTCTTACTGTTCTCTCTGGTTAGATAACTTCTTTATTTTTTCATTCCTTTTTAATGAAAAACAACCTGAGACGTGAATCATAACCAGCTGCCTCATAGCATAAGTGAAACTTGAGATATTTGTATTTTCCCATACTTTATAAAGTGTCTATTGTCCTATTGTCCAAATAAAATGACAGTGATGTTCAAACCTGTGGTTTCTAGAGGATTCTTTTTCTAAACTTGTGATTTATGTGTATATTTTATCACATTTAGTCTTTAAACTTGATCATACTGTAGATCTGCAGTGCAAAATGATTAATATGGTGATTATTAATTCAAGAAAATGATAAAGTAATGATCATAAATGTTCTTCCTTGAGCTGCGTCACCCCGCTGCAGTCACCGAGGTCTCGCTAAACAAGTGACTGCTAGAAGAGAGTAGGTGAGTTGTATTTAGTCTCTTTGCTAACGAAATTAGTCAAAGTTAAAAAGATGTTTGGTGTCTAGTTCTATGGCTGAGACCCTGTGTGTCCTGTTGATGAAGTTAGGTGCTGTTCTGAGCATTATTTGTGGCTATAGAGTGGGTTTTTTTAAGTGAGTATAAAAATATATGAATACATGGCCACATAGGGCTTCCATACCAGCACTTAACAGCTTCTTGCATTTTTCAAGATTTTTGTGATTTGTTTAAAATAAGTACTCAAAACGTGAACCTTAATTATACCACCTTTAAAAACACAAGTCATCCTCTCTCCAGGAGAGTAGATTCGTTCACCTACTATTCACCGCTACAAAAATAACTCCAGAAGATGGCAGTAATGCAACAATATGGATGCCACACGGATGAACACCCACTGAAGAAGAAGAAGACACGCTGAAAATCTCAAATCAGTTGCGGACGGCGCTGCCTGCATCATCCGCTGACTGAGCCAGGAACCGAGCAGCAGGAGAACCGGAGAAAAAATGGCGTTCACATTCGCGGCCTTTTGTTATATGCTCGCTCTGTTGCTCACGGCGGCGCTTATCTTCTTCGCTATCTGGCACGTAAGTACACTTTAAGACATCTTTGGGCTACGGCCGTTTCTCCTTTACTGTTAACGGCGCTGATTTGAGTGGGAGGAAGACGGAGGACGGCTGGCACGGAGCGGGCTAACGTTAGGCCAGCTTCGACGCTACACAGCTGGAACGTTTTCTCGTTTTGACGTAGTAGGTCGCCGCGGTTTGAACACGACGGCGAACACAGGCGAACTCCATAGAAACGTCCCGCGCTCGGAGTTCAGTGTACGACGTTCTAGAATGAATGACACACACACACACACCCAACGTCTGTGCGCGAGCTAAAGTTAGCCGCCCGTTAAACCACAAATTCAAACAGTTTTTACGTTATTCCTGTAATTTCTTCACGTTTTTGAGCCTTTAAAGACGACACTGTAGTTATCATGAACAGTTATTTACTCTTAAAGCGTATGGCTGTATACATAACTGTCAAGTTAGCTAGCCATGTAGCTCGCAAGCTTTGCTAACGTTGACATGTAGTTAACGGCTCTGTCGTGCCGCTGTTACCAGCTTACTCCAATTTAACGACGCGTCACGTTTTTTTCTAGGGTTAATATTCGATTTATCGTCAAATGCCATCGAACTAGTCCTTAAAGTTTAAGGTTAAATCGCTTCAAAAGTTACAGTGATTAGTACAGAAAGTATCGTACCATTGGTTGGTTTCAAAAGGACTCCAAGTCTTGTTCTGAGGAATTAACATGACATGGAGGAGAATGGATTAAAAAAGACAGTATCAGGTTCTTAAATAACGTTTCATTCGAAATAGTGCAAAGATGCTTTATTAGCCTTTGCAGATAATTACACAGATAAAATCACAGTTCACACACTAAAACTAACATTGAATTCAAGAACAGAAGTGCAATATTTGGGGATTAACAAGTGGGTTTCAACCGATATTCGACATGCAGATATTGTAAGAAAGCCAATTCTGATTTTGATATTTAAAGGGATATTCCGGTGTAAAATTAAGTTAGGGTCAAACACACCGTCGAGAGATGAATGTTGCTGACCGCTTGCTTCTCTAGTTATACCAACTTTTTAGTTACGACCGCACGATAGCAATACACACTGCCACACGCTCAACCAAAACGCCACTCTATAGCCACAAATAATGTTCAGAACAGCACTTAACTTTATCAACAGGACATATAGGGTCACAGCCATAGTACTAGACACCAAACATCTTTTTAACTTTGACTCATTTCTTTAGCAAAGAGACTAAACACAACTCACCTACTCTCTTCCAGCAGCTGCTTGTTTGTCGCCAGATCTAGGCCGAGTCCATCGATTGCAGTGGGGTTACGCAGCTCAAGGAAGAACATTTATGATAATTTCTTTATCATTTCCTTGAAGTAATAATCATCATATTGATCATTTTTGCACTGCAGACGGGGTAGTTCTTTGGTCTGATTGAATTTCCATGAAGAAATATAACTAGAGAAGCAGGCAGTTGGCAACATTCATCTTTCGACCCTTAATTTTACACCGGAATATCCCTGTAACTACACACCTGTATTTATTTATGCGAAGAACATTATTTCTTGTGCTCTGATTCACCTGTCACTCTAATTGTGACTGCCAGGTTTAGAAGTAGGCAAAAACAGGACCATATTTTATTCTCCCGTAAATTATAAATGTTAACTTTCTTCAGATAGAAACAGTTCTGTGTCCGCTGCTTTGTTAAAACACTGCCAATCAGCTGACATGTTGAAGCTTGTTGGTTTGCACTTATTAAATACCTCACCTGACAGATTCTGTATAACCATTTTCTACACAAACAACCATTTCATGTTGGAGTCAAAGGAGGCAATTTGCAGTATAGAGAAAACCCTCCTTTACAGTATATATTCAGACTGTGAAACACTTCTGCTCAAAAGTGGAAATTTAGACACATAGCAGCATACCAAAGATGTACTTTTGCACTAATCCACTGTCTGTACATTGTAACGCTGTGTTGGTTTTGTCCCCCCAGATAATAGCATTTGATGAGCTGAAGACTGATTACAAGAATCCTATAGATCAGTGTAACACTTTAAATCCGGTAAGTGACACTACACATCCCTCTGATCCTTCCTTGCCTCTTTGACTGCATGCAGAAAAGCTCTGTCTAAAGGTTTTTTTCTTTCTTTGAGGATAACTTTATCCACCTACCTGTCTTTTTCGATCATTTCTCTGCACTGTTATGCTAAATAACCTGCCTGTTATGAATTCAGTGATCTTGTCAGCTGTAAGAATCTCTAACGCCTTTTTTGTTGTTTTTGTTTTTCCTGATCTGCTTTTTTAACACTTTTTTTTTTAACGGCAAAAAGACAGTTGAAAAGGTCAAAAAGATTAAAAGAGTCAAAATTGCATTGAAGGTTTGTACCAATCTTTAAAATGCCCGCTCAGTTCAACTCAAGTCTGCAGTCTTGTCATTTTGCACGGAGAAGTGTTTGCAAACGTCTTTTCAGTTAACTAATCTCAGACTTAAGGCGAGAGCTCAGCCTGGGATTAGACTCCATGCCACCTGTGCTTCAGGTTTTTAACTGTCTCGTAGAAAATTCCTTTTATATGTATTTTTGCAAACATTTTTGACTGTTGCAGATGTTTCTTATATTTATTTGTCTTATGCTTCAAAAAGCTTCTCAGTGTGGCTTTAAGAGGATGAGCATTAGGTGAATTTATGGATGGCGCTTTCTATTTGTATGTTTTCATCGAACCAGTGAAATTGACCCGCATTAGAGAGAAGCTTCTCTTAGTCTGTGGTATTAAAGGATATTCTGTCATATAATATTCAATGTTATTGATCATAGATTGAGTTTAGCTGTTAACTGAAAAGACTTGCAAATGCTCAAAACATGCATGATCTTTTTACAACCTACCCTTTGTTTGCAAATAGTTTAAGAGTTAAAACCAGGACAGTAAACTCTTTAGGAAACTTGAGTTTAAGAGAAGTGACACGACATGAGGCTTAAATACACCGGCGTGATCAAACTGTTAACATCAACACCAGAAGAACAAATCTCCTATTTGACGAACTTTGATTGGGTGGGTCCGTTACAGTCTGTTTTGTTATCACCTGGAGCCGTTCCAAAACTGTTCATACCTGCACGCTTAAATCAGCAAAGGTACATCGACTGAACGGCGCTTAGTTTGAGCCGTGGATTACGGTGCAGGAAAATGCTGGATAGACGCTGAAGGAAGCGGATTAAAAGGTCGTTAATTTCTCTTCTCTCTTCTGCATGTAAATTCAGCAGAACTAATCTGTATGAATATGAGCTCAGCGTTGGCTCTAACCTCCATCACCTGTGGTTTAGAGCAGATGGCTGCAGAGTCCCAACACGCTCCAGCTCAGCAATATTCCAGGCGTCTGATTGGCTGCCGGCTTCAGCGGTAGGCGGAGTAAATTTGGTGAAGAGTGCAGGTTCCTCAGTGTCTGCTCCAGGATGCTCTCAGCAGTTCTGACCGCGGCCCGTCGTCTTTTTGCGTGCGGACCCTCAGCTCAGTTGTTCGGCACGTTTGGCGCTGCGATCAGTTGTTTCGTATTTGGCAGCACAGTGCAGGATTTCAACACATCACACCCTGCACCTCCCTCCCCCCCTACACGCCCCTCACCTCTCCATCTGTGGGCTGTCGGTCGCCCCCCTCCCTCCTCTTTGAATGCATGGCTTCCATGTGGCGCCTCCATCTGCCCCTGTGAACCCCCCCCGCACCAGCTCGAACTCTGTCGAACCCGGGGCGGGCTGCTGCATCACAACACTGCTAGAGCTCACAGCATGTCCTTCTCCAGTGTGTCAGGACGTGGGATGGTGATCCGTGGGTCTGCCCTCTCACTGCAGAACATGTTGAGATGAGCAAATCTTCTGCAGAGCAAGTTGTTGATGGGTTTCCCCTTTTGTTACTGTGATCAGATCTGATGATGCATGATGATGTTCACGCAGCAGGGTGGGAAATCAACCTGTTTTCTCCACTTGCAACAGATTTAAGTCGATCTTTATCAACATCAGTCACTGATTCTGATTCTAAATCGACCGGGAAAGCCGCCAGATCAATATCTAAAGGGTTAGAAGGAACATCTAAGACCTTCATATGATCCCAGACCAGATTCATGACACCAAAACCAGGACTAAGGAGACCCTGAACCGTTGAGGAACATTTAACTCAGCGTCAGGACTATAATTGGGGTTTTGTACGCGGCTTTAGTCCTGAGTAAATATGGAGGTTTTTTAAATTCCATGTTTTGCAAGTGGCAGGTCCTGATTTCTCACCCTGTTCTCTGGATAAAGCACGGTTCGTGTATTTCAGTAAACGCAGAGTTAAAATCAGCTCATTAGTATTTCAGTCCTGTCTTTGACCCTCTTCGGGGCCGACTGCAGTTTTTAGACGACTCTTTAAATAACTCGCTGCTCTCTTTGTACAACTCGCTGCTTTTCAGGGTTTATATATTTATACAGCTCACTTCACTTCTTTAAAACGTCTCTGCACACTGAGTGATGGTCTGAACAGTTTAGATGTTTCTGCTGATTTTGACCTCCTCCATGTTGTTTCCTTCACAGCTGGTTCTCCCAGAGTATCTCATCCACTTCTTCTTCTGTGTGATGTTCTTCTGTGCGGCCGAGTGGCTCACTCTCTGTCTCAACCTGCCGCTGCTCGCCTATCACGTCTGGAGGTTTGTATCGTGTGAATAAACGTGCATCATCTCTGTGGGAGGTGATCTAGTCGGATAACTCAAACCTGTTTGTTCACCTGTTCTGCAGGTATATGAGCAGACCTGTGATGAGCTGTCCAGGACTCTACGACCCCACGACCATCATGAACGCCGACATCCTGGCGTTCTGTCAAAAAGAGGGCTGGTGCAAACTGGCTTTCTACCTCCTGTCGTTCTTCTACTATCTCTACGGGTACGAGAAACGAGTCTGTTTTGAAGCTTTTCCTCATGTTTGGGTTGTTTACTGATGTCGACCCTCTTCTTCTCTCCTCTCTCCCCGCAGGATGATTTATGTTCTGGTGAGCTCTTAAACCCGACCATGAAGGAGAAGGACCTGCATGTACAGTCGACGACCAGACACTATGATCTTAGTGCTGGAACACTGGACCTGCTGGAGAAGACCACCGTTCAGCAACACTAGACGCCATTTCTAGCGGACGAACTCTTTGACTCCCCCTCACACAGCGCAGAGTGTCATTTCGGAAACATTTAGCCTGTTTTAAGAGAATCTCTCGGTCTCAGCGTTCCTCTCATAGCACTAAAAACTAAATTTTATAAATGGAAGACGAGGACAAACCTGAACGGACGTGTTTTTCTGTTTCCTGTTTTTATTTGAAATTTGTGGTGATTTATAAACGCTTTAGGACTTAAATAAAGATTTTTTTTTTTCCAACTTTTGAGTGTTTACAGGTTAGGTGAGACTTTTTCAGGTGTGCATTATCTGTGAGAATCTGAGCTGTGTGCTTTTCTGTTTTTGATTCTTTCTTTTTGCTTCGATCGGTTCATTTTGTACCCGCTCATTATCAGTTAAACTCAGAGACTTCAGCTTTTTTTCCTCAGATGCGTAAAGGTCGAACAGGAGCGTTTTTTTGGGACGGGTTAATATCACTTGGTGCGAGGCTGCACGGGGACAATCACCGTCTGGTGGTCAGGATAAGTTTTTGGTGTATTTCTTTCCAAACTTCAGACCTTTTTATCGCCACGGCTGAATCGTGTAACCTCCATTAAAGACATCAACGGCCATGTTTGTTTTCTGGATCCAGGGTAGACAGCGACATCCGTGTGTGTGATCTGTGTTTCTGTAGACTCGCCCTCGCAGCTCTGGAAAAGGTAGACTCAACAGTAAATCTTGTGAAGCGATAAATCCTTCGTTTTCTGCTTTTGCGCTCCAGCTGACGTGCCACACTGTTGACTGTACCTTTTTAAAAAATTCCTCTGTGTGTTTTTTTTTGTCTTCATTTCATCACCAGATATTCCACAGCGTTAGGAACTCCAGTCTTTTTATTTATTGTGTTTCATTTGACTTCTTCGTGTCTCCAGGATATCAAGCACTCCTCGCAGTGTGGGGTCCTCTCCAGAACCAAACCTGGGAGGTTCGACCCCGTTTTGTTGAGGCCACTTAGACGAAATTCATCAGAGTATTTATTGCCATTTTTCCAAGTGTGTACATTTATCAGGGAAAGGGAAGATCATTTGTCGAGAATAAAATTAATTTGATGTATTAGATCCCATCATGTCACATCTAGGAAATGACAAACTTGAGTTTATTTCAACCTAAATAAAAAAATATCCCACTCTTATCGCTGAGCAGTGTGATGTTTTTACACAAAACTTTAGGAAATTTAAGCTCCTTTACTAATGCTGGCTTTGTTAGGAGCTTAAAGGTACAGTCTGTAGAATTTAGTGGCATTCTGTATGTAGACAAAGCATAAAAATATTTAACAAAAACAGGAATATTGTACATGAAAAACTGGAAACGTAATAAAAATATTTAAAAAATTTGGTAAAACTTTTTGAAAACTAAAACTTATATTACATTTTTTGTTTCCTATTTTTTTTCTACATCTTTTAGAATCCACTCTTAATTTGAAATATTCTCATAATTTTTAAATTAATTTGTGTTGTCGAAAATAAGTTTTGTCAGGATTTTTTTCCCCCCTATTTTTTTCTAATTTGTTTCCTACATCTTTAAGAATCCAGTCTTTATTTTTAAATATTCTCATAATTTTAAAATTAATTTGTGTTATCCAAAATAAGTCTTGTTTCCATAAAAAATGTATAACAATCAGCTTTATTTCTTTAAAGCTTTAAAAAGGTCTGAAGCTACTATAACATAACATTTAATTTTTAAATGGTTACTCCCGAAAGCAGGAAAATGTTTACATAAATATATCCTCAGAGAATTTTTCTATTCGCACAAATTTTAATTCAAAGCTCCTAAAAAAATCACAACACACAAATTTTCCCAGCCCGTCAAACTCAAACATCCCTAACACAAATTCAGCAGAATAACTGTTCCAGTCCCTGTTCAGTGTCCGAGTTCCCTTATCAAAAGGAAATAATAAAAAAATCCCAAGGAAGGATCCTGAACCAACCAAACAAGTCCAAAGAAAAACAGTCCTCCACGACTTAAACAGAATAATCCGTCAAAAAGGAGACGTTAGCAATGCATTGGGGGAAAAATAATACAATCCAAAAAACTAATCCAAATGTGGGAGACTCACCGGTTCTTGGCCTGCTCCCTCTAAACCCAACTCTGACTGTTCCACCGCTCTGAGCCAAAGGTCGTGACCGGTCCAGGATTTCCTGCAGCTCCAGTTCTTGGTTTCCTCACTCGGGGTCAGAGGTCTGGCTTCCTTGTACCGTTTCTCCCTGGAATCAGCAGAATTTCCCCTGCAAACATTTCCCTCCTGCTCCTCTATTGTTCTGCCACTCTGCCCCTCCCCCTCTTCACACCTGTGCTCACCTGGCTGCAGCAGGTCACCTGAACAGACCACGCCCCCTAATAACACAAACAGCAGGACCAAGGTAGGGTGAGCTCAGGGATACCACCCTGCAAGGATTTAACACAGATAACCCCCCCAAAAATAAATAAATAAAATAAAAACAAAATAAAGTAAAACAAAATAAAATAAAATAGGATAAATAAAACAAAATAAAGTAAAATAAACAAAATGAAGTAAAATAAAATAATAAAATAAAATGAAGTAAAATAAAAACAAAATTAAATGAAGTAAAATAAAATAAAAACAAAATAAAATAAAATAAAAACAAAATTAAAGAAACTAAAATGAAGTAAAATAAACTAAACTAAAATAAAGTAAAATAAAAACAAAATAAAATGAAGTAAAATAAAATAAAAACAAAATTAAATTAAATAAAAACAAAATTAAAGAAACTAAAATGAAGTAAAATAAAATATAAAATAAATAAAACAAAATAAAATTGTTTTGAACCAGAGGCTGAAATTAATGAAGTAATGCTAAACAAAGCTAATGTTTCTTACAGACTACGTGGCAACAGCAGAGAAGGTTTCAAGAGTGCTGGGTGGCCTTAAAGAGACAGTAGTTGAATTACAGGCTGAAATGAGTGTTTTTTTAAAGACAACAGTCGAACTTTGCAGCATTACAACAGTGGACGAGGTTTTAGTTTGAGCCGTACTTCCTATCCAGAATAAATACTGTGGATATTTGCAACAGAATTTCTCCATATTTCAGATATTTATAACTTATTGATCAAAATAAAAATCACATTAGATACCTAAAATGTTTTTTTTTAATAAATGTGTCTCATAAAAAAAAGGAACAAATAACGTCAGAGCAGGATTTCCTCATCACGCCTTTATTTGAAAACGAGGATGAAAATAAGCAAATATATTAGCGTTTTCTGTTAAAGTGCACACACAGTCAGGAAAGAATATTTCTGCAGCTCGTGACCTGAAGAAGAAGAAGAAGAAGAAGAAGAAGGCGATCATCGAGACAAGGGGCGCTCAGTGGAAACCTCTCTGCTCGCTACGTAGGCCGAGTAACGTTCCCGAAACTCATGGAGGAAGTTGTATTGCTGCAGGACAGAAGAATATTTGAGTTAACATGTTTGTAAATATTAAAACAACAAGAACTTAAAGAGAAGACGAGTGGGAGTCAAACTTTCAGTCCTTCCTTTCAGAATTACAAAACGTGAACTCCCACCTTCACTGTCTGTATCGCTCCTCCTCCTCGGTACTCTCGCAGGATTTCGATCGCCTTATTCGCCGTCATCGTTAGAGAGAGCTGAAGCAGCAGACAGGCAGCAACTGAGCAGCAGAAATCATCAGAAAAACAGAAGATTTAACGTTAAACAGGAGCCAACACAGAAAACAGTTCAAAAATGATAAAGAAGATATTCTTACTCAGTCCAGAGCGTCCGAAACCTCCGTAACAGCTGGAAGGACAGAAAAATACAGTCAGGTATAAAAATCTTACAGCGGTGAGGAGTGTTCAGGTTCTCCAGAGCTGAGTGAAACTCCAAAGAGGTTTAAAAATACTTCTAAAAGACTTTTTGTCCTAGAAATTTCTGCATATTTTTATATTTTTCTCATCATGAAAGGTTTCTGTATTTGCACGCTCCATTTCACTTCAGGTGAGTCCAGTCTGAGAGTTTCAGAGCAGCTTTAATCGCTCACTCTGTGACTTCAAAACCTCCTCAGGGGTTTCAGTGCATTTTTACCTGATTTTAATGAAAGATAAACTAACCAAAAGCTGTTCTTTTACTGCTCTGGTGTATAAAAGCTGCTGTTAGAAGTTAACAACCAGCTGAATTCCCACACTTTGAAGATCTAAATGCACGTCTGATCTGGTCACCTCATCAGACCTATGGTAAAAAATCTGTTCAACCTCAGGGTGAGTGAATGCAGCATGGTCTCATCATCTTACTTAACCTGATCTTTGACAAGGTGTGTACGTAAAATGTCCTGAAATTCTAAGGATTTCATGTTTAAATTGGCCCAATGTTGATAATATGTTCATCCTTACTGGATGACGGTTCTCCTGTTGGTCTCCAGGTTGAACTGCAGCTCCTCCAGGATCTGACAGCACTGCTCCAGCTCGGGAGCGTCCCCGTCCGGAAAAGGCCAGTGATGGATGGTGAAGCCTCGCTGACGGTACGCCTCCAACAGGGAGGGAACCCGGTATTTACTGAGTTCTCCTCTGGTGCAGAAAACAAACACCTCCTGCACCCCCTGATTCTGCATCTCCTCTGAGAACGAGACAGAAACCGAGAAATAAATATATACAAATTAAATATGTACGATTTTAGATTTTATTAAAATGATCTTACCAACGTCTCTCTCAAGACTCCGGCGGATATCTTTGAATCTGCAGCCTGAAGATTAAAACAGTGAATATTTTGTTCAGCTGCAATAATGAAGAAAACTGTAACAGAGAGAAATGTTTAATGAGAAACTGTAACTTTACCTGGTAAACCACAAATCCCAAGAAACTGAGAGCACTCCACTATAGAGAGAGGTAACCTGAAAGAAGAAAAACACTCATGAATGAACACAGAGATAAATTTTAACATATAATTACTGAAATACAGGCTCTTGACTCCTACAAAGTCATGTTTTTATTCATTTTAACCCGCTAAAACCTTCAACTTTGACTGAGACAGGAAGTGAAACTGAGGAGACTCACCAGGAGATGTTGAGGGGTGTCAGCTGATCCTCTCCGACCTCCTCGTCTTCAGAGGAAGAGTCAAACTCGTTCAGCCTCATGGCCTCAGTCTACAGACTGTTAAAAGAGTAAAGAGGTTTAATAAGATCTTATTATGTCCATGTTTGTAGTTTATTTTTATTCTTCACAAACACCCAAAATAACCAAGAGTCAATGATGGCACTTTGTTCTGGTTTCAGTTAAATGTTCTGTTTTCTCTAAAATGTTTGTTTGTTTGTTAAAGCTCTTTGGTTTTGACTGAATTACCAGAATTTAACAGATCTTTTTAGAATGATTTTTGTTGATTATTAGTTATTTCTAAAGTCATAAGACCTTATCTTGTTCAGGTCAGATCAGGTGTATTGATTAGTCCTTTAAAGAGGATCAGGTGTCAGTAACCAGGATACAAACTCAGCTGTAAACTATGAATTAAACATGAAACAAACAGGCTTATACTTGGAGTTTTCTCCTGTACAAAAAGATTATATATTTCAGATAAGTTACACAGAGTAAAAACGTCAAAATAACGACAGAGTTTATCTGAGTTTATCTGACAGATGCCTGTTCCTAATGAGAGCTAGCGTTAGCCACCTTTAGCTCCTCCGTCGAAGAAAACAGTACAGGTAAATAAAGACGATAAATTCCTACATGATTCAAATGTTTGATAAATGTCGTTAAAGGGCTTTTTCATGTATTCTCACCGTTTCTTCTCGCTCGGCTCCTGTCGTCTGTTTCCGACAGCTCTGTCTGTTCGTCAGCAGCTGCTGCTTCGATTTGAAAACTAAGAGAAGCCAACAGCCAATCAGATTCACCGTTAGAGATTAAACCACGCCTCTTTCAAACACAGCGCATGCGAGTGTACGCTCGTTATGGAGCCGAAGCGTCTTCACACGGGCGGGGTCAAAGAGGTGATCGACGAGAAAAGATGTAGGTTTTTTAAAAATAGAAATACTTTGATCATTTTTAGAGCTTTAGAGAGACACAGACGGTTTGTTTTGTGTTTTCAAAAACTTGAACGATATTTATTTTAAAACACGTTCATATCATTTGTTTTAAACATCCATAACTTTAGGTTTATTTGAATTAAGATGATATCGGACCTCTTTACAAACAGTTTTATACAACTTAAAAATCTGAACGGCTAATAAACGTATTTGAGCGGCTTTCATTGTCATAATCACACCCATGTTAAAACCGTTATCCCTGAATGACTTTTAAAACCAAACAAGTCTGTTGTATGGTGGCCCTGAAGAGCAACTGCAAAAAAAAATAAAATGTTTTTGTCATCAAAGGTTTTTTTTTTGTCATGAAACGTTTTTTTTTCTGTGAAAATATTTTATGATTTTATTTTTTAAATAATTTTGGTGTTTTAAGTTTTTGATGCATTTTGTTTAATAGTTTGTCTTTCTGAATAGTTTGTGTTTTGTCAAATATTTTAATTTCACCTCTAATTTTTGAGTTTTATAAAAAGTTTTTCATTTGTAATTTTTTTTACCTTTTCTAACCTGACTGTGTTTCATAAATAAGCTTTGTATTCTGTAGAGAAAAATTTTATTAAACACTTTGTGATTTAGTACAATGATTTTAGTGTTTAATTGTATATTTGTGCACTTAAGTATTTGTTACATTGATTTAAATGTTTTTGCAGTTGACCTTCAGGGCCACCGTACCATCAACATTTAGTTTGAGTATTCCAATAGGGTAAATCTAAACTGCTAAAGAAGCCTAAAAGTGTCATGGTGAAAAATAAAATGTAATTAAATATTTACAGAGCTGTGACTCTAAACCGTAATTAACCTTCAGTGCAGCGTTCATATTGAGGTGTTTGTAGGATCCATGTTGTACCTGACTCAGTAAACAGGGAAAATCACAGAGCTGCTCTCTGAGCGTCACGCGGGACATCTGCTGTTTGCACGGAGCAGCACACAGAGCAGCACGAGACGACCGCCTTCAGACGCCACAAATGACTGAAAACACGTTTATTTTTACCACGAGAGGAAAACTGGAGGACGAGGAGAAGAAACAAGAGTCATTTATTTTACTGGAATAATTATTTTTGTTTTCAGATGTCTGCAGAGGAAACACTGAGGAGCTTTGACTAGAGTGAGTAAGAGCTGCTTTTACAGACAGATTTAGTAAATTTCAGCTCTCTGTTTTTGTGTTTTTCTCTAAAATATTTAACCCTCCTGAGGGAAACAGTCATTTAAAATAAGTATAGGATCATTTTACAGGTGAGCATGTTCATCAGGGTCTTTCAATCTGCGACTGAAATGTCATTTCTCCATGGTTTAACTCCAAATAGTAAAGCAAAAATGTCTTAGGATTAGATTGTTTGGAGGTATTTTTATTTAAATATGTATTTGCATCAAAATTAAGGATAAATTACACTGTACTTTTATTTATTTATTTATTTCTGCTGCCTGTCCTTCTGTCAGCAGACCTATAAGGAGCGATCTTGGCTCCTGCAGCCGTTTCCCCCTGCAGGGCTGAGCTCTTTGGCGAGCTCGCCACTTCCTTAGCAGAGGGGCTGCTGGCAGGGGCAACATCTGAGCAGGTACCTCAAACAAACAGAGGAGTGATTTAACCAGGTTCAGACATGTTATTCCAGCTCCTTTTATAGATTTACATGTTTGAGAAATATAAGAAATGTGATTAAAACCAAAATAAGTTGAACTCTTCGCAAATATTCAGTTACTCGGGAGGACTAAGAAGAGGTTAAAGTTTCACTTTGTGGGAAGAGAAGAGGCTGACGTCCCTTTTTTGTCTCTTTTGTGTGAATGCAACTCTATCTCATGTTGTAAAGGGCAGAGTGAATCCCACACAAAAGAAAGCTCGCTCTGTTCTCAGTGGACGCTCTTTTCTGTCTCTCCTTCAGGTCATGCAGGCTGCAGAAATTCGTGCACATTACCATCAGAGTGTTTGCAAACTGCTTTGTTTGTGTCTGTTCCTGCAGGTCATGAAGCCTCAAGAGGCCGAGCTCGTCACTGAGATCTCAAAGGTATTCCTCATCACCGTACCTGTTCTGTTAAAGAGACAGTACACCTCAGGTTCAGATCCTGCAGCTCATGGTAGATAAATAAAGTTTCAGTCCCTCAGTATCGGCGAGGATTTCTGACCTCTATTTGTCCTTGTGTTTTCAGCTACAATGCATGGTGTCGGAGCTGAAGACGGGCTTCACCAGCGCTCTCCTGGAGCTCAGTCAGATCCAACATGGAGACACGTACCTGAGGGAGGAGCTGGAGGAGAACAGGAGGAGCTGCCAGAAGAAAGCTCATCGTCTGGAGACTCTGGTGGAGTCCCTGAGGGTGAGAGGAACCAAGTGTTCAGAGACAAGATCTTCTTAAATCAACAGAACAGTTTTTATGTTTATGCACTTTTTCTGAAACACTTAAACTGAGAGGAACTTCCTTTTGCATGAAAAAACGATGAATCTCTCTGAGTTTAAGTGACGTTAAAGTCCGGTTTTCCTGCAGGAGGAGCTCGGAGTGATGCAGTGTCAGATCTTACAGCTGTACAGCAACAAACAGAGACCTCTGCAGGACGGAAAGAGCTCCACGTGCAAACAGAGAGACAGGTAAAGGTGGAAAAAGTCACCTGTGATCTGGATATTCTTTGTGTTTGAACAAATCAGCATCTTTCTACTCATGTCTGACCTCAGGCTGGAAATGAAGACTGAACATGTCTGTATGAGTGCTAAGAGAAGTCATCAGGTTGTAAACATGCAAAAGAACTTTTAACCGTCTGTTTACAGCGGCGATCCCGCAGAGCCGCCGTGTGAGCAGAATCCGAGCGGGTGTGCGTCCGCTTCGACCGCCTGTCTGTCCAGAGGAAAACTGCTGCTGCACTGTTTCCTGCAGGGACTGAAAGCAGGACTGAGTGAGGGCACAGGTGAGGAGGGGGTTACCTGTCTGTTTACAGCTGATTAACTTAAATACAAACATCATAGTTTGTTTGTTTTTGTTTTTGTGAATAGACGCACGACATCAGGTGGCGATGCAGCTCCTTCACTCTGAGTGGGAGTACGTGTCGACTCTGAACCAGCTCTACGATCGGTACAAGAATCTGCCGCCTCACCAGATGAGCGTGGAGCCGCAGTAAGTCTCAGAGTCACTGACATGAATGGATCTGGATGTTTTTGTTGACTTTTTGTTGACTTTGTTTGTGTCGATGTGCAGTCAGACCTACCTGAAGTTCGTGGAGCAGCTGCTACAGCGACATCTGCTCTTCAGAAACACGCTGCAGGAGCGACTCTCCGCTGAACACTGGAAATCTCTGGTCGGAGACATCCTGGTGCAGCTGATCGGGCAGAACGATGTGAGTGGACGCTCTAAAAAACACAAACACAGGAGAGAGAGGAGACTGATCGTGAAGGAGATGAAAACGTGTTTTTGATGTTTCCAGACGGCGTTTTCAGACATGTATGTTGGATACACGACGACCTTGGCTTCTTTCCTCTCGCTGGAGTTTAACCGACTGAATCATTCAGAGAAAAGCAGCAAAACGCAGGTATGAGAGAGTGAAGGAACAGCTGTTTTTTAAAGGGTTAATACAGATAAAGTCTGAAGTTTAAAAATGTCCTTGAGTCTGTGAATCATGATGAAGAGTGTTTTCTGTTTTCTGTGTTTAGAGCGGACAGATGGAGAGAGAGGAAATGAAGCTGCTCTCTCTGCTGTTGGCTCCTGTCTCTCGGGTTCACAGCTACCTGAGTCACATCCAGGTGAGTCAGCAGCCTGATGTCCAACTCTGAGGAAACACCATCAGGGTGGATTTAGAGAGGATTTTAGAGAGGACTAAACTCTGTCCAGTAAAACTGATCAGAGTTCAGTCCGGTCCAGCTGCTTTAAAATGAAGATTTGCTGCTTTTCTTCTTCGTTCATGAGAGCAGATGTCAGGATTATAAGATATTTAAAGATCTGATCTGGATCTCTCTGAACTTCTGAGGAGCTCAGACTGAATCTCCGTCTTCTCCTTCTCCAGAACTTGTTGCAGTGGACGAGTAAAGAGCATCCGGACTGCAGCCTCCTGCTGGGGACCGAGCGAGCGCTGAGGAGCATTTTATCTCGCTGTCACGTCATCCTGGAGGAGGGCGTCCGATGGGGGGGGGAGGAGGGGGGCGCAGGTCAAAGGTCAGGAAACACAGACGATCTTAAACGTCTCTAACACCAGATCAGATATTTGTCATCATAAGCGAACGAAGATGAAACTCTATTTCTGTTCTCAGCAGCTGCTCGGATGCAGCAGCTGCTGGACCGTCTGCTCACTGTTGTAGGAGGAACCAGCAGCCCAGAGAGGGTCAGCAGGAGTCCAGCTCTGCAGCTCACAGGTGAGGGTCGCCCTCTGCTGGCTGCAGACAGAACAGCAAGAAAGAAATCAGCAGATGGACAGATTTCTACTGCGAGTTCATGAGTGATTTAGAACCATTAAATTCAGTTTTTGTGAATATTTAACCATCTTAACTGTCAGAAGGTTGGTGCTGTCTAGTCCATGTCAAAGTAAAGCTCCTCCCCCGTCTCTTACCCATAACCACTCTCCTCCTTCTCCTCCTCCTCCTCCTTCTCCTTTTCCTCTCACAGAGACCACCAGCAGCCCGCCGGCCTCACTAACGGAGTCGACGGCTGTCACTCGATGCGTCTCGAGTGCTGGTCCTGTAGTCCAGTGAGGAGGAAGACCTGCGGGAGAGACCAGACGATCCAGAACCAGCCGGCCCGGGACTGTGGACACGCCTACTGCTCCCTCCTCACCCCTGACGCCACCGGCTGGGGGGAGAACAGCGACTCAGGTCAGGGCACCTTCAGCCATCCCACTGGGAAGGGAACCAGTGAGCTGGGGGCGTCTCACACCAACCACAGCCTGGAGGACTGCGAGACTGACCCGGACGACACCTCGGCCTTCGACTACTCCTCAGTGACCTCCTGCAGCCCTGACGGCACGCTGCGAAGAGAGACCATGTGCAGTAACAGCGGGGAGGACGAGGAGGAGGAGGAGGAGGACAGCCAGGTGCCGGTGCTGCTGAAACCCTCGTACAGCCAACAGCAGCAGAGGGAGGCGCCCAGAGAGAGGACTGTGTGTTTGAGGTGGCAGATCCCCAGACTGACCCCACACCCTCCTCTGAGGAACACCGCGGGGCCGTGTGCGGACGGGCCCACGCCGTGCCTTGTCAGCTCCTACGGGAAGAGGCTGGTCAGCGTGAGGAAGGGGTCTCCTCCTCTTCATCCAAAAAGTGCCTTCAGGCCCATCTGGGACGACCCGTCCAAACAGTTGGTGAGTTTTCTTCTAACGTATCACCAACTTCAGATGTTAACATCATCTTCAGCACATCATCTGATCAACACTTCTTCATTTTCCTGACAGCTCTGACTGCGTCTCTTTGTTTTCCTCTCTGTGTCCACATCACTTCATGTCCTCCAGGCTGATTCGGCTCCAGAAAGAGACAACAGACAAGGTTTCATCCCGATTCAAGGAGCAGCGAGGCAGAGCTTTCAGAACTTCAACCCCAGCAGAGAAAACCTGAGGTAGGAGCTTGAAACACAAATAAATACAGACATTAATAATCATGGATGAATCTTGTTTTACCTGTTTCGTCTCTGCAGACCGGGCCTGTCTCAGCAGCGAGGTGCTAACCATGCAGCAGCCATAAACAGTGGAGGATTATGGGACGACAGCGAGGACAGCGAGGGACCCTGCAGCACAGTTTAAAGTTACCCCTGACATCTGGACACCAGGAGGAATGTGAAAAAAAACTGTTACACACAAAAACTTTAAAGTTACAAGAAAATTTGAGGCCATGTTGTGATGCTGAGACTGAGATGATGAGGCTCTTACAGGAAAAAACACTGAAACAACAAAATATTTTCACTACTTTCAGTTAAATCTGAACCTTTAACATTTAACATCTTCTGATGGTGCGGTACAAACTCTCAGGTGTGTCAGAACTTATGAATAAATATGAGGTAGTTGCATTTTTGTCAAGCAACTAAAGGATAAACTGTATTTTCTCTGTCTTTACATTTACTTGGAAATAAGATTTCTGCATTAAAACCACATGAAGAGTCTGTGAAATATGTGTTTTTTTAATCACTCAAATTAATGAATTAGATTAGTGACATAAAAGTTGATTTTTGAATATTTTAAAAATCTTTTGTTTTCCTTTTCTCGATCAATCAAAAAACAGAAACAAACAAAAAAGCGTTACTAGTACATTTTTGGTCGTTATCATTGATGTATTGATAAAATATTTACAATTTTAATGTAGTAAGTCTTTGAGACTCTTTTACCAAAAGTTATAAATTTAAGCACTAAATTATTTTTCTGATTGCAGGTTATAGTCAAAACTAAAATAATCCCTGACATACTTACCAAACTTTAAATTTGTAGCTAAGGGAAGCAACAATATAGTTTTAATTTAGGATATTTATGAATTAGAATTAAAAAATATATATATTTCATTGAGCAAGTGAATATTTTATCCAAATAAAACATTCATATTTTCCTTCCTGGTAATGTTAAACTAGCTTAACTAGCTTAAAGTGAAGCTAACATTAGCAGACGTTACTGCGCATACTGGCTAATGTAATTTAGTTTTGAAGGAATTAATTAACCGGTTATCCCGTTGCAACACTTACCAGTTTAGTTGCCACGTTGGACCTATTTTGTCTTCTTTCCCTCAAATTATACACGTCTTTTTACTATCCGTTTGCCCTACCGTTTTTAGCTCCACGGGTTGCTTGCTAACTGCTCAGGGCATGAAATTGTCTGGTAACGTAACCCTGCGTTACACCTACAAACGGTTGAATCGTCGTTTTTACGGTTTATTTATCGTTCAAATAACAGAACTAATTTAGAAAATATTACATGGTGAATTCAAGATGTTTTTGGGGATAAATTATGTGTCACTAAATCATAGAAGTGTCTGTTTTTCCCCGTTTAGTCCATGCTAGCCGAAGCTAACTGGAGCTAGCTTAAACAGCAATTTCTCAAATATCAAATTCATTATTATTATGATTACTATAATAATAATAATAATAATTAGTAGTAGTAGTAATTTTATAATTATAATCTATAATAATAATAATAATAATACATTTGATATTAGAGAAATTCCTATTAAAGCTAGCATTGCTTTTTAAACTAGCAATTGCCATTTAAGCCTAATTCTTCTTCTTCTTAATATTAATAATAATAATAATAATAATAATACACTGGGAAGAATTAAAATGGAGACTAAAAAGGCAATACTTGTTATAAAATATTTTTTGCTTCTCCAGAGACAGTTATGGGAAAGTTTCTATGATAAAGCTGAACAAAAACAAGGCGAGGAATGAGTGGTTCAGTACAAAATAAGACTGGGTGATTTATTAATCTCATCAAGACCATTAATACAAAGCAGTTAAAAGGCCACATACCATCAAATAAACCGATTGCTGGATCAAGCTGTTACAGTGCCACCAGAGGAAAAACCAATCTGTTACTCTATAGGCGCTGGGGTGAAAAACAAACAAACCGAAAACTACATTTTGGCAAAATAAACCCCGCCAATACTGACATGGGAGAAGGACAGAACATGAGCAGAGACAGAGAAGTGTTTTGACTTCATATGTTCATAAAAATCCTCCAGAATCTTCCTTTTCATTTCTAGTTTGATCAGAAGGAGGAAAAAGGGCACAAGCGATCTCAAAGTGTTGCTGAAGCCAGCTCGGGTGTTTCTGTGATTTTTTACAAACATTACTGGGGTAGAAGTGAGACAGTGGACTCGTACTTTTCTGCCTCCATCCTTGTAGAAAGTGAGTAGGAACAGTTGCATAGGACCACTGCATTTTTTTTTTTACAAAGGTGACCTATAACAACTGTGGCTCTTCAACAGTACAGCCTAAAGTGCACAAAGTGTGTATCAGAAAACAAAACAAAACATCCAATTCTTCACCGAGCTGAAATACTCACAACTGAATATAGGTCTGCGTATATTCAACTAATACGACTCCAGCCTGTGTTTAATGCGCGTTAGCTTTAAAAAATCTTGGAAAAGGCAATTAGTAGGATGTACAAAGTGAAGCACATGTCTCGGTAAGTGCTTGGCATATTGAACTGTGTATTCTTTTTTTTTTCATTGCTTTAAAACAGCTAAGGGGCAGCAGAGAAAAAAATGGCTTTCCTCAGTTAATACTCCCAGTGTTTCAACTGGAGATTGTCTGTAAGTAAGTTAGTGACAGTGACCTGTTTGTTTCTCTTTTTTTTTAACGTTTTTTTCTTCTTTTTTTATCCGACTGTAGCAGCATTGGATTATTAGGCAATATTCAACTGAACAGATGCGGATGAGAGTACAATACAACAGGGGAAAAACCTTGTCACTTTATACAAATTATTTAGTTAGTGTATACATGTTATATATACACAGTATCCACAAACATGTACAATTTCATAGTGTATAGCTTTGTTCTAACATTACATAGGCAACTTTATTTTTTAGCATTTTAGACACCATTTGCTTATTTCTGTAAAGTAGAAAACAAAATAAAAGGCACATCTGAGCATGATGCAGGGGTTATTTCAGTCTTTCCAAAGTGAAACTAAATGTTTTCAAGCGGGAAAAAAAAAAGAAATCTGAGAGACAGAAAGTTGGTTAAAAAGTTCCTCTTTTTCCACGGGTGTGTTTTCAGGTATTTCAAGCAGCCACTAGGGGGAGCTGACCCGGCTGTGGTGGGAGTCTGCAGGCGTCTAGTGCTGGGTTTGAATACCGAAGAAGAAGATGATGAAGAGCACAGTGTCAAGACAGCGTCACACAGATCGTTTAAGACATCAGGAGAAAGAAACCGACTCCTTCCTCCGACTCCGCAGAGGGAGACTTCCATCCGAAACCTGCTGACTTTGCCCGAACAGGATGTGCAAACGGAGTGTTCTCGCCTTGCTCTCGGAGGCTGGGGTCAGAGGTCACCGCTGTTGGATTTTTGTTTTTTTTTAAAAGGCAACGTTTAGTGGCTGCAGAGAGGCCCGTCTTCAGACACGCCAACAGTCAGACAGTTTGAGTCACGTCTTTACAGTCACAGTGTTCAGAGATACGAGGTGGGGGATTCAGTGTCTCCTTATCGCGCCGCTTCGGTCAACGTCACATTTGTTTAAAAAAAAAAAAAAAAAAAGAAAATCCCTTATCCCCCTGCATAAAATAAGACTTTGGCAACTGTTTGTAGGAAAGAAAAGTCAATGGAAATGTCTGCCGCTCACACGCACGCACGCAAACGCGCACACAAACACGCACGCACGCCGTCAAAGAGCTACAAGGAGAGCGGCGGGAGAAACCGTGAGCTGCAGCAGGACTCCACGTGACGTCAATGCCCAAAGAAACGAAAGCATGACAGTTGAGGCTACAAATTCCTGGACCCCGCCCACTTCCTCCCCCCCTTCAAAATAAAAGAGGGGCGAGCAGGGGGGGTGAGTAGAGAGCGTGAGGGGTGAGAACTTTCATCAGGAGCAGAAGACGACCCCGCTCTGTACTCGACAGACACGCACACGCTCAGATCCTTGTTGTTTGTTAGCTGGCACACCGGTGTGGGTTTCTCATTGGCACAGAGGGTTTCAGATGAAGGCGGAGCTTCTGATCCCCTGAGAGGCACAGCGGAGGGAGGTGGTCGGTCGATGCGGAAGGGCGGCGGGCAGGTGGGCGTGTGGAGCGGGACTCTTCTTTCATTCTGATCAGTAGCTCTTCAGTCCACTGTGTCCTAGTTTGCATTTCGTGGCGTTCAAAAGTGACGCCGGCTCACTGGCTGCTGTCGGCGTTCTCCACCAATGAGAGGCCTTGTAGCGGCGGCTGCAGCAGCTCCCTTTTGTATGTCTTTGGTGGGAGTTTGGGGAGTTGCGGGCTGGAGTTGTGGCGTGGGGGGACAGGCGGAGCGGTGATGGGGACGGGAAGAGGGCAGAGGCTGTTCGTGCTGGCGCTGAGCGGGCAGGTCCGCCGGGGGACGCGCGGCGACGGCGTGCTGGGCGGGGTGTTGGGAGAGCTGGGGGAGCTGCTGAAGTCCCAGTGGTATCGGCCCACCGGGGAGGGCTGCAGGTTGAGGGGGTAGTTGATGAAGATCTCAGGCGGCCGCTGGGGCACCGGGGGAGGCGTGTCGGGTAGGGGGTCGCGGGGTGGCGGGGGAGGAGGGCTGGGCAGGGGGCCGTCCATGGGGGGGCCGTTGTAGACCGGCGGTCGAGGCTGGTTCCTGGGCAGAGGCGGGGGCAGCCGGGGAGGGATGGCCGGGGGACTGTCGGACCTGGAGCTCAGCTGAGACAGAGAGAGAGAGACGGGAATCAGAGACGGCGCCGCAGAAGGTCGTGATGTTGTGTCACTCAAACTGTGTTCTATCGTTTCAACTGTCAATCAAATTTACACCATCAAACAGACGCCTGCTCTTACTTTGGCGTCAGACATGGCGTCTTTCCTTCGTGGCGGCAGAGGAGGAGGCTTCAGCAGCTCCTCGCCGAGCTGGTGGAGGCTGCCGCAAGACACGGAGTGGAACTCTGAGGAGGAAAACCGGGAAAGACGAGAGATTAAAGATCTGCCACAGATCATCACAAATTTAAAGAGACGTGATACGAAGAGTCTGAACTCACTGGAAGGTGGAAGAAGAACCGGAGCGAATATGGCGTTACTTCCTGTAGGGTCAAAAAAAGAGGATGAGGGTCTGGATTTTGGGTCTGGTGTGTTTAAAGACAGGAAGTCCTTTTACAAAGAGTCATCTTAGATAAGCACGGTGAGCTTGTTTACTTAAAAAATGTAAAAATCTTTTAAAATCAAACATTTAAAATATCAAATCCAAACGTCTCATTCAGCAAAGCTGCTTTAAAAAAATCTGAAGTGCCTTTTGTAGTTCTCAAAAGTTCCCCTAGGGGCACTAGAACCCCTTTTAAAGCTCCTGTGAGGAACTTTTGATTTGTGTTGACTTTGGCGCCCCCTCTGGACAGAGCAGTCTTTGCTTATCTTTTCCTCAACATGTTTCATGTCATAAAAAATCTCATCCTGCTGATTTTTGGAGGTCAGTAAAAATTGACGGACTACGACCTGTTCCTTTAAATTTTACTTTTTTTTTGTAAAGCTACGACTTTTTTTCTCATTCTCGCTTTATGACGACTTTATTTTCATGTCACACCTCATGAGACGATAACTGACGCAGGAATCACTCTCCAATGTTGAAACTCACCGCCGTAGTCGTGCTCCATGAACACGGAGCTGAGGTCGGAGGAGGCGGACTGAGGAGGGGTCGGCGTGTTCGGGGAGGTGGGGACCGAGGCCGACGCCGGCGTCTCCGGCTCGGTCTCGGCGATGCTCCGGAAGGTGATCTTGTGAGGCGGCTCTCTCTCCAGGGGGACGGGGTGGCCCTTCAAGGTGCCAGAGGTAGACGTTCGTACAGGCCGGATCCCCGGGGATTTCAGAGTGTACATGGTCTTCCTGGGCTGCGGGCGGAGAAACGAGACGACAAACGTTATCATCAAAACGACCAAAACGACCATCAATGATCCTGGGTGAGTCTGGGGTCGTTACTCACAAATCTGGGGGGCTGTTTGCAGTTCCGTGGCTCAATATCCTGAGACATTTCAAACAGGTAGTCTGCAAACTCCTTCTCGGTTCTGTTGCCCATCGGATTTAAATTCTCGAAAAACCTCTGCGAATAAAAACAAACAGGAAATGAACCAAAGAAGTTCACGTTTCTGAAGACTCGTTCAAACACAGACGGCGTTGAAAGCCCGAGCTCTCACCCTGATCTCGTGCTCCACCTTCAGACAGTAGGGCTGGTTCTGGTACTGCTGGATCTCCCCGGTGATCTCTGCTACTTTCCTCCGTTTGCTGAAGTTGATCAGCTCCTTACCGTGGCGTTTGAGGAAGTCCGGGTTCCCTTCCTCCGTCTTCAGGATGTTGGTTAAATAGATTCCTGAGGAGAAAGACGAGTTCGTGAACCGTTTAAAACCTGAAAACTTCTAGACCGGATCATCAGAGACTCTGTCGAACTGGACTCACCAAAGAAAGGCACACAGGGCGGGTTTATTGACTTGAGTTTCGCCAAGTACTTCTTGAAATGGTCCTGGCTCAGGTCCACGGCCTCCTCCAGGATCTTCTTCTTCCTCTCTGGTATTGCCTGTTGAAGAGGAGGAAGAGAAGGTCTCACCACGTTAGCGTTCGCCTGATTTACGCAGCTTCACTTCAAATGAAACACTTTGTGTTTTTAACGTGCCTCAAAGGTGTGGTCCAGTCTGTAGACCGGGACAGAGTTGATGGCGCTGACCACCTCCAGCACGCCGTTGAAGTTGTTGAGCTCCTGGAAAACCTGCAGGATCTCGATGACTCTGGAAAGCACCGCCACCCTCTCCTCCAGGTTCATGGTCTCCACGATACACCTGAGAGAGACCGCCACACGGTTACAGACGCCACACCTGAGACCTTCATGTCTGATTCTTCATACCTGGAGGCGGGGACTTACTTCTCGAACCACAGCGTGAGGTTGGTGGTGTGGCGGATCATGCGGAGCAGGTTTGGCGAGTTCTTCTCTTTGTCCTCTTTGGTCCAGACGCTGCCGACCAGCTCAGACGGCCGCACCGCTCTGAGGAAGGTCAAAGGTAAGAAGTTAGACGATCTGGTCCAGAGTCAGAGAACACACGAATCCTCTACCTTGTTTACCCAGAATGCCTCACCTGTAGAGCTCTGATTCGAGCAGAGTCAGCTGGCGGGCGATCTCGATTGGATGGAGCGTCATGAGGTCGAAGGAGTCCACCTGTCCGGCTCTGCAGATGTGCCACTCGATGGGAGGAGGCGGGCTCTCGAAGGTGATGTTGTGACTGACGCCGTTGGACTGCGTCTGCAGTTTCCTCCTGATGATCTTGTTGATGGACTCCACCCACTTCCTCATGGACTTCCCTGAACAGAGAGAAACCACGACGTTTGTTGGGTCGAGTTTGTAAAACTATAAGAAAACATGTTTGATCTGATCCACTCGGACGTCTGCTGAGTTCGAAGTTTCTCACCTCGCAGCTGAATTTTGCTGGTGATGTACTCCTCTAACCGACTCCTCAGCTCCGGGTCGTTCTCAAAGTCGTAGAAATGATGTTCGACCCACTGACGGAAAACGTTCAGAACCCTGAGAAGAAGAAATGAAACTATTAAAACCTCTGTCCTCTTATTTTTAACTCTTAAAAATGATAATATTTACTTCAAACACACGTCTCTCAAAGTCTGACACCGATTCTGAGTTGATTTCCTTTTATTCATGAAATAGAAACAGCAGCTTTAGTGGGATTTTGACCTCCTTTAAATGCTTTTATTTTGAAAAATTCAATTTCAAATTAAATTCCAAAACAGTACTTTTAACTTAAGTCTGTTTTTAACTCTTTATTTTAATATCCAGGTTTATCCTTCCCTGGTCCAGGTTCAGACTTTTACAGATCCCTAAATTCACTAAAAACTCTGCAGTTATGTTCACCACAGGGGGCGCCAAAAGGTTTGAGATTTGATGAAAAATACTTAATATGAAAAAAAACATTATTACTCTGAATATTTTTTTAACAGTCCTGATATTTACTTCAGATACTCATATTTCAAAGTCTCACTCTGATTCTGAGTGTTTTCCTTTTTACCTTCTTTAATGCTTTTATTTTGAAATGTTTTTCCTTTCGATAAATCACACAAACTTTTAACCTAAGTCTGTTTTTAACTCTTTTTTTTGTTTTCCAGGTTTAACCTACCCTGGTCCAGGTTCAGACTTTCACAGATCCTTAAATTCACTAAAAACTCTGCAGTTATTTTCACCACAGGGGGCGCCAAAATCTATAACATGCCTGCTTTAAATCGGGATTTAGGTTTGAGATTTGATGAAAAATACTTCAGATTAAAAAAAAAATCACTAATCTGAATATTTTTTTACAATCCTGATATTTACTTAATCTGATTTTTCACTGGAACAACAAAGTTTTCAAAAGTTCTTATCGTAAGTCTGAATTTTTTGATGAATTGAGCATCATTAAGTTCCTGTGATGAGATGACCCTGATTTTTAGGATCAAACCTCTACCTTCCAGACTCCAGGATCTGATCTGGACTAGTTTGATCCCTTTTGAACCCTCGTCTCTGATTTGAGATAAACTGCAGAAACAGTAAAGACTCTTTCTGTCGACAGGAGTCATGTTGTTGTTATTTTCAGACCTGTTAAACCTTATTCTCTGTTTTTACGACGCCTCTGAGTTTCACACGTTCATACCTGTAATGAGTCACTTCTACTTTAAGCGTCTCTCTGCGACTTTAAAAGGTTTTATTGCAGCAGCTCTTCACTAAAACTGCGTTTCACTCTGATGCTGAGAAGCTCTCGGTTTTTACAGGTTTTTAACTAAACCGTTCCCGACTCTTTAACTCCTTATAAGGATAAAAAACTGAGGACAAAAGACGAGCTGAGGCCTGCTGAGAACATCCAGACCTTAACAGGAGAGAGTCCAAGAGTCAGACACCGACAGAGACCCAGGAGAGGAGTCTGTGGTTTCTCCTTCAAGAGTTAAGACCTGATCCAACCCCCGATGGGACGGTTCAGTACCTGAGCTGGACCGGCTGCACGTATTCCTTCCTGAACCTCTGGAGCTCGGCCGCCATTGGCTGGTCGCCGTTCCAGAGAGCCTGTCGGTCCTCTTCAGTCGGTTCTGGTTCGGGGATCTCAATCCTGAGGAATCAAAATAAACAGAATAAAAACACGATCCAGAGTCGGTAAGTACGTGCGTTTGCTGGCGCACTCCCTGGGGCATCAATATACATTTTTCCTCCTTCTTGGTTTTTGCAAATATATCTGTAATGTATGATGTGTGTTGTGAAATGAGTAATTTTTTATTATTTCACGCAAATATATCAATTCCCTTTAATTTCCTCTTTCTACTGTCGGGGTCGTAGATCCTCGTTTCTCCAGTTTTTGTGCGTACGACAGGGTCAGAGCTGCCGTGGAGGTGCCGCACATTCTCCCGTCAAGTTTGTTTTTTATCAATCAATAAACACATATATTCATGTCTATTTTCACACATGAGGCGCACCGAATTACAAGGCGCATTAAGCCAAACAAAACAGTCAATAACTCCAAGAGGCTACGGTAGCTGCAGTGCTCCGACAAGCCAAAAGGACTTTAAGTCGCCTTATAGTGCGAAAAATACGGTAGTCTGTGTCTGGTTTTGTCTTTTTCTTGGATCTGGAGTCTAAAATGAAAATTAAATTTGTTAAACTAAAATGAAAACGACAGCGACACTTTTAGTTCAGTCCGCCAAAAGCACACAGTAACTACAACAGCTTCCATGTATATCCCCGCTTACATTTGCTACTTCCTCTTTTGGGTTTTCCACAATAAAGGTCCTTACATACCTGGAGCGTTTTTTTTTTCGTGCGATTATTTCAATATTTTTTTCGAACCCTGTATCCTGTCACTACAAGCGTTTACATCAGCGACATTTTCCCGTCCTGTGATATTGCGGCATTTATTTTTTTCGTATCACGGCCGATTTTTTTAACTTTTGCATACTGTGTGTCCACTTCTGACCAATCAGATTTCGTGTTGTTGCGACATCAGGTTCACCGGTATATCCAACATGGCCGACCGGCTGACTATTTACGTGTTGGAGAACAGAGTGATTTTTGATAAAAGACACAAATATTACAAAGATAACGACCTGAAGGACGACTTGTAGAGAGTCATAGCGTCGGATTTCTCATATGACAATAGTTTGTGTGCTTTAACAGTTTGATAAACGTCTTTGTTTTAACTTCCATCTGTGCTAAGTAACTTTAGCTCGTAAGCTAACCTGTTCAGATACAACATACCATATGTATTTTCACTGTAAACTCAAACTCGATCACAGCGTTGCTTCTCGCTTCCACCCGGGACGTGTCTTTTTCCCCCCCTGGAAAGTCGCAAAATCCCATCGGGCTTGATGTGTAGAGTCAGGCGCGTCAAAATTCGAATATTTCGTAAATTTCACGTCGTACATTTGCGTTGGTCCCGACCTTAAGAGTTCCCAACAGAACATAACAATAATTGAGACTTAACAAAATTCCCCAAAGAAATCTCAGAAACATTACCAAGAACCTTTCTGACATACTTGGATAGATATATTTGACACGAGATGTGTGTTGAGGCTTCCTCTCGGGTCTGAGCGTACCTGTCTATCAGCAGCGTGAGGAGCTCCTGTGGTTTGCAGAAGGATCGGTACGTGGTTAGAAATGTTCGCACAAAGTTCGGATCTAGAAACAGACAGAATAGATCAGGTATGAGTGAACGAATCTCTGCAGAACAAACCTCCTCAGACGGGTCGGGGTGACAGAGTCCGGGTCGTACCTGCATACATGTGGTAGGTGAGCCTCTCGATGAGTTTGCCCACGGTGCCGGCCTTGATGAGAGGGATCCCGGTTTTGCTCTGGACCTTGTCCTCGAACACGATGTTCTCCTCGGAGTCCTGAACGGCGAAGCGGTAAACCTCCGGGGAGGGCAGTCTTAGAGGATGCGCCTGCTCCTCGTGCTGCAGCATGGTGTCCAACATACGGTCTAAAGTGGAGCGGTACTGCAGGGTCACCAGCGCCGCCATCCACGCCGCCTTCTCCTCTGCTGTCCGCGCGCAGAAAACCACGCAGTTCTCGTCTTTTCCGATCAGTTCGAAGGCGTGCCGCAGCTCCGTCGATTCCTCGCGGTCCACGATGCGGATCTTCCTCAGCACGAACTTCTCCTTCAGACGGTACTCCGCCCCGCTGCCCGACCCCGGGAGCCGCGAGCTCTGATTGGCCTTGCAGCTGATCACCAGGCCGTCGAACAGGAAGTTGTGTCTCTCGTGTTTGGCGCCGGCTCGTGTGAGCGGCCCCTCCAGGATGAACTCGCTGCAGCACTGGCCGATGTCTTTGCCCTCCCAGCCGTCGATGCTCTTCTGGATCTCGTTCATGCGTTTGATGGCGAGTTGTTTGCTACGAACTTGTCTGCTGTAGAGGCGGTACATGGGCTCGCTGTGAGGAAGAGGGGCGGAGTTTAGAGCCGGGAAAAATAACAGACACCAAAAGGAGGAGGAAGAGGAAGGCGCGTACGTACCCGGGTTTACGGCGGGGCTGGTGCTTGGCATAGATGCGCTCCACGCTACATTGAAGGTTGAGCAGCGCTGTGATCGCCTGTTTCAGACATTCACGGTCGTCTTGGTCTTCGCTGCGCTCCTGAAGTTGCTGCAAAGACACGAAAACTTTTTAACAACTTTACTGCATCTCTAATGGAACCAGTTTGTCTCTCATATCCTCACGTGAAGGAGAGCCAACCCCTCACACACACAAACGACTGAACTGTCTGCTCTGGGAAATTAAACACACTTCATTTCTAAAAACTGCAGCCAAATACCAGGACAGCCGTTTTAGGCGGCAGCATGTCCAGAAAGCCGTTTTCGGAGCTAAAAATAGAGACAGAAATAAAGAGCATCATTGTTAACCTCCCTATTAAAAATAATGAGGCCTAACCTGAATGTAAGCTCGGCTGAGCAGAACTCAAATTCATGAGAAACTTATGACGGACTCATAAAGAGTTTTTCTCCTAAAGACGGATCAGGGAAAGGACGTACCTGGAGGAGCTCAAAGTAGTGCATACAGTGGTAAACTGGGACCATCATCAGCTGAGGGAGGACGTACTGGACCGCTTCTTTGAATCCCTCTGCCACTGACTGGAGACACAAAAACACATCAGAGATTATTTCAGTGTGATGGAGGATCGCTAAATAAATGTCAAACCTAAATTCAGCCCACAGACAGGAAATCTGAAGGCACAAAAGCCCCGAAATAAAACAATAAGAAAAAAGAAAAAGGAACAAAATACACTCAAATAATAAAGAGCAAAAAAAGTACAAAAAAAAAAAACATTTAAAAAAGGGAAAAGGTTTGAGGAAAGAGAAAGAACAAAATCTAATCCTATAAAGAAGAAAAAAGAATAAAGCAAAAAAAAAAAAAAAGAACAAAAAACTGTCATTTACTAAAAAAAATATTAATAAAATACACTCAAATAATTAAGAGCAAAAAAAAATGCAAAAACAAACAAAAAAAAAAAACATAAAAAGTGTACAAGGTACAAAAAACAGAAAGAACAAAAGCCAATCCTATAAAGAAGAAAGAAGAATAAAGCAAAAAACAAAAAATACAAAAACGAACAAAAAACTGTCATATACAAAAAACAAAAAAATGGGAAAAAGACAAGAAAAAAAAAACACCCCTATGAACAATCAAAACAAATGACACAAAAAACAGTAGAAAAAAAAGTGCACCTTTAGAGACAAACAAAAAGTAAAAATAAAATAAAAAAGAAATAAAAGCAAAAAAACAACAAAAACAAAGAACAAAAGCAAATATATAATCATTAAAAAAATTAAGCAACAAAAAAGAAACAAAAAAAGAACAAAAACTATCCTATACAAAAATTTTAAAAACAAAGTGTAAAAAAGAAAAATAAGATAAAAACAAAATACACCTCCTCAAACAACAACAAAGAAAACAAGAAAAAAATAGCAACAAAACAAAAAAAGTAATAAAAATTAAAAACAGGCACAAGAAAGGGGGAAAGATCAACAAACATCAATAAAGAAGAAAAACAAAAAACAAGACAAGAGAAGAAAATACACTTATTGATTAGAAATGAAATAAAAAAAACAAAAAACAAAAGACACTTTGCAGAAACTCGTATTTTTAATCCTGTGATCAATCCCAAACTTTTGGATCTGATGTGTTTCGCTCATGAACTGATGATAGAAACACGCACTGATAACATTTTAAGGGGAATTCCAGGATTTTAACTCTGGAGCTATTTTTACACGTGAACAAAGTTTTTGGAAAAAGTCCAGACGTCAGCTTCAGAGAGCAGGCACGGGACCAAATCCTGATCCAGAGAGACGGGTTAGAGTCAGCAGAGAAGACGAGTTTGTGAGAGAGAGAAAGACGTTTTTCTTTTAACCAGAGTCAGCAGTTATTAACAAAAAAAACATCCAATTAGAAACGAGTATCTGTGTATGTTTGAGTCTGTTCATGAGACAGAAGAGAGAGAGAGGAGTGATGGAGGAGTGAGGACGGCGGCAGGGTAACCGGAGAGGAGGAGGCCGTCATAGTATCCATTTAAATCTCCTGTTCCCCTGATAGACGAGCCAGAATCAATACCTACTACTCAGACCCCACAGCAGCAGCAGCAGCAGCAGCAGGGTGGGGGTGTGTGTGTGTGTGGAGAATAAGACATCAGCTGGCTGATGATCGGTGATGGGCAGGAGGGGAGGGGGGTGGACAATGACCTAAGTTTAGATCATGTTATTGATACGTCAGCATCCTCTGCTCCTGTTAGAGTCGACACGAGGAGCGAACAACACCGCTCTGTTTTTAAAACCGGAGATTCATGTTTTAGTGTAATGCAGCGTTTTACCCAGAAGATGGCGCTCAAGCATATCTGATACATAAGAGACGGACCACTTTTAACACCATCTTCATTCATCCAGGAAAACGAAACCTAAAAACACTTCAACTCTGAATCTTCAGCGACTTTATCTGTTCGTCAAAACATGTCTGTCAAACTTTCAACACGATAAACTACAAATATAACATCTTCGATAGGGCTGGGCGATAAACCAAATTACTGATACTAAAATTTACGACAATAACCGACGTCATTTTGCCCATATCGGTAAATTAGGTGTATGTGTGTAGGTAGGTAGGCTATGGTTTCATGTCCCTTTAAGACGCTGTCCTACATCAGAGACGTGACTCCACCCCATCCAGTCTGTAACAAAGAGGGAAAGACAGGTGAGGAGATGTAGGACGGAGAGAAAGTTGGAGCGGCTGAAGTAGACGAAGTTAATGTGGGAGGGGGTGAGCAGCTTGTGGAGTAGTTATCGTCCATTTATCGTTATCGAGGTAAACTGATCGATATATCGTAATATTGATTTGAGGACATATCACCCAGCCCTAATCCTCCATAACCTCAGGATCTGTATTCACTGTGATTCAGAACAATGTCTCTCACTTTTTAGACGATCCTGAGCTCGCTGCGGCCTCACGACTGCCTCCTCCTGCTCTCCTCTCCCTGCTCTCCTCTCTCCTCCTCCTCAGGGACTTTAAGTGTATTTATCCTGTTAGTTCCCCACAATATTATCTTTAAACACTGAGTTACAATCAAAGTAAAAATAAATATCTCTCTGGATTAACCTGCTAAAATGATTCTATTTTTTATTTAATCCCAGAGAAATCTAAAAGAGATCTTAGTCCACATCAGAGGACGTCTGAAGCGTCCAAACGGAGCAGGTAAAGTGGGTAAAAGGCGGTTTTGTAACTCTCCAACATGTAAAAGTCGTCACTGTGGCGGCAGCCTAAATATAAACACTCAGAGCAGCAGGAATACGACGCGATGGCGGCGGCGGGGACAACATGTTCCCATTTCGCAGAGGTACAGAGCTGCTTGAACCCATGTCACGCTCTTTTGCTGTCTTAATTCACATCTTATTTTCAACATGAAATGCGCCTTGGGCCACCGTCCTCCTCCTCCTCTTCACCCCCTCCTCCTCCTCCTCAGTAGAAAAATGGCCCGCAGTGTGGCTGCCTGGTCTATTTTTAAAAGGCGATGTAATTTACCCACAATACCAGACGCTGCAGAGTGCAGGGGCTGAGTGCTCCACAGACACATCTATCCCACCGAACGAGGGGAGGAGGGGGTCGAGAAGGATGGAGCGCATGAAACCAGACGAAAGCTGGAGCGCTGATGACAACACGGACAGAGGTTCGATTCCACTTTTCAGCAAATATAAATAAACGCCAGAGAAATAAGACGAGAAAAAATTCAGAAATAAAGAAGGAAGGAGCAGGACGATCAAAAGGTGTGTGAGGTGGAGGGATGATGAGAGGGGGAGCGAGAGACACCATTACACCATCTGCCCCTGGGACCACCACTAACACACACACAACCACAAACACACACAACCGCACACACACACGAATGAGGTCTACCAACAAAGCAGAAAGCCTCCAAAGCACCACGACGACTCCGGACTCGATTGTAGCTGATGGAAAAAAGCCGAAATGCTCCTTTAACTGCAGAAATTTAGATTTACGGTTCCTGCAGAAACATCCTCAGTCCTCGATTATGTAACATATTTATTAGAGATAAACAAAAATCACTTTCATTAAAAATAAAATCTGAACCCTGAGGGAGGCTTTTAGAGTCGGCTTCGAGTCCAGACTCTGAGGGACTCTCCGGTTCACTTTTAGGACTTTCGATGAACGCTGTCGTGTTATTTTCTGACTCCTGTGGCCTTTTCCCGCCCTCACACAGTGAATGGATGAAAATAAACACTGGGTGTGGGTCATCAGAGGAGAGTGCCATCGCTGTTTATCCAACTGGGGTCAGATTAGTTTGAGGGTAAACACGCAAAGACCTTAAAGCTTCATGTCACGCCTGTATTTAGAAGATAGGACGTGGATGATTTGTGGTCCCTGATCTTCCTGCACCTGTAGACCCTGAATATGCTCAAATACGAGCCCAGAATCAGAACCCCCCTCTGTTATACTGTAAATCCTGATGCTGCTCCATGTGAACAGTCGGACTCGCTGGTCTTCAGCCTGAGAAAACACCAGCAAATATTTCATCTTCAAAGGCGGCCGAACTGCACCCCCGCCGAGCAGAATTCAATGCTATTCTTGTGAGGAATGTCCAAATAAAACAAGTGAATCAACCGTACGCAGACGGGACGCCGAATATGTGTCATGACATGCCCTCCTCCTCCTCCTCCTCCGACCATATCAGGAGGAATTCCAGCAGGTTGACTTCAGAGAAACGCAGGAACAAGAATCCAAACACATCCGTGACCTGCTCGTACCGTCGTATTAAAAACAAACAAATTCTCTCTCGGCGGGTTTATGACATTTCTGCTTTATAAGAAAGTTCACGTTTGAGAATGACAGGAAGGGAGGGAGAGAAAAGTAACGGCTAAAACGGGACAAGAGAGAGAGAGAGAGGAATGAAATGTCACAAAACGATGGAGGAGATGACGGTTCTGGGAGCTTCTCTGAACATCTCACCTGGAAGTAGAGGCCGACGGTGGGCCGCGCCATCAGGTTGTTGAAGTGCTCGTGGAAATCTTTGCTGAGGATGTCCTGGGACAGGGTCTCGTAGGGGTCGAACGCCTGCTCCTGTAACCACACGGAGAAACGTGGGCGTTATTTTACGACCTACACGGCAGGATAAAAGTGAACGTTTCCATGCCGAGAGGATCTTCATACCTCTGCTAAGTCCTCAAAGCAGCTCCCCACCAGAGGGTGAGGGCTGCCGTCCGCCGTCATCTCCACGGCGTCCTCGATCAGCCCGAGCAGCTTCACCGTCAGCTCGTGGATGTCCAGGATGTTACTGAAGATCACCTCCACGTCCTGCAGCAGAAACAGAAATGAGGTTCATTCACAGGCGAGAGAGGACGGAGAGAATCCACCTGTCGAAAATCTGGATCGATCTAAATAATAAATAGTTGCAGAAATATTTCGCGGCCTTAGCCCTAGACTTCACACATCAGCACAGGTTTTCATATCTGCAGTTATCCTGATATTATTGTGCATTTAAGTTTTTATCAGGACAAACAGCAGGAGGAGATGAAGACCTGAATGATAGAAAAACTGGATCAGGTGACAAACTGTTTTCACTACAGTTTTAAAAATAGGGATGGGTCCGAATATTTGGCGCCGAAAATATTCGTCCGAAAAGCATTAAAAATGAATTTTTGGTTTTCGGCCGAATAGATGTTATAGCTGAAAAAAAATCACAGAATAGTGTGGATAAACATGGGTCTAGTATGAACTCTCAAAAACTGAAAACGCAGACGGCGCCGTTTTCCCTGTTTTAGCAGCATGTTGATGACGTAATCGGAACGCGACAAGAGGCAAGCCGGCATGCTGATACGACGCACACGATACGTGCAGCTGTCTTGGCTCGAAGCCGTTCAACCGGCATGTCTGCGGTTTGGAAATATTTCGACATATCAGAGAAAGATGGTCGGATGGCAATTTGTAAACTCTGCTCTGCTGAAGTGTCTCGAGGTGGTGTGACGGCAAAAACTTTCAGTACATCGGGGCTAATCAACCACATGAGCGCTAAATATACGGACAAACATGACGAGGTCAAGAAACTCACTGCACAAAAGTTTGCACAATCGTATATGCATGCATGTAAGCGCATTTATTCTATTTATTTTGCATATGTGCATTTTATTTTATTTATTTTATTTACTTTAGGCTATCCTACAGGGAAAATTGCACTTTTTTTGTATTGTTATAGCAAAGATGTTATTTACTTAATTTTATTTTATTGAATGTTATTGTTATAGCATTGTTATGTCATGTGCTGAAGCTGAATAAATGTTTCATGGTTCAAACATAAAGTGATTAATATTTAAGTTTGCCAGGTTTTGCCATAATCAGGTAGCTTTGAAACAAATGTACGGCAATGACAGCAATTGTACAAAAATTGCTTGGTGATAAAAATTCATAATTTATTTACATATTTATTAATCATATTCGGCTATTTGGTTATTCGGCCAAGTTTTTCTTATATTCGGTTTCGGCCAAGATTTTCCCATTCGGTCAGTCCCTATTTAAAAACGAATAAATCAGATCGTTTGAAGATCTGCACATGCTCAACATGGTCAACAAGTTAGTCCTCATGAGATAAGCAGACATCTAACCTGCTAACTAAACCTGAACCTTCATGCAGACCGGGGTCACCTCAGTCCAGGTAAACTCTGAATATAGAAGAGCGAGTCAGTGAGGAGCAGAGAGCTCCCAGAAATTAAAAACCGTCGTAATAACGAGCTTTAAAAAAAACAACAACAGGCCTGATTAGACCAGGAGCTCATTAGTGGAGCAGACGACGGCCCTGAAACGGTTCTGAGCTCTGATTGGCTGCTCCGGTCTGATCGGAGTCCCGTCATTATTCGGCTCCTCGTCGCTCCGATCGTTTCAGATTACGCTGCGTTTCAACAGACGTGATTTAGAGGTTATTTCTGCAGATGTGGTCCCTGTCTCCACATAATTACACGTTCTGCGCTCCTCTGGGCCTCACAAAGGTTTCTCCTCCTCACCCAGAAGACACCGCAGATGACCCCACCCTGAAATATGCAGAACCACAGCGACGTATTAAACCCCAGGTTCAACCTCTGTCCTCTCTCCACCTCACGGAGTTTCGTCCCCCTGCCTCTGTAAAACTTATATTTATAACCTCCTCCTCCTGTGAGTCTTTACATCGAGAACATCTCAGCCGCCTCCTCACCTGCGGCGCGAAGATTTTGGGGTTGGACAGGAAGTGATGGCGGAACACTTTGATGATGAGGTCCAGCTCCCGCAGGTACTGACGCTCCTCTGCGATCTCCAGCCTCACCAGGTCGTCGTAGGTGAGCTCCCCGGAGGACGACGGCTCCTCGGTGCACTGAGACATCAAACCGATGTCCTCCTCCTGGTCGAACATGTCCATCAACACCTGGACGCAAACAAGGAAAACCCGTCAGAACCTGTTTCATCAAATTGAGCGGCGTTCACAGATGCTGGCGTGTTTTCTCGCTCACCTTGTCCGCACACATGGACACCTTGATGTCCTGCTGGCTGATCTCGTAGTGCCGGATGTTGCCCACGTAGTTCCCCGCCAGTTTCAGGATGTCTGCGGATATGTACTCCAGAACCGCCACGATGTACAGAGACACATGGTAGTCCACTTTGTAGCCCAGAACCTCCTGAAAAACAAAAACAGATCAACGTTTTACCCAGAAGGGGGCGCTCCAGGTGGCTTATATTTTGAAGTTTACTTCTTACAATTAGTAAGACTGATCTTCTGTGTAAACTTCACATGATGATGAGGAGGAGGAGGTCTTTACCTTCAGCAGAGGGTGGATCTTGTCCACGGGGAGCAGTAAAGGGTTCCTCCTCTTGCGTTTCTCGATGGCTGACTGAGCGTCTGCGATGGCCCACTTATCGATGGGGTGGGGAAACGTCTTCTGGACCCGTTCCTGAGGAGAGGAAACATCTCAGTGTGATGGATGTGAACGATCAGATGACTTAAAGCTGCTTCACACACAAAAATTCAATCAGTGATATCTTCTGTTTACTGAGAGTCGATCTGGATGGAAATGATCAGATCTGGACGCTCTGATGGCGGTCTTACCTCCACGTCCTGCACAGAGCGCGGCTGGGCCACGCACAGCATGTTGAGCAGCTGCAGGATCAGCTCCTCGATGTGCTGCAGGGCGTCTTCTTTCGCCTGGAGGTTTGGGTGGACCTGCTTCTGCACCTGGAAGTCAAACACAATAAAAAAGAGATGATTAAGATCCAGATCCAGGATGGAGAAACATCATCCTGTATTCTGGGTTTGGGTTTGATCACGTGATGTTCTCCTACTGCTTGGTAACACCTGGAACGAGGCGAATCAGTCAGCATCAGATCACGTTTAATGACGTCAAAACGGCGAGAGCAGACGGTGACTGATCACGGTTCGAATTTTTTAACCTGCAATAATCTGACGTGCAAGAACAGGCGTGCAAAGGGCAACGATCAGGGTCATTTCTTTGAATTTGCATCCTAATAAAGTCAAAATCTTTTTATAAATCAATCAAATATAAAATCTATGAAGTGGGAGGAGCCAGCCTGGCAGGAGGAGTGGTTTTTTTAGGTGCAGACAGTGGAGTGGGCGTGGCCTCGTCAGCTTTACGAGTAGAAATGGAAGAACACTTCCCCCTTTACACCACCCTCCTCCCTCCAACCTCCCGAAAGTTGTCGTCATCGGGGCCGTGCCCTCCTGCAGGAATGCTGTCAGTTGAGATACGATTATAGACTCAGACTGAGAGAGAGAGAGAGAGAGAGAGAGAGAGAGAGAGAGAGAGAGAGAGAGAGAGAGAGAGAGAGAGGTGGATCATCCACACAGCCTAACATTTACTCTCCTCTCACAAAAGCGCGGCCTGTTCACATGCCGGTGATGGAATTACCCCGGCCGGCCCGGCGTTCAGCAGAGCGGGGCGTCACGATGACAAAACATTGCCCCCGGATTAAGGAATGTGAGGAGCGTGAAAAGGTCAACGCATTCTTGAGCTCTGACTTCACAGAGGATGTCACTGCTGTCTCAAGTTTAACTTGAACATGAAAAAACAGAGAGAGGGGTTCGGTTATCTCCCTCCATCCTCCTCAATCTGTCTTCAATCCCCTGGAAAATCTGAAACCGCCGCGGCTCGGCTTCTTCTTCACGTTTCTCCACGTCATTTCTGTTTTGATGCACGCTCACAAGACCCGGCGGTTATAAATAACCCTCAAACAGAAACGCACGGTGGAAAAAAAACGACATGTCAAAGCAGAAGTCGGCGGTGTGAGATTTATCCTCTCCACCACAAATAGGCACTTGACCAAATTCCACAGGACACCAGGAGCTGTGAGTCACCCCCGCTGAAACTACGGGGGTTTCCCTGGACTCCATTCACAGAATAGTTTCAGAGAGGCCCCCGTCCTCCTCCAACGACATCCAACAACATCCAACAAGTGCCGACAATGTCAGGATGAGAGGCCGAGCAGCAAAAATACACAAATCTGAAGGTCAGATTAGGAAAAACGATAACAGATATCAAATAAAATTCAAGTTATACAGAGTCCAGCATAAATCAGTATTAAAAGTTATGTATTATTCAGCATCTAGATGAGCAAAAGTACAATTTCAAAAGTTTTGACAAAGCAGAGTTCAACATAACATTTTATTAACTATATGATGAAAATTAGGTTGATTTGATAACTTAAATTTAGCTTTGCTCCCAGAACTTTGATTGGGTTGAACTCATTTTTGCAACTTTTTTTATGCAACTTAAAAGATCTTGTTTGGTCGACATTTTGGGGAGTATTTTGTTGTAAAGTCTGACAGAGAAAATGTTGAATTTGAAAGGAAACTAAAGGTTTTCTGACAACTGTAAAGCGGTGTACTTATTTATGCTGAGTGACAAAACTAAAGTGGGCGGCTGAGAGCTCTGATCGTAAAACAACAAAAGAAATCAGGAGGATAAATCTGATTATAGACCTAAAACAACACTGACATTAATAAACACTTGAACTGGACTGATTTTTAAACCCTAATCATAACTGATCACCTACAGACTGATGACAGGGAGTTTGTTTTTGGAAAAAAATCTACAAATGGATCAAAAAAAGAAAAAAATCTGCACCCAGAAAAAAAAGAAGTCTGTGACAAATCTGACGACACTTCAAAAATATCGATAAAATACGTCAAAGTAGATTTATCATGAAGTCTCTGCAGAAACATTTCTGAGGTTTTATTTGATTTATTTAAGTTTTTATGGTTTTCTAACGACAGCAGAGCGAGCAGCAGGTTTCAGGATTTGTATTTTCTGTCAGTTTAACTCGACGCAGCCTGCAGACAACACCAATTACATCCAGGTAGTAGAGATTTACATCTTTAACTTAACAACGAGCATTTCAGGATCATCATGACACACAATTAATAATCTGTTTAACTGAATAACTCCAGTACCATCGACCCAATCAGCTGATCCTTTAGCTAAAACACTGAATTAAGTCGTTTGTGGAGGAAAATGTTTCAGTCGATGTCTTCACCTTCATCTTTGGGTTCAGGTTTTCCATCAAAACCACCAACAAGATTCTTAAAACAGGGGCGGTCCAGACTCTGAACCACTTACTCTAAAAACTCTTTCAAACATCCTCTGAGTGAGTCGTTTGCTGTCAGAGCGCTGCCGTGTGCAGGTATGACTCCGGCTCGGAGTATTTACAGAACCACTGAAACCTGATCCTGATGAAACACGGTCTCTTACAGATGAAGACTGGAGTAAAGCGAAAGTAACGACAGAGTGGAAAAACAGCAGAGGGGAAACTCAGCTCAAAGTCTGTGAACGGTGGTTTCTGTGTTGTCATGACGATCACTGAACCAGGTTTCTGTGATCCTGATACCCATACCTGTTGGACTTCATTCAGGTTTTACTGTCTGTCTGTTGGTTTCTGTATTTGCCAACCAATCAAATCAGAGATGCAGATTTCTCATCGTTTCATATGTCGTATTTATCTGTATACTGACTGCCTATAGAAGATAAAAGAGGTATATTTATATATATTTATCCTCTTTTTTCCAGTACAGGAGTCACCTCTTTAACCTCCTTCTGGGACATCATTAAAGTCTTGTTTATGTTTCTTGACACCTGAACTCTCGATGAGTTTGTTCACTGTCAGAAAAGTTTTATCCACGTTTAAAGTTTATTTGTTTTAGAAGAAAATAAAATCTTTGATTCACTCTTTTTTAATGCGGATATTTTCCAGTTTCATTTCTGTGGAAGTTCACTGGAAAAACCAACAAGTCAAAGCAGCTGAAGCTGGTTGACTGATTTAAAAAAAGCTATTTTGATGATCAGCTGATTTAAAGCTGCAGCTCCTGTTTTTCTAGTATGAAATCTGCTGATACATAAGTTTGTTCAGGAGTCACATCCTGACGTTTCAGCATAAATTTGAAATCCAGCCAACCAATGAGGGAATGAAACGCACAGATAACTGTCAGAACGAACAACCCTGAAATCAGAGATCAGAGTCTGTACGTTCCTAACAGTTGGTTTTAAGAGTGTGGCTCATGTTCACAGACTTTGGTCCAACATGCAGACCCATTAACAGACCCAATCTCATTCATTATCTTGTATCATTCATTATCTTGTATAGTCTTGTATAGGCTTGTATATTTTATCTATTTTTTGTAATTCTCTTGTATTGCTTGTATCGGCTACTACAACAACCGAATTTCCCCTCGGGGATTAATAAAGTTCTCTATCTATCTATCTATCTATCTATCTATCTATCAATCTGATGAAAATCCAGTTTTCCTTGTCTCTACATGTTCATTTTTCTGATGCCACAGGACGTATCATGAGAAAACTAAGTGTGAAATTGCATTTCTCTCACAGACCCAAACAGCAGATTCAGATTCAGTGAGATTTCCTACATCACAAATCCAAGCTCCGCCCCCGGAGCCACGCTATAATGCAGACCAGACACTGAGAAATATAGATCGTGACAATAACGAAACAAGTGTGTGCGTTAGCGGATTGCAACGCTGGTCAGACAGCTAATTATATTAACTTTCATCATGTCCTTAAAGACAATAGTGTCCGAGAGCTGAATAGCAGCGATGTTACCTGCTACTTCTAATAATTCGGCAATGTTAGGCTAAAAGCTAGTGTGAAGAGGAGTGTGCAGAGCAGCGCTGTCTCCGCCCACAACTCAGAGGCGAATTACTAATGAGCTACTGGAGCTCTGCAGAAGAAAAGTCCTTGAAAATGACACAGATAACGAGATTTTGGTTAAAAACTTCAAAATCACAATTTAAAGACCACTGAGAAAACGATCAGAGTGGGACTTTAAAACACAAACAGACCATGGAGCAACATAAAAGGTCATCTAACATCTGTGTCTGTTTACATCTGGACAGTAGAGCCGTAAAACAACACAGTAGTAGATGTTCACTGGAGCTCCAGCCCTGACAGAAGCTCCAACTCAACATCTGACAGGCGTTTAAAGTCTTCAGTAACACGAGCCGACTGATGGAGAGATTAGTGGACAGTGAAAATAATGAAAGCTGGCAGTCCGATTGGTCAGCTCGTCTCCTGGATGCCGCCGCTGACAGTACAATGATTGGGATACCGATCATATGTACATGCTTTCATGTACATCCGTCCGTGCGTGTTAAGGTGTTCAGTTTCATGGGTCAGCTCCATTAAGAGGGAAAGGCTCGTGTACAGGAAGTCCCAGCGCTCCCCGGCGTCCACCTCCATCGTCCTCCTGCCCCGCTCTCCACCACACAGAGTCGACTCCCAGAGGAGAGCAGATCACGGCAGCGGACTGAGAGATATTGATGAGCGTGTACGTGGAGCAGCAGAGACCTCCACTTCTGTCAGACATGAAGTCCTGATAATTTCAGGAAAATTTCAGGACGAGGTAAAGACGTCATTAAACATGCAGGATAATGAATTCTTGATGCATTATTCAACAAATCTGTTCGTTTACTCGTTTTTGTCTTCAGATGAAATTCATCTCAAACCAGCTCCAACCAACTGATTTCAGGCGTTGAGTTTCTGTTACTGAAACGTTACAGACAAAAAAGACAAAAATAAAAATTAAAAAGATCACTTTTAATTATTTATGAATCTGAACAAACCCTGAAGACACCAGCTGCATCATCAGGTTGTCAATTTCACTTTGCTGTTTGTTTCCATGAGGACAGAGTTCATAGAAAGAGTGGAAATATTTTGGATTTCTAAGAAACGGTGGGTTACATTTCGAAAACTTAAAGCCACAAACAGGAACGGAAAAGAAAACCACGTCGACCTGCGTGTGGGAGTCATTTTTCCACTTCAGCATCAGAAACTTGAAAGCTGACGACACGGCGCTTTTATGTTTCAGTGTCACATCTTCTGCATCCTGAGCTCCACCTGTTTGGTTTTTACACCAACACCACCTCCTTTCCTCCACCTCCGATATCACATAACTGTTGTTTCTCTCATTAGTAAAACGTATCTCAGCCTGTGACATGGATTTTATTTAGAAAAGGTAATACCAACCGATCAACAGGTCCATCTGAAATATTCAAAGAGTCGTCAGTCAACTTTCCAGGTTGCACAATTTGAAACAGTCCCATCCTGATACCAGGAGGACAAAGAGCTGTCTGATACACCTGAAGTGAGTGGAAACAAAACTGAATCTCTAGGTCGTCCTCAGACGAGCCTTTCATCGTCGCTTCCAGTCGTCCCGATTCTCCATACATCTCGCCAGTTCGTTGGTACTCTGAGCTCCTGCGTCCTCCTTGAGTCTGTCCACGTATGTTAGTGTAGGACGTCCTCTTGGCCGATGCCCATGTGTTGGTTCCCACAGTTCCTGATGCCTTTGTCAGTGTCCTGCTTGTCTCCTTCTCCTTACAGCGATCTTCTCGCTCACCCTCGGTATCCCCTCGTATAGTGTTCTGTTGGTCACATGTTCGTTCCTGCTGATGTTAAGCACTGCACGCAACATCCTGGTGTAGCACCCATCTAGGGATTTCTCCAGGGTTGGCTTCAGGGTCCAGCGTTCACTGCGATAGAGGAGAACGGACTCTACTGTCGCGTAGAAGAAGCTGAGTTTGATTTGGTGGGGGAGGTTGGAGTTCCATACACCGCTCATGCCGTTCAGGGCTCTCCATGCAAGTGCCTTCCTAGATCTTGTTCAGTTGAGTTGACCCATGAGCCCAGGTATTTGAAGTCCTCGACTTCTTTCAGCACAGCGCCTCCTGCTGTAGTCAGAGGTTGATGTTCTGGTGGAATGTTGTAGGTGATGACCTCAGTTTTCTTGACATTTAGCCTAAGACCAACCTTGGCGCACTCTAGCTCTACCCTGTTCAGCAGTTCTTGTGCTTGTTCCACGTTGTCAGAGAGCGGACTTATATCATCCGCATAGTCAAGGTCTGTGAGGACCACCGCAGGGTGTCGCCTCGACCTCCTCTGTGTTAGCGTGAAGCCAACTTCCTGCTCTCGCCCACTGATTGCTTTCCTGAGCGCATAATCGAGGACTATGATGAAGAGGACAGGGGCTAATGTGAATCTCAAAGCGGCAAATATCATTTTCTGAAGATTGAAGATCAGATCACATCCTGCAAAAGTTCAAACCTCGAGGTGAACGAGGCAAAACACTCGAACCCTGATCACCCTGAACGCAAACACGGAGAAATAATGAGAGCTGACAGGAAACCGTGGAGGAGTTTTTGAGGTTTTACGAGTGAAAGTGAAAAGTCCAAACCGGTTATATACATGCAATTCTGAAACCTGTAGTATTTTTGTCATGCACACAAAAAATATAAGATCTAGTGTGTAATAACTGCGTCATAAGAAGATGCACGTCTCTTAGATTTGCAGAATGAAACGTGTTGCAGCTGCAGACAGAAGGACCAGGTGGTCAAAAGTGGAGGTGAGAACAGGAGCTGGACGCCGGCGTTAATAAAGGGTTAACATTTCTAATTCAATTGATTATTCTCCGGGCTGTGGACACGGGGCTGCAGCAGCGGGCTCAGGTTGCAGGTAATGTGGCTTGTGTGTGTGTGTGTGTGTGTGTGTGTGTGTGTGCAGAGAGGTGGGGGTGGGGCTTGTTATTATACCCGAGCATGTGTCACTGTTTGTGATTCATGCCATGACATCATCCGCCATTACAACCAGACTGTCTGGGGAACCACAGGGCAGAGATCAACTCGGAGACAAAAGGCACACACACACATAAAACACACACACACGCGACACATGCATGGTGCAGGCAGTCAGCGCACACACACACAGACACACACAAACATGCAGACACATAAACAGAGAAAGGCTTTTGACTCACACAGAAACAGAAACTTCACAGCGACAACAAAAGTGTCACACATGCCATAAACAAACAAATAATGACTCAATCACACACACACACTAACACACACACACTAACACACACGCTAACACACACACACCTCCCTCTGACATTTGGCTCGCCGCCCTCATATTCACATCATCAAGACAATGGCTGGTGGTCGTGCCATCGACGGCACGTGGCCCGGCTGTGACCCCGGTCTGACCCGACCCAGTGACCCCAGCCCCGCCTGTCCGCCTGCATCCACACACACACACACACACATACACACACACACACCCTCCATCTGAGGACCAACTGATGCTCACACACTTTGATACTCGTCTGGGATGGGTGGGGATCGTGTGAATTCATCAGACGCTGTGACAGGAAGTGGAACCTGTTAGTGTTTTCGAGCTGAAGCTGCAGATGCGACGGCGCGCTGCAGAAACCTTCGCCGCTGCTCTTTTCTTGGACTCGTCTGCACAGCCACACGCAGACATGACATGTGCATCACGACACTCCACACTAACACCACTCGGTTGTTATTTTGGTGCCTGTTGTGTCTCTTGAAGATAAACTCATGCTGCGATGGATTTGTAAATCGCTCCGTCTTAATTTTGGGTCACAGAAAACCTCTTAAAGTACGCTGAACAAATGTCAGTTATCTGTGGACACAAACTTTGATAAGTTAGAGAACAAAACACGATGATTATATATAAACAAACCAAATAATAGTATCAATAAACCACATTAACTGATTTTTTCTGACACACCTGCAGACAGGTGCTCAGAAACAGAGACTGAGTCGTATCTACGTGTTTTTATTGTTTTTCAGTGTTTGACAGTTTCATCACTTATTGCTGATCATGCAGGCTTTGTTAGAAATTACAGTAAATATATAAAACTCCTTTTCTGTTAAAACACCTGAACTAGTCTGGACGTCATCCAGCAGTTTTCAGCTCGACTCCTCTGGGCGGTTAGACGTTTTTATTCTTTGCTGTGCAGAAATTTCTCCGTCTAAACCGGGTTTTACTCATGCAAACATGTGTATTTAAAGTCTATGTGCATCTATGTCTAGATATCGTCAGTTTCTGTCTTATAAAAAACTGAATTCTTGTATTCAGTCAAAAATACAATAAGACACCTGACAAGAGCTTTAGGATGAGTTTAAATAAAACAGAGAAATAAGAAACTCTCTGCACTTTTGTCCTCTCGTGTAAAATCTCTTTCTTGTGTCGGATAACGAAGACGACATAAACGCAGATCGACAGAGCTCGTCTGTAACCTGATCCGTCTTTAAACGTTGACTCGTGCTTCATGGAGAGAACGAGAAGCTCCTCTGCAGAGGAATGAAACTGTAGCCGGCGGAGCTCAGGCCGTCCTCTCCTCCAGCAGACTCGGGGAACGCTCGGTTACTAGCAACACCAGCGTGTCAGACGCCGAATGACGCTCTCGCCTGAGCCGCAGGGATCAAGAATAGCGTGGAAATGAAGACGCAGCGAGGACGTGAATGTCAGTGTGGACATCAGGAACGCAGACGGAGAGACGGGCGGCTACATGTGTGTGTGAACATTCATTTTTCTACAGCACAGTAACGTGGTTTTCAGAGTCTGCAGCAGGTTCACTTTAACCTCCAAACAACAACAGTCTAAAACCGTCCGCCAACACGCCTCCTCCCCTTCCTCCTGACGAGGAAACACCCCCCCCTCCTCGAGTGGACAGCTGTGAAAAACAGCGAGTCACAGTCTGTCAAAACCAAAACAAACCCTCCTGCGTCAGTCTCTCGCAGACTTTCCCTCCGGCAGTTGTGTAACAAGTTGAGACAAAGAAACCGCGGCACGGCGTCCCACCACCTGCTCTCAGTTTCACCTGATTCATCATCGCTGCTGCTGCTGCTGCACCGTCTCTGACAGACAGAAAAGACTTTATTTAGACACACGCTGGTTCTGTTTCTGTTTCTGCTGCTGCACAACAACAACCTGAGGGATCGCTGTGACGACTTCATTATGAGTCCATGTCAGAATAAGACAGGAGGAAGTTTCAGCAGAATAGAAAAACTACAAGTCGACAACATTTCTGGATCAGATCGAACTTTTTCATTTTGTCCTTTTTTTCCAAGTGGATGTCGAACTGTGAAGTCAGACTGTTTGATTTAATCTAGAATTAAAAAAACAAACAAAAGGCTATTAAACATGAAAAAGATATTTTCAGACCTCACCTTTGACTCTTTTGTCATATTACGTCTTTTTTTATATCCAGATAAACTACGAGCAGACCTACAAAAGAAGATTAGGGTCACATAAAGAGAAAAGAAAATGATTACAGGAACGAGATTAAAGTTGGATCTCAATATTAAAGTCTAAATTTCAGAATTAAAGTCAAAATTACGAGATTAAAGTCGACATGAATAAAGTAGAAATTTCGTGAAATAAATTGAAATTTTCAGATCAAAGTTAAAATGACAAGATTAAGTCAAAGTTTTGTGACTAAAATCGAAATGGATAAATCGAAATTTCATGAAATAATTTGAAATTTTTGGATCAAAGTTAAAATTATGAGATTAAATTTGAATTTCGAGATTAAAGTTGACATGAATGAAGAAGAAATTTCATTAATTAAATCGAAATTTTGAGATTGAAGTCACTTTCAAGATTTAATTCAAAATTAGGAGATTAAAGTCAATATTTCAAGAATAAAGTCGAGAAGAATAAAGTAGAAATTTTGGGAAACAAATCAACATTTTGAGATCAAACTCAAAATTACGAGGTTAAAGTCGAAACTTTGAGATTAAAGTTAAAATTTCATGATTAAAGTCGTGAAAGAAGGCAAAATTTTGAGATTAAAGACAAAATTACAAGATTAAAGTTGATGCAAATAAAGACGAAATTTCATGAATAATGTCATAATTTTGAGATTAATGATAGTTAATCATTGGCAATGGCATCGCTCATCACCTGACAAAATGTCCTCTGTCGAACAGTTTGTAAAGCTTTACTTTAGAATTGGATTCAATAATAAGATCTTTGCTCCTTTAGCGCACAAACACAGTGTGGTCGTAAGTTTTCGGACTGTGCCGAAGTTTATGATGCAGATGCAGAGTTATTGATGGTTACACCTGCGTGCTACACGGCGAGGAATATGTGGTATCACACGATACAATGAGACAACCGATCAAGTCAAAACCCGCTGTATTCCACTTCAATAAACATATTTAAATGTTCCTCTGATCAGATGGCAGCTCTGATAACAGGAGATCAGACTTTCCTCCACAAACATCTGCACAGTTTTTTGTTTTTTTTATCACTTCAACTGAAAAACGTGATAATAACGAGGAGACAGAAATCAACAGAGCACTCATCTACAGCCGCCACAAAGGGGAAGGAGCAGCAGGTCGACTGCGTCAAAAACTAAATTCTGAGGAGATACTATAAAAAAAAGGGTAGTTCACCAACTTCTACAGAAATGTAAAATGACTCTGAACACAGGAGGTTATTCTGGTGTGAAGAAATTCATCTTTCATGCTTTGGAAATAAACTTCTCTCTTCTATTTCTGTCACCAAACACTATTTCAGTATTTCTTCCAAAATCAGCTGTGAGGTTTGCACTGTAGTCGCTCTGTGTGTGTCTGTGTGTGTGTCTGTGTGTGTGATGACTTCAGCTCAGAGGTTACTCCAAGTTAAAAACATTGGTGCGGGTTATTTAAGCCTGATAGAGGTTTGAATCTCAAACGGACAAACATGGATTCTGGATCAGAGTGGACCGGATCTTTTCTGGGTTCATCCTTCCTCCACACTCTGAGTCCGTCACCCTCGACAAGTTTCCTGCTCGCACAGATACAGGGAAATAAAAGAAAGCCTTTCCTGGTAACCACTCCAGCATTATCAGCTGATATGGGCCTATAACTGATACCAGTGTGATTGTAAGTCATCTCAACAGGTGCGAACACAAACTTTATCTCTCTGAGGCGCACAAAGGCTGATTCACATCTCACACGGTCATTGTCTGCAGAGTTTGAAGGTTGGATAAGATCGTTTACTTAAGTCACTGGTCTGTTAAACAAGTTTTTGATATTTGTGTCTTAGCTGGAGCGCTGCAGCATTGTTGTAATATGACGATGCTCTACTATCCAGATGTAAACACACAGGGAGGACAGGTGTCGTGATTTTAGATGAGACTTACAGGAAGTTTATTAGACGGTCTCAGAGGGAAAAGTGATTAAAAATGCTGATTTTATTTCACTTGATGACTCTGTCTCAGTGGTAGAAGTGGAGTTTGTAGGGCTGGGCGATATGGCCTCAAATCAATATCAGGGTATATTGATCAGTTCACCTTGATAACGATAAATGGACGATAACTACTCCAAAAGCTGCTCACCCCCTCCCACATTAACTTTGTCTACTTCAGCCGCTCCAACTTTTGAACCGTCCTCCATCTCACATAGTTCTTCCTCGGACTCATATGTATCAGCAGTGTTTCCCCCTACATGCTAAATTACGTGCGCCGGTACTGAAATGTCACATGATCATTAAAATCAATGCGCCACTAATGATTCTACTCGCACTCTGTGAACACAACAACGCACAACTTTATTTCCGACTTGTTGTGAATCATCAAGGAACGCATCAAATCCTGTCGGACCCTCTTCTATCAACGTGAAAGGTAACATTCAAGCTTATACACGATATATATCGTGAGTCACGCAGGTAACGTAATGTGAATGTAACAGCATAGCTCCTGGAGCGGCAAGAAAGTTGGGGTAACAACGACCCCCCCCTACAAAAATTTCTAGGGAAACCGAATAAACCGATTTGGGCAAAATGACGTTGGTTATTGTCGTAAATTTCGGTATCGGTTAATTTTCAGTTTATCGCCCAGCCCTACTCCACAGACAACACCGGTGACCAAAGTTTCACCGCCATCATGTCGACCTCTGACAGTCCAGAGAGTGAGCTGAGTTTCACGTTTTTCCAGTGATCGGATACAAACTTGAAAACGTGTTTTGATCGCTGCAGAGGAGAGGGTGCATATCACCTTATGAGGAGAGTTCAAGAGTGAGACGTGGTGTACAAGAACGACACATTATGAACTTCCTTTAGAAATGGAGAAGTGCGATCATATCTGAAATCTTATCAGTGTCGTCAAGAACAGATGCAGCTCAAAAAAATTCGAGAATCAGGTCGTCAACTTTTCTTTATCCTTGCACAACGTACTGTAAATCGTGATGTTGCACAGCCTCTCTGTTGTTTGCAGGACTGCTCAGAAACCTGTCGGTGTCTCTTTGAAGGATGGAGGAGGAAAGAAGAGCTTTGAGCATCTTCAAATATCACAACAAGGATGCTGCGACTCAGACCGACGATGAGAACGGTTTCAGTTTAAACAAAACAAGCCGGAGCGGCTCTGTCATGAGTTTGAAAGTCTGAGAAAAGAGAAAATAAACCTGGAGATGACGGAGGAGAGGGGGAGAAGCCAAGATGATGCAAGAAAAGAGTAAGAGAGGGCCGGCTAAAAAGGAACTAGTCCTGCTGACCAAGGACATTAAAATTAAAAGATTTCCTTTCCTTGAACTTTCAATTAGGTTTACAGGAACAAAGCTGCAGTTCTTCAAAAAGGGGAGGGAGACTTCACATGAAAGCATCATACAGCAGTTCCTGCTCAAGAACTCAGCAAAGATGAGAAATTCTCAGACCGAATGAGGAACGAATCAAAGAGTTTGGCAGCGACACAAACACACACACACACGCACGCCACTCATTCAGTGACACAGTGACTTCCAGTAATCCCAGCACGGCTTTACTGCTATTGAACTGGGAGGAGGAGGTATCACAACAACAACACCACCCTGATGGTTATTAGTATAAACATCAGAAGTATGAAACAGACATGTCAACATATCAAAACACGGCAAAGTTAGGCAACTTCTTCAAAAAGTAGGGTGGGAAAATGTCACTATGGGGAACTAGGACGAGAAATGTATTAAAGAAGTCTGTGTGGACATGTCCACAACCACGCAGGACGACCATCGACACACTTTATTCAGAGGTTCAGGGTTATTATCAACAAGTGAAGGTGTCAGAGTGCTGAAACAGTTTCAGTACGACACTTTCCATAGTAAAGGTTTTATTATGACTGATGACAAATGTTGGGAAACTAAGTCTGGACGGTGGATGCTGGACTTCTGACAGAGTGTTAAAGTTATTCAAGATCTTCACTTCCAATGAACTGGGATGTAGTTTCTTCTTTACAAGAGTGAAGAGCAAGAGTTTTCAATTACACCCCCTGATTTTGACTGTGACGGTAATAATAATCATCATTTAGCAATCAGAGCATCAACATACTGGCAGAGAGACACAACAGCATGTCTAGTGTGGGTAAAACAAAACAAAACAAAGTCAAGCAAAGACGGGATCTCATGATATTAAAGCGTGGCGAGTTTTCTCATTGAGGTACAAGTCGTCGTGTAAAATCGGAAGATAACAGACCAAAACATGAAGGAGTCGGACCGAGCAGCATTTTTGATACCCAGAGAAATCAAGAAATATCAACCAGAACTGCGATGACACTAAGTTTGGGTTAATAAAGGTGTACTAAGTAACTTTTCTAATATAAAATTACAACGACAGAGGACTCAAAAACCAACAACTCAGCAGCAAAGATACATCGACCTCAGCACCACCTGAGAGAAAAACACCTCACTGTTATTAAACACAATGATCTTTGTCTGTGAATTACCAGCAGAATTTCCTCCTCTTCAAAGTGAAGGACAAGAATATAGAGGCGAGATGTAGTCAGCGTGAAAGAACCTTAGAGAAAGACGCTTCTGCAAAGTTAGCTGCCAGCAAGCCTGGCACAGCGCACACACACACACACACACACACACACTGGTGACCACAGCACAGCTTCTGTTAGTAGAGGAGATACGACTCCATCATCCAAAGGCTGGATTTCAAATCACCACCAGCTCCACGATCTGTAAACCAGCGAGGACTGAACAGACTGACTGTCAGGTATGTATTTAAGGGCGAGCTTCCCAGTCTTCTCGTGGGTCTATAGATATCACAGAAATACAGCTGAGACTGAGGAGCTACAAACACGGAGCACTAAAGTGACTCAAACCCAAGGATCCAGATGGTAAATTTAATACCTGTTATAGTTGTAACTCTTAATCCTAAATAATAACTAATTTACAAGTGAGCACTGCAAGAAAACAGAGCTGTAAATCTGCACTGTTCGGACGAATATGTGGATGCACATGTGGCAGGATGAGGGTTCATTAGCGTACATGACTAACTTTGTTCACAAATGAGTACTTCTCTGATTATGTTTGCACTGAAGATGGATTATATTATCAACACACTTAAAAAAATCTGTATTGACAAATGTGAAAATTTATCAACACTATAAATATGTGCATGCAATGACAGCATACAAGAGCCAGCATGTGTGTGTGACTTCATGAAAGTGTCACTGACAAACAGCAGAGCCATGACCAAATGTCTATGATAAAAAAAACAATAAATTCACAGATTATAAACTATCGTTTTCCTTGTTTTATGTCTGTTTTTCTAGATGATTACAAAAATAGAGGAACAGGTTAATAATTCTATAACAGCGGAGACGAGGTAATGCTGACAATAAAAACAGTAAGTATGAATCTGTATCAATATCAGATTGAGGCAAAAATTCAACATTGTTATAATATCTGTTATTTTTACTTTTTTTACGCTGGTTTTATTCTCTATTTTTTATTTGAGGAGTTCAGTCAGACAATCACACAGTTTCTATCAGATGTTAAAAGATCACTCAGAGTTCATCACTCTGAATTTGCAGAAAACCTTGTTGTTTTTGTGGACACACACAAACACACACAAAGTGACATTTATCCTGGGCAGGATTGTAAAGGTGGCAGGTAAGATTGCAGGCGTGCAGTTCACTAGTTTGAATCATATTTTTAACAAGCAGGTTCTTAAAAAAGCTGTGTCCATTCGGTCTCATAGTGACCTTCCTCTCTGCTCAGAATACAATCTTGTTACCTTTTGACCATCGGTTGCTAGTTCCTACAACCACAAAAAACAGGAATAAAAGTTCCTTCATCCCAGATTCTATCAGAGCCTGAAATGATTCCTGCAGGAGGAGATAACTGTTTCTGATATTAGACGGTGTATATTATTATTATTATTGTTATTATTGTGATTATAGATCATGCTTCATCTTGGGGTCTTTTATTGGTACACAAACCGCACATTGCACTTTGTTTCTGCATTTTATCTTATGCTCTCTGTTCATGCAAAAATACTGGTATGACTGACATATGCTTTCTTTTTACCTTCTTTTAACCTTTAAATCGTCTTTAATGCATTTTTGGGACAATAAAGTTGAAGTGAAGTTAATGACTGGTTATATATTTCTAAATGGACCTGTGCTTTATGACAAGCTGTTGAATGGATGTATTATTTCCGTCATGACTAAAATTTTTGATGTTTTCTATAAAATGCTGTAAAAATCATCTCTGGTCCTCCTTGGAGACTCGCACAGGAGAAAAACAACTCTGAATTTGCTGTAATCCTTTTTGTTTTTGTCTCTCACTACATTTGTTCATTCATACTCAGTCAGAAAGTGAGATTTATCACGAGTTAATGACTGGTTAAACATGTCTAAATGTAACTGTACTGTGTGACAAAGTAATGAACTGATGTACTTTTCAATTTTTTATGTTTTCTATAAAATGTAGTAAAAAATATCATCTCCTCTGGTCCTCTTGAACCTATTCTGATGTCCTCTCATGAGCTGAGTTCAGTCACACCCCACATAATAAACAGTGTCAACAGTAAGGCAGGATGATGATGAATTAACTTTAAAAATCAGTCCTGGTTCACATTAACACTAATAATGATCATTTTAAAGTAATATCAATGATAATATAAGTAAAGTGTGGTTTGTGAGTCTTCACAGGTATCATGTAAGTTTGTGTTTGTTGTGAGATGCTGAGTAAAACCTCCAGAGTCTCTCCAGTCTGAGAACAGCTGATTAAAAATGCACTTTAACATCTCTAATTTTAATGTTTTTGTTCTTTTACCTTCCGTAGAGCTTGCACGAAGAGGCCTCTCCATTTGTGACTGTTCTCGTCACTGGAAAAGTCGTATATCTGCTGGGGCTGCATGGCTGTAGCGGCTCCTGGCTTCGTTGCCGTGATCCGGGCTGAACTGTCAGCATCGGCCCCCGGGTAAGATAGTCCTTGTGGGTGGGTCAGTCCAGCTCCAGGCAGGCACGGTGGAGGAAGAAAAAAGTCAACCCGTCCCGTTGGAGAATAGTAAAGATACCTCTAAATCACACCAAGAGTCCGGTGTCGAGTGGAGTTGAAGCAGCGGAGAGTGAGCTCCCAAAGAAAACAAGCACATGTAGCTGTAAAGTTCGTTAGCTCGGCGGCTAATGAGGCTAGCTTTAGCTGCTGTAAACACGGGGGGTTAACGGCAGCTAACGGCTAACAACAGCTCTGCTAACTCTTATACTCTCTACTTGGCGGTTGCTTAAAAGCGTATAACAGGCACATTAAGTTCAGGATTAAGTCACAACATGGTAGCTCAGCTCGTTGCCAGCTAACTACAGCTACAAGTAATGTCGGGTTATCTGCTGCCTGAACACCTGTAACGTTAGCAGGCAGGCTAAGCTAAGTGGTGCTCCAGGCTGCTGCTGGCCTCGATGAGTTTTTATGTTGTGGCACAAGACCCGTTCAGATCCAAACAAGGCACACTTTCTCCCGCGCTCTTTACATGGCATCTGGTCATCTTCTCCGGATATAGAGGCGCTTAAATATCACGAAAATCCCCCAAAACGGCGGCCAGTCCGAGGCATGTCTGTGGGCAGAGCTGCCGAAGTGTTTTTGGTTTGGTGGTTTGTGGAGTCGAAGATGTTCGTACCAACTCCGCTGCCTGTCTGTCTGCTGCTACGCCGATGGGCCGTTCACGAACGAGTCAGCTCTTTGAACCGACTCTTTGACCTTAACGGGACGGGAACCGGCTCGTGTCTCCCACAACTAACAATAATTAATAAAGTAATAACTTTGAAGTTTATCAAAATAGTTAGTTATAATTTAACATTGGAATATGACTGGCCATCCCGAAATCCTTGATGATGTTACAGGGATATAACAAACCTCAACCAAAACGCCACTCTATAGCCACAAATAATGCTCAGAACAACACTTACCTTTATCAACAGGACATATAGGGTCCCAGCCATAGTACTAGCCACCAAACATCTTTTTAACTTTGACTAATTTCTTTAGCAAAGAGACTAAACAAACCCCCCCCCCCCCACTCTCTTCCAGCAGCCACTTGTTTGTAGCAAGACCTCAGGCCAGTCCATTACGGACTACAGTGGAGTGTCGCAGCTCAAGGAAAAACATAAAATTGAAATGATCATAAATGTTCTTCCTTGAGCTGCGTCACCCCGCTGTAGTCCGTAATGGACTGGCCTGAGGTCTCGCTACAAACAAGCAGCTGCTGGAAGAGAGTAGGTGAGTTGTGTTTAGTCTCTTTGCTAAAGAAATGAGTCAGATGTGTGGTGTCTAGTACTATGGCTGTGACCCTATATGTCCTGTTGATGAAGTTAGGTGCTGTTCTAAGCATTATTTGTGGCTATAGAGTGGCGTTTTGGTTGAGCGTTTGGCTCACTGTATTGCTATCCTGCGGTCGTTACTAAAGTTGGTATAACTAGAGAAGCAAGCGGTCGGCAACATTCATCTCTGGAGGGGGCGTCTAACTCGGTGTTACGGTGCGTTTCACTCTAAATTAATTTAACGCCGGAACATCCCTTTAAGCTGTTAAAAATATTGAAATCAACTAGTTGTATTTTTTTTAACAACTGGTAGATTACTAAACATACATTAGTTTTTTTTCTTTCTAAAGATGCCAATTTGTTGCAGAAGTATCCAGATTAGAAAGTTTGCAAATGAGTATAGATATGATTTGAGAGTGCCTTTTGAACACCAGGATTTTAAAATGTTCATTGGTCAAACTGGGCACACCTCAAATAATCAATTTTTCTGTGAATTAATTAATCCATGAACCATTATTTATCAATGTTATTTTTTTACTTTTACCTTGGACAATCATTTAAAGAAACAACTGTCTAAACATTTTGTTTTCACTAGAGTTGACTTTGTAATGTTTTACTACGTCTTCTATTTTTTTTTTTTTTTTGGAGCCAAATGGTCCGATTCACTGAAACGAGCCGAAATTCCCACCTCCACTGTCTGCTGCCGCTGCTTCTCTGCGCCGCGCGTCCGCTGTCAGTCACGCACACTGCGTAATTTCACATTTTATTGGACAGTTAAAATATCAGGGCTGGACTTCTGCTTCACTAAATACAGGAAACCTCAAATGTGGATGAAAGACAAACATGTTCAACAATTAAAAAAAGGGTTAACGTGACTTGTTGACTTCTCTGTTGTGACCGTGCAGTGTTACAAAAGAGAGCAGTAGAAACCTTAACAAACTGCACTTTATTAGGTGAGCAAAATCAAATAATATATTTAATTTATTTTTACACATGCACCTCCAGTAAAAACATACAAAACGACATTTTGAAGCAAAAGCATTAAATTAAACACGTTTTGTTTTTACATCAAGGCTCAAAATGAATGTTTGCTGCTGTGATTCTGCCTCCTAGTGGACAAAAGGAACCTTTGCACCACTCAGGGACACAAAAGGCAAAACGTTTCAAGCACAAAAGAGTCAAAACTAATAAGATCTTATACTTGAACCACCATAATCATGATAATTATCCAGTAACGACATTCTCCACGATTATAGGAAAACCTGTTTTAAATGTGAGGAAATATATTAAACAATATTTGGCACAGAGAATACAGGTGTGTTTGCCTTTCAATAAACAGTTTTCTTCATCCAAGAAAATCAATTATTTATCCATAATGAGTAAAAGTGACAGTATGGGGTTGACCACATTTCTGGAAACATTATCTAAACAGATTTAAGGAAACTTTTGAGGTCTTATGACGATCAAATCCAAGCAGAATTATATGAAATAGCCACACACAAATAAAAAACAAACCATCCAAAGTCCTCCGTTTACATTTATGTAAATATGTTATAAAATTAGACTTTCTATTTTCCATATAATTTAAGTTTCATATTTCCTGACAAAGTTATTCTGGCAGGTAAAATGCCCAAAAGTTTCGAACAAAGTCAGAAAACCTGCTTTTTCATAGTAAACTGTGCGTCCTGCAGCTTCAACATGAAAATATATTTAATCATATCACAATTTTTGATGTTTGAGGCCAACAAACTTCTTTATCTACATCTCCAGTATACTTGTTTTTTAAAACTTCGTTCAGTAAAAGTCTTGCAGTGACTTTAAAAACAGAAAAAAAACTGTTCTCATCCTGTCAGCAGCAAAAAAAAAAAACTCCAATAAATCAAAAAAACAAGAATCCACAGGGAAAGCCCTCAGCTAAACTCAAACTTCAGACTCAGAACGAACCATTAAAACAGGATTTTGGTGTATATTTCTATTCGACCGCCTCAGACTTTAACCTCAGTCTGTTTTATTGAACATTTCCTCTCATGCACTCCTTTAAGTGCACAAAGAATTCAGTGTGAGTTGAAATGTGGTGGAGTAAACAAACAGCAGGACCTGGAACAGCTAAACTCAGGTAAAACAGGTCATAAAGAAAGTGTCTCCCTCCAAATTAAGGCGTGACCCGTAAAAATGGCGACAGTGGTGCTGAGGTTCTGACAGTTCGTCTCAGCGCCTCAGGCTGCATCGCTTTGGTTCCTCTAGAGCGCGAAGCGGTTCTCCACCTCGTCTGCGATCATTTCACCGATGGCGAGGGAGGAGGTGGCCGCTGGCGAGGGAGCGTTCCGCACGTGAAGAACTCGACTGCCAACGTCCCCGACCCCGCCGTCGAACACAAAGTCGTCCACCAGGTTTCCGTCTCTGTCCAGAGCCTGAGCTCGCACTCCGGCGGGACCCCTGCGGAGAAACACGACAACTAAAGTTAGAGAGTCGTTGACCTTGTGATGAGGAAAACTGTCATCGGGGAAAACCGCAACGTCAAGGGGGCAGATCTGGACTTCGCAGACGATTCAGCGCTCATTAGCCACGCCCACGTTGCACTCCAAGAATTGACAAACAACTTGCATGAGGAGCAAAAGTCGGTCTACGTATGAGCCAAGAAAAGACCAAGGCCATGACCGCAACACGACATCAACACCTTCCACCACTCACCATCGGCGAACACGACATAGAGTACATCGAGAACTTCGGAAGCAACATCTCAAATACTAGAGATGTGGAGAAAGACGTACAGACCAGAATTGGCAAAGAACATCTGGTTGTCAAAATCCGTCACCATGGCCACAAAGCTACGCCTCTATATGTCAGTGGTCATCCCTACAGCGACCTACGTCTGTGAGACGTAGACGAAGACAGCCAGCATCACCAACAAGTTGGATGTCTTCCATCGACGGTGCCTCAGATCCATCTTAAAGATCTCATGGAGAGACCACATCACCAATGAAGAGGTGATGAGAAGGGCAGGTGTAGCACCCTTCATCGTCTCTGACAGGAGAAAGAGAATGACCAGACATGGACTCCGACTGCCAAGAGAAAAATAGCGGCAAGTGTGGCAAGGAGAGGGGGGCCAAAGAAGACATGGAGACAAACAGCCGAGGAAGACCTGAGCGAGATGGGAGTCAGCTAGCATGGAGCAAGAAGGGAGCGAATGGAGGGGACTCATCGCCCAATGTTCCAACAGGAACAAAGTCTAAGTCTAAGTCAGTAAAGTTAGAGACAACATTGAAATCTGAAATAGACTCGTCTCCACCGTACCTGAGGACGTCACTCAGAGAGAGTTCAGGGATGTACTTCTGCAGGATTTTTACTTGTGCACCAATGAAAACCCCTCGATACATCTCTCCAAGCCCGTAGGTCATGTGCTTCAACACCAGCTTCTGAAGACCCCTGCAGGAGACAAAGATTACAAAGATTACACATGGTCACTTTGTTGTTTTACTCTTACACAATCTACTTTATAAAGACGCTCAATAAATTTACAGAAGACGACTGGAAACTATGAGAAAGAACCAATTTTTATACCTGATTAGAAGCAGTTTTATCACTAAATATCAATGTTAATCAAGTGGAATAAGCAGTGAGCATACGGCCTTGTTATACTTTAAAATAGCAAAACTAACAGTAGTGACTTCTGAACATAAATTTGACAATTTCATCAAGTTAAAAAAGTTTCAGACAGAGCTCAGTCAGTGTATCTTCATAAGTTAAAACATGTTAAACAGCCTTAAAAATACAATAATCAAAGTGCTAACGGTGGATTTTAGTTTATATAAAGAAAACAAAAACTCAAACGTCTCATCAAACTTTTGCAGAAACTGAAGGACGCGTTAAAATCTTCAGTGTTTGTTTTTTTTTTTCATCTGTTGTACCTGAACGAGAGCGCGTCGGCAAAGTCTCGGGCGTTGAAGTCGTACACGTTGTAACCTTCCCTCTTAAAGGCGAGGACGGCGTTCGGGCCGAGCCACACGCTCCCGTCCATGCGCGGGGTGAAGTGAACTCCGAGGAAGGGGAACCGGGGGTCAGGGACCTTTAGGAGGGAACAAATCGAACAGACATAGAGACGTTTTAAAAAGACCCAACAGATATTAGACAAATCTCCTTTTTTTAAAGAAATAAATCGATAAAAAGACGATTAGAAAAAGGAAAACAGGACGTCCTCTCCTTCAGACTTACAGGGTAGATATTTCCTTTGACCAGGTAGTGCTTCTCCGGCTTCAGGACCAGATAATCTCCTCTGAAGGGGACGATTCGAGGTTCTGGACTACACCCAGAAATCTGCGACAGGCGGTCTGAGTACAGCCCCCCACAGGTCAGGACGTAACGACACCGCACCTCGTTTCCCTGTCCGAACAACATCATGAGAAAAAGTTAAACACCTGCACACAATCTCAGAAGTGTGAGGCTGACGTTCGCAGGTGTCTCACCTTCACGTCTCTGATTGCGATCGGATATGTCATTCCTGAAAATGAGAAGATAAGGAGGATTTTTTAGACTGTTAAGGTTTTTGTTTGATTATGAATCTGATCATGTCTCATACCTTCAGAGCTCCCAGCTGGACTCTCCTTCACCATGCAGATATCCGTGACCTCAGAGTCAGTGACCACCGTCCCTCCCGCCTCCTTGAAGTCTTCGCCGTAACTCAGAGCCACCATCCTCCAGTCCACGATGCCGGTGTAAGGAGAGTCCAGGGCCATGATACCCTGAGAGAAAAACAGGAGCGAGGCTTTCACCGGCGTCTTTTCTCCGGCATGAATCACAGCGGCGTCTCTGAGGCGCTTACCCTGCAGTACGGCTCTCGCTCTCGGATCCCTTTGGCGTCCACGATGCTGAGGTCTCGCACTTTGTTCTTCATGCCGCGCTCGTACAGAGCTTTCAGACGGGGGATCTCCTCCTGCTCTACGGCCACGATGAGCTGAAACACAAAAAGAAACAAGAAGACAAAACTATTTCATGATAATTTTTTCACAGTTATTGTTGTAGGTGATATTATCCTGTTACAGACGTGACGCCGACCTTTCCACATCTGTTGTACGGCAGCCCTTTCTTCTCGCAGTACTCGTAGGCTAACGTCGCTCCGCGCACGCACAGACGAGCCTTCAGAGACCCCGGCGTGTAGTAGATCCCGCTGTGGATGACCCCGCTGTTGTGTCCGCTCTGGTGAAACGCTGATGAAGACGACAGAGGAGAAGAAATTCAAGATCAGTATAATAAAAAACAGGATTTCTTTAAAGATCAACAGATGAATAAAATCAGATTAATCAGATATTTTGGGGATTTTTCATCGATTCAATTTGAGATCAAATTAACTCGTTTCAGGATATTCACCATCACTCGTTTGCTTCAGGATTACTTGTTGGATAAAGTAGTAGTTGAAGTTGTGTACAGAGTGTCTGCTCAGTTTTTATCATTCACATTAAATATCTTTATTTTTAAAAAGCAGCCCTGCTGTTAGAACATGACTTTAAATGTCAGATTTTCAGTTTTTTTTACAGCCTAAGAGGAGAAAACTGTATGTTTGATAAAGTTAAATTTAAGAAGTGCTGATGTCTGAGGGGGAACACTGAGCTTTTTCTTCTTTTTCAACACTGTTTTGACTTTTACGGAATACAATTTAGCGTCCATATTTCATGAGGCATATAAAAAGAAAGATCATAAAAAGTTGTTTCAAGAATTTACGAAAGTACACAAGCCTCTAAAAATTATTCGACGTTATCTATTAAACAAAAATGGTAGACGGAGTCAGGAATACAAACATCAGAAGAGACCCAGATAGAAACATGTGAGACACAAGCGACAACCGAGAGTTCGGCTGGAAGAATGTGGTGAGATTTTTCATAACCCCTAAATTAACAAATTAACAATGTGGAAAAACCTAAGGCTAATCACTTTCATGTCCAGTCAGATCCAGTCATTTTGGAGGGAGGTGTCAACCGAGATCAATAAAATAATAGGGGTGGATTTAGATTTTTCTTTTGTTGTTTTATATCTCAGTAAAATCCCAGAAACAGTCCGACATAAGGACAGGAACCTGTTGAAGATTCTTTTGGAAAGCCATAAAAAGAAGGGGGTATGGAGGTATGGACCTTGAATAGTCTGACATTTGGCTGTGATTTATGTGTAAAAGAATATTTCCATTTCAACTGTATCACCCATTAAGGCCCTTATGTTCTGTAAATAAATAAAAAGTAAAAAAAAAAAGAAAATAAAAGGAATCTGAAATATTTTGTAGTTACAGGATCGATCACTTTAAACGCAGAATAAAAGTGAAATCAGCAGCTGCAGCTCGATCCTTCCTCCAGATGATGTTAATATGTCTGTTTATAAATGTTCTCGCTCTAATCTGATAGAGGAAAAACTGACCTTTGACCTGGCGTGACTTTATAAATCAGTTATTTATTATGTGGATGTGAAACTGATCTGCTCAAACGTTCCTGTCTGGTGTTGTGATCTGAGAGTCGAAGTTTAATCGACCTACAATTAAGTAACTTTTCAGCTGCACCTTTAAAAACATAAAAAAAAAATACAAAGTGCTTTAAAAGGAAAAGAAAAGATAGGAGAAGCTCAGGAAGATCAGTTCTTCCAGGTGAGAAAGACAAACAAGATTCAACGCAGAAGGTTTAACAAGAATAAATGCAAACAGAAAGAATGAAAGAGAAACAAAACATGAGACTCTCTTTGTTTTACTCTCCATCTCCACCCACCGAGCTCCTTTTCCTTCTCCAGCAGGATGAAGCTGAGTGACGGGTGTCTCAGGATGAGCTCTCTGACCGTGGCCAGACCCACGATACCGGCGCCCACCACGGCCACGTCATACGTGCTGAAAACACAAAAAAAAACAAACAGAGGACAGGCGAGTTTAGAGGCAAATTTAAGATTAATAACTGACCAGGAGGGAAAGAGGTCAGAAAATTTAGGTCAGAGGTTCAACGTCCAACTGAGCTCCACTGTATGTATGAGCAGCTAACAGACCTTTACACTCACGGTTAGGGAGGTTTTGTTAAAGTGAACCGTTTCTGCAGAAGTTCTCTGAGAATTCTCATCGTGATGCATTTGAGAAAAATAAAGAGAATCTGCAGGAACACGACGTTCAGGTCTGAGAGAACATATTAAACCTAAAGTCCTCGTACACACAGCAGGAGCTCAGGTACAGCCGGGCAGCATCTTGTTTTAATTTCTGCTAATTAGAAACATGCAAAGCGACGTATGGAGGGAGCAACAAACAAAAACAGCTCATGGAAACTGCATCTTCGTTTAGAGGAACACTTTCTGCAAAAACAAATATCACTTTATGATCTTTTACGCTGAGGTTTGACCACCTACACCTGTAAAAACACGCTCAGACATTCTTCCTTAAAGCTGAAAAGACCTTAATCTGTTATTATGTTTGTTATTCTGCAATGAAACTCAGTTCTTATATAATCCCAGAGAAGCTGCCATGAATCACCAACCTTACATTACAACATACAGTCGATATTTCATTGAAAACAAGCTGGAGCATGATTTTATTTGCATACACAGAGTGAGTCAGTACAGTGTGTAGGTTTCAATAAAAAAATGCTAAATAAGTTTCCAGCTTGTAAAGTCAGACTGTACGTGCTCCGACAGCTACGAGTCTGAAATCATGCAAACGAGAGCGGAGGTGGAGCAGGTTTAGCAGACGTAGGAAACGGTGACAGCAGGTGTGAACGTTCAGTCTGGAGACATCTGAGCTCTCCACATGAACATGAGGGTCTGTGTCTGTCAGACAAAACAACGTCAACACAGACTGATTAAAGCTGATGAAGTGACTCTACAGCTGATTAGATTTACACCTTTACAATCCTGGATAAAGGAACAACAGAGATGTGATCGTTTCCTGCAGAACATCTTCTGAAGCTCCAGACTGATCACAGAGAACCGAGTCTTTTCAGCATCAAACCTGAACTCCTGTCTGATGTTCTGTGGATATCTCACAATGAACCGTCTGTGTTTACTGTACAGCAGCTCAGTTAGTGACAGCTGCACCAACATTACAATGACACGAAAACTCACTTTATAAAAACACAGATCTGTCAGTAAAATGTTTTTCCATTTTACCTTTAAATTTGTGAACTATTTGAACATTTTGTGGGTCTTTACCCGCTCACATCCTCCACGTTTGATCCTGAGCCCTCAGGTCAAACATCAGGACTCCAGAAACAAGACCTTCATCCGACTCTGTGTCCGTTTACTGCCCTGTAAATACTGAACATTTTACAGTCTGCTCACTCTAACACGTTTTGGACTCATTTTCAGACTTTTTCTGGTCCCTGTGATGTTTCTGAAGCAGCTCAAAGATGTCCTCATTAAACTTACAAAAGGTGACTTTGAAAACTCTCATTTCAGCTTTGATTACGCTACGGTCTCTTTAAGCCTCCTCCACTGTTGCCATGCAAAGTTATACTTCTCTCTTTAAAATGACATTATGAAATATGTCTGCGTGTTTATGGAGGTCTAAGTCATGCTGCTGAGCTCTGAGTCGGCATGGTGTCACATATTTATGTTTTTACTGTCTCTTATTATATCTAATGTTGTGTTTCATACCATTGTTGGACATTGTTATTAGTATACTATCAATATTAGGGCCCGACCGATATACTGTAGATATCGACTGTAGATATACTGTAGGCTGCTGCTCTTCACACCGACAGGAAGACCGACTGATCAAACTCAAACCAGAAAAGCGTTTTCAACTACCATCTACAGGATAAGTCGGGTTTCACTTTTCAAATGGCAGAACATTTTCAAAGTGAAACCGAATCTTAAGCTCTGTGTTTTATTTCTGCAAATATCGGCGAAAATCGGCGAGTTTTGGCCGATTGCCGATTAGACTCAAACGGGCTAAAATTGGCCGATTTGATCGGCTCACCGATAAATCGGTCGGGCCCTAATCAATATACAAGTCATGAAAGGGATGATTAAGGGAGGAGTCTTATTTAGAAGTGATTACAGAGATAAAACACTGACAGTATTTGACTTAGAAGTAGAAAAATAAATGATTAACCCTAAACTCGGTTTTACTCCCATTGAAGTAAAGGTTAAATAAGGTTACAGAAAAGTGAATACTGGACTGTACATTTCATTGTCTCTGTAGGCCTATGTATGTGCACGTGTTTGGTGTGTTAAAACAATGTGGTGAGGTGTGTAGATCAGGTTAGACAGACTCTTGAAATGTTGTGTAATCTGGTTGTTGGCAGAGTCTCTGGAAGTCATTAAAGCAGACACCGGCTGGTCTGTAACTGAGCTCACAGTCAGTGAGAAACACACCAAAGAAATCAGGATTTCTCTGATTTTAAATGAGTATACTCAGACTTCTGCAGCCCTGATCCTCCTCCTCCTCCTCTCTGTCACTTGTGTCTCACCTGTGCAGCTGTCTTCTCCGGATGTCCTTTAGCAGTTTAGCCGCTCCAGGAGCCCTAAAGGACACCGCGCTCAGAGTCCGGATCATGATAACAGCGTTAAAAACCACCTCAGATCTGCTTCTTCATGGTTAAACTGTCAGAAAGTCCTCCTCAGCTCCTCAAAGTCCTCCTGTTGCTGCTGTTAGCCCCCCATTCTGCTGCTCTGTCCTGAAAGCCGACTCGAAGCCCCGCCCACAGTGACACTTCACCCCATAGATATCTATAAGAAAGACTAGATGTCGCTACACGGCGGCCATCTTACTCCAGTATACCATTCCGATACACTGTATGGTAGCTGATGGGAGGTATGTAATCTGCATGATCAAAAATGCAGATTTACTTGAAGAAAAAAAAGTTAATCATGAAACACAGCTGTTTCATGGCTATTTCTTGTATAACAGCCTATTTTTTGTTTTTTATTTATTAATTTAGTGACAGTCTTTGTGGATGTGTTTGTGTTTATCAGCTGTCTAACTTGGCTGACAGACTCTGTAAGTGAGACCAAGTACATATTACAAAGTTGACCCAGTAATTTTACATCAGTTCAAGAGGCAGAAATGCTCTTTGGATTCAACATAACTTAAGTTGCACATGATTTCCAAACTCTTTGGTTTGTTAGAAACATACAGAAAGGCAACACAAGACAGATATTTAAATCAAATCATCAAATTTTATCCATATAGCACCAATTCACAACAGTCGTCATTCCAAGACGCTTTCCAAAGAAAAAGAGCAGGTCTAGACCACGCTCATTGTTTGATGAATTATCAAAACCCAACCTAAGATGGGTTTTGGACCATCTCATCTAACATGAGTAACAGTGGCAAGAAAAAAATTCCTTTTAACTAAAACTCTGAGGTTTGTTACAAACCAACTTGTTTGAAAATCGGTTCAAAATAAATCAACCTGTGGTTATTTATATGCTACATGTACTGTAGACTGGAATGTTAGGAGTGGGAGAGCTGACCGTAGCAAGATGGCCGCTAAGTGCGGACGTCGGTCTCCATTGGCTAACAGCGTGCGTAATCCATCTAGCGTTTACACGTATATATCTATGCTTCACCCACTTACACGTTCAGCCAATGGGGCGGCACGTTTCCTTTACGTCATGAGGTCTGAGGAAACGGTGCTGAATGTAAACAGTGAGGTCTGTTGGAGGACAGGTAGGGCAGTTTGAGCTCATTTTCACGTGTTGTAGGTGACACAGTGAATTAAACTGATTAATTTAAGGTTAAAGATTAAAACTAATGAAGATTTTTACACTTTAAATTGTTGTCTTTATGTCGCAGCTGATAATATGAGGCTTTTATCGAGGGCGGTGCGGTGTGCCGTGGGTCAGAGGAACCGCAGACAGTTCTGGGGTTGGCTCAATGCAGTCTTCAACAAGTAAGACGAGAGTAATCATAGGATTAAAGGGCAGACACATTAATGCCTGTGGAGACATGTTAAATATCTGTACAATGACAAAGCACAACACCTCAACACACACCTTTAAACACACACACCTGTAATATTGCACTATATTGACCGTGAATTCAGTCCTTTCTGTAAAATCAAATTAAGGATTTTCATGGATCAATCAATTATGGATTCATCAACAGGACATATAGGGTCACAGACATAGTACTAGACACCAAACATCTTTTTAACTTTGACTCATTTCTTTAGCAAAGAGACTAAACACAACTCACCTACTCTCTTCCAGCAGCTGTTTGTTTGTACAGAGACCTCAGGCCAGTCCATTACGGACTACAGCGGGGTGCCGCAGCTCAAGGAAGAACATTTATGATCATTTCTTTATGGAAATACAATCAGACCGAGACGCTAAGACAGAAGAACTATTGCGTCTACAGTGAAAATGACTCTTACAGTTCGTCCAAAATGCTGCTGATCATCTTTCAACAGGTAAACGAAAACATGACCACATAACCCCAATTCTGGCGTCCCTCCATTGGCTTCCTGTCCATTTTATAATTCATTTTAAAATTGTATTGTTTTTAAATCTTTAAATGGATCAGCACTGCAGTGTAGATTACTGACCTCTTAAATCTTTGTCTGCTGATCAGCTCCAACTCGAGTTTCCAAAAACCCGTGGCGACCGAGCTTTCTCTTCTGTGGCTCCCAAACTATGGAACGAATCGAGATTAAAACATCCCCAACTCTTTCTACTCTTTCTACTCTTAAATCGTGTCTTAAAACTCATTTTTATTCCTTTTACCTCAGCATGAGAGTCGAGTGATCTTTGTCCTTTTATCACTTTTATTTCTTTTATGCTTTTGTTTTTTAATTTCATTTTTAATGTTTTTTTACCTGAATTTCTTTATTTCATCTTGATTTTTACAGCAGTGTCTGTTCTTTTAATTTTACTGTGCAGCACTTTAGTAAACTTGAATGTGTTTTAAATTGTGATATAAATAAAACGGATTGGATGATTGTTACTTCAAGGAAATGATCATAAATGTTCTTCCTTGAGCTGCGACACCCCGCTGTAATCCGTAATGGACTGGCCTGAGGTCTCGCTACAAACAAGCGTCTGCTGGAAGAGAGTAGGTGAGTTGTGTTTAGTCTCTTTGCTAAAGAAATGAGTCAAAGTTAAAAAGATGTTTGGTGTCTAGTACTATGGCTCTGTATTGCTATCCTGCGGTCGTTACTAAAGTTGGTATAACTAGAGAAGCAAGCGGTCGACAACATTCATCTCTGGAGGGAGGGTCTTACTCAGTGTAACTTTATTTTACGCCGGAATATCCCTTTAAGAGATATTTAAAGTGGTGTCCTGTGGTGTGTTGTCCGGCTTATCTTCACCCCTGTGTTCTAGTTTCCTGTGTTTGACAAAAACATGACGTATTCAGCGGACAATACAGCAAATATTGAGTTTCAAAATGTGAAAATATTATTTTACCTGATCGATAAGCAGTTAAACAAACATTTGGTGATGATTACTCAGGTTAAAACAACTGACCCACTGACGCAGCGGGCACGCTGCCATGTAGACCAAGGGTGAGAAAGTGATATTACGTCAGGGATGAGCGCCACACTGAGTGTTTGTGGGTCTCCTCTCAGGGTGGACTACGAGAGGATCAAAGCTGTCGGTCCGGATCGAGCCGCGGCAGAGTGGCTGCTGAGATGTGGAGCCAAAGTCAGGTTTCAGGGCTTCGAGCGCTGGCACTTCGACTACAACGGAATCCCAACGGGGCCTCTGGGCAGATACAAGATCCAGGGAATCGACGCCACAGAATCCTGCATCATGTACAGAGGGTTCGACCACCTGGGTCAGTGTCACAGTCTGCACCAAACTCACCCCACGACAGTCTGATCAAACTTCAATGTGGTGTTACAATAGATACACCAAAGACCTAAACCCCGCTCAGTTTCTGCTCCCTCTCATGTTGGTCTCAGAGGATTAATGAAATGTGTTTTTTTCACCCTGATCTTGTCGGTCAGACGGTCATTAAATCAAAGGTTAAAGCTTTGTTCAGGGAGTGTAAATTTTAGATGAAGTAAACGTGAGCTTGACCTCCTCCGCCGTCGACCTGAAAGTGATTCCCCTCTTTGTTAACAAGAAAGGAAAGGCGAGGGTGAAAGTGCGTCTCTCTCCCAGACTGATTATCCAAAAGTGACGCAAGTGAGCGGCGGGATGTTTTTCACCCTCTCTGACCCCGTCTGCTGCTCCTCGCACTAACCCGGATCTCTCTCTCTCTTTGGTGCCAGAGTCCGCACAGATTACAAACCTGTCGTGTTTTCTTTTTTTTTTTTTTAGATGGTTTGAAGTTTTTGGAGGAAATCAAGTTCAATAAGTGCATCTACATCGAGGACACCTGCCTGGAGAGGCTGAGCTCCATAAAGAACCTGCAGGAGAGTGTGTACATGATGGAGGTGGTGTCCTGTGGGAATGTGACGGATAAGGGAATCATCGCTCTGCACAGACTCAAGTAAGTCTTTATCCGCCTTTTCTGTTCGATCAAATCTTTGACTTATAACTGATATGATAAAGATGGTTGATTTCCTCTTGATGTTGCTGCTAAAATACCACATTTATGTCCTGCTAAAAATAGGCGGGGATAACGTGAGTTCATGACAGCTCTCTGAGACGTCTAAGATTCTGATCGTGTCGTTTTATCATGTTTTATGGCCACAATAATCATGAGGTGAAAAAATTTGATACTGTCACAGCCTCGGTTACCAAAACGACATGAAAAAAGTGAAAATAAGAGAAAAGAAAAAGTGAAAAAGATGAAGGAGCAACGCTGACACTGGAGAGAGAAAGTTTGTCAGTATAAATCGGAAATATTTCACACACATCTATATTAAAGTCTGCAAATACGGTAAAAAGATCAATCAAATATATGAATGGAAATAAAACCAAAAGTTAAATTCAGACTGAAACAGAGGAGTCCACCAGGACCAGGTCGAACTGTTTCATTGGGTAAAAACGCTGTGAGGGGCGGGTATTAAACCAGATGATTGACAGCAGGCTGAAAAAAACAGAAAGTTAGGCCCGAACTACACGTATATAGATATTTATTTATCAGGATATTTTTGTACTCCTGTCTAAATAAATGTATCTGTCCACACGTGTTAGTTACAAAGCTACATGATTGGCCGATGAATCGTAACAGCGTGATGCGTCATGCATTGTTTGCGGAAGCTACGCTATTGCGTCGGGTCCATGAGACGGTGTGGCGGCTATAACAAAGCAGACGCGTCTGTGAGCTGGCTGACTGGTGGATGTAATTGTATAAAACAAGGTTCACTTGCAAGGCTGAAATTAGCCCCAACAGGGCAAAACAAACGTAAAGAATACCCTGTATGTCCGCCATCGTTGTTGTTATTTTTCCGGATTGAGATTTATCCGGTTTGAGTGCTCCAAACTCCCGTTTTGGTGTGGTAGGGAGGCCTAATCGGACATAAATATGTGCGGTTTGAAATATATCCTTATTCGTGTAGATGGGGCCTTAGACACGTGAATGTTTTTCTTTTCCTTCCTCAGAAATCTGGAGTACTTGTTCCTCAGCGATCTTCCCGGGATCAGCGACAGAGAGACGACGGTGGAGCGTCTGCAGACGGCTCTCCCTCGGCTGGAAATCGCTCTGGATCTGGACTGAACGTTAGCGTCAGAAACTGTGAGGAGGATCGACTTCAGAGTAAATATGTAGATCCTTAAAGCTCGAAGGTTAACTGGATTTACACGTGGGTCGTTCTGAGCGGCGGGACGGTCCGACTGTACGAGGAGAAATCAAGAAAGAAGCACTTTACATGAAAAATTGAACTCTTGTGTTGTTTATTTTCAGCGTTTCAGGTGTTACATGTGACTCCACATGCCCAGGATGTCAAAGTTCATCATTTTCTGTACATAAATTTGGCAAAATTTGTACAAACGTGAAAACAGACAGATGGCTGTGAACATCCTTAGCACCAAAGCTTCAGAAATAAAGAATAAAATGTCGTCTTTTTGTCGTGATTTGCTCTTAAATATGGGAATGTTTGACTCCTAGTGTCAATAAATATGCTTTAAAGGTTTCTCCTCACGTTTATAATTTAAAAACTCGAATAAAAACCCGTCACTCCTGCAGAGTCCGTCTTTTTTATAAAAATACAATTTGGCAAACAGGCGAGGCAGTTTCACCGTCTGTCTACGAGCGGAGCGGCACGCCACTCCTTGTCTCTAAAACCTCAAAGTGTAAAAAAAACAAACTCGTCATTCATGAACCGACACGGCGGGGGGTAGTGCATAGACGGACATCAAACCTTCAAAAAGGTGGTTGGAAAACAAACGTGCGACCCGGCGTCCTGAGAGAGCAGAGCGCTTAGATGTTGGGGAGGTGGTAGTTGAACTTGCGCAGGTTGTTGTAGTATCTCTTGTTGTCCACGGTGGGGAAGATGCTGCTGCCGGTCAGCTGAGGCAGATACTGAAGAGAGAAAGAGTGAGGACAAATCACTTAGAGCGCCCCCTACAGGCTGATAAAGCTCGCCTCCTCCAGGTTTCGTCTCTTACCCCTGCCGGCAGGTGTTTCCGGGGGAACCGCGTCCGCTTGTTGCGCTCCTGCTCTCGTGACGTACTCTCGCTCTTCTCCCTCAGACTGTCGAAGTACGGCTGCTGCAGGAGCTGCTCGCAGGTCAGGCGCTCCGCGGGGTCCATCCTCAGGCAACCCTGAACCACGTGGACAGGAGACGGTGAAGTTAAAGTTGAACTAATCTACAAATTTATGGATTTATAATGTTCACCGGAGGATAGAGGAGATCTGATCGGCTGCAGACGTTGATATTTTAATTATTTCTAAAACACTTTTTTTTTTTACCTTCATGATACTCAGAGCTTGGTGGGACAAGTTTGGATATTTCTGCTCCAGAGGTTCCTGCAGGGAGACAAAATCACCAACATTAAACCTGATTTTTATCTTCTTATTTCACTTTGACTTTTATTGTTTCTGCACAGAGTCAAGGATGAAAACAAAATACCACAGAAAGCCAAAGTGTGACCGTTTCTAAATGTGTTATACCAAATAACATGATCCCCGTATGTGACGCTGTCAGGTCGGAGCGTTTTTTTGTGTCTCACCTTCTCCTGAGGTTCTGGGATGGAAACTCCGCAGAAGAACTGGTTGTTGCTGAAAACCTGCTGATGTCGAGGGATCAGGTCTCCTGCAGAAGAGACGGACACACACACACATATTAATTCACTGTTCAGATTTAAAGAGTTGTTTTAATGTCAGATACTGAGCTGTCTTTACTGTAGATCACACGAGTGAACATCAGGACGCCTTAAAGTCTCTGAAATTCTCTGTGGGAAAGAAAAGCTGCTGATCTCACGATATGAGTGGATTTTACTGTAAATCACGATTTTACCGTTTTATTCTGAGAGTTTTTGTTGTAAACACTTAAAAAAAGACCAGTGGAGAATTGTTTTTAACAGTTCTGTTCTGGACCAATGAGGTGAAAAGGGGGCGGAGCTGAAGGTAAAGCTTTTGTTCTTACAGTCACTCAACCATCCAACTATTCTATTCTATTCTATTCTATTCTATTCTATCGTTCCATTCTTTTCTTATCTATTTCACTCTGCTCTCTTCTATTCTGTTCTTTTCTATTCTATTTTGTTGTTATTCTATTTTACTTTGTTCTTTTCTATTCAATCATTCTATTATTTTCTAATCTATTTCACTGTATTCTATTCTATTCTTCTTTATTCTATTCTATCGTTCCACTCTATTCTAATCTATTTCACTCTGTTCTGTTTTATTCTGTTACATTGAATTCTATTATATTTTTTTCTATTCTGATCTATTTTATCTTATCCTATTCTATTCTATTCTATTTTACCATGATGTATTTCATTCTATTCGAGTCTATTCTATTTTGTTTTATTCTTTTCTATCATTCTACTATTTTCTTATCTATTTTACTCTATTCTGTTCTACTCTATTCTATTTTTTCTATTCTATTCTGATCTATTTTATCACAATGTATTTCATTTTATTCTATTGTATTCTGTTTCATTCTATTTTTTTCTATTCTGTTCTATTTTGTTCTAATTTATTCTTCTCTATTCTTTCATTCTATTCTAATTTACTTAATTCTGCTCCATTCTAATCTACTATATTCCATTCTTTCCTATTTTATTCTACTTTATTCTATTTTCTCTATTCTTTTTTATTCTATTCTTTTCTGTTAAAATTTATTTTGTTCCATCTTATTCTATTCATTTTTATTATATCCCAATCTATTTGATTCTATTCTGTTCTGTTCTATTTTGTTCTGTTCCATTCAGTCGTGTTCTGTCTCACCCAGGGTCTTGCGGATCAGGTACAGCTGGTCCATGTCGGACTTCCCGGGCCACAGAGGGATCCCCGACAGCAGCTCAGCAAACACACAGCCGACGGCCCAGACGTCCACCGGGGGGCCGTACTGAGTGTCCCCCACCAGCAGCTCAGGGGCCCGGTACCAACGAGTCGCTACGTAGTCTGTGTAGTAATCACAGGGACCAGCTGGACACACAAGAGACAGAAACACATCTGAGACACTTCAGGACCTTAAAGTGGACCATCGAGTCCACCAGGTGGCGCTGACAGGTATTTATCATGAAAGTCTTACTGAGGATCCTGGCGAAGCCGAAGTCACAGAGTTTGATGACCTGATGTTTGGTGATGAGGATGTTCTCAGGTTTCACGTCTCGATGAATGCACTAAAAAAAAAAAACACATCAGAGTTTAGAGACTCTGAGAGGAACGCCGCTTTTTCACTCAGACCGGGGCCCTCGCTGTTCCTCTTGTTGTGTCTCGGTGATCCATTAACGTGCTGCTCAGCCGAGGGGAAGGAATTCGTGTAAAAAAAAAGAAGGAGCCATAAAACAGATGGTGAGGAGGGAGCCGGAGGAGGGAGGGAGGAGGAGAGGCCAGGAATTCAAAAACAAGCCGAAAGAGACGAAGAGAGGAGACACAAAAACAGACAAAGAGAGAGAGACACTCACGTTCTGTTTGTGACAGAAGTTTACAGCCTGGAGAGTCTGCCAGGTGATACTCTTCACCAGGTGATCCGGGACTCTGAGAGAGACGACACAGAAAAATCAATAAACTCAGTGATTTTAACTGATCGAGAGGAAATAATAAAGTGAGAGAATCATCACCTACAGTATAAAATATCATTAAAAGACTAAAAAAAAACTCCTTTTAAAAGAGACAAGGAACAAAACCAAGACTTGGTCCTGATCTTCAGGGCATTAAAAGCAGACAGGACTCTGGAGTGGAAATCACCACATGGGCTTTAAAAGCATCATCTCTGAGTACAGTTCATACTTGCATCCACAAATGAGGTTCAAGCTGAACCATGTAAAAAAGGAAACCAGGTAGAACCAGAATCCAGAACCATCAGAGACCTCTCTGGACCCAATGTTTCGTCTTTATCAGAACAAAGACGAAACATTCAAAGAAAATCGTCTGAAAACAAACAAGAAACTTTAGATTTTAAATGTCTTTACGAACGTCTTTGTTTATCCTTTCAGTCCTGGATCAGTAAAAAACATCTATTTAAAGGGATATTCTGGTGTAAAAACGCCACTCTATAGCCACAAATAATGCTCAGAACAGCACCTAACTTCATCAACAGGACATATAGGGTCACAGACATAGTACTAGACACCAAACATCTTTTTAACTTTGACTCATTTCTTTAGCAAAGAGACTAAACACAACTCACCTACTCTCTTCCAGCAGACGCTTGTTTGTACGGAGACCTCAGGCCAGTCCATTACGGACTACAGCGGGGTGCCGCAGCTCAAGGAAGAACATTTATGATCATTTCTTTATCATTTCCTTGAAGTAATAATCACCATATTAATCATTTTCTCGACAGACGTGGTAGTTCTTCTGTCTTAGCGTCTCGGTCTGATTGTATTTCCATGAAGAAATGATCATAAATGTTCTTCCTTGAGCTGCGGCACCCCGCTGTAGTCTGTAATAGACTGGTCTGAGGTCTCGCTCTCTGTATTACTATCCTGCGGTTGTTCCTAAAGTTGGTTTAACTAGAGAAGCAAGCGGTCGACAACATTCATCTCTGGAGGGGGTGTCTAACTCGGGGTTACGGTGTGTTTGACCTTAATTTAATTTTCGCCTGAATATTCCTTTAAGGTCGTCTTCCTGTGTTGGTTGTACAGTATAGATCTAGAGTGTATAGAGTGTGAGGATGGGAGCATAAATCTGAGTGGGGCTGCTCTGGATTAAACACAGTGTACTTTGTGTTATCTCCACGGTCCACATCCACCACACCGGACTCTCCGCTTTTGTCCGGGGCACAACGCTCGTCTCCGGGGAAGCTGACCTGCGCGCTGTGGAATGTTTACAGTGATGCTCTCCCAGAATGCTTTGCAGGCGGGGAGCTGTCTGGACTCTATAGGCCACATTTTATACTGTGAGTGTTTTTCTTTTACGTCGTCTGGTCTCCCTCCTCCTCCTCCCTTCTCCTCCTCTGGTCCTGGCCTGAAGCCTCCTGGACGTTCAAAAGAGCGGAGAACAAAGTGGAGGGGAAGGGGGCGGAGCTTGTTATTAATGACCAGTCTCAGGGCTTGATTTAGACATTTCCACGGCAACACTGACAGATGACGGTCCCTGACCCGACAAAGCTGCAGTGTGGAACAGCTGAGCGAGGGAAAGACCGAGGAAAACAAAATATAAGAGATGACGGCGAAAAAAGTGTGAGAATAAAAACGTGAGGGATCTGAGGAGACCGGGTTCTGGAGGAGGATTTCAGGACTCTTCTACTACACAGCCGTGCAGAATGTGGTCTAAAATATGAAGTTTCCCCTGAAGAAGTCCTCGTCTGGATCCCCGTACCATCAGGGACGCAGGCTGCAGAACTGAGCAGGATGTGGCGTCCAAGATTTCCACAATGAATGTCAAATTCTGAATCATCTCACCAGATCCACTTCCCCTCAGTCCCTCTTATATTTGCTCTGGTGTTCCTGGATCTTGATTATTAAAGCAGCATCTATGATCTCCAGAAAGAACATCCTACACACTAGATGCCCCCTTGCTTAGGGAGTCACTGCCCGATTTAAGACACTCACCCTCTGGGATGGCGGTCCAGCTCGTTGAGGACGGTGTGGTCGCAGTATTCGAACACAAGGTGAAGTTTCCGTTTACGGCGAAAGACCTCGATCAGGTTCACCAGGTTGGAGTGTTTTAGTTGCTGCAAAGAAAACAAAAAACACAGAGAAGAAAGAGAAGAAGAAAAAAACGGTGAAATTAAAGGTGTGACAGAAAAAGAGAGAGGGGGCGGGTGTTCGACCACATGATTGACAGCAGGCTGAACCAACAGCCTTCTTCTGTTATGATTTACACTTTTACAAGACAGCAAGACGTGAAAACACGATTTTAACACGTACGATAAAAGAGAAGAGAGGGCTCACTCTGTCCACAGGGGGCGCCAAACTCCAAAAAACATCCTTTTCCCCCTAAACCCCAGAGATGATGGTCTCTAGTGTTGTGTTGCTCATGAACGATTCATTCAAAAGAACGGAACTGCTGAGTGAACGACGTGAACTGAATCAGCAGGGAGGGAAGGGGTCAATGAACGAACTTGCCGCTGTGTCACTCACTGGTCTACTGAACCGACAGGATGGGGCTCTGAAGAACTGACTGATTCAGTGAACGAATCTTCTGAACGAATCCTTTTAATGAACGAATTCTAAAGATTCAGTCAAAAGAACTGATCTTACTGTCACTAATGGTCTCATAGTTCCTGCTGTCACTCAGGAATCTACTTAACGAGTCTGATTTTCACAAATATCATCTTTTTAACATTTTACTGCTTTTAAATCACGTCTTAAACTCATTTTTATAGACTTGCTTTTATTAGATTTTTTCTTCTTTCAAACCTTTTATTGTTCATGTTTTATAATCGTTCTCTTGGTCTCAGGGTTTTGTGGTTTGGTTCCTGTGTCGGCTCAGTATCATAAGCTCTTATAATGTCTTTATTTTAATGTCGTCTCAGCTCATCAGAACTTTTATGTCTCTCACTGATCTTTATTTTATTTTATTTCTTTATTCACAGTCATGTGTCATTTCCCCTTCGTCTTCTCTTGTTTTTTATCTTCTTTGTTTTCCTGCCTGTTAAAGAACTTTGTAAACTCTTGTTTTTAAAAGTACGTTATAAATAAAGTTTTTATTATTATTTTCCTTCACACCTTCATCTAAAAACCATCAAACCCAGTTTAACTCAAACCAGCCGACCAAAGTGACCGTCTTCGTTTTTCCTCCCATCAAACAGCAAACTGTGAACAGCCGGTCATAAACATGCGGTTCCCCCGACAACCAGCCCCCATCCTGTCCTATTTATGAGCGGGGCGTCCAGCTGACCTCTGCATGACTAATTAAAGGTCTGACATGAGACGAGCATCTCTGATTATTATCTGTTTAGACCTTTAATAAGCAGGTTTAAAGGAAAGGTATATTTTTGTCGATGTTTTTGTGGTTTATTCTCGCTCTGATGAAATCTTAAATGTCTTTATTTGTCCAAAAGTCTGAATCAGATTTTCACAGAAAAGATTTTCAGCCTTTTTTTCCACTTTGACTTCAGCTCTCTGCAGAAATAATCTCACATTTCTCTCCTGGATGCACAAAAAGAAAGAAAAAACACAAATTTAATGGCGCTAAAATCAGGATTTATACTTTAAGAGTGCGTAGAATTAAAGCTCCTGTAAGTAACTTTCTGTTCATTTTGATTTTGGCACCTCCTTGTGGACAAAGTTTGTCTCATTATTTTTATAGACGGGGTGGTTTTGTGTCACCTTGAGCATCCTGATCTCCCTCAGAGCGATCTTCCTGATGATGGGGTCGTCCTCCGACTCCACAAACTTCTTGATGGCGACGATCTGACCCGAGTCTTTGTTCCTGCACTTGAAGACGACGCCGTACGAACCCTCGCCGATTTTCCCGATCTTCTCGTACTTCTCCATCTTCAGGGTGAACCGGCAAAAATTCACTTTTCGGAAAGGTGTGAGGAGGATGAGCTTTTCTCTGCGCAGAGGAGACGAAGGGAGGAGGAGATATGAGAGGAAATCAGAGCTTTATTAATAATTACAATAATAATAATAAAAATAATAATACATTTTATTTGTGGTCGCCTTATAGGGCAGTTAAAAGACACATCAACAGAAAAGTAAAATCAATTAAAAAAAAAACATATGAACACAACAAATACTAAATAAAAAGTTGTAAGTCCGGACTTGACTGTTTACGCCTTTAAAATTAAACTAAAATCAATATTTTCCAGCAGAGAAACACTTTTAAATTTTACCATTGGACATAGAGAAGTGAGGAGATTAAAAACAGTTTATCTTAATAACAGATAATAAGTCATATTTTTCTTTCTCTATTTTTGATGGCACCAAAGTAGTAACGGTAAAATTTGCAGGTGAGCAATTCACCAAATCATAGACGGATCAGATAGAGTCTAAACTTTGAGATAAACATCCAAGTTTTCATGATTTTACATCTTTTTAGCATTAAAATTCATTAAACTGATGGTTTAAAATCTTAATAAAGCCACATAAGAGTCAAAGTTCAGCCATAAAGTGGTTGTTTTAGATTTAAAGACCCTCTTCATAATAAATAATGCGACTTTAAACTTATTTTGTTGCAGCTCCTGACACACATTTTTGTAATTCTGCATCAATTTGAGTCAAAATAAGGAGCTGATGGGACAGAAATCTGTCATAAAAAAAACTCCTAAATCCATCTAAACCTTTAAAAATAAACTCAGATAAAGTTAAAATTAAAATAATTAAAAATAAAATTAATTAAAGACCTCCCAAACCTGTCTGCGAGGACAGATGTGATAGCTGAGAGGACACAGAACACCTGTCTGTGTCTCTGAACAGTTAGATTGCGTAACTAAACATTTGCAATGCAAAGTAAATTCGCTCATTTCCCAAAGGAGAGAGAGAGACAGAGAGAGAGAGAGAGAGAGAGAGAGAGAGAATAACAAATATCAGAGAGAGAGAGAGGATGAAAATCAGTGCTGCACTAAAAAACAACTGATGAAAAATATGAAAAAACATTTAAAAAAAGAAGAAATAAACCTAAAATAAGTGTTGATAAAATCTGCAGCAGGAAGATTTTTAATGTGAGTAAAATCGTCTCTGTTGTTGTGGAGGCAGAAAAAAGTCACCTCTAATACCTTTAACTGATAAAAACTGAGAATTTTAAATATTTCTGTTATAAATATTACGGTAAAAAAGACTGTCTGTTCGTTAAAAATGTGAATAAATGCGATAAAAACTCACTGTGAGGATAAAAGTCTGCAGGTGTCGGTCGGTGTGAAGTTCAGGAGTCAGAGAGCTTCAGACAAACACGACGAGCTGGACGGACTTTAGTGTCTCTGAGCTGAAGAAGAAGAGGAGGAGGAGGAGGAGGAGGAGTGGCTCCTCTACAGGGTCAAGGTAAACAGAGAACACACACACACTTCCGGGCTCACCTTTCAAAATAAAACACCAGCTTGGAACGGTTCTCAAACGTCAATCCTGTGTCATTTGTTGTGCTCTTCATGAACTCAGAATCAATAAATCAAGATAAAGACATTTCTGAGTGAATTCCCATCCATAACCATTTTTATAACATGTTTGTTTGTTTGTTTGAGCTCGTATCACATTGTTCAGGAATTCAACTTTGTTTTTGTGGCACTTTTTAGACTAAAAATGTAGCTCAAAGTGTCTCACAGGGGCTAAAAACAACAATAAAACACCACCACCCCACCCACAGAGCCACACAAAAACACACACCCACCCACCTCACTCACCTACACATACACATACACACACAGAAGCGCACACAGTGTGAGAACTGAAGCTGTACTGTTAAAGAGACATGGCCTGACATCGAGACATGACATGAGGAAAGAGCTACTTTTAGGAAACACTGGAGATAAAAGATAAAAAATAAAATAGTAAAAAGAAAGAGTAAAACCTGATGGACTAAAACAAGAAAAAAAAATAAAAAAATAAAAAATAAAGATAAAAATAATAAAAATAGATAAAAATTAGAAAATAAAAAATAGTTAAAAAATAATTAAAATTATAGAAAATATTTTGCCCTCCTTTCACAGTTATTACAATAATGTTAAAAAAACTAAAAATAAAAATAATTTTAAAAATAAATAAAAAAATAATTAAAAATAGCAAAATTTAAAATTCAAAAATTGAAGTATTTTGCCCTCCAATGGCTCCTTTCTCTCCACTGAAACACCAGCTTTTTCTACATGCTTTTATTTTGAAGCCGACTTCCGGTACACACCCCAGCTTCACACATATCTCTCTTTAACATCCCTGGTTCCCATAGTAACAGCTGACTCCACCTTCAGCTCCACAGGGAGGGAGAAAGCAGGAGGATGATCGGACTCTTGGGAAGGTTTTCGTGGATGATCACACCTGACAGAGCGAGTGAGCGTGGGTGTGTGGACTCCACCCTCCTCCGTCAGGTAACAGGAGTGAGACAGGTAAACAACACAGGTGGGTGTCAGCGGGGGAGTCCTCCGTCCTCAGAAGACATGAATCCTCTCACATCTGGATTTGAAATAAAGCTTTAAAACCAACAGCTGACGTCTTCGAGAGCTGACGTGTTTTTCGCCGAGAGACCAATTAGTGAAGTCGGAGGAACGGCAGACTAAACGGGGAAATGATGGAAACTAATTCTCCGCCCTCAGAGACTCATCATCATCGTCGGCGAGGAGTGACATCCAAACACAGAGACAACAACCAACCCTTCGTCCTGTTAACAGCGTTTTTTTTTTATTACAAAAACAGCAGACATTAAAACATTTGCCAAGGGAATGCAGAGATGTTAACGAAAAAAAACGAGCATCCGTCCCTTATTTTGTCGTTTTATCTTTAAATAAAAAAAATGTACAAAAGTGCTTACATGGTGCAAATAATGAGGAGTAAAAGAGTCTATAAAAGAGGAAGGTCGAGAAAAAGGGAAATGTACATTATATCTACGAACGCAGCAGAGCGAGCGAGCGAGCAAGAGAGAAAGAGAGAAAGAGAGAGAGAGAGAGCGGGAAAAAAACGTCAGAAAAACGAACCCAACGCTGCTCGGGATTTTTACACTAGGTAGTTAATCCGCTGACACTGCCGGTTAACAAGGTCTGTAAATCAAACATACCCAAACATGAGGTTAATAAATATCGCTTAAATTACCCACAATGCTGCTGGGTTTCTGTTGAAACTAATCTATTAGTTTGACTACAAATCTCCTCTCAGCGTTACGGAAACACGGCCGATCTCCCATCTTTGCTAATAATACGATCACAGAACTGCTGCGACTTTAATGGCACTTTAGACAATCATTATTAAAACAATAAGAACAATAATGCGGCGCTAGAGTTACTTCGGAAGTCGGAGCTGAAAATGACGTCACACCCGAGTTACCAGCGTTAGTCGGAAAAAAAAAAATTTCAGGCTAACTTTCGTAGACGCAGCCGTCTTGTTTTCGCTTTTTTTTTCGACTTACACTAGTAACTCTGGTGCGACGTATTTTTCAGCTCCGACATCTTAACTCGATCGCAGCATAAGACCTCTAAATAACAGGTTTGTAACTCGGTCCACAGTACAGAGAGAAAACGGTCAGTAACAAAGTTCGTAGGCGCCGCCATCGTCTCTGCGCCTCCTGCTACATCAGTGAGCGAGTCGCTGCTGCAAGGCCGCTCAAGAATCCGGATTCCGGGACTGAAGACGCTCCTCTTCTAACCCACCTGTAGATCCCGATCGGTAACAAAAACCTGCTTTTGAAACAGACTGTTCCCATGACGACAACTACGACGACGAATCCTGAAGTCAAGAGTCTGGAGCGTGCCGTCGTCGTCCACGCCGTCTCAGTAACTGTTCTCGTGACCGGCTAAAATGTAGAGGTTACTCAGGGCCGTGGGGTTGTCTGTGGGCCGGCTCTCCAGGACCACCACCCTGAGGAAGAGGAGAGGAAGAGGAGGGAGAAGTTACAATCCAATTCAATACAAGTGCCTTAGGATGCTGAGTCTGTATCCTAGCAACAACAGCATCACAGAGAACATCACACTGAACTTCAGCCGTTGCCTTTAAACAAGTATTGTTCTGATATGACTGATCACCCGAAGAGCAGCTTCTATCAATTCAATATCTGGACAACACCACGTCTCCTTCGCCGTCAGGGTTCAGAGCGTCAGCGGCGAACTAACAGAGGACGCTAAACGGCTCATTAGTCGTCCCGATCAGCTGTCGCGGTCAGATCAGGACGACAGCAGGGTGAATCTTCAGATGGCGGTGACAGCGGATCAGGATGCTCCGCTCCAAACGGTGTCTTCCATCAGATGAAATTACAGCAGAGAGACACTCAAACCAGGGCCCGGCAGGGCTGGCAGGGCCGCAGGAGCGGTGAATTAAACATGGAGGAGGGGGTTCTGGGCAGAGAGCGAGATGGAGGGAGGGAGGGAGGCCTCGTTCTGGGTCTACAGTCGGGGGGACCACCAGGAGTGAGTGGTACCAGAAAGTTCTTAGACTTTGAAATCTTAGTCGATCTAGATCATCTTTCTCTAGACCAGATCCTGGCCCCCATGGAGGATCTCTGAGGTATCATCAAGCCCAGCCACACCATTCTCAGAAAACCAGTTTGTGGTAGTTTTGGCGCTGTGGGCAGGTCCCAGGTCCTGCTGGAGAACCAAATCTGCATCTCTGGCAGATGGAGCCTGACCCCCAATCTCCCCCTTCATCCTGATCGTCTCCTAAAAGGTCGTATCCTCCGATCGTAGCTGATCGTAACCATTCAAGTTAACGTGTCAATTCCCACCGACTTCTTTCCGTTCCTCTGCAGATCGCCGGACTCCACAGCTGATCACAAGAGTTCTATTTTTTCTGGACGCCGGAGCATGGCGGATAAATTCAGCACAGATTAACCCGTGCTGGAAAGGAAGTCGGGCACAGACACAAAATAAAACATCCGGCTTCTTTTCAAAATAAAACACTCCGTGTTTCAGGAGGATCGTATTTCACACCATGCAAACGGGCGGAGACGAACAAGTGAAAGGTTTTTAGACGTCATTTCACCCCAATGACACCATGGATGAGGAGATGCTGATTCTAGAAGTCTAGAAGTAGATTTCCTCCTCTGGAAGGACACAATCTACTGCTTATATGTCTATGTGGCTGTCTTTATAGAGACAACTCGTTATCGCGCGATTGCATGAATCCAAGCGAGTTCTTGCGATTACCACTGTCCGTAATCTGCCACGAAACGGACAGTGAAAATTGTCGGACGCCGTTCCGGGTCGGAGCTGTTCTGGATGCAGTGGAAATCCCGTATGAGGGTCTCTAAAACCTCCTGGTAGACTTCAGGACTTGATAAAACCCAGTATGATTTGAGAACCCAAAACTATCATGAAACGGGACTTCTCTGATCTTCCTCAGGAGTCGCTTGACGGTGGGAGCATGACCCTGGAGGGGGTCAGAGACGGTCTTCTGGACAGTTGTCAGGTCGCTCTCTGAATCGTGATGAAGTCAAACTGAAATCTTGTCAATTTTCAGGATGTGTTTGTTTATTTTCGCAGAGATGTCGGTCAGTTTAGTTTCCATCCGATCAGAGAACTCTGAACTTTTCAGGAAGTTCTCATCTGCTCAGACTCGAGTACAATCAGTGGCCGCAGGGTTTAATACATAAGATGGAAAGAATGAGCAGGTGGGAGGTAAACACGGCGGTCTACAGGGACAGAGACGGACCGAGAGGAGCTGTGGGTTTACAGACACAGCAGGCCAGCAGGTCGTTTCCATGTGGAAGAAAAACACAGAGACCTGAGGGAGGAGCGGCCCGCTGTTATGTGGGTCAGCGAGCCGACGTTAGAGGACAAACAAGAGGAGGAAGAGGAGGAGGAGGAGGAGGTGGTGTTTGTGTTTGATAGTGAAGGAGAGGAAATCTGGGACTGACCTGTCAGAGCCGAGGAGGCGGAAGACTCTGCTGGGATCACTGATCTCCTGAGTCACCTGGGAGTAAAAACAACATTCATATTATCTAAAGGTGTTTATCTAGACTCTACAGATAGAAAACACATCAGAGATCTATACCTTTAAGATCTATGTCCATTTACAAAGTCCTGTCAGTCCGTCAGAGTCTGTTCACACCCCTCCTCTGTTTTAGATTCTGACTGTTTACCTTCAGGTCACTCATTGTGCCTTTAACAACAGTGTGTGTGTGTGTGTGTGTGTGTGTGTGCCGTGTCTAAGGAGAGTGTGTACGATCCTGTCGACACGTCAAAGTGAAAAAAGACGAGCCCCCCCCTCCCGCCCCCCCCATGTTGACATGTCAGCAGGACTTGTCGACAGATGTGAGATAGCGGGCGAGCGACACCTGCTAGGTGTAAGTCCTTGGCCCCGCAGAGATCCGATCTGTTCCAGTCTGAACGAGAACAAGGTCTCGGGTGTTCAGAGAAGCACCCACCGGAGCGAGATCGGATCAGCGGACCCGCCGCCCCTGAATGCCTCGCCTTTGAGGGGAATCATAACGAGACAAACGCTGAATTATTTAGCGCGGCTCCCTGCGCTGTGACGGCGCTCGTTTATGATTGGGCATCAATTTTGCATGGCGGCGGCTGACATTTCTAAAATCCGGGCCGGGCGCAGACTCTCCAAACAGACCCGGTGTTTTATCCGAGCGCTGCGGGGCGGCGGCCGACACGGCGGCCTTTGAAAAGGGCGACCCCTATCAGCATATCACTTTTCATAAAAGCACAACGCTTCACCTCCCCGCGATCTCTTGAACTTTTATTCTGCCGCCGAGCGCGACGCGTGATCGGGTTCACATGGAATCCCTGCGTGAAAGGAGGACAAATTCATTACCTCGGCCGCGCACAAAGACACTTTGTCCGGCTCCACCTGAGGTCTAATCCGCAGGGATCGCCGACAGACAAACAAACACGCCGCACTCGGGGTCTTTGTTGACCCGAGCCCGAGGCGACGGTTCACGTGTTCGTCAAACAAGCTTCTATTCAAACCTGAGGAGGATCCAGAGAAAAACTAAAGAGACGAATGACGGACGATAATCCTGGACTAATGTGGATTTAGATTAAGAAAGAGTGGGATTAAATAAAACTCTTCAATAAGACCAAACGCTCCAAGAGTGAATCAGAAGTTTTTACCTCGTTGGACTTGAAGCTCTTTCCCTGCATGCCGTGTTTCCAGAAGGCCAGAACGCTGTCCTGAAGGCACACTGTCAGAGAGGACGACAACGTTCAGCTTCTATAAAGATCAGCTTCTTCTCTTCACTCTCAAACTTTGTCGTGTTGGTTTTATATTAAATTTTCAAAACTCACCAACAGATCCGATGCCGAAGTCGAAGCTGAGCTCAGACGCCAGTTTCTTGTTGGACTTGAGTCGACCCTGAAGATTCACGATCTTCAAGTTTTCTGTGGAGGATGAAAAAACAAAAATACTGTCGGAGAACGAAGAAGATTTTATTTTGAGTTTGAAGAAAAAAACAGTCGGGAAACAGAAATTAAACTTACGGTCCAAACACACCAACACCGTGTCTCTCTCCAGCTGGGTCACATGGATGGCGTCCACCTGCTGGTTACCTGTGAGGAGGAGACAAACCGTCACAAACCGCCTCCTCCACCTGACCCCCTAAACTTCTTAGATCTTAGATGTTGGACTTACTCGTTCCCATCTCTGTGAACCAGGACGAGCAGGAGTTCAGGTTGATGGTCTCGAAGCGGACCACCTGACCCGGCTCCGTGCCCTGGCTGATGGCGACGCACACGAGAGGGTACTCCTGCTCCGGGACCACCAGCATCTCGAACACCTTCAGCGGGCTGGGGAGGGGGAAGTCAAAGTGCTGCAGAGGGAGGAGAGAAGAAGAAGAAGAGGGGTCAGGGTCACAGGAAGTGGATCTGCACGCCTGTGACGGTCCTCCACCTCTGAAGAAGAACCCGGACTGACCTTGATGAGCATGAACCTCTGCATGGGTTCATACCACTGTAACAGGACGATCCCGGACTGCAGCGCCCCACACAGGTACTTGTGTCCCGTATACGGGTTCCTCACTGTGAACAGAACCGTGAGGCCGTCACTGAGGGACGAGGACTTGAACCAAAACAGGCGGAAAACAAAAAACAGTCACTCACCGATGCAGCACTTGTGACAACCCTTCGTGTCGGGGATCTTCGTCGTCAAGGCGAACCTCCTGAGGAGAGGAAACAGTTGTGATGTCATGACCACGGTCTAAAAACAGCTGATGACGTCTACATCGGGGGAGTCTGGAATCAAACCTGACGGGTCTGCGGTCTCACCTGGGTAAGATCTTGTCGGGGAAGCGGTGAGTCTGGAACTGAGCGGCCAGTCCGGGCTTCTTCAGCTGCTCGAATAACCCGATCAGATTATGGGAGTAGAGCTGGAAGGTTTTCCCTACAGAGGACGGTAACAGGACAAGAGTGAGACCGAAGAGCTGGTACCTCCAGAACCACTTCAGGAACCTGATACCAGAACTTCAAACTCAGGAAAGACCTTTACATATTTCTGAAAGACTAAAAGATAATAAAGGTTTGGATTTCCTCAAGAAGGATAAAAGAAAATTTAATCAAAGTACAACCATGTAAGGAGTCAAATACACCATAAAGAGTCAATGCATGACCATATAAGGAGTCAAAGTATGCCAATATAAGGAAACAAAGTACAACTATATATGGTGTCAAAATCCGACGACATAAGGACTCAAAGTACGCCCATATAAGAAGTCAAAAAAATGCCCATATAAGGAGTCAAAGTTGGGAGTCAAATATGCCCATATAAGGAGTCAAAGTACGCCCATATAAGGAGTCAAAGTACACCCATAAAAGGAGTCAAAGTACGCCCATATAAGGAGTCAAAGTACACCCATATAAGGAGTCAAAGTACGCCCATATAAGGAGTCAAAGTACGCCCATATAAGGAGTCAAAGTACGCCCATATAAGGAGTCAAAGTACACCCATATTAGGAGTCAAAGTACGCCCATATAAGGAGTCAAATACACCCATTTAAGGAATCAAAGTACGCCCATATAAGGAGTCAAAGTACGCCCATATAAGGAGTCAAAGTACGCCCATATGAGGAGTCAAAGTACACCCATATAAGGAGTCAAAGTACGCCCATATAAGGAGTCAAAGTACACCCATATAAGGAGTCAAAGTACGCCCATATAAGGAGTCAAAGTACGCCCATATAAGGAGTCAAAGTACGCCCATATAAGGAGTCAAAGTACACCCATATTAGGAGTCAAAGTACGCCCATATAAGGAGTCAAATACACCCATTTAAGGAATCAAAGTACGCCCATATAAGGAGTGTGTGCTCATACAATCAACAGGTGCAGATAGGACAAGATTTTGCAGCTGCACCTCTTTGAGAGATGAAGTCTGTTCTCGGCGAGCTCTCCAGGAGAAAAAGGTTTGAACTGTTTATGCAAATGTGTAGCTCTAACATGCTAACAGCTACCTCTGAGGTGGATGAGCTCTGCCTCTTCACCTCCGCTGGTCACATGACAGCTCAAATTGAGGCCCCTAAAGTTTGTTGAGGACGTTGTTTAAATAAAAAGTTCTTCTCTTCTAGTAACGGCAGTTTTTAATTTCACTTCTCCACAACGAGACAAACACAAGGAGATGAACGAATTCACTCTGAGAAGATTTGTGAACGTTTACTGGACATACTTGATTTAGCTGAACTTGTCCTGCAGGATTTTATTTTAAAACTATTTGAGAAATTTAATGTTTGAGTCTCTAAATCATGATGTAGAAAAATAAAATCATCTCCTCACGTTATGAATATCAGAACAGCGATCTTATACGACTTTCTCGTGAACGAAGCAGCTTTAACACGTAGAAAGGTTAGACGTGAACAGGAGTACAAACAGAAGTGTGACGATGATGATGATGATGATGGTGTGAAGCATGATTACCTTCTGATGAAGCCGGTTAGTAGAAGATCAAATCAAGCCAGGCGAGAGGAGGAGGAGGATGGACAGTGTCCAAGGGAAGAAGAGAAAGAGAAGAAGAGAGGTTGAGTATACCGAGGGGAGTAAAACTGAGAGTTTATAATCTCATCCTCAGCTGTTAAACTGAGACTAAAAAGGTTTCAGCCACACAGACGAGGTTTGTACAAAAAAACACAAGTGTCTTTATTTTTACTCCTCGGACGTGTCACTCAGAGACGCTCTGATGACAAACAAAAGACACGGTTATTTCAGGGTCTGCCAGATAACACAGGAGGACAAAGAAGCAGCAGCTGATGACAGTCGGCAGGGGAAGGAGGAGGCGGCGGTAAATCCGTCACTTACCTGATAAAGACATCAGGTTGTTGTTGATAACGTAGAGCCATGTGCACTTCCTGGGAAACAGCTGGAGAGGAGGATTAGACAAAGACGTGTCAGTCAGAGTTAAACTGGTGATCAGGAAGAGGAGGGGGAAAACCTTCACCTCAGGAGAACCCGCCGTGATTTCACAGTCGGGGTTTGAGTGTATTTCTGTGTCGCTTTAACTCTCACTTCTGGTGAGTCTCAGTTTCAGGGTAGATGTTTGGTTACTAGGACAACACTCAGGTTTACTTCAGCCCCCCTAACCCTCGTATAAAAGGGTCTTCCTGTGTGTCGGGGTCGATGGTTACCTGCTCCATGGTGGCTTCATGCAGCTCGTTCAGATTCAGAGTATAGATGCCGTCCTCCGTCCCAAAGATGAGGTACTGATCTAAGAGAGGAAAACAAACGCGTCTTTAACAAACCGTCTGAGTTATTCTTGTTCATCGCTCTCGTCGCGTCGACCCGTACCTTTGGTGTCCGGGTGAATCCAGGACGTGGCGCAGTTGATCTTCAGCGGACAGCCGTCAAACACTTTGGAGAAACAGGCTCCCATCTGAAACGAGGAGAAGAAGCAGGAAGACGTCGGGCTGAGTGAGACATGAAGAAGAAACCGCAGAGCAGAAAGCTCGGAGGACCCCAAACATCTCCAGAATGTAGCAGGAACAATGAGGAGGATCCACTCACCAGAACTTTAGGAGTGGGAGGAAGACCATTGATCGCTGGTTTCTATAGAGAGAGGAGAACATCTGATCATGATGAGGACACAAACAACAACATCGAGAGAGAGAGAGACGCTGGATTACCCCCCTCTGACTCTCATATTTGAGGTTTTTACCGAGACCCTCCACAAAGTAAATCCAGCTCTCACTCCTCAGATTACAGCCGAACCCTAAATCTGAAACAGATGAGAGCCGTCACGAGACTCACAGGGAATTCCTTCTTCTCCTTCCGGTGGTGCGGTCTGTTGGGCGGCGGTTTGGGACTCCCTCCGTTCAGGCTGCCGTCCGAATCGTTCTCTGTCATGAGAGAGAGAGAGAGAGAGCGAGAGAGAGAGGGGGGAGGGAAACGTTAACAGAGGAGCTTTAACCTCAGAACAGACATGTTCACGTCAAACTCTCTTACCTTTACTGTTCGGTTTACTGAGAGCTTGTGAAAATAGAGTTAAAGTGATTATTGAGAGATTAACCGATTGATCCAAGAATACAGACATGATTGAAACAGGAGCGTGGGGAAGATTAAGATAAAAACTAGAGGTTTGTTTTAGAGGTTTCTGACTTTTTTGGAAAAGAGAGGACATGAGGGAGAGGAGACAACCTATCCTTGTTTTTTAAGAGACTTGATTTCGTCAGTTTTTCTCAGCTTTGATTTCACAAGTAAGTTCTTGTTCACACTAAACGATCAGAATATTTTTTAAAACTCACAGCATTGATCAAAAAAAGATGATTCATTGATAAAGAAAACGCTTGAACTCACCGGGGTCGGAGGCGTGAGACAAAAGGCCGGGGCTGCTGACGCTGGCGGAGAGGAAGTCCGGCGAGGAATGCTCCACCTTGTTGCCGGACTCTGGCGTGCTCTGTCTGCGAGCCGCCTGACTCGGCCCGTTCTCGGCGTTGGGGAACCTCCGGACCGTCAGGCACCTCTCGTCGTTCAGGCCGATCTCCTCTGAAGAGCTGTTCAGTCGAGGCTGACGGAGAGAAGAGTCGGATTCAGGAAAATCTACTCGGTTAGAAAGTTAAAAAGTGAAAAAGTTTGAGGGTCTCACTTTAGGAGGCAGAGGAGGGGGCACGCCGGGCTTCAGAGTCGACCTGAAAACAAAGACGTTTGTGCGTCAGACAGATCTGAAACTCAACAGCTGATGATGATGATGTTAGTTTGATAACGTCACTCACAGCTCCACTTCTTCGAAGGCGTCTTCAAGATGTGCGATGTGACCCCTGCAGGGAGCAAAGACAGAAATCAGAGCAGAAGCAAAGACTCATGGGAGGTCAGGAGGAGGTCAGGAGGAGGAGCTGCTGATGATGACGGGAATGTTTGTATGAGAGTTTCCCTCAGAGGAGAGGAGAGGGTTTATCACGGGATGGAAACAACAAGAGAAGAAGAAGATCTGTTTGTCGAGTTCGCGTCAGCTCTGACTCCACTTCTCTAAGTCCAGAACTTTCTGCTCCCTGTCTCAGTCTCCATCTACACAGTTTGGATCTACAGCGAACATCACGCCACAGGTGTTGGATGAAAAGGTGCAGAGGAGGGTGAGAGGTGGACACTCTAAGGTTCACTACGGTGAGGGCGAGGGGGGCCGAGCGAGGGATGGATGTATGGACGGAGAGGGGAGCGAGAGCACAGGTGGGTTAGTGTTACCGTTGGAACAACTCGTCCTCAACGCTTTTGAGCAGACTCCTTAGAGGGAGGCGAGACGGGACGGAGAGAGAGAGAGAGAGAGGGCGAGTGAGTGACAGGAGAGAGAGAGAGAGAGAGAGAGAGAGGGTTCGGTCAGCAACAACATAGACAAGAGGAGGTTAAAGGTCAACAACAGTTCAAGCTGCAGGTGAGGAGAGCGAGTTCATGCACAGACACGAGTTAGATCAGTGTGAGAGACAGTGAGCAGCATCTATGGTAGATTTTCTATAACAGGGTTTCTACACAGTTTTAGAAAACTGATTTTTTTTTTTGTACTGTGGTGATAATCTGGAAACTTAAAAATTTCTTCATACTTTATTTTCAATTTTCCAAACTTTGTAAGATCTGGAAATTAATCAAATTACTTCCATACATTTCCAAGCCCGACTTTTGAGAATTATTTTTGGAAATACTGACTTTTCTATTTTAGAAAACAGTATTTTTTGTACTGTGGTAATAGTCTGGAAACTTTAATATTTCTTCATACTTTATTTTTCATTTTCAAAACTTTTTAAGACCTGGAAATTGATCAAATTACTTCCATACTTGCGTAGTAACCCTGCTGTTATGAGTATAAATCTGAGGGTTTTACTGCTTTCAGATCTCAGAGACGTAAACAAAACAGTCTTTAAAACATTCGCATAAAAACACAGACAGAAACAGCATCAGATCTAGAACAGAGCTGGATCTGGACGGTTGGCGCTGAAATCACCTCAATAAGAATAAGAAAAACTTTATTTTATCTCTGAAAAGAAATTTAATGTCTTTAGTCTCACTTGTCATGTCTTATAAAGTCATCTACTGTCTCTGGAAGGATTGTTAAAAGATCTTCTCAACCTTTCTGTCCCACAGCATCAAGTTTAATGACATTTAATTTATTTTCTAAGTACATGAACCTAATAAATAAACAAAGTTAAGAGAGAGAGTGAACAGGTGATATTTCTGTGACGACAGTATATCCGTGGGTTACCTGGCTGTTATTCCTCCCTCTGCGAACGGACTCCAGGGAGAGGGGAAGTCATTATCTTTACTCACATCCTGTGGAAACAGACCAGAGCACAAAAATAAACTTTTAGGAACTGTTTTTATTTTTACTCTTTCTTTTACATCCACAGAATTATTAAAAAATCACCATTTCAGAGTGAGCCTCGGTTTCCTTCCTGAGCGGAGGTTCAAACTGCAGCTTGTCGACTGGAAAACAGAGAAAAAAAGGAAAAGGTTTGATTCGTTTTCAGACACTAGAGGGCGTCAGAGCTCAACACTGGAAGCCAAACAAAGCCGTGGGAGTGTTCGGACACTGGCAGGAGATCGATGAACACCTCCTCCTCCTCCTCCTCCTCCTCTGTGGGGGAGCCGGTCACCCCGGACAAACACAGATTACACCTGAAACTGAGCAGGTCTGCCCGCTCCACACAGGAATATGAAGAGAGGGGAGAAAAATGCAAACAAATCAGACTCCTCGAGGTCTGCAGGAGGAACAGACACTCCTCTATCACACCACTAACACAAACACAAACACACACAGGAGGAGGAGGAAGTTCAGCAGACACACAAACTCAAACGGATTAGTGGTTTTACTTCAGCTGGTCCAGGATCTGTTATGTGCTACCGTGTTAACCTGAGTCTAAGGGGGTCTTAGGGGTGAGCCGGGGTTTCACACAGACATCGCTGAACTGACCTGCGTCCCCCCTGTGTCCCTCAGAGAAGCTAGGACTTGAGCATGGCCTCCTGTGGTCAGTAGTCCCATTGTGTGCTTCATGCAGGAGGAGGAGGAGGAGGAGGAGGAGAGTCAGATTGGAAAGTGAGAAATAAAGAAACAGACAGGAGACATGTGGAGCAGAGAGAGACCGTGACACAGGATGAAGAGGAGTTTCCTCATCGCCGCCGTGTTACTACATCGACCCAAAGTGATGAAATCAGAGTCGTGACGCTGCAGTTAAGTTTTTATATCTAACACACTCACACCGACACCTCCTCTGCTGTGTTACAACATGATCCAGACGCTCTTTAAGAGTCTGTAAACGTGGATTAAACTGAATCTAGTAGACACGTTTCTACGCTGAGTCCACTTTCTCGTCAGTGGATCTATTTTCGGACACGCTCCACCACACGCTGTGGTCTGGAAAACTGCCAGCAGGATTACGGGGATGACCCTCAGACTATCGAGCTGAACAGGCAGGCCGGCTGACACGCTGACCAATGAGAGGACAGGGTCCCAGCAGGAGGGGGGGGGGGGGGGTGCGTTTGGGACTTTCTGTTCACTTACAGTCGATCTCTGAGCGCGTCCTCTCGGCTCGGGCGTGTTTGTTGGTGGAGCGGATGGTGTGTCTGACGGCAGAGAGGGGCTGAAACACAGAGAGAGAGACGTGAGGGTGAAGAGTTATCAACATGTTTAATCCACATCATCGAATTCAAGCAGAACTGAGACGACGTTTCCTGCTCCGTCTTCACATTATTATTCATCCCAGAGGCTGTTTGTTTGTTAGCAGCTCTATTGCTCCAGTCAATAGCCTTCAGGGCCTTTTTTCTTTTTTTTCATTCATGGAGGCCAAGACAGAGCTGCTGCTGTCAGGGGGGAGAGAGAAACACAATGGTCTTTTAAAACGGACTGTGGTACCACCTCTTTGGCTGCCACCTAAAGTGATGTTGACTCCAGAGGGAAGAATAATGTCGGAGGAAGTTTGAGACGAAACTTTCCTCTAAATCTGACTCTCAAACACCCGAAACAACTTTGACATCCAGATTTAACTTTGTTACTTTTGACTTTACTTCACTAGTCTTCACAAATTTCACAGACTTTTCTTTATGATTTGCTGTTTTTTTCCATTTTCTTTTTTTTTTAAGTTGCCGGCGGACACGAAAATAGAGCCCCTCAAGTTATAACAACATTCTCATCCTCCAAAAATTCCAAAAAAGGTTTCAAACTGTTTTTTTCCCCTCTGACAATATGTGTAAGTCTTTCAAATGCAATCTCCTTCAACGATAACTTTACAGAGGGCAACTGTATATTTTTCCGGAAAAGAGCGATCAGTCCTCAAGCTTGTAGAAGCCCAAAATCGATCAATACTGATAATTTAGAGTTGACAACTAAATTTTCAGGGATATATACCAGGATACAGAGTTTGGCTGGGAGATGGCCCGCATCACATTCTGCCAAAATGATTGTACTTTTGAGCATTCCCAAACACAACGGAACAATGTTCCTTTTTCCTCTACACAACAGATATCTGGAATATTAGGACAGATTTTAGTTAGTTTTACTGCGGTGATAGAAGTTCGCATTAGCCATTTATATTGAAGCAATTTCAATCTTGTATTAATTGTATTTTGCTGTGCCTTTAAGCATGCTGCATGCCAAAATCAAATTTTAGTTAATATCCAAGTAATGAGAAAAAAACAAACAACCAGAACAACAACTAAATTAAATAAAAAACTATGTATCGTTGGGAGTGATCTCTCTCAAACATCATGACCACTGCTTTGTGAAAATAAAATCTGGCCTATTAAGCGTGACACATTTGACTTAATTTTCCCAGAATGATGTGAATTTCTCTAATTTGTGATTAACAATTGCTGTTATCCTCTCCATTTTATATATGTCTATCCATATATTGAAGTTTTAGCTCTCCTCTGATTGCCATTTCCTGGTAATACTCTTTTTACAGGCCATCAGCAGATACTTAATAAATGTTTATCTCTTCTCGGCCATTCCTGAGATATGTGTCCAAAAAACACAGTCTGATTCTCAAGGGGTATTTCACATTTGAAGATATCTTGTGTTGCTGGTTTTTTAAGTTAACTTCCTGCATCAAGAGGAGCATTTTTTTGTTGTTGTTTTCTAGGGATGAATTTAAAAAAAAACAGTCTTGGTGATCTCTTCTTTTTAAGGTTGTGAAGATTTTAAACTTCTTTCTTCAACGACAGGATCCTCTCTGAGATAGAAGAGAGGACCTCTGAGGTGAAGAAACAAAGACTGCAGAGCTGCGAGAGTTCAAAACGTCCTGACAGAATCGGCTCATGAGCTGAAGCTTTAAAATTAGAAAAAATAAAAAAGCCTCAGAGTGCATTCAGGGTTAGATTTGCACGGCCTGTGGTTACTGCGAGTCGAAGTCAGCTGCAGCCCTCCACCTGAGTCCTCTGACGTCATTAAGGGGAGAAAAAACAGCTGCTGTGTGTGTGTGTGTGTGTGTGTGTGTGTGTGTGTGTGTGTGTGTGTGTGTGAGCCTCAGGAAGGAGAGGCAGTGACGTTTCTACGAAGCTTAAACCTCGTCTTTGTTTCTCTCATGAGCACAAAAGTTTTTCACAAAACAGGAAACTTCTCATACGAGAGAAAAGCGAGTCATGATGAATCGACCACAGCCTTGAGTTATCTGAATCTGCTGTAACGTTACCTCTAGGTCATCGTCGTCCACTTCGCTGTAATGCTGGTGGTTATCTGGATTGTTCATCTTATCGAGGAGGTCGACGGCGAGCCGCCGTGTCAAACCCGTCTGGGCCACGAACACGTGCTGCGAGAAATGAGACATTATGAGCAGATATCTGACATCCTAATCTTCAACTCAAGGTCTCAGAGTCTCTTCATTAAACAGTTTCAGAGTAATTAAACACTCCTCATTAATCACACACGTCCTGTGAGACGGCGTTCGTGATGATGATGGTCTTTTCAGAGACGTCTGCTCGGTTTTAAAACAGTTCTCTGTGGTTTTCTGCAGCCCTGATCTTTAATAAACAACCTGTGACTGTATTTTAAACAGCAGATAAAGACCAGACGGCGAGGGCCGAGACAAACTACTCTTCAGGTCTGAGTCTGGAGCTCAGAGTTGACATGGAAACATCCGAAAAATGAAGAAAATTTCACCAAACATCAACATAAACGAGGAGGAAACGCCTCATGAGAAAGGTGGTGATGCTAACTGAGCTAACACAGAAGCTGAGGCATGATGGGAAAAATCTCAACCTGAAAAGTCCTAAAGCTGCAGCTGTCCTGATTATCTGATTATCTTTTACTCTAACTTTCCAACATTTATGTAAACAGAAAGATGAATTACCGATAGGAGCTTCTCTGCAGTCGGTCTCTTCTTCGGGTTCTTGGTCAGAGACACTTTGACAAAGTTGTGGAAGGCGGTGGACCTGATGGAGAAGAAGAAGAAGAAGAAGGATTGTCGTATCACGCCGAGCGTCTCAAAGTCGTACAGCAGACTGAATGTTTCAGAGGACTCACCATTTGTTTTTGTCTTTTAGCTTCGGAGGCTGGAAGCTGCTCTTCGACATCAAGAACAAAGCTCTGAGATGAAACAGAAAGACGGTTTGTAAGTCAGGCCGCTGTGACCGAAATAAATAAAAATAAAGTGACTGTTGAAGGAACCGCAGAGACAGACGCACAGAGGCTCTTTATATTTAGACGGTTTGACTAACCTCATGGGGTGAAGGTCGAACATCGGAGGCTGCAGCTCGGCCAGCTCGATGGAGGTGATGCCGACCGCCCAGATGTCACACAGCTGGTTGTAGCCGCCGTTTTTCTCCACTGCCGCCACTTCTGGAGCCATCCTGCAGAAACACAGGAGGAAGGAGGTCAGGGAGGAAAAACTAAGAAAAAATGACGATACTGAGAAATAACTTCAGGACGTTGTTTGATCACTAACTTAGATGTAAAGTTGGATTCTGTTTGCAGTGAAGTTATTCATGCACCTGTTGTCTTTGCTTAAGGTGAGGCCAAACGGAGATTGTGTTCAGAGTCACATGACTAAAATATCTGAGACCTTCAAAATCCTGAAGCAGTCTGAAACACGACCAGATACTGAGGAGCTGAAATTTACGTTTTCACAGGAAGTTTTTCTCAGATTCTGTCAGATTAAATTTGGTCACACTGAAACTCTGACAGAGAAGGTGTCGGTGTGTGGGTATCACTGTTCAGTTACAGTTACAGAACTGAAGGACTGAAACCATGAGACTGGACATCAAAAACATAAAAACTAGAGATAAACCAATAAATCTGTCTGATTGAACAAATAAATAAATTAGATAAAGAGTGATGAAGTCTGCAGACACTGCAGGCAGTCTGGTCAGCAGAGTTAAAGCTCCAGTAAGGAATTTTACAATGTTTATAAAACAGACTGAAAAAAATCATTTTGATGTTTTTTTTTTTTTTTTTTTACCATCAGTGAAAATTTTTATACGCATTATTTAAAATATATTATTTATGGATTTTATATTTATTATTATATACATATTATTTATAGATTTTTAAAACATTATTTTTTACATATTTATAGATTTCTAGATGTTATATTTATCATTTGTTTTGTTACTTTTTTATTATATTTTAAAACAACTATTTATTGTTGTTTTATGTTATGTACAGCACTTTATGTCAGCTTTGTTAGTATTTAAAGTGCTCTATAAATAAATTTGAGTTGTGTTGAGTTGAGATGCATTAAAGCATAAGATAAGATAATCATAGTCTGTTTTGTCCACAGGGGGGCACCAAAATCAAGATAAACATAGACTTGCTCACTGGAGCTTTAAGTCCTTTTAATAAAGTTTTATTTTTCCTACATGACAGATTGGATCTAAAACAATAACTGGAGAGTGTTTGATATTGTCTGTGATGATGTGGAGAATAATGGAGTTTAAAAATGTCTCTGGCCATCAGCTGACCTGCTGAGGAGTCAGTGGCGTTTTTATTTTTCACTTGTTCGGTTCGATTCTCCCTCTCATGCACGCTTCAGACAACATAAAGAATAAAATCATTTCACTTCCTCTAAACAAAAACCTGTTTGGTTCACTCACCAGTAAGGTGTTCCGATAAAAGACTTCCTCTTGGCGATGGTGGCTGTGATTTTGGCCGCCACTCCAAAGTCGGCTGTAAAGAGGGTTGACAGGGATTTTAAGATAACGACTGAAAGTTACAGATGAGCGTTCAGACGCTGAGGAGGAACTTACCTAACTTCACGTCTCCGTTGTCTGTAAGAAGGATGTTGGCACCCTGTGGAAGAAAAATCAGCGTTTTATTTTGAAAGGGAAAAGATTTATCACGCAGTTTAGTTTCATGAAACAGAGGTCAGAAGCTCAGGGGTGATCTCGTGTGTTAGACTTTAAACATCTGGTGTATTTGGACCTGGTCCTAGTCTGAGTGCCAGTAAAGGTTCACCGGGGTGACATCTTTTTCTGACGGTTCTCAGTGTTTCTGTTGGCCGTGACTGACACTCTCTCCGGTGGCATCCTGCGGTGAGAGTGGAGGAAACAGGAAGTGCTCGCTGCGTGGAGTGGAGTAAAGATAATAGGTCCAGCCCTGAGCCTCTGCGATAACACACGAGGCTGACGCTGCTCGAAGCAGGCGTGGCGAACAAACGCTCGACCTCAAACCCGCTGTAAGTCACACCTCTGGTCACGTGTTTCCAGTGTGAACGTCTCTGCTCTTCTTCTCTTCCTGTCAGGTTAGTTTGCAGACGACTCTGACCTTTGGACTATAATCACCGATCTAACACGACACTTCTTCTCTTTTTCTTGACCTTCTTTCTGTCACGTTTGAGATTTCATCCCTTTGTCTCTCTCTCTACTCAAATGAGGCCAAGTGTCTGTGTGTGTCTGTGTGTGTGCGGCACATCAGAACGAGTCTGACCTGGATACCAAAGAGGCCAGAAGAAACAAAGAAACCCTCAGAGATACGATACCTTGATGTCGCGGTGCATCTTGCCCTTAATGTGCAGATATCCCAAACCCTGCGAGAAGAGAAATCACGCGCTCTGTCACGACATGAAGATGAAATTCTGGAGAATCGTGCAGAAAAAGAACTCGATGAAGCATTTACCTGTAAGGTCTCTCTGCTCACATAGGCAATCTGAAGCTCTGAGAGAGGACCCGTCACTGAAAAGACAAAACAGATTCATTAAAGACGACTTTCTTCAAATGTGAAGAAAAAGACCCCTGCTGGTTTTAGCTGTTAATTTTTACTTGATTCTCGTGTTTCTCATGTTATTAAAACCTCTAAACTGAAATAGAGAAGACACAGGAAATGTGGTGAGGAGAGAGAGCGGGGAGGTGACGTGCAGAAAAGGTCATATTCGATAATCAAACCATCCGCAGGTGCAATGATGACACCAGTTTAACCACCAGACCAGACCAAACCGGCGCCCCTGAACCTGAACTCACCGTGGTAGATGTCCTGCAGAGATCCTCCTCCACAGTACTCCATACAGATCCACAACTTCTCCCGACTGAAGGGGGACAGACAGACAGAGAGATATGGAGTTAGAAGGATCAGGATGTCAAAGAAGGTTCGTACTCCTGGTTATCAGCTGTTATAGTAAAGACTGACAGACGCAGATTGTTTAAAATGTGGTCGAACTCAAGAGGCTCAACAAGTTTTCATACAAAGATCCAACCGATGCATGGATGAGAACTATACCGGGCCTAGGGCTGCACGATATATCGTTTAAACATCGTCATGACGATGTACGTGTGCGTGAGAGTCCCATTGCAGAGCCTGTGATGTTGGAGGCAAATGAGTGAGTCGCTGGCGCTGCCGGTGTTGAGCCGAGAAACGTGTATCCGCTGATAATTACTTTCTTAACATTCCTCATCGCTGTTTAGCCCAACAAATAAGAACTGTTCGGGTTTTAAATCGTACATTTACATGGATCACTCTACTGTAAGCGGTGCGTGATTCTGCGAGGTGGATGCAATCCTCGGTGGGCATGTGTTTCTCAGCACAACACCGGTAATAACAACAATGATCGCAAAATGAGCAACAAACAAAAGAAATCAACCGAAAATGAAGACTTTGTTGGCAAAATTATTGTAATGTTGTAACCTTGTAATGTTCGTTTTAATTCGGCCCTCATCAGCTGTGTTTGTCTCACATACATGATAAAAACAGTCTGGAGGAAAAACTATCAGATCATTTTCTGTCTAAGAAGAGTCTCCCTTTTGTTTACACATGATGCTTTTATTTTGAAATTATGTCCAAGACGGTTACTTAAAGACTTGCACAGCTCTTTATTTGTGGCTTTTCGTAGAGGAAGTTATCATGAATCAGGTTTGCTGTCTTTGAACCCAGATCCTGTTTTTATGTCCCTTTATTGTGATGTTTCTTTGTTTTTAACATGTAGTCCTTTGAGATCTTTGGATGTAAAGGCCACTATTGATAACATTTGTTTTTATTTTTATGATTATTATTGATTAAGGACTTATTTTTGAATAGGATTGTCTCCTGAACATCAGGTATAATCCAGTTTCTGTTTACGGTTTAGAGGACACACTTTTCCAGGTTCCTAATCCCACCTGGTCTACAGTTCAGATCCCCTCATGCGGACTCTGAGATGATGAAACAGAAAAGAAATTGTTGCCCCGGTCCAATTAATCCGGTTTCATGATAATTACGGGTTGCAGTCATCACTCGGCTTTTGTGCTCTGCGGTGGCGAGACGGTACGAGACGTTCCCGCTGAGATAAGACACGCATCTTTGTGGACCAACCGCCGTATAAAACACATCAGAGGCTCATATTCCAGTTAAACCTGCTGGAAGTCTCAGGCGGCGGTGGGCGGACCAGCCCTACTTCCTCCCAGATACCAGCCACTAAACACAGGCTGCGTTAAAACACGAGAGCTGCATCCTGGCGGTGCTGAAGGGCCGAGTCAGCACCAGTCAGCCCGGTTACAGAGCGTGAGTCATCCTTTCACACACAGGTGTGACTCAAACGACATGTGAGCGTGTTTTATGTTGACAGGAGTGAACCAAACAGAGGAGGAGGAGGGAGAAGAAAAGTCAGAGCGCGGACTCTTACCAGAGGTAGCTCCCAAAGTAGGCCACGATATTGTGGTGCATGCATTCCTTCACCATGAAGATTTCCTGCTGGATGATGGAAAAGTCATCCCCTGGAAACAGAGGGAGAGAAATCACACATGGACAAAAGATTAGATTTTTTTCTCCTGAACATGAGAGACTTTCCGTCTGGATATCAACACTTCATAAACAGACTGTCAGGATGGAGTTACTGCTACATTCAGAGTCACATATAGATCTATATTTAGCAGATCATGACAGAGAAAAATGTGGGAACTGAATCAACAAAAGAGGTTTTTGGGTTCCCTCCAGTGACGTGTTTCAGCAGGCAGACAGCGAACAGGCCCAACAGGTATGTAAACACAAAGTTCTTGTTTTTACCGCTGACTGACCAGCTTCAGTCGCTCTGCCCGCCGTCTGAAACATTCACAGGCCGAGTCATCTTTATTTATATCGCACATTTAAAAAAAAAACAGCAAAGGTCGACCGCAGGGCTGCAGAGAGGAAAGGTGCAGAAAGAAACAACAACGAGATGCTTTAGAAGAGACGACAGAAACTTTTCTTTTCCTGAACTCTCGTCTCCAGGAACATTTTACCACGATCACGTGAGGCGAACAGGAAACACGAACACCCTCACTTCTTACAGCTCTGTACTTTAGTTTTGTTCAAGAGTTTTCTTTTATTTTGATCGTTGAGATTTTGTTCACAACTCTGTGTCCTACAGACCGACTACGAGGAGTTCGAGTTTGTGTGATTTCAGGCTGCAACCTTTTTCCTCAGACGTGTTTTTCTTTCCAGTGGAGTGCGGCGTCTTACTTCATTATGATCTCTGCCTAGAGTCACACATGCACAATAGCGTCTTTGCCAAGTGGTAGGGGAAGGTCCCTCCTTCTTCGCCTCTGATTGGCTGTGTAACATCATCACACGCTCAAGCCGAGCGCGGGCTATCGGCTCTGTACATCGAACAGAACATAACAGAAAATTATCGCACTTCTGATTCTCCTAACCCTAACCCGACAGACGATGACGTTTCACAGCCAAAAGGAATAACCAATCAGAGCCCAGCACTTCTAGCCAATCAGAGGTGAAGGAGGGTGGGACCTTCCCCTACCGTCCAACGCAAAAAAATCCTGCATCCCATACAGCAGCAACGATTAAGCACTTAAAAACCTCGTAAGTTTGGGAGCACTTTAGCCGAGATAAGGCAAAGTAGATCATATGAATCATGGCAGCATGTCGGTGAAGCACGAACAATTTCCGATCAGTCGACTATTGAAATAGTCGTTGGTTGCACCCTTGTATCCAGTTTCAGTCGCACTAAGTCAATAAATCGATCTTGAGTTTATACGTGTAGAGTTGTAACCGATCTATTTAACGCTTCTTGAAAATTTTCACAACCACAGGAAAACATTTCTGCAGAAAACCGACCGTGAAGAGAGGGTGCGACATTTTGATCGACCATAAACGACTGTTGCGTCACGCTCTGCAAACCCACAAGACGACATCCACAGAAGACGCTCCCTAACTCTCAGAGCTGTTGTTCTGCTGCTTCTTCCTCCACGGTTCAGTTTGTGTTTCGTATTTATTCAAAGATGAGATATGAGCAGGATTTGAGCGGACCGCAGTTACTCCAACAAAACCGCCGAGAATTCAAAGCAGCTGCAGGAGCAGAAACACGAATGTTATGCCCGAGTTCCTGCTGATGTCAGTGAGGTTTGGTGGTATGGTGAGAAAAGCGATGAAACGACAAAAGAACTGAGTGTCAGTGGTGAAAGCATGAACTCGGAGTGACCTCTGTTGAAGCAGAGATGACCGAGGAGCAGATCGAAAACATTTTGTACTTTGTTGTTTATGTTGAAAATCTTAAAAATATCAAATGAGAAAGAAAGATGAAGTTAAAGCACCAAACCAAAACAATCAAACCATCATTTCTGACATTTTTTAATCTTTCCTTCCACAGAAATTTCCTTAAACTACAGTGTTGGACTTTTCATCTAAACACGTCAGATCAGAGAAGGAACACCTCGTTCTTCTCCTCGTGTTTGGGTGGTATCGGCTCACATCCACAGCAGCAGAGTGAACCTGAAATACATCCCGTTAGTAGGAAGTAAGAAGACAGAAATATGTACGCCCAGCTGCTCCCAATTGTGCAGAGACAAGTTCCTGGAATACATTATCCGGAGGTTCAGGTCGACCAGACGCTCTGCTGACAGACTGTCAGTGAAGGCATCACTCCAAAATAAGCTCATTCACTGGATTACAAGTCGGCCAAAATTTACTGTCAGCAAAAACTTCTTCTTCTGCGTTTCTTTAAGAGTTCAGGTCCAGCTCGGACCAACGCAGAGAGAGAGAGAGAGAGGTGGTACGGTGTGCACATGCCCAGTGTAAACAATGTGATCATGTGACCTGTATTTACAGGAGCGTTAGTCCTGACACTGCGCTCAGAATAAAAAGGCTGGAAGTTTCTATTTTCTTCAACAAACCAAATAAAAAAGACAGAAATAAGTGATTATATGATCTTCGACGGCTCTCATCTATTAAACTAAAACCTAAACAGACAATAAAATGTCTATAAACGATTAAAACACGGATACGTCCTGATGAAGACAGTGTTTGGAGTTTATTCTGAGCCGATCACACAGACATCGTCCTGCCGCCACTGTAAATAATCACTAAAGCACTAAAGGTGTACTAATCCACCGCTGAAAATAGTCCCTATAATGCTGTGTACTCCTGTTTGTTTGATAGGAGCGTCTCGTTTTCAATTACGAGAGGTTGGAGAGGTATCAGGTCAGAGTCCAGGGAGTCCAGGGATCTATTTAAAGGGTTTTAACGGAGGGACGGATCCTGAAAACTGACAGAAACTGACAGAAACTGACCTCTGTTAATCTTTGTCTTTTTAAGCTCACACACCGCCGCCCACAGGAGGACGTCTCACAGATTTGTAACTCCTCTCACACTTAGGATTTACATCAGAGAGTTGGTCAAATATCCTGATTTAAAAGGGAAATTCTGACATTTTTAAAAAGGGGAAAGTTTCTGAATTTCCTCCTGCATCTATTAAACAGGATGTTTCTATTTTTGGTCAAATGTCGTCTATTATTAAAGGTTTTTGTCGTTTGCTGAAACACGCTCCTCCTCCTTCATTTCCACACACAGGAGTTGTTCATCATCACCTCGAATGGTTGACTTAGTAAGGAGGATCTAGGTGTTCTTTAATCTAGAGCATTTCAGGATTATACAGAAGTCCTGACACACCGTTCAGTCTGAGCACGCTCAATCAATCCACTTTTACACCTATAAGACTTTAAGAAACCAAAATAACTCTGAAAATAGAAAAATGACCCCTAAATCACACTTCTTTGAATCCTGACTGACATTTATTCCTAAAAGCTGCTTTAAAAGACCGAAAACAGACAGTTTGTTTAAGTGTTTGAGTCAAAATTTTGCCGTATGGTCCAACGTCTGTAAACAAACCGTCTTATTTTTGCGCTCTTGTTCGCAAAAATGTCATAATGAGACTGTTTACGAGGAAAATGCAAAGAGGAGCCACAAAAATGTGAGTTTTCTGACTGAACTCTGGGCTTAGACAAACAAAAAACATCACAAGACGATGTTTCTGCTCTGGGCGAGCGGAGGCCTCGGAGTGTGACCACTTCCTCTCAGACAGGCAAGACGCTTCCCTCGCCTCTGTGAACACACACCACCACCGAGTTTGAACAGAGCGTCACAGAGCTACAGACAAGATCCGGTTTTAGTGTGCAGGAAAAAAAAACTACATTAGTACGATGATGATTTATTCGTCTCTATAAATAGATATTTGCAAACGTGTGCAGCACACAGGATCAGGATTTGACTGCCATCCATTAAACAAATTTTACACATCTTCTTAAAGGTGGTGAAGGCAGGATCCCGTTAAAGAAGCATCTTTTTTTGTGGTGTATTTACAAAAAAACTTTAATATCAGTCAATAGTTATTAGTTATTGATGACATTTGGTAATATGACGATATCTCTGTGTTCTCCACCTCCTCTAACCTGATTGGTTGTGAGGCAGACGCTGCTCCCCCGTGTCGTTCAGGAGCCCAAACAAAGTTAGCGTGCTACAATATCGGACAGTAGAAACCAACCAGAAAGTTCGGAAAATTGTCTGAATCCTCCTTTGGCCACGACTGCCGACACAAGCAAGAAAAGACTCAAACATAAACAGTCAGCAAGAAAACAGTCAACCATAATCAGTCAACAAGAAAACAGTCAGCAAGAAAACAGTCAACAAGAAAACAGTCAAAACCAAAACAGTCAACAAGAAAACAGTCGGCAAGAAAACAGTCAACAAGAAAACAGTCAACAAGAAAACAGTCAACCATAAACAGTCAACAAGAAAACAGTCAAAACCAAAACAGTCAACAAGAAAACAGTCAAAACCAAAACAGTCAACAAGAAAACAGTCAGCAAAAACAGTCAACAAGAAAACAGTCAACCATAATCAGTCAACAAGTAAACAGTCAACAAGAAAACAGTCAACCATAAACAGCCAACACCAAAACAGTCAACAAGAAAACAGTCAACCATAATCAGTCAACAAGTAAACAGTCAACAAGATAACAGTCAGCAAGAAAACAGTCAGCAAGAAAACAGTCAACAAGAAAATGCTGCTCCCCCGTGTCGTTCAGGAGTCCAAACAAAGTTAGCGTGCTACAATATCGGACAGTAGAAACCAACCAGAAAGTTCGGAAAATTGTCTGAATCCTCCTTTGGCCACGACTGCCGACACAAGCAAGAAAAGACTCAAACATAAACAGTCAGCAAGAAAACAGTCAACACCAAAAGAGTCAACAAGAAAACAGTCAACAAGAAAACAGTCAACAAGAAAATAGTCAAAACCAAAACAGTCAACAAGAAAACAGTCAGCAAGAAAACAGTCAACAAGAAAACAGTCAAAACCAAAACAGTCAACAAGAAAACAGTTGGCAAGAAAACAGTCAACAAGAAAACAGTCAAAACCAAAACAGTCAACAAGAAAACAGTCAACAAGAAAACAGTCAAAACCAAAACAGTCAACAAGAAAACAGTCAACACCAAAACAGTCAACAAGAAAACAGTCAAAACCAAAACAGTCAACAAGAAAACAGTCAGCAAAAACAGTCAACAAGAAAACAGTCAACCATAATCAGTCAACAAGTAAACAGTCAACAAGATAACAGTCAGCAAGAAAACAGTCAGCAAGAAAACAGTCAACAAGAAAATGCTGCTCCCCCGTGTCGTTCAGGAGCCCAAACAAAGTTAGCGTGCTACAATATCGGACAGTAGAAACCAACCAGAAAGTTCGGAAAATTGTCTGAATCCTCCTTTGGCCACGACTGCCGACACAAGCAAGAAAACAAAGTAAATACCGGAGACTCTGGAGGAATAACGGGCGCTTAAAACGGAGGTAGACCGGACAAGAGCTAAAAAGCCGGGTCAACATAAACCATGGGGGACGCTTGGGGATCTTGGTGACCCTGTAACCTTTCTGCTGGACAGGTAAACCGCTTTAACAAAGTAAGACAAGTGTCTGTAACAGAAGTGTTTCTTGTCAAACTGACCTGCTGTAGCGTGTTGTAGCGCCATCGCTAAACTGTCCTCCCTCGGGTCCTGGACTATGTCACTTTATCCTAGTTGTAGAAGTCCTGCAAACATTGTGTTTGCTGGTAGTCTGTTGGCATCTACAGTAGCACCAATGCTTTTGACTTGCACCTTGACTGGGCCCCATTTGTAATGATCTGAAGTATTTATCTGCATTATATCTGAATTTAATTGGAACGATACGAGCGAGCAGGAGCGTCTGTTAAAAGTAAATCCTGAAAAATGAATCTGTTTTTTGGATCTCCTACCGCTGACATAAACCGGAACTGAAGCCTCTCTGTGACATACAAAGAAAATCAGATAATCCTTTTATCATAGAGTCACCATGTCGTTCATTCTCTGACTTTGTAATCCTCTGTATCTATATGATCTATATCTATATCGCAGGTCTAACTGGGATGAAGAAGAAGTGATTCTCTAATTTAACAGACACCAAAGTTTGGACAGTGTTGGTGTCAACAGTCGTTCAGATTAACCTGCTGTACCTCCAGCTTCTGCAGCCAGAGGGCCTCACCCCCCTCCTCCCCTCCTCTCTCTCTCTCCCTCCCCCTCCTTTCTCTCTCTGCTCGTGTCCCGTCCTTCATACCAGCGTCGTCACTCCTCCTGGTCAAACCTGTTTGGTTCTCAGGTCCACCCAAAGCACAGAAAGGAGTGACTCTTGCAGTGACGGGGGGGCGGGGGTGTAAAAGACAGAGAGTCCTGCTGAAACAGGACGACCTGGGCTGGGTTAATCCTCGCTCCATCTCATCAGAAAGATAAAGTCAATATGAGCACAGCAAATATTCCAGTGTTTAAAGGTGCTTACAGGCAAACCTGCTCGGGGCAAACGACTTTATTTACCGTCAGACTGAAGCACACATGACTCACAACTACGACTCTCTAGGATTATCACCACCAGATGAATTATTCCTAATATAACTTCATAATGTAAAAGTATAACAATGTCAGATAAAGAGTGATCCGTCATCTCTGTGCAGTTTGCTCCAGTTTCACCTGATTTTGACCTCTCAGTAGTTCCACTCTCTGTTGCGCAGAGCTGTGATGAGCACTCTAATCCTGACAGTGCCAAACTCTGTCCTATCTCACTGTGGGGGGATTTCATGACATGTTTGTGTTCAGATACATTATATCTCAGCGTTATAATCAATGTGCATGATTACACACAATCCGTCTGCCATCCGGCTCCGCTGGTGAACTGCTCTGATGGTCGGATCAGATTCTCAAGGCTTCTACTTTTGCTGGACGCCGCAGAACGGCGCATCAATTCAGTGCAGAGCAGCAGTGGAAGTTGTATGCGGCTACAGAGTAATTTTTAAAATAAAATAAAGTCAATTTGTTAAACTGTTCTTCACATGATAATGGGAGGGGCCAGTGTTGTGGGATGTGGGTGTTTATATGCACCGCCGATTTTATTCAATGTCTCACGGTGAAACACGCGAGATCTTGTGTGATCTCTTCCAGTCTCGCGAGAAATATCGGTAATATCACAAGCACTTCTCCTCCGCTTTCTGCATCCAGTGGGTGCTGTACGCTTGCGTTTTTGACTGCTGTTCCGGGGCAGAGCGTAGCAGATCTGCATGCAGTGGAATCCCAGTATAAGTATTGTGTCATTACTGCCACCAACTTTCAGCAGACGGTAAACATTTCACTCAAACATTCATTAGACGGTTTTGTTTTTTTCTGCAGTGAGGTTCATTTGCATGTGAAGAGGCCTGTTTGCTCCAAATTATTTCATGATGGCACATTGAAATATATGTAAACAGCACCAGTGAACAGAGTTGTTATTTACTTGGCAGTGCAGTTTAAGGAGAATTTAACCCTTTAACCCGTGCTCGGTGAACGAGTAAATGTCTTTTTGGTCAGGGTTAGCCTGAGCAAAAGGTGCAAAAACCCGAACGTTATACTAAAATGTGAAGAGTTTTACTCCTCAGACCGAGCGGGGCTGGTGTTGAGAGTTGAATTCAGCGTCTCTAAGTTAACCCTGAAGGTGGTCGTAAATACTGTTCATATTTTTAAAGTAAACTCAAGACCTTTTCAGTTTGGCTTTTAGTTAAATTTTGTTTTAATCTTTTAATCTGCATTATGGGATTTAAAGCTATTTTAGTCCTTGAGTAACTATTTTTTGTTTTATTACCTCTTTTTTGATTTACTTTCTGTTAGTGTTTGATTTTAAGATTAGTTTCAAGACAAGTTGAGTGTTGTATGTGTTGAATGGGGGTTGGGAGGGTGGGCGGAGTTTGGTATTTGTATTTGTATTTATTCTATTTCATTGTTTTTAATATCCTGCTTGAATGGACACCAAAATAAAGTTTGATTGATTGATAAAACTGGTTAAGATGTACAGTGAACTTTTACATATAGGTACACAGTACAACTGTAATAATAAATCCATCTTTAAGTCCTTTGAGTCTGGATTTTCAAAAGTTGCGACAATCTGAAATTCGCTCCCTTTCCCTAAGCGCCCTGATCCTCTTCTTCATGTTCACACACAAACTCTAACGATAATCCCTCTCCCTCCAATATTCAGGGAAAACATCTACATCTCAAGATCTCCTTGGATTTATTAAAATATTTGTGAATATTTTGAAATTAAATCTTAAAAAAAAAACGCAGGGTGACACCTGAGAGGTACAACAGGAAGTGTGAGAACTCCGGACAAACACACGTATTAGTATTCCCGGATGGTCTGCGCTCCTAACAGAGAGGTGATGAATGAAAGAGAAAACAAACAGGAGCGAGTCTCTCCGTTCACTGACTGGTAATCAGCCGAGCTCAGTCTGGATGCTGCTGGTGGTACAAAGCCCTGGACCTAATCCCACTAATCTGGATGGCACTAACTCTGTCAGTAGGTCATGAGCAGCACAATCACAAATATCCTCTCTCTCTCTCCTCCTCTGTGTCCTTACAGGAAAAGACTGTTGCATATTTAGGTCGACGCCAGAATCAAACAAAGCTTGATTTATGTGCTCATTAGTCCTGGCTCTGAGTGCGCAACAAGATTTCTCTAATACTTCATGTGCATACCGTTCAAATCCTCGGAAAAAGAAATACCTCCGCTCATTTCCAAAGTAGGCCTGATTTTTCAGCTCCGAGGAAATCTCAGAAAACAAACAGCTGATGTTTTTCTCTTACCTGGTTCCAGCTTTATGATCTTCACTGCAGCGAGTTCCCCGGTTTGGATGTTTCGGGCCTGAAAGACGAAACAGAACAACAAATAATCAGACCTTTTTTTGTTCCCTAGGCCTAAAGATTAATCGATTATTGAGGAAACTCACACAGAAATCCAGTTTTTAGAGCTCTTAAGATACTTGCTATTGTCCTGAATCTAAATTTTATATTAACAGGTGAATAAATAAAGAGTATCTTCATGTAAATATGAGAGAATATCGTCCTGTGAAAGGATTGTTTCCATCTAATGTACATTTTTTGTTTGAGTCTTGAGTAAAGAGTCGATAAAAAGGTCAAAGTTTGTTCAGTGAAGGAGTGGTCTGAGAACGGGAGGAGGTGCTGACTCAGTCATGAATAATCATCAAGATATTTTGAGTTATTTCTGACTCTTTTCCCCAGAATTATCACTTCATGATGACAGCAAAGATAGATGATGTCGTAGTTATCTTCATCGTCAGCTTAAAGGTTCACTCAGGGGTTTCAATGTGGAGGTGTGGAAGGAAATGAACGGATTAAAGCTCCTCAAGGAGGATTTCGTTTGGTTTTTACAGCAAATAAGCAGTAGGTATTATTTTATAAAGACTTTAAAACAGAACTATATCTATGAATGAACTATAAAAGCACAGATTTTGGAGTGATTTTAATGTTGTTTAGAATCATGATTTGAATCTTTAATTGTATTTACTATTAATTAATTGTTGAAATGTAATTGTATTGTGATTTTAAGTTTTTGGACCCCAGGAAGACGAGCAACCACTTTATGGAAGCTAATGGGGTTCAAAACAAACAAATAAACAAATAATGAACCATTAGACTTTAAAATAAGGAGTCTAAAAATGAACCTTGTGAGCGTCCATGACCTGATGTAGGGCTGGGCGATAAACCGAAAATTTACAGATACCAAAATTTACGACAATAACCGACATCATTTTGTCCATATCGGTATATTTGGTGTCAAAAATAAATAAATCAAAGTTGTTTTTGGATGTGTGTAGGTAGGCTATGGTCTCATGTCCCTTTAAGACGCTGTCCTACATCAGAGACGTGACTCCACCCCATCCAGTCTGTAACAAAGAGGGAAAGACAGGTGAGGAGATGGAGGACGGAGAGAAAGTTGGAGCGGCTGAAGTAGACGAAGTTAATGTGGGAGGGGGTGAGCAGATAGTGGAGTAGTTATCGTCTATTTATCGATATCAAGGTGATTTGATCAATATATTGGGATATTGATTTGAGGACATATCGCCCAGCCCTATTTCAAACCCAGTCAAAGAAAACTCCTTACAGTGCCTTTAAAGTGAATACTCCATGTAACCGTATTTAACACCAGCCTCTATATGAACTCCCATAAAGCCAAAATGACCACTCATATCTGCTCAGAATCCAGAGTCCGGTCAGCTGTTCCCAGGCTTTAAATATCCTGATCTACATTTAATCCGTCTTCAGAGCCGCTGCATCGTTTTCTTCATGCAGAAACATTTCCACTCCACGTTATCTCCACAGCTTCATCTCTGGACCAGAACACCGACAAACTTCTCGCTCCCTCATTTGTGAACTTTCTATTTTAAAGTCGGCTGCGCTGAGTCGCTGACTTCCAAATCCAGGTCAAGACGGGATGCTTCCTAATCCGTGGGAGTGAGGCGACGGGGCGAGCGGCTAAATCAACCGTAAACCATAAAACCCTCCAGCACGGCGGCCACCTCTCAGCTCAGGGAATGTGCTGCTGATTCACACACAGTTACACAATCATGTACCACACAAAGCGCTGACTTGTTTTGCTGAAGTGCAGCTGATACCACATGTGCGCAGACACACACACACACACACACACACACACTACAGAGACCTGATTATGAAAGTATTTCACAGAGAATAGTTGAGATGTTTGAGCTGCTGTCAGTCTGTTCATCTCTGAGAATCAAACGTTTAAAGTCAGCCTCAGTGATCGTCTCTGACTTCCTCATCATCTACATTACAGAAGTGTAAACCACACGGGAACAGGGAAGCTCTGAGGTGACACAGCAGACAGAAGAAGACCTGAGGCTGGTCTGCAGGAAGGAAGGAGCAGTCTGCCGTGAGAACGACCTCTGAAGAGAGAAGATCTGACCCGAGATCAATCAGCGTGTCAGGCTGAGGAGAAACCAGGTGTGCCTGACGTCCCCAGAGACGAAGCTGCAGCTACAAGAAGCTCAACATCCTACTTTGACTTTTCTGACGATGATGCACTCTCACAGACGTTTGTCGGATCGGCTGATGGAGGCGTCCTGGAGGTTTCGGGGTTAAAGAGGTCACAAGTTCCCTCACGGACAGTTCCTCCGACTTCTGATTCCCAGCCTCCGCTCATGGAAAAACCCACAAAACAAGACTTCTGCAGGGCCGAGTACGAGCAGCCTCCACTCTGCGTTCACTGGCAGAACTCGGTGGAAACTTCTAAACAGGGTCACCGAGCGAAGACCAGACACAGTTCGAACGAACGTGGTCGCCTCAGAGGATGTTTCATCTGAGCCTGCAGAGGGAGAGCACGCAGGGAGGTCGAATTCTCGTACTTCTGATCGTGTGACGAAATCAAAAGTACAAGAATTTGACGGAAAATTACCGTAAATGAAGAAGTTTACGTTTGTTTTTGTCGTTACTTCGTGAAAACAAATTAAATATGAGCATCAATAAAAGGAAAGAGGAAACTTTACGACACTTTTCTTCCCTTAGAGCGGAGGAAACATGTCTCTTAGATAAATATGTTTGTATGTAATAAAGCGACTAAAGTGAGGAATGCTGCGGCGTTAAACTGTGACTCCACTCAGCAGGAGAGAGAGAGAGAGAGAGAGAGAGAGAGAGAGAGAGAGAGAGAGAGAGAGAGAGAGGAGGACTTTTCCCAACTGGAGGTGTTTCCGCTGTCAGTGCGGCCTGAACACACACACACACACACACCCACACACACACACACACACACACACACACACAGACGCATGTTTAGACAGGGGCCTGATCATATTTCTGCGGCGCTGCTGCAGCGAGCTGTGGGAGAATACCAGGCGCAGCATTCCACCGGTGGCCTGTCTGAGGGTGGAGGGGTGGAGGGGTGGGGGTGCTGGTCATAGAGCCTTTGTATGGAGGAGGGGAGGTGGAGGAGGGAGAGAGACCGTGACACGCTGCCTGAACTATCACACTCTGGATCAGACGGGTCGCCTGTTTTTCGCCACGGCTGACGGATAAACAAGAAGGTTCTGCAGCAGCAGGAGAGCTCACATGTCCGGAGACCGCAGGCTGAGGGGAAACGCGGTGATTCATCGTGTTTAACCGGACAGCTTCTGTTTTAGATTTTCAGTTTTCTCATTTAAAAGGAAAATTACTCAAACTGTGCGAGCAGGATGACGTCCACCTCTCCGCCGGCACCGACCAAACGATCTCTGGATGGTTTCCCTCTCGTAATAAAACAGACTGATAATGATAATAATAATAAAACTGACGCCTCTTTATGACTTGACTGACTAACTCGACATGTTTGTTTTCTTTTTTTTACATGCCTGTCGGCCGTTCTGCTGCAGCACGCCGTCACGCCAAAGAGTCACTGCAGGCTGAATGTAAAACATCCATCATAAAGAGCGATGACACCTGAGTGAGAAAAAACACTGAGAGGTGTAAAAGAAGAAACGAGTCAAGAGAGAAGAGAGATCCCCAAAAGCAACAAAACGCTAAAGTTCCTCTTAAGGGCTGAAAAAGAGTTTTAACTTTTCTCCTGGAAGAAGTCGAGTTCTTTCTTTGAGGGTCGGGATCAGAAACTGTGACGTAGTTTCATCTGAGTGTCTGACAGGGATTAGATCTGAGGGGCCGAGAAGAAACACACTAAACAAAACCCGACTGTTTGTTTTCTCCTCTGTCTGATTCCACTGAGATCCTGCAGTTGAACCATCAGCTTAGGGCTGGGCGATATGTTCTCAAATCAATATACCGATATATTGATCAGTTCACCTCGATAACTACTCCACAAGCTGCTCACCCCCTCCCACATTAACTTCGTCTACTTCAGCCGCTCCAACTTTCTCTCCGTCCTCCATCTCCTCACCTGTCTTTCCCTCTTTGTTACAGACTGGATGGGGTGGAGTCACGTCTCTGACGTAGGACAGCGTCTTAAAGGGACATGAGACCATAGCCTACCTACACACATCCAAAAACAACTTTGATTTAAATATTTTTTTTTTAAACCGAATATACCAATATGGGCAAAATGACGTCGGTTATTGTCGTAAATTTTGGCATCAGTAAATTTTCGGTTTATCGCCCAGCACTAGAATCTTAAATTAAAACATCCGGTTTGGTGTGCCGATGGAAACTTACACCTTTGCCTCTGAGGTCGTCAAGAGGTCGTCAGAGTTTAGACCAATCAGAATCAAGTATCTTACATAGGCATGTAACTCGCTGCAAAGCTGGATGATGACATCATGACACACAGGACACTTTTCACCGCATTTCTCGGGGATAGTACTTTTAGTACTAGTTATTTATTTACTTATTTGACACAGAATATACTGATATGGGCAAAATGACGTCAGTTATTGTCGTAAATTTCCGTATCGGTAAATTTTCGTCCCTATTTTGAAATATTGACGCCTCCTTATCCCACAAAGTTTGAAAACGAGGAGAATCTGATTGTTTCTTTAGACGTAACGGACTGAAATTAAAGGTGACGCCTCTTTATGACCCAAAAAAATAAGTAAATCTCTCAGCCATATATGGGCTATTTCCTTACCGATATGGGCAAAATGAGGTCGTAAATTTCGGTATCTGTAAATTTTCGCTTTATCGCCCAGCCTTACATCAGGTCATGGACGCTCACAGGGTTATTTTTTAGACACCTTATGTTAATGTCTTAAAAATTCGTCGGTAATGTTTCTTTCTTTGCAAATTCATAAAAGTGATGTTGATAAAAACGGACCAGCAGCACCAAGAACTCAAGACGGTCACATGACACATGCAGTAAATAACCCTGAATGGATCACTCTTTATCTTTACAACACAGACTCACTACAGAGTTTATCTCCAATAAGATAAGGAGTGTGATTAAAACAGTCAGTTATCTTATCTGTAATGAGGACTTAATTAGACTGTTGTTTTATGACTTTTTTAACTTCTTCTGTGTTACACTTATTTGTTAAAAGTTGCATTTCTAAGTCTTGAACTTTTAGTCACTATCTAGACGAGCAGACAACGAATAGATTTCGAAATAAACTCTTTAACCGGAACCCAGCAGAATATAAAGAGGTCAAATATAGCTCCACCTTCACTTCGTGTTCATCTGTGGTCAGAACTCGGTTTTATTTCTGATCTCGGCCGCTCGACCAAATTAAAACTTTCTCTTTTGAGCTGCAGGCAGTTTTGATACCAGACTTTTACTCGCAGTTTTCCGACTTTTACAGTCTCAAGACTTTTTCTTAGGAGGCAGAAGTTGGCTCCAGCTCAGAAGCGACTATCAAATGTGTCAGCCACATGTTATCAAAGCTGCTAAAACAAACACCGCTCTGCCTCAAACGGGGATCGAAAAGTCACGTGACTCTGCGCCAAGATCCGTGCGGCTCTGGTGACGGTCTGTGGGAACCAGAAGGGCCTCACTGTACCTTGAACACGTCTCCATATGTGCCGCTTCCCACCCTCTGAATGAGCTCAAAGTCATGCTGGGGGTTTCTCCTCTGGATTTCTCCGCTTGGCCGGGGAAAGATATCCATGGTGGCTGGAACAAATCGATCCTTTACATTTAGTTGGCGTGATCAAATCCGGTGGCAGTGGGTGGTTTGATGAAGCGGCGGTCCTGAATATTAATCTGATCGGTGTTTACTCAGACGGTCTTTCTCCGGGATCCATGTCCTGAAAGAGAGAGAGAGAGAGAAGAAGGTGTTCAGAAAATATTGACTCAAACTTTTAATCTGTGAAATAAACGACAACGAAGCAGATGACGACCTCGATCCGGCACTCAGAGAGTTCAGCTTATAGGGGAGACCGGGGACAGCTGCAACACTTCACACATTCCTCACATTGACTGGTGGAGACTAGAAGAATCAAACTTTACATATACGACTACCTCTGTCTGCTATTAACATGTACTATTAATACAACTCCAATTATTCACTGATCCGAAACAAAGTCTGGACCTTTGATCGTTTTTTATTTAAGGTTACAGATGATTAAAAACTAAGGAAATCTTCCCTGGTGCTCTCTTAATCCAAACCCTTTGCCCTTGTTTACTTCCTGCAGAGACACACCACCATCATGGCCGACGGCTTTAATAACGAGTTTGTTTCCAAAAGAGACACATCCTGGTCAGTCATTACGAACTGCTTCGGTTTGGTGGCGTCAGACCTCAAACGCACCACAAAAAGTTCGTTCACAGGCTGCTGCAGCTTTGAGGCAGCGGCACGACCGACTTATTTCACCATCTTTAACAGGAGCACAAAGTCGAGAGGGAGAAATGAGTCTAAAAAGCAGCTAATACTGGTGGAAGTTAGTACTAAGAAGGTACAAGCAAAATAAGTCAATATTAAGTCTATTTTAGATGGATTTTTAATTCATTAAGACACAGAAATTGGGTTACACATATATGGCTACATATAGCTGGCATTGCTGTCAACACTTCTGATATAGTAGAATGAATGTTTGAGTTTGATATGATATAAATAAGTGAAGGGAAACGTGTTATCATTTATCCCTTACTGCTCCACCATCTTTCAGCTGTCCCTCTGCTGTCTGCATGTCTGAGCTTCAGGGTTTGGACTGTCAGACACCCACATACAACTGTTTACTAAAACACTGACTGACCTGCTTCAGCTGTTTCCTTTAGTGTCAAGACTTTTGGAGGGCGATTAAAAACAGTAGCTTACTGTCAGTTTTTGCCCTGACTGTCACATTACACCGATTTTAAGGTCTCTGCATTGTTTACCCGTCTCTTTTGGAATAGATTTTAAGGTTGTTTTATTGGTTTTTAAAGCTCTTAATCTTATTTATCTGATCTGTTGTCCTCAGGTCTTCAGGAAGTTCTCTGTTAACATTATTACCTATTAAGTTAAAATCAAGACATACGGTAAGGCATCTTTTTACTATTATAGAACAGTTCACCTGAAGACCTGAGGCCTAAAAACGTACCTTTTTAATCTTGCTTTTAACTAAATTTTACCTCATTAACTTTAAGTGTTTTATCATTTATCTCTTTAAGTTTTAATGACAGGATTGTCTTTTATTGAGCTGTTTTGGTGCTCTTATTTTAGTATCTTTTACTGTTTTTATTTCACTTTATTTATTATTTCTTAGATTTCATTTTATGTTACTTTGCTTTTAGATTTTAAACCTCCAGTGTTTCCTTATTTCATCTTCCTTATCAAGCCCTTTATAAGTTCATGCATTTTAATACATGTTTCTATTGTGCTGAGATTGTGGGTTGGGGTAGATTAGGTTGTTGTTTGTTTCTTTTATCCCTCAGTTGTGTAAAACCTTTTGTGCTACATCATTTTTGTATTAAAAGTGATGTACAAATAAAGACTGATTGATTAATTCAAGTTTGTGTCATACCTGTCATTATATCTATGAGATTTACAGCAAGAATATATTACAAAAACACCCTAAGAAACGAAGATTTACTCTAAAGGCAAAGTAATCAGAATACAAGTTTATGTACAAGTAGACTGTAAAATTGGTTAAACCTATAAGGGTAAAAATCACATGTTTATCAGTGAAATATAATAATGCAGCTGTCCTCAGAAGTGTTGTAAATGTCTAAAATAGAATGAATATGACTAAGTAATAAACGTATGATGTCAATATAACTGAATTTGACTTGAGTGGGAGGAATGCAGACAGTGATGCAACCGTACCCAGCCTCCCCTACTTTAAAGTTTGCCTTTGACTACCACTCACATTAAAGTGACTTAAATCTCCAATAATAAAAACAGCATTAACTTCAATGACAGTATTTATGTGTAAAATTAAATATACATTAGCTTTAGCCTCTCCAGCTAACACTCTGACATTTCTACAGACAGGTCGGTAAGCTAACGGCTAAAGCTAACTAGCTCCTGTGAACTTCTTTAACCGTTCTTACCGTGAACACAGCAAACACCGCGGGGGAGCATGTCTCTCACGTTAAACCCTCTCTTTTCAGACGTTTATCGAAGGATGGCGTCGAATAAAGAGTCCGGGGTGAGAGTCAGCAGCTCTCCTTTGTTATCGAGGAAACTGTAGTAAACTTCAGCCGCTGCTGTAGCTGTAGCTCCTCTCTCTCTCTCTCTGTCGCTCTCTCAGTCCACCTCCGACGGTTCACACTCGGATTCCAGCTTTAACTTCAGCCGCTGACATGACATTTCCCTCTAATGGCAGTTTTTAAAAGTCGACCGTTCAATACTCACGGTTAAAGTACAACAATCACATCAAGCCTCACTCTTTAACGGATTCCTCACATTAAAACACATGAGCTGAAAAAGCAACAGTCTGCTGCTGCTGCTAATCTGTGTGTGTGTGTGAGTGAGGAGGCACAGATACAGGATCCTGCTGGTGATGATGATGCGTTTAAGGACGGCTCGGAAAATACAACTTCTACATTCAACAAACAACGACACACAAAAAATGTGTGATGTGGTGAGAGAAATTTTGTGGGTTTTTTTTATTTTTTTTTAATTTTTCATTTAATTCAGTACGACGGAGTATTAGGGCCACATTAAGAAAAAAATTAGACTTCAAGATTAAAGTCATTAATTTACCAGAATAGAGTCATTACGAATGAAAATGAAGTTGTAATATAGTAATTACTTGCGAGAATTAAGTCGTAATACAGTAATTACTTAGCTACGAGAACAAAGTCATACTAAATTCATTACTTATGAGAATAAAGTCGAACTAAAATAATTACTTACAAGAAAAAAGTCTAAATAAAAAAATTACTATGCTATGAGAATAAAGTTGTAATAAAGTATTTCCTTAGCTACGAGAATAAAGTCTTACTAAAATCATTACTTACAAGAAAAAAGTCACAACAAAGTAATTACTTAGCTACGAGAATAAAGTTGTAATAAGTATTTCCTTAGCTACAAGAAAAAAGTCTTAATAAAACAATTACTTAGCTATGCGAATAAAGTTGTAATAAAATATTTTCTTAGCTATGGGAATAAATGCCTTTTTTATCTGCATCCTTTTATTTTCGCTGTAAGTAACTTTTTTTTTATTTATTTTTATTTTTATTTTTGCGTCGCCACTTTTTTTTTGCATCGTTGACTTCCGTTGTGGCTTTTCTTTTTTCTTTTTTATCTGCTCTGTTTCTTTTTTTTATTTGTAGCGTGCTTCAGTTTCCTTTTTTTTGTTTGCATCTGTAACTTCTGTTGCGGCTTCTTTTTTTGCATTCTTTTTTATTTGCAGCAGTGGCGGTTCTCGGCCACCGTAAACCTCTTTACCTCACATAACAGTAAATGCGATGTGATGAAATGAGAACTAAAATAATCCACTCTGGCAAAAATATAGCAAATTTAAAAACATTTTTATATGTCGAAAAAAAAACACTTAGAGTCTCTGAATATACACAAATAAAAGCAAAATATCTATATTTTAAAATGCACTTTAGATACAGAGTACTCACTTTTATATACACTGAAGTATACATCATATCTCATAGATTTTCATAAGTTACACCTTTGACTCTTTATATAAAGTATTCTATTTTTTGCTCTTGTTATTCTATTTAATATTATTATTATATGTTATAACATATCAAACCGAATAGAAGTATTTACATTTTCTCCAATTAATCTGGTTTGCAAAAACTTGGACATTGACGACAGTCCCTGAATGCAGCACATTCCATAATCCCTGTGTATTTACCGCCACCTGCCGGCAGAATCCTGAACTACACTTCCAGAGCGGACAGAGTCACAGAGGTTTGGTATCCTTAAAAAAAACCCACAGTCCTCTACATACTTTGTGTTCATATCAGTGTTATACACGATAAAAAACCGCATTTATTTCCCTCAGTTATTTTAAACACAATGTGGGATTGTAAAAACAGACAACAGCGCCCCCTGGCTGTCGGTTTGAACCCTGCACCGTTATTGACATAAGAGGGGAAAAAAAACTCCATCATCATCCTCCTGCGATGCGAGCATCGTTCTGGTGGAGCATCCTCCCAACCCCCCGACACTCATGACCGCCGAGTAGGGCCGCTGTTATCCGGACAAACAGAGGGGATTCAGGGACAGGATCATGGCGAAGCACCGTAAAGACAGAGACAGCTGGGGTGAGTGTACGTACTCCTCATTTTTCATCCTTTTCTTTGACGCACAGATGGTTTTTTTCCACATTCCTGTCGAGGCGAGGGTGTAAGCAGAGCAGCTAATTACATGTTTATTTCAGACTCCATGATGAAAGGATGTTTTCCTCACTAAAACACTGTATTTACGCCGATTCTCTCTGAATCTGCTGCTTTTAGCTCATTGAAATGCGTTTTTTCTGTTTGTCACCGCAGAGAAATGCAGCTGAAGCGAGCGGATACATCCAATAATAACACATATGTGTATTTAATCAGCTCAGAGGAGACCCTACATGCTGATTATTGAGGGTTTTATTGGTGATATTATCATCAGGCCTGTGAATAACCTTCTAATCTGACTGTTTATGACACTGAGCTTCCTGTGATGCTGCATCTGCCATCAAATTATGTAATCTTGCATCAGTAACAAGCTCTCATCACCATTATTTTTACACTCATCCTCGCCGCTTTCACCATGATCACCTCCACCTCAGTGATTATGCTGATAACAGGCTTCATAACAGTCTCTCCGTGGGTCATGTCACCTTAAACACAGGCCTGTAAGGTGGAGAAATGGACGAGATAATGGAGGAAAAATGCTCTTTTGTCATCTGAGACTTCATCTTATCTGACCCACTTTGGACAGATGCTGCCTCTGACGTCTTCGGTCAGGTTAACCAGGCAGGCGTTGGTGTTTGTGCCGGGCTCCGCCGAGTGTGTGTGAGGCCTCTGCAGGAGATATGAAGTCACACTGACAGTCGTCTCCAGGCCCGAGAGGAAAAGCACAGATGATTCCTCCTTAAATTATTCACCGTGGATTCTTGGCCTCCTGCGTAAATCTTTTAGCACGCTCCCAAAATTTGGCCCTTAATCTCGTCTCGGCGCTTTTGTGAGGTTTAAAAGCATGCTTCATTTGCAATTGTATCCTTAATGAGAGCCTCACATCCACGCAGACTGAAGGGACGGGTGTTTTTGTGGATTTTTCTGAACCTCAGGAAGGTTTTTGAACTCTGCAGATAGAGCAGAGCAAACATTTGAGGATTAACTGACCCTGAAATCTGCATCAGGAGTCAACATGAGCAAAGTTTATGTGCAGAAGCAACAAGAGCAGAAAATGAACCAAATAAGAACAAAAGTGAGAGAAAATCAACACCAGAGAACAAAAACAATCATAATCTATGATGCAAGCGCTCCAACTTCACCCCAAACAGCTCATCTGTTGAGGGTTGAGGGAAAGCTGAAGAGTATTTTGATTTTTCTGGATCATAAATGTTGGAAATCAGCTGTGAGGTAAAGGTAAAGTCAGTGCAGCTCTGCAGAGACTGGAAACAGACTGAGTCACTGCCTGGAAAGCTCTGGAAAAAGAGCTCTGAATGCATCTGATCTCATTGAAACAGATGGAAAGGCCAGCATGACGCGGCTCATTAGGAGTATTAACAAGCGTTCAGGCGGAGTTATTGATCTGGAGCGAACAGGAAGGAGTAATGGACTCAACTTTCCCGTTTCCTGGTTTAATGGAGCGCCAAGTTTTCTTATCAGAGAAGAAGAGCTCTGAATGTTCTGATTAAACCGCAGCTCGGCTCTGATACAGCCGGACCTAAAGTGGAGGAAAGACTCTGATCTGATCTGGACATCTGGACTTTTTAAAAGCCTGACAGAGAGGAGACATATCAACTCAGACAGACCTCTAACAGGATTAAAAATTGACTATACATGCAGAAAAGTGCAGGGTGATGGTTAATTATTGTGATTTATTGTTGTTTATATTGTTAATCCAGCCCCAGCGTGCAGATGTTCATCAGATAAAATCACATTTCTGTATTTCTGCACCCACACATTTACAGTTTAGTCCACTTTGCTGCAGATTAAAATAAATAATTGTATTTTTCTTCATTATCTAAACGTCCTAAAGTGACTCTCTCTCTCTGTCTCCGTCTCGTCCTTCAGGGTCCCTCAGCGATAAAAACGTCTACGACTGGAGCTCGGAGGAGGAGGAGCCGGACAAACAGGCCCGGCCCATACAGGTGCTGCTGGTCAAAGACGACCACACCTTCGAGCTGGACGAGGCGGCGCTGAGCCGGATCCTGCTGTCGGAGGAGGTCAGAGACCGGGAGGTGGTGGCGGTCTCCGTGGCCGGAGCTTTCCGCAAAGGAAAGTCCTTCCTGATGGACTTCATGCTGCGCTACATGTACAACCATGTGAGTCTGATTGTGTTTTCTGTCAGAGTATCAGATCGTTAAGTAGGGTTATTAAAGGATGAACTTTCACCTCCCTTCGCTCAGGCTTCTGAAAAATGGCTCGGAGACTCTGACGAACCCTTGACCGGCTTCTCCTGGAGGGGCGGCTCAGAGAGGGAGACCACCGGGATCCAGATCTGGAGTGAAGTCTTCCTGGTGGACAAACCGGACGGGAGGAAGGTGATTATTCATCCACTCAGAGAGACTTAATGAAATATCACAGATGGACTTTATTAACCTTTAGACTTTAGGTTTTAATGATCTTTAAGAAGAGAAGTCCAAGACCGATCTGAGCCGTTTGACTCAAAATAGAGATGTCTGAAAAAAAAAAAAAAGGTTGAGTCAGCTAGATCCAGATCAGTCTCAGAGAGTCATCTACACTGCCTTGAGTACTTTAAAGTTTGTGGTTGTAGAGTGACAAAATGTGAAAAAGGAGTATGAATACTTTGGTAACGCTTATTACCAGGTAATTAACTAGTAACAACATGAAATTATCAGGTAGTTACATGATAACGACTAAGTCAATACTCTCTAGTTTCTCCTTTTTTTCTTTTTTCCGTGCAGCTCCATTTTCAAAAGCTATTTGGGGTTTTAATTTTCCATGATTGACACTTGATACAGCCTATGGGCGTGCGAAGATTGCGTAGCGATACGCTGTTTGAGCCGAGCGTCATCACAGCGACTCACCCGCCGAATGCGTACAACGCTACTGTGCAAGTGGTGGTTCCAGGAAGTGGAGAAAATCCTGGAAATACCAGAGCGATTCAGCTTCAAATCTGTATTATGATGGAAGGTTACCGACCTGGTAGCTAGACAGTATTGACTTAGTAGTTATCATGTAATTACCATGTTATTACCTGGTAATTACCTGTTAATTACCTGGTAATAAGTGTACCGTGAAAGAAAGGGTTGCCAATACTTTTTCAAGGCAGTGTATATCATCAAAGTTCTGTCTGCAACCAGTGTGGTCGCCCCCTGCTGGCTGGTAGAAAGAAAACCGATTTAAAGCTCCTCTTCTTCTCTTGTTAAGTTTTCCTTTCTCTCTCTCTCTCCACAGGTGGCGGTGTTGCTGATGGACACTCAGGGCACGTTCGACAGCCAGTCCACTCTGAGGGATTCAGCCACCGTCTTCGCTCTGAGCACCATGATCAGCTCCATGCAGGTACGAGGACTCGGACCTTGTTAGAAACTGAGCTGAGACGAGAGCGGGTCTCTCTGAAAATCTAAAAATACTTTAAAATTTCATCTCCGTTCACAGGTTTACAACATCTCACAGAACGTGCAGGAGGACGACCTGCAGCACCTGCAGGTAAACTCAGGTTAAAAAAACAAATGCATCAGAAATCTGTTGTTTTATTGAAGTATCTGAATCATGACTCCTCTCATGGATCTGATTTCAGCTGTTCACCGAGTACGGCCGACTGGCGATGGAGGAGACTTTCCTCAAACCATTTCAGGTACTTTTTAAATCATCTTCTTTAGAGCGCTGATTTCATCTAAAGGTAAAAACTGACATTTACTGATTATTCAAACTCAATCAAGAGGATAAAAGTGTCTCCGCCTCCTCATCTTTGAGTCTTTTTCTTCTTAATGAGTTTCGTGTTTATCATCTGTGCTGAGAAACGTCACAACATGTGACTTTAACTAAGTTAACTAAATTACCGCCGTGTCTGTTTTCCTCAGTCCATGATTTTCCTGGTTCGAGATTGGAGCTTCCCCTACGAGTTTCCGTACGGACAGGAGGGAGGGATGAAGTTCCTGGAGAAGAGACTGAAGGTGAAACAAAAAACTCAAATGATGAATTCATATTTATATTTCTCCCTCAAGTCAAGATTTTATAACCGTTCTGAAACTTTTTAAACGTTTTGATTTTCAGATTTCAGAGAATCAACACGAAGAGCTGCAGAACGTCCGGAAACACATCCACTCCTGCTTCACCAACATCTCCTGTTTCCTGATGCCTCACCCCGGACTCAAGGTGGCCACCAACCCGCACTTTGACGGGAGGATTAAAGGTACAGTCCGTCTATTTTCACACAGATATTCATCCTCAAAGGTGGCGTCATTGTTTGATTGTCTCCTCTCGTCTCCATCCAGAGATCGACGGTGATTTCTTGAACAACCTGAGGGTTTTGGTCCCCTGGCTGCTCAGTCCTCACAACATCGACGTGAAGGAGATCAACGGGAGTAAAATCACCTGCAGAGGTCTGCTGGAGTACTTCAAGGTCAGAGCTCACAGAGATAACCTTTAAACACTTAGGACTCAGATTAATCATCATCTCTGTCCATCGGTCAGTCAGCGGTCGGTCAGCGATGATCCTTTGGTCGATAATTTCTCTGAATCCTCAGACTCGTCACTGAAGCTCCTTTGTCTTTGTTCATTTCAGGCGTACATCAAAATCTATCAGGGGGAGGAGCTGCCGCACCCAAAGTCCATGCTGCAGGTACGTTTCCACGGTAACTGTTGTCAGTTGAGGATGAAACCACAACACTATCACCCAAAATCCATGGATGTGGAGAATAAGTCTGTGTTTCATAGCAGCTCATATGTTATGAGGTATAAAAATGATGATAATATTGACATGTGTTGGTGTGTTTCTGTAAAAATAACCTTCAGGGTGGAGAGACCGCTCAGATTAGATGTGCGGATCAACAGTAAATGTTTACCGGACAGTCACAGTCGATAAAAATCGAAGGTTTCTAAAAATTAATAATTACAAACATGATGCAAAAAACTGGACTTATGCATCTAAAGGTTAGACACACCTGGATTTAGAAAAATGAGATCTTGAATCGACTCGTTTTGTGGTGAAATCTTTGACCTTTCCTCTCAGGCCACAGCGGAGGCGAATAATCTGGCGGCGGTCGCAGCAGCGAAGGATCTGTACAACAAGAAGATGGAGGAGGTGAGTAAAAACCTGAACCTACAAACTCTGCTCCTCCCCTCCCCTTTTATTCTTCTGACCTCCGTCTTCCTGCTCCAGGTCTGCGGGGGGGACCGGCCCTTCCTGGCCCCCAGCGAGCTGCAGGCCCGACACAGCGCCATCAGAGAGGAGGCCCTGCAGGTGTTCAGGGGCGTGAAGAAGATGGGAGGCGAGGAGTTCAGCCGGCGTTACCTGCAGCAGCTGGAGGGCGAGATCGACGAGGTCTTCGTCCAGTACATCAAGCACAATGACTCCAAGAACATTTTCCACGCCGCCCGCACGCCGGCCACGCTCTTCGTGGTCATCTTTGTCATGTACGTGGCCGCGGGCATCACGGGCTTTGTGGGCGTGGACATCATTGCCAGCTTGTGTAACATGATCCTGGGTCTGGCTCTCATCACCCTCTGCACCTGGGCCTACATCCGCTACTCCGGGGAGTACAGGGAGCTGGGCGCCGTCATCGACCAGGTGGCTGGTGCGCTGTGGGACCAGGTAACGAAGAGAGACGTCAGGACTGACCTGATTTCTGTTTCTATATCATCTCGATCAACATCTGACTCAACACTCACCAAGTTTATCATGTAAATAATGCTGAATCAGAGACTTTATACGCTGCGAAGACAAGTCAGAAAACACTTTAAAAAACATAACAAACAAAAAAAATTTAAAATTAAGAAAATGTATCATTTTTAAGGGATATTAGTACAAAAAAAAAACAAATCCAGCATGCTCAGGTTGACATTTTTATGAACTGGACTGATTAATTCTCTGTTGGCCACTAGAGGGCAGCAGTCTCCTTTAAAACAGAGGAAATGAGGAGTTGAAGAGCAGTTCTTCATTTCCGAAAGTATTTTTTTAATGTTTTTTTCTTCATGATTGTGCTAACATGATAAATATGCGTTTCTTTCTTTCTCACGCCTCTGCAGGGGAGCACGAATGAGGTGAGTGCAGATGTTTCAGTATTTACACTTTTGTTATCACTTCAGGTCTAAAGGGATATTCCAGCGTAAAATTAAAGATTGTTCTGTTCTTTAACTTTGGAAACAACCGCAGGATAGCGATTCAGAGAGACACAGGCTCAACCAATACGCCATATAGCCACAAATAATGCTCAGAACAGCACCTAACTTCATCAACAGGACATATAGAGTCACAGACATAGTACTAGACACCAAACATCTTTTTAACTTTGACTCATTTCTTTAACAAAGAGACTAAACACAACTCACCTACTCTCTTCCAGCAGACGCTTGTTTGTAGAGAGACCTCAGGCCAGTCCATTACAGACTACAGCGGGGTGCCGCAGCTCAAGGAAGAACATTTATGATCATTTCTTGATCATTTCCTTGAAGTAATAATCACCATATTAATTATTTTTCTCTGCAGACGCGGTAGTTCTTCTGCCTTAGCATCTTGGTCTGATTGTATTTCTATGAAATAATGATCATAAATGTTCTTAAAGAGACTTTGAACTTTGAGATGCTCGTAATAGTTCTGCTGCTGGTGCATGGATTGCAGGACAGGATGTTGCTCCTCTTTTCCCTCTCAGAGATGGTTGGGGTCCAGTGTCTCCTCTGGCTGCTCTTAGATCTGTTCTTACTGTCATTATTTCCTCAGATCACCATCTGAGTTAAACACAATTGTTCTGAGGTTTCGACCAATCAGAGTGAAGTATTGAACAGTCATTGTGAACTAATGTACCTGGAGCTCCTGGGCTCTCCTGTTCAAGGTTCAATCTTCTCCCTGTGACCTCCTCTCTGCTCCACAGGCTCTCTACAAGCTGTACAATGTAGCGGCCAATCACAGGCACCTGTACCACCACGCCTTCCCCGGGCCTCAGGTGGAGGAGGAGGCGGAGGAGCAGGACAAGAAGAGGGACTGATTAAAGGAGACAGATGGGACTTTGTGTTGATGGACAGGCGAGGAGGAGGAGGAGGAGAAGGAGGAAGAGGAGGAGGAGCATCCTCTCCCATCAGGCACTCTCTTCTTTGGTATTGGCTGGCGCTGCCGCCGCCGGTACCTCCCCTTTCCTTTAACCCTGATAACAGACAGTAGGATGTTCACGTGTAGGTCAGAGCGTCTCCTCAGGAGGTGTCTGTTCTCCAGCGATGGATGCCATTCTTCATTGTGTCTCACTTTTTGTCTGTGAACATAACTTAATAATAAAGACGCCTGTACAGACACTGTATTCACCTGCCAGAGGAGACCGCGGCCTCCTGGACTTCCAGCTGTTACTTTCATATCAGAGGGGTTTGATTTCGCCGTCATTCAGCAGCGGGGCCCGGCTGTTCAAAAGGAATCTGAGGGGGAAAAAAAAAAACTCCTTTTAGATCAAATCTCAGAAACAGGTCTTATAGAAGTGAAAAAAAAAAGAGATTCTGTTATCAAATATGATCCAAGCAACAACTAAGATGCAGAGGTACTCACCATGAAGTCCAGCCTGATAAAGAGCGCTGGTCTCTGTAACTCTGTTCTTCATCTGGAATGATTATAAAGAGGCTGAATCGTCTGGATTACTGACATCAAAGACAGAATTTAGAGATTCAAGTGAAAAATCTCTTTTTATCTGAATTCTGACTTAAATTCTAGAATCCTCACTTGAATCTTAGAATTCAGTTAAAAGTCAGGATTCCGTTTTTTCCCCTGTACTGGGATTAAGGTCAGAGTTCTAAGATTTTCTCGGAATTCCAACTTTGATCTCGGAATTCTAGCTTTGATCTTGGAATTCAGAGAATTCTAGAATTCTGACTTTGATCTCGGAATTCTGACTTTGATCTCGGAATTCTGAGATTAATCTCGGAATTCTGAGAATAATCTCGGAATTGCTACTTCGATTTTAAAATTCTGAGAATATTGAATTCTAACTTTGATCTTGGAATTCTGACTTTGATCTCAAAATTCCTACTTTGATTTCGGAATTCTGACTTTGATCTCGAAATTCTGACTTTGATTTCGGAATTCTGACTTTGATCTTGAAATTCTGACTTTGATCTCGGAATTCCTACTTTGATCTCAGAATTCTGACTTTGATCTCAGAATTCCTACTTTCATCTCGGAATTCTGACTTTGATCTTGGAATTCCGACTTTGGTTTTAGAGTTCTGAGATTAGAGAGTTTTGAACAGCCGGGCCTGTGTGATTTTCAACATATATCCTAATCTGAGACCCTTCTTCTGCATTTGTGATGATTGTTCTGTTCTTTAAAATTTTAGTGCTGTTTATAGGAAACAATATCTACGACCTGCGATGTTTGAAAGCTAAACCTGTACTGTATCTAAAAACATGGAGCTCTTCAAGCATCATCAGCATGGTAAATGGTTAATGTGTGTCATCTTTAAGCTCTTAAAGCAGGTAGACTTTATAAAAAAATGAGTTTTAATGGTTGTGACAAAGTGGTTTTGTGCCATAGCATTACTTTCGCACATATGCAGACACCTGGTGGCACTTTTTTTATTCGTTGTGAAACTTTTTTTGTTACTTCAGACTCGATCAGGGAGTTTTGTTCTTTTTTTGCACTCAATGGAAGGAGAAAAACATTCAGAGTGGGTCAAAGTTTACACCGCACAGCTGACATTATCTCTCACTTTGAGTCTGCTTACAGTTTTTGTAGCTACAGTGATGCTCTGTGAGTGTGTGTGTGAGTGTGTGTGAGAGGTTTCATTGTGTCGTGGAGCCTGTGGGTGAAACCATTGTTGTGTTTTTTTTTTTTCTCTCACTGAATGTTCGAGCAAATCCGAGGAATGTAGCTGCTCTGTGGCCGACGAGGAATCAAAGCGAGCTGCGATCAGGCGGGGCGACGGGCCTGCCGGGTCTGGAAAAGGATCCTCATTCCTCACGGCTTCCATCATCCTCACACACTTAAGTTGAATCATGTGTCAGAAAAAAACAAACTAAGTGTTGCATGGTGAAAGAGGCCGGGCTCCGACCTCTCTGTGTTTCCAAAGCAGCTTGCAGTCGTCGCTGTGTGAATCCTTCGGCTTGGTAGACTGTTACTGTACATTTGTAAAGCTGTGCTGATTGTTTTTTTTCGCTTCTTGAACGCCCCCGCCCTCTCCCCGAGTCACAGAGCTCACTGTAAAACATTCTCATCACTGACAGCACAGGAACACCGTCACGCATATTTAGCGAGTTTATCCTGAGGTCTGACCTCAACGGTTGGAAATTGAAAGGCGCTGCGGCAGAGCGGCTTCTTGAGTCTTCCACAAAGTATAATCAGCATCAGTGAGGCCTTCACACACACAGAGAGGAGGAGCAGAAGTTCATTTACGCCGTTTTACTTTAATCTGCAAAAAAACAAAACAAACAAAAAACAAAACAAAAAACAAACAAACACTCTGGAAAAATGTCCCTGAAGGTTTTCAGTTTGTCGTCCCTGAAGCAGCTCTCCTTGTCCATCAACACCAACATCGACTCAGGATCACCTGGGAGTCCACACTGCAGAGTTTCCAAACACACTTTCAGTTCAGAGAAATAACCAATAAAGTTGGACCAAATTAAAGAAAAACGGACTCTGAGTCATTTTTTCATTCTAACCGTTTAAAGGCAGGATTTTGTTAGAGAAGCCTCTTTTTTTTGTGGTGTATTTACAAAAAAATCTTTAATATCAGTCAATAGTTATTAGTTATTGATATCTAGTAATATCACGATATCGCTGTATTTTGTTATTGTCTCTAAAGTCAACATTTTACAGGTGAGCTGATCAGCTGCTCTTGGAGGTACTGAGGTCCAAACTGAAGCTCAGAGGGGATAGATCTTTTTCTGTTGTGACCCCAAAGTTATGCAACGAGCGACCCCTCCAAATCAGACAAGCCTCCACACTGTCCATTTTTAAAACTCGTCTTAAAACCCATTTTTATTTGTCTTTCAACCCTGCATGAGACTCGGCTCCTGTTTTAGTGTTTTATAGTTTGTTCTAAGTTATGTGTTAGTATAGTTTTTCAAATTGGTTTGTAAAAACATTGACACCATATTTTACTTTTTAATATCTGTTTTTATTTTATCCATTGTTTAAATTATTTTTTTAATGTTTTTCATGTCTGCGTTGTTTTGTCTATTTATGTACAGCACTTTGTTCAGCTGTGGTTGTTTTAAAGTGCTTTACAAATAAAGTTGAGTTTTTTGAGCAGTCCGCTCTTTCTGACTGTAAACAAAGCCGTTCTCCGCCTCCCTAACCTCATTGGATGCTGCTCCCCCGTGTCGTTCAGGAGCCCAAACAAAGTTAGCGTGCTACAATATCGGACAGTAGAAACCAACCAGAAAGTTCGGAAAATTGTCTCAATCCTCCTTTGTCAGGTCTCTTCTACTTCTCCTACAGAATCTGGTTTTGGGATTAATTTAGAGTTTAAGAGATTTGCAGACAACTAAAATCTGTTTTTATCAACGTTTTTAGCACTGAGGTTGTACCAAGACTTTTTTTTTTTTTTTTTTAAAGAATATTTTTAAAGTTAATTTGACTTCTGTAAAACGACAAACGACTGCGGAGTCAGAGGTTTTCTTCACTGCAGACTTTATTGCTCATGTCCTGTATTTTCAATCCACAAACTCAGATATGTACAAACAGAGAAGATGTGATCGAGACCTTTTTGCATCACGAAGGACTCTGTGGAGGTTCTTCACCAACATCATCTGCTGTCACCTGATCGGACGGCTGTTAAACGCAGTCACGTTTGTGAAGCCGATCGATCGGCGATCAATAGAAAATGTTCGTGAGGACCTGCGCTCCCTCCCAAAAAGACACGTGTCAGTCTGTAACGATAAGGCATTACCGAGGTGAGAAATATTCAGAGAGGAAGAACGAAAAGAAGCTGAATTGCACTTTTTGGTAAAGTTGTGTTTCTTTTTTTAGTGTTTTCAAAGTTCCAGTAGCTTATTTATGTTTCATCTCACACACACACACACACACACACATGCACAGACGCACACACACACACACGAGAATATTCCTGACTTACAGTAATGCCAAGAGCCGAGAGACGCTCAAACCGCAGCATCGAAAACGTGATGCTTCTTTCCTCAAAGACGTGGTTCATATAAATATCGGTGAATTTTTCCACGGATTGTCGTATAAAAAAAAGAGAAACACACTTTTTCATTTATGTCGAGTGTGACTTCGGTTTAGGAGGAACGGAGCGGATATAGAGGAGAAATGATTTCAAACAGGAACATGAGAAGAAGCTGCCTGTCGCTTTCTCCCATCAGGTGATCAGATGAGGCGGGTCGCTGGCGAGTACAAAACCAGAGCGGACATTTTTTTTTTTATCGGAGTAAAAAGGCACAAAAGATTTCAGGATCTTCCTCCAGAGCAGACGTTTCCGCCGCTCTCCTCAGTCTTAAAAAGAGGAGTCTGTAAAATGGCACCGATGTCACTTCCTTTTCTTCATTAGTGTTTTTTTTTTTCTTTCAGTCACTCGTTCGTTCGTTCGTTCATTGAGTCTTTCTGGCTGATATATTTGGATCAAGCGAAGGCACAGATGTGTTTTGGTAAAGAGGAAATGAAGAGTGGGAAACCCGACCACTCCCAAACTGTGGAGACCTCAGAGAGACCTCAGGGAGACCTCAGAGCTCACTTCACAAGTTCCCCATGAAGTTCTTGTTGGGCTGCTGTTGGGCGTACCACTGCTGCCGCTGCTTACGGGCCTCCACCTCCGACAGCAGCGCCTGCCGGTACGCCTCGTACGACTTGACGATGTGCTCCAGCTCCTTCATGAAGAGCAGCTTCAGCATGCCCTGGTACGTGTCCAAGTCCGCCAGCTGGAACAGCTCCCACTTCAGGATGTGGTCGTACCTGACGGACAGAGGAGAGAGTCAGGGGTCTTTAAGAAGGGGAGGAGAATCTGAGTCAACGCCACAAACTCAGAGGCTGTAGAGATCAGGAGTCTGGGTTTAATAAAGTTCAGGATTTTGAACTTTGGACAGAAATGTGTCATGATGATCTCAGAGTTTCTGCAGATATCTGACCTTATACTGTAAATGCTTTAAAAAGACATCTGTTATTCATAGATCTATGACAAGTTTTCTGATGATCTATTCAGAGTTTGAGTCACTTTTGAAGATAACTGTGAAAAAAACGATCACAGGAAATCAGATCAACGGTAAATAACTGAGCAGCAAGAATCAGGTCCACATCTCATTTTCTGTCTCCTAAATTAACTCTGAATAATCTAACTCTGGATTAACTAACTCTGGATAAACTAACTCTGAATAAACTAACTCTGGATAAACTAACTCTGGATAAACTAACTCTGAATAATTTAACTCTTAATAATCTAACTCTGAATAAACTAACTCTGAATAATCTAACTCTGGATTATCTAACTCTGGATTATCTAACTCTGAATAAACTAACTCTGAACAAAGAAACTCAGGATAAACTAACCCTGAATAAACAAACTCTGAATATACTAACTCTGAATAATCTAACTCTGAATTCCTCTTGACAGCAGTCTTGACTCTTACTTGAGTGGCGCCCGGGCGTAGACCTGCAGCCAGTCCGGGATCTCGGCGGTGTGGTACGGGTTTGCCGGCACCAGAACGGGCTGGTTCCTCTCTGCAGGACGTGGCTGATAGGTGACAGGAGGAGGTAACGGAGGAGGCTGATCGTATCGAGGCACGCTGGAACGAACAGAGAGACACCTCACAGAGTTTACACCTGAATTTAATTAATCAGTAAAACCAAACATCTCTGATAAAACCCACAGAGTCTAATGTCAGTCAAGTTTCCAGAGATAGAGGTAAAAAAATAAAACAACAGTCTCCTCACCTTGGAGCACAGGGGTGGCGGTACTGGGCCCTCTTGTTGATGTGATCCACATAGTAGACTCCAAACTCGGCCGACTCCACCTTCTCCCAGCCTGGAGGGAGCCCCTCCCTCTCCAGAGGGTGGCTCCAGTGCGTAGTGTTGGTGTTGTGGTCGATGTAGTACTTCCTGCCTCGGATGGTCCAGTCCACGGTCCAGCCGGCAGGAAGTGGGATGTCCTCTCCCGTCAGACTGGAGAGGTTCCCGAGGGACTTGGCCTGGATTCGACCTATGCCTGAGCAAAACAAACATTTCTCTTCAGAGGCGGAGAGACTGCGGAGACGCTGCGGAGCAGCTGGCTGCAAACAACGCCGCTGGGAGAGAGGAAATATTTTGGGAAAATCCTGAAGAGCGGCGTGTGTGTGTGGGAAAACGAGGTTTGGAGGAGAGGAATGTCCGGCTTTAAAACGTTTATTCTGAAGACGGAGCAGGACACACGCAGGAACGAAATCTTTACTGAGAGACAGATCTTTAAACTCTGCTCAGAACAGTTTTATTTCAGTTTTTATTCTTCTAAAGGAATTAAAAATAAATCTTAAACTTTAACCTTTGAGTTTTAGAGTTTACGGTCCAACTGTTGAGTCATAATGATTCATTTATGCACTAAATATCCCAGTTCCCCCTTAAATCACAGCATAACTGCGTCATGACTCATGACACTACCTCACATACAGATGTGCTCACCTGGATTTAACTCAGAGCTGGTAAAAACTACGTGAATAAAGTGCATGTGTCTCTACCCACTGTGGGTGTGCAAAGGTCACAAACTTCTGCTCTGATTTCTCTCTTTTGAACCCTCTTCATAAACGCACAAGAAGGAAAAACTAAAGTTGTAAAAGTGAGCTGCACACTGCGTTTTCCCATCGTCACAGAGAGCCCTCATTTTTTTCCTGCAGGCCCTCGAGATTTAAATTTCCAGAAGAAGTCGAGGAGATCTGATGTGAACTCAGCTCATAAAAATTCGCTCTTAGGGAGCAGGAAGGGGTGAAGCTGCAAACCGTCTTTCTCTGTAAGACGTGAAAATCAGGAACTTTGGTAATGAGTCAGAAATGTGAGACAGAGGCTTTAGTTAGCAGAGTGACGGAGTGTCTTATCTCTGAGCGAAGAATCGAAGGAAAAGGGAGTGTGGTGAAGTTTGGAAACAAAAACACCCGAGGAGAAAAAACTAAACAGAGACTGAACTTCAGGGACACGGCAGAGTCGGTCCCTGAGGTTCTTACTGGACAGCTGAGGACTATCATGACCCAGAGAGGAGGACCGGATCAGAGGGACGTGGATGAAGAGAGATCGGAGTAAAATGGCCGCTACGATCTGAAACATTCAGCAGGGAAGTGACAGAAACAGCGCCGGTCCGAGCGCTCCGCCAGCTGCTGAGTAAAGGGATGGAATGTGTGAGCGCTCCACAGAAATGCACTCCTCCTCCTCCTCCTCCTTTTCCTCCTCCACCACCTCATCATCATCATCATCATCATCATCATCATCATCATCATCATCATCATCTCCTCTGGCCTTTTCTTCAGAAACACAGAGCCACAGTCAGACCTTCAGCTCGTTTGGACAAACTGAAGCAAAACTGGACGATAAACTCTGAACACCAAAATAAAAACATCCACACGAACTCGGTCAGAAAAACAACATGATTGTTTCACCAAAGAGTCTGAGGGAATTAGGAGCTGTACACAGTTCAGGTCTAGAAAAACTGGGGTGTATTTTTGTTATTTTTGGACCTTTTTGAATAAAAATTCAGCGTTAGAGTCAGAGAGCTGACAGCAGCTGTCCTGACCTCCAGCATGTTCTGGGTGTTAAACCCAGCAGGGGGGGACAAGACTGAGGAAAAGCTACACCCTTAAACACCACAGAGGATCTTTGACAGCCTCAGACTCACAGATTCAGACGACAGACTAAACTCACGGTTCGTTAATTTGATCTCTAAAGTCACAAACGCTGAGATGTCCGTCAGATATGAAACGAGGAAAACTCCCAGGAAACTCAGAGCATCTGGGCTTCATTCAGAAAACAGATGCAGAGTTTTGGGAAAGCTTTTTTTCTGCTCAGCAGTTTGGTCGGAAACGAAACTGAAATTCAGCAATCCGAATATCAATACGATCATTTAACTCAGAGACAGAGGGTGAGACAAGAGGGAGAGAGAGGCCTGTTCACGTGAAGTTTATGAAGCTGTCTGAATATTTAACTTCAGGTTTGATCTGTTTTTATAAAAAATATTCTTAGCTATAGAATATCTCATGATTGGCAGAGAAAAGGTGTTTTTTTAGGTTGTTGAATTGGACAGAAATTAAAGTTCTGCATCGATGTTTTCCCGCAGAGTTTCAGAACGAAAATTTACTCATTGTTTACTCAGACTGATGTGGTTTTTACTGATCAAGCATTTTCTCCTGGATGACGTTACCTTCATCCGTCCACAAGTGCTCATAAAACACAATTTCTGTTTGGTTGTAAAGTTTCACTCGAACTCTAGACTGATTTTCTGAAAATGAGTGTAAGGAAGGAGACCTTGAAGTTTTCCTCTGAAACAAAACTAAAACTTTTCCCTCATCCTCCAATGTCAGGAAGAGACGAGTCCTCTAAGGGCCCCGCATTAGCCTCACATGTGCGGGTCATTTTCTCAGAGAGCAGCACCTACGCACCGAGATGATTCATCCGAGCGAGGCTAACACGTCTGACTGGGAGCGGTCGGCAAATTACTGGTTTGATGGCAGAGAGATTCAGCAAACAGAGAGGTGAAAACACGGAGCAGCTAATGCTTGTTTGGCTTCACTGAGACACGTACACGGTTCATGATGATGAAGATGATGATGAGGAAGAGGAGTCAGACACAAAATAAAGAGGAATACTGAAACACTCTCAACGTTTACAGAAATTAGACGGCGCTAAGATCGTAATTCTGTCGAGAGTGTGGAGCTGAAGGATCAGAATATTGAATCTGTCAGGAGAGCTGAGATGAAATTAACCTTCTCAGCTGTTATTTCGGAGCCAATAAACACACTTACTCCGACTCTAAAGTGACTCTAATAAAGGGCTGCTGCACATTTTTTAATCTTATCTCAGAGTTTAGTTAAAAGGTTTTTATAAATCTTCCCTGATGTCCTGGATTCGCCTGCTTACAGTGTGGATCTGATGAAGTATTCTGACACGTCTCATTCTCACGTACGTCACCTTCTCTTGTTTACTCTGCTAAATAATCAGTACGACACACACGCAGGTGAGAGCAGCAAACTCGGTGTTTACCTGAAGGCGGTCTGCTCGGAGCGGGAGGAGTGTGCTGTCTCTGTGGAAGTCTTTGGAAGTTGTGCTCATTGTGCTCATAGTATCTATAGTCCTCAGGAAAGCGGTCTGGGACCCTCCTGGGCTGCTGCTGCTGCTGCCGCTGCTGCTGCTGGTGTTGTTGCTGCTGCTGCTGTTGGTGCTGCTGGTTGTCATAGTACGGTTCAGAGGGGTAATAATAGCGGGCGGCGTCTCCGTTCTCCGACATGGGGCTCACGTCTGTGAGGAAGGACTGTGAGGAGCCCCCGTACTCGTGGGGCAGGTCTCCCAAACTGCGCGGCAGATACGGCGGTGCGGACATGCGGTGGCTTTCTCTGCGGGCCACCTCATGAGGGGGTCTCTGCACGTGGGGGCGGAGAAAGCTCTTGTTGCGCGACACCACGGGCTCCCTGCTGGGCTGCACGGGGTAGGCGGAGGGCCCCATATCTGGCAGGGGGACCTCTGCTCGTCTGGGAATAGTCGGTCCATGACGGATAAACGAGGGCATAAGATCTGTCAGGTGTAGAAGAGGAGGGTATGAGTCAGATCAGGGCAACACTGTCAGGAAATTCAACAAATAAACACACCTGAGCACCAAAACATGACATCAACAACCCAATCAATCTGATTTTTAATGGTGATTTACACCTAATAACTTCTTTTTACAGTTTCTTTACTCTCTTTAAAACTCTCTGAGATAAAACAGCCTCTATATCCCATAATATTTCCATTTTTTAAAGATTATAAACTGATTGATCAACTCGTTAATCAAAATTATCACATAAGGTGTAAAGGAATGTGATATTTATCAATTATATTTTACATGATCAATAACACTCATACAACTTCAATCAATGGACTAATACAGTTTAAAGGACAAAAGTTTGACTTCCTGGTTTAAACTTCATCATTTAAAGCTGCTAAAAACACAAAAAAAAAACACATAAATGAGGGCGAAAGAGCTGTAAGGTGTAAAATAAGAGGGTACGAGTCAGATCTGGGCAAAACTGTCAGACATTAGTGAGGAATTTCAACAAGTAAACACACCTGAGCACCAAAACATGACATCACCAACCCAATCAATCTGATTTTTACGTTCATTCAAACCTAATAACTTCTTTTAACAGTTTTTTTTACTCTCTTTAAAACTCTCTGAGATAAAACAGCCTTTATATCCTATTATATTTCATTTTTTTAAGGATTATAACATGTTTGGTCAAGTATTCAATCAAAATTATCACATAAGGTGTAAAGAAAAGTGATATTTATCGATTATGTGACTTCGAGAGTGTAAATTACATGATCAATAACATTCATACAACTTCAATAAATGGATTTATAAAGTTTAACGGAAAATATTTTGACTTTCTGGATCAAACTTCACCGTTTAAAGCAGCTAAAACCACTAAAAAACACAGATTATTCATATTAAAGTTAGTCTTTAATGATATTATGAGTTTTTAAAGCTACCTGATAACTTGAGCTAACGATGCTAACTAGTGTCGTTACGTTAACACAAAAAGCCTTTAAACATTAATTCAGATGCTTCTTAACTTCATTATTATTCCCACAGATTCACTTTAGCCTGTTTGTTCTCAGTAGTTTTAACTTTTTAACACTTTAGTGAACTCCTACTCTCAGGCTAGCCGATGCTAACATGGTGTCTCTCTTACTTCTGAGCAGCGGAGATGTCTCCTTCTTCACATACTTCCCGTGGACCTCGGCTGGTTTCGACGCTTCGTTTTTACTTTTCTTTCGTGAGAGCATCACTCAAAGCTCGGACACACATCAACAACAACACGGAGCTGTAATGTCATGGTACGACCCCTCGGCTCCGCGACCATCATTATCCCGGAGAGTGAACATTTTTCAGACTCGGATTAGCCGGTTAGCAGCTAGTTTAGCTCGTTAGCCTTTAGCTAACAGATGAGTCCTCCTCCGCCTCCTCCTCCCTCCGCTGCTGCTGCTGCTGCTGCTCTGATTAACTCCCACCGCTGATCATCATCATCCTGGAGGGGAGCGGTTACTCTCCTGCTTCTCCCTCCCACTTCTTCTCCTTCTCTAAAGTCACTCCGACTGCAAATAAAGTCTTAAAATTAAAACAAACAGCGTGGATAAACTTTTTTCTCACATCTTCGCCTAATTCTCATCATACCTGTTCATCTATGAGACCGCTTTCCTCCGCTTTTACCTTTAACTATAACTAGTTCTTTAACAAGACTGGGTACAAAATGGACTTTCAGAGAGGCTAAGTCTATGGAAGTCAATCTGTGCCATCTGGTTTTGAATTTTAATTTCTAAAGCTGAATTTTTTTTTCATCAAAATCGGACTTTAAATTTCAAAACCATCGATTTTCAAGCATGCATTTTTATTTCTTACACTTTTTTTCACGATTATTAAATAATTTAAATGAAAGAAAAAAATGGTCGCTCAATATTCGTGTAGTAAAAATTCGACTTAAAAAAAACAGTAAAAAAAATTCACCATAAAAAAAAATCAAGGGTAAAAAAATTCAGTCTAAAGGTCCTTTCACACCGGGAGTGTTTTTTTTTTTTTTGCGATTATTTCGGACGTCAATATTTTTTTTCGAACCCGTATCCTGTCAATACAAGCATTCACATCTGCAACGTTTTCCCGTCCTGCAATATTATGGCATTTATTTTTTCAGATCACGGTCGATTTTTCTAAAGTTTTGCATACTGTGTGTCCACTTGTGACCAATCAGATTGCGTGTTGTTCACCATAGGAGCGGGGTAAGTTGAGCTGTATCCCTACTATCTCCCCACTCTCCACCCCAGCCCTCCCTAAATAACTCTCCCTAAATAACAGTCACTTCTTCACATTCATGTGTATTTTTATCTATTATACACTATTCAACTGGTACAATCATTCTTTTTATTACTATTGCATATAATACAATAACATCTGAAGGCCCCTGAACTGTTGAGCTGCTGAAATCCTCCTCCAGAAACTGGTCTCCTTGGTTCTCAAACATGATCGGTGTTGTTATAAGATCAGCTGACGCACCAGGATGGTAAACATGTCCCTGTCCTGACTTGTCTGACACAGGATGCTGGTATCGGTATTAAAATGAGCACATATGTTTCCTTTTGGCTTTAAAATAATAACATAAAGGTCATATCCTGTTTTTATTTACATTTTCAGTTGCATCCCAACTTACTTTTTAGGAGCAGAGTATTACCATAGATTTAATGATAATTAAAATTTCTTTATAGAGTAAGAAAGGAATCAAACCAACACAATTTATAAACTTTATTAATCCCTAAAACACAAACTGTTACCTTGTTGTACCTGTTTAGTGCTTGTTGTTGAAGACACACCTCTTCATTCAGTCAGAAAACATTCATGATGGCACACAGCAGCAGGTCACAGGATTGAATCAGACGTATTTAAATAAAACACTTTAGGTAGTAGTGTGTCATAAAAAAGCAAACAGACAGTAAAGGTCATCAGGTTATATAACATCTGTGTTTACATGATCTCACTGCTGACAGCAGGTCTGTGATGAACACAGTTAATCTCTGAGATTATAAAAAAGTGCACTTAAGTATTTTCCAAAAGGAAATACATCGACATGGTGAAATATTCAACATTTACAGCATTTAAAAAACACTTTAAAAATATAAGTTACTGGAATAAAAAAGGCATTTCTCTGCAGTTTAACCTCACATTTGTCTCTTTAACGGTCCAAGAACAACGACAAAAGTAGTGCTGAGTCATAAAACCAACAGATTACAAGACTGCGTATTAAAACACAGTAAAAGAAGAAGTAAAAGTATGGGATTTAATAAGAGAAATGGAAGAAGGAGAAGAAGCATTCAGAAGAAAGAAGAAGGAGAGGTACAAGTAGAAGAAGAAGTAGGAGAAGAAGTAGAAGACGAAGGAGTAGAAGAATAAGTAGAAAAAGTAGAAGACGAAGAAAAAGAAAGAATAAATAGAAGACAAAGAAAAAGAAGTAGAAGATGTAGAAGTAGAGGTAGAAGAAGTAGAAGAAGAAGAAGATGAAGTAGAAGACGTAGAAGTAGAGGAAGAAGAAGTATTGGAAGAAGAAAAATGGAAAGGTAGAAGAAGTAGAAGAGGAAGTAGAGGCAGAAGGAGAAGTAGAAGATAAAAAAGAAAGAAGAAAGGAGAAGGAGAAGAAGAGGGAGAAGTAGGAGATGAAGTAGTAGAAGAAGAGGTAGAAGAAGTAGAAGATGAAGAAGAAAGAAGAAAGAAGTAGAAGAAAAACAAGTAGAAGTAGAAAGAATAAGTAGAAGACGAAGAGGTAGAAGACATAGAAGTAGAGGTAGAAGAAGAAGAAGAAGAAAGGAGAAGTAGAAGAAGTAGAAGAGAAAGAAGAAGTAGAAAAAGAAGAAAAAGAAGAAGAACTTTGGTGATTCTGGTCCAAGTGCAAACCGCCTTCCTCCGTTAATAGTACGGCAGTGACGGGTTGAGGTCTCGCACTATCCTGTTCAGGCTGGAGATCTTCTCCTCCAGCAGGTAGTTCTTCTTCTCAGCGATCTTCTGACGCTTGTCCGTCACTTCCAGAGCTCGGAGCAGCTGAGCGTTCTCCATGTACAGATCCTTGATCAACACGTCCGCTTTGCCGTTCTTGTGCAGCTGAGAAGAGTCAGAGAGAAAGGAGAAGATCAATACCTGAATAAAACTCTGCAGTACGTGACGGAGAACATTTTGGAACGATTTAGAGCTTCAGCATCCATCAGCCCTCTGAAGGACAAATTCTGCAGAAGATCATGGATCGGACTGATGTGGACTGAATGATTCCTGACCTGGTCTTTGAGCTGAGCCACCTTCTCTTTGAGCAGCAGTTTGACGTTGTGCAGCGAAAGCTCGATCTCCTTCATTCGCTCCTCCATGATCTTCATCTTCCTCTCCCTGTCATCCTGGTGACAAGACAGTGAGCGAGATCAACAAACGGCTGCAAAACCAGGACCAAGATTTATTTTATTAAACTGTGATTATAAAATATACAAGGAGAAGAAGAAGAGGAGACTCGAAACAACTCAGACCAGACCAGGTTTGAAGGAGTTTGAAGCTTTTATTTGGACTTGGTTTCAGAGTTTAACGCTTTCTGGTACATTTTCTAAAAAGGAGATATTCACTAAAAAAATAAATAAATTATAAATATGTATAAAATGGAGCGCTGTTTTCCAGATACATCTACAAATAATAACTTAATGCATAAATAAAACAAACACTATACTGCCTGTTAAAATAAATAACAAAATAAAATTAAATTAAGTGCAAAAAAAACGACTTACAGACTTAAACTCAGATATGACACATGATCACATCTCTAAAATTAAAGATAAACATTCAAAGGTGTGGGACATGTTTGTTGGTTTTTGCAGATTAAACAACCTGAAGATGGGTTTCACTTTGGTGCAGCAGCAACAGAAACAGCAGCACACACAAACATGAACACACGAGCTGGAGGAAGAGACTAAAATGTCCAAGAAGAAAAACAAAAAAAGAGATTTTTTTTTTTACCCTCATTAAGAGAAAAACCCTGACTGCACTCCAACACAAACATCAGCTGATGATTACAGGATGAACTTGATTGTTAGAAAAAGCCCAGAGGGCCGATAGGCACTCATCCAGCCTCCATTTAAAGGGGAATTCTGCTATTTTTCACCAGTGGCTCTTAAAAAACCCTCCATCAAATGAGGTCCAATAAAAGTTCTTGTTCTTGACACGGACGAGACACAGCTGAACATCGCTCTCTCTAAAACCACCAGACTCCATTCAAAAAAAGCTGGATTTTAAAGCTTACAGGACACAAGTGTTAAACAAGTACAACTGCCGCAACATGTTTGTTTTTAGGTTGTATAAGTTTAAGTGCAAAGTTCTGTAGTAATACCACATCTGTGTGACAGGAAAAAGGCGACAGATTGGGGCAGTGGTGGACAAACAACTCTGCTGTTCTGCAGCGTTAAATTAACAGTTTTTTTAATGAGGTTTGGTAGCTTTAAAAAGATCAATGTAACGACTGTTTTCTGCAGGGATTCTTCCAGATATTTACAAAGAGTGTCCCAAATGGGAACTTTTCGAGTTCTGGCTTTGATTGGGTCTCACTGCTTTCAAACTTTTTTTGCTTTTATGAGTTGTTCAGATGCAAACACATGTCGGAGTAATAAAAGAAAATACCAGAATTCCCCTTTAACACTCCTCGATGATCGTAAGGCAAGCTTGAGCCCCTGAGGATGTCTGCAGAAACCCCCCGTCTTTCACAACGATGAATGATACAAGTGCATGACAGGAAAAAAAAACAAAAACACACCCTGTTAACGTTCAGAAGATTCCCTGTTTTCAACCTGCTGCAGACATTTTAATGCACAGAGCAGAAAAAGGAGGAAGTCTGTCGATGTTACACTTTAGTAAAAACATCATTTCAAGTCTAAATCCCATTGGGAGAAACCTGAGAGGGCCCCTCCTCCCGCCCTCAGAGTTTTTCTGCCACCTAGCAGCAGAGACGTCAAACTACACATTCATGCCTTCTGAATCAGGCAGCACAGTTCAAAGTTCATCATCTCCTATAAGGATGCTGAGAAGACCTGAGGCTCCGAACAACGACTGAGAGAAGAAGAAGAAGAAGAAGAGAGAGCAGGAAAAGACGCCGGCGTTACAGTCCACCGATCCGCCGGTAGCTGTCCGCGTGAGCCGCCCGCTGCTCCGGCCCCTGAGGAAGAAAAGGCAGGAACACTTCACCACCACGACTCCACCCTCCTCCTCCACCTCTAAATCTAAATCTGAACACCCACACAGACTGAGGTCCTCATCTCTGTGATGTTTTAGATCCAGATGTTCAAAAATAATCTGATCTGGATTAAAACCATCAGATTAGATTCAGTCTGTTATTCTGTTGGGATAATTTTGACTCAGATTGGATTTCGAAGGACTTAAAAACTTTTGGAGTAAATGAACCAAATTTAATTTTGAAGTTTCACAAAAACTGTTTTCTTTTATGATGGAGTGTCAGGGCCACATTGATGAGAAAAACATGTAGGACTTTGTAATTACTTACAAAAATAAAGTTGTACTAAAATCATGACTTACGAGTATAAATCCTAAATAAGTAATAACTTACAAGAATAAGGTCGTAGTAAAGTAATTATATAAGAGAAAAAAATCCTAATAAACTCATTACTAACGAGAAAGTAGTCGTAATAAAGTAATTACTTAGCTACGAGAATAAAGTTTTAATAAAGTAATTACTTATGGTAGAGAAGTCGTAATAAGTAATTACTTATGAAAAAAAAGTCGTAATAAAATAATTACTTACTAGAATAAAATCGTAAATAAGTAATTACTTACGCGAATATAATCATAGTAAAGTAATTATATAAGAGAATAGAGTCGTAACAAAATCATTACTAACGAGGAAATAGTTGTAATAAAGTAATTACTCAGCTATGAGAATAAAGTCTTAATAAAGTAATTCCTTACGAGAAAAAAATTCTTAAAAAAATAATTACTTAGCTAGAGGAATTAAGTCGTAATAGAGTAATTACTTACAAGAATAAAGTTGTAACAAAGTAATAACTTATGAGAATAAAGTCGTAGTAAAGTAATTACTTAGCTATACGAATTAAGTCGTTATAAACTAATTACTTAAGAGAAAAAAGTCTTAAATTACTTAGCTAGAGGAATTAAGTCGTCATAAAGTAATTACGAGAATAAAGTTGTAACAATAGTAATAGCTTATGAGAATAAAGTCGTAATAAAATAATTTCTTACGAGAATAAAGTCTAAGCTAATAGCTATTCTAACCTATTGTTAGTTAGCTAGGTTTCACAAACAAGGAGATACTAAATCCTTTGGTGTTTCAGCGTCACATTGTCAGAATATCAGGACAAACACAAGAAATACACCTTTTCTGCAGAAAGAACCAGGAGGACTTGTAGGGAATCGCTGTTTTTGAGGAAGGGGAAACGTCTGGAAATGTCTGTGCAGAGGTTAAATTTCCGAATGCAGCCGTTTCAAGCAGTTCACCAGTTCAGATATTTCCTCCTCCACAAAAACAGCCTCAAGACTTTATTTACTTTGACAATTTTATTCTCTTAGGTAATGATTTTATTACAACTTAATTCTCGTTAGTAATTACTTTAATCTCAAAGTCTTCTTTTTTTCCCTTTAATGTGGCCCTAATACTCCGTCGTTCTCTTTAAGTTTCCACTTCTTGAAAATCACGTCAGAGGTCAAACAGGACCGACATTCATGGTGACACACCGTCCACTCACTGAGTCACACAGCTAACAGACACTATTAAAACACACTGATGGAGGGATGACGGCGTTCTCACATGACCTAACTACATCCGTCTAGCTGTGGAGGGGCGGAGGTTTGTGCGACATGACTCTGACAGGAAGTGACAGATGGAGGAACAGCCAGCAGGACCACACCTACAGGATCACACCACCGCAGCTACGACGAACCGCGAGGAGGAAAATCCAACAGAGAGCAGGAGTTCACAAACACACAGACTGAACACCAAACCCAGAAAGTCAACACACACACGAACACAACACGAACACATGACGGGAGGAGGAGGAGGCGGCGAGGACGGACAGGTGAGGAGGTGGAGCTGTGACACGCAGCTACAAACCCAGGTGATGAAGATAAGAGTGAGACTTAAATCAGGTGTTTGAGTTTAGATCGAGTTTCCTTTAGTTTGAGTTTCACACCTGAGTTAAGCAGGAACATTTTCTACACCAAGGTGACCAAAAATAAAATCAAATCCTGAAAAATTCCCACTGAGAGGTCAAGTTCAGACCGTGAGAGCTGGAGATGTTCTGATACCAGATTAAAAAGGTTCTTAATCAGCCTGTGGACCAGCTGGAAACTTTTTGGAAAATATGAATCTGTGTGTTTGACTCCAGAATTACCGTAAAATCTGGAATATGAGTTACTCTGGGAACTTTGGAGGTAAAAAAGTTGAAATGTCTACAGGTGAGGACAGAGCTGGAGTCGGTACTGAACAGAAAAACTGGATCAGAACATCTCTGGTGATATAAGAGAGCTTCAATGTGACCAAACATGAGAGAGAAATGATGGAGATGGATGTCAAACCAAAGTGAAAGTGAAAATGTTCAGGATTTATGTGACCATTTTTGTTTGTCGAAGAATAAAAACCTAAAATAACCCTAAACTCTAAACTCTGAGTTTGTTCAGGACGGATTTTATCGTCTAACTATCTTCATGTATTTTTAAATACATGTTTATATTTACAGGGATCTGCTCAGACTCGTTCTTACCTGAACGTTGTCCTGATCTTCGGCTCGGTGCTGACCGCGGGGCATCCTGTGAGGAGACGGAGGCAGGAGTCCGACCAGGTGAGCCTGAAAGTTCTGGAGAAAACAGAGAGACACGTTCAGGAGGCGAGTCTTCTTCTACCGCTGCCTTTAACACACAGATGTAACTTCACCCAGCGTACCTCCATCAGGTGTGAAGAGAGTCGAGCCATCTGAGCCTTCAGAGCTTCGTTCTCCTGTTGGAGGCTCTCCACCTCGGCGTGTCCTGGTCCTGCCTCACAGCTCTGAAACCAAAGTTCTCATGATCAGGACTGAAGCAGGAACCACATGATCAGCGTCACAGAGGACTTTCTTCTGGTCGTACCTTGTTCAGCTCCTTCTGGGCCTCCAGCTCCTGCTTCAGGGAGGCGTTCTCCTGCTCCAGGGCCTTCAGCAGGACCGAGGACTGAGTCTGCTGCTTGTTCTGCTTCAGGGACAGGATGGTGGCGTCCAGCTGACGGATCTGCAGGAGAGAAAACGGAACGGTAAAAACTCTGTGGGTTCGTGGTCTTCACAGGAGGTCCCTGTGGTCCTGGACTCACCTGCTCTCTGGACTGCAGCAGGTCTCCTTTGACCTCCTGGACCTCGGCCTGGAGACGCTCGTTCTCCTCCCTCAGCAGCAGCTGCTCCTGCTCCACCAGCCGAGACACCTCCTCTCTCAGCAGCTTCTTGCTCTGATTCTGGAGACCTCCGGAGTGGAGCGCCACCTCCAGGACGTGGTTCTGTGATCAGACCAGGACAGAGATCAGGACTAATAACCTTCATTAATAACCTTTGACCTTTTCCATGCATGACAGGCTTGTTCCTTTATCTCTGGTTTTCAGACTGAACTTTAACTCTGAGTTCATGTTCCCCAAAGTGTCTCTTTTTCCACCATCAGGCTCCAACTCTTATTTCAGAGTCTGATGACGTCACGGCGAGGATTATACCGCCGATCAGACGCTTACCTCACTTTCTATAAATGAACCAGACTGACTCACACAAACACGGGTTTCTCCTCGCCGCTCGTCTACTCCACAAAGTTTGTTTTCCTCTTAGTGCTGGACGATCAATCGAATTTTAATCATGACTTCGATTTCAGCTTCTTACAATTATAAAAACACTATAATCGAAGAAAAATTATTAATGTTTTTTTTACATGTTTCAGTTTTGCAGGAGTGCATGGGGATTGGGTATTTATTTTTATATATATATATTTTTTGTTATCATTATTTAAATTAACTTTTGTTTTGTTTTTTTAACTTGTTGACTTGTTAATCATTTAATTCTGGTTGTTCTTTTGAGTTCTATTTATAGTTATAATTTGGTGGTTTAAAAAAACTCAAAAGTTTTGAAATAATTAATTGTGTTTGTGTTTATTAATCGTAATTTTAAAATCAGTAAAAATAATAGTGATTATTATTTTTTAAAATCATCGTCCAGCCCTCGTACCTCTGCGTCATTTTCTTCCCATACTGTGTGAAACCTAAACCCCTCATTTTATTTTCTATGCTCCTGTGAAACCCCTCAGAGGGTCCGTGGTCCTGGTCCTGGTTCTCACCTTCTCCTTGAGGTCGGAGAGCAGCTCTGACAGCTGACTGTTCCTCTCCTCCAGCTGAGCGGCGTCCTCCAGAGCTTTGGTCAACTCTGTCTCCAGACCAGACACACAAGCCGCCAGCTAACACAAAACAGCCGCCGATTAACTACCCGCTACCACCAAACAGCATCATCACCATGACAACCGTCATCACGCGGCGCCCTTTACCTTGTTCCTCTCGGCGGAGAACCCCTCCGTCCTCTCATCGTCCTTCATCACCTCCTCCAGCTGCTGCCGAAGGTTCTCGATGTCGGCGATGTTCTGGGCGTTTCTCTCCGTCAGCAGACCGTTCTGGTCCTCCAGCTGCTGACTCTGCAGACGCAGCTCCGTGATCTGAAAGAAGAGGAAGAAGAAGAGGAAACACCTGTTTATTAAAGTTAATCTTCTCCAGAACATCGAATCACTGCGCTGGGTTTCCTCTGATGGACTTTCACCTGCAGATGTCAGGGTTTTTTAGAGGTCGATGTGTCTTTTTGAAGACTTTTGTGCAGAGATTTACACTCTGCCTTTCAAAACACACACTTGTGTTACCAGGTTATACCTCTAGAGGGCAGAGAAGAGCGCTGAGGATCATGCAACCACCAGATTTTACAGGATGTAAAGAGACGGATCATGATCTGAATGGATCCAAACCTCACCTGTTTCTTGAAGTTCTCCGCCGCCCTCTGAGCTGCGACCTTCCCCTTCTTCAAGAACTCCAGTTTTTGTCTGAAATGAAGCAGAAAAAAAAACGTCACGACAAAAACAAAAACAAACACAAAAGTGAAAATAGAAAAATCTGTTGAGGTGTTTGTCTCCTCACATCAGCTCCTCCTGGGACTCCTTCAAGTCCTCCTCCTTCAAGGCGGCGATCTTCTGCCGCAGAGCGAGGTTTTCTTCAGCCAGGCGGCCGGTTTCAGATCTGCAGGAGGACAAAAACTCATCAAAACCAAAAACTGGATTTCTACGAAGCTCAGAGTTCACAGATAAACGGTAAAAACATCTAATTATTCTACGATCGACACACAGACTCTGAACGCTCCACAGTTTGTCTACGGGGGTCACAGACGCACAGGAGAGGAGGGTTCAGGGACCTAATCCAGGTCTACGCTGATCCTGGAGACAGAAGGAGGAGCAGGTTTTAGGGTTGAAGCCACCATGAGGATACGAGGAGGGTCGGGGATCTACTTCCTCTCCAGGTTACCTATGAGCCTGCGTGGTCTGGTTTAAGGTGGTGGACTTGTCCTGCAGCTCCGTGATGGCGCGCCGCAGTCTGATGTTCTGCTTCTCAAACTCCTCGCAGCACCCCTCCAGATCCTCGTCCAGCAGAGACTCGTCGGCCAGGATCTCGGGCGCCCCGATCTCCGGCTGCTTCTCCAACTCCTCGAATAACTCGGAGAGCTTGCTGTTCTCCTCCCTCATCCTGCTGATCTCCTCCACCAGAGACATCTGGTCCTGCAGCTCCGGGAAGATACTCATCCTGCTCTCCAGGCTCCAGACCCTCTTCTCCAGCTCCAGGTTCTGGTCCTTCAGTTTGGTGTTCTCACACAGACAGTCCTCGTAGCGGATCTGGAGGTCGGTCATCTTTAGGGCCTTCATCTCCAGCTCTTTCACGTGGTCCATCAGGAGCAGCATCTTCACCTTCAGGCCGTAGTTCTCCTCTAATATCTGCTGACCGTTCTTGATCTTCTCGGTGTTGTGGGCCAGAAGGTTCTCCAGCAGCTCGGTTTTCTGCTGAAGCAGCGAGATCTTCTCCAGCAGGAGGAGGTTCTCCTCTGTGGCCGTGTTATAGGAGATCTGGAGTCTCCTCAGAGAGTCCTCCATCTCTGCAGGGTCTCCACCTTCACCAGGACTTCTCAGGGTCAAAGACTCGGAAACATCTTTGGTTTCTGGTTTATCTGGGTCACTTGTCTCCTCGGGCGCTGAGGGATCCACCACGGCGATCTCATGACACGGCTGGTCTTCATGGGAGCTCCTTTGTTCCTCCTCCTCACATGACCCAGGAGCCGCTTTGTTCTCGCACTCGGGGCTATTTTGGTCCAGGACTCCACAGGATGTTCTTTCAGGGTCTTTGTCTCTGGTTTCTGCAGGATGAGGACGGAGTTCAGGGTCAACTTCAGGTTCCTCGTGACCGGGAACATCCTCTCTTTCATCAGCTGCATGAACGTGTGATTTCCCACTTTCTTCAGAAGACAAAACCTGACCCAGTTTCAGCTCCAGGTCCTTCACCCTGGTCTTGAGTTGACCTCTTTCTGCCACCAGCTCTTCCCTCTCCACCTCGTGATATTCCCTCAGCGCCTTCTCCAGGGCGACCATGTGCTCCTGCAGCTCCTTCCTCTCCAGCTCAAAGTCCAGGGTGGCCTGTTCCAGCAGCATCTCCATCTCCTCGATCCTCATCTTCAGATCGTCGCGCTCGCTCAGCAGCTCCATCTTCTCGCTGATCTGCTTCTCAGAGACGGAGAGCGCCTGCTTGTACTTCGCCTCGACTTCTCTCTGGCTGCTGAGAAGTTCCTCCTTCTCCTGTTTGAAATCCTCCACCGTCTGGTTCAGGAGGAGCTCGATCTCGCAGGCTTTCTTCTCGGACTGAGCGAGAAGCTCGTCTTTGGTCTTCAGGCTCTCCTGCAGCCGGTTGTGGAGGTCGTTCAGCTGCATGCTCAGCTCGATCTCTTTGGTCTGAGCCATGCTGATGAAGTCCAGGAGCTCGTTCTGCAGCTGCTGGTTCTTCTGCACCAGCTCTTCGATCTCCGTTTTGTGGAGCTCCTGCAGCTGGTGGCGTTCTCTGATCCACTCCTGGTTCACGCTCTCTCTCTCCAGTTCTTTCCCCTCCTCCATGATCCGTCTGTGTTCCTCTGCTGTGTCCAGGGTCTTCTGGATCTCAGCCTCCCATCTCAGCTTCTGCTCAGCGTGGCTCTCAGTCAGAGCCTTCAGCTCGCTCTGGTAGTGATGCTCCAGTTTCAGGATGTCGGCCTGAAATCGCTTCTCCACAGACTCTTGTTCACCTGAGAAACGATCTTCTACCTCCTGGATTTTCTGAGTGAAGCTGATCTGGATCTCCTTCCTGTTTACGGTTATTTAAATTCACAGTTACAGAAAAAACAGAAAAACAACAAACAAACAAAAACTCACAAACAAATATTCACTTCTTTCATTTCTCTCAGAGTCAAAAATAAATTCCCAAACTCGTCAGGTGCAAATATGTATGTAAATTACTGCATATTTAATTAGATATTACCTCATTTACATATTCATACATAACATTTGACAAAACTTGTAATATAAAAAATATTTGTCTTAATCTAAGTGATAAACTTGGGAAGTTTCATGGTGATATCTGCAAGTTTAAAATTTTACCCTATTTACTTGGAGTGTCTCCTCGGGCTTCCTACCATCATGGACGCCATCGTGAAAATGACGCCTTTCTAGTGGTCAAACTTTAGTCAACTTTTAGTTTGTAATTAAGAACATCTAATACTATAAAAAACAGCTGAGAAACCTTTTGTTTTTTAGAATTTTTTAAGGTTAGATGTTTTTTTCTTCATCTGCCTAAATCTAAACTGAAATCTCGTCTCACCTCTCCTGGACGATGTCTTCTCGGAGTTTGTCCAACATGCCGCTCAGAGCGTCCCTCTCCTGGGTGTGTTTGGCCGTCAGCTCCTTCACGGCCTCTCGGTGCCTCTCCTCCAGTTGGACCTTCTCCTCTCCCATCAGAGCCTCGAATCTCTTCTCCTCCTCCTCCTTCTCGCCGTCGAACTTCTCCTTCTCCTCGCTCAGCCTCTCCTGCAGCATCCCCTCGTAGTCCTCCACCAGCTGCAGTCTCTCGCTCTCCCACTCCTTCTTCAGCTGTCTCTCCCTCTGCTCAAACTGCTCCTGGACCTGGTTCCTCTCGTGCAGCAGGGCCTTCTCCTGGTGCTCCTGAAGCTGAGCTCGCTCCTGCTCCCAGATCTCCCTGAGCCTCCCCTCTTTCTCCTCCTGCTCCTTCACTAGTCTCATCATCTCTTCTTCTAGGAGGACCTGCAGAGCGTCGTTGTTCTGCTCGTCCAGCTGAGCCCTCTCTCTCTTCCACTGCTCCGTCAGGCTCCTCACCACCTCCTCCCGCTCTGCCTCCATGCTCTCCTTCACCTCCTCCAGTCTGACCTTCAGCTCCTCTTCGTGGCTTTGCTGCAGCAGCTCCTTCTCCTTCTCAGAACTTTCAAACAGCCTCTTCTCCAACTCTGACCTCTCCTCCTGTAGTTTCTGCTTCTCCTCCTCCAGCTGACCCTCAGAGAGCTCCACGTGCTCCTCCTCCAGCCTCCTGATCTGGACGGCGTGCTGTTTCTTCAGCTCCTCCATCTCTCTGCTGAAGTTTTCATCGTTCTCCACCTGCTGTCCTCTCAGGTTCTTCAGCTGCTCCTCCAGATCTTCCCTGCAGGTCTGGGCCTCCTGCAGCTGCTGTCTGAACGTCTCCACTTCCTTCTCTTGGAGGTTCTGGAGTTTTTTCGTCTCCTCCACCTGCGTTTGCTCCAGACGCGTCCGCTCCACATCCACCTGCTGCAGCCGGTTCTGGAGCTCCTGCGTCTGGATCTGAAGGGTGGCCATCTCCTCCCTGAGAGCCTGGGCTTCCTGCTGGTGATGGAGCACTATGGTGACTTTCTGGTCCTCATGGGAGGCCTTCTGCTTCTCCACCATCTTATCGAATTCATTGATCTGCGGAGAAACAGGAGGAAGTTTGAGGTTATCGAGTTATCCATCAGGAGATCTTCAAATCGAGTTCCGGCAGAGTTTCTCTCCGAGTAAAAAACACCAGAAATGAAAACTCAGAGGTTCGACTAAACTCAGATTCAAACACTCTCCTGGATCTTCTGAACTCACCTTGGTCTCCAGCTGGTTCCTCAGATCCTCCATCTCCTGAAGGTGCTGTTCCTTCAGCTGCTCCAACATCATCTCCGCCTCCAGACTCATGCTGAACGGCTGAACCTCGTCTGAACCGATCCCTGCAGAGAGACGGACTCGTGTCAGGTTTCTATGTTTCTATAAAAATGATGACAAACACAAGAACTAAGAACTGGACCGACCTGGATCAGACTCCATGCCGGGACTTTTACTCTCCAGCTCCTCAGAGAGGGTTTTGTGGCAGGGCTGAAGAACTCTCCCCAGACCGTGAAACTCCTGCAGCTCGGACTGCAGCTCGTCGATACGATCCTGCAGCTCCTGCAGAAATCAGACATGTTTAGGAGGCGGGTTTTTTCTCAGTGACTCTGTAAACTCAGTTATAATTAAACTGTAGTTACTCTGCACTGAGCCTCATAGCTGCTGCGGAGTTGTTTAATGCGCTCCTCCTGCAGGAAGAGGTCTGCGCTGCCGGGGTCCAGGTCTCCAAACTAAAAAAAGATGAAGAAGTCAACAGAGGTCGAACAAACACGGACAAATAAAAGAGAGAAACCGAACAGGAAATGTGGAAAGATCCTTGTCAGAAGGTCATAAATTCCTAAATCTGTCCTCACCCTCTCTTTGATAATGTTGTCCAAACTAGTCTGGAGTTTGGTGATCTGGTTTTGGGCTTCCTCCAGTTTTTCGGTGCTGTCCAGCAGCTCCATCTCCAGACGTCTGTTTTCCTAAAAACAAAGAAACCGTTATGTTTCCTTTAAGACGAGAAGATCCTCTCACTCTAAAAGAGAAAAACTAACTTTTCAAATGTAGATTATAAGACTTCAGTTTTTTTTAATACCTTCACAGAGATGGAGAGGTGGTCTCTGAGGAAAGACTCATCCTCTCTGATCTTCTGCATCTCGGCCTCCAGCTCCTCACGCTGAACGCTGGCCTGCTGCTGGATCTGGTCCATCTCCTTCATCAGCTCAGAGCGGACGGCTGCGAGTTTCTCTTTGTGCTCCTGTTCCAACTTCCTGTAACCAGGAAAAAAACAACAACGTTCAACACTTTGATTCTGGAAAATAGCGAAGTTGAATATAGTGAAATGCCACTGTCATGTGGTTTCATTGACATAAAAACAGTTTAAAAAAGTGGAGCTGCTGTGACGTTGAAGGTTCAGTCACCTCAGGTTGAGGTTGTTCATCTGCTCGATGGCGGAGTGGTGCTCGTCCACCTCTGTGGCCAGCTGAGTCTTTTGTTTCTCCACTTTTTCCAGGTCTGATCGGATCTTCTCTTTCTCCCGGAGTTCTCTGTCCACACGCTCTCTGAGGAAGACACAAACCATCATGAACACGCCAAAGATGACAGAAACGAATCCTGCAGCTTTAAGAACATTCATCCACTCACAGGAGATGTCGGATCTCAGCTTTGAAGCTCGCCAACGCTGCTTGATGAATCCCGTTCTTTGTGATGAGCAGCTCGTTCTCCAGCGCCATGGTGAGGTCGCTCAGACTCAGTTTTCCATCGAGGTTAAAATTTAGAGCCTGTAGGAATATAAATCAGTTTTTTTGATGACTTCTTCACTCTGTTGGGAGCTGAGAGGAGAAGCTGATCCAGGTGTGTTGTCTTACCTGTAAGATCTCAGTGCTGTTCTCTATTCCCTCCTCCACCCAGGCGTCCAGGATGTACTCGACGAGAGTGAAACCAGAACCGTCATCCAGGGTGGAGAACAGACGTGTGCCGATGGTGCTGCTCAGAGCAGAGGGAGTGGCTATTCTGCGACCGCCCTCATCAAACGGCTGTAAAAGGGAATTTCTATTTTATTGTATATAAATTTCACTTCATACAAACACACCATGAGATCCAGCATTCAACTCCTCCTCTCCTTCTCCTCATTTCCAGTCTATCTTCAACTGTCCGATCAAATAAAAGCAAAACAACAACCCACGGATGAAGATAAAATAAAGAGAAGTACTACAGGTGTACCAGGAGGTGGCGTACCTGAGTGGAGTGGTGTCTCTTCAGCTGTCTGTAGGGCGTGGAGGCGGACGGCGTCGGGGGTTTGTTGTGGGTTACCACCCTGGAAACAAACTCCTGAACGTTCATGACTCCGTCACAGGTGAGACTCTGCAGCACGTCCACCTGAATCTGACACAGAAACGTTTGTGTTCAGAGAGTTTCCTCTTCACTCTGAATACCTTTGTGATTTTAAAGTTGTTTAGTCCTAAATTTAAACAGAATTTTACATGATTTCAACCCTGCTTCTTCAACATGCTGTCCGGCTGCTTTGGTTACTGAATGAATCTGCCCCGTTCGTGTTTTCTGCTCTGGGCTTTAAAATGTTTCTCACTGTAGATTGTTTTCCACGTTGTTATCTCCAGTTCTATTTTTCTTACAATTTTGGGATTAAAATGACAAGCAGGTGCAAAAAGGGTTGGATCTGTTTTAGAAAAACAGGATCGTACAGGGATAAAGCTTTTAGTTTAAGTTTCTAAATATATAAATAGGTCTTTAAAGCCAGCAGACTCCAGAGACAAAAACAGTAATTCACCTGGCCAAACAAAGCTGCTTACAGCAGGTAATTATTAGTGTGTGTGTGATTGTGTTGAAGACAAATATGTTGTTGGATCAAGAAACTATTTCCACACACAGAGATGTCACACAAACGAACGGACCACATAAGGGGGGTTAGACCAACAACACCTGTGTCCTGTGAAGTATAATAACTATTTTTCCTGTTGTTCTGTATAAAGTTATGTAAGGTTGGTTTGTGCTTAAAGAAGTATTTGGCAAAAACAAGAACAATAAGTGGATTCACTTTGATAAGAACATTTGCCTCGAAGGATTACAATGAAGACTTTAAAGCCTGTTTCTGCGGACTACAACTGAAGCTTTTCAGGAGAACAATTTCAGATTTTTTTTTTGCACATATCGGTTATCTAAACCTCAAAATACGCAGAGATGATTAACAGATACAAGTTTTCCTTTTATTGCTTTTATAGAGCGGGAAATGTGTGTTTCGTAAACCTACTTATAGATAATAATCAGGATTTGTTGGCAAAATTGAGCTGCTGATTGCAGCAACTAGTAGGCTAAGATATTTTAAGGCGAAGAAAGTTTAAAGATGAAGTTGTATTTTTCAAGGAAGACCTCAGGGGGTTAAAAAAGGGGGACTATTAATCAGAAAAATTGGGTTAACATCGGACTACATGATAATTTAGCAAAAACAAAATATGACTATGTGTATTTGTCACTATGAGTTGTTCTTGTATAGTGTTAAAACATTTAATTTTAATTACATAAATTTTACCTGAAATTGCACCAATATTCCCATGGCGGGCACCCGTAAGTGGTGTATTCTTATGTTATTCCGGGTCTTAAATCATTTAACTTTAGTATTTCAGATTTTGTCCACTTTTTATTCCCAATTCCTCAATCTTGTTAATACAATTCGCCATTTTTTAATAATTTATTTGAAATAAACTGCCTTCAAACCAGCAAATTTTCTCACCCTTGTCCCGATCGACGCTTTTAACAGACTACTGGTGTTATGGTGGAGAGAGCGACCCTGTATATTCGCGCCTTACAGCGGAATGGTTATGTGGTTGTCATAGCAACAGGCTGAACGCACCTAGATTCCAGGGTTACACATTTAACCGTAACACCGCTATCCCGCGCGTTCGGTATTTTATTTAATTGGGGAGCTAAAATTAGATGCCAGCATAAACATTAGCACTTCCATGTCATAAAATTATAAAATACTTGTTATAATAGCGTCAAAGTTTTTCTTTTACCGTCGAAATCACGATTTTGACCGTCAAACAGGGAGCGGCTAAATGCTAAAGCTAGCTGTCTTCCGGAAGTTAGCTAACAGGCGGTCAAGGATCTATTTCACCACTTAAGGGCCAAATCTCTACACTGATATCATCTTCTACGGTTTTCATCTGCCGCTTATCAGAAAGAAATTTGTAATATGACCACAGTTTCTCTAATCATGAAGGTTTATCAGAAGTAAGTCCTCCAATGCTATAATTAATACAAAATTTTCCCTTATTTCCAAAGTACATTATGAGTCCTCATGAGTTCACCAGTTATAGTTAAAAGGATTTATATTACATTCAGTGACACAAGGTTCTCATAGACAAAAATGCAGTGCAGTAAAAATATGTGTCATAATAACAATACAAAAGTTTTTCTGATTTCCAAACCTTACCCCTAAGTTCAGCAGTTACAGTTAAAATGACTGATGTTACATTTCGTGACACAAGGCCAGATAAAAATGCAGCACAGTTAAAAAAGTTTCCACAGCATAATTAAGTGATGCCAAATCTTTCTAATCATTAGATGAATCGATAAACAATAATGAGCTTTAAAAATCTGTCCTGATATCATCTGTGTCTCCTCACCTCCAGGCCCAGGAGTTCACACAAGGTGACCAGTTCAGATTGATGGGCACATCCGTCCCAGGAGATCTCCAGCTCCTCGCAGGCTTCTCGCAGCCTCTCCTCTAAAGAGCTCGACAGAGGAACTCCAGCTCCTCGAGGGGTGCTCGGCTCGTCCGGGTTCCAGAGATGCAGCTGGCCTACATGAAAGATAACAAGAAGACCATCAAAACCTGGAGATGAAACCAGTGATACCACTCTTCTGGAGATCCTGCCACTCTGACTTACCTTCTGCCTCAAACTCCTCGATGCTTGTTTCATGAGCGATCCAGCGCTGTTAAGAAGAAAAACACCAAGAAATTAGTATCACAGAGAGGCTGGCTTTAATAAAAACCAGCAGTGTTACTTAATCCTAAAATCGCCGTCCTGCAGGCTAACTTGCTCATGCAACAATCAGGTGTTCATACGTTAAATGTTCGTTTGAAATCACGAGAACTAGAGTCTGGGTGGAAAAACTGAGCAGAGCATCTGACAAAAACACACAAGGGAGCCTTTGTGCTGACGACGGTTGGATTTAGAAAAAGGCAGTTAAAAACAAAAAGGTTTTCTGTGCTCTGCTGTGAATTTGAGGAATCCTCCGGGCTACTGTGCTAGATTCAAGTCATCCGTTATCAATGAATAAAGAAGACACCTTTAGTCAGGGTTGCTGCTGCACACTTTTCAAATATAAACCAAAGACTTTTTCACACCCAACTGAAGCAGATTTTCATTCTTGCAAAAGAACAAACAACCATTGACATCAAATTTGAAAAAGTGACAGTGCAATATGTTAATTTATCGTGATGTGAAAACAAGCAGCAGCTGTTTAAAGGCCGCCTACTGAAGCCCGTTAGCTTCACAACTTTTTATACTTTTAGTCATAAAAACTTTTCAAAAAGTTCTCCTTCAGTTTTCTGCGCATGTTGTGGTCAAATGAAAGCAGGGGTTTGTTATTTGGACGTGTGACCCAGAGTGCTGCTGCGACCCCCTCCCAGCGTGACCGCCTATTGTCTGAGAAGCAAACAGTGAGGGAATGAAGAACAGATGGGATCCTGGGAGCAGCGTTTTCATACATGCTGCATAGGCATCCAGGAGCGTGGGGGTGGAGGAGCTCATTGTTCCTCTGTCTCTGTCCTTCTCCCTCCTCCTCGTCCTCACAGAGTCTCTATGGCACAGCCCCCTGACCCCTCCCATCTGCTGGTCCACAGGCCGGACATTGTAGCTTTGTTGCGGCTTAGCATCAGTCAACACTGAGACACGCTTCACTTCAGTGTCTGCAATAGTGTTTGTCTTGGTGGAGCTCAGACAATAGCCACAATATGAACACGTCCATCCGTGCACAAGCTGAGCGGGCCATCATTCTACCATCTCAGTGATTTCAGTGTTGTGATTTATTTAGCTGCAGCACGCCCACGCTGGCAAAGTCAGCCTGTTCTCCTCAAGCTGGAGCACTCTGTAAATCCTGGAGTTTCCAAATTGCATAATTGTTATTTTACATCCGACACAAAGCGATTTCCTCATGGCTGCGTTTCGATGTTATGGCAGAAACAGAAACTTTGGGAAACTGCTGCAAACACCCTCATCTGCTTGTTTTGGTATCATCAGTCATAACATGACCTTTCCTCATGTCACGTCTTAAGTTCTGCAGTTTATAGTATTATTTCATAGATCTGGATCCTCATTCTATCTGGTTTCTGTTTACAGACGATAGTTTTTCAAGTTATTTCAAGTCCATGCAGTGATTTCCACTAAAGACATTCCAACGTTTTAGAGGATTATGGTCGTAGATCAGACTAAACCTGGCCCCTATAGATATAAAAAGAGATTTTGACTGTTCTTTGACTGATGCTGGACCTCGTGGACGTTAAGCTCTCCTACTGGATAAGGTCCACACGCTACGATGATTAAATTAGACGACAAATTAGTTCTTTAAATCCTGAAACAAACGACACAGTCGAACTACGATGTGAAACGAACTACGATCTTCAGATCGTATTTCGACGTCCAAAGTCGTGGATGCATGAACACAGCGGGGAAACGCAGGATGTTCATTTCACGTATCTGAGAAACGACGTCTTTTCTTTTCAGGTGTGCGAGATTTAGATTAGACAAACGCTGTGCAGCTTTATGACACAGGAGCGTGAAGGCACCTGTTATGGGCGTTGGGAACAGAACAAGGTGTTGCCTTGACAACCACATCACAACAGGCACATGCAGCTGAGGGTAAAGTTCAACCCACATCATGGACCATCAACCTGACGGCACAGTGACGCTCAGTGAGCGCTCTGCTTCCATCTTAACTACCGGCAGCTGGTTAAAGAGTAATTGTGCTCTCAGTGTTAGGTACAGACGGAGCTGCAGAGTTACGTAACGACCCGGGAACCCTGTGGATCCTGAGTGAAGTGTCTCTATCACATCTCAGGACCTGTCATCAACGCCGCTAAGCTGATTATCTAAGAATATCGCCTTCTCCTCGCTGCTGCTGCGGAGAGAAAACACGGTTCGAGCGAGGACGGGAGGAGATAAGGAAGCCGTCCGAGTGTCCGGATGTTCAGAGCGCTGCCGGAGAACAACGGCGTTCATAGTCATTTACCTCACGCTTCCTCGGGACGGCGGAGTCATCGCAGTCCTCGTGGTCGGCCTCCTTCTCCGGTCCGTGTCCATTTGTGGCTTCAGACGTGCCAGAAAAAGGCTCGATGAACTCCGGCGTGGAGCGGCGACCATAGCGTTTACTGCCCTTCACAAACTTTGGCTGGATCTCAGGAGACTCTGAGGAGACACAATCAATCTTTAATCAATCTTCAATCAAGATAGGACTGAACTCATCCAGTCAGATTAGAGTGAGACACTCTGCAGGATTTAGCAGAAGAAGAAGTTTCTTTAACAGGCAGAAACCTGAAGCAGAACCAGACTGATGATAGACAGTCATCTGCTGAGACTGGTGCGACTGGAGAGGGGATTAATGGAGGTCAAATAACAGCAGCAGCAGCTCATACAGACAAGGATGAGAATGGTCATATAATCTGAGTCAAACCCACATGCTCATGACAAAAATATGGGATTACAGCTGCAGATACTTCCCCAAAACTCAGAACTTCTCCAAAAGCAGAAACCAAAGTCTGTTAAAGTCTCATTATTTTAAGGAAACAGACAAAACTAAAGGTCAGTGTCTGAAACCTGCAGAGGAACCTCCTGGAAATGATCTTATCAATCATAAAAAAGTCTCGATACATTCGTGTGTTTGTTCGTAGAAAAGCGCTCTGTCTAAAAACACCCAACCTCACAAACCATGACGGTGCGAACAGGTCAGGTGTCGGCTAATTGGCTTAGAGGCGGCCCGGTGCTTCTGTATGTAGATTTACTGCTGAGTCAGCAGGGGGGCCGCCGCACACACTCAGCCTTCACGTCACGGGTATGGGTGTCTTCAGGGTCAAAATTAAACTGGGACTGACAGTGGACACAGATCAGGCTCATGATAGGGCCTCATGCTTCACTTCCTGTAAACACAGCGGGCGGCTTCAGCGACTCCTCTTAAAGGGGAACTTCTGTATTTTTAAACCTAGGAACTATTTTTAGGACTTTCCAAGTCCAAAGCGCTCCAGTGGCTAACTTTAGCGGGCCGCGTTTGAAGAAGCTATAATGGTCTGACTGCAGTCCTGGGAAGGGGGTCAGCCTGGGTGCAGGACCGCGGCTGAAACTCCTGTTTTTGTCACGGAGAGGTTCAGACTGTTTAGGATCCCGACGTAGATAGATATAGATAGATAGATGTTGTTACAGACTCCAGACTTAAGCGTATACCGATCATTAGCATTAGCATTAGCATTAGCCAACTCTCAGGGCGGTTAAACGTCATTCAGACTTTCATTTCAGATGGCTGAAGAGAGTTATTCACCGTATTTTTCGCACTATAAAGGCACACCTGATTATAAGGCGCACCATCAATGAACGCGTCTATTCGCGTCTATTTTGATACATAAGGTGCACCGGATTATAAAGCGCATTAAGCCAAACAAAACAGTCCGATAAGTCAAACTTTATTAAACTCATTCAATAACTCCATGAGGCTACGGTAGCTGCAGAGCTCCGACAAGCCAAAAGGATTTTAAGTGCGCCTTATAGTGCGAAAAATACGGTGTTAAAAAGTATGTCCCGCCCACAACACTATCTGATTGGCTAACTGTCACACGACCATGTGATGTAAATAATGCTGCATTCGAGTAACCTTGGAAGTCAGATGTCGGGGCCGAAAATGACGTTACACCCGAGTTCTCAGCGCTTCAGTTACCATAATAAAAAAAAATTAAATAAAAATAATAATAATATCTTACATTTGTATAGCGCCTTTCAAGATACCCAAAGAGCTTAACAACACACTACAAAAAACCTAACTAAATACCAAAAGCCTGAATAAACAAGTGTCGCTTCAGAGCAGACTTACCAAGTCAAAGAAAGTTATTTTAGCACCTGCCTTATATTTGGACAAGTCAAGCGCTAAAATAACTTAAGTAGATGTAGCCATCTTGTTTCAGCCTCCAATTTTGCTTTTTTCCAACCTGATAACTGAATGCTGGTAACTCAATGTCATTTTCAACACCAACTTTTGACTTCCGGGGTAAGTCAAACGTAGCATTTAAACTGTACATTTCCTGGAGTGATTTCAACCCAAAGTATCAGAGTCGGATCCCAAACCTGAAACAAAGGGGCACACAGGAATCCAGACTTTACCTGGTCTTGATAAGGCCTCTGTCTCTGCTGGAGGTTGCTCTATGGTCGACGACAAAACCAGAATCAGCGCGTTCTTGAACTGCTCAAAGTCGACCTGAAACGAGGACAGAGAAAAACAGAGAGACGGTGATTTAATCGAGTAGAAATGTGAAAGATGCTCAGAACGAGACACAAACAAAAACTCGTGAGATTCCTCTGACTGGATGTAATCCCCCGTGTGGCGGGCGGGTGGAGGCTGGGTGACCCTGGGTGTCTGAGTGGAGGAGCTTGGAGGTCACACTTCAAGAATCAACAGCTGCTAACCCTGAATATGCTGATTTTCTTTGTGTGCCGAGGCTGGCGGCTGCCGGCTTTACACGGAGAGGGGGGTTTTTCCTTTTTTTTGACGCGATTGTTGCGTGCCATGAGTCGGCAATCAGCTCACCAGGCCTCTGCGAACATCCACCCGCCCACATGCATGACAATAGCCACCCGTCTGTCCACACGCCTACAACAAACGCAAAAAGACTGAAGAGAAGGAGTTTGGGAGAAATATCAAAAAACTCCATCCATTTCTGTTTCTACATCCTCAAAGAGAAGCATCCTTGAACGGTGATTAGTCGGCTTGGTTGTCCTGACGACAGACACCTGGGATCAGAGCTGATGAGGACACATTTTGTCCTCAACATGACAGCTAACAAAGCACCAGAAAAAGCCTGGAGACACTTCGACCTGAGAGCTCGAGTGGCTTAACGCAGACGTCTGCCAATTTTAAAAAAGGGTGTAAAGGAGCCTGAGACTGTCACGCAGATCCGAAAACACTCTTCTTCACGGGTTTACATTTAAGAAAAGCTTACCCTGGCCGTGTGACGGTCCTGGTCCTGCAGCAGGGTCTGGAAGAGAGCCGGTGTGGCATCGTCGAGGTGCAGGGACTGGCAGAGGTCCGAAAGTTCCTGCGGACTCAGAGAGCCGCAGCCGCTGGTGTCGAAGCTGTTAAAAACTTCCTTCAGGCGTTCCTCGTAGTTGTCCTGCTCTTGGGCGTCATCCATCCCACAGGACAGCAGCCTGCCCTGCAAGACAAGGAGGAACCAAAAGTCCAGGTTTTAAACAATCCAGAACCTCCTCACTGTCACTTTATCACCTGTTCAATCTGATCATGAAAGAAGGACTGATTCTGAAACACATCCTCTGCCGTCTTTCAGATTTTGACATGTGTAAGAGTCCGTAAAGATAATCTGAGATGAAGTTTTGGGATTGCTCCAGCAGATAGATGCTGCCAGAGCAGAGAGAGCATCAGCAGCACCGTAATCCCTGCAGAGAGTAAGTCCACTAAAGGTCAGAGTTTTGGTGACTGAAAGACTCAGGATGGTATTTTGAAAATCAGAATCATCTAATGACGAAACAGTGAGATTTGTTTTAACGCCAGAAGAGGCTCTGACATCGTCCTCTGTGTTAGTTTTAGCAGTTTTACCTTGAAGACTGACTGGTCAGGTCGTCTGCTGAGTGACTTTAATGTTTAAAAAAGGGAGATTTGAAGTGAAACAACATGATTAAATAAAAACTGTGACACCTCCTGTCTATCGTTCCCCACTCAAATGTCAGCAGGGTCTTTGTTGGACGAAAACAAAAATGCAGCAAATTCATCTTAATGTTTTTAACACATTACGTCTTTAAGCCAACGGTAAATAGAAGAATATTTATCAGACTTCCAATGTGACAATAATAAACGTCTTGCAACTCAGGATGTGAAAGCTATAATATGCTTCTGTGAAGAGTTGATTACAAGTGAGGGGTTAGGAATCCTAAATACAGCAATCAGAGGGCAAGGTTGGAGATTTACACCAAGAACAGTCGACATAATAATAATATAATCCACCCAGAAATCTGTCAGACCAGGACAAAGAAAAACATGTGACTGAGGTGACGAGGAGCGCCATAACCTTTATCACATTTGTCCTCCACTTCTGAATAAAGTACAGACAGCCTCGACTTGGAGGAATGCAAAATGCAGCGAATTCATGACGGTCTTTTGAGGAAGGGGATCTGATCTTAAATATAAAGTCTGAAGCAGTTTGGTGTCTGTATATGCGGGTGAAGGTGACTTCCTGTTACACAACGAGACATCAATTCTTGGCGTCTGATGATTCAGTCCACAAACTGACTGGACTGAATTGGAGTTTATTTATGTTGAAACCCAAACTTTGGTACTGCAGCTGAAGGATTTGAAATTATTCAGGTCTCATCTTCCTTTACACCAAAGTTTAGGTGGAGCAGGTTTTCCCCTGGAAGAGAAAACTCTTAGTTTCCAAGACTCTTCTTGTATATTTGAGTCAACGTTCAGACTGCAGGTCAACTCCGATTTTTTAACCATCTGTGACTCATATCTGATGTTTTAATCTAAGTGTGAACAGGTCAGTTCTGATTGGTTCTAATCCGACCCAGGCCTCTTTTGTACGTGGACATAAATCAGATATGTATCCGATGTGACTGCAGTGTGGACGCTCAGGTCGTGTTCATCCGACCTTTACGTCATCAATATGCGACAAACATCACCATTGTTCAACAACACAAACAGGCGCAGAAAGACATTTGTGCTTTGTGCGCATGTGGGTTACTTAACGCCGAATTCATTGTTGTAATGTGAACGACCGCACAAAAAGATCGGATTTAACAAAAAATCTGAATTGTGCATCAGAACCTGCAGTGTGAACGTAGCCTTAGACACGATGTTTTAAATTTAGACCATCTAATCTGATATTTCTGGGCTGAATTTATGACAGTTTGTTGAGTGCGCCAGTAAACCTTGTCGCCACACCCCTTCACACAAACTAGGGCTGGGTGATATGTGAAAAAGTTGACCATGATACATTTTTTCATATCAGTCGATATCGATATTTATCACGATATAAAAAAAATCCCTTGTCAATCTTAAATGAAATTTAACAGTGTTTATTGGTAGCATGTTTTTTTGAAATACATAAACTACTGCATGTGTGAGGTCTTTGTGTCGTTCATTCATTCATGTTTATTGGCTATTCGTATAGTCTATCAAAACATGACAGAAAGCCGACTATTGAAAAGCATATTGACTCTGTTTTATATCGATATTGAGGGAAATTAGTTTTCGATATATCGTTCTCGTTTTATCGCCCAGCCCTGACACAAACCAGAAAATCATCTCCTTTTTCAGTATATGTATTAAGCTCTGATTAGCATCCTCCCACCCCTCACCCTAAAACCTGAAACCCAACAGGATCAGCCTCTCTCTTGGTACAACACAGGAGTTGCTGGTCTTCTGCTGGTTGAGTTGCACAGATATTAAGATGGGAAACAAACGCACAAAAACACAGAATAACACAAACATTACAACAGATCCTGAACACACAGGAGTGGTGAAATGGTCTAAACTGAGAATCCGCTTCTGCTTCCTGTGAGGTAAAATCTCTGTTTTGGTCGACTGATCCTGGCGTCTTCAGGAAAAGTGACTCGTGTCTTTAAAAGACGCTTACCTTGACGAAATGATCCACCTCTGTGTGGTCCATCTCAGACACTAACAATCTGAGCCTGTCAGAGGCCGATACCGACACTTTCAGGGAGGTTTTTAGACCCGGCACCGTTTCCCCGGCTCAAACACTACTCCAGATTTCACCTGTTGGTCATTCGGACCCTGAAGTCTGAATGACAAAGGGGCTGAAAAAACCTGGAGTCCCCTTCAAAAAGACACTAGAAACATCCATGTCAACAGCACACTGTCCTAACAGCTTTGCAGAGTGACAAAGCGGCGACACGCTGCTGCTGCTGCTGCTTCATCGGTGGTGAAGGCTTTGGCTAATCCAATTAGAAAGCTTAGACAATCAGGTAAATTGATCGATGTGGCCAAGTCTGAGGCCGCCTATGACTCGGTTTTATTGGCTTTAGCTGGGATGTTTTATGGTCTGTGTGATTCAATCTGAGAAACTTCACCTTGTGCTCAGTTTGGTGAAGTTAATTTGATATTTCATCATTTATAACATCAAAGTTTGAAGATATCTCAGTGAGTCAAGGTTTACAAGCACGAACACAAGCGTGATTAAAGTTTCCAGACTCCTTCAAACTGCAGAGGGAGACCAAGGACGATACAGCGAGGTGGCAGAGAACCAGGAGGAGAGTGCAGCCAGGGACTAATTGGGAAGGTCAAAACAAAGCCTTGAGCCGATATCAGCTGATTGGCAGCTTCGCTTACCAAGACACAAACAGAGCTGTAACTGCTCTGATGAAGAAAAAAACAACAATGAGGAGCAGCAGACAGAGAGGAAGACCTTTTCTAACCCTAAATGACATAAGTGATGTACGCAGGAGCTGAGCTCAGCCGCCTGAGGCTTAACGCTGCAAATGTTAGTTAACATGACTGAAAATAGCAGCGGAGAGAGAGAGGGGCGGAGTCAAGCAATCATACAACGCCAGTGACAAATACTACCATAGGCTGTTATATCACGTTATTAACCAATCAGACGGACAGACAGACAGACAGGGAGTTTATATCTAATGACTACTCAACTAATGTTTCAGATAATGTAGAGGACAATAAAGACTGTTTCTTTTTCTCAAGCTCGGACATAGTTAGTATTTGTCTTTTTTTGTTGTTGTTGTAACTGTGGGTGATGGCACTTTGTGATTTAGTCCAAAAAAAAGTCATTTAGATCTTTAATCTTGTCCCCATATTAGTTAAACGTTTACAAAATCCATTAAAGCTCCTATGAGGAGTTTATTAAGTCTGCCAAAATTCAAGGTACTGCCTTTTCATGGTAATCTAAATCCAACCAGACCATCAGGTTTGAACTTTACAATTTTTATACGATACGTTTAATTGTCTGAAACAAGCGTGAGCAGCTGAAGAAATGGCCCTTTCTATAATTTCGGCATAAAATATTCACTATAAATAACATCTGACTGACTGAGGGAGATTTATTTTCCATCATAGTCACGTGTAGCTGATGAGATGTCCACAGGGGGCGCCAAACTTGACACAAACTGAAAGTTCCTCACAGGAGCTTTAAAGTCTACATTTTCTGCAGATCTTCTAAGGTAGTTAGTGGATGAAGATCGTCATGAGGTCGCTGCGCCATCTACAGGATAAGTCGGGGATCTTTTCAAATGGCGGAACATTTTCGAAGTGAAACCGAATCTTATTCTCCGCATTTTATTTCTGAAAATATTGTCAAAAATTAGTGAGTTTTGGCTGATTACTGATTAGTCTCAAACAGGCCCTAGACAAAATATCGCGATACTATGCTGTGTCGATTTTTTCTCCCACCCCTAGCTGGTACAGGGACTTTTTAATTTAGATGGCAGCCTAAATATTGACAACACTTTTCCTAAATCATCTCATTCAATAATTTTGTGTAATTCTTATAATCTGGGTGTCACAGAAAACATGCAGATGTGTCTTACTAGCTTTTAGTTGACTGCCTTTATTTATATTTATTTTATTGCAAATTGACCTTTCTTTCTTTTTAAGGAATAACATGCCATGAAAAAAAAAACCTCAATATTTTTCCTGCCGGTGGGTAACATCATGCGTAATCACTTTGTTTTGTGCTGAAAGACTGAAGCTCAGGATCCATCAGACCACTTTCTCCACTGAGATGAGACTCCCCTGTTTGAGTCTGAATGTCTATACAAAGAGCTCTCCTGACCCCGGCTTTTCCAGCTGCTCCCACTGAGATCATCAAGCGCCCCGGACAGGTGTCCCCCACACCCCGCAGACTTGGGGTTCCCATTCACCAAACAACAATAGGGACAAAAACCGAATCAGTATTCTGCATCTGCACATTGGAGCGGCTTATGAAACGCAAGGAAATAATTGCCTGGTCAGCACAATAGGAGCAGAAACTTCTGATAGAGATCTGGTAAAAAAATGTGAGAGACTTTCTTCTGCACTGATGGAGCATCAAGGATCTCTGAGCCAATTATCCTGGTAGCCCTCCTGCTCGGCTCGGAGGATCACGGTGGCCGCAGTTTGACAGCTGCTGCTGCGGCCAAAGAGTCACTCAAGTCCAGGTCACAAGAAGGAGGTTAATCCTCCGAGTCGGACCAGAGAGCACAAGCAGCGAGGAATAAACCAACAACCAGAAGTTAACATGGGAATGACCAAGACTGGAAACTCTGCTGCATGACCTGTGTGTTATTTCTCTAAATAAACAGCCGGACCATGTCATGAAGACATTTTATCCAAAATATCTGCAAAAACTTCATGTTTTTTTTGCATCTAAATAGTTTCCAGTCTGATGCAGTTTGCTCAGTTTCTGTGCGACACTCCCATCATTGACCAAACAGATATCTATAATAACTGTCCAACATTCTCAAAGTCATAGATCATTGTTTTCCTTCGCTCTGTACACTCTCAAACAACTTTATATGTGTAGGAAAGCTCTTAACAAACACATTTAGTCAGATCTGGGTCAGGTTATCTTAGTGAGGCATTCTTCACATCTCCAGAGAAATGTTTGTATAGTATTAAACTACCTGTCATCCCATCCCAACACCTTTATAAATAAATTTGCCCAACATGTTTATGGGTGTTTTATTGTCCAAAAGAGCTTTATCACAAAACTTTAACCTCTCAGATGGTTTAAATCCAACTTTTAACATGAAAATTTCTGTGAGAAATGTCCAGAAAAATGTGCATCGTCTGATTTCAGTGTCTTTGCAGCATCACTCTTCATAAAATAATTGTTTTACCAGGCCTGTTAGTATGTAAATTTACATAATTTGTGATTGAATCTAACTATGAAATCAGTTACAGGGCTGGTAATAACCTGTACCCACAGTGAAGCAGCACAGAGAAACAGAAAGACACAGAAAGAGAAGTTTAAAGAGGATTTTCTAAGGAAAGTGATCGGATAAGCTAACGGGGCTAATGCTGCCTTCAGGTACCGCTCGGACTGTCGTAATTCCCGGTTTAAACAGAACTTCTTTCGCTTTCTGTGTGTTTATGACCTTTTATCAGTAACAAGGAAACAACATGAGGGCTGAAACACTGTCTATAGTTTGTGGTTTGAGAAACAAACAAAAAAACGACGACTATTTAAGCTCACAAAACCGAGCCAAAATATATCTGCAGTTAAAACAAAACTGTCACAGTCATCTTGAAAAGCGATTTTTGTTCCGTATTGATTCTTCTATAATCTCGGAGAACAGACTCCAAATTATTCCAGACTACAACAAATGTTATACTAACTTTCAGAGGCATTTTTAGTGTGTCTTGATAGGGGAAACTGAATTTCCGATAATTTCGACACCACTGAATGCAGCGTACCATCATCCTGATAATGTTTGATTTTTTTTTCGCCTCAATCTGAAACTTTCACAGATTTAACTTCATAAACTTTAAACACTTACCAAAATATCCGAACCTGAGCGAAACTGAACTCCTTTTCCAGCTGATATCGGTGATAAAAAGCGGCTCTAACGCGTTAAAATCAACTTTAACCGCTCAACATTTCTCCCGGTGTCCGGTGTCGTGGTTCCGCTCGGGTTCTAACCGTCCTGTCCGAACCCAGAGTCCGTCAGTGGGTTTATTTTCAGTCCAGTTTCAGAGGTTTTGACTGCAGGTTCGTCTTTGTGTCCTCGGCTGTGGACCATCCTCCTCTCATCTGGTGGTAGAGGATTTTTGAAAAGTGTCGGATAGAGGAAGGGGCGGTGACCGGGAACAGCGTCACACTGACCGGACACTCACTCAGTCCGGCCCCCCCGTGGACTAAAGCAGCCCCGGTCCATGTATTCAACATCTCCATAAAAACAAACTATCACTATTCTTACACCTCATTCTTACACTAAAGCTGAATAATCACATATAAGAGCGATCTTTTTTATCTAAAAATAAAACTCTAGTCTGACTTTGTCATTTTATGAACATGCTTAATACTTTAAAAAGTCATAATTTTAGTTGGGATGAGTCAAAGTGTAAACTAAAAATTAATATACCATCAATAACGTTTTTTTCAAGTTGAGAGAGCTGGATAACCAAGTGATACACTTTAGTTTTAGTTTCAGGCACTAAAGAATAATTAAAGATAAATCCACGTTTCAAAGTCAAAGTTTGAGTCAGATTTTGTTTCCTGTATTCCTGATCAGTTTTATTGTTGTAGTTCCATCAGTCGTCCAGCAGAGGGCGCTGTTCCACCCAGCCCGTCCACACAGCCCGCCCATTCTTGACTTTACCCTTCCGGTTTTGCGGCTCAGGTTCAGTGGACCTGCTGTGTGTTAGCTGCTGTAGGTTAGCCTGTTAGCTGCTGTGGTTCTGGTTCTGGTTCTGATTCTGCTGTTTCTCTGTCACCAAGGAGACCGGTGCAGGACACAAACACGGAGATAATGATTAACATTTAATTTATCTGAAACCAGACTGTTTCTGTTCTTATAAGGTAAGAATCACCTCTGAACATGAGAGTAAAACAGGGGATCAATAATCTATACAAACAGATTTTATTATCAATACTTATTACAGTATTTACAGTTAGGTCTGTTTACTGGTAATGACTGAATATGCTGCATCTAAGTTGTTTTTTTTCTATACCCTCCTGTCTGAGTATGACTTCCTACCTGTCATTGATTCAGGTGGAACAGGTACAGGTGTGACAGTACGTCCTAATGCAGTGGTTCTCAACTGGTGGGTCCCGACCCTAAAGTGGGTCGGGGACATGTTCTGGATGGGTCACGAACAGCTGGTCCCAAAAAGTAAATATTTAATGTGATATTTATTAGATACTCGAAATTTTCTGCACACGAAACTTCAGCAGTTGCCGTCCTCATGTTGTCCCCTTCATGTGCTCTGAAATGCATTTTACTCAATAAAACAAGTGTAATAATGTTAAAGATTAAAGTCTTTACAGTTTTTTTTTTAATTAAAAGATTAATTTGTTTGGTTTGAATTCTATAAAAGTGGGTCGCGACTGAAGGACCAGTTGAGAACCACTGTCCTAATGACTCACATGAATGACTATATTTAATGTAAAGGACTGCACTACCAGAAAAAAGCAAAATATTCTTATATTCAAACAAATAATTTTGTATCAAGTGAAATGATCTGCCGATGGGTTAAGCTGTTTTTTTTTGCTCGACAAGAATTTTCAAAATAAGAACAAATTTCTCGGCCCTGACAGACTCAATTGAAACTTAAAATGAGACAGAAAATTTTATTAATCAAATTTTTTTACAGCAAGCAATGAAAAATCAAGATGAAGTTATTTAAAATTAGAATTTGAGTCTCTTGAATAAATGAACTTTAAGAAAATACGCCATAATCTTGGATTATTAATGAGCAAATAAGTGATATAAGTGACGTTATCTTAAGTGTCTGAAGTCGGCTGATGGTCATATGTGTCCTGTGTCCTGGCTGTATACTGGCTGCACTTGTCTGGTTTGTTTGTCTGCTGATTTGTGTGTTTGGACGGATCAAACAGCAGGGTAACTGTGAATGGAATTGTCCTTAGGGGATAAATAAAGTTGTCTGAATCTGAATCTTAAATCAAGATACCAAAACACTCTCATTGAATATATATTTTTTTATTCCACAAGCGAGCATTTTCTTTGTTGTTCTTTGTTGTTCTTTGTTGTTCTTTGTTGTTCATTGTTGTTTTTATCTGGTCATTGTGTTATTAGACTCGCCTCCTGACATCTTTATATGTCAGATAATGTTTGAGGCAGCAGATTCTGTCAGGTTCAGATCACCTGCAGTGGAAATCTTAATAAAACTAAAATCAGCTGTTCTTTTTTCACGGCGTTCTTAAACTGAGAAGTTGTACATACAATATGTCTTACTCTAAAAATGAGACGAATGATCTTGTTGCTCCGCTGGATTTCTGGTTCATTCGATCTCAAAATTAGCTGGAATATCTTATCAAGAAAAAGTTAGACATTTTCTGTTAAAATTAGATGATTTTTCTAATGCCAAACATGCTGAACAAGATTAATATTCTTCTTGTACAAAAATAAGACTTGTTTTGTTTTCCTTTCTTGAAATTCCTGTTTTGCAGCGTTGATCAGTCTCAGCTGAACCTTCACCTCTTTCTTTTTGTTACAGATTTCACAGCTTTGACTGTCAGGAGCTCAGCAGGATTGTCTCTCAGCCTCACAGACTCTCAGAGTGAAGCAGGATTCTCAGAGTTTGTTTAGTTTGCAGGAGAATAATCTTGATCGCAGTCAGGATGAAGAAAGCTCTGATGTGTCTGATCACTGCCTACGCTTCAGTGCCGGTTATTCTCTACGTGTTCCCCTGGATACTCGGACACGTCATATTTTCTCATCTATGTAAGTTATGTTTATCGTGATTTACATGCAAAAATACACCAGATTAAACTGGAATATCTCAACATAAAAAGTAGATTCACAGTTTGATTTCATGTGAAAATCTGCAGCCACCAACATATTTCCATGACTGCGTGACAAAGACTGAAGTCCTGAGAATGATCATCAAACTCATCAAACTGAGATTGAAAATAACCTGTAAAGTTCTCTGACCTATTTAAGGACTCTCATCGTAACAACAGGCCGTGTGTTCGTACAGCGGAGAACAATGAGATGCTGTGACAGAAGTGGACAACAATAACTACACTGTTTCTGAGCTTCTTCAGCAGACAGGAGTCTTTTGAAAATATGACAATGCTAAACAGTCTGATATGAAACAGTCGGATTTGATAAGAAACTAACTGAAAAGGAGACGATTCAGCACTTCAACAGGCCGCTCACGCTCGTAAAAAGGAAAAATAACCGACATATTTTCTCTCATTTATCCACTGACTTAACTCGCTCTACGACTTACCTGAGACTTGACTGTTGCCTAGAAACCCAAACATCGTCCTGCACACCTGGTTGCTTCAGAGCAGCGACTTTGTTCAGGTTCATTTATTTGTTAGTTTGATGTATCAGCGGTTTACAGGAAGACATTAAGCAACATGGTGCAGCTTTTTCGAGTCTGTCACTCAGGTCTGCTGACCAGGGCTCACTAGTTGTCCCTCATACTCACAAAAAACAAGAGGTGACCACGCTTTTGTAGCGGTGCCTCCAACACTGTGGAACAATTTACCTGCTGATATTCATTCAGTTCTGTTTCCACTGTCACTTTTAAAAAGCTTTTAAAGACTCGCTTAATTAAACTCACTTATTTCTACTTACTTTTGATGACATGACTGAACAGAGCTGTTTTATTAGTTATGATGTGAAGTAAAATAAGTGATACCTGAGCTGACTGAAGTGATTTATTTGTAATGTAGCGTAGTATGAATAAAAAACATGAAACTTCAGATGTGTACGGACAGTTAGAAGCTCTTTCTAACTTCTCTAACTACAGAGATTAAGTTACTCTTACCTTGTTTGCTCCTCTTGGCTGCAGTGAGGTTTCCATTGTTTGTGGATCTCAGCAGACCTGGAGACGTGCTGAACCACACGTGCAACTTCTACCTCGACACGGAGGAGGGCGTCTCAGTGGGTGTGTGGTAGGTCATCCGTAGGTTCCTGTGATGTTCAGTCAATGAAGAAGTTCTTGTGAAAACCTCAATCATCTGCATGTTTGGTGCAGGTGTCTCCTCTACCTCCAAACACAGGAGTATTTGTTCGCCCCACTTATCTCTCGCTCTCTGTCTTTGTCTCCCTCAGGCATACGCTCCCCGTCAGCCAATGGGAGAAGGCCGCGGGGAGAAGCCCTGAGTGGTACTGGGAGACCCTGGGAGACGGCAACCCTGTTATTATCTATCTCCATGGCAACTTAGGAACCAGGTGGGATGAGAGCAGCAGGATAGAGGCTCTTGAATTGGTCCTAATGGAGTCTAGTGGGTATCAGGGGTGCAGAGCTCAGAGGGGCAGTGGGTCAGAGTAAACGAGTCACTTGTTTGTTTTCATTCTTGTGTCTTTTCTGCAGAGCCATACGCCACAGAGTGGAGCTGGTGAAGGTACGATTTCTCCTCTAGAGCATCAACAGTTTTCACTTTGAGTATATGTCATATATGTTTGATTCTGTGTGTTTCAGATTTTAAGTGCTGCAGGGTATCACATCCTATCTTTAGACTACAGAGGTAAGGTGCTACACATGATCATTTCCCCTTTAAACATAAATTATTATTATTATTATTTTTATTATGATAATATTTTTTCTTTTATTATTATGATTTATATATTTTTTATTTTTATAATAATTATTATTTTATTTCATTATTATTTTTGTTATTAATTTTTTATGAATTTTTTATTTTTTGTGTTTATTATTATTATTATTATTATTATTATTTTATTATCTATTCTTTATTTTATTTGAATTTTATTATATTATCATTATTATAATTATAATTATTATTTATTTTTTGTTTTATTATTTTTTTTACTTTATCATGTTTATTAGTTTTTTGTTTATTATTATTGTTATTATTATTATTATTATTATTATAATTATAATAAATATGATGGTAAATAGTGCCCTGTTATAGTTGATTCTTGTGTCCTCTGTTGAGGTTTTGGAGACTCCACCGGTGAGCCGAGTGAATCTGGACTGACCACTGACGCCCTCTACCTGTACCACTGGGCAAAGAAGCAGAGCAGAGGAGGTCTGGTGTGTCTGTGGGGTCACTCACTTGGGACTGGGTCAGTTTTTTCACGACTTTCTGACCAATAACATGAATATCCATGAGGACATGTGTAGAAGTCACTCTGTGTGTTTTCTTTCAGGGTGGCGACAAATACTGCAGTGAAACTACAAGAAGAAGGTGTGTTAACATCTAGAGATTGAATTATTTTAGCTTGGATTTGATCTCCTCTCTGGAGTGCGTACATTATATTTGGCCTTGTCCTCTGGATCTTTGTTATACCTGAATGTCTCATTATCAGGCCAGAATACTTGATGCACCTGAGTGGGGACTTAAAGGGCCGGTATCTAAAAATAACAGAATAAATAGGATAAAAAATTAATCACATTTACTGATTTCCAAACAGTCACATATGAATTAGTCAGCGAAGTAGCATAACACATTTAAATAAAATCACTTAAAAGGGTTTACACGAACCTTTGACCTGATCATTTTTTATATATGAGCCTTTATAGAGTTTGTGCACCATCCAATTAAGTCCATCTACCGTTATGAGATTTTCTGCTAGTTTAGATAAAGGTTTACACTTTTTTGAAGCTCATGAAGGGCGTTATCTTTCATCATGTTGATCCTGTATTTTGTTATGTCCGTCTTAAATCAGGGTCTGCTGCTGATGCTATAATCCTTGAAGCTCCGTACACCAGAATCGGAGATGTTGTCCGCAAACATCCTCTGGCTAAGGTGAGGCAAATTTGTCCTATTTAATGGAGCAGCACCTATATTTTACCATACATCTATACCTTTTTATAAATATAACTGACTAAACTTTTATCCAGTTTTAATGAATGTGAGATTTGTGGTCCTTAAAGATGTTTGGATCGTTGCTCATGATTTCTGGTAAAATTTAATAACTTCTCAGAGCCGAGACACGACATGGAGGGACAAAATTTAACTTACGATATCGGGAAATACAACAAATAAACATACTTTGATTTAAATTAAAATGTTATGACAAGTTTTCAAATTCAAAGTCCATACAACTTTCTCTGCATCTTTGTTCTTCTGTCACTTTAAATCAACAATTTTCACCTTAAAAAATTGATGAATAAAATCCAAACAAGTTGTTCTATCCTTTAAATTGTCATCTGATGTTGCTGTGTGAACGTTTCCATACTTGTCTTTCAGATCTATATGCTCCTTCCAGGATTTGAGAATTTAATTTGGAACATTTTGGATAAAATCAACATTGATTTTGCGAATGACGAAAAGTAAGAACACCCTCTGCATCTTTAATAACTCAAACTCTTTACTGATGATGAACTTGTTCAATCATGAATTTTTCTTCACCCCCAAACCTCCTCAGTTTGAAGACAGTGATCAGTCCACTTCTTATCCTCCACGCAGAGGACGACAACATCGTACCGTACGACATGGGTGTGAAGGTACAGCTCGAGGGTTTGGATCGTTTCCCTGCAGATTTTACAGCACCCTCACTGACCTACTTTGCCTCTTTTGTCTCCAGCTGCACCAGATATCACTCCAGACGAAGAAAAAACACGACTCAGACGTTCAGGTTGAAATGATCTCCTACAGAGCAGATCTTGGATTGTGTCACAACTATATCTACCTGGATCCTAATCTGATGAACACGGTTGGGTTAGTGTTGTTCAAACTGATATGACTTTTTACAATTACATGTGACACTGTGAATTATCGAGCTGAAAAATGAAGCTCGGCTGACAGTTGTTGTTATTTTCATTACGTCTACAGAATAACTAACTCATAAAAAAGTAATTAAATATTCCGTCTGCTTTGGTTTTAGGAAATTTCTACAAAACCTTCCTTCAAAAGAGGAGACAGGTTCTCCCCCTGAAGAAGAAGAAGTGGATCAATAATGTTTAAGATGTTTAAGACGGGATCAAATGAGGTACAGGTCCATCCATCCGTAACCCTGCACACGTTATCAGCAGCCGACACATCGAGACAAACAGACACTCATGTACAGTCACACCAATGAACCTGACAGGCATGTTGGACGACCTGGAGAGAACTCATGCATGCTGCACCGTGTTCAACTCAAACCACTACGACACTTTTACAGCTTCCAACAGACTTGTAAAAATCCTTTTCCTCTGTTAAAGGGATATTCTGGCGTAAAATTAACTGAGGGTCGAACACACCGTAACACCGAGTTAGACCCCCCCTCCAGAGATGAATGTTGTCGACCGCTTGCTTCTCTAGTTATACCAACTTTAGTAACGACCGCAGGATAGAAATACAGAGAGCCACGCACTCAACCAAAACGCCACTCTACAGCCACAAATAATGCTCAGAACAGCACCTAACTTCATCAACAGGACATATAGGGTCACAGCCTAAACACAACTCACCTACTCTCTTCCAGCAGACGCTTGTTTGTAGCGAGAAACTAAGAAAAACTACCACGTCTGCAAAATGATTAATATGGTGATTATTACTTCAAGGAAATGATGAAGAAATGATCATAAATGTTCTTCCTTGAGCTGCGGCACCCCGCTGTAGTCCATAATGGACTGGCCTGAGGTCTCGCTACAAACAAGTGTCTGCTGGAAGAGAGTAGGTGAGTTGTGTTTAGTCTCTTTGATAAAGAAATGAGTCAAAGTTAAAAAGATGTTTGGTGTCTAGTACTATGGCTGTGACCCTATATGTACTAACCTCAGTAGAACATGGTGTAGTTCCGTTCAGTAACAGAACCTCATTGGAAAATTAGCTGATTTAACTTTACTGTGCTCTTGTTCAAATATATTAACTCAACAGCACATATATTCATACCTGTTAACAAAATCATGATTTTATTGATAATTCGGCTCAATAAAAACACCTTTACCTTTTCATTTTACTACAGTAGAAGTTTATTGGCCCAGCTTATAGACTACAGAGGTGGAGAAACGCCCCCGCTTCAGTTTGTTTTCTTAGGAGTTAGAACAACTCTGAATATAGTACTATATCTGTGACCCTATATGTCCTGTTGATGAAGTTAGGTGCTGTTCTGAGCATTATTTGTGGCTATAGAGTGGCGCTTTGGTTGAGGGCGTGGCTCTCTGTATTTCTATCCTGCGGTCGTTACTAAAGTTGGTATAACTAGAGAAGCAAGCGGTCGGCAACATTCATCTCTGGAGGTGGGGTCTAACTCGGTGTTACGGTGTTTGACCATAATTTAATTTTACGACAGTATATCCCTTTAACTTTTGAGACTTTTATGACTACACAGGAGCAGCTCATCTTCCATAGAGGCTGCCATCTTTCACTAACATGTTTCTGCTATGGTGTCGTATTTTTGTATAGAGTGTCTGTGTGAAATGGACCATAACAAAGAAGACGAAGCAGTGGGCGTTATTTCACACAAGAGAATCTGTACAGATATTTTTGATGGTCAAAACTTGAGAACTAGAGGACGATACTGAGGAGCTTTTTGTCCTCACACTTGATATACTTGATATCTCTAAATATTCACATTTCTACACACTCTACCTTAAAGCTCCTGAGAGGAATTTTAGCTTTTTTATCTCTGCTTCTCGTCCAATCAGACGAAGGAATCTCATCCTCGTTTCCGATGACAGTCAAATATTTTAACTTTATTTGTATTTCTGCAGTGGGAAATGAAGAGGGTTTAAATCATCATGTCTGACCCTAACCCTGTTTTTGTTTTAACAGATTTTAAAAAAGACATTTTTGTTAATTTCACTCTGTTTCATAAACTCTTCACAGGAGCTTTAAACTAACTCTGGACTCATTTTATAACTTCAGTGTTTTAATTTTGACCTTTTCAGTGTTTTATTTAAATATTTAAGACATAATTCACTTTCTCTGGATATTCTAGTTTTAAGAGGTACTCTCGCTGTGGTCGCTCTTACTTATTTTTCTCCTCAAATATCTGTGAAGGTGTTTGTGTTCGCTCCGGTTTTTACATGAGAAATCTAATAAAAGAACATTTAAAGAAATCTTCAGACTCTTGCTGAATAAACTTTCACTTTTTATTCCTAAGTTTTTAATTTCATGTTCATCTTTTTTTTTTAAAAGCGTACTTCTTCAGGTTGTTGTTCGGCCCTTTTTAAATATAAACGGTTTCTCTTTATTTATCACTTTTTTACAGTGTCTTAAAATGCTCAAAAACTCACCAAACTTGGCACATGACAAAAGATTTAAATTATATGGGATTTAAATATCAGTGGGTAAATGTGGCTCGATAGCGCCCCCTATCAGTGGTAAAAAATTCAGCCAATGGAGGTATTAAATTAGGTCAACATGTCCAGTTTACAACAAGAAGTTTACCACTTTGGAAAAAAGGTCAACATTAGTTAGTTTTGAGCTTTTAAATCATTATGATTAACTTTAATTTTAACATTAAACAGATGATACGAACCATGTAACACAATGAGCTTTTATTTCAACAGCTACTGGAGATCACACATGAAACTGGTTTGACAAAGATACACCGGGTTCGACGGTCGTAAAACACTTTGAGTCTCTGTGATTTTAGAGGTCAGAGTTTCTGAGACTTAAACTGATCCGAGTTACAAATCAAATCCACTCTTTCCTGCGTGTGTTGACGTCTGTAACAGACTCTCTCTAACTCTGACTCTGGTGTTTGTAAATCTAAAATAGATAATAATAAAAAACAGCTGATCTGAAGTTCTCGGTAAAGTTCTCGCGGCGTGTTACTCGAAGGTTAAACAGTGAATGATGTGTAAACAGGAAGTCACCCCCTCTCCCCTCCACCCTGGATGTGGTTCAGCCTCACACTTTCTTCAGAGCCCGGGCCGTCTCCTCGATGGCCTCTCTGGGTTCGTTGGGGGGCGGGATCTTCAGGTCGGTGGGCTCCACCCCCCACACCTCGGTGGCGTACTCTGTGATGGTTCTGTCGCTGGAGAACTTCCCGGTGGCGGCGATGTTTCTGATCACCATCTTGGTCCACTCCTTTGGATTCTGATTCAGACACACGACAGTTTGATTATTCTGATTTTTTAGATTTTTTACTGTGTTACTCTGTGGGTCACTGCTTCTTTAAATCCACTTAATCAGGTTTATTTTTAAGGTCGTCACACATTTCCTCAAAGATGAAACTTCAGTGGTTAGATTTTGATCAATCAGATTGTTTTAGGTTCCCCAGAATAAACTACAAAATGTCGTAATAAAGCCTGACTTTGCTTGATGAAAATGGAGTCGGATTAAAAAAGTAAACCTGTCTGATCTGGTTTAACAGAAAGGGTTTTATTTACCTGGTACAGCTTGCTGACTTTCTCCTGGCATTTCACGTAGTCTTCAAAGTCTGCAAACACTTTGAAACTGAGGAGAGAGACGAGACGATAAATCAAAGTTAGACAACGAGGGCTTTAAAAAGCAAAACAGTTTAAGACAGTGGTTCTCAACTGGTCTCACTCTGGGACCCACATTTTCCCATGGTCCTGAAGTTGTGACCCACTTTTATAAAATCCAAACCAGCAAATAATTTTTTTTATAATAAAAAAAAAGTGAATAAACATCAAATTGCACAAAATAAATAGAATTACAAAACATGTAATTTTACTGCATTCAGGCCACATTAAAAGGAACTTTCAAAATCAGATATTTTTCAAAATAAAAGACATGTCAAACATCAAATGCGCATTTAATATTGACTTTTTTGACCAGCCGTTTGCGACCCACTTTTGGGTCAGGACCCACCAGTTGAGAACCACTGCTTTAATTATCTATAACTACCTGCACTTTATATCCGTAAACCAACTTAAAACCTTTCAAACCTCATTTTCACGACTGTATAATTTATCTGTCATATAATCATATTTATAGTCTGTTTATAGCCTGTGCACTACTAAAGCCTGTATGCACTTTTATTCCCTGACAGACTCATGTATATATTCTTTCATACTGTGTACATTTGTAAATATATTTATACTTGTTAAGCTGGATGGATGCAAACTGCATTTTGCAACTGCATAATATTATTTTTAATTTAATTTACACCTGAAAGAGTCAAAAATCTGAATTAATCAGAAGATTTAAAACTGATGAAAAACTTGGACCTGTAAACAAAACTCAGGGGTCATTCAGAAATTATGTTACAAAGTTTGTCCAGAGGAGGGCGCTGTTTAACAGCCTATCTGCACAGTTGGACAGAGGATGAGGAAACAATATTTCTGATTTAGACATAAACTCATAAATTCATGGTTAAATTTTCTCACTTCTTAAATCTTCAGGGACTGAAATTAAAGGACGTATCCGCGTGTTTCTCACCGGTCGTGTTTGAAGAGCATTTCAGTGAGGTCTTTGAAGAGCTGAGGGTTTTTAGGGCTGAAGAACCCGCTGGTGATCTGGTCCATCACCTGTTTGAGCTCTGGGATCTTCTTGTAGTAGACCATGGCGTCATACCTGAAGGAACAGATCAAAGAGAGCTCAGGTCCGACTGTGACTTTCTTCACTTCTATGATTCAGGAAGACGGTCTCCTTTACCCTGTTTTGTCCATCTCAGCCACGTCCTCCACCCTCATGCCAAAGATGAACAGGTTCTCCTCTCCGGCCTCCTCCGCCATCTCCACGTTGGCTCCGTCCATGGTGCCGATGGTCAGCGCTCCATTCAGCATGAACTTCATGTTTCCTGTCCCTGAGGCCTCGGTGCCGGCGGTGGAGATCTGCTCGGACAGATCTGTGGCAGGAATCACTGCGGAGAAGAAGGAGGTTTCACTGTGATTCTGGTTCTGGGTGTTCATAGAAGATCCAGAACCATGAGCAGCAGGTGTTGGACGGTACCTTTCTCTGCTAAGGAGACCCTGTAGTTCTCCAAGAAGATCACCTTCAGCTTGTTTCCCACCACAGGATCATTATTCACCACGTCAGCCACCGAGGTGATCAGCTTCACGATCATCTTGGCCATGTGGTACCCTGGAGCGGCCTGCAGGGGGCGACAGAGCGTGAAACACAAACCTCACACACACACACACACCTCCGTCTGTGATGTTCTCTCTGTACCTTTCCTCCGATGATCACGGTTCGAGGTACGAACGGAGCATTGGGGTTCTTCCTGATCCCTGTGGAAACAGAAACGGACACAAACAAAGAGGAAGTTTAGGATGATCTTTGAGAAACTGTTTTGAACATTTACTGAATATTTTTCTCTAAGTGTTACTAAAAACTGGCCTGATGCACATTTGTAGGATCTGCCCGCTCTTGTCTGACTCTTTAGGTATTTTACTCTGAATTACAGTTTCATGATCTCTGTGAATTTTCCTCTGAAGGTTGAAGACTCAGTTGCATAATATATCTGCATGTTGCATAAAAACAGAACTGCTGATTCGTGTGTTTCCCTCCCTTGATCGCCCTGATCCAGACGGATCCTGATCTGAGGGTTTGTTTGGACTTGCTGTCGGCACGGATCGGGTGGAGACTTTTTCACGCCAGATCATGTCATGTGACTCTCAAACCTCCCGGCGCTCAGTGTGTGTGTGATGTTGAGTGATTTCCCGTACGGTTATACATGACGATGATGTGCAGGCAGTTGAGCAGCTGACGCTTGTACTCGTGGATCCTCTTCACGTGGACGTCGAACATGGAGGCCGGGTTGATCTTCACCCTGTACTCCTTCTCCAGGTACTGAGCGAACTTCACCTTGTTGTCCTGAAATCAGAAATATGAGAATGAAAGGCGCTGACTCGCAGCGGTGACCTGTCCCGACACGTCCTGATTCCTGACAAATAAATGCGGTCGTAAAATCTCGTCCTGCAGAGACACGCAGAAATAACAAACAACATCATGTTGGTGTAACCTTCGCAGTAAAGTCTCAAGTTCATACTGAAGCATTTTTATGATAAACAGAAACAAACAAAACCATCAGAAACATGATGGACTGGTTTGATTTTGTAATTTTTAGTTCTCTCTGATACAATTGCAATAAAATCTCATTTCACTGAAAAATTACTTTGTCTTTCTTTGCATCAAAATCAGAAAAACACTGAAATATGCATGAATTTCACTCAATTTACCAGGTTGTGTCGTTGTTTCCGATGTTTCTAATATTAGGAGCAGGGTCGTAATGTTTGACGATTGTCGTCTCCGCTAGTAAACAAAATAATGTTGCGCAGAAACCCGTCTATGTACAACTTGATTACGCTTTTCCCCAGTACACGAATTTGAAGCCGAAAATCTCTTGGTAATTACAGGTTTTTTCTCAATTTCCTGAAACCAACATTGCACAGTAGCATTGTACACACTCCACACACAGTACTGCCTGCAACCTATTTGTGTGTTTGTGTGTGTGTAATTCAGAACAGCTGATCTTCAATGAGATCAAAACATCAAGGACATCAAAGGGGATTCCGGAATTTTCACCACAATAAGAACTTTAGAATGGAAGTCTTTGGTCTCATTGATCTAATGTGTGACATCATAAAGGAAGAGTTCAGTTGGTCACACTCAGAGACTGTATATACTATGGACAACTTGGTTCCACCTTCTGTCTGTGAAGGTAAAAAGCTCTCGGTATTTCTGCGATTTTTCTCCACTTCCTGAAACCAACGTTGCGCAGTAGCGTTGTACGCATTCAGCGGGAGAGTCACCGAGAGTCGCTCTGGTGAGCTACACAATCTTTGTACGCCCATAGGCTGTATCAGGTGTCAATCATAGAAAACATGAACCCCCTAATAACTTTTAAAAATAGAGCTGTACAGAAAAAAACAGGACTTGAGAACAAACCAGTCTGACAGTAACTTTTTTTTTATGATAAAATGTATTATAAGCATGTACAGGACACGATGATTAGAGACTGTTTTGTCCACAAGGGGGCGCCAAAGATGACACAAATATAAGTACAACACAGGAGCTTTAAATTTTAACATTTTAGCAGCTATAAAACATCACTGCCTTCCATTTTTATTTATCATTTTTTATATTTTTTTACAGTATTGTTTTATTTCTATTGTCCTAAGCAGCAATAACAATATTTCTTTTATTTTATAAATTAATAACGTTGTGAAATGATGAATGTATAAGAACTGTAATAATTACTTTGACGATATTAGAAAAAAAACTCGATTGGCAGCATCCTCAGACTTGAGCTGTTTAGACCAACAGGAAATAAAAAAAAGAGACTTCCTGTTATCTATTTAATAAAAATTTCAGACTCTCTACTTTGGTGTAAGTTTTGATAAACCTCCATGAGTTTTTCCTTGTATTAAAACCACATGAATATTTTAGATGGACCTTGTATTTTCCCTTCGATGACTCATAATGTTGTAAAAGTGAATATTTCAGTGGACTTCCTGAGTGAATGTTTACCTGTTTTACTTTGGACACGTCTCGGATGAAGGCGGCATCGTCCACAAAGTCATTAAGCTGCTGCAGCTGACTCAGGTCCTTCACATAATCCTCCCCGATGAACTGAAAGAAACAGAAGTCCGTTAAAAAGCGTCCAAAACAAACCGAGACTGTTTCCTCGTAAACGTTTGGAAAATTCTGCGAGGAGGGGATAAACTGTTCCAGAGCTGAGTCACAGCCTGACAGCTGGGGGAGAGTTTACGGAGGATTCAGAGGTTTTAGAACTCCTCCTGGCGCTCGCTCACTCGCTCGCTCGTTTCTGTGTTTGTTTCTCAGGCGGCGGTGTAAACAAACCTCGGCGATGAGCTCAGCCAGGCCGGGGTTACAGAGCAGCAGCCAGCGTCGGGGGGTGATGCCGTTGGTTTTGTTCTGAAACTTCTCCGGTTCGAGGTCGCTGAAGTTTCGGAAGCTGTGGAAAAAAAAACAAAATGTTACAGAAGAAGAATTTAAAGCTCCTGTGGTAAACTGTCATATGGTGCTGGAGTTTGGCGCCCCCTGAGGACAAAATTGTACCCTTCATCTCTTCACTCTAAGATGCCTCACCAGGAACCGACCCATATGTGATTTACATCAGATATTTGTGTTATTTTTTTCAAGTTTTTCCATTTTTAAAGCTCCAGTGAGAAAATGTTGGTTTACTTGGCGCCCCCTGTGGTAACCCAAGAGCATTACATCTAACCTTTTCACTGATGGTTCAGAAATGAGTCTTCTTTCCTGTTTTTAGAGTCACATATATCACCTACTTTGGCTGTTTATCTTCAGTCTATTTTATAACTCCAAAAAAGTCACTCACTGGAGCTTTAATTAGAGTCCTAAGGCGCACCGACACTCAGCAATAAGTACTGAACTAAGGCATGTTTGACCTCTAATGACCCCAAGTCTGTGTCAGTGCTTTGTATGAACCGAGGGACTTCGATGACACGGACAGACTCCGACACAGCGTGGATTCTCAGTCACATTTGAGGCGCAGCGAAGAACCGGATTGTTCTTTTGCTTTTACCCAAACACGGCGTCACATCGACATGAGGGTTCAGAGGAAACGGTCAGACCTGAACGCCGTCAGGCTGTAAAATTTTGATCAAGAAAAGCAGCAGAAAAAAAACCTCAGTGTGTCGTGAAAAAAGGGAAAGAGTGAGTCAGCAGGATGAGGATTCGTCTCCTGGAAGCAGATCAGGAGAAAGTTCAGAGGAATTTACTCCAAACTGACTTTTAGGAGGACCGAGGAGGACTCTGATGGAGACAACATTAACATCAACAGTCATATTTAGTTCCCTGTGTGTTTAATCGGCACCTTAAATGAAGCAGAATTCAGACTTTGTTTCTGAAGTTCCTGTAGATCATGTGTAACTCGACTTTGTGTGTTTGTTTCTCAACACCGGTGATGTTGCAGTTATTGTTCGGTGTGTGTAAGAGCGGCGAACGATGATTCAATCCTGTGGTTTTCTGTGAAGACACACACTCTGGTGTCGTTTCAAAATGTCCGTCTTCGTCTGAATCATGTGTTTATCTCTCCTCCTAAACTTCACCCTGAGATTAAATTCTGTCTTACACTTCAGTCTTGATGATGTTGGAGTGAATCTCCGCCACTCCGTTGACGGCGTGCGATCCAACGATGCAGAGGTGCGCCATGTTGACCCTCTTACAGCCGTCCTCTTCGATCAGAGACATGGACCTCAGTTTGTCCATGTCACCGGGGAAGAGTTCAGCGATTTTCTGCAGGAACGAAACAGACGGGACAGATTTTCACTGACGTGCTCTGCAGAGTCAAACTGTATATATTTTTTTTAGACGTACATCCAGGTGGATCTGGTTGATCTGGTAGATGATCTGCAGATGTCGGGGCAGCAGCGTCTCCAGCAGCTCCACAGGCCAGCGCTCCAGAGCTTCAGGGAGGACCGTGTGGTTGGTGTAGGCGAAGGTGCGCTTGGTCAGGTCCCAGGCCTGCAGAGGAGGGAGGGTGTGTAAAAAAAAATTAAAACTTATCTATAGTTTGTTTTTTTTTGTCGAACACTTTCTCAAACTCCCTCTGACTTTATTTCTTCACCTGGACGACAGTTTTTTTGTTTTTTTTCCACACAGACGTTACGTAACTCCAGGCTGACGGTTTCATTAGTCAAGTTGTGGTTTGAGTTCCTGTCTCATCATGATTTCAGAAGTTTAACCCTTTACAGACGCCACTCGAAGAGGACGAACCAGGAAGTGACTCTCACCCACCGTGTCCCAGTCCAGTTTCTCGATGTCCACGAAGATCCTCATCAGCTCGGGGATGGCCATGGCGGGATGAGTGTCATTCAGCTGGATGGCGACCTGGAGAGCACCACAAACAGAGTTAATTATTATTATAGAGATATTCCAATGTAATCCAATTAAGATTTTTTTTTTCTTTTCTTTTTAAATTCTCTTTTACAGATTATATAAATTCCTTCCCCCTCCCCTCCCTCACAAAAGTATTTTTGTAAATTTTTTATTTTTTATCTTTTTGTTGTTGTTGTTGTTTCTGTTGTTGTCGTCACTCTGTTTTGTTGTTAAATAAAAAAATAAAAAATAAAAATAAATAAAAATAATGATAATAATACGGAGAAAAGCAGCAGCAATAATAAGGAGCTTTGACGCAGATCGTTAATAAAAAGGTAAAAAAAGTCTGTGGGCCTAACATCGAGCCCTGAGGAACACCAACTTTAATTTAGTAGAAAAGCAGATTTCTTCGATTCGCACAACACATCGCTCTTAAAGGTGGGGTAGTCAGGATCTGAGGAATAATCACGACATTGATCAGTGGAAGTATCTTCACGGTCAAGCCGAGAGAAACGAGAACGTCTCATGGTCGCTCTTCAGGAGATCGTATTCACTCGTTAGCTTTAATTAGCAGCTAACGCGGCTAGTTTCACGGTTCTGGATAGTTTTGTTTCTATCAGCTGTTTAAATCCTCAGAAAAGTAAAACTAAGAAAACTTTACAATCTTACAAAAACTGTCCTCGATCATGATCTTTGTTGGAATTTCTAAGCCGTCTTCTTCTACCAGAAACTGAATGTAGAAGAAGAGTGACGTTTCTCTAAACACACACTAACTTCTCTAACCTCATCTCCGCCCCTGAGACACCTGCACTCATTAATTCTTATTTTCAGACTTACTTTTTCAGGGAAACTTTCAAAAGAGGTTCGTCCGGGGACGCCTTTCTTCGTGGTCTTGAAGCGGCGGATGATGTCTTGGAGTGTGGCGGCCACGACGAAGTACTCCTGCTTCAGACGGAGTTCTTTCCCTTCGAAAAACTACACAGAAAAGAAAATAATTGGAGCTTTTTCTGAGATAAATTCAGGATTTTTTGATGTTGACGAAAACAAACTCACATTGTCGTTGGGGTAGAGGACGCGGGAGATGTTCTCCGCCAGGTTCCTGTCCAGAACAGCCTGGATGTAATCTCCAACATTAACTGAAACAGACGGAGTAGATTTTTAGTATCTCTATATCAGGAGTTTTAGATTTTACAGATTAAAGTCAGAACTCTCCCTCTGCAGCGTTCAGACTGTTTTGTAACACAGACTTGTTTTTGCACGGTGCCAGTGTTGCAGCAGTTTCCTCCTCTCTCACAGATTTTATCTTTTAACTCTTAAAGGAAATTCACAGACTGTTTTTGTACATTTAGCTGAAGGTGAGGAGCCGCCTCGGACACTCACAGTCTCTCAGGTTAAAGTCATTGGGGGCGCGGGCGGACCACAGCCTCATGGTGTTCACCGTGTTGTTCATGTAGCCGGGGATGGGCGTGTCGTACGGCATCGCCAAAACCACCTGAAGAAGAAAAATATAGAAAACAGCGCTAATAAAATAATACTGCTCTAAAAATGAGCTTTTTTGACTGAGTGTGTGTGTGCATTCTGGTGCTTCTGCAGACAGACCCTAGTGGTGATTCTGGGAACTACAGCTTTGACCATAGTTTACCATCTAAAAGCATTTCCTAAAACCGTCCTGAACACATCTTCAGTACCTGAGTGTCGACCCATCTGGAGCCGTCCTTCGTGTCCTCCACTCTCCCGTAGAAGTGAACCGGTAACATGTACTCCGGACGCGCTTTCTCCCACGGGTTTCCATGCCTCAGCCAATCATCCGCCTCCTCCACCTGCAGAGAGTCGATCCGGGACAAAGATTAAAAAGTTCAAGATTTACGACCTACTTCATTACTTACTTTGACCTCTTTATTACTGCAGGTGAAGTCTAAAAGTATTTCCACTCTGTGATTTAACACGATTATGTTCGTATATTATGTTTGCATTACTGAATGAAATCCTCGTTCACTGAGGCGGCAGAGTTTAAACGCACAGGTTCATCCACCTCAGTGAGAAAACAGCGAGCTATGATCCAGTTCAGCGTCCAGAGTCGATGTTGACTCTGACGGTTTGGACAGCAAACACGCCGAAGAATTCAAAAGGGCAAAAGCCCGCAGTTTGAGGGTCTCTTATCTCCAGTTTGCTCATGGAAAACCAACCAGCTCCAGCTTTGCTCAGGAGCGTCTTGCACCGAGTAAACTACGAGTGAAGGGACCGTCAATGATTAATCGGTGATCTAATCTGACCTAGCTCTACTCTCCTTTGGCCCTGCTCCACTTTAGAGTCTTTACAGCAGGAGTCTGAGCCCACAGTCACTCCTGGAGTTTTTAGATAAAGGTTAAGGAAGGTCAAATGAAACTCTTATTAAAGACCATATTTAAAACTTGAGAGTGTTTTTACCTGCCAGCCGTCTCTGATCTTCTGGTTGAAGATCCCATACTCATATCGAATGCCGTATCCGTACGCTGCCAGACCCAGAGTGGCCATCGAATCCAAGAAACAAGCTGTGTGCAGAAAATGAAATATAAGAGATTAAATCAAAACATGGACTCAAACTGAGTGATCATGATGGTGCAGGAGGAGGTGCAGCGATTATTTCTGTTCATCAGACAGACTGAGGAATTTTAGAGGACGACTGCCAAATCTGAAAAAAAGCATTTCTGGTCATAATGCGATGCTCACTGCAATACATTTTTATTTTCTTTATATTTTTTAACTGTGCAACACTACTTTACATTTTACCTCTCACCTAAAAATCTGTACCTTTACAAAAAAAAATCATCATTTTCATTTTTAAACTAAGAACTGTTAATTTTTTAACTGTATTTAAAATTTTCATTGAGTATTTTGCAATTTTTATCAACGCACATGTTACAGAGTACATATGTTTAACATGTTTTTGTATGTGCAATAGAAATACTTGGAGAAATTTAAAACGCTTTTACTTTGCAATAGAATTTTTTACAGCAAAATACTTTTTCTATAATTTTTTTATTTTATTTTGTATTTTCATTATTTAGCTAAGCAACTTTTTGATGGTGCATTAATACTTCACATTGTTTTACCTGAAATATGAACCTTTTTAAGCAATATCCACATTTTTATTGTGCAGTATAATTTTTTTTTTAAATCTGTAAATTATAAATTTCTGAACTACATTTTACATTTTATTATAATATCTTTTATTATCTATTATTATATATCTATTAAAATTTTATTGTTATATTATTATTTTATTATATTATATATCAATTATATTTATTATTAATATTATCTATAATTATTTGTTATCTAATATAATGTTTTATAATATTATCTATTATTTATTATATTTTTTATTTTCTATTATTATATTACATTATATTATATTATATTATTGATCATATTTATTATTATTATTATTACTATTATTATTATTATTATTATTATTATAATGTTTTATTATATTATATTATATTAAATTATATTATATCATTTTTATTACTATTATCTATTATTATTTATTGTTTCCCTTCGGTCAATAAAGTTATTCTACTTATTCTTATTCTTATCTATATTTTACAATATTTGTTTTTACACATTTCCTATGATCTATTTCAGAAAATAAACATTTAATATGTCCAATATGGTTTTTAAAGTGCAAAATTTTCCTGTTCAGGATAAAATTTATGAAATGAACTTTTTTTTCTTTGTGCAGCAGTTTTAAGAGGTATGCACTTCTGACTGTACTCTATACTTTTTAAAGTGCTGTTAATTTTCTTGCATTTGAATGGTTGTTTGTTTATTATTTTGGCGTACACTGTGTAAGAAGGAGACAGATAAATGTCACCAATAGGAGCTTTAATCATGATTATTTATCAACACGTCTCCTCTAAATCTAAACAGCTGTAGTTTTTTACCTGCCAGTCTCCCCAGACCTCCGTTCCCCAGACCTGCATCCTCCTCCATCTCCTCCAGCTCCTCCATGTCCAGACCAAGCTACAGCAGCAGCAGAAGAAAACATCTCAGCCCAAACAGTGATGTGTTTGTGTAAACTGAAAAAGACCCGTCTGTAAATCTGCGATCATTCGTGTCTAAACCCGGTCCTGACCTGGTAGATGGCCTCATCACAGGCGTTCTGCAGACCAAGGTTGATCATGGTGTTCTGGAGCGTCCTGCCCATGTAGAACTCCAGAGACAGATAATAAACCCTCTGGATGTGTGAAAGAAAACATGATTACACTTGACATCATTTTATTAAAAGCTCGATTAGTCAGACGTCCTCCATGTTCGGTGAGACTGTTGAGGAAATGAAACGCTCTGTGGGCAGCAAACGAGTTAAACCACCTTTTCCTGCATGAACTGGAGAGTGTAAACATGATGCAACGACCCAGAAATACCTTCCTCACTCTTGGAAAAGGAAGTGCGAAAGTTTGTGCAGGAAGAAAACTTCCTCATGTCAAAATAATAGGAAGCCATGCGAGCAGACAGATGAAAAAATGCAGCTGAACAGGACGTGTTTTATCCTCAGCAGCAGATACGATCTCTGATACTCTCTGAATTCTTCTTTATTACTTTAAAACGTCCAATAAAGACATTTTTTACACTTCTGCACCTTTAATCCTCTTTTTTTCATTTCCCCTCAATCTGCACACTTTGTACTTTTATTGTCACTGGACTGATTTTATCTCAAGTTATGCATCGCATGTGGTTTCATGTCATTTTTTTACTGCACTTAAAATTTTCATTGTGTATTTCGCAATATTTGTCGATGCACATGTTAGAGTGTCGATATGTTTAACATGTTTTTGCATGTGTAATGCAAACCTCTTTATTACTTTAACACTTCCAATAAAGACTTTTTTGCACTTCTGCACCTTTAATCCTCAATCTGCACACATTGTTCTTTTATTATCAGCTATAATCATGAGACTGATGTTATCTCAAGTTATGTAGTTACTTCTGATCCTTATTGGGATTCTGTTTTAACAAATAGTAGTCATGTTTTAAGTTGATCTATATTCCTATAAAATGATCTGAATCCTTTCTATGAATCTTTGGAGGTTGTGTTCATTTGGTCTGCAGAGGCTCTGAGTTTCATGTTTTGTATAAAAAAAGTTTCATAACAGCGAATATCAAACTCTGTTAAAGTGGTTTTAAATAACTCTCATCTGCTTACAGAGAAGTTTCATGTTGTGTTACATATGTTTAACATGATTTTGCATGTCCAATACAAATCTCTTTATCATTTTAACACTTCTAATAAATACTTTTTTTGCACCTTTAATTCTGTTTTGTTTCATTTCCTCTCAGTCTGCACACTTTGTACTTTTATTTTCAGCTATTCTCATGAGACTGATTTGTCTAAAAGTCTCATAAGAGTGAATATCAAACTCTGTTATTGGTTGTTAAAGTGTTTTCAATAACTCATCTGCATACAGACAAGTTTCATGTTGTGTTACAGTCTAATCTCTCTCCGTACTGTACATTTTTACAGGAAGTGAAAGTGAACTCTGAGTTTGTTGTTTTCGTACCTTTGGATCAGCCTCATAGTAGAACTGCTGAGTCCTGATCCACCTCCCCACCAGGTGATCCCTGACGGTGTGGGCCAGAGCGAAGTAGTAGTCCCGGGGTGTCGCGATGTTCCTGTCTTTGACCAGGGTGAAGTGGAGGTGTCGGTTGAAGCCCTTCTTCAGCTCGGCCACATTCTCCACTCCCACGATGCCCCTGATGCTGATCTGCTTTCGCTTCTCCTGGTCGGTGAGAGGGGTCGCCATGCTGGCAGGTTCGGTCCCGGGTGGGTTGAGGTTGTCCTGGTAAACAGGAGTGAAGTCAGGAAGGTGAGGCGGTGTCACTTCTTCAGGCTCAGGTCTCCTCCTGCTGCGGTTGTTGATTGGAGAGAGGAAAGGGGGAGGGAGTTTCTCCGGCCGGCCCCGCAGAGCCGCACAGAGAGCAGCTCAGGGTGGAGGTATGGAAGTCAAACTGTGCCATCTGAGTTTAAATCTGAACTTCTAAAACTGAATTTTTTACATTAAAATCAGACTTTGAATTTCAAAACTATTGAATTTTAAGCACAAATTTTTATTTCTGACACTTTCTTTTCACAATGATGAAATACATTGATTGTAAAAAAAATCAGTCTCTCAAAAGATTTTTTTTTAGTAAAAATTCAACTTAAAAAAACTGTCAATGATAACACAGAACACCTGTGTCTTCTGTTCTTTCATAGAAGAGAAGTCACGAGTGTTCCGTTTTGGTCGAGGGGCGGCCACATTCTGAAATCCCGCCATTCCGGCATCCCGCCATTCCGATATTGGTCTCTAATTGTCGTAATGGTAGTATGTTACCATGCTATCAAACGTCCCGTCATTCCAACAGCTCTCGTCTGCAATGGTCGGCTGCGGAGCCCTCTGCGTGGGTTCAGATGTGAATGCGCAACCTGCACAATATAGATTTTTAACCAGCTCCTTTTTGCGGTAAAAGTGAGTTTGTTCGAATATTTTTTTACAACCTGTCCAATCTAGCTAAAACAAGTTATTTATTTTTAATAATTTTTAATTTTTAATTGTGCGATACATTTTGACAGTAGCCTACCGTTTTTGTTTCCTTTGAAATATCTGTGCAATAATGATTAATTAAACAATTAATTAATTATTTACACGAAAAGGCTCAAGTTTTAACTTTGTTTTTGGACACAATAAATCTTTGAATGTCTGTTTGTGCTGAGTCATGTCGCGAAGCTAGCGTGCTAATGCTAATTAGCTAGCTAGTTAGCTGCTACTTTGCTTTGAAAGGACCCTCACCAAGGGCTCAAGGTCGTACTAAAGACTAATATTTGACTTAATATCAAAATTTCATTTTAATAAGACGGTTATTGCCAATATTATGTGTATTAAAACAGCCTATTGTACAATGTTCTTTTTTATAGCACAAGTTATCTTTGTACTTCAAATGAATGCTGTGTTTCTGCGCCAACTGATAACAGGGTGACATAAAGATACAGATAGATAGACAGATAGATAGATAGATAGATAGATAGATAGATAGATAGATAGATAGATATTTCAAATAGGTAAATTGTTAACATCTATTTATTGAATATTCACACATACAAAAAAACACAGAGGCTCATTTTACACTTCAGATCATCATCATAATAATAGCAGTAATGATAGACATAGAATAATAACAATCATAATAATCATACTGTGTTAAAATGATCGTAATAACAATGACTTTATAATCTTAAAATTCTCCATAGACATATTTCAGTATCATTATTGTAAATAATAATAATTATAATAATATAGAGGTGACATTCTAGCTCAGGTCAAACAGGGCAAAAAGAATCACTTTGGAGTTAAACTGAGGTTACAATGCCGCTAACACACACACACATACACACACATACACACACTCACACACACACCATATGTATGTACATTTGGAGATAACACCCAGTGTCGCACAGCGACTGTGTGTAACTTTGTCTCATAAAGTTTTGTAAAGACTCTGAATCCTCTCGTTGTGGTTAAAGATTTTCATGTATTTGGTTGTTTTATGATGTTGAATCTCACACTCACACTCTTTAAAACAGGAGCACCCTCATGAGCAGCAAAAAAACACACACATTTGTGTTATTTCTAAAACAAAGAAGTCAGTAAAACATCACATATTCACACAGGAGATGTTTCAGGAGAGCGGAGTTTGTTTTCTACAGTAACAGAGGAGTGTTTTGTTAACTCGTCCTGGAATCTGAGGTTGTGTAAATCTGTGATAATAGTGTCTCTGTTTTGGGTCAAAGGAAGTTCTCGATGCTCGGTGACCCTCTGCTGAGCGAGCCGCTCTCTTCTCATTATTTTCTGATTAAGACCGAACAAAAACGCTACAATGAAAGTGAAAGACGCTGATTAAAATCTCCAAAATTAAAGCTCATAATCATCCTCGCAGGAAACGTTGTGCAACATTTGGATGCTGCAGATGTCTGGATCAGCACACATGCACATATCAAACTGAGGGTTATAGAGTTTACTGTGAGCAGCCACTTTAGCGTCCATGTGATAGAAGTACCATTAGATTTACAATCAGTATTAAAGAAGAGGACCAGAGGAGGTTAAAGTCATGGAAACACCTTTCCACACCTGGCTGGAGTATGTCCTGGAACACCATGGGTTTATTATTCATAACAGACAGGATTATTGTTGAGTTTGCCCTTTTGATGACTGTTAAAAATCACAAAGCAGCAGCAGCAGGTGAAGTCAGGCATCACAGATGTTTCAGTCGACTCTGCTGAGGCGAGGCGTCCAGTTTGGAGCAAAGTTTCTGAAATCTTTTGGGTTGTGAGGAGGGGGAAAGGCACACCCATGACGCTCAAACACAGGATAGCACCTGATGTGAATGCTCAACATGTTTGGAGAACGATACAGAGAGGAGGATTTCAGGGCGACGCGAGGAGGCAACAGTTTCCTCAAACTGAGCAGCTGAAGAAGGTCAGACGAAACTTCACAGTGATGGAGAAACAAGAGACACTTTACTCCGAAATGTTGATAAATCACGACTGTGACACTGGGGTAGAAACACTCGTACGGTGGCCCTGAAGGTCAACTGCGTAAACATTTCACGGATGCAGAAAAAAAAATCCTTGAATTTAATAATATTATGTCAAATGCTAAAGATATTTAATAAATGCAGAATCTAAAAAAAAAACAGATATTTGCAAAACTAAAAAATAATTATCAAGATGAGAAAATGTATCAAAACAAAAACTTATTAAATTAAATGGTTTTACAACGAGAAGTTAAAAAAACATTAATATTGTTTTAAAAAAATCTAAATAATCAAGAATGTAAAAAAAAATTAAAAAGTTTCTCAAGAAAGACAAAAAATGTTTTATAAAAATCAAAACAAATTCACAAACTGTAAGAATGTTTGAAACTCAAAATTATGACAAAAATATTAAAAACACACAAATCATTTCACAAATATGAATTTTGTTTATTTTCTTTTCATTTTGAGAAATATTCTGATGTTAAAGGAAATTTCTGTGAATTTTGGTGAATAAATTTAGTTTTATTTTTTTTTTTGTTGTTGTTTCTTTTTTAGTTCATGTTGCCTGCTTTGGTTTTCAAAAATATTGTATTTAATGATCTCCTGTGTCCATAGAAAATTTATTGTTTTATGTGCAGTTGACCTTCATGACCACCATATGGTAGATTTGTTGAATTTAAATGATTTAGTCCCCATAAAATAATCCACTGAGCTGCCAATAATTTAATCCTTTAAAATAAAATAAAACAAATATCGATCATTTTGTGTTGAGGATCATGTTGCCAAAGTGTGTCACCTTGAAAACCTCCCCATGCATCACTGTTTCCTGTTTCCTGTTTCCTGGACACAGACTCAGAAAAGCCGCTTCGGTTTCTGATCAAACTCCAAAGTTATTTTTTTTAAAGCAACAGAAAGACTCTTTTTCCTCCTTCTGTGATAATTATACATCAAATAAATGAACGCTGCTGAACTCTCATTGAAAAACATCAATAACTTATTTATCTATACGCGTCTCTGCATTAGATCATCTCAATAACAATATTACAAAACGACCAGGATTCAGTCGACCACGGTAAAAAAATCCAGAAAGAAGCGAGCTGCTGTAGCACCGTAATCCAGCAGCTTCACAGTCATCACCTGCACCACTCCAAACACGCGGAGATTTACATTTCTATGATACACCCACCACATCTGTCCTCGGGTTCGAGAGCTGCACTCAGAGGAATCTTTGCTTCCAGTCAAAGTCAAATTCACAGATTATTACTGTTTTGTTTTTTACAGACGGTACGGGAGGATCACACGGGCGAAGCTCGAAGCATCTCATGAACACAGACGGAGGAGGAACGACAGCTGAGAGTCCGGGGGTAAACACAGCTGAGGACCACCTTTAACCCACACACACACACACACACACACACACATACGCATACGCACACGCACACGCACAACAATCGACCTCTAAAGCTCCCCCTAGTGGTCTACATGGTAAAGGATGTACAGAGTTTTTGTTCACAGGTTTATAAAGACAGAAGGAGAAAAATGAAGAAGGGACATTTTCTCTACGTCGACTCATTTACAAAACAACTTCAGTTCTTCAGTTCAGTGAGCTTATTTGCTTTTCTTGCAGACAGTCGCTTTAAAGGACCATCTTTCATTTGTCTCTGTGCTAAATATGAAGCTGCAGACCGTTAGCTTAGCGACGCATGAGACAGGAAACACCAGCGTCTGTGACCCGCTGCAGCGGTGTCGTAGTTTGGGTCTTGTCATGTCTGTAGTCTCATTATCGATCTGATCCTTTTGTTTTCTTAGGTTTTGTTTTTGGTTTCTAGTTCGTTTGGAGGAGGTCTTGGTAGAAACTAGGGCCCGACTGATTTATCAGCGAGACGATTAAATCGGCCAATTTTAGCGCGTTTGAGACTAATCGTAATCGGCCAAAACTCGACGATATTTTCAGAAATAAAATGCGGAGAATAAGATTCGGTTTCACTTACACTTATCCAGTAGATGGCGCAGCGACCTCATGCAAATCTTCATCCACTAACTACTTCACAGCACAGCAGAGTGACGGATCTGAAGCAGCAGCTCAGGGACGCACGGAGGAGAGTGGTCCGCCTCAACGGGAAATAAAACCAGTTTGTGAAATACACAATAAGTCAACAAGCGAGCTAAAGTTAGAGTTAGCCACCTGCTATTAGCCTGTTAGCTACACTGTTAGCCGTGTCAGGAACGGTAGAATAAACAACAGTACACATTAGTGATCGAGGCGGTACAGTAGTACAGTAGTATACTGTAGATTTGTACAGTATATATATATTTTTAATAACTTCATAAAAATTTTAAAAGATCGGCAGATTAATCAGTAATCGGATTTTTTCCCCCTCTAATAATCAGTATCGGCGTCGGTCGGACCCTAGTAGAGACGGTCGATTTCATGGCTTCGTTCTGTTCTTCATTTTGGCCGAAGTCTGGAGCTAATTTCAGCTTTTGGGGAATTAAAACTGATTAAAACTGATCTCTCTTTTGTTTAGCAAGATCAGATTATCAAGGAGGAGCTACACGTCCGCATGGAAACTGCACATTGCTGAACATAGTGAAAGAAGACAGCAGAATCTAAAGTCGATACAGGAATGTGTTTTTAGGCCTCCAGAAGGTCCCACAAGGCCAGTCAAGACGGTTTAGGTTTAAACAGCGTTACAAGGACTCAGCTCGATCTCAACTTCAGGACTTGAGACCGGATTAAAGTTCTGATTCTGGTGACCACGGCACCGGTCCAGAGGTGACAGAATCAGCCCTCCACCACCGCCTCGTCAGAGCTCACTCATCAGCACCGTGATGTGCTCAAATCCGTTTGTGCTCGTAGAACCTCGACATGTTTTATTTACATTCATGAAAATTTGACGGTTTCATAAATGAGCTCCGGAGGTTCTGGTGGACGTACTTCTACACTCTGGTCAGCTTCATATTTAGAGTCGAGGTGTAAACGTGGTTTCAGTCGTCACTCTCCTCAGACGATGAGGGCACATTATTGAAACGGGTTTCACCGTCCTGCAGGATTTCTTCATCTCTCTGCGTCATGTCGGGAACAGATTGCGCAGCGCGGCGTGTTTTTTCCTCGTCCTGCAGTCGGTCCACGTGTTCAAGGTTTAGGCATGATAAAGGCATGGCTCAGCGCTGGAGGGGGCCTCTTGTAGAGATTCATGGGGTCAGTCGGTCAGGGAGGGCAGGGAGGAGGAGTGAGAGAGTGAGGGTGAGAGTGGGATCTTTGAGTCATTGGCTGGCTGGATGAATCCTGGAAAATCCTGGAGAGGTTTTCCTGGAGAGTCTTTAGCAGACAGAGCCGGTGGGATCTGCCTCCCCGGGGGTGTAAAAATCCGGGATGGGGAGTCCGGTGTGCAGCGTCACCTGAGGGGGAAACACATTTACATCCAGTTTATAGGTTAATAAATAAGTGCGAGGACGTTTCAGCCTGCAGGTGGAGCCGTTGAGCTGTTTCCTCAGTGAGTGAAGAGAGACTCTGAGTATTAAAAATGGAAAAAGAGGCCGAGAGCGAGGAGAGATTCAGAGCTGCTAAATGTTGTCGTGTCTTTGAAGATTCCTCTTTCAAGGTTTAATCCTCAGAGTCGGTATTTGTTCGTCGGTTTAATCAATAATTACTGTACTCCACTGATCGTTTATTGACCTACATGTAAAACCCTCCTGTTTGAGGCTGCAGGCAGCGCCGCCGAAGGAGGGGGAACCTCGTGTTCAAAGAGCCAGTTTTAGTTTATAAAACAGCACCACCTGGAGCTGTTTGAGACGCTTACATCTGAATATGTTACGAGTGATTAAATTTGACTTTTAGATGCTGTTAAGAAGAAAAACGATCGCTGAGAGCAACAGAAACGTCTCTGCACCGACTTCTTCAGCTGAATAATGCAGCAGAAAAACACTTTTTAAAAGGGGATCTCAATTTTTTCACATTAATCATCAAATGGTACATTACTGGAGTGTAAATCTTCATAAATAAACATGATAAAGTTAATTTTCAAGTATTTTTTAAAACAACCGAGGCTTCTTAATGAGACAGGGCTAATAAAAAGTAACAGTGGCGCAGTGAGGTTCATGATTAAGGAAGTATTGAGAGTGCAGGTGTGTTTATTTCTGTGCAGGAGTTCAGATTTAAAGAGAAGAGAGACTTTACAGGCTGCTCTGAAAGTGAGGAGTATCATCTAAAAGAGAGGGGACCCAGGACAGAGCCCTGAGGGACACCAGTGCAGCAGGTAGTCAGAACGATCGTGCATTTTGTGATAACAGCATGAAATTTGGTGCACTTATAGCCAAAGGCATTCCCAAAAGATTTGGATGTGGAGGCATTGTGAGTTTTCAACATGGCGGCCATGGCAGCCATTTTTCAAAATAGCCGCCAGCAACAACCGTTTTCTTATGAAAGATGGAAATAATAATATGGCATTTCAGACTTATTTACCTTACGTAGTACTTGGTAAATGTCTTTAAAATTAATTTAATTATTTAAAATTTCTATTTCATATTCAGGATGGCTGACATTTTTCAAGATGGCCGCCAATCACAAGTCTCTGTGTCAAACCGGTTATTCTTTTGGAGCAGAATTCAAATTTGGAACTTTGCAATTGGCCAGAAGCTTCCTTCTACCTCACAACTGGTGACCACAGTAGTCACACTATTGGTGACCTATGACCCCTGTTACTTTCAAGATGGCAGCCATACCAGGAATGACTGGAAACAGCTGAATGAAGTCTGTAAAATGCTGAAAATTTGCAGAAATCAACAAATATTACAGGCTGATACCGAGTGATGAAATACGTAGATGTAGAATCTTTGAGTACCTGGACGTTTCGGTTGATGCTGATCGCCGGGTAATAGGCGCCCTCCAGGCTTTCGAACGCCACGGGACCCTGCTGCTCATCGTTGATGAGGAAGATGAGGATCCCGCGGGTGAAGTCCAGCAGCACGCCTATCGTGGCGCCTTTAGCAATGCCGCCATCCGTCCTGCGGCGCAGACATACAAGAATGACAACATGAGTCATCTGTACGTAAAATATTCTACTGCTAAACATCTGATCCAGACGAACGTCATCCAGGAATCCTGACCACAAACAGTCCTCAATCATCTTTTCGGAAACCGTGAGTATCGTACTCTGAAGTATCGGACTCTGAAGTATCGGACTCTGAAGTATCGGACTCTCTCACCTGTTGGTGTGCGAGTTGTTGTGCATGAACCAGGAGCGGTTGTTGTCCACGTACATGGCCCAGGCCTTGTCGTCCTTCCCCAGCATCACGTCTTTGAGGACGTCGCCCCGAGCGACCCCGAAGGCCGGGTCGGGGTGGTTGTCGTAGCGATCGATGGTCATCTCCCAGTAATGGACGCCGCGGGAGAAAGCGGAGTTACCCATGACCACCCTGTCGTCGTAGCTGTTGCACGTCACCGTCAGGTTGTCGTTGGAGAGGATGATGTCGGGGTGAGCTGAAGCGGGGTCAAAGGTGAACCAGGCGACTGGAATGACAGGTAGACGTGTTCAGTATCAAAGTGAGAGTCAGAGGAGGGGGAGGGGGGGTGATCATGCCGTTACGAAGGGGAGGTGAGTGCGGAGGCCGCAGGTTAGATGAGGTGAAGAAACACTGAAAAACAACCACCTGAGAAAGACGAGATGATCCTCGATCACTTTAGAAAACTCTTAATTATCTTTAATGATCATTTATTAACATTATCACTCTATAGAAAAGACTTAACAACTCTAAATTCATCTTTATAACTTTAAGAATCGTCTCAGTTGCTTTGGCTCGATTCAGTGAATTTAATCCTCTCAACACCTTGTTGCTTCTGAACAACAAAAACAGACATTTTTAGTCCTTTAGGGTTTTTTTTTTTAAACAGCATAATTAAGTGTCAGATCAGTCTGTTGCTGTCTGTGGCTCAAACCTCCTCACCTACGAGCTTGACTGTTTAGGAATTACAGGTTTTTTTCAACTCCTCAGAGGCATCAGGATTAAAGTGCTCAGCTGCAGCTCTGTGCAGCAGAGAGGGGAGATGCTGACAGCTTATCTTCATTATTAGACACAAAACAAGAGCAAACTGCACACATCAGCAAAACTGGGTGAAGATTTCCAGTCTGTATAAACTACTCTGAAGTGTTGAGAGCCTTTAAAACGTCTGAAAATTGAGCCAAAGCAACTAAGAAACACTGAAGTTATTAAAATATATTTTAACTAATAATATCGAACCAGCGTCAGCCAGGCTGCAAATAAGAGGCGGAGTTTGTTTCATGAGAGGTTCGGTTGTGTCTGCTGAGGTTTGACCTCAGACCTCCATGATTATCACTTCCTTCGTCCTCCCATCATCTCAGCGGTACGGAAACATAATGCATTCACCAAAAAAAGGTCTGTTTTTCAGAGTAATTTATTTTTCTTTTCTGTTTTTCAGACTAACTGTTTTTCCTCTTCTCCGGGGTCATGATCATTTAAAAATAGACACTTTCATCCCCCTCTGTTTGATTTATTGGAAACAAATATGACCCTCTTGTTTAGTTTAATCAGGTTTTACTTTCTTTTGGGTTTGAGACACTGGGAGATATTTTCCGTATTTTTCGCACTGTAAGGCACACCGGATTATAAGGCACATCAAGCCAAATAAAACAGTCAAATAAGTCAAACTTTAACTCATTCAATAACTCTGCGAGGCTACAGTAGCTGCAGCGCTCCGACAAGCCAAAAGGATTTGAAGTGCGCCTTATAGTGCGAAAAATATGAAACTCCTCCTCTTTAAGTCAGATCGATGGAATCGTCATAAGTTTGAATACTTTGCAGAGACACCTCAGGATTTCTGTACTCTATGTTTAACTAATAACATGTTTTACTCTCATTAACCCTGTAGTTGAAGTTATTTAGGAGCGGGAGGATCTGCTGATTTGGTGGTTAACGTTATCTGATTGTATGAGATTCTCGCAGGATTTTGAAGTATCTCACTTAGTTAGCAAAAAAAATGTCCAAAAAACAAAAAGAAGAAAAAAAAATAGTAAAAAAAAATCATTTTCCTTTTTTTTGTAAGTGAATGCAATGTTCTTCTGTACAACAAGACGTAGCACATCAAAAACTAGATAAAACATATATTCTTATCTTATCTTTTATTATATTCACTTGAAACCTTAAAAACCACATTTATCAATATCTATAAGACTTGATATCATCTTATTATTTTAGTAAACAGTAAACTCACAGTGAGCGGCTGAAACTGCACGGACATGATTTTACAAACTGTTTGACTCGGGTTAGAAATGAACAGAGGAAGGCGGGAGAGCAGCAGACGGGACGTTTGCACGTTTTCTGGGCTCCGCTCAGCTGTCAGGTGTCACTATCTGCAGTCAAGTTTCATCACATCATACTTTTATTTCCCACGGGAAATAAAACCTGCGCTGAGCTTTTATTAAGTGCAGCCCACAGAGCAGCAAACTGCCCACCTGCTGAGACGGAGTGAAAACGAACCGATGAAGAGAGGAAGGAAGGGAGGAAGGGAGGAAAGGAGGAGAAAAGGAAGATTCGGCAATGAGAGCGGTCCATACCTGTGCCTATAGACTGAATATCACATGGAGGGAGTCCAGCTGAAATATGAAATGAAGGGGGAGAAAAGAAAGAGGGAGAAAGAAAAAGGGGAGAGGAGAGCGAAGCAGTGAAGCAGTGAAGGAGGGGCGAAGGAGGAGGAGGAGTGGGGAGAAGGCAGGTTTGATCAGGGACGGTTCTGGTTAGAGAAAATCCCCAAAACAAAAGAAACAAATCCCTAAAAACAGACAAAAGAAGAAGAGGCGTGAAAACAAAGAGAAAGACGGAGAGATTCACACTTTTCTGTCGAGGCAAAACGGAATAAAAACGGGAGGAGGGCGTCTGATCTTTACGAATCACAGACGCTCAGATCAGCTGGTGGAGCGGCGGTCTGAGCCTTCGTGGTCAAGAGCAGATTTAACTAACGGGAGAGCGAGCACGTGGGAGGATTAAACACCGACCACACCTGGATGAACAAACCCTTAAAACAGAATTCACACCGGGTCAGGACATAAGAGAGGACGAAGAGGACGACTGATGGACCAAAATCAAAAACTACAAATTCATGTTTTTCAGCCTGAAAATTAGAAAAAGAGGAATAATAAATTCTTCTGAAGACGTCCTTCTGAAGATCTTACAGCGACAATTTATTATTCTTTAGATCATTTTGGTATAAATTGAGTTTTTTCATATTAATGAGCCGAAAACTCAAAAAGAGTCTGTGATTCACGCTGTGAGAATGACGAAGAAACTCTCTCATATCTGCGATCAGAGCCGAGAATTAAAGTTTCAAAGATGTTTGCCTGACCGCATTAACAATTTATAACACTGTGTCCCCATTTATTTTACTTTTTTAACGTTATATAAACAATTTTAAGGGACTTAAGTGTCTAAAATGATGTTGTTGTGTATTGAAGTGTGTGAAAGAGAGCTCCCCCTGCTGGCTGGCTGCAGTACAGGTCTTTGAGGACGGTTGTTTGAGGTTTGAATTCTGTTTGAAGAGTTTATTTTTCCTTAAAGATAACTTATAATAACTTATAATGATTTTATATTATCAGGAAGAAGAGGAGGAGGAGGAGGAGGAAGAGGAAGAGGTGGACGTACTCTCAGAGGTCTGCATGATCAGCGTCTTGCTGTACTGTCCCACTCCGCTGGCGTTAAAGGCCTTCACTCTCGACTTGTACGTGCTGTTGAAGTGAAGTCCGTCCACGGTGCAGATGGTCTCGCTCCCCACGTAGACTTCCTGTGAAGACACACAGAGGGCGCCGTTATGATGACACACAAACAGACAAACGCCCCGCTCTGACACCCGGTCCGCTCTGCTCTCTTTAGGGAGCGTGTCTTTTAGAAAACGGCGATGAGTGTACAGTAGTGAGCGAGAGCGAGAGTTTGTACGGCTGAGCGTGGGCGAGGCAGCCCACGCCGCTGTATAAATAGACTCAGGGACACAACTCGGCGAGCTCAGCATGAAGCAGAGTTGGCGAGGCTCGATGAGTCAGTGGGAGGAGGGAGAGAGAAAATCAACATCAAAACTCGGAGAGGAGTTAGACGAAATAAAGAGGGGGCAGCTCAAAGTCAAAGGGTTTCAAAACCAGGTTTGACCAATCAGCAAACAGCAGGGGCGTGTCACAGAGGAAGTCCTTCATGCTGTTTGCCACAGAAGAAGAAGAAGCAGAAGAAGCAGACTCCTATTAAGATCTTAAAGCAGCTCTGTACGAGTTGTTGAAAACCAAAACTCTAAATTAACCGTGAATCTGTGGGTTACTGTATAATTTAACTTTTATTCAACAATGTAGGAAATAAAGAAACCTGATGACAGACAGCTTTATATCCCGTTGGATCATATAGTATCTATCTATATTATGGAATTGTATCTATGATATCATATCATATCTTATTGTATTGTATCGTATCGAATCTATTATATTATATTGTATCGTATCTATCTCAATATTGTATATTTTATTGTATTGTGTATTATTATTACATTATATTGTATCGTATCAATCTATAATATTGCATCGTTTAATATTGTATCATATTATATCGTATTGTATCGTATTCATCTATCGTATCGTACCATACTGTATTGTATCGTATCTATCTATAATATTGCATTGTATAGTATAGTATTGTATCGTATTGTATCTTACCGTATCTCTCTATAGTATTATATCGTATAATATTGTATCATATTGTATTTTATCTATCTATTATATTGTATCGTATCATATCATATAGTATTGTATCATATGGTATCTATAATATTGTATTGTATTGTATCAAATAGTTTTGTATCATATTGTATCATATTTATTTATCCGATCGTATCATCATATTGTATTTTATTGTATCTATCGATTGTATTGTATTGTTTTGTTTTGTATCTATAATATCGTATTGTTACGAAACAATACAATACAATATAATAGATGTATCCATCTATTTTATTGCATCATATCACATTGAATCACAACATTACAAATAGTATTGTATCAGATCTGATCATACTGTATCAGTTTTGGTCCTTAATCATATTAAATGTTATCTGATTAGATAAGGGCCAATAATGTTGTCATGTGTTTGATCATTGTTTATCGTATTGTCTCCTTTCTTTCTAACTTATAATCCACCAGAAGTTGGTGTTACTTCAAAATAAAAGCATAGATTTATGTAGGAAATAAAGCAAGGCAGAAAAACTCTCAAAATAAAAGTATAAAATATGATCACTTTATGAGACACCGTCTTAACGGTGTTATTTAGTAAAGTTCATTGGCTCTTTTTCTTGACATAGTCTGATCCTGTCTGTGAAAAACACCAGAACTTTGATTTGAAATCTGCACATGAAACAGAATAAACCTATTTTGATTTAAAAAAGCTGCAGGTATAAAAATATAATAATTTAAGTTTTTAATAAAGTGGAGAAAAGTCTGAGTGTTTGTAGAGTCAGCAGGTCAGCTGGACTGGAGGAGGGCCTTTAAACGCTCGGAGGTCATGCTCAGATTTCCTCTCTTATTGTTCAGGATCGTTCAGGAGGGTTAAGTTGCCACAATAACAAAGCGGGGGCCTCCGCCTATAGAGCGGCGGCGGTGGGGGGGTTTAGGTGGATGGGTTACACGGTGATCCTCTGAGAGCTCATGAATCCCTCTTTGATGCAGGATCACGCTGCCTGCAGGATCATCCCAGCTGACAGCTGCGTTACAGCGCCTTTCTCCTGACGGCGGCGTGTCATTCAACGCCTCTCTACAGTGTGTCACATGACTCTCATGTCACTCTGAGCCGTGCGGTACGGCCGTCACACACCCAGCGGAGGGATTTCAGCGACAATGTGCTGCTTTCACACTCCTCTGGCTGAACTGGTGTCCTCTCTGGCACCGTCTGAAGGAGCCTTTGTGGAGAGAGGGTGGGGGGCGGCGGTGGCGGTGGCGCTCTGTAAAGGTGACTTATTACTCAAACTGGTTCCTTTTTGTCCCGTAACCTAAAGATAAACCCGACAAAGAGCCTCCTGATGGGAAACTATGAACGCTTTAATCAGCGGAATCATAAATCTGAACGTACCCTGAACGGACCCCCGTTCCCATCATCCAGCTCCAGGATGTACCCGTCCACGGTGATGGTGGAGAGTGGCGGCTGTTTCCATGACAACGTGGCGCTGTTGTTCTGAGTGCAGCATTCCTCCAGCTGTAGCATGGGAGCAGCCGGGACTGAGAGAGAGAGAGAGAGAGAGAGAGAGAGAGAGAGAGAGAGAGAGAGAGAGAGAGAGAGAGAGAGAGAGAGAGAGAGAGAGAGAGAGAGAGAGAGAGAGAGAGAGAGAGAGAGAGAGAGAGAGAGAGAGAGAGAGAGAGAGGGAGAGACAGAGAGAGAGGGAGGGAGAGAGAGAGAGAGAGAGGGAGGAGGAGGAGAAATCAGGCCAGGTTACCAGAGTAACAGCACGTGCACACACACACACACATATGTACACACACACACACACATATACACTCACACACACACACACACTTCCTGACTTTTACACGTCTGCAGCACATCAATACTGTGTAAACTGTCACTCATACATGTTTGTAAAGATGAATCCATGAATATTTCAGCTGAATGAATCATGAGAATAAAAACAACAAATATTCTGTCGATGAATCATGACTCTCAAATTTTTGCTGGTTTGAACATTTGGATTAATCGAGACGAGTTTAACAAACGCAGCAGAAAAAATATGAAAAAATGATCTTCAAAATCAAAAACGGTGTCTTAGTGTTTTGTCATTCACGAACGATTCGTTCAAACGAACCGAATCTTTTAAGTGAACGTACTGAACTGAATGACTTCCTCAGCTGTGTATTAATTTAGGAGGTCGGAGTCACAGGCTCCTCCCACCAAGCGCTACATGATTCAGTGATTCGGTGAACGAATCTTTTGAACGAATCTTTTTTTAGTGAACTGATTCTAGTGATTCAGTACATCTAAAATACCTCGTCTGTCTTCGGTTTTCATGTCTGTGTATTTAAAGGAGGACAGCTGACCACCGTCTCCTCCCCTTTACCTTTCATTTGGACAAAGTCCAGCTGGTGGATGGTCTGCAGGAGGGGTCCACTGTCCAGGGTGAGGTCAAAGTCGCTGGTCATCCTTGGGGTGAGGGTCCCCTTCCCCCATTGGCCCTCTGTCATGTGGACCCTCCGGATGAGAGCGTCCGAGATCTGAAGACGAGATCAGACACAGACATCGTAAAAACTCTGGTATTATCTCACTAGACCTCAAAGTACCACCTAAATCAAACCCCTGCAATTACCCAGAAACCTTTGCAAACACTCTGACCTTTCTCAGCCCATAAACAAACATCCATTTATTTTCTCACCGCCTCCTCCTCTCAGAGCGACGATCATAAAAACTGTTCAGATTCAGACACCTGAAACTCGTTTGAGTTTAACGAGGTCTAATTTCTCAGGAGAGGAAACGACAAACTTCTCCTGACAAAAAACAATCGGTGGTGTTCAGCATCGCTTCAGGATTCACGCTGAAGTCAAAACGACTCGATCTAAAGTTAAGTTTGTGTCATGATATGTTTTGTTACTTTAGTTTTCTCCTTCTCTTGTTTATTTGAGTGTTCTTGTTCCCCTGTAGTTTGTGTCTGACCCCTCATGTTTCCCTCCTGTTCTCAGTGTTTTATTCTGTAGATCAGTTTTCAGTGTTTCCTGTTTTATTTTGTAGGAGTCCATCCTTGTGTGTCTAGTCTTGTTTTCCCTCCTCTGTAATTGTCTGCACCTGTGTCTCGTTGCTCGTTTCACTCGTGTATGCTTGTGTTCCCAGTTATTTGTGTTTTTCTTTCTGGTAGTGTTGTGTCATTTGCGAACGATTTGTTCAAAAGAACCGAATCTTTTAAGTGAATGTACTGAACCAAATCACTTCCTGAAGTGATTCGTTCGTTTCTCACTTCAGTTGAGCAGACCTGATAAATAACATACCATAGGACACTTAAAACATCATGACTTATAAACAAGTTCATTTTTCCTGCTAAGAAATTTGGTGGATGAATCTTTTGAACAAATCTTTTTAGTGAACTGGTTCTAGTGATTCAGTACATCTAAAAGAACTGCCGTGCCCATCACTACTTTTTGGATTTTGCTTCTCGTGGTATTCTGCTTTTGGGATTTTTCAGTTGGACATTTAAAGAAAGTTTTTGTTCCTTTTCCTTTAGTTCATTTTTAATGAATCCTTTTTTAATTTTGCATTTTGGTCCCTTCCCTTTTTGTTTTACTCCGATTCACGACAGTTTGTCTGAGTTTAAAGCTCGGAGCGGGGGATTCCTCTCACTCTCTTTTCAATGAATTTCCTCCGTCAACACCTGAAAGAGTCGCCGTGTAAGGAGGTCAGAAATTTCCTCTGAAAAGATCTTAAACGTTTTCTGACTCTTCTTTAGCAGGATGGATCCTCACCTTCAGCAGAGGCTGCCAAACTAATCTGAGGGATTAGACGGTGAGTAAAAAGGAAGAAAAAGACACACAAACATTTACACACAACGAGACAATAGGAAGAGCTTAGTTTAAGACGTGGAAAGGCGTTAAGACGAGACGTGGAGGAGGAAAAGAGAGGAGTAAACATGGAGGGATCAAACCGAGTCAAAGAGAAGAAGACTGATTTAGTTTTTATGGATAAAGAGTCAAATTTAACTTGATCATAAAGACAAAAGACTTCAGTTTAACGTTAAAGGAGAAACAACAGAAACTCTTCTTCACTCTCCTCTCTTCAGGTTATTGAATCTCTACATGAACCTCTGGTGGGCGGGGCTAAGACACCCCACAGGTGGTGTCGTTATTTCCCTCGATGTACATCAGTAGAAACCACCAGGAATCGTTAAAAATACCGTGATCTGTCGCTCCTCCAGCAGCGGCTTGTTTGTGGGGGGAGCCCTGAGTGCAGCGGAGTTTCGCAGCTCAAGGAAAAACATAGATGATCATTTCTTCATGGAAACACAATCAGACCGAGACGCTAAGACAGAAAAACTACCGAGTCTGCAGTGCAAAATGATTAATATGATGATTATTACTTTAAGGAAATGATGAAGAAATGATCATAAATGTTCTTCCTTGAGCTGTGGCACCCCGCTGTAGTCAGTAATGGACTGGCCTGAGGTCTCGCTACAAACAAGCGGTGTTTTGGTTGAGGTTTGTTGATGGCTCCTCAGACCGCTGTGTATTTCTATCCTGCGGTCGTTACTAAAGTTGGTATAACTAGAGAAGCAGGTTACTTAAATTTACGCCGGAATATCCCTTTAAGTTGTCGTGACTCATGAGGATGTGGAGGTGAGACCGTGATCCCTGTACCTGCAGGAATCCACTGGGGTCGTTCTCCTTGATGACCTCCATACAGTACTCCATCAGCCCCGTGGTCTGACGCAGCTTCACCGTGCAGTGAGAGATCTGATCCCGGACCACCTGGAGAACGAGAGCAAACAGAGAGAGAGGGGAAGTGAACAAGGAGACGAGGAAGGAAGGACACAAGGAGGCAAATACCAAGAGTGTGTCATGATGTCTTTTCGAAGGCTGAGAGTCTGACGGGACGACCGGTCCTGTTACTGACGTTCATGGATGTTCTGTGACATTTTCCTTCACACAACAGTCGTGTGAACCGCCGTCAGCGGCGCCGGTCACATCAGAGACAACACAACATGATGTAGACCGACACTAGGATCAAAAACAAGGGGGGACATCTGTTTCTGTCCCAGGAGTCCACCACAGGTCTCAGTCCATCCTCCAAACCTGGTCTCATCCTAACATTTTTACACGTTACGATGGAGACCCTCTCTTTAGTCCCCCCCCGCTCAGCTGATGTCCACCGCTCCTCCTCGTAGCAGTGTAAAATAAATGAAGCTGCCGGACCGCCGGTTGCTAGGTAACAGAAACTTCACTGCTGCGATCTGAGGGGCGGCGAGGCTGAATGGAGAGAGAGGAAAATCCTCTCTGCAGACCCACAGTATGTACAGGAAGATGGTTTAGAGATGGATGCAGACACGGAGAGTCAGCGTGTGTGGACGAGATGTGACGGTGTGTCACATGACCAACAGGACAGGCCGCCATATTAGAGCTCAGAGTGACACGAGCTGCAGAGTCATTACTGTATGTAAAACGGCTGTGAATGCACCGTTTGTCTGATCATTTTCAGCAGTAAACCGCAGTTCCTCATGTGGCCACAGGAGGCTGACTCCAACAGTGAGTCAATCCTCATTAAAACACATTAAAAAATGCTAAAATCCACTTATTCTCACAGGGTTTAGACTTCCTCACTGTTTTTATTCAGTCAGACTTAGTTTGAATCTCATTACAGCCTCAACAGAGACTCTAAAACCAGTCCTGAGAGCAAAGAGGGTCAGCTCAGGGCAAGTCTGGAACCGTTTTCGCTCCGTCCTCCTTCTCTCGGTTTCAGACCCTTCAGCTGCAGAAATATCTTCGTGCTTTAAAAACTCAAACAGAAGAAGTTTGCATGAATTAGAAACTAAAATCTGACCTTCAGACGAACATAATAGAGTTTATTTCATGTTGTATTTACTCAGTCGGAGGATGCTGAAGCTCTCCTGACTCCAGCTCCGATGGTCGGGTCTATATTTCTCTGGCTCGGGTCCAGACTCTCTCTGCTGTGTCACGCCGGGAGCATCGACTGCAGTGGCCTGGCGGCGCTCCAGGAGAGTTCCTCGCTGCTGTTCAACACTCAGCCCGGCTGTCCCTCCTCTGTACGCCGCCTGAATCACAATCTCTCCGCTCACAGGCTACAAAACAGGCTGAGGGGATTTATTTCAGATATTCTGACATCTTCTATTGTGCCCGTCCTTTCTCCTGTCTGGGGTCTCTCTCTCTTTCTCGCAGCGTTGCAGATGTATTTTCCTGACAATCTGCTCAGCAAGCCGATCAGCAGACTGTCAGTCCTGGAAACAAACTCCCGTCTGACAAACACTGAGTGAGATAACGAGGCCGGGATGGAGAGTGGAGACACAGTTACCTGCTTATCAGTGGAAGATAAGACTTCAGGTTCAAATGGAGCCAAAACACCTCAGCTTCATTTCCAAGATGCTGAAAATTCATAAAATGAGGATCATAAACTTCCTTCAAACATGAGTATTCAAACTTTAGGACACATTTTCAGTGAATTATATCATGTTTTTAAAGATTAAAGTCTATTTTTGACAGTCTTAGTGATTTCTGTCTGCAGAGGCGACGTCAAATGATAAATTAAATTCTGCACCAAGAGAGATCTGTTAGTATCGATATAAGACCATGTAGAGCGGAGATTTATCTGTGATTATAAATGATAATAGTATCTCTTGATTGGTAGAAAAAGACGTTTGTTTTTATTGTTGTTTAATTATCAGTAGTTACCATAGACTGTTTATACTCTGGACAACTTGGTTCCGCCTTCCTCCAGTATACAGATTTGAAGTTGAAAAGCTCTCGGTAATCCTGCAATTTTTCTCCATTTCCTTAAACCAACATTGCGCAGTAACTTGTACGAATTCGGCGGGAGAGTCGCTGTGATGACGCTCGGCTCAGACAGTGTATCCCCCGGGTGAGCCACGCAATCTTCGTACGCCCATAGGCTGTATCAAGTGTCAATTAGGGCCCAACTGATTTATCGGCATATTGATTAAATCGGCCAATTTCGCCCATTTGAGACTCATCGGTAATCGGCCAAAACTCGCTGATTTTCGACGATATTTTCTGGAATTAAATGCAGAGAATAAGATTCGGTTTCACTTTGAAAATGTTCCGCCGTTTGAAAAGTTCCCCGACTTATCCTGTAGATGGCGCAGCGACCTCATGGCAATCTTGACAGACGCGTCAGTATGTAGAGATTATTTCACTTCTGTAAAGTCACATGACTCAGATTCATCTGTGAAAACCTTCATTATTAAAAACAGAGAAAAAAAAGCCGCAGACGACAAAATTTCCACCGCAAATGACCGAGATGTTCAACTTGGACTGGATTTATATGACTACAGGACGTCTGAAATATAAGGTGGAGATTCACCCTGAATTTTTACTTCACATATATCAAACATGAGCGACTCACACAGGATTAAAACAGCTAAATAATAACTAACCAATCAAAACCTGCAATCAAATGTTTACCCCATCACTGTCTCACTTATTCATCTGCAGTCTCTCCATCTCAGCATCCGTGAAGATTTAAAAAATTTAGTGTGGGTCGAGCTGAAGTGGGAGAAATTGATTAAGAGTGGGAGAGAGAAACGAGAGAGATAGAGAGAGAGAGAGAGAGAGAGAGAGAGAGAGAGAGAGCGAGATGAGTCAGGGACAAAAACCCGTTTCAGGGCCGTTCTGAGTGGGCAGAGCCGAGTCTAAGTGGGCCAGAGTTTCTGCAGCAGTGGAGATGAAGGATGAAGTAACCTCGTCCTCTCAGACATATGTGGCTGTCATGGTGATTTAACACAACGTCACACTGAGTCACGGCAGCTCAACACACTGGGAACACAACCCCGAACAGAGAGAGAGAGAGAGAGAGAGAGAGAGAGAGCGACAAATCATGACCGAGAGACACTACGATTACTCAAAGTTCAGTTCATAACTTCATCAAACTCTCTGTCACTTCCTGTCACATGTTCGATCCACCATCATGGAAACATCTCCTGCTCCTCCTGCTCCTCCTCATCAGCGACTCAGAGGAATAAATCATCTGTGTGTTTGTGTCGGAGTTCTGAGGAGGAGGAGGAGGAGGAGGAGGAGGAGGAGGAAGAGGAGGCCACTGCGGCACTGCTGGCCTCATAACACGCTGGAGCTGCAGCCTTCTCACCTGTCCCTCTGCTGCTGCAGCACACACACACACACACACACACACACACACACACACACACACACACACACACACACACACACACACACACACAGTACAAACAGTTTGACTTTGTGCACAGAGATGATTTAATAACTCTGACATGATGTATAGAGACGCAGCGGGGAGCAGAATAAAAGGGGTAAGTGAGGACAGAGAGGAGGAGGAGGAGGAAGAAGAGGAGGAAGAGGAGGAGGAGGAGGAGGAAAACTCAGACTGATGTCAGGATGAAACCACTGTGACCAAAAGAATTACAATCAGCTCCACGCTGCACAGACGGTCAGTGGAAGTGAAAAGTACGATGTCCACAGACACTGGAGCTGTCAGTGAGGATCAGTTTAACACCTGCAGGACTTTAACTTCTTCATCATCATCGTCATCATCAGAGAAAACACAAGAGAAGAAGAAACTCTGCAGAGGGGGGGACTGAGGCGTGTCAGTGACGAGTGTATTTCTGCAGTGATAAAATCATCAGTGAGTCTGAGGACGACAGTCAGTCATCAGAGGACAGAGAGACGTCTTCATGATCTACTGTCTCCTCAGAGCGTCTCTGCCGTCAAATTAAGAAGCTCGGAGATAAAATATCATTAAAATGACAGAAGAAGAAGAAGAAGAGCTGGATCAGAGGCTTTTCAGAAGTCCAGGGTTTCAGGGATCCCCTCTCACAGAGCCGACCTGAGGCATAAGGGAACTAGGCACCTGCTCAGGGCCCCACGGCCAGTAGGGGGCCCCCAAGAGCATTAAAAAAATAAATAATAAAACAGTTTTTATTTTTTTGCAATGTATGAGTGATGCTTGTATGATCAAATATATATTATTGTAAAAATAATAGTTCAAGCAGCAGCGGAACTTGTACGCGGTTACAGAGTAAAATATCCTGTTAATTTTCAAAATAAAATAAAGTCAAAACGTTGAACTGTTAACTGGATAATAGGAGAGGCCAGGGTTGTGGGATGTGGGCGTTTATATACACTGATCAGCTGATCTCATTCGTGAGATCACATCGAGTCTCACGAGAAATATCGGTAATCTCTTGAGGCAGTGGATCGGATCAGGTGGGCGCTGTAGGCTTGGTGATCTGATCCGCCTGCCAGTCCAGAGCGGAGCGAAGCTGTTTTAGATCCTGTGGGTTTAACCAGTTACTGCCGATATATCAAAGCTGCTGCTGTCTACTTGTACTGTGCACTGAGCATCCAGAGCTCAGGTAGTTGTGGGGAAAACAATGTCACAAAAAAGGAGCCGAGAGAAGAACGAGGAAGACGAGGAAAAACGCCAAGATAAAGGTATATTTGCATGTCATAAAGATTTGTGAAGGTGTGTGAATGATCAATAATCAATATTATTGGCAGAAATAGAGGGCCCCAACATCTAATTTTGCCTAGGGCCCTGTTGAGGCTCTCTGGGGGTCACATAAACAGCTCCACTGCAGCTGAGCTCATCCACCATCCGAGGTCTGATGATCGGAGGACGAAGGATCTGCTGAGAAGAACTTCGCAGAGAGATGGAAGAAGATTGAGAGCGACTTCGTTTGTGATTCACTTTGTGTTCCTCTGATCAGCCTTCAGAAGAAACCCTCATCAGATCTCAGATCCCCCGTGAAAACCAGAACAGGGACTGACAGAGAGTCTCTGTTTGATCAGTACAGCTCCACGTCAGGACTGATCTGGATCTGAGGAAACATCCAGACTCTGAGGTCTCAAACAAACAAGACCGGGTCTACAGTCTTTGTTCGGTTTCAGGTGAATCAGCTGATTTCCTCTGTAAATGCTGAGCTAAGCTAATCTACTGGACTGACCCCCCCTGTCGGTCTAATCCTGAACCAGCATGTAGGACGATCTCACATCCTCCACAGACTCTCAGAGGTCAGTCCTTCTCATGTGTGAGGACCTGACTCATGTTTTTAAAGGACTACTTCTCGCCTCCGCAGCTTCGCACAACAACCTCTACATGTGCCGGTTACCGTGGCAACTGGGATCTGGCGTCAGGAGCAGCAGGAGATATGAAGGCCGCTCTGTTCTGTTCTCGGCGCTTCCTGTTGATTTATCTGTAATCAGAGCGCTTCATTAGTGAGATGAAAACGCAGAGATGACATTTAGTTCTTCTGGAGCTCAGAGTGTGAAGACCAGATCTATGGACCCCCTTTATGAAGTCTCTGTTTCAGCACTAAAGACGACCTCATGTTTGACTGGAGACCAAAGGGACCAAAGGATCTGAAACTCAGAGAACGAGATCAACAAACTCAGAGTTCAGAGAGAAACACTCGAGGTCATTAAAATGATGTTTTAATTCCAACCAATCAGCTGTTTAACCTTCCATCTATCCAAACATCCATCTAAGCATCCAGCCATCCATCCATCCATCAAACCATCCATCCATTGATCCATCCATCCATCAATTTATCCATCGAACCATCATCTATCTATCCAAACATCCATCCATCCATCAAATCATCCATCCATCCATCCATTTATCCATCAATCCATCCATCCATCCATCCATTCATTTAGCCATTGAACCAAACATCCATCCATTAATCCAACCATCTATCTTACCGTCCATCCATCTATCCATCATCCATCCATCTACGTAACCATCCATCCATCTATCTTACCATTCATCCATCCATTTATCCATCCAACAATCCATACATTTATTCATTGAACCATCTATCATCCAACCATCCATCGAACCATCCATTCATCTATTCATCCATCTATCCATACATCCAACCATCTACCTAACCATTCATCCATCCGTCCAATGTCCATCCATCCATCCATCCATCCATCCATCCATTAATCCATCCATCCATCCACATAACCAGTCATCCATCCATCCATCCATCCACATAACCAGTCATCCATCCATCCATCCATCCACATAACCAGTCATCCATCCATCCATCCATCCAGCCATTCATCTAACCATCCATCCATCCATCCACGCCCCTAAACATCCATCACTTCTATCAGCTGACTCTTACATCATTTTCGTTTCTGAGGATTTGACTCAGTTTTTGGTTCCAGCCCCTTGTGGTCTCTTGAGGAACTGCAGTTCTTGCCTCTCCCTCCTGTCCCCAGACCTGCAGGTTACTGATCAGATCACAGCAGAGTCCCTGAATCTGAGAGCAGGTCTCACTGATACAGGAAAACCATCTTCTCCTGGGGTTCAGATTCAGATCATGGAGACACCGATCAGGATCTGATCTGCACATTTGTATTCCTCAGTTTTAGAGGCATGAACGTACGCAGAGCTCCTTTGTCTGATGATGAACACCTCATCGTAATTTAACAACCATCCATCATAAACAGGACGCCGTCTGAATGTTATAACCTACAGTGTTGAAGGTTTACAGTCCAGCTGTGGGGAGAGATGTAAACACCATCCCATGTTCTGAAGGATAATCTGAGGAGATTCTGAGGTTCATATCTACACCAGATAATCTCAGAGACAAACAATGGAGTAACAGACCGACAGGTGTGACTCTGACAGCGACCAGCTCAGTGATTTCCAAGTGAATAAATCAAAACGATCTCTGTTGACACGTCTGAGCGATCAAACTGGAGAATCTGAAAGTGCTGCATGTTGGCGTCCGTGTTTCTACGCACAGGCTGTTTCTCAAACAGACGACGTGTGTGAAAACCACCGTGCTACAGCGCGGCCAAGCATGAAATTGGACGCCGTACGGCACAAATGTATCTCACCCCCCTCCTCCTCCTCACTGTTATGTCTCCTGCTCAATGTTGCAGATGGTCTTAAGACAAATGTGTGCGTGGGAAACGATCGGGAAGAAATCTCCCTTCAGCATCTTCCTGCCAGCTCCGACACAGAATGTTTCACTCCTCATATTATTATTATTATTATTATTATTATGATTAATGCGCCTAATCTTCACTCCACATTAAGATCTCCTTTGTGCCGTTTTATCTCTTTAAATTTAGACTCATTTCCAGTGTTTGTCCGTTAGAAATAAGTCGTTAACGTTTCCCTGGTGCGTCTCTTTCACTCTCTAAATGGACTCAGACAGTAGAAGACCGTTTTTCCTCGCTCACCTTCAGCTTGTGTTCGTGCTCTTTGTTCACTCGGGCCAACAGCTGAGCTTTGCGTCGGTTCAGAGCGTCAATGAGGGCGTCGCACTGCGCCACCAAACAGGCCTCGAACTCCACGCCGTTCTCCTGAGAGACGAGACGAAGGGTGAAAAAAGGACAAACTTCAGAAACAAAGTTGAACCCCGAGTCGTTGAGGTGAAGTGGAAGTGGGCGGCGGTTTTTATTCTACCTGGATGTGCTGGACCATGTTTCTCAGCTGGACCAGGAACTCCTTGGCCTCGGTGGCCCGGTCTGACAGGCCGTTCAGAGCCTGAGACAGCTGACCCTGCAGACAGAGAGAGAGAGAGAGAGAGAGAGATTAAAGCGTGGAGTCAAGATGGCAGAGAGAGGACAGAATAATGACGAGTTTAGAGGTCTCTGATGGGAAAAAAGAGCTTTTCAAAAATGTAGACGGTTCGAGTTTCTAAACTCTACGGATGAAACAGTTTTTGAGCAGAGGGACAAAACGATCTGAAGACTTTTGTCCAAACCGATAAAAGGAAAAAAAAAACAGTTCAGGGTTTTTTACAACCTCCAGAAAAGCACCTGTGAAACCTTTTAGATCCACCTCAACCAGGGAACCAGGACCTCTGAAATAAACCAGTTTGAAGAGGATTCTGAGTGAAGTGAAACCCCACATCTGTCTGTTTCTGATGAGTCTCAGTTTCACTGTCAGTAAGTCACACAAACATCTGTTTTTGTCCTGACATCTCATGTAACCCCACATCTGTTCATCTGTTCTTTTCTGAGTCTCAGTTTTACAGTAAATAGTGAAAAACATAAAGGGTAACAGACAAGTTTCCATCTCAGTCTCAGTTTCATCGTAAAGAGTAAGATATACAGAGGCTATCCCACATCTTCACCTGTTTCCAGGGAGTCTTAGTTTTACTGTAAGTGGTAAAATACATGGAGGTTATCCTACATCTCCATCTGTTCTTTTTCTGAGTCTCAGTTTTACTGTAAATAGTTAAAATCCTGAAGGATAACCTACAAGTTTCCATCTGTTTCTGTTAAGTCTCAGTTTCATTATAAAGAGTACGATACACAGAGGCTACCCAGCATCTTCATCTTTTTTTCTTAGTCTCAGTTTGACTGTAAATGTTAAGATTCATCCTTTTGTCTGTTTCTGGTGAGTCTGTTTGCCTCTTACATTATCCAGACATCTACTATAATCCCACATGGTTTTATCTGTTTCCTTTGAGTCCCAGCTTCACTGTAAATAGTCATCTACCAACAGGCTGGCCTAACATAATCCAACAACTCTTCATCGGTTTACTGTGAGTCTTACGCAAACATTATCTCAGTATGTAACGTCAGGATTACGTTAGAGTCTCAGCTTCACTGTAAGTAGTGAGAGACACAGACTGCTTTTACATAATCCTGAATCTGTTTGTTTCTGGTAAGTCTCAGTTTAAAACATGTATCATAACTCTACAACTCTTATTTTATTTCTTTGCAGTCTTAGTTTCACTGTAAATAGTTTCCCTATATCTGTTCAGCTATTTCTGGAAAGTCTCAGTTTGACTTTAAAGTGATCCGAACATCTGACGTTGTTTTATATCTGTTCATATCTGAGTCCCAGTTTCACTGTAAATAATAAAACACACACAGAGGTTTTTCCTGAGATCCTCTCACTGTATGAGCCAAGAGTTTGCTTTAAAAAAACAGTATCATGATACGGATTATATTTGATCTAAATCTGATTGTTAGCCGCTCTTTAATGTAGATATTTGTGTGTAGATGTCCTCCCTTCAAAGTGAACCAACATCTACAGAAAAGAAAACCGTGAAATCCGTCCCAGCGTGAGATTCAGATCAGTCCAGGTTTTTTTTTCCTGCCCACTCTGACCTCCCAGTCCCGACCCCCCCCTCCAGCTGACAGGCTGTGAACAGACCTTCGCTCTAAATCTGGAAACTTCTGGATGATCCCAAACTGTTCGGTGGTCACTTCAGAACAAAGCTGCTTCTCATTGGTCGGTGAGAAACTGATATTTAAGGTGTCAAAGTTTTCACCCCGACTCGTTCAGACTCAAATCAGATTAATTATCCTCACTAACTCGACTGTTCGGGGGTTTAAGTCCCGCACATGCGACAGGAAGTGTCTGTTTTGAACGCTCCTGTTTGGACAGCGGAGGGAAAACCGCGCCGATCGTTCATGTATGTGCGCAGAGTCTGTGTGAACAAGGGGGGCGACGGAGCGAGAGGACGTGGTCTGACTCGTCGTGGGAACCTCCTTCTGGTTGAGTGAATAACCGTCAACTTGGGGAGCGTATTGTCTTCTGGGAGGAAAAGAAAGGACGAGGGCGCCGCGTGGAAAAAAGAAAAAAAGAAAACCCTGAAACTCAGGAAGAGAGTGATAAAAGCTGGAATAAGCTGATACAGTGAAAAAGCAGTGAAAACAACGCTGTGTCAACCCAACGCCCGCTATCTGACGTTCGCCGGTCGACTGGGAATCCGCCTGTAGGGGCCAGCAGCTGACCTCTGACCCCTGCGTTTGGGAAACCATGACAGCTGCAGCTAAAATGAGTCTGCAGCAGCAGTGAGTGACGGTCTGAGCCGGCAGCAGCTGAGCAAAGACTGAAATGTAAACCCTCTCCGGCTGTGAAGGACTTCCAGAAGCTTCCTCTTTGTTAACTCGGGACTCATATTTCTGCGTCTCCAGAGTGAGGAGGAATGAACGTGTTTGTTTGTTTATCTGTCGACTCTAATACCAGGACCCTCAGGAGACCTTCGTGGAGATGCTCTGTGAAGCTGCAGATGAGAACATGTTCACCTTCAGCCTGACCACGTCTGAGAATCCTCCAAATCTGGACGTCAAGATCTGCAGGAGAGTTCAGAAGCACTGATTGTAGTGATAGATGGATAAATCTGTGCAGAGAAGAACCACATCTAGGTAGACCGATGAATCAGAGGGCTGATGGAGGTGGAGGTCAGCTGATGTTCTCCGGGCTGAACAAACACCATGCCTGATTTTTCTTGGCATGAAAGAGCGTAAATGGACCTGATGAAAACTTTCCATTTTACAGCTGACGTGATTGTCCAAACTCCAACGAAGGTCATGAACAGGAAGACAAGCTCATTAAATTCAAATAAAGTAAAACAAAAACCAGAACCAGCATCCAAACAGGTTTCTGCAGCTCCTGCCTAACAGTCAGAGAGTGTCCGCCGCTGAAATGAAAAGCTCTTTAATGTCCGGAGGCGTTTTTTGTTTCTGCAGCGTCTGTTGGAGAGCCTGCAGAGCTCAGTCCTTAGAAACGGGTCAAAACGTGCCGTGAACGCTCCGCCTGTTTTTTGTTTGAGGACCGCTCACAGCTGCTTCCTCACGGCTCTGCAGAGCCGGGTCACATATGTGACGGTATGTGGGTCAGAGAGCACTTTGGTACCAAAACATTTGGAAATGAAGAAGCTGAAGTTTCACGGCGATGATCGCTGCAGACCAACGATTGAAATGACCGTAATTCTTCTGAATCACTTCAAAAGGTCCGTTTTCTGATACGAACCAAAACGAGGATCATGCATTGACGATATATTGACGATGCATTGTTGCAATTTCTCAACTGGTCCTGTTCATGTTCACAAAGACCAAACTCAGACGGTCCAAAAATGGTCACATGGCAGCAAAAGCCGTTTGGTAAATGCTTTTACAGTTTAGGCGAGTAGACGACAAATCCCTCGCAATTTTTACTGAACATCGTGGACCATCGTGGAGCGTCGTCTGCTCGTTTTTATGTTGGTGCTGATCTAGACTGTATACCAGCAGACTTTAACGGGCCGCAAATATGAACAGCTGGGAAGACAGTGGCAATTAAATAGTGAAGGGAATCGAGAACCAGTTCTTGTTGAGAACCGGTTCCAAATGGTTCAATCCATCAACATCATTTACATTTTATCCAAACAATTCCCTTCTTCCGGGAGCCTTGAAAAACAGTCTCACGAGTGCAAGTCTACACTAAATTGTTAGAAACACTCGACACAATCAAAAATTTAAAAAAAAAACCCCTCAAAATTGCCCACACAAGTCCACCCCGCGTATTAATGTCCTCTTTTTTCCATCCCTACAATAAAATAATGTATCTATACTCGCACGTCGTAGGAGACGCTCTGCAATCGGACGGTCGTATCACAGAAGACGACCCGCAATAATGAGAGTCTACCTCGATGATCGGTGCAGATGGGGTAAACCGCTCTAGAGTTCACCTTATAGTGGTCCGAGACCACCTCTACCAGGTGGACCCGAGAGCAGTTGACTGGTCCGCATCAGAGTTCGAGGTCAGCGTTCACACCAACCAAAACAAACCGCACCAAGGAGGTAAACGCTCCAGGGTTCAGTTCAACTGGACTAAACAAGACTGGTGTGAACGTGACCTAAGAGCTTTCACTTCATTCTGATGAATCTCCTGCTAAGACTTAAAATCTTTTAGGTTTAAAAGATTTTAAAATGAATTCAAACTTTCTTGTTTGTTCATTCCTGAGCAGAAAAGTTGCCTGATTGTGCCTCTTTTTGCACGACTTTAATCTGACTTTGCACGACTGATGCCTCCGGTTCTGCTAACGTCAGTTGATTAAAGGTCAGTTGATTAATGCGTGGTTTAATTAAATGCAGTTTCATGTGTTTTAGATGCACATAAAAGAGTCTGCATAAATAATCGACTGTGGGAAACATTGAGAGGTTTCCTGACTGATGAACACTGCGCTCCATCAGAGGCTCTTCTGAGGAGGGTTTGCTCCACATTCTCCACTTACATTAATGCAACATGACTCAAAGCTTGTTCAGAAACGGCGAAGACCGAAAAACACGCCGCTGCTACATCAGTGCAGAGGAGAGGAAGAGAGCTGGAACGTCTGCAATCAGCTGCAGAGGATTTGTGGAGGTGGTGGGAGGTTTAGGATGTCCTGCTATTTGGAAGCGCTAATCATCTCAGTAATTAAGCCGAGTGGGAACACGTGCGGGGCATGAATAATTCACCAGCAGCTCCGGGGCCGTTCTGCATGTTTCCGTCTCTCTCAGCGGCCGAGTGAACCAGCCAATCTGTCACAGGAGAGCGAGGGTGTCAGGGAGGCGTCAGAGCCAATTTGGATTTAAGCCCCCTTTAGGAAGAGGGGCGTGCGAGCCGCGCAGGAGGCCGGTGTAATGTCGGCGCTAAACCTCCGAAGCTGCGGCAAACCACAGCGCTCCTCCTTCAGCTGATGAAAAAACATACATCCAAGAAATGTTTCATCCGTTCAAAATAGAGAATCTGAGCTCCAGTAACCTACTTTATAAAAACGGAGCCAACTCTCAGGGAGCGGGTCTGAGCCGCTGAACTCATTTTGTGGATTTAATCCTGGGTGCATCAGAAAATCTCCAGCAACATGGAGTAAAAACTCTGCAGTTCCTCCAGCGGCCACTAGAGGCAAGATCCAAAAATTAGATTATTCATGACAACCCGTCTGTGATCAGATTATTTGATTATGACGATGTTAAAAAATTAAAATCCTCAAATTGATTTTCCTCTCTATCATGTCTTGCACCTCCAGGCCACCGTAGGCTCCTCCCCCTTCCTCCCCAGTTCCCACACACACCAGTGTAAACAAACATGGCGTTTGCTAAAGAAGGCGATAATTTCGTGATTAAATAGGACAAGAGTGAGTCAGTCGTGTTGAATTGGTACGACTTCACTGTTTTAATCACTCCTCGCTGCAAAGTCTGACGGAAGGCGCTCAAGTTATTTGCGTACACGGAAACGGCGTTTCAGGTGACTGTAAACGGTACTTTTTAAAAACGGGTCAGAGAGTGAATAAATCCTTAAACGACGACCATTTCATCTCCGTGTGGATGTCTATCTGCATCTCTGGAAGCAATCATGTGACACACATCGTAACTCCTTTAAGGCGCCAAAACAACCTTGATACTCATGCTCTGTACTCTTCTTCTGTCTTTTGCTCATTTCCTGTGCGGCGTTACAGCGCCACTTCCTGGTTTGGAGTATGCACTACATCGTTTTCAGTGGTTTTGTTTTGAGAGTTTGAAGTTTGGTGAAGTTGTCACTGAATAAAAAACAGAAAAAGATCGTTCAGCCCTTCTGTGATTTTTGTTTCCCCCTGCGGCGTCACTAACCAGAGTCTCGACCATGACAGCTCGCGGTTGTTTACAGGCTTCTCCTCGTCCCTCAGAGGACCCGGTCTGAAATCCTGAGCAGACGACTCCGTGATACTCTCGGTCTCTGCTGTGAAAAATTAAGCTGTTACATCCTCCAACACGCTCCAGGAGTTTCGACTCGTCCAGATTGTGATTCTCCTCTGTGTTTAACAAGATCCCTCATGAAGCCGTCTTCCACAGGCTGAAGCTAAGTGGCTGGTGCATTATTCATCGCTTATATCTGCCGCCATCAATAATGCAGAGGACGTAGTTAACTATCCACACACACCAGAAACTAGAAGAAGAAGAAGAGGAGCGGAAACTCTGATAACAGGAATAATGAGGACTCTCCAAAGTTGTCCCAGTCTCTTCACGTGAGTCCTTATTTGACGGGCACTGGGGACAGCGCCGCAGAAACTGGGCCACGAGTGATTCTGGTTCTATTCTGGGTGGAGGCCGACTTCCTCTGCACATGATCGGATCTCATCAGCTGATCTAGTTTGTGTTGAAAAGTTTTCATCATGTTTAGATTTTGGATCACCTCCTCAACGCCAGGACTGACTCTGACCTTCATCATGTGACGTGAACGCGAAGAAACGACCGATCCTCGACACATTCGTCGGCGTGTGCGTGACATAAAAGATGCATCAAGTGGAAATGGAGACGAGACGGCGAAATGAAAGCGTCTGGATCGTTGAATCAACAACATTGGAGCAGATTTAGAGATGAACCGTCCTGCTTTTTTCACTCTGTTAGTTTTGGATTTAAAATGAAGATGATTTCAGGTCAATATTCTCCAAGTCTGAGGGGAGCTTCACTACATAGTAAGAAAAATGACCTTTTACATAAAAACGAGTAGACTTCTACACTTTTTCACTTTCACTGCAGCAAAGAAACTTTGACTCTTTTACGGACAAGTATCTGGGATTTAACCGGAATTTTGATATTTTTAATGAGGGTGACCACATCCTGACTTCACAAAAAGAGGACACGACTACCTGGGGGCGGAGTCACGAAGTCGCACAAAGTTCATTTTGAGAGTTTTTACAGGTTGTCTTTTCGCGATTCTCACTCAGTAAGTCCGCGTGACACAAACTTGAAAATTACGTGCAAAAACTGCAGACATTTGACAGACTTTAAAAACTTCCCCGGACAAACCCAGACAGCCCCCAAAAAAGAGGACATGTCCGGGTAAAAGAGAACGTATGGTCGCCCTATTTTAAGTATTTTGACAGTTTTGCAAATGTCATAAAGATGCTTTTATTTTGAAAGGATGACGCACAGTACTTCCAGTAGATCACTGACTGAAAACATCTATAAAAACAATCCAAACGTTGAATTTCTCCTCCAGAGAGGTTTTAGTCCTCAGATGTTCGTCCTTCCACCACCTTCGCAGGTCTGCGGCTCAGACGGTCTTAATACCAGCAGATCAGAGCCGTGTCAGCCTTGGATTAAAGGAATATGGATATTAATAGAGCTGCTTATGTAGGTCTCATCAAGGTCTGACCTCCACTCACATGTGGACGCACTGAGACATTTCTACTTCTACAATAATTCATCTCAGGGTCGAGGTTCTTAATTTAAGTCTTTACTGGTCTGAAGAGAGTGTCTGATAGACTTCAGTTTACCTTAAAGTTCAAAGTCCACATTCCTCTGCTGGTGATGAACCACTTTAATCAGATCATCATCTGTGCTCGTTTACATCCAGGTAGTCGATCATTTTAGAGTTACAGCAGAGTGACGGTAGAGAAATAAAACAAACAGGAGGATTGTTAAGATCTTTAACTTCGACTCATTAAAGCGGCTCAATAAAAACTTCATTAGATCCGTCAGAACAGACGTGAAATACTTTGTTCAGGCTCATTTCCTGGCTGATGAGTCTTTCTTCCTTTTTTTTTCAGTCATTCTGTCTCTTCTTTCCTTCATTAACATTTCCAGATCATCTCTCTTCTCTTGCAGCTTCAGGGTAAATATCTGCGTCTGTAAATGAAGCGGCGTCAAACTAAAGAAAGCCGAGCAGACTCCCCGCTGTGAAGAGTGGTTCTCAGTGGACTTGAGTCCCGCCTCTGTCTTCTGTCTCATCCTGATATCAGCGAATCTCTTATCATGAAGGATCCAGATTTATCCGGTTATCGCTTCACTGCAAAGACGGCGCGCTCACGGATTTAGACCGCCGTGTCGCCGTAGGCTGCCGGGACGCTTTTGACTCATTATGAGAACTGAAAGAGCAGATGAGGACGCTGAGGAGAGTCCAAGAGTCAGCTTCTAGTGGACACTTTAGGAACTGCAGTTTTCAGCACTTTAGCGTCGAAAATGAGAATATGAAAGAGATGAGAAAATGTTCCTCCTGATCGGGTCTGACGTTCCTCGGTTTTTGTTGCTCCTTTTGCTGAGAACCTTCAGTTACAAACGTCATCCTCTGGACCTCATCTACACTGATCCTGACAAGAGACCCTGAGACCATCCTGGACCGGGTCTCTCTAAAAACGTGAATTCAGGGACATGTGCAGAGTCGTCTGGGTGACAATCGGATGAATCTCTCCTCACTTTCTGCACACCCACCCACCCACCCTCTCTGTGTTCAGGTCCACAGACTCTGACCTAGACCGCATTAAGGGTCCTGGTCGACCCCTTTGACACCCGTGAGGAGACGAGGAGCATCATTACGTGGGGATTTAACTCCCTTTTACTCTTTTTAATGTGATTTGCAGAGATTAGCGCCGACATCCCGTCAGCTCATAACACCCACTGACACAAATCTGAAGAGGCAGATGAGAGCCGGACCGGTCGCCTCTCCTTCTTCTTCTTCTTCGTCTTCGTCACTGAAATCGACTTTACAGACGTGACATTGATTCCCATCATGTTTGGACACAGTCACGCAGTCTCAAAGGGGGGCGGGGCGGCGATTTAACTCGGGAGTTTAACAAGGAGGAGAGGAGATGTCAGAGAACGGAGCAGAAGGAGGAGGAGGAACGACTGGGAAGAGGTTCTCATGAGGTCCAGTATCTAAGAGACCTCTGCTGCTCTCTGCAACCTCTCCAGGGAGCTGGTTTCCATAACGCCAGGGGGGTTGGACTCCTTCTCCACAGAGAGAGAGAAATATTTCACAGAGCGAGAGAGAGAGAGAGAGAGAGAGAGAGAGAGAGAGAGAGAGAGAGTTCATCCCACTCCTTCACCTTGAAAGTCTGAAAGCGTCTTCATGTTTTCAGCTGAGCGAGGTAAAAGCTGCCGGTGTGGGTTTAAGGTTTGTCGCTAAGAAACAAGCTCGGAGTTTTCTTTGTGTTGTTGTTCCTCTGCGTCAGTATGAGAGGGTGAAAACTGCAGCAGATCGAGGAGCCGGTCAGAAGAGAGGCAGCTGATCAAACCAACTTTGATCATTTTGACGAGAAGAAGAAGAAGAAAGACGTGAGCGCGTTCGTAAACGTCTGAGCGCCTCTCGGTTGAGGTGAAGGTTTTCTGACGTTTTCGGTGAAGGCTAAAAAATGTTCAAAAAGTTTAGAAAAACAGCGGATCAAGGAGATGTCAGATCACTTCTTCGGCTTTTTTCATCACTTTAATGGAGGACAAGAAACTCCTCAGGTTTAAGAGGCTGTTACCATGGCAACAGAAACACAAAACCTTTAACTGCACTGAGGTTATTTACTTCCTACAACAACCTGAGCATGAACATATCCAGCCTTTGCAGATTAAACGTGAGGTTATCTGTGGACCTTCATGGATTAATGTCTCCAGATTAAATCTTTAATTGGGTGTCTCTGGTCAAATCAAATGAGAGGTGGGAGGAGCAAAGTGAGTCAGCGTGTTCAACCAGAATTGAACAGATTTGTGTCTCAGTGTAAACGTTAAATCCAGATCAGATAGTTGAATTTATGCTGGTGGAAGAGCTGGTTTTAGTCAGTATGGAGAGCAAAAGCAGGCGTGATATAATCCACCGCAATAGCCGCCCATATTTGGTCATCTGATGAGCCTAACTTCCTCTTTATAAACATGTAAAGTCATGCTGCGTTTGAGTTACCTCGGAAGTCAGATGTCGGCGTTGGAAATGACGTCATACCCGAGTTACAAGCGTTTCAGTTACCGAAGCGGAAAAGAGCAAAATCGGAAGCGGAAAAAGATGGCTACATCTACAAAAGCGGATGCTAAAATGACATAAAATAACAAGTGCTAAAATAACTTTCGTAGATGTATCGATCTTGTTTCCGCCTCCGATTTTGCTTTTTTCTGACTTTGTAACTGAAACGCCGGTAACTTGAGTGTGACGTCATTTCCAACTCCGACATCTGACTTCCGAGGTAACTCGAACGCAGCATGACTCTACATAGGAAATAAAGGAAGAAAGACTCATCAGATGACCAAATATGGGCGTTTATTGCGGTGGATTACATCACGCCTGCTTTTGCTCTCCATACTGACTAAAACCAGCACTTCGCCTTCTCCTCTTCTGAGTCTTTGCGGACAGTTTAACAAGACTTCAGTATTTTCTACCAAACACTTCAACTGTGGCTGTTATAAAAATCCACCTCTGTTCAAAACGACGTCTACCAGCCGTGTGTGCAAAAAGGAGAATAGAGAAACCTGCAGGATGTCACAGCATGGACACTTAAATTCAATATTCTTGGTTCTGACTTTGAGGAAAAAACTCCTGAGGTTAAAAATATTCAGATTAGTCTGTAAAATTATTCTTAATTTGTGGGTTTGGTAAAGACTCGAACATTTTCCCGTCACTCAGGGTGTTGACTGAATGGTGAGAGTATAGAATTAACTAAATTTAATATTATTAGGACTAATCTTACAGAGCAGGTCAAAAGGAAAGAGTCTGAACTCTTTAAATTCGCCAAAGTCATGACTCTGAGAAATAAGATGATTGATTTGGGGGTCCGGCTCCTCCAATGTGAGGTTTTTGCATCATAAACTGCCTCTAAACACAAATTAAAATCTTTTTAAACTACTGTTTTTTCCTTTCTATCATAATCTGATATTTTATAAACTAAACATGTAGAAAAATTAAGCTCCAATTTTACGTTCAATCCCAGGAGTTCAGAGGAAGCCAGAGTCGCCATAACTGCATTTGTAAAACTTGGCTTAATTCTTCCTGCAAAAGCTCAAGAATCAGAGAAAAAGGTTCTGTGTGCAGATTTTTATGGAGCAGAGTCAGATTTCTCTCTGATAGATTCTGTGCGGAGGAACACCCTGAAGCTCTGAAAGATGCCCACCCCCGGTTCTGCCAGCTCCGAGCCCTCAGCCATCTGCTCCGTTTCTGCAGGCCTCAGATAACGGGTCAGGAACGAGCAGGAGCAGCCAGAGAACAGGGTGAGGGGATGAAAACCGGCTCCAGGATCCGCAGAGCTGTTGATGGCTTTTCTAAAAATACTCCTCCGTCCGATTTTACATCCAAGAAAGATGAAGAAGCAAAGGTCGAAAACTTCTCGAATGATGGCGGTTTGATGTGAGCGACACCATCGACCCCCTCTGATTTTCCCATCAGTCCTCCATTTACCCCGCACACCTGAGGTGACCCAGTATCTCAGCACCATTCAGGGGAGATGATTGGACTGCAGCTCTGATAAATGGATGTTTTTGGAGCCGTAGACGACCAGTTTACCTGTGATTGTTTGTTTGGAGCCTGCAGAGATTGAAAATGGAGGGGTAAGCTGCAGAAAAAGGAGGAGGGACGAGGTCGAGCCGGGGGTCACCTGGTCACCTGCCTCACTCAGGTCCAGATCTGACCGGAGATGAAACGATGAAAACGGATCACATGTGAAAATCCGGTGAAACATTTTCTCTCTTTTCCATGGAAACAATGAGACACCATCGCTGCTCACTTCTCTCCCTGTGAGTGTGGGAGTGGGAGTGGGTGGGTGGGATGAGGTTTGAAAAGCCTCTATATCTGGTTCCTCTTGTGCTGCAGGAAGCTGAGAGTGTGGAGGTGAGGGTTCAATACTGCGAGGACCAGAATCTGAGGGTTTGAGCTCCGGTGTCAGGCGTGCTGAAGGTCCCTGGAGCTGAAACAGGAACTAAAGGCTAAATCTGAGTTAGGGGTTTTAGATTTCTACGATCATGAAAACAAAATAATCCAGAATAATTTGTTTGACATATTCTGAATTATCTCACTGAGGTCAAGAGCGTCATTCAATGGTCGGGTTACGATGAGAGCGCCAGAGACAAGGCATCAAAATCAGGATATAGAAATCGTCAATCTTGACTCTCGTGATCTTGTTTACTAATAAACATGAAAGGGAAGTGTGAGTTAACACCAGTTAAAGATATGGTCGATGATCCTAAAGATTGGTAATTATTATGAACCTTGTTTCTATGGCGATCATGGTCCTTTAGTGCGATCTCCACAAAGTGAAGAGAAAAAAGATTGGAAAAAATCCATCCCGGACAGCTCCTATTGGTCAATCTCCTGCTCCACCTCTCCATCCAATCACCTCGCTGTATTCGACACACCCCTCTCCCGTAGTTCCGACTCATCCCCTCCCACTCTAGTCTAGTCACTAACAATCCGACATGGTGAATCCTGTTTGAAGCTAGCGTAGGATCTTCTGCCGGACAGCTTCTTGCTCTGTCAGAGGGGGTGTGTCGTGGGGAGGGGGAGACAGGTTCGGGGGGGGGGGGGGGTTATCTGCCTCAACGGCTCAAGTTTTTTCAACTGCTTCTCAGATCATCAACCAGAACTTCAACACCAGTAACTCTTCCTCCATCTTTAATCAGCATAAAATCACCAAATCTTGACCTCTCTGATCCCTCACCGGTTTTCTGTTCTCACAAACACGTGATCTGCATGTAAACAAAACTCGCCAACAACAGCGTAGAGTTTCACGGCGAACCATGACTCAGATACTGCAGAATGACATCAGCAGAAATGACTTTAACAACAGCAGCGTAGGAAGGTCCGAATTAAACACAGATTCACAGATAGAAGAGCAGAGAGCGAGGAAGGAGGAAGGAGGAAGTGCTGAAGTGATCTGTGATGATACCTGGACAGACAAACCTGGGTGTACCTGTACCTGGGCGGCTCATCCAGTTATTCTCTGTGTGGGAAACACTGCGTCACATAATCGTTCTACGGTTCAACAGGATCAAACACAACAAAGATACAGGCAAGAATACGGAGTCAGAGGAGTGAGTGTGTGTTAGTAAAGCAGAGGACCAACGAGAGCCCAAAGAGAGAGAGAGGCTGCAGAAATAACAAACATTCAGATCTGTCTAATCATCCTCTGATCTAGATCCTGTTTTTGGTTTTGTTGCTCCTGCCCTGATGAGTGAAAGCATGAGGACGTGAATCCTCAGTGAAGCAGTGAACATTCACCATTTCATAAAGAAGACGCTGCTGCGATGATGGGAACATACTGACAGGAATCCTCCTCCTTGTTGTTTCCAGCCGTGAACAGAATTTCAAACAGAGCTTCTTCTTCTTCTTCCTCCTGACAGCTTTGCGCACAGAAACAGCGGAGTCCCCAGTCTGGAGAGGTGCGCACTCCCCACCCCTCCACCCCCCACCCCCTCTCTGCCTCACAACACTGACTGAAACATGATCCGGAGGGTGAAATCGATCACTGGCTGTGTTTTAAAGCGTGAATCTACACCCTCACTGCTCTGGATCTGGACGCTCAACGACCCTGTCAAGATTTGCGCAGATTATTCCGGAGGCAGACTTGTTGCTCCGCTCAGACTAAAGATGGTGAATCATTCAGAGTGAGGACTGCAAACACACCCACGGACACACAAACACGGAGAAAAACACCCTCCACGAGAGAGGAATCACAGATTTTGCGGTTTTGTCGGTTTCACGCACTCACCTTGTGCAGTTTCCACATTGCGCCCAGAGCTTTGACCTCGTGCGTGCCGTGCTTCCCCTCCTCCAAACACTGATAACACACGGGGGTCTTACACTGCACACAGTACATGCTCAGGTTCTCCAGCTCGTGCTCCGTGCAGGTGGAGATTTTGCGGGGACTGGCGCGGCGGCTTATCCGCCCCTGCGCAGGCGGCACCAGGCGGTGTTTGGCGAGGGGGCCGCGGGGTGGATGGCACCGCAGGCGGCAGGGGTCGCAGTAGAAGACGTCGCACTGCTCGCACATCACCGTGGCCTCTTTGGGACTCTTCTCACACAGCTGACACTTGAGGGCGGCCGCTTTGCTCTGCTGGTACCGGTCCACTACCCCCTCCAGGACCCGGTTCTTGGGGAATCCGCGGAGCCCCCGGTCGTCCAAGATGAGGCTGCGGTGACACTGCGGGCAGGTGATGCAGGAGTTCCGGGGGATCGGCGGTAAAGAGCCGGGCTGTGCTAGGAGGTGCTGCGGAGGGGGCGGCTGGGGGACGGCGGGAGGGAAAACCCGAACCCCGTTTGGTGATTTTTGGCAAGGGGTGGTTGGAGTGCTGACGAACCCCCCGTAGGAGCCGTAGCCACTGTCCGCCTCACTGTACAAACTCATTTTATCCAAATCCAGGTAGTCATAGTCGGAGACGCCGGATCCGGAGGCTCGGCTGCTCTGTGGGGACTCGGCGTCGGGGGTCTGGACGAGGATATTCCGGGCACAAGCCAGGCAGATGTTGTGGGAGCAGGGCAGGATGATGGGCTCCCGGTAGAAGGTGCCGCACACGGGGCATTTTAACTCTTCCTCCATTTCATCCATGATGACTTCTGCTGCTGCTGCTGCGGGAGGAGGTGACTGGTTCCCGGGGAAGAAGGAGGGCAGAGCTCGGGCTCAGCTGATCCGGTCTGTGCGCACACGGAGGTCCTGCCGCGTCCTGGTGCGAAGACTGAATCCAACCTTGAAGAGCAGAGAAGCTTCAGCAACCGAGCAGAAACACGCTGCACCAATAGGAAGAGAGCTGCAGATCACTCTGAGCTCCTATTGGATGATCGGTGGATTCCTTGCAGCTATTGGATGACTGAGCTGTCAGTCAGGAGAGGTCAGTTAACGAGCTTCACAAACGGACAGACAGACAGCTGATTGTGAGGAGGATTACCATGGAAACAATGTGAGGAGATCATTAAAGACTTGATTCATTAATTACAGATTAAACAGACTTCTTAATTTCAGACTAACTGCAGAGTTTTCCTCCAAACCAAAGAGGAGCAGAGATTAACTCCATTAATCGGATTAGTCAGAGCGGCACAATGTAAACAGATCCGACAACAAACAGATAATTTAATCCAGGAAACTAAACTCACCTGTGGGTCTCAGTTTGAGTCAAATATCTGAGAGAACTAATGTATCAAATCAAATATTGATTATTCTGTCCAGGGTTGGGGATTGATAAAGTTTATTGATCCTGATGCAATCATCTATTCTGCTTTCTTTGGCCCCTGCACCAAAAACAAGAGATTTAATCGGTTTTCTTATCAGCTGATCATGGATACAGCCTCTGATTGGCTGCCAGACCACAACAAAGATGGCGGTCTCTGTCTCATGAAGTCAAATGAGACTTTTCCACAAGAATAAATCCATAAATCTCCACAGATGACCTCCAACAGTCTCTGAAAATACTCTGAGTTTTTAAGGAAATGTCGCAGAAACAGACTGAATCACCCGGACTCACGTAGTGAGTGGATTTTATGAGGCCTGATTTTAGATTTCAAACCATAATTGTTAAAAAATTAGAAGATCATTCTGTGACTCTCTTTGTCTCGTGTTACCATGAGATTATCGTGCAGCTGTCTGTAAATTTTGGGGTGTTTTCATTCCTGGATTATTTGGGAAAGTTTTCCTGAACCGGGTGTTACCTTCCTCAGCCCAAGATGTTTAGATTTATGTGGACACTCTGAGCCGAGATAACTCAAAGATAACCAGGAGATAACAAGGAGATAGCCAGCAGATAACCAGAAAATATTTAGGAGATAACCAGAAAATAACTAGAAGATAACTAGGAGGTAACAAGAACATAACCAGGAGCTAACACGGAGATAACCAGCAGATAACCAGAAGATAACCAGAACATAAGCAGAAGTAAACCAGGACATAACCGGCAGAGAACCAGGACCAGGAGCTAACAAAAACATAACCAGGAGCTAGCAAGGAGATAACCAGAAGATAATTAGAAGATAACCAGAAAATAACTAGAAGATAACTAGGAGGTAACAAGAACATAACCAGGAGCTAACAAGGAGATAACCAGAAGATAATTAGAAGATAACCAGGAGCTTCATTTCTGGTCCATTAAACCCTCTGGTTTTGCTCTCAGCTCTGCAGGACTTTGCTGTTATTCTCCTGTTTCATGATAGTCTCAGTTTCACAGTAAAAAGTAAATTACACAGTCGTTTTATTTGAGCGTATTTAAGAGGAATAAACCTGGTTGTTTTGTGGTTCACTGACTGAGGGCGTCCATGTTGCAGGTTTCCTGGTGGGAAAGTGAATTCCTTCCAAACTCCTTTATGATTAAATCTTTATTTCTCTGAGAGCAGCAGAGGATGGTGAAGATTTTCTGCAGAATTAAAAAGCTTCTGCAGTTTTGCACGGCGAGGATCAGTCCTGAAGAGGATCTGAAACTGAAACCTTGAGAGATAAGATAAAGCGGCAGCTCTCCACCGCACTCTCTCCTCGCCACTTCTACGGCCAAATACCTCAGTCATCTCAGAGATATCCATGGCAACGTGAACTCCCGCTCTTAGTCTTCAGCGAGGCCGATGACGGGGACATTAGGAGCAGAAATCCCATTTCACACCCTCCGTGTTTCTCAGGCTCACAGGAGGAGACGGGAGGCCGCACGCTCTGATTACATTTGCATTTTTTTACTGAAGCAGCGTGAGAAAGAAACGTTAACGTGGACGTGTTTGTTTGTTTTTTTCTATGCAACACGTTTAAATAGATTCATTAACACTTATTAGACTTGTGATCATACTGCAGCATATATACATATATATATATATATATAAAGGCTGTATACGACACTCTTCTTATATCAGAGTCTTCTGTGCTGATATTTCTGCTCCGAACTTTTGAAGATCTTGCAAAAACAAACAACAAATGTGGAGTTTATCTGAGCAAATATCATCTGAACACACTGTTGACTCAAACCAAATGTTCAGGAGGAGACCATCAGCTATTTTTGGACCCGCGCTCGCTGACGCCTCCAGCACGATGACATTGTTCTCGGTGTAATCTCCTTCGCTGCTGCTTCCTCCTGCTCGCCGCCTCCGAGCTTTTCAATCTATTTCAGCTGTTTGGTTTTTGTGTCAGCGGTCTCCAGCTGTTAGGAGACACACACACGCACACACAGACAGATATATATACGTACACAGTAGGAGGCTCGGAGTAAAGCTCCTTTACTTCAATCTGGTCTCAGGACTCTCCAGTACCCGGGATACCCTGTCACCCAGAGTCCGTAGACCGGGACAGCAGTCTAGTTAAATCACCAACTAACTTTGACATCTGCCCTGAAAGGATCTACACCTCCTCTCACCTCCTCCCTCCACCTTCATCACCATCTGCTGATCTCTGCAGCAGAACGGACAAAAGCCCAAAGTTACTCTGACACTTCATGACGTTTCAGAGTCATCTAGAAACTTCTCCTCTTAATGATTCAGGACCATCTGCGCCCTTCGCTGTGACCCCCAAACTCCATTTCTCTGATGCAGTTTGTAAATTAAACCTTCAGGGGGAAAGACGCCTCATAAACAGAGTCATTATTTCTCAACTAAAAAACAACACTGGGGTTTTTTTTGTGGTTATTAAAGAGTGATCTGGTGTCAGAGTTAACGATGAAGTTCTTGGAGGTCAGGAGACCTTCAGACTCTTTACTAACAGGGTCCTCAGAGATCCAGGATTTAGAAACAAAAACCTCTTATAATTCGGTTTATTTACGTTCTCTTTGGAGATCGTCTACCGGGACTAAAACCGCATCATTGTGGCGAGGCATGGCGGCCTGAAGATCTGCGGGGGTGCTACTAAAACCCAGGTCGCTTTGATTCAGCTGGTCTGGATTTGTGGGTTCTGTAACCCGCGTCTTTCTCTTGACAAGTACTCCAGAGATCCTCTTGCAGGTTCAGCTGGACAATCAAGTTTCTGGTAGTTCTGGCGCTGTGGGCAGGGTCCAGGTCCTGCTGGAGAAGGACATCTGGATCGCCATGAAGCTTCTCCTGGTAGACTTCAGGCTAACGTGAGACCCCAAACCTTCACAGACCGTGGAAACTCCTGAACCCAGACCTGATGAAACCCCCGAGAAGGTCACCGAGTTATTTTTCCTGTTTGTTCTTCATTTTATGACCTGGACTGAGACTGTGGAGCTCCAGGCTGAGGACCAGCAGAGCAGGAACACCATAATGATGTGTTTCTGAGCCGCTGGTTTGGACTGGTACTTGTCCTTTCAGAGTGAAAACACAAAAGCAGGAGCAGCGACTGAAATACATGTAAGTGCTCCATTGTGTGCGCTGGGTGGTGTTTTTTTCTCTCTATAAGAGCCGCCAGGGTCAGAGTTATTGTGAAACAAACCACTGACTACATCGAGGACGGCGTACCGCTGCATGTCTGATGGAAGAGCAACACGTGCGATGATGGCTGTTTTCCTGTCTGTGTGGGCAGCAGAAAGAGACATGTGAGCGTGGAGAGGCCTCCACGTGCCGCAGAGCTTCCCACCTCTCCTCTGCAAACTCTGCAGGGAAACTGTGCTGCAATTAATAGCTTAATGATTTTTTATTCTAACGTCCGATTGGGATTTGCAACCGAACCGGGCTCCACTGCTGCACGGGGACTCACACGACGTTCTACTAACCCAAAGAAACCAAAAGACGAGGAGGCGGTGAACGTGGGATATTGATTTCCTTTAGATGGTTTGAACAGGCGATCGCTCAGACGCAGGCTTTAGTGAGGTCGTCGTTTGACTCCAAGATTCGGAGGATATAAAGTGATCGTTTCTGTAAATAATTAAAGGATTGAGAGACTCTCAGTGACCCAGAAGTGTCAGGAAAACTAAGAGTTATGGTTCGGGGTGAGTGAGGGACGGTCCCCAGGTGAAGAGAGGATTAGTTTCCTCCTCTTAATGTAATTTTAACCTGCAATCTTTTTTTTTGACACTACAGCAAATCTGCATCCTCCACCCAGCCCCCACCCTGGACTCCATCAGGGACTCCACCATAATAGAGCGAGCTCCTCTTACCGCCGGCCTCAGGACTCCTTTGTTTAGCCCTCGTTTAGAGAAAACAGAGCAGGTGCAGGAAAATGGAGCACAAACACAGAGAGTGAAGGACGATACAGCCGATACAGGAGGGGTGTAGATGTAGAAAATCTGAAAATAAGTCCGAGTCTGATGAAAGTTTGATGGTGAGACCCGACAGTGGACATCAGAAACGCATTAAGAGGATAAAATAGAGACAATCCAGGAGCAGATAGAGAGGTTAAAACATCTATGAAACCAGGACATTTCAATTGGACCAGTTTGACGGATGTTTGTTATTTTCATCTATAATCAAACTTTATCAGGAATAATTTAACTCAACATGACAACGAGCAAAAATACAAACACACACTTAAATTTACTCCAAACGTTTGACGTGGTTTCCGCTGAAAGGCCGTGTTTATTTTGGTGGTGAAGGAGCGCCTGTTCTTCGCTGGAGGCAGGAAGCTCCTTATATAATTATAGATATTTAGAGGTTTGGATGAGTGTGCGTCTGTGTGGGCGTCTGTCCGTGAATGATTCCTGGTTTTATGCTATTCAGGCTGTTTCCTCCTACAGCCTCCATCAACCCGTCCTCCTGTTCAGACTTCAGTCGAGGCCTGAGTGAGCGTTCTCTGAGTCACTATAGACGCTTATATGGGCATCCAGCACTCTGCGAAAAACAAGGATATCCGCCTGACACGAGGCAGGACTGATGGTGTTGAATCAGTCCAGGTGTTTGGGTCTGTTCGAAGCGACGATCTCACAGGTGTTTTCCAGCTTCTTCTTGAGAAATATGAGACGCCCTTAAAGGGATATTCCGGCGTAAAATTATGTTAGGGTCAAACACGCCGTAACACCGAGTTAGACCCCCCCTCCAGAGATGAATGTTGTCGACCGCTTGCTTCTCTAGTTATACCAACTTTAGTAACGACTGCAGGATAGAAATACAGAGAGCCACGCCCTCAACCAAAACGCCACTCTATAGCCACAAATAATGCTCAGAACAGCACCTAACTTCATCAACAGGACATATAGGGTCACAGACATAGTACTAGACACCAAACATCTTTTTAACTTTGACTCATTTCTTTAGCAAAGAGACTAAACACAACTCACCTACTCTCTTCCAGCAGACGCTTGTTTGTAGCGAGACCTCAGGCCAGTCCATTACAGACTACAGCGGGGTGCCGCAGCTCAAGGAAGAACATTTATGATCATTTCTTCATGGAAATACAATCAGACCGAGACGCTAAGACAGAAGAACTACCGCGTCTGTAAAATGATCAATATGGTGATTATTACTTCAAGGAAATGATAAAGAAATGATCATAAATGTTCTTCCTTGAAGGCGGCACAGTGGTGAAGTGGTTAGCACTGTCGTCTCACAACAAGAAGGTCTTTGGTTGGAATCAGGGTCAGGGCGTTTCTGTGTGGAGTTTGCATGTTCTCCCTGTGTCTGCGTGGGTTTACTACAGGAACTCCGATTTCCATCCCAAAAACATGCAGAAGTAGGGTGTGGTTAAAAGGTCACCTTCAAATTGCCTGTAGGTGTGAATGTGAGCGTGGATGGTTGTTCGTCTCTGTATGTCAGCCCTGTGATGAACTGGTGACTTGTCCAGAGTGTCCCCTGCCTTCGCCTGAAGATACTGGGATAAGCTCCAGTGCCCCTGTGACCCCCATTTCTTTATCATTTCCTTGAAGTAATAATCACCATATTAATCATTTTACAGACGCGGTAGTTCCTCTGCCTTAGCGTCTCAGTCTGATTGTATTTCCATGAAGAAATGATCATAAATGTTCTTCCTTGAGCTGCGGCACCCCGCTGTAGTCTGTAATGGACTGGCCTGAGGTCTCACTACAAACAAGCGTCTGCTGGAAGAGAGTAGGTGAGTTGTGTTTAGTCTCTTTGCTAAAGAAATGAGTCAAAGTGAAAAAGATGTTTGGTGTTTAGTACTATGGCTGTGACCCTATATGTCCTGTTGATGAAGTTAGGTGCTGTTCTGAGCATTATTTGTGGCTATAGAGTGGCGTTTTGGTTGAGGGCGTGGCTCTGTGTATTGCTATCCTGCGGCCGTTACTAAAGTTGGTATAACTAGAGAAGCAAGCAGTCGGCAACATTCATCTCTGGAGGGGGGGTCTGACTCTGTGTTACAGCGTGTTTGACCCTAAATTAATTTTAGGCTGGAATATCCCTTTAAATTCAGGTGACTGAGACTTTGGATGGTTTGTGTGTTCCCGGTCTGCTCACAGAATCAGGACAGGAATCGAGAGCTCAGGCGTGACATGATTAAGTTTCTCATTTACCTCATATCTCATTTTATTTTGTTATCACGTGACAAAGGAGAGGAGCGAGCTCTCCGGTTAATTCAAACAGGGATAGACTGTCAAAACAAAGCCTTTAAATCAGCTTACAGGCTGAATCCAGGCTGCAGCAGGTCGGCCTGATCACAGCTGACTCTTTCATGAATAATCCTGTAAACTAGGCTCTGCTGCTGCAGTCCTTTTATGTTTTTCTTGTTTCTTTAACTCGACTAGGTGTGGATCCAAAGAAGTTCTAACTCCTGGTGGACACAGTCATGAGTGTAGTCTTGTAAATGTGGATCCTGCATGTTTGGAACAGCAGAGGGAAAAAAACAGTGAAGCTTTCTTCTTGCTGCCGCCGAGTCCACACTGCCCTCTGCTGGATCTGTCTGAAATGACATCTGCAGTCTTCACTGGAAATGAAAACGAGCTGAAGGAAAAGGAGGACTGTGCAGACCGAGAGGATTCAGGTATGTTGTACAAATGAAACCAGGCCTTCTTCCACACACACACGTGTTAATCCAATTATCAGGAGCAGAGCTTTCCCCCCCTGCTGATGCCTGACACATTTACAGCAGAGCCACAGTCCAACATGTTTGTTCCTGAGTGAATCCACAACATGAAGTCCAGTGAACCTGCATCTGCAGATCTGTGAACTCTCAAACTCAAGAGAGCGAGAACAAGTAAATAATAAAGTAAAATAAAGTTGTTATTATTATTATTATTATTGTTATTATTATTATCATCATTTTAATAAATAAAAATAATACTTATTATTACTAATAATTGTTTTTATTATTATTTTAACAATAATCATTATTATATTATCTATATTATAATTGACATTATTATTATTATTATCATAATCATTTTAATAAATAAAAAAATAATAATTATTAATAATAATTGTTTTTATTATTGTTTTAATAATAATCATTATTATATGATCTATATTATAATTATAATAATTGTTTTCTTGTTATTTTAATCATGTTTATTATTATTATTTTAATAATAATAATAATAATAATTATTATTATTATAATGATGGGTGAATTACCATTTAAGGTGAAGCATTGATGCTGTAAATAATCAGATATAACTTTTTGAAGGAAAGCCTGCTGTAATGAATCAGGTGACAGACAGAGTTTTTTTTTTTTGTGAACCAAAAATGTAAAAAATTTATTATGTGATCATTTTTAACAATTGTCATCTTTATATGAATCAAAACGATCAAGAATCTCTACACACACAAAAACCTGTGATTTGTCAGTTCTACTGAAACTACCTGCTAACAGAAACCAAAGTACTTAAAGGGGAACTTAAAGGTGTTTTTCACCTCAGGCCAAATTTTCTCAAGTAAAATAAAGCACTTGGAGTGGATACAGTTTGATGATGGACATTCACCTGGTCAAACTTCAGCTGTTGGCTCTGCTGGACCAGTTTCAGAAGCTGTTCCCTCCCCATCAGTCAAACAGGGCCGAAATTAAAAAACAACAAAGTTCCTTTTTTAAGATTTCCAAGCTGACAACAAAACTTATGGAAAACAACAACAACAAAAAAAACTAAACACACCATGTCAAACTTTTAGACTGAGTTGTTTTTCAATGAGCAAAAGACAGAAATGACCGCTCTTAGATACTCCGTGGATGAATAAAACATCAGCAGTTTGGTGTCTCTCTCATCATGTTCATCAGGTTATTATAAGGTTTCTGACCTCAGGGTCTCCAGTCTGCAGTCTGGACTCTTCACAAGGTCACACAGCTGCTCCACTCCAGAGTCCTCCAGCTTGTTGTTACTCAGGTCCAGCTCTCTCAGGTGTGAGGGGTTGGACTTCAGAGCAGAGACCAGAGAAGAACAGCTGATCTCGGACAAACTGCAGAGTGTCAACCTGAGAAAGGAACAAATGATTTAACTTAATAATACATGACAATACTGATGCTGTTTAAAAGGTGAACTCTGTGTAAATGAGGGGAAAATACTAAATACTTTTGATAGATGCGTATGAACTTGGATTTCATTCATCTATGTGTATTAGACTTAATCAATTTCAAATCCAAAAATCAAAGATAAACCCAGGCGGTTCAAAGACTCAGAGTAAAACATTAAATATAGGGTCATATATCCACTAGCTGTGTATCTGTGTAACTTTGTTTTGTGTCTTTCTTATCTGAGCACTATAGTTTAAGTTAGTCCCTGACCTCAGAGTCTCCAGTCTGCAGTCTGGACTCTCCAGAAACCCACACAGCTGCTCCACTCCTGAGTCCTCCAGCCTGTTGTTACTCAGGTCCAGCTCTCTCAGATATGGGGGGTTCAACTTCAGAGCTGAGGCCAGAGAGGTACAGCTGATCTCTGTCAAACTGCGGCCTAACAATCTAAAAAAGATATTCAACTTCAGGATATAAGGTTATTTACGATTTTTAATAAAACTCTTTAATACTGATCTTAACATTACAAAATAAAGCCACAAATAAAGGAAAATGAATCATCAAAACGATGGAGGTTAGTTGCTGGGTTAATCTTTCAGAAGTCTGCATACACAAAGAGAGTCAGGCAGTGAACTCCTCTATTTCTGATTTATTAACCATCCACATGAAACTACAGAATAAAGATGGTGTTATAAATAGCATTTTAAAAAGTTGAAATTCATGCAGAAATGCAATAGGTATATATATGTTTTTTAATGTCCTGATGTTTTTGTCTTTCCACGTGCAAAGTTGTCAATTATCGAATGTTGCATGAAAGCACAAAAAAACAGAAACAGATCTGCAAAAGTCAAGGAACTGAACAAGGGGGCTGCAAATACGCTTCGGGGGTCTGTCCAGGTGTTGTTTGTGTGCGGAAAACTCTGTGTTAGCATCAGGATGTTTGATGTAAACCAGTGTCAGATGGGTGTCGACACAGTTGTTTTAGTGATAATAGTGCGGAGGATAAAAACTCTGACCTCAGGGTCTCCAGTCTGCAGTCTGGACTCTCCAGAAACTCACACAGCTGCTCCACTCCTGAGTCCTGCAGATTGTTAAAACTCAGGTTCAGCTCTCTCAGGTGCGAGGGGTTGGACTTCAGAGCAGAGGTCAGAGAAGAACAGCTGATCTCGGACAAACCGCAGGCCCTAAACCTGTTCAAAGAATACTTGATTTAAAGTCATAACATAGCGAAATACAGAGAAAAGGATGGTTTGATCACAGTGACACAATTAACTTAAAGAGAAATGTCAAAGAACAAAAATTATGAATAAATGTGAAACCAGCTGACGATACAAACTGCCTTATTTACTTCATCTTAATGAGGTACTCGGAGTTCAGGTGGATGTAAACAGTAAAAATGTGTCTTTTGTAAAGTTTTAAACCTAAAATTACTCAAACACAGTCAATGGGCTACACCAGTGAAGAACTAAATCAACTTTAGCAGAAGTCTTTAACAGAAGATATTCAAGTAAAAATAAGGTTTCTGACCTCAGAGTCTCCAGTCTGCAGTCTGGACTCTCCAGGAACCCACACAGCTGCTCCACTCCTGAGTCCTTCAGCAGGTTGAAGCTCAGGTCCAGCTCTCTCAGATATGAGGGGTTGGACTTCAGAGCTGAGCCCAGAGTGACACAGCTGATCTCAGACAAACTGCAGTTCTTCAGTCTACACACAGAAATGATCATTTTCTTAGTAAACTCTGACCACCTGAATATGACAGGATAATGTTTGATAGTGCATTACATAATGTAGGATCATGGTTCGAAACGACTGATCATGAATGGATTAAGGGACTGAGAGGAGAGGTGGGAGAAACTTACAGAGATGGAGGAAATGGAGAAAACAGACAAGGGTGCAATACTACTAAAACTCCTACTGCTACAACATTAGACAGACACGAATCTGGGGGCGAGGAGGAAACATGCCTGAGGGTATGAATCATGTTTGTGTATGTTGTTTGGGACCAGACTGTAGATACTATGGACAACTTGGCTCCATCTCCCATCATTATACAAATTTGAAGCCAAATTGCTCTCGGTATTTCCAGGATGCGAATTTTTTTTTTTGTAGGTTCTTAGGGGAAGGTCCTGCCCTCCTTTGCCTCTGGTTGGCTAGAAGTGCTGGGCTCCGATTGGTTATTCCTAACGGCTGTGAAACGTCATCGTCTCTCAGGTTAGGGTTAGGCGATTCAGAAGTGTGATAATGTTCTGTTCGATGTATTGAGCCGACAGCTTGAGTGTGTGATGACGCTTCAAGGACATGAAATTTAAGTGGTTTCTGACCTCAGAGTCTCCAGTCTGCAGTCTGGACTCTCCAGAAATCCACACAGCTGCTCCACTCCTGAGTCCTGCAGATCGTTAAAACTCAGGTCCAGCTCTCTCAGGTGTGAGGGGTTGGACTTCAGAGCAGAGGTCAGAGAAGAACAGCTGATCTCGGACAAACCGCAGCCCTCTAACCTGTTTAAAAATGTATGCTGTGAAATCTGTCACAAACAATCAGCACCAACTCCATGTGTCTTTTTAGGACAACAAAATATTTCATCGGTTCTAGAAACTGGGAAACAGACTTTGAAAAGCTGCTGAAGGCCAGTTGTCCTGGTGTGATGCACACAATACAGCTGATGTGTGGGTTTCCTTTGTTGCAGCGATATCTGCTATCTGTTACCATGAATACCGGCACAGAAACAAATAGCACCAAATAAATGCAGTTTCAGCAAGAAGTCAAAATAGCCAGCCAACCTTAACGTCTTCAGCCTACTAAGGGGACTCTCCAGAAATCCACATATGTGCTTCACTCCTGAATCCAGCACTTTGTTCAAACTCAGCTTCAGCGCTCTCAGATATGAGGGGTTGGACTTTAGAGCAGAGATCAGGGAGGCAACACTCATCTCTGACAGGCGGCAGCCCTTCAATCTGGAATAAAATTAATCCTGCAGTTCAAAGTTCAAACTTGGCCTGTTGTGGAATATTTTCTGATATTTTCTAAATTAGTTGAAATGACTTTGGATACGTGATCAGGAAAATCTGAAAATTATAAACCAAAACTTTGAACCCTGGATCAGGAAACTTACCTCAGAGTCTCCAGTCTACAGTTTGGACTCTCCAGACCAGCCAGTAACACCTTCACTCCAGAACCCTGCAGCAGGTTGTGGCTTAGGTCCAGCTCCCTCAAATGGGAGGGTTTAGATTTCAGAGCTGAGGCCACAACTGTGTAGTGAGTTTCTGAGAGTCCGCAGGCAGATAGTCTGTCATAATGATAATAATAATAATAATAATAATAATGATAATAATGCTTCAGATTTCATATAGGACTTTATCAGAGACCCTCAAAGTGCTTTATATTGGATACATCATTCATTTGCTCACACAGTTACACCTTGGTTGCGGTAAACTACCTTAGTGGTTACAGCTGACCTGGAGCAGACTGACAGAAACGTGTCTGCCAGTTTGAGCCTACGGTCTCTCCGACCTAACAACACTCACAATCATACACCAGTGGAGGACACACACTGGCAGCAAGGTGGGTAAAGTGTCTTGCCCAACAACAGGCAGTAGCTCAGGAGGTAGAGCGGTCGTCCAATGACCGGAAGGTTGGTGGTTCGATTCCCCCCTAATCCAAGTCTGTCCGTTGTGTCCTTGGGCAAGACACTTAACCCACCTTGCTCCCAGTGTGTGTCCTCCACTGGTGTATGATTGTGAGTGTTGTGTGGTGGTGGTCGGAGAGGCCGTAGGCGCAGAATGGCAGCCACGTTTCCACCACCACCAAAGTGTGACTGTGTGAGCGAATGAATGATGTATCTAATGTAAAGCGCTTTGAGGGTCTCTGATAAAGCGCTATATGAATCTGATGCATTATTATTATTAACATCAACAGACAGACTCGGGAATCTAGTCTATAAATGGGACCAAGATAAGATGCAACAAGATCAAGATAAACATCGGGACTCACCGAGCAGCTCTGCAGTTCCTCACTGCTAAAACAAGTCTCAGCCGTCCCTGCAGTGTTGTGTTGAACTTCTTGAGATCAAGCTCATCATGAACCTCCTCCGACATCTGCAGCATGTAGGCCAGAGCGGAGCAGTGGATCTCAGAGAGTCTCTCTATCGATCTGTTCTCTGATTTCAGGAACTGCTGAATCTCTTGACCTACTGTGTTGTCATTTATCTCCGTCAGACAGTGGAAGATGTTGATGCTTCTGTCAGGGGAGATCTCATTGCTGTTCATACTTTTCAGGCTGTAGATGACCCTCTGGATCATTTCTGGACTGTTGTCTGTTGGGCCCAGCAGTCTTCCCAAAAGTATCTGGTTGGACTTCAGAGAGAGGCCGTGAAGAAAGCGCACTACCAGATCCATGTGACCGTTCTTACTTTGGAGAGATAGCCCCATGGCTTTGCGCAGGAAGGCATCCAGGGGTGGACCTCCACTATCGTCCTCTGCAGGAAAAACAGAACTGTTCTCAACAAAAGAGGTTCGGTCTGAGGACCCGTCTGCGTAGTCTTTTAGGAAAGCCTCCAATACTTCTGTGTTGTTGCTGGTGTAAAAGTGGAACATGGAGACTGCTGCCAGGAACTCCTGAACGCTCAGATGAACAAAGCAGTAGACGGTTTTCTGGAAGATCACACTCTCTCTTCTGAAGATCTCTGTACAAACTCCTGAGTACACCGAGGCCTCTGAGACATCCAGACCATACCGCTCCAGGTCTTCTTGGTAGAACATGATGTCTCCTTTCTGCAGATGTTCAAAGGCCAGCCTCCCCAGCTTCAGGAGGACGTCACTGTCAGCCTCAGTCAGCTCCTGAGGACTTGTCTCATGTCCTCTTTCATACTTCTGCTTCTTCCTCTGAGTCTGGACCAGCAGGAAGTGTGAGTACATGTCAGTCAGGGTCTTGGGCAGCTCTCCTCTCTGCTCCCTGATCATCATGTTCTCCAGAACTGTCGCAGTGATCCAGCAGAAGACCGGGATCTGACACATGATGTGGAGGCTCCTGGAGGACTTGATGTGTGAGATGATTCTTCTGGACAGATCTTCATCTGTGAACCTCTTCCTGAAGTACTCGTCCTTCTGGGCGTCAGTGAAGCCTCGTACTTCTGTTACCCTGTCCACACGTGAAGGAGGGATCTGATTGGCTGCTGCAGGTCGAGAAGTTATCCAGATGAGAGCTGAGGGGAGCAGGTTCCCCTTGATGAGGTTTGTTAACAGAACGTTGAGTGAAGACTTCTGTGTGACGTCAGACACCACCTCAGAGTCTGTGAAATCCAGAGACAGTCTGCTTTCATCCAGACCGTCAAAGATGAACAGAAGTTTACAGACAGCCAGCGTCTCTGCTGTGACCTTCTCTAGTGTTGGATGGAAAACATGGAGCAGACTCAGAAGACTGAAGCGCTCACCTCTGATCAGGTTCAGCTCCCTGAATGAAAGCAGGACCACCAGATGGAGGTCTTGGTTCTCCAAACCCTCTGCCCAGTCCAGAGTGAACTTCTGCACTGAGAAGGTTTTTCCAACACCAGCCACGCCGTTGGTCAGAACCACTCTGATGACTTTGTGTTGACCTGGTAAGACTCTAAAGATCTCATGGCACTTGATTGAAGTCTCATGGATGATCTCTGTCTTTGAGGAGGTCTCCAGCTGTCTCACTTCATGTTGTGTGTTCACCTCTTCACTCAGTCCCTCTGTGATGTAAAGCTCAGTGAAGATCCTGTTGAGGAGGGTCTCACTTCTTCTTTCATCAGCTCCTTCAGTAACACGTTCAAATCTCCTCAGACTGACCTTATGTTGATCTGAAACCCCCTTTAGACCACCACAGCTGGCGCAGACCAGATTCTTCAGGACTTCTGATTTTCTGTTTCATTGTACAAATAGAGACTTGTAAGAACAGTCTGGAAGCTAAGGTGGTCACAGAGAACTACAAATGGACTGCAGGGCAGACATCAAAATAAAGTTATTACGGTTGTTATCAACTCAATATTTGATTATTGATTATCATGAATGTGACCATTGCTGTCGTGATACGCCTGAGAAAACAGGGTGGATTATTATTACACAGAACATACAATTTTCTTCCCCCTGGTCATGACATGTAGTTACTGTCAGACTGGTTTGTGTTCAAGTCCTCTTTTTTCTGTACAGCTCCATTTTTAAAAATTATTAGGGGGTTCATGTTGTCTATGATTGACACTTGATGCAGCCTATGGGCGTACGAAGATTGCATAGCTCATCACGGGGCATTTTTTTTTTTTTGTAGAACAGTAGGGGAAAGGCCCGCCTCCTTCGCCTCTGATTGGCTAGAAAAGCTGGAAAGGTCATCTAGCACTCAACCTAAGAACATTACAGAACATTATCGCACTTCCGAATCTCCTTACCCTAACCCTACAGACGATGACGTTTCACAGCCATAAGGAATAACCAATCGGAGCCCAGCACTTGTAGCCAATCAGAGGCGAAGGAGGGTGGGACATTCCCCTACCATCCCACAAGGAAAAAAAAAATTGCAGCCGGGGGAAACGCTGTTTGAGCTGAGCGTCATCAGAGCAACTCTCGGTGACTCTCCCGCAAAATGCGTACAATGCTAATGCGCAATGTTGGTTTCAGGAAGTGGAGAAAAACGCAGAATCACTGAGAGCTTTTTGGCTTCAAATCCGTGTACTGACGGAAGGCGGAACCGAATTGTCTATAGTATAAACAGTGTATGAGCTTGTAGCCGGCCTCTGGTGGGCACTTGAGGAACTGCAGTTTTTAGCTTTGTTTCTTGAATGCAGTTCACACACCTTTCTCTTGTTTTGGTTGTTTTTTTATATTGTTGCACCGGTGGCTACCACAACCTCAGAGACAATAGATGAGACATTTCCGGCAGATACCGGGAATAACATCTGAGTTGTCTATCCTGATAGGCACACTCCTAGGGATAGCTAAGATCCTGCGCAGAACCCTTGGGCTCCCAGACCTCTGGTAGAAGACCCAGGCTCGAAGGAGACACAATACTACCAAGTGTGGATGAGGGACAGCTTTTTTTTATATATATTTACACCATACTGACATGATATGTTCTGGTTTGTGTTTCCCTGTAGTGTATTTTCTTTGTGATTATCCCTATTGTTCCTGTCACCCTGTAGTCCTGTCTTATGAGTAGGGTTGGGAATCGAGAATCGAGAATCGATGGGAATCGGGACAAAAACTTCGATTCTTCCGGTATCGTTCAAATATTAAAATTTCGATTCCAAGTTTCGATGCCAGAGTCCGCCGACCGGAAGAAATAGCCGCTGAAAATCAACGAAGAAGAAGCCTCTTAACACCAATGAGGACGGAGCGTATGAGACGAAGCCACACAGAGAGAGGAGAGAGACAGAAAGTACATTGCAACCCACAGCAATGCAGCCGCTGTGGGTTACAATCTCTCTCTGTCTCTCTCCTCTCTCTGTGTGGCTTCGTCTCGTACGCTCCGTCCTCGTTGGTGTTCGGCAGCTTCTTCTTCGTTGGTCAAAAGTTTGGCTAACTTTAGCAGGAAGAATGAACTCTTATCTCAATGCAACATTAGCAATACAGTTATATCATGCAAAGGAGGGTAAACGACCAACATGATTAAACACCTCAGGATTCATGGAGGAGAAATACCCGAGTGCTCGTCTTTGACGAGCTTCGCCGGTGTTGTGTCGTAGAATGCACCCCTGACGGGAGCGCGGTTGAAAGTACACAACAAGGCGAAACAATCCAAGTTTTTCTTACCGTTGGACGGAATCTAAAGCGTGTGCCTTTAATGATTTCATTCAGGCTATTCAGATATGCCGAAAACAATAGCCCTCTGATTCGGAATATTTACTGTCCTGAAAATATTATGTTCTCTACAGTAACAGCTTACTCTACAGTTTATATACCCAAGTACACTTTTATATGTGCATTTTTGAGACACATACAAACAAAACGAAAGTTTACTGCTCCATTTGACACGTTTACATGATCTAATACCCGTGTTTTATTAAATATGAGATCATATTTCTTCCACTAAGAAGCTAATCAGTGGAGGGGAGGCATTCTACGGCAGGGGTGCATTCTACAGCACAACACCTGTCTTCCGCTAACCAGTCAGGATCAGATAAGTGAAACAATAAATTACTTCTGTCCTCTGCTAACTTTGAAACGGTAAAGAAATTGAACTGTGTACGGTGAGTAAACTTAAATATCCACCTAACGTTAGCCCTTGTACTTTTTCATAGACAAACGACCTGAAAACAAAAATTGATATTTATATACTGGTTGAAAATAGCTCTGTGAGAAATTCATAGTAAAGTTCTTAAAAAGTTAATAGGATTTAAAAATTCATGGAGAAGTTCAGAAATTTCATCCAAAAAGAAGAGCCCCGGTTAGCACCCTCATTCAAACCATGCTTTTTTTTTCTTTTTGATATCCTGCCTAAAAGAATCGAATTAGAGAATCGATAGGAATCGGAATCGAAATGAGGAATCGAAATTGGAATCGGAATCGTTCAAAATCAAACGATACCCAACCCTACTTATGAGTTTTCAGTTTGTGTCCAACTCCGGTTCCCTCATGTTCTCAGTGTTTTATTCCTCATATCAGTGTTTTCTGTTTTATTTTGAAATTGTTTATTTCCTGTGTTTCTAGTCCCGTTTTACTTCCTCAGTTTTCCCTCGTCTGTAACTGTCTGCACCTGTGTCTCAGTGTCTCACCTGCCTCTCATTGCTTATTTCCCTGTGTGTACATACAGTCCTTTTCTTCCTCTGTTTCTTTGTTGGTTCATTGTGAATGTGTTGTATGTGAATGTCTGTGTGTGTATGCCGGTATCGCCAGTGTTTTTATGTGTTTTTTTCCCCCCATGTCTTTGTTGGATTTTAGATATTTTGTTAGACATTTTAGGAAGAAAGTTTTTGTTGTTTTAGTTATTTTTTCATGAAATCACTTTTTGTTCTGCAATTGGGTCCTTTTTCTGTTTTTCAATTTAGCCAATGTGACACATCCCCTGTCTTTATTTTGTCCTTTTGCATCCTTTTAATATCTTTGCATTTGATGTTGATGAAAGGAGCTAAGAAATAAGAGGAACTTTGTGCTGAAGTCTTCTTCAGTTTTATATCAGTATCCAAAGGTAAGAACTTTATTGTCCTGGAGGGAAATAAGACAAACACTTTGTGTCTAAAGATAAATTTACCAAGGGGACAGTGCTGCACAGACATTCAAACAGCTCATCTAGTGCATCACAAAAGTAAAAGATTAAATCAAGAAGCCATAAAAAGGTGGTAAATAAACCAACTGCCATGATCAAAGTCCAACATTAAATCCAAACTGACGGTTAAAACCATGAGACGTCCTGAAGTAAATTCTGAAACAGGAAACTTTGAGTGTCTTTTCTGCAGGACAAAACCCCGGCACAGTTCTTTCTATTTGAAACCCAGACTACATCCATCACATGTTTTTTTTATCACAGAGATGAATCCGTGGAAAGTGTTTAGTCATTTTTAACCCATCCTGATCTGTCAGGTCCAGATTAAGTGTCCTGGTGTCTCAGGATTCAGGCTCATTGCTGAAACCTTTAGGTTCAGCGACAGACAGCTGGATACCGCAGACTCCAAACACAGGATGTTTGTAACCAGTGTCATAAAATCTTGATAAAATATCTTGTCTAAATAATCAAACTGCTTCTACTGATGAAAATGTGATAGCTAGAACCGCCTGACTGTGCCTCACAATCTACCTGTAAATATGGTCACTATAGAACATCTAACAAACTAAAATGAATTGTATTTTTGTGTTGGTATCATCAAGTTTTCTTACAGTGTGTCTGAGGGTTCAGGCTCATCACGGAAATCTTCAGGTTGACCTTTGGACCGTTTACACTGATCACGGCTAGATACTGCAGACTCTGCTCGGTCATCCTCTTCCCCAGGACAAGCGCTCATCTGTTCAATATTTTGATACATGTATAAGTGCAAGAAGACATCCACATCCACACACACACAGACACACACACAGTATACATGTTTTTTTCTGTTAAATCTTGGATTTATGTCGATCTATTCTCCATATCATGACTCTGTGCACTCATATGGATCAAACATTTCTTTTTTTTCACAGTCTACAAAGAAAAAGAGAAATCCTAATGTCGGGTTAACACTCACTTTGCCTCGATCTCCAGTTTCCCTCCTGCACTGCTCCAGAATGAAGTCTGGACTGTTAGACTGGATAGTATCTCTTTCCTGTTCCCATGAGCTTGGATTACCTGGTCAAGCTGCTCCTCCCTTCTCATTTTGATTTGACATTCAAACAGTTAACGGTTGCATGTTTGGCAGTGATGTGGACACGCACAGTGGCGTAACTCTGAATAACCAGATACAAACATACCGGTTACTCTTCTTGTCTTGAAATGCCACCTTTGGGACTGTGATCCAATTAAAGAGGTGAACAAGGACTTGGTTCAGTAGATATTTCTACATACTCAAATGTCTACACAGTGTACCTCTATACACAAATACACCGCATGGCAGTCACTGTTATGTCTGTTATATTACCTTTACCTCTGTAAGTCTGTCCGTCTCTTATTGACTTCTTTGTTTCCTGGCTGCTGATCACCACAATAAGTCTGGGTAGGTTAGGTGTTTCTACATTTTCTTGCCCCTGTCACCGAATCTTGTACAGTGGGTTTCTGTAAACAAAATAAATAAATAAATACTCTTCTGCTAACCTGCTCTTCAGTAAAAGTAACTTTACTTGGCACTGTAGGAATAAAAATTAATATGAATGATACTGAAATTCCAAACCTGTTTACAGCCACACGAGGGTGTCAGTGAGCATCTTAGTTGAGTACTGCTTCATTTGCTGCAGGTTGTTTTTTGCTCTCTGTCTAGCATTAAGAGACTCGGGGCAGCACCGGGTGATTCCTCCCCTTTTGCCTTGACATCAATAAATAAATCAGACATGGACGCTAGCATTGGTGTTTCTTTAAGACAGAGAAGACAGCAGGATGATGTATCTGGCAGGATATGTGTGGCCTCTCCTTCTACACTGTGGTACAAAAGATAGGTTAGCTTTGAACAGCATCACTTTATTAATTTCAGCTTGTGGTACCAAAATAGTGAAAAACAATATCCTAGAACTGATAGAACTGAGCTATCTAGTTCTCAAAGTAAGTTTTTTCTCAAAGTGAATCTGCCATGTTAATATGTCCAAGCATCCCGACTCATAGCCACGTTATTAAGGTCTGTAATAAACTAAACCATTTGTAAATCTGTCATTTCAGCGAGTTCAGAGTATTTTTGATCATGCAGATTACTCACTTCCCCTCAGCTACCGTAAAGCGAACCAGAATGGAATACTAAAATAAAATGGCCGCCGTGTAGACGACGCTGACTCCGCCTCGAGCGTCATCACAGCGACTGTCCCGCCGAACGCGTACATCGCTAATGCGGAATGTTAGTTTCAGGAAGTGGAGAAAAAGGCGCGGAATTACCGAGAGCTTTTCGGCTTCAAATCCGTATACTGGCAGAACAGTAGGCAGAATAGTAAATACAGTCTATGGCCCAAACAAAGTTAGCGTGCTACAATATCGGACAGTAGAAACCAACCAGAAAATTCGGAAAATTGTCTGAATCCTCCTTTGGCCACGACTGCCGACACAAGCAAGAAAACGAAGTAAATACCGCAGACTCTGGAGGAATAACGGGCGCTTAAAAAGTAGGTCAGTCGGACAAGAGCTAAAAAGCCGGGTCAACATCAGTGAACGCTTCTAGAAGGTAAACCACTTTAACAAGATCAGCAAAGTGTCTGTAACAGAGGTTTACATTCAAGATTTCTCCCAAAAACTGGAACTTCCTCAGATCCTGACTGCCCCACTTTACAGTGAACCAGCACAGAACAGCTGGATAACACTGAAATAACTGGTCTGCCATCGGCTCTAATGTCTGAACATAAACATTTAAACAGAAGCTCACATCCATAAACACAGACTTTAATAAAAAGAGCTGCAACTCCATTTCCTCTCTCTTATGTAAACACCTACATGTTTTACCAGGTTCAGGTTTAATGTTCTTACTCTGTAAATCATGACTGTGTTTGAATTTTGACTTCATTCTGTCATTTCTCTCTCCACAGGTCAAAGGGTTAGAAGATACTCAGAGTGTTGGACTTCAACTCCCCCTCTTCCGCTCCTCTCTGAAAATGAAGTCTGGAGCGGTGGACTCATACTTCCCCTTCAGTGTTTCCTCCTTCTTCTTCTCTTGAGCCTGGATCACATGGTCGGGTTGCTCCTCCTCTTTCCATCTTCAGGAAGTAAACAGTGAGTATCAAAACAGAGTAAGTACAGCAAAAGGGAGTGGGTGCCACTACAGTGACTTTAAATCATGTCTAGGTTTATGTTTCACAACCAAGCACAAACAATGCTTTAACTTTTACAAAACTAACAGGATCAAACGTCACATTTCCAGACAGTCCACAAACTAGTTTACACTACTGACAAAGCTCAGGACCCAGTTTCAGACGTATATCAGATTTATTTGATGAAGAAAACAATATTGAGAAATCTCCAAAAAAACAAACAAACAGTGTGATATAAAATCCATTACACAGGAAATCTACAAAGATTTCTCAGAAGGTGATCGCAGTGCACAGAAGGTGAGAGACAGTTTAATGCGGTTTATGCTTTTCGATTAGACAGTAGAGAGATGGTTTAGATGAACTAATGAGGAAAAAATAATTTCCTTGTTTCTAAGCATGCAACATGAGGTTAAATTTCTGAAATACGACAGAAAACAACTCAGAGATACAAAACTCTAAGGGTACAGACCCAAATGAGAGTAACAGATTAAATTCTCCATATCTTTAATCATAAATGTATCTGTGTAACATGTGATCTGAAATGTTTGTACTTAAAGTGCAGAGTTTAATAAAAACAGAACAGAACCTGCATACATATTTGGACTATGATGCTGATCTTTAACTTTTGTCTGAAGATGTCTTCAGATGTCTTGATATAAAAATGTCTTGAGACGTCTTGATAAATGTCTTTAGATGTCTTGATCTATATCAGGGGTCGGCAAAATTAAACACTCAAAGAGCCACTTGGACCAGTTTCCCACAGAAAAGAAAACACAGGGAGCCGCAAAACCTCTTTGACATCTAAAATGAAGATAACATTGCATATATCTTTTTTTTTTTTTACCTTTATACAAAGTATATAAAAAACTGTAGCGAGTTGCATTTATGAAATAAATGAACTATTTCGGCGAGTGTCTGTCTTCTTCTGTAGTTAAACCGCAAGATATCAAAATCTACCCGGATACAGCAATGCTGCTTTTTGATTGGCTGTTCAGTAGATATACTTTATTTGATTGGCTTGTGCGTGGCACGCAGCTTCTGAACTCTCGGAGGAACTCAGTTGATTTCCCCCAGTTCAATAGTTGAAGTGCAACTTGGTGGACATCACCATGTTCATTTAAATGCGTGAGAAATACAATGTGTGGTGTGTGAGCGTGTGAACGAGTGGGAATGCGTGTGTCATACGCTGAATGCGTGAGACTTGAGAGCCCTGTGCTCACGCATCATCGATGTACTCCCGAGCCATGCAAAACGGTCTTTGCAAATGTTGCACTGAACGCCTTCCTTTTCAGTCTTGGTGAAGTTTTCCCACACCACTGATGTTTTAGGTCGGGATTTGGGTTGGGTTGTGTCCATGTTTTTCTCAGCCGCTGCCTCGGCCATGGCTGTTTCTTTTCTGTGCGTCCTGCTGATGTTTACACGCCGGTGTCCATGGACATATATAAAGACCCGACGAATCGATTACAGAATTTGTTGGCAACAGATTTTTTCGTCACTACGAATCTACTTAATCGATTCGTTGTTGCAGCCTTAATAGTTTATTTAATGTTACAAGAGCATTATAATCTTTGAATTTAGAATTACAAAATAATAATAATAATAAAATAAAATAAAATGCAATTAAGTATTTATTATTTATTTTCCAAATCCATTGGGAGCCGCAGCTTAGGGAAGAAAGAGCCGCGGGTTGCCGACCCTTGATCTATAAAAATGTCTTGAGACACTTTGATGGCTGAGTATGTATTATTGAGTGTGTATTATAAACTTTGTGAATTCATGAAAAGCTTTATTATGTACAATCAGTTCAGGCCGTCGACTCCACTTCCTGTAATTCCTCCGTCGGTCACTATAGCATCAGGCTCTCTGCTCCAATCTCCCTCCACCACCTTCACACACCAGCTGACCCACCACCAACACACTTAACTGTCTCTTGACAGATATGATCACATCCACCTGAGGAGAAAACAACAAAACACAGAAGTCAGGAATCAGTGCTGAGACGCATCGTTAGTGAAGAGATGGAGAAGTTTACTGCTCACTGTACAGATGGAGTCTTTCCTGTTAAAAAGTATTACATGAGGAGAAACACCTGAGGAGGCGGGCCTTATCATGAATTTACCAAAAGCAGAACCTGTAACAGCAGAAGTTTGAGTAACAGCAGCTACGAGCAGAGGAGACCTTCACAATCTAATAATATGAAGATGTAAACAAACAGGTCCTCTCTATGATGACTACACTGAGAGTTAATATGACAACATGAACCGCCTCCAACACCGCACTGACCTCAGAGTCTCCAGTCTGTAGTCTGGACGTTTCACAAGATCAGACATCACTCCTGGACCCTGCAGACAGTTTTCACTCAGGTCCAGCTCCCTCAGGTGGGAGGGGTTGGACTCCAGAGCAGAGACCAGAGACGAACAGCTCGTCTCGGACAAACTGCAGTCGGACAACCTGAATAAAGAGTGGATGAAGTTTATTAAAACGACAAAGTCTCTGTTTAAAAGTTAAATTCTTCTAAGAGCTCAACGTCAAGAGGATGGATGATTTCTACTTTTAAAGATGTAAAGGGTTAAAAGACTCAATACTGAGTTGGTACAAGTTAAAGTTTAACTCCAGAGATATGAACACAGACGTGGAAAAGGTTTCTGACCTCAGAGTCTCCAGTCTGCAGTCTGGACTCTCCAGAAAACCACACAACAGCTGAACTCCTGAGTCCTCCAGCTGGTTTTTTCCCAGCTCCAGCGTTCTCAGGTGGGAGGGGTTGGACTTCAGGGCCGAGGACAGAGAGGAACAGCTGATCTCAGACAGACGGCAGAGATTTAATCTGAATAAAGAGATGAAGGAGGTTACTTCAGAAAACTGTCAGCCCCGTCAGAAACGGTGATGGTCTTCCAGTCTGGTTTTAACCTCTTCACAGCACTGACAATACTCCGGTCAAGATGACATCAGTCCAAACCCAGACAGTAGAATCGAGGTCAGAGATTATCTCAGAGCTGCTATCAACACACTTAACCAAAATATACTCCCCGAGGAACGAGGTGGGTCTAACTCTAACATCACAACCAGACTAAGAACTCTTTCTGACCTCAGAGTCTCCAGTCTGCAGTCTGGACTCTCCAGAAAACCACACAGCTGCTCCACTCCTGAGTCCTGCAGGTAGTTCTTACTCAGGTCCAGCTCTCTCAGGTGTGAGGGGTTGGACTTCAGAGCTGAGGCCAGAGAAGAACAGCTGATCTCGGACAAACTGCAGGCCATCAATCTGAACGAAGAAGAGAAGAAGAAGAAGTTTAATTTTCTGAAGAACAGGAACTTAAACACCTCAAAGAGTTAAAAATTTAAAAATCAAGAAATAACCTCTTCACTCTCTGCAGTTTTACTTTTACCTGCTAACTGATGATTGACCAAGATTAGTCCCTTTTTTCACATCAGGTCACAAATTAGTATAAGGTTACTTTAAAGGATAAACAGGATATTAGTATGAGTTATAAATAAAATCAACTGAGTCAGCTGATTGCACGTCATATTACTGTTAGCCAAAAACAGGGATGGTTTCTGACCTCAGAGTCTCCAGTCTGCAGTCTGGACTCTGCAGAAACCCACACAGCTGCTCCGCTCCAGAGTCCTGCAGCTCACTGAAAGTCAACTTCAGCTCCCTCAGGTGGGGGGAGTTGGACTTAAGAGCCGAGACCAGGGAGGCATAGCCGATCTCTGACAAGTTGCAGACATCCAACCTGAACAGAGAGTAAAAGTTGTAACATGAGAGGGTGGATGACGCTCGATCTCCAGAGCTGAGTTAGGTCAAACGGGATGGTTTATGTCTATTTTACGTGGAGTTGTATGGGATAAACTGCACTTCAATGACCTACAGAGGGTCCGGGTCAGTCTTAAACAGCTGGAGGACCAAAAAGAAAGCCACTCTGACAGACTCCAGTCTGAGAACTATACTCAGCTTAAGAGTTTGACTTCTCTGTTAGACTGCAGCACAAGCATGGACCTCCTCCTGCAGCCCTATGATCAGCTGATCAGGTCGATGAGTCACATTTTGGTTGTGATGATGACTCCTCAGGTGGCTAAAAAGATCTGATCTGCCATCATGTGATCCTCCTCTCAGACAGTGAGGAACATCCACACCTACTGCTGCTGCTGCTGCTCCCGTCTCATTGGTTATTATAGTTGTTTATTTTTAGGGATAAAATCATAATGTCTGTATGCATGATTCATGTCTGAGCAAATACAGGCAACATGGTAAACGCCAAACACATCATAACAAGTCATATTTATCTAGGTGCAGCATTCTGACCTCAGGGTCTCCAGTCTGCAGTCTGGACTCTGCAGAAACCCACACAGCTGCTCCACTCCTGAGTCCTTCAGCAGGTTGAAGCTCAGGTCCAGCTCTCTCAGGTGGGAGGGGTTGGACTTCAGAGCTGAACCCAGAGTGACACAGCTGATCTCAGACACACTGCAGTCAAACAACCTGAACAAAGAAAACACAGTTAGGAGTAAATCCAGATAAACCAGATCTCATGTGTTCTTGGATTTCAATGTGACACTGCTGCAGACTGGGAGAGCAGCGTTTCGTCTTTCCATGTCTGCAGATATAATCATGTTTGCAAAGCTGAGCCTGTTGCAGTTTAGATCCAGAGAGAAGTGCTCTAACATGGAGAACTTGTTGAATAGCCGGGTGCAGAAATAGGTCACTTCCTGAGGAAATGGGTGTCAGCGTTTGTGAGAGATCAGCGCCAAAGAGAGAAGGCGAGGTTAGTTTAACACCACAATGAGGAAGTGTGGACGTGAGGGACATTTTATCTGCCTGACTTACAGGACAGAATAACAGAGCCCATAATATAACATGAAAAACTGAAGTGATACTAAACCACAGAACTGACCTCAGAGTCTCCAGTCTGCAGTTCGGACTCTCCAGTCCAGCAGAAAGCTGCTTCACTCCTGAATCCTGTAGATAGTTTTCACTCAGGTCCAGCTCTCTCAGATGGGAGGGGTTGGACTTCAGAGCAGAGGCCACAACTTCACAGTGAGTCTCTGACAGTCCGCAGTTAAGGAGCCTGCAGACAAATCCGCCATGAGTTTGATCATCAGTAAATGTCAGTGCAACAACGACCCTTTTATCGGCTGAATAACGAGTTTTGTTCATCACACATTTTGAGAAAGAAGCTGAAACATCAAGAATAAAGTAAAAGTGTAAAGACCTGTAAATGTGATGAAGTTTAAATAAAATTAGGGGTGTCCCATTACAACCTAAAGAAGAGACGAACGCTACTCCTCTACTCTGGTGTTTTTGTTCTGGGGTTACGGGGGCGTGGCGCAAGCCCACGTGCATTGTCGGTTCATACTCTGACTACGCTGGTTATATGGTAGAGAAAACTGAATTCCAATCACATTATCTGGGTGTCAGTTGTCCGGTCTTAATCAGAGTAAGCCGATAATTCGGTTTTCTCAAGTGTCATGGAAACACTCTGAATGTTGTTTTGATCACATGGGCTCTATGTGCTGGATCTGGGTGCTGCTAGACTCAGGTGCCGGAGTGGAGTCTGGAATGGACTGCTTGTATCGGAGAGCTGATATCAGAGATTTAAGATGCAGGCCGATATAATCCAATATTTGTTTTTTGCTGATATTGGACCAATATTGGATATCAATATCATATCGAGACACCCCTAAATGAGACACTGTCTAAACTAATCCAACCAGGACGATAACAGATCGATCAATCAATCAATCAACCAATAACTGTGTATCTTACTGCAACTATCTACACTGTTCAGTTTCAGTATCTAGACAGAAATCCACTCATTCCTGGCTATGACACATCACTGACTAGTTTACAGGAACTCTGAGTCAGAGCTCTGCAGCAACATCTGAGATCTTCAGAGAAGGTTTTCTTTTATGTCGTCTCAAACCTCTGCTTCTCTTCTCCATCACATGGACGACAGAAAAAATACGAACGAGTGTCTCTGTAGACTTACCGAGCAGCTCTGCAGTTCCTCACAGCTGGAATCAGTCTCAGGCGTCCCTGCGGGGATGTAGTGTACGTTTGAAGGTCCAAGTCCTCCAGAACCTCCTCTGACATCTGCAGCATGTGGGCCAGAGCAGAGCAGTGGATCTCTGAGAGGTTCTTCTCTGATCTGTTCTCTGACTTCAGGAACTCTTGGATCTCCTGATGAACAGAGAGGTCGTTCATCTCTGTCAGACAGTGGAAGATGTTGATGCTTCTGTCAGGAGAGATATCTTCACTCCTCATCTTCTTCAGGTTGTAGATGATTCTCCTGATGGTTTCTGGACTGTCGTCTGTTCGGCCAAGCAAGCGTCCCAAAAGTATCTGGTTGGACTTCAAAGAGAGTCCGTGAAGAACGCCGAGACAGATCCATGTGACCGTTCTTACTTTGGAGAGACTCCTCCATCACTTTCTTCAAGAACTCATCGAGTGGTTGGTTCAGCTTGTCATCGATGTTCCCAGTCTCCTTCAAGAAGGCCCTCAGTACTTCAGTCTTGTTCTTGGTGTAACAGTGGAAACTGTAGACTGCAGCCAGGAACTCCTGAACGCTCAGATGGACGAAGCAGTAGACGGTTTTCTGGAAGATCACACTTTCTGTCTTGTGGACCACTGTACAAACTCCTGAGAACCAGGAGGCCTCAGTGACACTCAGACCACACTGCTCCAGGTCTTCTTGGTAGAACATAACGTTTCCTTTCTCCAGATGTTCAAAGGCCAGCCTCCCCAGCTTCAGGAGGACGTCACTGTCAGCCTCCGTCAGCTCCTGAGGACTTGTCTCATGTCCTCTTTCATACTTCTGCTTCTTCCTCTTAGTCTGGACCAGCAGGAAGTGTGAGTACATGTCAGTCAGGGTCTTGGGCAGCTCTCCTCTCTGCTCTCTGCTCATCATGTCCCCCAGAACTGTAGCAGTGATCCAGCAGAAGACCGGGATCTGACACATGATGTGGAGGCTCCTGGAGGACTTAATGTGTGAGATGATTCTTCTGGACAGATCTTCATCTCTGAACCTCTTCCTGAAGTACTCGTCCTTCTGGGCGTCAGTGAAGCCTCGTACTTCTGTTACCCTGTCCACACGAGAAGGAGGGATCTGATTGGCTGCTGCAGGTCGAGAAGTTATCCAGATGAGAGCTGAGGGGAGCAGGTTCCCCTTGATGAGGTTTGTTAACAGAACGTTGAGTGAAGACTTCTGTGTGACGTCAGACAGGACCTCAGAGTCTGTGAAATCCAGAGACAGTCTGCTTTCATCCAGACCGTCAAAGATGAACAGAAGTTTACAGACAGCCAGCCTCTCTGCTGTGACCTTCTCTACTGTTGGATGGAATACATGGAGCAGACTCAGAAGACTGAAGCGCTCATCTCTGATCAGGTTCAGCTCCCTGAATGAAAGCAGGACCACCTGATCCAGGTCTTGGTTCTCCAAACCCTCTGCCCAGTCCAGAGTGAACTTCTGCACTGAGAAGGTTTTTCCAACACCAGCCACGCCGTTGGTCAGAACCACTCTGATGACCTTCTCCTGTTGGTCAGGTAAGGTTTGAAAGATCTCATGACACCTGATGGGCGTGTCATGGAGGGTCTCCATCTTTGGAGCTGTCTCCAGCTGTCTCACTTCATGTTGGGTGTTCACCTCTTCACTCAGTCCCTCTGTGATGTAGAGCTCAGTGAAGATCCTGTTGAGGAGGGTCTCACCTCCAACTTTATCAGCTCCTTCGGTCACACGTTCACATCTCCTCTTCAGACTGATCTTATGTTGATCTGACACCTCCTGTAGACCACCTTCAATTAAATAAAAGAAGAGACAGATTTGTTAAATAGTTTAGTTGCAAGAAGAAAGCGAACCTTCATGATAACAGCTCTCTGCAGCTGTAACAAAGAATCAGTCCAACTTTAATGATACTGTCTCTTTATAGACACAGTTTTTGGATTAAGTCAGATTATCAGACTTTTACTTACTTTGGAAGATTCTGGTCTCTCTGTCCCCAGAAACTGGACTCATCTCTGCCTCCCTGTGAAGAGGATTCTTAATAACTACAATGATTTCTTAAATTTTTGTATAAAATAATAACAAGAGCGACACCGTCTGAGATCTCAGTGTGTCACAGAAAATGAGAGAATAGGGGTTAACACTGAGAAACAGGCACTCACATTTCCTTTCCATACAGAGGAGGCATAGTTTAAATATATGGAAATTATAAGGCAGTTTTGATACTGAAATCAGTCGGTTCTCTTACTTTGTGTCCAAAGGCAAAATTATGTCCCTGAATTGAAGAGGTTGAACTCGGGAGTTATTACTCTTCATAGACAGGAGGTTGGATACTTTGGACTCCACGTCCTCCACCGCTTCTTTCCCCACCTGAACACTCATCGTCCTGACAGGAAACAAAAGTCTGATTAAAAATGTAAAAATGAGAAAATAGGAATTAACACTTAAGATGATGTTGATTATATGTACCCGTACAGATAATCAAACTGTTGAGTTTTTATGAACATTTCCTTTATTTGCTCTCCACAGGAAAACTTTGAACACATAAAGTTGAAAAGTTAGAGAATAAAGCTAGATTTTTTGTTGCTTTTTTTGTAAGTTTGTGAAAGCTTATCTTGTTAAAGCTAATCCTATCAGGTAGAAGTTATTTTTAGTTGTTTTTTCTAATACAAAAGAGATATTATTTATCTCTCATTATTTTTAAAACTTGTCAGAATAAAACATGTTGAGTAAACTCTGAGAAACCTAAATCTGAATTTGTGAAATAAGCATTTCTTTCTATACAGAGGAGACATAGTTAAAACATATGAAAAATTTCTCTTACTTTGTGTCCAAAGGCAAAATTATTTACCTGAATTGAAGAGGTTGAACTCGGGAGTTATTACTCTTCATAGACAGGCAGTCGAATACTTTGGACTCCACGGCCTCCCCCGCTTCTTTCCCCACATGAGCACTCATCGTCCTGACAAGAAACAAAAGTCTGATTAAAAATGTAAAAATGAGAAAACAAGAGATAACACCCAGATACAGACACTCACAAACATCTTTAGACACAATCACACAGTTTAAATAGAGAAGATGAAGCTTTATTTCAACTCTTAGGAATCCCAGATTAAAAAAGAAAAAGAAAGACGGTGTCAACAATATGTAACAGAATGGATAGTTTTCAGAATTGTCAGAATATAACATGTTGAGTAACCTCTGAGAAACCTGAATCTGAAGGAGGCATAGTTTAAACATATCAAAAAGACATCTTTGATACTGAAATCAATCATTTCTCTTACTTTGTGTCCAAAGGCAAAATTATTTACCTGAATTGAAGAGGTTGAACTCGGGAGTTATTACTTTTCATAGACAGGCAGTCGGATACTGTGGACTCCACGTCCTTCACATGAGCACTCATGGTCCTTAAAAGAAATAAAAGTCTGATTAAAAACATAAAAATGAGAAAACAGGAGTTAACACCCAGAAACAGACACTCACAAACATCTTCAGACACAATCACACAGTTTTAATAGACCAGATGAAGCTTTTTTTGGGTCCATTCTTAAGATTTTTAGTTAAAAAAAAAATGATGGCGGCGACGATGTGTCCATTAACAGATAATTAAACTGTTGAGTTTTTACTATCAGTTCCTTCATCTGCTGTCCACAGGAGGACTTTGAACACATAAAGTTGAAAAGTTAGAGGATAAAAATGAAACTAGAGAATACAGAACCACAGGTCTGAACTTGTTGCAGTTCTTGATACAGTTCCTCCCATAGTGCTGTTTCTAGGCATGTACTGCTGGTGCTAGTCAAGTTTAATACTCCCATATTAGATATGTAACATAAACTGATGCTAATTAAAAGCATGCTTAAATACATTTTTTTGTGTAATACAACAGGTAAGGATAGAAGTGTGTAATCTTGGCTGAAGGAGTTGTGCACAGCTGATACACTCAGCTGGGACTGCAGGAGCATGCACATGAATTTCTGCTTGCTTGTTTTGAAGAGCAGCACACAGCAGGTACAACTACAGACATATTAATGCAGAGAGAATCTGCTGACTCACAACGCTGGCGTGCATCAACATGTCAACATGCTACACCAGATAAGCTTACCCACCATGGGGGTATGCTTATCTATAGATATTTTTACGTACCATGGGATTCTGCTTATCATATCAGTTAGAACCAAAAGGCAAAAAACTCATGTGTTTGACAAAGTTTTGCACATCAAGTTCTCTTGTTTACCTTAAACTTTGCATCTGCAGAGTCTGCTCTGCACGTTGATATTCAGCGTGTTTAACTACCTTTGTGCCTCTGTATGTTCTGTGGTGATGCAGAACTGTAAATTATATGCATGATTTTAGAAAAAACACATTTGAGATTGTTTATTCATGGGGTAGTTCTATTTTTTTAAACAGGTAACTGATATCATAAATGTTTCCAAAGATCAATCATTGAAATTACTAATTTACAGCCGAATCTCACACTGCACTGCAGATGTTTTTAGTGCATTTGTATGAAAAGTGCCATATAAATAAAGTTGAATTGAATTCATTTGTCTAAGGCACAAATTAATGCCTTTAAAGTGGGCTGAACAAACGTCCTGTTTTCCCAGGGCATGTCCTGTTTTCATGTCCTGTTTTCCCAGGACGTCCTGGTAGTTTTTTTTATAAGGTGATGAAAATGTCCTGGCTTTCATTGTTGTTCAGTGGGCCGCGAGGGTGATATTATAGATATTTTTAGATATTTTATATAAGGCAAAATGATTTACCTGAATTGAAGAGGTTGAACTTGGGAGTTATTACTCTTCATAGACAGGCAGTCGGATACTGTGGACTCCACGTCCTCCACCACTCCTTTCCCCACATGAGCACTCATGGTCCTTAAAAGAAAGCAAAGTCTGATTAAAAACATAAAAATTAGAAAATAGGAGTTAACACCGAGAAACAGACACTCACAAACATCTTTAGACACAATCACACAGTTTAAATAGACCAGATTAAGCTGTTTTTGGTCCATTCTTAAGAATCCGAGTTTAAAAAAGAAAAAGAAAGATGGTGTCAATGAAATGTAACTGAATGGATTATTGTCAGAATTGTCAGAATAAAAGCTAATCTTGTTAAAGCTAATCCTATCAGGTAGAAGTTAGTTTTAGTTATTTGTTTTTTTCTAATACAAAAAATTTATTATTTATCTCTCATTATTTTTAAAACTTGTCACAATAAAACATGTTGAGTGACCTCTGAGAAACCTGAATCTGAATTTGTGAAGTAACTATTTACTTTCAATACAGAGGAGGCATAGTCTAAACATATGAAAATTATAAGACATCTTTGAAACTGAAATTAATCATTTCTCTTACTTTGTGTCCAAAGGCAAAATTATGTCCCTGAACTGTAGAGGTTGAACTCGGGAGTTATTACTCTTCATAGAATTACAGTCGAATACTGTGGATTCCACGGCCTCTACCACTCCTTTCCCCACATGAGCACTCATCGTCCTGACAGGAAACAAAAGTCTGATTAAAAACAGAAAAATGAGAAAACAGACTGAGTTTTTACGAACATTTACTTCATCTGCTGCTCACAGGAAAACTTTAAACACATAAAATATACAGTTAGAGGATAAAAATGAAAAGTAAATACTCACCCCGCGTCAGTCTTCAGCGGAGCAACATTTACTGCGTAGAAACAAAATGGAGTCTGAAAAAGTTAATACTTTCAGTTTCAATTCTTCTCTGAGGCTCACCGGAAATAGGAGGAGTAGCCCTGATATAAACAGTCTGTCGGAGGAGATAACAGTGACACCAAAACAACCTCCACCTCAGTACATCCACAGACATTCTCATCTCCACAAAACTACTCTAACTTGGCTGAATTTGGCTGGTTACAAAATCTTGACTTTATATAATTCTTAAAAACTATTTATCTTACTATTGCACTGAAGAACTTTAACTTGTATATATTTGTACCTATTTTTATTTATTTTGTACCTATTTATGTACCTATTTTATTATTATAATGACAATAACGGGCATTCTGACTCTGATTCTGATTAATGCAGCAGTGTTGTACAGTGAGTTGCACCTCCAAAGATAAACAGCAGAGGGCGCCGCTTACATACTGAATTAGAGAAGAGTCATTCATCTGATTTACAATTTCTGATCTGCACTGGTGAGAAATCGAGAAACTCTAAATGTTGCGTTTTTATTTCCCTTTAGCTTTGAGTTAAAAAACAAACAAACAAACAAACAAAGTCCTATTTTAAATGTAGATCCTCTGAATCTTTGAATGATATTCTGTTCTGACAGATAGATGGATGGATAGATAGATAGATACAAGATAGATAGATAGATAGATGGATGGATGGATGGATGGATGGATGGATAGATAGAAAGATAGATGCTGTAGGCAGATATACTTTTTAAAAAATGATTATTTTCTCTCTGTTGAGTGTGAGTCATCAATGCTGAGCGTACAGACATGAATAATAAACCAGATTAAATCAATTATTGATTCAGGAACATGTTGAGAAAAATTCATAAACTTATTGGCCCAAAAATGAACAGATTCATCAGGAGCTCAAACAGAATGTCTCCAAAATTAAAATACAATAAATAAATGAAAGTAAAAGATCGACTTGCTGTAAAAGAGACTCTTCTCCACATCTTTCAAAGTTCATATGTAAGTTTTTTGACTCATTCATTACTCCTCTGTCACAGGAAGGAAAATTTTTCATTTATGACAGGATACATACAATACCATAAAAAACTATAGGACACAATAACATACGATACAATATGATACTATAGCTTACAATCTGATATACAACATGTTAGGATACGATATGATATATTTGATTGTCTCCTTGGTCGAGTTTTTCTTGGACCCAAAATTGAAGTTAGCACAGCAACAGACTCCAGGAGAAACAACATTTATTTGACTTAACTATTGTGCAGTAGACACGCTCTAAAAACATAAATAAGGAGGTTCCTACTGCTGAAGGAAGCCGGCCCGAAGACTCTTTACTGTGAAACTGAGACCCACCACCATCTGATGGACGGAGCTGTAAAAAGCCAAAAAACGACTCGGCTGCTTCTTAAATTGCCGATTGGACTTAAAACAAAGAATGAAAGTATCGTCAGGAAGTTGTTTGTCGTATACTTGTGGTAAAATATCTTAATCGTTGACCCTCGACCCAGGAGTCGTTCCAACACGTTGTAGTCTGAGGATAACTTTAGCAGAGGAGGACTGAAAAAATCCAAACATCCTTTCCTTCCCAATACTAAACAACATGAACTGCTTCTCCATATTCCTTAACTTGACAATTAATTTGCACAATTAAGGGAGGAAATGGGACATGAAAGCCCTTCCCCCTCTTATTTCCCATGATGCTCTGTGCTCCACTGGTTTGAAACAGAGCAGAGATGGAGTGTTGCGCTCGCCTCAGTTTGCCTGTCAAAAATGGAGCCTCCTTTGTCTTGTTAAAGGTCTGTGTTCGTGCCCGTGTGTGTGTGTGTGTGTTCTTGTCCACGTGCGTGTGTGTGTGTGTGTGTGTGTGTGTTCTTGTTCACGTGCGTGTGTGTGTGTGTGTGTGTGTGATGTCGGGTTAATAAGCTGTGTGGTTCACCTGAGTCCCCCAAGCCTCAGGACAGACGTCCAGACGTGTGTGTCTGAATAATTTATGGCTCTAAAAGAGAATCACAGCTCAGTTTTATCAGCCGAGTATCTCCGATTTTCAGATTTTCTTTCACCAAAACTTGATTTAGTTGGTTAGAAATGATAATGTGATGATAATTTTCAAAGAGTAGAGACAAAAAAACATGAATATACAGGAGGGAGAGTAACGTATTTTTGGACAGGAACTGTGAAGCACTGAAAAAGTTGTAAAGCCAAAAAACATCCAGAGGAGCAGGTTTTAGTCACATGACCGGGTCTAAGACGGACGTTTAGAGAGGCTGAGTCTCTGAGAAGGAAAGATGGAAGAGGGTCAGGACTCTGTGAGAGTTTAGAAGATCTGGAGAAATATCTGTACTAAAGGGACAAAGACCAAAACCAGGACTGGATGGTCCTGAACTTCAGGGTTTAAAGGGATATTCCGGCATAAAATTAAAAGAACTGGAAATCATCCATACTGCATCTCCAGTTTTAAACAATTTCTACAGGAATGAATGGATTCCATCATCTACAGTACATAATATCATTCAAAGATTCAGAGGATCTGGAGAAATCATCCAAGGCCGAGAACTGGTCCACCATCTAGAAACACCAGCAAACTCTACAAGGACTAACCCCCAGTTTCCACCTTCATCCTGATCGTCTCCTAAAAGGTCGTATCCTTCGATCGTAGCTGATCGTAACCATTTAAGTTAACGTGTCAATTTACACCGACTTCTTTCCGTCAGACGCCGGAGCATGGCGGATAAATTCAGCACAGATTAACCCGTGCTGGAAAGGAAATCGGACACAGACACAAAATAAAACATCCGGATTCTTTTCAAAATAAAACACTCCGTGTTTCAGGAGGAGACGAACAAGTGAAAGGTTTTTAGACGTCATTTCACCCCGATGACACCATGGATGAGGAGATGCTGATTCTAGAAGTCTAGAAGTAGATTTTCTCCTCTGGAAGGACACAATCTACTGCTTAGATGGTTAGCCTCTGTGGCCAAGAGACAACTCGTTATTGTGCAATTGAACGTGAATCTGCAGGTTCTTGTGAGTTCTCGTGATTACCTCTGTCCGTAATCTGCCAAGAAATTTATGTTGTAGAAAATCAAACATAAACTCAGTAAAACGATGCACAGAAATTGATTCTAGACAGCGAAAAATAGCCGCCGTTCCAGATTGGAGCGGTTCCGGATGAGGTGAAACTTGGTTTCTGAGTTTTGTCACAGATGCTGATTGAAAATTCAGATTCCAGACCAGACTGGCATCTTTAACATCTGCCCCCTCTCATCAGGTCTAAATCGTACGTTTACAGGTTTTTGGATTTCCAGTCGACTCCAAACCTTCTTCATCGTCAGAGTAATAATTGTGATGAGGGTGTTGCGCTGACTCTACTTATGTTTCAGGTTTTGTCTTAAACTGAAATTGAAATTTCACACAGGAAAACTTCAGCTGTGAAAAATCTCTGATAGTAAAAGTGTTGCCGTTCCTATAAACACACGGCTGTCCTCCAAGGTCGTACGGAGGAAAGAAATCAGAGCGTAGAAAAAACGTCAGTTCAGGTGTGACGGAGCGAACACACGGAGACGAGCTGACTGACACCCATGAACCAGATTTGAACCTCGAACATCAAGAGTGACGACTGATCGCACATCCCTCCGTCCCAACGGGAGACGACGCCTCAGAGCAGAGAGAGAGAGTGTGTGTGTGTGTGTGTGTGTGTGTGTGTAAGTGAGCGTATATACACACAGTGTGTCTCCAGCATGTGTGTATGTGAAGGAGATGAAAGGGATGCAGACTGGCCTCAGGCTCCAATTAAAAACAGGCTGAGGTTGCCATGGTGATATAGGTGAACTGCAGCACTTTATGAAATATTGGTGTGTGACGGACAGTTTACACCTCCAGCAGAGAACAGATTGTTCTGTGTGCCGGTCAGTGATTGGTTTGTTCAGCTTCTAGATGTTTTTTTCTATACTTGGAGACGGATCAGTGAAAACGCCCCAAACACCTGAGTATCTACAGACACTAGGGCTGGGCGAGAAACGATAACGATATATATTAAATTAATTTCCTTCAATATGAATATAAAACATGGTCAATATGCTTTTCAATAGTCAGCATTCTGCCATGTTTTTGTCAATTATACCATTCGCCAATGAAAAGGGGAGTTTCTCCGGGTCTGAACCAATCATGTTCTGAATTAGAACCAAGTATCAACCAACTGCTGCGTCGTAGCAGACAGCAGCTCCACCCAACCATAGCACTTTAACAGGTGAAGCCGACAGCACTGTTGGTGAGAAACAAAGAAAATGAGTGCTACCCCCGACAGAAATGACCATGAAGGCTCAACAGATGACCACATCAATGTCAACCACAACACTGGCGTTAGGAAAACGTCGGTTTATATTGTGATAAACTTTTTCCCATATCGCCCAGCCCTAACAGACACTCAACAGCGTTTTTTTTCTGTTCACTTTGTGGACTCACAAGAGTCTTGGTTTGGTAGTTGCTGTTTTTGTGTGAATTGTTCGTGCCTCAAAGTTGCATGTGATGGCGTTTGTTTACATCAGCTTGACACCGGATTAAATCTCCGATGTAAAAGGTTTCATCATTTTTGCTTTAAAGCGTGAGTAAATATTGGATGATTTCGCTCTACAGTCATATTTTCTTCTTGCAGGCAGCAGCGGTTTGACTGCAGGGAAGTTTCATGTTGGTATTTTGTTTCTTTTGTGTTTATTTTCCGTCTCTCCGGTTCCTCTGTTAGTGAGAAAAGACAGATTTTTATTCTTCCTTTTTTTGTCTTTATTACTTCTCCTTTCTCTTCCTCTCTTTCTATTTTCTCTTGCTCACATAAACACTTCCTCCTGATGGGAAACTCACTCGACTCTTTTTTATAGCGCCCTGGATTTTCAGAAGCAGAACTCAACAGAAATCTGGTCCAGACTCTTTTTACCTCTAGACCAATATTTAAGGAAACTCTGTGTTAATGTGATTATTTTCGGAGCTGTCCGGGACGGATGGCTCCCATTGGTCAATGTTTTTGCAGCCCTGCACCTGATAGGGTGAACAGATTTTTTCCGATCTTTTTTCTCTTCACTTTGTGGAGATCGCACTAAAGGACCATGATCGCCATAGAAACGAGGTTCATAATAATTACCGATCTCTCCAATCGTCAACCATGACTTTCAAAGTGTGTTTGGTAACAGCAGAAGAGGTGGGACCACTTCTAGATCAGACCCCTCACCGTACCGAGTCTTTTTAAGCGTCCTCTTCATGCCGCATTGTCTTCTGGCGATTTTTAGCGGCACCTTAAATACATTACCCATGGTGCACTTTGTCCTTTTGTGAGTGTTATGTGATTTTGACGTTCTGTTTTCTCTCCAGAATCAGCTGTTTATGGTTCATGGAGCTGCAGAGATGTAGAGGCACTTTGTCATCATACTTATGTTTTAATGTTTTATCAGCTGCATGTTTGTTTGTAACAGGAAATAAAGATGACTATCCTCTGAGTGTTTTCTCCTCAGAGCAGAATAAAGGACCCGTCAGTCCCCCGAAAAGCTTGACTTTGGAGGCAGAGCGGATACCAGGACACTCAGGGTTATTGTAAATCACTGAGGGGTCACTGAACTGGTTTTTGTTGAAGACTGCTGCAGCTCCGAGCGAAGGATCTGCTGGTCACAAGTTACAGGAAAAATAAGAGCTCACAGCGAGAGAGAGAGTGAGCGAGAGAGTGAGCGAGCGAGCGAGCAGTGATTCATTACAGGCTTTTGTTTCGATTGTAAGACTGCTTCCTTCTCTGAACACACACTCACTCTTTCAGAGTCTTCCCGCCCGTGTTGGCTGAACTGGAGGTTCCTGTAATCGTGTTGTTCCTCTGCAGCTTCATTAAACCTCCTGCTGAGTGACTCTTAACCTTCGAATCGACTGAACGCCTCGTTCACATGACGATGAGTCTTCACTTTAAACGGATAGTTGTGTGTTTGTTGTAAGTGTGGCTGTATGAGGTACAGAGGATCCCTGTGGACTTAAAAAACCGGCCAGACCCTCACTCAGTCTGTGCAAGATCTGCATCTAATCACATCTTTGCATGTACATCATGTCTGACCTGGGGTAAACATGACCCCGATATCCATAGTTGAGTAATTAAAGGGATATTCCGGGGTAAAATCAATTTAGGGTCAAACACACCGTAACACCGAGTTAGACCCCCCCCTCCAGAGATGAATGTTGCCGACCTCTTGCTTCTCTAGTTATACCAACTTTAGTAACGACCGCAGGATAGAAATACAGAGAGCCACGCCCCCAACCAAAACGCCACTCTATAGCCACAAATAATGCTCAGAACAGCACCTAACTTCATCAACAGGACATATAGGGTCACAGACATAGTACTAGACACCAAACATCTTTTTAACTTTGACTCATTTCTTTAGCAAAGAGACTAAACACAACTCACCTACTCTCTTCCAGCAGCTGCTTGTTTGTAGCGAGACCTCAGGCCAGTCCATTACAGACTACAGCGGGGTGACGCAGCTCAAGGAAGAACATTTATGATCATTTCTTTATCATTTCCTTAAAGTATTCCTGATTGTATTTCCATAAAGAAATGATCATAAATGTTCTTCCTTGAGCTGTGTCACCCCGCTGTAGTCTGTAATGGACTGTCAGTCGGTCTACCAGAGGCGGGCCTTCAGCTTCCTTGCAGATAGCCGCAGCCTGCCGACCCGTCAGTCAAGTCAGCCGTTCCTCTGATTGGCCGGTCTCGAGTTTCATGGGTTCATTTTTGCTCTAAAGATGAGCTTTTTTAAATTGGTGTGTATGTGGTTTGTGGTGCTTCTGCAGTCAGCCTCTAGTGGACACTGAGGGAACTGCAGTTTTTTTTTAGCACTTCATTTCTCTGTGTTGTTAAACTCCATGTCACCATCATGAAAAGTCCACTGGATGGTTCTGATCTTCAGGCCCTCAGGCAACACTGCATTAAAAACGGAATGGACTCTGTAGTGGCAGTCACCGCATGGACTCACTTGAAGAAATAGTCTGTTTAGTATGATTTTTATGTGATGGTATTTTCACTCAAAGTTGATCCACCCTCTGAGATTTTATTTGATAAATTAACTAAAACTGGTTCCTTTAAATTTTCTTAAACATCTCTTGTTTCCCTTCAGTGGTGCAGAGAGGAGTTAAACCTTTTATAGTTAAACTCCATATATAGTTTTCTCTACCTCTGTGTTCCTGCTGATTCCTTCTCCATATAATGGTTTTTATAAATAACTAGAAAACAAAAAACTCAAAATATTCCGTTCCAGTGAAACAGGAAGTGAAAATGACTTTCAGGAAGAAACTCTGCTCATGTCGTTTCTTCTCTGCTGGTTTTCTCTCAGATGTCACATCATTCAAGTAAAGCTTTAGTTTATAAACCTGCACACAGAATAAATCTAGTAATGTTCATACACACTCACACAAACACACACACACACACTGCTGTAAATAGTACGACAACGCCCTGTGAGCTGCAGGGAGGACCTCCTGTAGAGTCAGCGAGGGTAAAAGTGTGCGTTTTCTCCACCTCCAGGTACAAATATCAAATCCTGATGAAGATGATCAAAGAGACAGCTGTAAATGTGTCCCTGCTGATTGTGCGGTAAATAAAAACACAAATTAAAGTCAGCTGTAGCACACCGCAGAAAAGAAGAGGCTCAGGAGTGTGAGGCAGACAGAGACGGAGGATCCATCAGAGTGAACTTTGAAGTCTGAAGCAGGAATCCGCCGAGCCGAGCCGGAGCTGCTGTTTCCTCTCCGAGTTAACGTGATTATCAGCCGACTCTGCAGCTCCAAAGAGAAAGTGACAAAGTGAAATCTGAGGAGGCTGTGAACGAGAGAGAGAGAGAACGCAGAGATATTTCTGCACGCCGACGTCTAATCCTGCGTTTCACGAGGGGATACGATACCTGTGTGAGCAGCAGACTGTGGTCGAACATGCATGAGTGAAAATCAGGAATAATCAGGAGTTTTTGGACCAGCTGGACCAAAAGTTTGAGATGTTGCAGCTTCTAATCTTGAGTTAAGCGAAGAATAAGACTAAAATAGTGAGAGAGTTGAAATATCTAAATCATGCATAAAAAAATTAAAATCCATCCAATATCATTTGATGAATTTTTGACGTGTTAGAAAGTGTCTTTGAGTGAACGAAGCCTCGACTTTCATGCAGGTTTAGATCCAAATCTCTAGAGTCTCTGTTTAGACGTATCCTAAAGATGAGTTGGGCCACTCTACGGGGTTTCTTTGGCGCCTCTTGGGTCTGTTAGATCCTGGATCTTGGACTAACCACCTCTTCCAAGCAGTGCAACTTTTTGTCCTGCAATCCACGCACCAGCAGCAGTACTGTAGAGACCGTCACGGGTTATGTTTTGGCCTCATTTCTTCAACATTGTTTGTAATGAATCAGATTTTCTTCTTGAACTAACCTCTCCTGAGTGAACCGCATGTTTCCAGGGAAACGATCGTATCTTAGCTGGAAATGCAGTCTCGGTTCTGGACGGTAATAAAAGTGGTCCAGTTCTGTTGCTGGGTCAGAAACAAAGAGGTGATAATGGTTTTCAGTGAGTCACGGCTCCGTATTGTTGGAGCTGAGGCCGATAAAAATACTCAGACGACTTCCTGCTTCTCCCTGCTGGAGTTCAGAGTCGCAGCCGTCCCAGCTGAGCACACACCCTGAGACAAAAGACCGGCTCGGACCGCTTCATGGGGCCTAGAGGACTGAAGGAGGCCCGCACAGAGGATTATCCCACACAGGTCTACACCACGGGTGTTTTTCAGAGTGAGGCGGAGGATGATTTGGTCTGCTGTGTTTGAAAACGACACGAGTTCATGAAGTCATGTTTAAACGTCTTAAAGATTATCGTTTGTAAAAGTTAAACTCGTCTCTGTAAATCTGAAAATGGAGACACCTGGTGAGGTTCACTTTCAGACCTCCTCATCCTGACCCTGTTAGCTGCTCTGAGCTGCAGGGACAGGACGGTCCGCTCAGTCCATCAGGCCTCAGGGTTTCACGTGTTTCCCAGTAAAAGCAGGTCTGTGAGCCCTCTGGTCGATGTCGTCATGGATGTTTTTTTAAAGCTTTAAAATGAGATAAAACTTCATTTACCCCGAGGGGGTTTCTGTGCAGAAAGACAGCGAATATAAACAAGAACACAAACTCAAATAAAGACGATAACGAGGACGAGGAGAGGAAGCGCTGCTGCTGTCTGCTACTCCCACAACATCGGGAAGAGGAGGCTTTTATTTATGGAAATATAATAAACAATTAGATTATTTTTACACGGCTGCAGAATTCAAGCTGAGGAGAAAAGCAGGTAATCATATCCTTAAATTTAACTTTTCCTGTTTTAATAACCTGCAGTTTTATTTTTAACAGCGCGGTGAACAGTCGTCTTTATCCAGGAATCAGCGTTCACCTCAGAAACATGTTTTCATCACGAATGTTTATGGTTTGAGAATCACTTAAAGCCTTTAGACGACATGTAGGACGCTAAAACGGAAATATATGATTAATTTATGAAAACTTTATGTTTGATTTGACAAAAAAAGTTTGTACAAGGACGACAAAACTCTGACAGACTTTCGTATGATCCTGAACCAGATTCTGACAACAGTGCGGCTCTGTAGGAGAAGAGTCCTGGACTGATGTGGTCCTAACTTGTCCATCTATCCATTTTCTACCACTTATTCCCGTTCCTGGGGTCGCGAGGGGCCTGGAGCCTATCCCAGCATCTTTAGGCGAAGGCAGAGGACACCCCGGACAAGTCGCCAGTTCATCGCAGTGTTGACATATAGAGATGAACAACCATCCGGGCAATTTGAAAGTGGCCAGTTAACCTAACCCTACTTCTGCATGTTTTTGGGATGTTGGAGGAAACCAGAGAACCCGGAGTAAACCCACGCAGACACACAGAAACGCCCTGATCCGGATTCGAACCAAAGACCTTCTTGCTGTGAGGCGACAGTGCTAACCACTACACCACTGTGCCACCCGTTGTCCTAACCTGTCCCCCATTGGAACCATTTGGAGACCCTGAACTGTTGAGCTGCTGAAATCCTCATCTGAACACAGGAGTCTGATCTGAGAATAACTTTGCCTGGAAACAGCGGCGTATTTTCAGCGACATCGAGCTCGTGCAGAGATACTTCCTGTCCCCCCGGTGAGAAAAATGTAAAGCGTTTACGCTCGCCGACATACAGGATGGCTGCCGTCGAACACATTAACAGTCATTAGCATTGCAAATGGAGCGCTCTCTGCAGAGGTGAGGAGCAGGGAGACTCATAATGACTCTGACAGGTGCAATAAATGACGCCGGAGCTTATCTTCTGAACACCTGAGCAGGGCGATGAGGGAAAAACAGGAGCGAGTGTTTGCTTAGAGCACCAGAGACATAATTTAGGTTTAAATTTACTGCTTATATTTATAAAAAACCCCTTTGGACCCGCCTGTAAAACTGGGTCCAAGTCTAGACGTGTGTATTCACAGAGAGTCGGGATTTACCTGACAGTTAAAAGACAACAGGAAGTATTTCTCACACCTGTACCTGACACCGCTCTGTCCACGGGGGGAGACTGACACCAATCAAAGTTCCTCTCAGGAGTTTTGACCTGCAGATGAACTCCTTCTCTCTGTGGCAGATTCAGACGCTACATCTGAACCTTATCAGCGAAGACAGATAAGGTCAGCTTCTTCTCTTTTGTCCCCGAGCCAATCACAGGCCTGCATTTGACTGTGATGTCACAGCTCCACAAACTTAGCAACTCAGGGAAATCTGGAGGAGCTGAAGAGAGAGAGAGAGAGAGAGAGAGAGTGAGAGAGAGAACAGTCCTGTCAGGATTATAAAAAGCAGGAGGGTGTGAAACATGAAAGGCTGACAGAAAGTGAAAAACCGGCAGTTTCCATGTGGAGGTGCTGATGGTGCAGCGCCTGCAGCAGGGGTCAGGCAGCCTCTGCACACACTCAAATAACACACACATATGCACATATACACACACCGCCAAAAACACCCTCTATGTGATGGTTATACTTCTAAAACGCCCCCAAACAAAAGTCTAAGACGCCACGAGTTGCTTTAAAGCTCCAATGAGGAATTTTAAGGTGGAAATGAAACAGACTGAAACTCACAGGGATGACCTACAAAAGCTAAAGAGGAGCCAATATGAGTGTTTCAACATGTGGTGTGAACTACTGAGTTAATTAAGTTATACTACATTTGATATGAGCTCCTGGGTCAGCGGGTCACCTTTATGAACATCACTCAGTGCGTTTACATGCACAGCTCAATAGGACTAAGCTCATAATTTTTTTTTTCTCGCCAAATCGGACTTCTCTCCTTGTCCGCGTAATCATACAGCTGAGAAAAAAATTAATGATGTGAATGTGTCCTCTTCCCCAAAACTAGGGGGCGATATGGGTCTTTTCAGCAGCGCTGTTTCCAAACCTTTTTGTCTCCGTTCCTCGTTTTGTGATTGTCCATAAACTTTAAAATGTCAGTTTCTGTCAGAACAGAAAGCGTGACGGCGCTCTCCTCGTTGTTCCAAAAGTGGACGTTCTTTCGTGTTTCAGCCATGTCGCAGTTGCTTCTGAGTCTAAAGTTCTTTGAATGATAGCGCCAATTCTTCTCTGGTGTTTTTGTTCCGGGGTTACGGGGGCGTGGCGCACCTGCGCATGCATTGTCCAATCATAATCCGACTACGCTGGTTACACGGTGGAGAAAATCGAATTCCAATCGCATTATCTGGGTGTCTTAATCGGAGTTCTCCGACTCCGAAGGTGTTCAATTGCACTTCAGTTATCTGGTCGTAATCAGAGTAAGGCAAGAATTCGGTTTTCCCAAGTGTCATGGAAACGTACTGAGTAAAGTCAGCTGTTTGGAGGCAGAGTTGTTAAGATGTGATTTGACTGCTTAGTGTAAGTTTTAGTGGAATAAAACCACGTCTCTTCCACTCTTCAGTAATCTTCTCAGTTGTACATTTGTCAACCACGTTTCTAATTCGCCAAAAACCTTCGAAATGAGCTCGTTAGAGAAACTTTTTTGGCTCATGGTTTCTGGTCCTTCTTCAGCCAGCTTTTAGTGGACACTCATGGAACTGCAGTTTTTAGCACTTCTGCATTAATTTCTCAAAACTAAACATTGCTGCTCTAGACAAACCCCAGCTTGTCCATTGTCCTTGTATCATTAGTGACATGCATCAGTACGAGCTTTCTTATCATGTATGATGTAGTGGGAATTTTTGCGGACTGTAGCGGTCTTGTGCATCTCATAGTGAGACATACTTCCTCACAAATTTGGCAGTGGTTCGTCAAAGCTGAAAACCTAACCATATTTTCCGGAGACAAACTCTTTATTAAAGGAGGCAGACGTGATGTTGGAGTGTGTGTTTCTGTTGAAAATACACAAAGGAAGAAGGTGTCAACCACGAGTGACCAGGGACGATTTTAGAAACCGTCCTAACCACAAATACAGAATAATCAGTGAAATGGATCTATCACTCTGAGCTGCTGAAATATCTTGAAATAAGATGTTCTGAATCTGCCACACAAATTAGTCCACTTGCTAAGGTTGATTTTTCCAGTATAACTTTAAAAGAATGAGGATACATTAAACCGACCACTTATTCATACGTTTCCACATCAGGACACGTTGCAGAAAGCGGGTCTGTATCTGCGTATTCATATTTTAGGAAAGCTCCTCACTAAGCCTGCTTTCACGCAGGTCTCTGTCCCACATAAATTTCTCCGTTTCCTCCTCTCCGATGGATTTGTCTCTGTGGGATTGTTACATCATTGGTGCAAGATGGCCGCCCTAAAAAGAGCTTCCTCCCTCTTTAACTCTGACCTGGACAATCCATCATCCGTGTTAGATTACAGAGATGCTTTTTGGTAGCAGATTAAGTTCAGCGCTGCAGCGGGGGGTTTGTTTAAAGTTACATCCAGAGAAACAAACACAAACATGATTATTGACCGTCTCTTTTTTTAACAGATGTTGGTCTCAGGACGGAGGGCGGCTTTAGAGGGACGTTAAATACCAACATTTAAAATTCAGCGAGTGTTAAATGATTAAACGTGTCTCTTGATTTCGGTTTGTGGTGGGCTAATTTTAGATTTTCTGTCCCACCTCCACCGAGCCGCTTCTCTCTCATCTGGGTGAGTGTATCCTCTCTGAGCTGTGAGGCTCATTAACACAGCATCGCACTCGAGGGAATCCTCCAGAACCAGCAGCCCATATTGATCCCAGCCCAGAACAACTGAAATATAAATGAGAGCTTTCACTGAGGGCTCCTTTGTGCACCCACGGCCCACCATTATCTAAGAGGGGCTGCAGCCTTTCTTTTCATTACTGTCAACAACACTGAGACGGCGTCGGCGCAGAAACACGGCTTTAACTGACTGATTAAGAAAAACCGAAACGAGTTTTCAAAGTGCACCGAGAGGGAAATCTTGGAAACCTGAGAAGGAAATCTAAAATCTTTATATTTCTACAGCAGAAACAACCGAGCAGCTCAGACTCTTTCAGTTTAATCCTGCGGCCTATTTCTGCCAACCCAGGAACATTATATATAATTAAAACAATGTTTACAAAGAGAAAAACCCAAAATTATTACGTCACAGAGAGTGACAGAGCGGCAGAGAGATTTTAATCTGTATTTAGATGCTTATGCAACACGGTTCATCAAATGTTCACGTCAATAAAAAAGTGGTTTAAGCAAAAAAAGTGAAGAGATATGTGTTTGGTATATTTTTTAACAGGATGAGGCGATGAGTGAGGAGGGAGAGATGTGCATTTCAGCCCTTATAAAGCTGCATTTCAATCTCTGAATGCGGCTCATATTATGTACATATGACCTAGCAGTTTAGACTAAAATATAGTCGGCTTTGAAAACAGAATTTCTAAGAAGTAAAGGTTTGGTGTTGTTGTATGAGGCGCAAAAGGAGCTCCTGGTTAGCTTGGCCTCTTTGTTAAGAAACCAGCCAGATAACCAGAAGGTAGCAGGTTCTTGAAAAACTTAAAACAGGTCAAAGTTACTAATTAACTTCCTTTATATGAAGAAACTGAACCCAGAATTCCGAAACGCGTCCATGTAAACACTTATTCCAATCGTGACTCTCTGAACACAAAAGCAGGTGTCGTGTCTGCTCCTCCGATAACATAACAAGGCGTACATACAGCGAAATGATGTCACATTTACACGCACAGTGAAACCTTTGACGGAACAGTAAAATAAGTAAGCAAGGGCGCCGTCTAGTGACAACATTTGACAGGGAAAACTACGAATTGGATGGAGTGAGCGTTTGTTGGTTTGTTGACAGCACAGGCGTAAGTACAACTCTTCTTCTGCGGTTGTTTTAGTGAAATCAGACAAGTTTGTGCGTCTCCAAAAGTTTCTAATCTGAATAAAGTTTGGTGCATGTATTCGCACGTCATGATCGGATTATTTGATTTTGCACCCATAAACAGTGGATTCAGATTATAGGATCCCTGAAATTTTTAATCAGATCAAGAAATATTACACATGTAATCATGGCTACTGAGTTACTGTTCTGACTTTCTTCAATTTCAATCAAAAGTCAGACAAGCTGAATGGAAGTACGCCTTCAAAGATAGTTTTTTAAAAAATTATTATGATTATTATTATTTAAGACAGAGTATTAAGGCCACATTAAGAAAAAAATTAAGACTTCATAATTACTAACAAGAATAAAGTCGTAATAAAATAATTACTTACGAGAATAAACTTTATAAAGTAATAACTTACGAGATCAAGTTGTAATAAAATAAGTACTTCTGAGAATAAAGTCATAAAATCATTTCTTACGTGAATTAAGTCATAATGAAATAATTTCTTATGAGTATAAAGTCGTAATGGAATCATTACTTACAAAAGTCAGGTCATAGCTACTAACTATTCGAACCTGTTATTAGTTGTTTATTCTCGTAAGTAAAAATTTCATTTCAACTTCATTGAACTTAATTGAATTTCCCCTCAGGGATCAATAAAGTTCTTATTATTATTCTCGTAAGAATTTGTTTTATTACAATTTTATTCTCATTAGTTATGATTTTTATTACAAATTAATTTTGTAAGTAATGATTTTATTACCACTCCATTCTAGTAAATAACTATTGTATTCTCGTTAGTAATTATTTTATTACGACTTTATATTGTAATTATTTTATTACGATTTTATTCTCGTCAGTAATGGTTTTATTCCGACTTTTTTCTTGTAATTAATTATTTTATTACAACTTTATTCTCGTAAGAAATTACGAAGTCTTAATTTAATTTAATTTTTTTCTTAATGTGGCCCTAATATCTGTCGTAATAATGATAATAATAATAATAATAATAATAATAAAATTATTATTATTATTATTATTTTATTGTTATTTACTCCAAAGATTTTAGAGTTTAGCATCGGGTGGGAGAGAGAGAGAGAGAGAAAGAGAGAGGGAGTGAATGGAAGGGTAGAGCGACATTGACTCAGTGTGCGGAGAGAGAGAGAGAGAGAGAGAGCTAGCTTGTCGCCATTACTGCCTGTTTCTGTGGAGTTGTTCCTGCTGCTGCTGCTGAGGGGAGGAGGAGGAGGAGGAGGGAGCCGAGAGAGAGACGCAGGTTTCGGCTTACAGCACATACCACACTACCGAGAGCAAAAGACGGTAAAATACGGACGAACCGGCCGACTGGAACCCCGGGGGAGTTCACCTTCAGCCCGAACCAAGTCTGGATTTAGTCGGAGGACTGCTCTGAGCTCAGATTGTGGATTGTACAGGGAGTTTTTTCCTCGTAATGTGGGAATGCTTTCTCCTCTTTTCCGTGGTATGTGGATCTGGGAGCGACCATGTTAATAGGTGGGTAGGGGAATGTATTCGGACTGGGATTGGGACTTCATTAGCTGTAGATAGGACTCTTTTTGTACTGCTGAAACCTAACCTCATGAGAGCTCTATCTTAGATTAATGAAAACTGTCCGGACAGTGAGAGTTTAATCTCTAAACGGAGCTAATAATGAGGTTTTAAACGTTAGCCCGGGGTTCGCTGCTGCTAACGCTAGCTGGCTAACTCTCCTCACCCTCTTGGCATGCGATGCTAACAGAGCTCGGCTAATGTTAGCTAAACGGGATTTTTAAAGGTGGATCTTTTTCCGCCTGTTAGTATGAGGGCCGAACCAGGCCGAGCCGGGGTTCGTCTCCTCCTCCTCCTCCCCGGAGGGATGATCAAACCGCCGGATCGGATCGTGTGGTCGCGGCTGTTAGCCTCGGAGCGTTGACGCATTAACGTGAACGTCTGTCGGTTTAATCCGAACCTTTAACAACTCGGTACCGTCCACTCCCAGAACTCACTCTCTTCACCCGGTTTCGCCCATTTTTCTCCCTAGAGTTGCATACTTAACTTGACATCCTTCCTTTTAAATAGATTTTACTACAACAAATCAGATCTTCTCTTTGAGAATCTAATTTAAAATCGATTTTAAGGTTGTTTTATCGGTTTTTAAAGCTCGTTATCTTATTTATCTGATTTGTTTTTACCTCATGAGTCAGGTAGAGTCTTCAAGAAGTTCTCTGTTAATATTTTTACTTAAAATTAAAACCAAGACTAACGGTGAGACATCTTTTTCCTACTATGACCAAACAGACTGCCTCTTTTAGAATAGATTTTAAGGTTGTTTTATTGTTTTGAAAGCTCTTAATCTTATTTATCTGATCTGTTTTTACCTTATGAGTCAGATAGAGTCCTCAGGTCTTCTGAGTTCTCTGTAGTTCTCTGTAAACATTATTACTTTAGAGTTAAAAGCAAGAGATTTTTTTTATCACTACGATCCCCGTCTAGGGATGTAACAATATGACAATTAAATTGTTGTTTATATTTCATTTTATCTATTATTTCTTGAATTTCATTCTATGTTTCTTTGTTTTTAGATTTTAAACCTCCAGTGTTTCCTCATCTTGAGTTTTAATATGATATTTTCTCAGTGTGCACACTCCTGTTTTAATCCTGTTTCTGTTGTGTTTAGATCGTGGGGTGGGAATGAGGGGTTGGACTGGGGAAGATTTGGGTATTTTTTGTTTCTTTTATTCCGTTTTCTGTGTAAAGCACTTTTAATTATACATAAAGACTGATTGATTGATAATCTTTAGATACTTTGAATAGAAAACTAAATCTCACACCTTTATGAACGAGTTCAGAGGGTTCAGCCTGTACTAACACCATCCTCTGGGTTTGATTATATTCTCTCAGACCCTGTAAAAGTAAGGGGAGAGCGGAATAAGATGATCCATTTTTTATATTTCGGATCACTTCATCAAGGCAAGGCATCTTTATTTATATAGCGCATTTTATGCCAAGGCAGCAAAAGATTTATTTTAAAGAGCAGCATAAAAACAAACAGAAACACAGTTAAAAGAAGGAGCGATAGATAAAGTTTAAGATTATTAAAAAGAGCTCAGCCACATGAAAAGAAAAATGTTTTAACCTTGATTTAAAAGCACTCACAGTTGGGGCTGATTTCAGTTGTTTGTTCCAGTTTTGAAATAGAATAACAGCTAAATGCTGCTCCACCATGTCGGGTTCGAACTCTGTGCTCCAACTCAATCCTAGTTTAATCTCTAACTCGTGTATCTGCAGATATTTCAGGATGTTGTTCATCCCTGCAAACCAACAGAACGAGTGTAAACAGAACTGTCATCTTGATAATATAGCATGTTTAAAAAAAGTGGTCTCCTATGGTCAACTTACCCCGCTCTCCCCTCTGTGTGGTCTGTTAGAGACACGGATGTCCTGCTAATCTCTCACAGTAACATTGAGGATGGATGCAGGGTCAGATCTCTGAGCAGTTTTCCATATTTTCAGCTCTCTCTCCCTCAAACATCAAAGCTGTAATTAAAAGTTTCGTCCACACTTCTCATTAACAGCAAATTAACTTTTTAATTGTGTTTCTATCAGGCTGTGGGTTTGTCCTGCTGCAGCTCTGTGTGCCGTTTACATGGACTCAGACTGCTGCTGCTCCCTTTGCCCTTTATCTAAACTGTGTTAAAGGGACAGTCCGGCTTTTAACTCCACAGACACCCTCATGGTTCGCCCTTAATCCCTTGATGCATTAACATCACCGACTGGACTCCAGGTGCAGATGGTCTTGTTTGCTTTAAGACGCCATGTAAAGGCATCTATATGAGTCTGAGTCTAGTTTATTGACGTCAAATGTCCTCATGGAGGCTTTAAATGGGCGTCGTACTACTTTAGACTCTTTGAAATAATCATAATAATCATTTAATGAAGCCACTGTTACAGCAGAGCTACACAGTTTAACTGGAACTCTGCTCCTGTCCCAGTATACCAAACTGGGCGTGAATCATTACTTGATGAAAGTATGTCAGCCTCTGCTTCAGTAGGCGGAGAGATGACCTCTCAGTTTCAGTTTGTAACTATTGGACCATCTCTCTGTGGACTTATTGAGTCACAAACCAGAACAAGCAGCAAACAAATGAGGGAAAGGCAGACTGGTCTAGTGTCAGTATGGATGGTTTTATTGTGGTCCTTGTGAGGTGACTGGTACCTCTCAGACTTGTGGTCCGGGTCAGAGCCCGGTGTACAAACTGAGGATGCTGTGAAGGAAGATCAGGTTTCTGCTGTGTTGTGTAGGCATGTTAGTCTGACTCTTAGAATCGGACGATGTGTGGTTTCAGTCAGATTAACATGTTATCGTGTTTTGTTATTGTAGTTGTATTGTAGTCAGACTGACCCCCAATTCCCACCGCATCTGGAACGTCTACGAAAAGGTCCTATCCTCCGATCGTAGCTGATCGTAACCATTCTAGTTAACGTGTCAATTTCCACCGACTTCTTTCAGTTCCACAGCTGATCACAAGAGTTCATGCATTGTCCGATCATACTCCGACTACGCTGGTTACATGGTAAAGAAAATCGAATTCCAATCACATCATCTGGGTGTCTTAATCGGAGTTCTCAAACTCTGATTATAGTCGGATTAAGGTGTTTACATGAACTTCAGTTGTCCGGTCTTAATCGGAATAAGGCGATAATTCGGTTTCCTCGAGTGTCATGTAAACGGACTGATTGAGATCTGTCATGTGTTGTTTGTATGTTATCAGAAAAGGTGAGGTGATCTCCTGCTGCATCTCCTCTAAGACGACCTCAGAGATGTATATGAGTATTGACAGATGTAAATCAGGTGGGAAACATCCAATATCAGCGTTCGCTAAAACAGCCACCTACAGGTCATCGGTGCGACCGGCTCTGTTCTGAGTGATGGTCTGGTTTATTGTGAGAGTCGGCTGATGAACTGAAGTTCTTCCATCATCAACACCTCTGGAGGGGTGGGGGGTGAGAGTGAGAAGACAGACTCTCATCTTCAGGTCTGGACTTGAACGTAGAGAAGAGTGTCAGAGTTTGTTTTTACTGCTGAAACCACCTGAGGTTACATAAGGCTGTAAATGCACCAAAATAAAACAGAGGAATAACACAGAACTGACAGTTACATACATGTCTGAGGACGACGACGACGATGATGAAATAACCTGACTATGCAAATCATAACATCTGCAAAGTCCTGACGAGTTTACGAGCAGAATAAACTGTAAAGCAGGAGTTTTAACAGACTGGTACACCTCAGTTTGATACTGTGGAGCTCTGTAGTCTGAGGTTGAGATGGAAAACAAAAACAATATGGATAATAAAGGTCTCACAATGAAACGTTAGTAATCTCAGACCTGTGAATTAGAGCAGTCAGCTGTTTGATTCAGACTCACATCAGAAATGTGACTCGAGCAGCAAACAAACTTAATCCAGCAAACAGAGTGAACATTTGTGCAGAGGTGTGGCTGTTGACATGATCTTAAAGAGTTGACATGTCTTATTTTTGTTTCATCTTCTTGTTTTTATTAGAAGACTTTACTCTTTATGCTGCCAGACCACCTGTTTAATATAACCTTAATATAACCTCCTCTATAACCTCAAGAATCTACTAGGATTATTATGATCTCTCCCTTTTCAGCCCAGAAGTCATTGGGCTCATTCTGTCCTAGGGCTGGGCGATAAACCAAAAATTTACTGATACGGAAATTTACAACATTTTGCCCAATTCATTGTCAAAAAAATAACTAAATCAAAGTTGTTTTTGATGTGTGTAGGTAGGCTATGGTCTCATGTCCCTTTAAGACGCTGTCCTACATCAGAGACGTGACTCCACCCCATCCAGTCTGTAACAAAGAGGGAAAGACAGGTGAGGAGATGGAGGACGGAGAGAAAGTTGGAGCGGCTGAAGTAGACGAAGTTAATGTTGGAGGGGGTGAGCAGCTTGTGGAGTAGTTATCGTTCATTTATCGTTATCGAGGTGAACTGATCAATGTATCGTGATATTGATTTGAGGCCATATCATCCAGCCCTATCCTGTCCCTTGACTTTTCAGACACACATGAACACACAGGTCCTCGTTCTCTCTCCCTGCTCTCCTCTAGAGTGTTTCTCATTTTTGGTTGCAGAGAGTTAAAAGATATTCATCCTCAAGCCCCGCCTCCTTCTTGTCACTCTTCACCCAATCAGAGTCACAGAGAGGTCACATGATCCAGACGGGGTGATGAGGAGGACTGGTGTCTCTTGGTTCCCACACTGTCACACAGTCCAGACCGAGTTCATGAACTCGTGTTGTCGTCGTTGTTCGCTTTGTCGTTCACCTTTTAGAGGATGTTTTTTAATCACTTCTCAGTTATGAAGCTCTCTCTCTCTCTTTCTCTCTCTCTCTGTCGCTCACACTCTCCGTTCTGTACCTGAGCAGCTACAGGTCGTGTTTAAAAGTGACTTCCTGTGAAGTGAACTTCCACAGACCGGGCCGCTCCTCCTTCATTAACACTGAGAGGAGAGATGAAAAGAAGATGTGATATGTTTGGAGAGTCCATTTCTCGGCGGCCGAAGGCTGAACAGAAGACCGTTTGGATTTGGCTCACAGGTTTTGATTCATCTCTTCCTGTGGGAGGAGAGCCGTCTGTTCTCCAGATCAGATTTTTCATTCGGGGGGGAAAATAATGAGCCTGTGGCGCCTCATTTACACTCGATGGGCCGTTCTCCTCTGCTTTGTGATTTGTGGAGAAGAAAAGAAGTTTATTTTTACCTCCAAACTCAGTGATGTACAGCCTGAAAAGGTCTTCCATCCTTGGCGGCGTGTTCTGCTGTGTTTCAGGGCTTAACAGCATTTAGTCATCTCTAAAACCAGCTTGCCAAGTGATACCTTAATCCCCCCTGCAGCCTCTCGCTGAATAGACTTATCATGATGCACAAGGCTACTTTTAGCTATTAGTGCAGCACAAATGGAGCTTAGGCTGCAGTGTTAGCCGTCTGCAGCGACGGGACCCTCACAGGTGTGAACGGCGAGCTGAAGATACAAGTCTCTGTATGTTCACATGAGTAATGAGTCTTCTGTGGAGTCCATGTGATGACAGGAATGTAGACGTTGATGTGAACTCAGAGGAACATGAGACAGATGTTCAGGATTTAGGGAGTGATCTTCTTAGACGCTGAGGATGGATGACGATCAGAGGAGAGACGTGGAGCTGCGGCTGTTTATCAGGAAGTCATGAAACAGAATTAAGAGATTACACTCACTGTTTTTAGTCTTTTTTTTCTACAGTTTTAATAAAATATTTAAAGGTAGAGATTGAAAACCTCATGTTGGCTCACATGAAGTGGATAGATGACGGTAGAAATGTTGATACAGCCAGCTGTCAGAGTATTTGTTTATCGATTTTCCTATCTCCGTCTCAACTCTGCTTCCAAAGAAGTTTCTGTCGGGTCATCGAGCTCTTTCAGCCAAGAGGGAGGGAGTGGGGAGAGATGGGGAAGAGAAGAGTAATGATGTTTAAGTTAAAGGTGGTAGAACTCTGAAGAACAGCTAAATTTTTGAAGGTGTAATAATCATGTTTTTTTTGCTTTAAAGGGATATTTAAGTTAGACATCCCCGTCGAGAGATGAATGTTGTCGACCGCTTGCTTCTCTAGTTATACCAACTTTAGTAACGACCGCAGGATAGCAATACAGAGAGCCACGCAGACGCTTGTTTGTCCATCGACTACAGGGGAGTTCCGCAGCTCAAGGAAGAACATTTATGATCATTTCTTCATGGAAATACAATCAGACCGAGACACTAAGGCAGAAGAACTACAGCGTCTGCAGAGCAAAATGATTAATATGGTGATTATTACTTAAAGGAAATGATAAAGAAATGATCATAAATGTTCTTCCTTGAGCTGCGGCACCCCGTTGTAGTCTGTAATGGACTGGCCTGAGGTCTCTCTACAAACAAGCGGCTGCTGGAAGAGAGTAGGTGAGTTGTGTTTAGTCTCTTTGCTAAAGAAATGAGTCAAAGTTAAAAAGTTCTTGGTGTCTAGTACTATGTCTGTGACCCTATATGTACTAACCTGAGTTGAAATAGTGTAGTTCTGTTCAGTAACAGAACCTCATTGGAAAATTAGCTGATTAAACTTTACTGTGCTCTTGTTCAAATATATTAACTCTACAGCACATAAATCCATACCTGTTAACAAAATCATGATTTTATTGATAATTCGGCTCAATAAAAACACCTTTACCTTTTCATTTTAACTACAGTAGAAGTTAATTGGCCCAGCTTATAGACTACAGAAGTGGAGAAACGCCCCCGCTTGAGTTTGTTTTCTTAGGAGTTAGAACAACTCTGAATATAGTACTATGTCTGTGACCCTATATGTCCTGTTGATGAAGTTAGGTGCTGTTCTGAGCATTATTTGTGGCTATAGAGTGGCGCTTTGGTTGAGGGCGTGTCTCTCTGTATTTCTATCCTATGGTCGTTACTAAAGTTGGTATAACTAGAGAAACAAGCGGTCGGCAACATTCATCTCTGGAGGGGGGGGGTCTAACTCGGTGTTACGGTGTGTTTGACCCTAAATTAAATTTACGCCGGAATATCCCTTTAACGTCCTTTTAAAAATGTATCTTAAAATCCTCCCTCACTTCACTCTCTGTCCTGTTAGATCCCGTTAAAATCAGTCCGTTTGATTCTGGTTCTGTCTGGTTAGAAACTTCTCTGTGATGAAGATAAAGATAGGTCAGTCAGATAAACATCAGTCTCTAACAGTGCTCTGGTTGTTGTTGTTGATGTGTTATCAGTGCTTCCTCTCTGTCTGCGGCCTTACTCTGCATGTTTTCTGGTGGATTCAGATCCACGGGTCAGATAACATCTTGGTTTAAGTCTCATATTTGTCCTCATGAAGATACAGAAGTGTCTCTAAACTTGGGTTTGTCGCAGAGGAGCAGAGGGACTGTCATGTCTGTCAAATGTGAAGTGTAGGAGTATATTTTAGTTCTGTTGGTAAATCTCTGAGGCTCTGTTCTGAATGTTTGCTCTCAGAGAAGTTTGGAGTTTGACCACATTTGACCCCGACACCTTTGCAGCTGTGGGCTGACAGAAACAAATGCACCGCCGCCCCCCTCGCCGTGACTCCTCTCAGACTGTGTTTGTTTGTGTTCGGTGAAAACAGTAATTTGAGTTTTTTTCTCGTTCGGTTTGTTTATAACGTGTCATTATCTAAAATAAAGGAACTTAAAAAACGTCTCTGCAGCACAAAAACTCATCCGTGTTTTTGGCTGAGGGAGGATTTGATTGGCTGCTGAACCGATCGTCCTCCATCTTGGCGGATGAGTCATAAAGTTAACTTCGGACCCGGCGAACACTCTGAACTTTTAGTCCTGACCTGCAGAGGAGTTCAGATCTCTCTTGTAGCTCCTGCAGCTCGTCTGTATTGTTGCTTTAGTGTTTCTATTTCTATTTTAATCAGACCAATGAAGTACAGTAACATCACGCTCAGCAAACCAGTTTGTGGTAGTTTTGGCGCCGTGGGCAGAGAAGTAAATCTGCATCTCCATCGATTCCTCAGCAGATGAAGCAGGAAGGTCTCAAAAACCTCCTGGTAGACTTGAGGCTCTGCTGATTCTGGACTTGATAAAACACAGTAGACCAGGAGCAGCAGTTGACATGGGACCCCCAAACCATCAGAGACCGTCAAATTGTGGATTTGGGATTTTTGAGAGCTGTGAGCTGCAATCATCGAGACTTAGTTGACTAATTATTTATAAATAGAAGTTTGAACTGCACCTTTATATTAGGAAAAACCTCCTAACCCTCAATTTTCACCACATCCACCACATTATTTTGTGTCTGTGCCCGACGTCCGGAAAAAATCGAACTCTTGTGATCAGCTGAGGAGTCCGGCGATCCGCAGAGGAACGGAAAGAAGTCGGTGGAAACTGAGGCGTTAACTTGAATGGTTACGATCAGCTACAATCGGAGGATACGACCTTTTAGGAGACGATCAGGATGCTGTGGAAATCGGAGGTCATCGTATCTTTATTTGTAGTACTCAAAGTCATTCAGATAAGCTGGTTTGTGTTCGTGACTCTCTTCTCCAGCGCTGTGTTCAGGTTTTTCCCAGTTCTCGTCACTCAGGACTTCGACTTTTTTACTGGTTTTGTTGGATTAGTTTCATTCAAGACTTTTGAATTTCGGTTTTGCCTCAGCTCACCGTGGGAATGAGTGTTTTTCCCCTCGTAACTTGAAACTATGCGGAGTATGGCGGTTAATAACAGTGAGTGATGTCTCTCTGAGGACAGATCTGGAGGTCCTCCTCCTCCTCGCCAACGCCTCTCCTGAGCTCTGAGTGGGTGTGTCACAGGTCAGCGGCTGACAGAGTTGTTTGTTTTGTCATTGAGGCATGAACGCCCTGTTTGCTCTGGTACCTCCTCTGAGTGTACACAGTCTGCACATGGATGAAATGAAACCGCTCTCTGCGCTCAGGTGTGGCACAGGTACGCGGCGCTCAGGCCATTGTGAGGGGTTAGGGTTGTAAACCTGACAGACCTGCTGGTGCGTTTGCTCTCTGACGTCATCTTTAATGGTCCTGGGCGTGTTTGAGGGACGAGGAGCTCCGAGTCGGCGCTCCACATCAGACGACAGGTTTATCCTGGTCTGTCCCGGTGATTTCTGCTCCTCCGTGTTTGTAAACAAGAGCGGAAACGTCGGATCTTTAACTCCATCAAGATCTGATCTACATCTGTGTTTCTCTGAATATTTCAGCGTGTCTTCAGGACATAACGGTTCAAACACACACCGCAGATCTTCCTTTGAGTCTGTGAGTGAACTTCAGGAGACACCCCGGTCCCTGTTTGAGTCAGCAGAAATCCAGACCAGCAGAACTCGAAAATCTGGCTGCTGTCCCCGAGTCACTGCAGAGGAAAGTCGATCCTGAGAAGTCGAACTGAAGTTTATTGTTTACATGCTCGACATATTCCACATTTTTACTCTTATCCCGACTAAGCTCTTTATTTGGCAAAAGAAATTCATTATCATGCTAATTATTTGGTTTATAGCTAGCAGCAGCTCTGCAATTAACCCGGACCCTGCTTACTGTTTGCTAATGGGTTTCTTTAAAATGCAGAGAGGGAGCTGACGGAGAGTTTAGACTCTGAATAATGTCGGGTTTATGTGGTCCCAGGAACGCTCCGAAAAACAGAGGAAATGGACTGACTATGAACATCGACAGGAGGATTTATTCACCTTTAATAATGTTTGTTTACATCACAGTTATTATCACATGTTTTAGTGACTTTTTGAAGTAGCTGTATTTACCCTGTTTCTGAAATAGGGATGGGATTGATAAGATTTTACCGATATTGATGCCATTATTGACTCTGCTTATCGATTCAGTTATTTAACAATTCCCTTATCAATGCCTTTCTTTGATTTACAAAACAAAGGTAGACGATAGGTTTTCATCATTAACTCAAAATTTTATTGAGTCTCTGATAACAGAAAAATAAAGTATTTGATGCTGTGTCCCTGTTGACAATTGTTAAAGCATGTTGCTGGTGTTTCCACCTTTGCATGTTATCACTGCTCAACAAACGTTGCGTTGTTGTCGTCTCTCTTAGTAAAATGAAGCCACACTGTAGATCGTTCCTGCCTGCTTTCATACCGTCCGCCATGTTTTTTTCCTCTGTCTCTGTTCTCGTTTGCGTAGACTGGCACTTGCGAAACCACTTTTCAAGTCACCTGGAAGAAAGGAATCGTTTAGGGGATTGATAAGATAAAATGTAAATGATTGATTGAACCATTTGGAGCTGGTTCTCGATTCCCATCCCTATTTCCAAAGGTGTACTATCCTGAAGAAGTGGCCCGTGTGTCATAATTTCATCATCCAGCTTTCCAGAGAATCGCACGCCTGTGTTAAATACCTGATTCTGATTGGTCTGAACCCTTTGACGACCCCTTGACGTGTAGTTCCATCACATTTTACATTTTTATCTTGACGTCAGAAGCAAAGGCGCTAGTTTCTGTCAGCACACCAGACCGGATGTCTGACTTTTAGATTTTAGGGCTGGGCGATAAACCGAAAATTTACAACAATAGCTGACGCCATTTTGCCCATATCGGTATATTCCAGAGTTGGTTTTGGATGTGTGTAGGTAGGCTATGGTCTCATGTCCCTTTAAGACGCTGTCCTACGTCAGAGATGTGACTCCACCCCATCCAGTCTGTAACAAGGAGGGAAAGACGGGTGAGGAGATGGAGAACGGAGAGAAAGTTGGAGCGGCTGAAGTAGACGAAGTTAATGTATATCGTGATATTGATTTGAGGACATATCGCCCAGCCTTATCAGATTCTAGTCTTCCATCCAGAGCTGTTGGTTCATCTTTAAGACCCGGGTGTTTGTGTTTATAACAACAGTGTTAAATGTCACAGCTTTTCCAAACACTTCCCTCTGCTGTCACTTTGTTCTGATAAAGGCTGACGTACCTGAGAGACCTGGAGGCTGTTGTTGTTGTTGTTCAGACTGGCATTTATCGATGGGCGCTGAGCTGCGGAGACAGCTGCCAGAAACAGGGTTATCACTGTCTGATTACAGATGTATACGTGTCTGTTTAATATGGATATTACTTTATTGTTTCAGAGTTCAGTGATCAGGATCCGCTGAGTTAATATCCAGGTTTCTCTCTCAGCAGTAATTCTTCCTGTTGGATTTTTCTCTTTTGCACAGAATAGATCGATTCCTGCAGCTTCATATAAATCTAGGAATAAACTCTATTGTTAAAAGCTACTTTGAAAAATCTCCGGTGGTTTGTGGAAGAATTTAGATGAATAAAGAGGTTAAAAGAAAAAACACCAAGAGGACAAAAGATCAAATTAAAAAAAGAGAGAAAGAGAATTCTCCAGAATGTAAAAATAAAGTTTTTATAGCTGGAATGTTCTCGGGAGAGCTCTTCACAATCCCGCTCATAATGAGTTTCTTGTGCTCTGTGGCTGAAGTCCAGCTAGTTTTGTGAAATCGACTCTTTCCTGGCGTTTAGCGAGCAGATGGAGGCTGGATGTAGAAATGATCGCACTTCAACAGAACTTGTCGTCCGTATGTTTGAGCTTTCGGAAGTTTTGTGAAACATGTTCCTGCTCCAAACCTGTGAGGCCTGTGAGTGAAAACACCTCGACGTAGACTTTTATTATGATTGGACTTAAGGAGAACCGTCTGTGTTTTGTCTTTACGGCGGGATAACGACCACGCTCTCTGTCTGCTCCTTAAACTCGCTGCACTCACAGACATTTCTTTCTCGGCTAAATCCCGCCCCTCAGGTGACATCACCACCTTGGCCTCTATAAACAGTGAAGGGGGGGAACCTCACGGATCTGTCTCGGCGGACCGAATTCCTCCTCTGGTGCAGTTTCTCAGGCTCAGCGTGCCTCCGTGCTGCAGCTCGCCGTTCCAGCTCACGCAGGCAAATTCACTGGCTGATTGCCATCGCTCTGTAAAACACAACAATGACCGCAATTCTCTGGGCGGCCATCAGCCCGGAGTTAAGTCATGAAAGGGTTCATGCTGATTTGACTGTAGTGTTACCAGATGATACAGAGCGGCAGAGTCAATAACACGCATTTGCTTCATTTATTTTCACACATTTTACTCTCAGCCCCGAACGGTTTAAAGCGGACGACATCGTGAGCAGAAAACCAGGCAAATATACGACCAGAAAGGCAAAATAATCAGGATTACACGTCGAGAACCTAATCATGTCGCTCTAGGATGTGCCAACGAGGATAACAAATCTGTGAACTGATTTATTTTCTCTGTTTTATTCTCACAGCGAAGCAAATCATTTCTAGGTCAGTGGCTGTCAAAGGGCTGGAGTTGCATGCCATTTTTATCCTGCCTCGGCACAAATTGGTTGAAAGCTCTTCTTCTTTTTCTCTGCGAGGGGAAAAGTGACATTGCCGAGCGAGCGCCGCGACTGAACGACTCTGCCTTTCTCTGATATAATGTCGGACTTTCAGACTTTAAAGAAACAAACAAAACGGATCACATTTTGAGGACATTTTAAAAGCAGCAGGTTTTATTCCTAATTAATGAAAGTCAGATTAAAATGCCGTCAGTGTTTGATGGTTTCATCCTGCGCAGCTGTGATAATGCGTCCCTGAAAAGTCAGCGTTTGATTTGTTGTTGAGAAACCCCTCGCTGTTCCTCACAAACACTCGTGCCCCGCAGGAACTAAACAACAATCGTGTCACTTGTGATCAGAGGACACGTCGATGCTCATGTGTTTCTGTATCTGTCGCTCCTAACTGTGAACTCTGTGTCTTGCAGGTAGGTGATAAAAGGAGGAGCCGGCTGTTCTATCCCAGCTCGACGAAGAAGAGGAGGATAGGAAGTGAAGGAGACGCGTCGCTACCGAGAGGAAACCAGAATGAAAGTGCCTCTGTCCCACTGGCACGCAGAACTGGAATGATCTCCTGACCTTTTTTCCTGGAAGTGACCGAGTTAGCGATGAGAGGGGGGATATAATGGCCAAAAACAAGGATGCACGCCCCCCGACATTCGCTGTCAGTGTGGTCGGCCTCTCGGGGACGGAGAAAGAGAAGGGAAACTGCGGCGTGGGCAAGTCCTGCCTCTGCAACAGATACGTGCGTCCTGATGCGGACAGCTACTACTCAGAGCACACCTCAGTGCTGAGCACAATAGACTTTGGGGGCCGCGTGGTTAACAATGACCACTTCCTGTACTGGGGGGAAGTGTCCCACCGAGGAGACGAGGGGTTGGAGTATAAAATCCAAGTTATCGAACAGACGGAGTTCATCGACGATCAGACGTTTCTTCCGCATCGGAGTACGAACTTGCAGCCGTACACTAAAAGGGCGGCGGCGACGAAGCTCCAGTCCGCAGAGAAGCTGATGTACATCTGCACGGATCAGCTGGGACTGGAGCAGGACTTTGACCAGAAACAGATGCCCGATGGGAAGCTGAACATCGACGGCTTCGTGCTCTGCATAGACGTCAGCAAAGGTTGCAACAGGAAGTTCGACGACCAGATGAAGTTCATCAACAGCCTCTACTCCCAAATCGTCAAGACGAAGAAGCCGATCGTCGTCGCCGCCACTAAATGTGACGAGTGCGTGGAGCAGCACCTGAGGGACCTGCAGGCTTTTGTCGCCAGCAAGAAAAACCTGATGCTAATCGAGACGTCGTCGCGCTCCAACGTCAACACGGAGCTCTGCTTCAACGCCCTCATCCAGCAGCTGGACAAGACCCGGGGCAAACCCAAAACTGTGCCGTACCTGGAGGCCTACAAGGTCCAACGGCAGCTGGTGGCCTCGGTGTCGGACAGGTTTGAAAAACTCATGGTCCACTCGGTGAGAGATTACCACACCACGTGGAAAACTGTGACCAACAACATGAGAGGCCAACCGGAGTACGACGAGTTCATCACCTTGGAGGGCTCCAGGAAAGCACGCAACATGTTCACGAAGCACATCAGTCAGCTGAAGCAGGAGCACATCAAGAGGAGACGGGAGGAGTACCTGACCACGCTCCCCAAAACCCTCAACAACCTCCTCAACAACCTGGAGGAGGTCGAGTCCCTCACATGGCCCGAGGCGCAGAGCGTCATACGCAACCGGCCTGATTTCCAGTACTGGTTTGTCATCCTGGAGCAAACGCCCTGGGATGAGACCGACCACATCGACAACAGCGACCGCAGGATACCCTTCGACCTCCTGGATACGCCTGAGGGCGAGAGAATCTACCACAACCACGTCCAGCACCTGCTGTCCGAGAAAAGACGGGTGGAGATGAAAGAGAGGTTCAAGAAGACGCTGGAGAGGGTTCATTTCATCAGTCCGGGGCAGCCGTGGGAGGAGGTCATGTGCTTCGTCATGGAGGACGAGGCGTACAAGTACATCACAGAATCAGATAGGAGGGATGTTTACTGTAGACACCAGCAGGAAATAGTTGAAAGGGCCAAAGAGGATTTTCAGGAAATGCTTTTTGAGCACGCCGAGCTTTTCTATGACTTGGACCTGAACGCCACCCCCAGCTGCGACAAGATGAGCGAGATTCACAGCGTGCTGAACGAGGAGCCCAGATACAGAGCGCTGCAGAAACTCGCCCCAGATAGAGAGTCGCTCCTCCTCAAACACATCGGGTTTGTTTACCACCCCACAAAAGAGACATGCCTGAGCGGGCAGAACTGTGTGGATCTGAAAGTGGAGCAGGTTTTAGCCAACAGGCTGGTGCAGCTGGACCACGGACGCTCTAATCTCTATTATAACAGTGCCAACATCGATAAGATCAACCTCTGTCTCTTAGGAAGGGAGGGTCTCTCACAGGAACTCGCCAACGAGATCCGAGCACAGTCCACAGACGACGAGTACACCCTCGACGGTAAAATCTACGAATTAGAGCTTCTCCCCGTGGACGTCAACTCCACGCTCCTCTTCAGCCACACGTGGGTCAACACCTTCAAGCCGCACGGCTGCTTCTGCGTCTTCAACTCCATCGAGTCCCTCAACTGCATCGGGGACTGCATAGGCAGGATCAGAGCGGAGATAGCGCAGAGCAGGAGAGATAGATTCGCTCAACCGCTACCGTTCATTCTCATCCTGGCCAATCAGAGGGACAGCGTTTGCAAAAACATTCCCATACTGAGGCACCAGGGCCAACAGCTGGCAAACAAGCTGCAGTGCACCTTCGTCGACATCCCGTCTGGAGCTTTTCCGCGTAAATTCACCGAGTTTCAGATCAAGCAGGGTCTCCGAGCGGTGCTGGAGGGGCTGAAGCATAACTTTGACGTTCTGGCGCCGCTGCCCTGTATCAAAGACATGTCAGAGACCGACCTGAGGATAGTCATGTGCGCCATGTGCTGGGATCCGTTCAGCGTGGACCTCATCCTCTCGCCGTTCCTCGACTCGCACTGCTGTAGCGCGGGGCAGCCGGGTCAGAGCAACACCCTGATACTGGATAAGATCATCGGGGACAGCAGGAGGAGGATCCAGGTCACCGTCCTCTCCTACCACTCCGCCATCGGGGTTCGAAAAGACGAGCTGGTGCACGGCTACATCTTGGTGTACTCCGCCAAACGCAAGGCCTCGATGGCGACCCTGCGGGCGTTCCTGGCTGAAGTCCAGGACGTGATCCCAGTGCAGATGGTCGCGATCACGGACAGCCAGGCGGACTTTTTTGAGAACGACGCCATCAAGGAGTTAATGACGGAGGGGGAGCACATCGCCACAGAGATCGCCGCGAAGTTTACGGCGCTCTACTCGCTGTCGCAGTATCATCGACAGACGGAGGTTTTCACGCCTTTCTTCAACGAGGTCCTGGAGAAGAAGCCGAGCATCGAGAGTTCCTTCCTGTTCGACAGCTCGTCACGGGAGTGCACCACCGGCGCCAGCGAAGACGTCTTCCCCACGTCGCCGCACAGCCACTCCCCGGCCTACAACACCTACTACCCCGAATCTGACGACGACAACGAGGCCCCCCCGCCCTACAGTCCAATAGGAGATGACGTTCAGCTCCTCCCCACGCCCAGCGAGCGCGCCAAGTACCGAATCGACCTAGAGGGCAACGAATACCCGGTTCACAGCACACCTGTCGGAGACCACGAGAGAAACCACAAAGTGCCTCCACCCGTTCGTCCCAAACCAGCGCTACCCAAACCCAACGTCAAGAAGCTGGACCCCAACCTGCTCAAAACCATCGAGGCCGGCATGCGGAGCAACCGCAGGATGCCCAGAGGCCCGATGACGCACTCTGAGGACGTGGAGGCTTCGGATAACTATGCAGACCCGGTGGACACCCTGCTGAGGTCCAGGGGCTTTCACAACGACGACATCTACGCCGTGCCCGACGACGCGCACAGCCGCCTGGTCAAGATCAGAAACTCCTTCGGAGGGTTACACAGCCTCCACGGCGGCGGAGAGGAAGAGAACGGCTACGACAGGAAGTCTCAGATGGGACGGCGGCCATCCAAGTACAAACATCGCTCTAAGATCCTGTTCAGCAAGACCAAGGCTTACCAAAGACGGTTCCACTCGGACAGCGACGGGGAGGAGTCCGGCCCCGCCACGCAGAAGAAGAAAAAGGGAAGAGCCCACCGGGGCAGCGAGGAGGACCCACTGCTGTCTCCTGCTGACCCCTGGAAGGGCGGGATAGATAACCCCGCCATCACATCCGACCCGGAGCAGGAGGACAAGAAGATGAAGAAGAAGAAGACGCCCAAGACGCCAAAGGAACCCAAGAAGGTGAGTCGAGAGCACTTTTATGAGCAGGTGAGGTGGATGAAGTGTGAGCAGTGAGAGAACACCAGAGTATGAAAACAGATGAGAAGAGTTTGATATGATTTCTTCTTTGATAGTTTGGGACTCAGAAATCTCATCCCTGATCGATCGTTCCAATAGTTCATGAGCTTTTCCCACCTTTGGGGCTGAAAACGATCAATAAGATGCTCTGTTAGAGACACTGAGGCTCTGTCTTCATGAAGAGCGAACGTCCCCGCTCGTCTTTGATAACAGCTCCTTCAAGGCTGGTCTCAAACATCATGAATATACAGAGGAGCTCTTCACACGATTCAGCAGCTCTCAGAGAAACGCGAAGACAAATACAGAGAGCGTGAGCGCTGGGAAATCAAGCTCGCACTTTCCTGGAGACAAAGTATAAATGCAGAGTGGGGGGGGGTATAAATCAGAGGCTCTGCAGCTGAAGGTTACAGATTAGGAATCATGACACACAGAAACACACTTAGAGGTACATTCAGAATAAGATTTTAACATGTAGGGCCGTATGATATCTGTTTTATTTTTCTCCAAATTCCGTTATAATTTTTGAGAATTCCGTATTTTACCTTTTACACTTACTAATACCATAGGGTGTGTAGTAAATAAAATGTCAATTAAAATGCAAATATTTCTAAATTTAAAGCTGTAATCATAGGGGTGGGTGATAAACCCCAAATTTACCAATACCAAAATTAACGACAATAACCAACGTCATTTTGCTCATATCGGTATAAAGAGACTGGATCGGCGTCATTCATCAGATATCTGATCGAGTTAATTTGTCAATATCGGAGCTGATATTGGATCCAAATATCTGATCGGAGCATCACTAGTACTATCCTCGAAAAATGCGCAGAAAAGTGTCCTGTGTGTCATGATGTCATCACCCAGCCTTACAGCGAATCACAAGCCGATGTTCGATACTTGATTCTGATTGGTCTGAACTCTGACGACCCCTTGACGTGAAGTTCTGTCACATTCACGTTGACGACAGAGGCAAAGGGGTAAGTTTCCATCGGCACACCAAACCAGATGTTTTAATATCAGATCCTAGAGCTGGGCGATAAACCGAAAATTTACCGATAATGAAATTTATGACAATAACCAATGTTATTATCTTCGGTATATTCAGTGTCAAAAAAATAAATAAATCAAAGTTGTTTTTACGTCAGAGACAGCTTGTGGAGTAGTTATCGTTCATTTATCATTATCAAGGTGAACTGATCAATATATCGTGATATTGATTTGAGGACATATTGCCCAGCCCTAGTAGTACATCATTGCCTCGTATTCAAGTCAAAACATAATGTAACATAAAAATGTTCCGATAACTGTGTAAATATAAAGTTTGATCATTTTTAAATGGTTGAGTAAAAGAAACAATTGAATGTACGGTTCAATTGCGCTTTGTTTTTCTTAGTTTTTCACATCAGTTTTAAAGTCTGACAGTGAAGGTCGATCTGAACATGAACAGGTGAAAAAGTTAAACGTCTGAATAATGTGAGAGTAAAACACGCCCTTCCAGGACGACTCTCTGTCAGACAGCGGCGCCGTCTTATCCGTGTAGAAACAGCTGCTCCGCCACGACTGCAGGCAGCCGCCGCGGGTTCGTCTTTGATAATCAGAGCGGGGAGCTTAAGGTGAACCACCAGGTACAAAACGGAAGGTGTTCAGTCGGTGTCCCGGCCAATTAGAGAGCAGCGCCAACCGCTGTAGGCATGACAACCCTTTGAAGAGCAGAGGACTGTGGGAAATCACAGCCACCTCTGTCTCGTGTAACAGTTGAGTCTGTTGTCTTACTTCTTCTTCTCCTCTTCCTCCACATGGACGTCTCTCTCTCTCTCTCTCTCTCTCTCTCTCTCTTTCTTTCTTTCTCTTCATCCCACTAACATTCCTTCTGATCTATTTCCCGATTGACCTCCTCCTCCTCCTCTTCCTCCTCCTCTTCTTCCTCTTCTTCGTCTCTGATATGCCTCCTCCCTCTCTTTCTTTTCTTCATTTCTCCGGCTGTCTCCTCTCACCTCCCCTCCATCACTCTCTCCTTTTCTTATTTCCCTCCTCTCTCTCCACGTTCTCATTCCCTCCCACTGTTTCTCATTTTCGGTTTCCTGACCAATCTCTCCCTCCATCACGCCTTTTCTCTCTTTTTTCTGCTCCGTCCGTCTCGGTCCTGACGTTCTCGTCTCTCTCTCTCGCCCTCCTCTTACAGCAGAAACCCTCCAAACCCCTCAAGCCTCTCTACCCCCCCACCCGGAGAACCTGGGAGAGCAACTACTTTGGCGTTCCCCTGCAGAACTTGGTGACCCCGGACCGACCCATCCCACTCTTCATCGAGAAGTGCGTGGACTACATCGAGCGCACAGGTGAGTCAGACGTTTCCATCGCTCTTTCTTTCTTTCTCTTCGTTTTGTTTGACTCTGACGGTGCGTTCAGGTGCAGCCGGCCTCTCTGGTATTTCTCGACTCCGGCTGGTTTGTTTTTACGTCCGTAAGCTCTGTGGTTATCTGGTGTGAAAATGCCTCTCGTGTCGTTCCAAAGAAGTAATTGGATGTGCGAGAGAGGAGGAAGTGAGGATTCAGAGAGGAGGAGGAGGTGATTACTGCGAGAGGAGGAGGAGGAGGCACATGAATTTAAATGCTGCAAACCTTCGCCGCTCGCCTCTGATGTCACCCAGCAGACAGGTTTTGTCCGCCAGCCAGGACTCAATAAAGTCGATCTGTATTCAATGAGCTGCATTAGGACTGTTTTTGATGTGACGCCAAAGTGCTGCTGGAAAGATTACAGACTAAGATTGTCGGAGATTACCGAGATCACACAACAACAAGAGGGAGATTAACACAGGTCAGCTGAGAGGCCGCGAGACGACACCTGTAGGAGATACTGCAGATGTCTTCAAGATGAGGAGTCCTGAACGAAAGTGTGTTTCCAGCTGAAGTGTTATGAGCAGGAGTGTCGGGCAGTATGAACAAAATTTTATATCATGAGTTTTTATGTCGTACCTTTGGTGAAAGACTCTGCCGAGCTCTTTAGTCTGAGAGGAGCTGCTGCAGTTTTAGTTTTTGGTGCAGCAGGTGCGTCACGCTTCTTTTGGTTCTCATAGTAGAGCTCGGCGTGTTTCATCTTTAGGGGGTGGAAGAGGTTTCTGGTGTTTCCTCCTCCAACAATGACAGCCACACCACACTCTTTTTTATTTCATATTAACAACCAAAAATGAAAATTATCTGTTTTTTTTTCTTTGAAGCACATAGTTCCCCCCCCCTCCCCATCACTAAATAATGGAGTCCAAAAATCTTGAAAGATATGAGCCCTATTGTGTAAAAACGCTGATATCTGAACCATAAAGAGCTTGAAAGTTGGGGGGAAATCATCTTTCCAGTGTAGAAATATACATTTCTTCGCGAAATATGTGATCGTAATCAGTATCCTGCAAGTTCCAATGTGTCATTTAAACAAGTTAGGTATCGGATCGATTACAATTTTCAAAACTGATTGTGTGAAGGAATGAACTGATTTCCAGAATCCTATTAGAAGATCACATTACCAAAACATATGCAAAAATAAACCATCGGCCCTCTTACATCGAGGGCATTTTGAGGAAATATGCTTTGAGATTTTATGCGTTTTCATTGGTGTTAAATACAGTTTGTGAATAAATTTGAAATTAGCCTCTTTAATTTTATTACTAGTAAATGGAAAGTGTGTTTTTTCACGTGTATTTAACGAAGCGTTTTCTTCAAAAACTATCCCTACTTCCTTCCCCCAAAGTTTGAAAAGCCACACGACACGCTGCGTAGTTTTGTTCTGTCGGATTTTCTAAATCCGAAGATTCTTCAGACAATCGATGTCGCAACTCACGCCCTTTTTCAAAACAAGTTCCTCCTCCTCTTCCTCATGTTGGGTGGTTCAGGCTGTCTCCGTTTGCCCGGTACTGCCACTAATCTCAGCGTCCGCCATGACCACCAATAGTGAAGCTGTTTCTTCAGTCTGCTGGAAACACTGGTGATCACAGGGAGCGCACTCAAACCTGACCAATCAAACGCAGCGAACGAGAGGCTGATGAATATACAGAAACGCACACAAATATATGCGCTCCGATGCAGCAGACATCTTTAAACGGAAGAGCAAAATTTCTACTTTTATACCGTCATAGCGCCCAACTCTAATGAGCCGTATTGATCAGACAGCTCCTGATAAAACCTTTCGCTCCAAATCGGAAATATCTGCCGGCGCAGCGATCACCAAACTCCCCCTCCTTCAGATCAGTCATTTGTTTGCAAACATTTCTTTCCAGGGATTAACTTCATGCTGGAATATTTTAAGGTCTTTAGTCCGTCTTAGAAACTTTTGGGCCAAAACGATCATGAGAAGATCAGACGGACAAATCGGAGCTCACTCCAGATTTTCAAAGGTGTGTCAACAGGATTAAACCGGGTTAGTGGAAAACTTTCCTCCAGGGCTTTTAGGAAACTGTGATTCTTTTCAGCAGCTTTAGAAATAATGACTCTGACTGTTCGGATCAGCTGTGACAGCCCCGGGGCGTCTGAACCAACCGGGACAAAACGCTGGTTTAGAAAAACTCTATAAACTATCAGAACAACGAGACCCGCTCAGGATCCAGCTCTGTGAAAAACCTGGTCTTCCTCCTCTTCATCCAAACAGACGAGTTTAGAGCGAAAACAACAAGAGTAAAATACTAACTGAAAAGACCTGATAGTGGTCTCAGTAAGGACTCTGATCAGTGGGGGGTCTCTAACAGGATCCCTGTCAATCAAACTAACGGTCCCGTCCTCGTTAGGACGACCTCGGCGGGCGGTAAACGACCCCGCCGCCTCTAAAGTTGGCGGTTTCATCAGGAGATTAGAAGGACTTACTCTGGATTTAAAACGAGACGAGGAGCGAGTTTGGACTCTGTAAACCATACCGGGGAGATGAAGCCCGGTGCATGCTGGGTATTTGTCTGGCTCCCCCGCTCAGCTGTCGTACAGACCCCCCCCCCCTCTGTGAAGTCTGTTAGATGTTTCTTCTCCTCTGTTGTCTCTGTTTTCTCTCGTTTGGACCTGAACCTGAACGTCCGCTCTCTACCTCCTGACATGAATATTTCAAACCTTCGCCTTAAAGTTGAATGAGCTTGTTGTGTAACGTCTTCGCTCACGGACCGCCGCTCCTCGCCACGTTTAGTTCTTCAGATGAAGTGTCTCTTGGTGGGAGCTCAAACTAACTCCTCCTCCCCGGTGAGATGCTGAAAATATCTGCTGACGTGACGCCGGAGTGTTTCTCATCAGGGCTGACGGCGGCTCATTAACTCTGCGGCGTTTTTCTGATTTGTTTGTTTGTGTTCAGGTTCTTCTTTCAGGACAGATGTTTAGTCAATCGATCAGAGCTCTCTCCTTCCTCCTTCCTCCTCCTCCTCCTCCTCGCTGGTGCTTCATGATCAGCTCTGTTTTCCGGTTCTTTTTCGCTCTCCTCATTCCTGTCCTGAAAATCCTCTGAATATATTTTGATGTTCAGCTGGATCTCCATGAGCTCGCTCGTGGCTGCCAACCAAATTTCATATTAATCCGAGCGCTCTGTGTGTGTTAGTGTGTGTGTCAGCTGACAGCTCTGTATCGGAGATTTCACGGCGAGCGCTGAGAAACTCTGTTTTTGTGGATTTAACGTCTCTGTCTCTCCTGGAGTACCGCTCCTCGCCGTTCACGACTGTTTAAGAGCTTTTACTCGGCGATGAGGTCGGCGAGGTCGTCTCTGTGTAAGAAAGAGGTTGAGATTGTCTTCACACGCCGCCTGGTTGCCGTGGTAATCCGCCTGTATAACATTTAATAGTCGGGAGCTTAATGGGTGGGGTCGCCCTGAGAGAGTGTAGAGACTAGTGAGTGTAATATCTCTGCGGTTAGAGAGACTCCGTGAGTCTGCAGAGATCCGCCCTGCTCATGTCACCTAAAATAACCTACCGCTCCGTCTGACCTCTGACCTCTGACCTAAGGCAGCCCCAGTGGGAATCATTAAAACATCTTGATCATGCTGTGCTCTCATCGTTCTCCAGACCTTCACATTAAATACAGGAGAGAGTGTTGAAGCGTCGATTAATCGTGTGCTGACACCGGATCACGGTTCTGAGTCGGACTGGGTGATTATATGATCGTGATAAATTTCAGTTCGACTAGTTTCTTTAGTTTTTTGTACAGATGCTTTAAAACTGGCAGTTAAAACCTACCTGAAACGATTCCTTGAATACCTCGATTATAAATAATGATCAAGGAATTTAAAAAAAATAAATGATGAGACGGGCTTTTCTCGCAGTGTTGCCAATCGAGCAACTTTAGCGACTTTTCTTACTGAGGAGTTGGCGACATTGTTTTCTTCTGCAGAGCTACAGTAGCTCATTAGCCTCTGAGTCGTGGGCGGAGACAGCGCTTCTCTTTACGCTTCTCTTCACGCCAGCTTGTAGCCTAACATTGCTGCTGTCGTAGCAGAAGCAGGTCACTGAGACGTCTAGTTACTTTTTAGACCTAATTTCAACCGTCTAGATTCTGTACATCTGTAGACGAAATGTAGACGTTGCACTTTAACCCATTATTCGATAAGTGTTTAATCCAAAAAGCAGCTGTGAGTTACATAACTGATCTCCAAGTACTAAACTGAAATAATTGTGATAGTCATTGAGCAAAAAACTGGTAGACCTCTGTGAGCTGGCTGGTCTAAACTCGGTCTAAATTTAGACGTCTGAAAACTTTCACTTTTAGACCTGTGGTAGCCTGATTCTAGACCAGTCATCTAGACCACATTTAGACATCTATTAGACCCTCAGTGGGAGGTCACATCGGAGCTATTCAGCTCTTGGACACTAATGTCTTTGAGGACATGATGAAAGTTCATATCATAATTGGCTTTCTTACGAGCATTTCAATCCACTAATGCACACACTTGTTCTTGGAGATTGTTCTCTATTTCTCCGAGTCTGGCCTTCATTGGGGGGCTGTAGGAAATCTAACTTAATGTGAGTCTGACGTTTGGGTCCAAATACTCGAGTAATCGGTAGAATATTCGGTAGAAATAAAATACTCGATAGCTGCAGCTCTAGTTCTGAGTCTGAGAATAAACCTCCTGTATTCCTCATCGTTGATTCTCAGCGTCTCTGTGAAAGTGTCTCATGGCTCGGCTGACCGTGTTGTCGTCGGTACCTGCTGCTCAGCCGTTAAATCACACGTTTGTTGGTGTTACTACAGCCCACAGCAGAAGGAAGCCAGCTATTGTTGGAGCGGTTCCTGAGCGCTGCAGTGATATCAGACAGATCTGTGCGAGTGTTGTTGTTGTTGTTGTTGTTGTTGTTGTTGTTGTACCTGAACATTTCGAAGGTCGTCTTCTTCAGGAGTGTTTACTGCAGCGCTGTCAGAGGATCTGGGATTGTTTTGAGCCGATCTGGATGCTCAATTATTCAGCGATCGTGGTAAACAATGACGAATCTTCTATATTTAATCACCTGATTCCCATCAGACCAAACAAACGTTCACATCCCAGCGTCTCATGAGGAGCAGGATTATTTGGCAGCTTTCCTCCGACAATAACAAATAAAATCCACCGTTTTTGTATTAATCACCTCATTGTTTTCCTTCTGCTGAACCTCCAACCCACAGGAAAGCGTTCCTCATGGCATGGGCGCCGTTTTTTCTATCTGCGGTTGCAGCGTGGAGGCCGGGCTGCTGCTTTAACCACATGTAATAATCAGGCAGAGAGGCAGAGAGGCGATGATGGCTGTTTGTGGTGCCTCTGGTTTCCCACCAGAGTGTGTGAGAAGAAAAACTGTGATTTCCTGCGTGTGTGTGTGTGAGAGAGACGGAGTGTGTGACTGCAAATGTGAGCGAACGTGTGAAGAAGTGAAGACGTGCGACGGAGAGTGTGACCTTTATTTGTGTAAGTGATAAGACCGTGTCGTGAGGTTTGTTCTCCAGCTCCTTCCTGACGGAGAGAGTGAACGCACGTCTCACACTCTCCTGAGGTTTGATGGTGAAGACTCACTTTGACATTTTGTAACATCGGCGTCATCCGAACACTGCAAAATAAAATCAGCTGGCTGTTTCCTGCATGAAGACGTCTGCTCTAAAATTAACCTCAGCTGAGGCGCTGAGTCTGACTCTGCTGCTGCTGCTGCATCATTTATCTGCTGAGAAGGTTCGACTCTCTCCTCGAACACGAAGTCATTTAGAACAAAATTTAAACATTCATATCCATATCACACAGGTCAGTGGTTAAACCCTCATCTGTACATTCAGTCTAAATGAGGTTTAAAGGGATATTCCAGCATAAAATTAAGTTATGGTCAAAGTAGGGCTGGGCGATAAACCGAAAATTTACCGATACCTAAATTAACGACAATAACAGACGTCATTTTGCCCATATCGGTATATTTGGTGTTCAAAAAAGTAAATAAATCAAAGTTGGGAGGTAGAGGTAGGGCTGAGTGATAAACCAAAATTTGCAGATACCGAAATTTACAACAGTTTGGTGTTAAAAAATAAATCAAAGTCAGTTTTTGGATGTGTGTAGGTAGACTATGGTCTCATGTCCCTTTAGGACGCTGTCCTACATCAGAGACGTGACTCCACCCCATCCAGTCTGTAACAAAGAGGGAAAGACAGGTGAGGAGATGGAGGACGGAGAGAAAGTTGGAGCGGCTGAAGTAGACGAAGTTAATGTGGGAGGGGGTGAGCAGCTTGTGGAGTAGTTATCGTCCATTTATCGTTATCAAGGTGAACTGATCAATATATCGTGATATTGATTTGAGGACATATCACCCAGCCCTAGGTCAAACACACTGTAACACAGAGATGAATGTTGCCGACCTACTCTCTTCCAGCAGCCGCTTGTTTGTAGCGAGACCTCAGGCCAGTCCATTACAGACTACAGCGGAGTTTCGCAGCTCAAGGAAGAACATTTATTATTATTACTTCATGGAAATTCAATCAGAGTTGTTGTGTATCCTGTATGTCAGTTTGTAACTATTATTATCGCGTGCTGGTCGGGAAATGAGCCCAGATAAGCATCTTTAACTTACAGGGGAAACTCGCGTAAACAAACGTGAGATTTTATGTAAAGTCAAACGCCATTTTTTATCTCAGGACGAGTGAGGAGACAACCGGAACGTGAAGAGAAATTAGTCATAACTGAATACCTGAGGCAAAGGACAAAGGGAACGAAGCAAAAGAATTCGGACTCATTTTCACAGTGAATCGGTGACTTGTTGTTATGAACATACAGATGTCAACACTCCAATTGAGACGCTAAGGCAGAAGAACTACAGCGTCTGCAGAGCAAAATGATTAATATGGTGATTATTACTTCAAGGAAATGATAAAGAAATGATCATAAATGTTCTTCCTTGAGCTGCGGCACCCCGCTGTAGTCCGTAATGGATTTTGGTTGAGTGTGTGTCTCTCTGTATTTCTATCCTGCGGTCGTTACTAAAGTTGGTATAACTAGAGAAGTAAGCGGTCGGCAACATTCATCTCTGGAGGGGGAGTCTAACTCGGTGTTACGGCGGGTTTGACCCTAAATTAATTTTACGCCAGAATATCCCTTTAATTCTCAGGATGAATCTCTGTGGAGAAGATATATATGGACGTTTTTTAGCATAGAAACATAAAAACGGTGAAGAAACAGATGTCTGAGTGTGTTTGTTGGTCCCTAAAGGACAAAGTGTGTTCCTGTGTGTGTGTGTGTGTGTGTGTGTGTGTGTGTGTGTGTGTGTGTGTGTGTGTGTGGCCTTTACAGCGCAGTCTTAGGTCCTGAACTGACATTTCTCCCAAACGCAGCAGTCAGGGGATCACGCTTTCAGAGCGCCACGGTATTACTCCACCGCTTCACCGGGTCGAGCGCGAATCTCAACTCTGTATTTTCTGCATTAAGCTCGCCGTTATCCGGAACGGCACTCAGAGAGGTCGACCGCAGGAACAACTTCAATTTCTACAGGAATCCGATATTAAGGAGGCGAAGGGTCAGAGCCACATAGACCCGATAATACTCCTGAGAGAGAGAGAGAGAGAGAGGGAGAGAGAGAGAGAGCTGAAGACGCTGAAAGGATCGCTTCTGTAAAAGATGGAGATAAAGACGAACAGTAAGTAAGGAATCGGCGGCTCTTCTCAGGAGTTTTCTGCCCACGCTCTCTGAAACCTTTCTATAGATGAGGAGTGAACTCCCACAGACATTCAGCCCGCAGCGTTAGCTTTTGAAAAACGACTTCTTTAGAGAGGGAACGGCGCTCGCAGACGTCCCTGCGAACAAAAAGTCCCTCCATTCATCCGTCCTTGAGGAGGACGCAGAGACGAGCGGCTCGTTCAGGATTTAAGAGCAGAGACACTCATTCAGACCTGATGGGTTTGGACTCTCAGAACCTCAGACGTTCTTCTCTTTAACTCTGAGAAAAATAATCCCTGTCTAGCCTCCTGTCATCACATCTGAGTTCATCAAACCACAAACTGCTCATCAGGCCTCTCTCCATGAATTTAGTCTAGATGAGTTTTTCTGTTGACCTGTTAACTCGGATCAGGACCAGGATGACTCTCATAGAACCAAAATAAACAGATTTAATCGGAGGAGCTGATCTTAAACAACTTCGATTCATTTTTGTAACAAGTGTAGATCCTGTTGAAGAAAAGCTGTCAGGGTGAATTTAGACGGAGAAGATGATGGTGATGGAGAATTTTTGACGTTTAAATCAGACATGAGAGTTTGAGGAACATCTCAGAGTCACTGAGTGTCTGCAGACTTTATTCCTTCATTCGTTATTTGGACGTCCAGCTCAATTAAAACGGTCAGATTGATCTTGTTCTGATGTGAAGTTAAGAGTCACAACTTCAATCCTGTTTCTCACTCAAAATAAGAAAATTTTCTCATCCTTTTCCTCATCTGTCCTTTTTTCTTTTGTGTTTCTTCATCAACTTCAGTCACCTAAATCAGTGCTTCTCAACTGGTCTCACTCTGGAACCCACATTTTCCCATGGTCCTTAAGTCGAGACCCACTTTTATAAAATTCAAACCAAGAAAATAATTATATTTTTAAATTATTATAAAATTATTATTAAAAAAAACTTTTAAAGACTCAAATCTTTAGAAAATATCAAAAAAATATCAAACATCAAATCGCACAAAATAAAGACCAAAAAAAAACATGTATTTTTATGAATCACATTTTCACATTAATAAAAAACTGAGGAGGACCACGACAACAAGTGCCTTTCAAAATAAGTTATTTTTCAAAATAAAAGACATGTCAAACTTTAGATGCATATTAAATATTTACTTTTTTGACCAGCAGTTCGAGACCATCCAGAACGAGTCCACCATCTGAGAAACACTGAAGGTTGGATTGAGGAGAACATTTTGCAGAAACGTCTGATGATCTTTTTTGCCCTAAAGTAACAAACTGATCCTGATCCCCTTCGTAAATTTCCCCCCTGTGTTAGATTGTAACTCTCTCCTCTCTCGTCTCTTTTGTCCCGTGTTGGTACAAACCCTCAGAAAGTAGGCTAAAGGGTCTGCAGAGCGCTGTAAGAGAGGCGCCGGCTCACTGATTATTCTTCCAAAACGCTCTTTGTTCAGCAGAAAAACGCTGACATTTAGTTTTTTTTTTTAAGATGGCTAAAGCAGACACGCCCCAGGCTGCAGTCTGCACCAGTTCAGGCTGCATATATTTTCATCTCCTCGCTTAAACCGCACCTTTGTTACCCCTGAATGCAATATCCAATTTAACCATCCACCCCTCTTCTGCTGCTGCTGCTGCTTCATCCCTCTCTACAGTCTCTGAAACTTCATTTTTTGGAACTTCTGGGCTCAGAGCCAGAGAGCGAACGGCACAATCGGGTCGATTTTTGTCAGGTCTGCTCTCAGAACAGCAGTTTGGCTTCAGAGAATAAAACCCTTTTGACGAAGCGAGTCTTTGAGACGACGAGCAGACAGCTGCAGCCGCGTGAGCGAGGCCACACAGCTCTCTGCAGCCGCCGAACTCGATTAGAGAAGTTTTATTAAATGTTTCCTGCTCCCCCGAGACTTCAAATGGTATTTGGTAGGAAGGCCGGGGAGAGAGAGAGAGAGAGAGAGAGGCAGAGCGATGATTAAATGGCTTTTTGATGTTGATGCATTTGGAAGTCCCATTGGTTGTTATCTTCCCAGCACTTAGTATAATGTGAGGAGGGAGGAGAGGAGCTCTGTTCTGCTTTTCACCAGAACTTCCACCGACTGAAAGAAACGACTCTAAAGTTTTTACAGGGAAAGAAAAAAAGATAAACGCTTGAGACGCAGTTTAACGAACGTTTATGAATCCAATCAGTTCAGTTCTGAATCCCACCGCTCCTCCGGATTTATAATCACAACAACAGGGAGACGGAATCAAACATTTGGAAACAGAACAAGTTTAATTTCTATTTCTCTGTCGTCTGCAGGAAGAAGTTTGGAAACAGGAGATTTAATTTCACGTCACTTTGTCGGTGTTGAAGCTCGTAAAGCTGCTCCTATTTAATGAACAAGTTTGAGTCAAGTAATCTATTACTCAATATCTAGATGAGCAAAAGTACAATTTCCAAAGTTTTAAGTTTAACAAAAAATTTTTATTTACCATAAGATAAAATTAAAGGGTGATATGGTAACTAAAATTTTGCTTTCCTCCCAGAACTTTGATTTGGGTGTACTTATTTTTACATCCTGATTTTAAATTGAAAAAAAATACTTTTTTTGTACGCAACTTAAAAGAAATCTTGTTTACAATCAATGGCCGACATTTGGGGAAGTATTTTGTTCTAGGGTCTGATGTAGAACTCTGAAGAGGTACACTCATTTATTCTGAGCTCTGTACGTGTAAAGATGGGGATGGACTGATTATCTGTATTTAAAGATGGCCGACCAAATTTACAGACTAAAAAAGATGCTGATTTGTCTTCAGCTGTTTAAGTTCTGTCTGTTTCATTCTTCACTGTGTCGCTCAGTTTTCTGTGAGTAAAGGAGATGAAATCTTCATGTTTATTCCCATCGAGCAGCACACTCATCTAAGGCTGGGCGATATGTCCTCAAATCAATATCACAATATATTGATAAGTTCACCTCGATAACCATAAATGGACGATAACTACTCCACCAGCTGCTCCAACTTTCTCTCCGTCCTGCATCTCCTCACCTGTCTTTCCCTCTTTGTTACGGACTGGATGGGGTGGAGTCACGTCTCTGATGTAGGACAGCGTCTTAAAGGGACATGAGACCATAGCCTACCTACACACATCCAAAAACAACTTTGATTTATTGATTTTTATGACACCGAATATACCGATATGGGCAAAATGACGTTGGTTATTGTCGTAAATTTCTGTATCGGTAAATTTTGGTTTTATCGCCCCGCCCTACACTCACCACAGTCCCTTCAGAGTGGACTAAATTTACCTGATCAGTTCTGTGGATTAACTCACACCTATCATATCCCTGATGATCAATAATCCTCCTGTCGCCACTGCTGGAGTCACCTTTTTACAGTCTTTCCTCAACGGTGAAAAAAACACACACGCCCGACTGTTTTTCTTTGTGAATCTTTTTATTTCCTGATTTTTTCTGCGTGTTAATCCAGACTAAAGCCTCTAAATACTGTCTGATATAATCCCTGCTCCTGTAAATGATGTTAGGAGTTTCAGTTTTACTAAAAACGCTCGCTGAGGCGTTTAAAAATGTTCATATTTGTCTCATATTGGAGCTAAAAAGGTCCTAAAAGCAGAGACGGCGTGTTTCCTCTCGGCTCTGTGATCGTTTAGATTCCCTCAGCGTGTTGACGTGCTGCCAGGTTTCGATGTTGTCCAGCTGGTTTCGCTGCGAGAGCGTCAGGGAAACCCCAGAGGACTGTGACTTATTTATCTTTTATAACTTTCACTCTGATGGAGAATAATTCAGCGGCGTGTCAACCGGGCGTCATCTAAAGCTGCTTATTGGCTATTTTCAGACCGCTTTGAAGTGGCAGTCTGCTGCTGGAGTGAAACAGAGAGACTCGTGCTTCTCCTCGGGGTGATTTCTGCGGCGACATGTTCAAGTGTTTGTTAAACGGTCGGACTCATTCAGAGAGAGAGACGGAGGAGGTTAGAAACACGTCTGCTGTCACCGCGAACACAGACGTCAGAGTGAACGTTAAAGACGTGATTGACAGGTGCTGTGTGTGTCCTTTTCTCTACACTGTGAATGTGTGTGTGTGTGTGTGTGAGGAGGTCACGTGTGTGTGTGTGTGTGTGTGTTTTCCTGCCTGCAGCTGGGGCTGATGTAATGTCCAATGGAAACAGTCTGACTGTACTTCCTGTTTGATGGTCAGTGTGTGGCCCAGTGCTCCCAGCAGCCTGATGGGACTGGTTTGACTGTCTGAGCCGTGAGGAAGATGGTCGGCGCTCGCTGTCGGATCATCGCCGCGAGGTGTTTCAGGGTCATTCCAGCGTCTTGTCAGCGTTCAGAGGAAGTGACTCAGCAGAGATGATTTCAGTTTTCTGATTAATTTACGACGTTTCTTATCCGAAACAGTCGAAGGTCGGCGTCGCTGCTGCGTCATAACGTCCTTGATAAAAGTCGCACTAGTACTCATAAAGAAGCCGGCTACCTTAACACACCCTCACACATGCGCACGCACACGTACACACACAAACACACACATTCCTGAGTCCATCCTGCTCTGTAGCCCGTAGTCTTAATCTCTTCCCTGTGGATTTCCTGGTCACCGACTCAGGGACACCAAGAGATAGGAAAATGAGTGTGTGAGTGTGTGCTGCCTGTGGCTGAATGTTTGAACACACCCCCTACTACACGCACACACACACACACACACACTGAAACACACACACTGGTGAATAGGTGAAGCGGGGGCTCTAACCTCGTTCACTCTCCGCCCTCCTGGGCAAACTCCCTCACTCGCCCTCTGCGTTTCTTTCGCTTTGTTTGCTCCGTCTTTGTGCCGATCGTCCCGAGAGAGAGAGAGGGGGAGAGAGAGAGAGAAAGAGAGAGAGAGGGAGAGATAGAGAGAGAGTAAAGAGGCCTTTGTCGTGGACTAGATAGAGCGTTCTGGTCTGTGTCCTCTTCTGTGACCAAATCCACATGAATCCATCTAAAAGTGGTTCCCTGGTTTCTCACCTTGATACTTGAGTGTTTCTGCAGGTGCATGAAGATGTTGTCCTCTTCTTCAAGAGACGAAAACCTTTGAAAAGAAGTCTCAACCCCAATTTCCACCACATCCTAAATGTCTACTAAAAGGTCGTATCCTCCGATCGTAGCTGATCGTAACCATTCAAGTTAAAATTTACACCGACTTCTTTCCGTTCCTCTGCGGATCGCCGGACTCCTCAGCTGATCACAAGAGTTCTATTTTTTCTGGACGCCGGAGCATGGCGGATAAATTCAGCACAGATTAACCCGTGCTGGAAAGGAAGTCGGGCACAGACACAAAATAAAACATCCGGCTTCTTTTCAAAATAAAACACTCCGTGTTTCAGGAGGATCATATTTCACACCATGCAAACGGGCGGAGACGAACAAGTGAAAGTGACAATCGCCGCTGTTCCGGATGCGGTTAAAAAACTGGGGGTCAGTCTCAGCAGGTTCTTAAAGGTGAAATCTAATAAGTAATAAAAACTCTGACAGACAGGAGTGAGAGTATTTGAAAGAGTCTTCACGGCTGATACTGTTTAATCGTCCAGATTTAAGGGTCACATTGGGGGGAGGGGTTAATTAGTGATTAGACATATCGTGACTGACACGACCCGACCATGAGAGGATGTGGTCACGTCTGCATCATCACTTCTAAAGACTCATTTTTTACTTTTGCACACGATCTTTCTTCAAATGTTTGTAAAGTCTGAACTTTAACAGATCAGTTAAAGGGGAGTGTATTTTTTTTGTATTTCTGTGGGCAGACCGGACTGAGACGTACCGTGCCTTTAAGACAGAGACGTGTTCCTCGATGTTGTTGATGCAGATTCGACGGGATTGAAGATCCTCTAAAGAAAAACCGCTTAAAGACAGAGACGTGGTGTTTTCAGGTTTAGAGGGTATAATGTGGTCTTACATTACGCCCCTCTCTCTCTCTCTCTCTCTCTCTCTCTCTCTCTCTCTCTCTCTCTCTCCCTCTCTCTCTCTCTCTCTCTCTCTCTCTCTCTTAAAGTGACGGGCCAATGCAAGGATTAGATTAAGGCAATTGGTTCTGGCCTGTAGCGTGTGTGTGCAGCAGAGTATTAAGGGGGGACAGACAAGGCCACTTTGAGCCGGGCTGGGGGCTACAGCGGGATTGTGGGGCATGCTCCGTGTGTGTGTGTGTAGATGTGTGTGTGTGTGTGTGGAGATGTGTGTGTGTGTGTGTGTTTTGTGGGGCAGGTTGTGCAGGGAAAAAGGGCGAGAGAGAGGCTAGTGCTGTGCTACCTCGCTCCGAGGCAGTCATCTGGTCTTAACGGGGTTTGTGTGTAAATGTGTGTGTGTCTCAGTGTGTGTGTGTGTGTGTGTGTGTGTGTCCTATAGCTGTTTCTGAGCAGTCCACTCTTCCATTAGTTTGTCTTCTGTCGCCCTTCTCTCTCTCTCTCTCTCTCTCTCTCTCTCTCTCATGATTTGTGCCACATCGCCGCCAGCGAACATGTGAGCGCGCTCAAAACAAACCGGTGGGCAGAGTGGATGCTGAGCTGGCGGCCATGTTTTCGCAGACTCCAATGTGAGAAGAAGATCGTGGATCAGATCGAGCTCATTCAGGTCTCCTGTGGAAGTGGGTCACCTTGGTTTAGGACTTTGGCTCGGGTCCAGAGAGCTGATTATGTCACCAGACCAGTTTTTCCTCACTCTGCTTTTGTGAAGAAGAGTTTCAGTTTACTTTAGATCTTCATCTCCTGACCTGGCAGATGAGTTTGTGGTATTTGAGAAGTCTTTGACGATAATCGATGAAAGTCTTCAAAACAAAGTCCGACATTTGTCAGGCATCACAGCAGATAAAGATAACAAGATACAGAGAGAGAAACCAGAGAAACAAGATCTCAAACACCAAAGGAGAAAGTTCTGATCTGAGATTCAGCTTCATCTTCACTTTTAAAGAGCGCTCCAGTCTGAGTGAGAGAGTTAGAGACGGAGACGACTGAATCTGTGTTTTCTGATTCTAGTCTGAGTCCTAAAGTCTCTGATCATGATTTAATCTTTGGAGGAGTTTGGACTTTAGAGTGAGAGACAGAGAAATGTTAAACATATAGAGTTATTTAGTTTATCCTTGTGAATCACATGTAGTCCTAATCATCAGAAAAGAGTTTTTAAAAGTCAATATAAATAATCAGAGTCCGTCACGTCACGATAATATCATGATATGATATTAAGGTAGATTACTTGGGCCATGACACGATGATATCAAGTTACTTGGGCCACAATATGATATTATCACGATACTTAGGCCCCGATATGATATTATCATGATACCTGGGCCACAATAGGATAATATCACGATAGTTAGGCCACGATACAATATTATCTTGATACTTGGGCCAGGTTATGATATGATACTTTGGCCACAATATGATAATATCATGATACTTGGGCCACAAATACGATAATATCACGATACTTGAGCCAGGTTACGATATTATCACAATACGATATTATCACGATACTTGAGCCAGGTTACGATATTATCACAATACGATATTATCACGATACTTGGGCCACGGTACAATATTATCACGATACAATATTATCACAATACCTGGGCCACAAATACGATAATATCACGATACTTGGGCCAAGAAACAATATTATTATAATACTTTTGCACCACATAGCACATCTTGCAAACCTCAGTGGACAAACAGCTGATTTTATTTTTCCATTATCGTAGATTTGACTTTATATTAGCAGTTCAATACGATATATCACCTGACAAAATATCACGATACTGTGCTGTATCGACTTTTTTCTCCCACCTCTATTAAATTGAGACATGAGGTCATCTTTGACGTGTTCACTTCTACCGTCATGAAGTTTCCTCTCCTGACAGGTCGACTTCGGCTGAAATCCAAATATCAGAATAAACTCTTAAAGCTCCACACCTCCAGCTTTAGTGTCACTTTGGTTTCTCTCACTGATCAGTGTCGTCCTGAACTCTCTGGAGGACCGTTTCCCAAAGTCTGGTCCAAACAGGATCAGCAGGAGTCAGACTGTCTTTATTTTTAGCCGCCTCAGTGTGACTCGAGCTGCTGCTGCTGCTGCTGCTCATTTCCTGATTTTCCCCTCGCTGTTTTGGAGCTTTTGTCGTGTTGGATGTGTGTGGCGTCTGTGTGTGGATGTGTTTGGAGATGGTTGGAGACCGAGGGATGTACGTAGATTATGACTGCAGCTGGCACTGTTTCCAGTGGGGCTGTGATAATGGCCTTACGTAACCACGAAAAAACCATCCAGATTCTGACGAACGCTCCAAAAATGACAATCACAGCGATGGACTGTTTACTGTCTGAGCGAGAGCGACGACGGTTTATTGAGAGAGAAAGAAAGAGAGAGAGAGAGAGAGAAGTAAAGGGGCTGAAGTAAAACAGAATGGTCCTTTTTTAATGCTCAGTCTCTTATCACCTTTTTTACATATGCACTAAAGTCCCGAAGCTGCTTATTGAAATCATCCCGACTTTATTCAGACTTTTTTTACACCAGTCTTTTAGGAAATTTTGCTTTTTTCCGACTCGGTAACTGAAACGCTGGGCACTCAGGTGTGACGCCATTTTCGGCTCAGACTTCTGACTTCTGAAGTAACTCGAACGCAGCATAACTCTTCCTTTCTGATTTGTTGTCAGATTTGTAAATGATCAGTCATGTTGCCACGGTAAAAAGACGAGAAAGTTTCATCGACGACTCAAACCTTCTCACTTCTTCCTCCATCCTCGCTAAAACTTCTGCAGCATCTTTGAAGAGTCGTATCTTGATCTTCAGCTCACACGTAAAACCTCCTGAACAAACATTTACTAAAAACCTGAAATGACCTGACAGTAACCAGCAGAGTCAGAGTCAGTGTGGTGGCGGCGGCGGCTGCGGAGCGGCGAGGGTTAACAGCTGGACAGCGGCGGCTGTAAATGGAGGATTGTGAAATCCTGCTGTTACAGACAAGCCGGCCTGTCGTCCTCCTGAGCTTCACTGATCTCACTGAGCACCTTGCTGCAGGCTTAACACACACACACACACACACACACACACACACACACTCTCAGCAGCAGTTCTTGTGTGTGTGTTTCTGATGATGCAGTGGCTTTGATGAAGGTCTCTGGAGGGCGTTTTAAGCGCCATGTTGTACAACTCAAGGTGCTGACTCCTCCTCCTCCTCCTCCTCCTCCTCTCTAATCCTTCCTTTTATCTTTTCTCTTTTTCAACACTCTCCCCTTCATCCTCACATCCTCCTCTTCCTCCTTCCTCTTTTTTCATCTTTCAGTCTCAGCGTTCTCTCCCCTCTCTATCCTCCTCTTTCCTGTCGTCACTTTAAAATCTATCAATCCTTAACGGGAATATTTTAATGTTATTTGTTAAGATAAGATGTTCCTTTAATTCCAAATTTACAGCAGCCTACAGTCAGAAATTAAAGTATAAAACAACTTAGAGTTAAGAAATAAGATTAAAGATGTGTACATGACTTTAATCTGTTAGTAGGGGCGTCCTGATACAACTTTTTTACCTCTGATCGGATACTGATATCATAGCTTTCAGTATCGGCTGATACTGATATTGATCCAATATTGGCACAAACTTGTACATGATCAGTTTTTTCACTCATCTGCAGCGTCTTTTTCTGAATACTGCCACATGGCCGACATCACTCCTACTCCTCTCTACTTTGTTCGTACCTTCGTACACACTGATGTTGTGATCACATGGGCTCTGCATGGTGGATCAGGGCGCTGTTAGCTCGAGGTGCCAGAGTGGAGTCTGGAATGGACTGCTTGTAGCGGAGTGCTGATACCGGAGATTTAAGATTCAGGCCGTTAAAATCCGATTTGTGATTTTTTTTGTCTGATATCAGACCGATATCTGATATCAATATCGTATCAGGACAGCCTGAGCTGTTATTCTTCACTAAACCTCAACCTGAACATCCAAACTCAGTCACTGCTGCAGAAAGATGAGTGGAGAACAAAAATGGCGTCACAACATCATAAAAAATCAGACTTTTACAAACTGAGAGTGACGAGGACAGATCAGGTGGTTCAGTCGTCATGACAGACAGTTTCCCTCCTTCCTCCACAGATGTGTGTGTTTGAGTCTTCCAGCTGTTTTACCTCCACCGTTAGACGTTAAACAGAGAGGAGAGTGTTTGTGTGTAAACAGCAGCAGCTCCTCTATTTATAAAACCGACCCATCTGTCTCTCTTACATTAGAATTAGTGTGTGTTACTGTGTGGGTGTGTTGACTGCTGCTCCTGTCGCTTCCTGGGAGCTGGACATCTGTCCTACTGTCAGCACACACACACACACACACACACACACACACACACACTGGTCAGTGCCTGGATTAATAACTTTGATGAACGTCGTCCTCTCTTCTGCTGCTGCGTCTGAATAATCCTGAATCAGGTCAGATGATCGGAGTCTCTGTAGGGTGGTGTTGGTGGTGTTGGTGGTGTTGTTTCTTCTTCATGTCCCTCTGAGCTGAAGCTGTTCTTACGGGGGAGGAGGAGGAGGAGGTTTAGCGGCTCAGTGAGGATCCCGGCTTTGTGTCGGTTTGATGAAGTGAATGTGTTTTTGAAATTTCAGCGGCGGAAGATTTGCATTCGTTAAGAAAAACCCTGAAAACATCAGACGGTACGAGGGCGGGTCTCTGCGCCGGAGTCTTTAAAGTCTTCGCTGAAGCAGCAGCGAGTCAGGGAGCGAACCGTGATTCTAATTTATGGAGTTTCTGACTTTAAAGAGAGGAGGGTCAGTTTGAGGGTCTACAGGGGGACTGAGGGGGCTGCAGGCTGAGCTGCTGCTCCATGTGGAGCTCAAGTTTACTGACAAAAACCTCCTCTGTGGTTAAGATGTGTATTTTCATTTTATTACTTCGGTTGGTTCGATTGGTTGGCTCTAGATTTTAGTCCTTGTACATGTTCAGAAATGCTGTTTAAGTTCCCATGATGCAACTCGACCGCATCCCTTTTTTGTCCCCCTGAGTCTTTTAACCTCCGTGATCTGAACCCGGGTTGTCCGATTCTGTTTTTTCATCTCTGAGTCTGTGACTGGACTCGGACCTGACAGAGACTCAGAGACGTAGATCACCTGTTTTCTGACTAGAGATCTGATCGTGATGTGAACATTCAGAGAGAGAGAGAGAGAGACAGAGAGAGAGAGAGAGAGAGAGAGAGAGAGAGAGACAAACCGAGTGGATCTGATGAAACTGTTCTAGATTCCTGAACTCTCCTCTGCAACAGACTGAAGGCAGACTGCAGCAGTGCAGCTGAGACTGTGTGCATGTATACATGTGTGTGCACGTGTGTTCATGTGTGTGTAATGTGTAAGTATGGATCTGGTTACTAAAGGTGCCCAGATATTAAATCACACACACACACACTCAGACTCACTCCTCGCGGCCTTTGTATTGATTTATATTGACCTATGGTTGTGTTGAGGGTCGGTCATTAAATTAACACACCAGCAGAGAAAGTGATGACTCCACCAGACCGCAGCTGTGTGTGTGTGTGTGTGTGTGTGTGTGTGTGTGTGTGTGTGTGTGTGTGTGTGTGTTAAAGACAAAGAAAGTGCACACAGAACACTCCCCGCTCTCTCTCTCTCTCTCTCTCTCTCTCTCTCTCTCTCTCTCTCTCTCTCTCTGGAGGAGGGTGTCGGCACCAGAATGACTTCCAGACCTGAAAGCTCAGCTCGCTCGCTCGCTCCTCAGCCCTGAGGATTGTGGGAAAAACCTGCGATTGGTCCCCGATGGGAGACTGCAGCACTTTCACCTCCACATTCATCTTCCATATGAAAGTCAGAACATGTTGGCATGTCACATCATTTATGAGGAGGAGGAGGAGGAGGAGGAGGATGAAACCCTCGGAGTCCTTGAGAGGAGAAAGTGGAGCATGCAGACTGGGAGCAGAAGATCCTGAGAGCCGAAGAAGAAGAAGAAGAAGAAGAAGAAGAAGAAGACGGGTTCATGTGTTACTGACACTCGATAAATCAGTTGCTGAACAGATTATTGGAGATACGGTGAATTAGGGCTGGGCGATATGTCCTCAAATCAATATCCCGATATCTTCCCCTCAATGACGATAAATGGACGATAACTACTCCACAAGCTGCTCACCCCCTCCCACATTAACTTCAGAACCAAAACCAACTTTATTTATTTATTTTTTGGCATCAAATATATCGATATGGAAAAATGATGGTTAATATCATAAATTTCGGAATATGTAAATTTTCAGTTTATCGCCCAGCCCTACGCTAATTTTCGCTAATCGGCCACTCTGAGCTTTGATGTCTTTTAGGGATCTGGATCGGTTTTTAAGTGAACTTTCTAAAAGCTGCAGAAACTCTAAACTTTGCTCCATCACCTGACTCCTGCCGTCTTCTGTTATAATTACGACAGCCACTAGGGGCCGCCACTGACCTAAAACCATAAATCTGTGCCTGACATGATTGTGATTTTTGTGGTGACTTCATTGGATCGGAGACGAAGGCTTTATATTTGAAGTCTTTCTATCTTTTTTAGTCTTTTTTTATCTCTTATCTTTTTCGTTTATTTTCAGGGATCTTAAAATTATTGATACATGTTCTCTAAAACTTTGGTTCTGGTTTTTACTTAAAGGATTAAACGTCTAAACGGGACACCAGATCCTCCACACAGTGTGAAGGAACAATAGCAGGTGAAGGTGAGGCGGTGAATTAAACTCTGTTGACTTTACGGCTCTCAGATCTGTTGTAAATGGTTTCCTGTTCCTGTTCGGAGGAACACGCTCTGAAAATAAATCCTCAGTCCACAACGGTGGCGTGTAAACACAGAGCTGAGTTCAGATACCACCGTGTTCGTCTTTAATCAGATTCCCTGAGACATGTCAGTGCCTTAATGTCGTTATCTTAATGAGAATAGCATGTCTAACAGTTGGACGTTTGTGTCCACTTTGTCTCTCTATGAGGACAAAAATAAAACTCTCTCTCTCTCTCTCTTTCTCTCTCGGTGTGAAGAGTCATTGTCTGAGATCTCGGCTCGGCGCTCTGAATGAATCCCTGAACAACAGCGGGGACTTTTTTTTAGAGAGAGTTTGGATCTGTGTCCTCGGGGCGAGAACACTGTTAGCAGTCATCACATCAGTCTGCGTGGAGGAGTTTGTGCTGCTTTCTGTTTTCACTTCAGAGCGAGCTGCACCCACTGACTCCAAATCAGATTTCACCTCCACACGTTTACAGACGGATCCTTTCATCATGACTTTTTACTTTTCATCTGAGCGAGCTGCTCTCAACCCCGGCTCTAAAAAACAGCGAGAGAAAGAGACTTATTATGAGTGAAGGTAATTAATTTAGAATTTAAAAGGACAAGTCAGTGACAAATACTGTGTTACTGTGTTTTTAGCAGCTGAAGTCTTCTGTTTTGGAAAAAAGGAAACTTTTTTTAGTCTGTTTTTGCTGCTGAAAGTGAAGAAATGCTAACCTTGAAACAAACTGAGCATTAGCCTGTAATTGAATCATCGTCAGCAACTCCAAATCTGAGTCAACGGTTCTCAGCTGAAATAAGGCACAGCTCCCGAAGACGTAATAACTGTCTTAAATTTTTTGACCTCTGAGCCAATAACAGCTCGGCTATCAGCCCCTCCTACTTTTTTTTTTAACTCAAAACTTCTATATCCTTTATTTTTTTTGGTAAAATTATCTCTACACTTGTATTTCTACATCAGTATTAACTTTAAACACACAGAATCAGACACACTGCAGCTCAGCTCTCAGCCCCTCCTACTTTTTTTTTTGACTCAAAACTTCTATATCCTTTATTTTTTTTGGTAAAATTATCTCTACACTTGTATTTCTACATCATTATTAACTTTAAACACACAGAATCAGACTCACTGCAGCTCAGCTCTCAGCCCCTTCTGCTTTTTTGTAACTCAAAACGTCTATATTCTTTATTTTTTTGGTTGCGTTATCTCTCAATATGTGTTTCTGTGATATTAATAACTTTTAACACACAGAATCAGACTCACTGCAGCTCAGCTCTCAGCCCCTCCTACTTTTTCTAACTCAAAACTTCTATATCCTTTCTTTTTTTTTGGTAAAATTATCTTTACACTTGTATTTCTACATCATTATTAACTTTAAACACACAGAATCAGACTCACTGCAGCTCAGCTCTCAGCCCCTCCTGCTTTTTTTTTACTTAAAGCTTATTTTTTCTTTATAATTTTGGTTAACTTATCTGTTAATCTGTATTTCTGTGTTGTTAATAACTTTTAACCCACAGAATCAGACTCACTGCAGCTCAGCTCTCAGCCCCTTCTGCTTTTTTTTAACTCAAAACTTCCTTATTCTTGATTATTGTTGGAAAAATGATCTCTTTACCTGTATTTTAGCGCATTAATAACTTTAAACACAAAGAATCAGACTCACTGCTGCTCAGCTCTCAGACCCTTTACACAGTCTGTGTCTGCCATTAAACAACAAAAGCAAAACTCTGATTTTTAACCGGATTCTGTTTCTTTAACTGTGTGAATATTTACTTTTTCATTCACTGGAGCAGAGGAGACATTGTTGGGAAATCAAACTTTTAGTGAAAACTTCCAAAAATGTCAGTGTCTGTTCGCCCGCAGCCCCCCACCACCACCATCACATGTCTGTTTTTAATGAGAAACATCTTTATTCTGCATATTTCTCTACTTTCATTATTCCCACGCAGAAGAAGTGAAACAATAGTGAGAAACACTTCCAGAACAAACTTTAAAAAAAACAAAAAATGCAAAAAATTTACCAGACAGAGCGAGGACCAGCTGAAGATCTGTGACTTAAATTAAATCCAGTGAAATAGATTCAGACTCGGTCCACTGTAGTGATCATCCTCACTGTAAAGATAACGATAACACTGAGTCTACCTGCAGGTGCAGTTTGATAACGGTCCTCAGGTGAGGCGGCGAAGCATTCATCAACGTCAGAGTCGACTCTATAGGGGAGGAGAGAAAACACACACTCTCACACTGAGTACATGTGTGTACATGTGTGTGTGTGTCCCTGCCCAGTAGAATAAGAGTTAAAAATAGCCGATGATTGACTTTCGGTGATTGAACTGACTCCCTGTCCACTCCCACAGCAGATGGTTGTCACGACAATAAAATAACTGCTGCAACCGACCGACCGAAGTGCAGCAGGACAGGTGGAGAGAGAGAGAGAGAGAGAGAGAGAGAGTGTGTGAGTGTGAGTGTGCATGAGGATATTAGATCATATCTCAGCAGGTCCAGTCTTATCAGATCCCTCCATGCAAACACGAGCTCCACTGTTCACTTCCTTCCCTTCAGGTCGGCCCTGAGTGTGTGTGTGTGTGGGGGGTGTGTATTAGTGTGTCTGTGTGTGTGTGTGTGTGCGGGGGGTGTGTGTAGTTTGCGTAACATCCTGTCGGGATTCAGATGTCCCCACAAGGACAGAGAGATGTTCAGGGTGGTGACATTTTATCAGGGGGTCAGTTTTAGGTCACGGCATGAAGAAGTGGAGCTGCATTCAGGGGACGAGGAATAATCGGAAATTAGACATTCACACCGAATGAAAAGGGATTTTATCAGGAGGAATACAGACTGTTTTTTCTGACATTAATCAGCTGAACTTTGCAGATAAATTGACGTGAAGTAGATTTCCTTTAAAGAAGCACACTGCGTTTTTCCTCAGTGTTAGAAATGTACTGCAGGTGTGTCACAGTTCAGTGTTTTTACTTGTTTTAGTATCACAGTTCTTACTAATCCTCAAGTTCCCAAAAATCTACAAAATCTAAAGTCAAATTTTCTGAGGGTAAAAATAAACCATGGTATGTCAGAGGAAGTCAAAAGTATTTTTCAGATCTGATGCAAATTAAAGCAACTGAACAAAAATCTGAAGATAAAAACTAAATTAAAAAGTTTCTGAAGAGTTCATAAGTTGAATTTTGACGTCTACAGATACAAATATTGTCAGTTTTGTCACTAACGGTCTTTAGATATCATGAAAAGACGTCAAAATTAATTTCAGTTTATTTCATAAAGATGAAGAAACTCCTCAGTGAAGCTTTAAGAGAAAAATTCAGATCAGTTTGAACTCAACTTCTGTCTCAAATCAGTTCTCACTCTCCACACACACACACACACACACACACACACACACACACACACACTGTACCATCATCCTTCCTCTCTTTACACACACACACACACACACACACACACACACACACACCAAAACGAGTACGGCGAGCGCACCAGAAGAACTTTAGTCAGTGCACTAAACATTAAATCAAGAATCTGAAGGGCAGAAGCTGTTCTTAAAGCAGGTCTCTGATTGGTGGATGTAAACATACTGTGTGTGTGTGTGTGTGTGTGTGTGTGTGTGGGTGTGAATGTGTGTGTGTGGGAGTCACTAGTGTATAATGAAGTTTCACCGTTTTTGACGTCATGTCTTTGGTTGTTTCAAACTCTGCAGAAGCCAAAAGCTGATCAGACCGAGGACGTTCTGCTTTCCTCAGGTTTCTCTTAAAGACAAACACCTGAGTCAACACACCCATTTTTATAAAAACACACACACACACACACACACACACACACACACACTCATTTTTATAAACACACAAACACACACATACACACACACACACACACACACACACGAGACACGAGCGGGCTCAGATCGACGCCCTGATACCGCCGAACGCACACAGAGTTGCACTCCTGCTCACACTTGACACGATTTACTGGAATCCATTAAAAGTGAATTTACATAATACTGTCTCTGCTTAACCGCCTCTGCGGGGACTCATCGCACACACACACAAACAGACTTACACACATGCAAACGCACACATACACACACACACAGACTCACAGGCATGTATACTGCAGTGTGGGTGACCTTGCAGCAGCAGCAGCAGCAGCGTCAGAGCAGAACAACCTGTATGGATTTAGTGCGAGCGCAGCCAGAACACACATTAGAGCTCTAATTAAGACCCTTCGTCTCCATATGCGCTGGTCTGAGATCAGCTGTCAGGCGCCAGCTGGCGAGGATATTTATGGTTAGAGACACTAACAAATGCTGCTTTCAGGAGATCAACAGACGGCTCCTCTGACACAAACCAACCAAAGTCTTTGTTTTCTCTTTTTATGTCACTGTCGCTCCAGGAGGCTGTCGGCCAGATTCACACGTTTATATAACAGTAGAGGGAGGTCAGAGGTCAACGCCGACCCAGGAGACACCTGAGCAGGAGCGCAGTCAGAGAAAACATCTTAGGGTTCATGTTGAGATGAACATTTTTACAGCAGAGAGAGAGAAACGTGTCTTCAGAGTCGCTCATTAAAATAAATCATAAAACTCTTAAAGTCGACACCCGGACCTGTCTTTGTTAATAGAACCCAAAATATGAGTCGTCTTTAAAAAAATCACATTAGTGGTTTAACAAACACTTAAGTCCATTAAAATATCGACATATAGATACACATTTAAAAAAATTGGAAAAATGCAAGTTTATTTAAAATATGACAATTTAAAAAAAACAAAATATTAAATTTTTTCAATTTGAATAATGCCAATAATTATTTTATTTTTTTAGCTGAGGGATGATCAGTCTCAACGATTAGCAACAATTATCATTTTGATGGTTAATATCTTTATTTTTTTGTAATTGTATAAAAAAATAATTAAAAACCACATAAGTGCACAAAAATACATTTTTTTTTGTATCTGTAAATGTTGACATGTTAAAAATGTATGTAAAATATATATATATTAATTTTTAATTTTTTTGTCCTGAACTCCTGTCCTCTTAATATTATGAAAATGTGATTTCATTTTCATAATTTAACCCTTTATATGTCAGTTTTATTCAAAATATGTCAATCTAAGAACACTGTCTGTTCAGAGTGGCTTTTGAACGCAGCATGTCGTCCATCTTTGAAGGAAAACATCCCTGTGTGAATTAATGAGGTCGAGAGTGTGATGTGATGGTCAGGTTACGCAGAGAGGACTGTGCTGCTTCAGATGACCGGATGGACTTTAATCTGGATCTTAAAGTTAGTTTCTTCAGTTTATGAACGTGTCAAATCTAAACTTTGATTTCTCTGTTTGGTAAACACAGAAGAACTCAAACATGGACCTGAAGGAGTCGGGTTTAGAACCGTGGGACCATTTCAGAGACTTTGAGAAAATTTGGGGAAACTTTTAGTTTTTCTCTGAATTTCAGGAACGAAAATTTAATTCCGGAGAAATGTCAGCGTGTGGGAACCGAAAACCACACAAACTCAAATCTATTGTCTCTGTTTCTGGTTCTGTTTCTGTTGAGCGTCTGTTTCCAATCGGACTTTAACACTCTCTGTTTTAACCGTCTGTGTTCGCAGGTCTGACGACAGAAGGACTGTACCGTGTCAGTGGGAACAAGACGGACCAGGACAACATCCAGAAACAGTTTGATCAAGGTGAAGCCCTCACACACACACACACACACACACACACACACACACACCTGCACAGAGCCTCATAAAGACACACTCAGGAGGGGGACACACGAGGACTCGGGTTTCAAAGCCCCGAGGTCGCTGGTTCTCGTTATTTTCACACATCATGACTCTAAATTATTCTCCCACAGACTCCAAATTGTGCCGTTTAAGATCTCGGCTCGGTGTGTTTCTAATCGAGCAGCTTTTGTGGAATAAATTTGACCTGCAGAGAAAGTCCACAGCCGAGCGACCAGCTTAAAGAGAAACACATGCCCCCGTGGAGCTCCGAGAAACCGGCACCAGAGCCGCTGAGCTGCCAAACGGGCCGTTAGAGTAAACGCAGTCACCACAGACACACTTACACACACAGACACACACACACACAGACACACACTCAGCCGGGTCAGTCATGGAGGCTGGAGCGGGTCTGTTTCTTCAGGCCTCTCCGTCTTTAAATGTGATCAATCTTTGAGGTCAGAGGTCAGATTAACAGCCTCACTGAGCGCGTGCGAAGTTTGGAGAGTCTGAGCTGAATGTCTGTGAAATGATGTTACTACAAAAACACACGTCATTCACAGCTCGGACTTCTGACTTCTGAGGAAACTCGAACGCAGCATAAATCTGTTTAAAGGGTTATTCTGTACTTGTTCAAACCTCCATGTTTGTAGTTTTTTTGTATTTCTGTGTTTTAACCTGAGAAAGATTCAGGTTAGTGACCTTCTATTACTCCAGACTGCAGTTTGAAAACAGGCTGAGAGCGCTGTGTAATAATCCTCAATCAGAGTCCTTTCATTCAGAACACTGACTCTTTCCTCTGTAAATTATATCCTCATTTTATCATGTTTGGTCCTAAAAACTCAGACGACCTTTTTACCTGCTAACTCTGTAAATGAATCTGAGCTGCTGTGACTCATGAAAAAGTAGAGAAAACTGCGCCGGACGCCGTGGAGCTGAAAATCTTGAGGAATAACCACCTGGAGGTGACGTCTCTCGACTCTAAAAACAATCATTTATGGATTTAAAAAAAGTTCAGTTTTAAAATCTGAATCTCTGGATGATATCAGAGGTTAAAGTCAAACACAGCTGAAGGTCTGAGGTTGGACTGGACTCTCCTGTGAACTTGCTCTTCCTCTGCGTCGTCCATGTTCACTCCTCCTCCTCCTCCTCCTCCTCTTCGTCTGTATCTCTAATTGAAAGACGATCATCCCGGTTAATTAGCCGCCATGTTCCTTTAAACGGCGGTGGTTAAAACGTTAAAGGGATTAACTGGGTAATGATTCAGGGTCAGTCCTGGTTCTGCTTCATTAACAGGTTTTAGTTTATTAATAAACTTCATTAAGTCACAGGTTTCCTCTCCTCTCTCTCTCTCTCTCTCTCTCTCTCTCTCTCTCTCTCTCTCTCTCTCTCTCTCTCTCTCTCTCTCTCTCTCTCTCTCTCCTCCCTCTCTCTCTCTCTCTCTCTCTCCGTCCTACTTTTTCTCACACGTTCGTTTCCTGTTGTTTGTGTCTCTCTGCTTATTGCCCTCCTTCTATCTCCTTATTTCCTTGAGAGTATTTCTGGTGAACTGTGTGTGTGTGTGTGTGTGTGTGTGTGTGTGTGTGTGTGTGTGTGTGTGTGTGTTGTTGGCAGTCGCTCAGATTCAGGGTGACAGCTGTCGTGTTTCCTCAGGGCTCTGTCCTCCTTCTCCTCTCCCTCCCTCTCTCTTTCTCTCCTTCCTGTCGTCATCGTTCGGCCGATCAGCTGATCTGTATTTGTCGTTTGATTTTTTTCTTCAATCTTTAATAATAAAACCTTTTCTCTGTGTTCGAGGGAGTTTCAGGGTCGTAGTATCTGCAGCAGACAGATGATTGTGAATCCACTCGCCAAATTAACCGTCCAAAATAAACTATCAGACTAACATGTAAATATATCCCTTTAAGACTGGAGGTTATCTTTGGTTTAGTTTGAGTTTCAGGTTTAATAAACACGACCCTGACCTCGGTACGGCGTGGATAAAGATCTCCGCCCCTTTGTTTCCCCTCTCCTCGATCACTCTCGGTCTCCTGGACCTCCCCTCGCCTCCTGACAGAGAAGAAAAATGGTTGTTTGAACTGGAAGTGTCTTCTCTCCTTCCCTGCTGCTCCATCAGAGACACACTCAGGCCTCTGTGTCTGCAGACAGACTGATGATAACCTCTGTTAGCTCTGATCAGAGAGACGCTCTGTTCTCCTCATCAGACACAAAGCGCCGCTGTGAGCTCTGCCGCCGCCGCCGCTCCTCACAACCTCTTTGATTTCCTCGCAAACTCAGGGAAACCCCGATCGGCTTTTAGCTCCGAGGTCTGAAACTCAGCTGGTTCTACTGTAACATGACTGTAAACGGGATTTAGTCAGAGCTCAGGTTTGAGTCTCTCTGTGGAGTTCAAAAGTAAAAAACTGCAGTTCCTCAAGTGTCCAGTGGAGGCAGGCTGCTAAAGTCGAGGAGTCTTCACAGGCAAATGATTTCTGCCTGAATCTGAAAATGAACTTCGATCTTCTTCTCTGTCTCTCTCTGTAGATCACAGTATCGACTTCATCGCCATGGACGTGGCGGTGAACGCCGCCGCCGGAGCTCTGAAGGCTTTCTTCGCCGACCTGCCCGACCCGCTGATCCCCTACAGTCTGCACCCGGAGCTGGTGGAGGCCGCAAGTAAGGATTAACACACTGACACACAAACCGCTGAGAAACTGGAGTTTCTGTTTGGAGGTCGTCTTAATCCAGAGGGGGAGGTCTTACATGAACCTTTAAGAGGTCCGAGACCCCCTCCTCAGTCCTCCTGACGTAAACCTTCTCTTGAACCCTCTTTTAGTGTCAAAAACACACAAAAACTCGTCCCTGTCCCAGATTTGTAAACATGAATCTGTCTGATCACCTGACCGTAGAGGTCGTTGGTTCGACTCCCGTCCTCAAAACTCTCTTCTACTGAGAGTCTCTGATCAGAGATTTTAGGACCAGTTCTGTTTTCAGCAGAACAGAGACTGGAGTGAAAATAGAGCGCAGGTTTAACCGTCTCTAAATTTAGACTCTGATGAGGATCTGTCGTCCCAGACAGCGAGTCTTCCTCTGCCTGTTTTTGGAGTAAAGCGTCCCGGCTTTGAGACGTGCTGGGTCTGATTAAAAACAGAGAAATCCACTTAGACGGTCGGGTAATTAGAGAGAGAGAGAGAGAGAGAGAGAGAGAGAGAGAGAGAGAGAGAGAGAGAGAGAGAGAGAGGGAGAGAGAGAGAGAGAGAGGGAGGATGTTAGAGCTCAGAGGGTTCGAGGAGGTTAATGAGTCTGAAGGATGAAAACGACGAATAAACGCTGAGATTCAAACTGAAGAAAAAGGTTTAAAAGAAAATATCGTTAAAAAAAGAGGAAAAACTGAGAATGAGACACACAAATACACACAAACACACACACACACACACACACACATTATAACGAGCGTCTTCAAAATTCGAGGAGGAAGCGGAAAGTTCTTGTTCTTCTTCTCCGAGTGGAAAACAAACAGCAGACTCTTCTTCTTCTTCTTCTTCTTCCAACCTCACAGGGACGAGTTTGGACCCAGGATTCTGGTTCAGATCAGTCCCAGTCCCAGAGTCAGCGTTTCTCATCAGATTGTGGATTAACAGTTTGATGTCAGCTGTTGTAATCTGAGTTTAATTTAACCTGAGAGTGAAAACAGCTCCTGTGTGAGGAGGAGGTCATGGAGCTGCTGTAGATTAGGACAGACTGATGATGATGATGATCGCGGCTGATATTCAGCGTTCGGCTGGTTATTATCAGCTGTTTAAAGTGTGATTATTATCACAACTATCAAACATGATTAGTCAGGATCTGACATCTAAATTCAAACATCAATTCTTCACTTTAGGAGCTTTGATTCAGAATCAGATTCACTTCATTTTGGTGATAATTATCCTCAATCAATAAATGAAGGTTTCTGTGTTTCGTTGACTTCTCAGAGTTCATTAATTATCAGTAATGAACTTTTCCTGATGCAGCAGGATTAAAAAAAACAAGCAAAGTTTATTTACACATAAAAACACAAACTGTTCTGATTTGTCGACTTTGACTTTCCTGACGTCGAGTCCTCGTGTTCGGCCTTTTCACACAAACAGACAAACAAACTGAGTCTTTAGTTAATTATTCATCAGGTTGATCTTCGTTATCTGAGGTTTTCTGGACAAACGGAGCTCTGACAGAGTTCTGCATCAGAACCATCCTGGTGTTTTTTTGAAGGTTTGACGTTCAGAGTTATGTAATGGAGAAAAACTGGAGGACTGACATCAGACTTTAAATCTGAGAGTATTTCTCTAAGATCTCCTCGTCGTCAGATCTGTCTGTGGTTTCTGGAGAGTCAGTCGAGCGCTGAAGTCGTCAGTGTGTTTGTGCAGAGCGGGGAAGAATTTGATGAGGTTCTGGTCGAGTTCTGATCCAGAAGCTGTTCCTGTTTGTGACGCAGAGACTGAAGCTGGAGCTGCTGAGAAACAAACAGATGAAACAGAATCAAAAATCACTGCAGAGAAAAACTTCAGACCAGAGAGACCCGAGGGTCTTCAGGGTCTTCAGGGTCCAGGACTCTCTGCTCTTCGCTTTAGTATCTTATCAGAGTCTGATCCGGTTTATTAAAATGGATCCAGTCCTTGTTTTTTTTCTACATGATCAACGTTCTAGAGCAGCGAGCACTCCTGACCTTCGACCTCACGCAGCCGTTAGAGGTCTGAAGGTTCCTGTCGGCTCCTCGTTAAGATGATTGATGATCAGAGGAGGAACAGATCTGGGAACATTCAAGGGCTTTAAACCAGGTCCTGGAAAGTCCTGGAGAAACCGCGGCAGGATGTCCTGGAGAATCTTCCAGGCTGGTGGGTCAGGGTTCGTGTTGAAGCGTCTTTGTTTTGACAATCCAGAGGAAGAAGTCGGCGTTTCATATCTGCTCTGTAAATATTTAATGACAGAATAAACGAGCGCGGCGTTTCAGCTCCAACGGGCTCTCGCCGGCGGGAACGTGACGGAATCTCAGGAGAGGAAGAGGAGGAGGAGGAGGAGGAGGAGGAGCACTGACAGGAGGCTTTTCAGGAAAACAGTCTGATCCACGTCTGTTTGTGTTTCGTCAGTTTGAGTCGGCGGTTTTTACGCTCCGTCAGTCCTCGTCGGTTTTTAGTTTTTAACGTTTTTACAGATTTAAAAACACGATTGAACTCTGATGATTCCACTGAAATAGTTTTATCTCTAGACAACATAAAACACCAGGATTAGATTTTTTTACTTTCATTTAAGACAAAAATAAAGTTTTCTGCTGGTTTTTGTGTCTCACAGCTGAGTCACCTAATAAAATATTAATAAAAACTCAAAATAAAGAAGCTTCATACGACAGAGTGATAAGAAAAAAACATGAAGTCATAATAAAATCATGACTTACAAGAAAAAAAGTCAAAATAAAGTCATTACGACGACTCAGTAAATGACTTTAATCTCAAAGTCTCGTATCTCATTTTTCAAGGACTGGATTAAAAAAAAGATTAAAGCTCCTGTGAGGAGTTTTCAGACAGTTATGACTTCATGATATATATATATTTTAATAACAAAAACAGAAGACTCGATTTATGAAAACAATAGATATTCCAAAAACAGATTCATGAGATCCTTTAAAGTCAGCAGAAGGAGATTCTCTTTTTGAGCATTTGGTGAAATTACTTAGTAAAGACTGTTTTTGTCCACAGGGGGCGCCAAAGGTTTCTTAGGCTATGTTCAGACTGCAGGTCAATTCCAATTTTTTAACCATATGTGACACATATCTGACTTTTGTTTGTTTGCACAGATTCTCTGATTTTTTTCCACGTCTTTAAGGACTGGATAAAAAAAAAATGATTAAAGCTCCAGTGAGGAGTTTTTGGACAGTTTTTTTTTTTTTTACTTACAAAAGTAGAAGACAGTCAGCAGGAGGAGATTCTCAATTTAAGCATTTGGTGAAATTACTAAGTAAAGACTGTTTTGACCACGAGGGGGCGCCAAAAGTTAATAAGAGGAGCTTTAAAGTCAGGTGAATAAAAATCTGTTGGTCTTCAGTGATGAAGATTGATCCTCATCAGGGACTCTAAAGATCCTCAGACAGAGGAGGACTTCCTGCTCTTAGAGGAAGTTCTCAGTGTTTAGATTCAGCTGTTAGAGCGCCCCCTGTCTGTTGGAGCTGCTGCTGTCACACTCAGATACTCGGTTTATTCTCTCAGTCTGATAAATAAGACGTGATGCTGCCTCCGATCCCCTCTGCCCACAGAGCTGCCGGGTCACTGCGAGTGTGTGTGTGTATATGTGTGTGTGTGTGTGTGCGTGTGTGTGTGTGTTTATGCGTGCGTGCGTGTGCACAGCGTGGGAGTTTCTCTTGGCAGCGTCTCTTCCTTTTGTTTTTCCTGAGAGGATAATTTCCGTTCCCAGGAGAGAGAGAGTGTAAAATCTAAAACGCCTTCTGTCTTCTCTCTCCCCTGTGTGTGTGTGTGTGTGTGTGTGTGTGTGTGTGTGTGTGTGTGTGTGTGTGTGTGTGTGTGTGTGTGTGTCAGAAATCGTGGACTACATCGAGCGTCTGCTGGTTCTGCGGGAGATCGTGAAGAAGTTTCCTCCTGTGAACTACCAGGTCTTCAAGTACATCATCACACACCTCAACAGGTGAGAGGACACACACACACACACACACACACACACACACACACACACACACACACAGAGTCCTGATGTTCAGATCTCCCTGATGTCAGTGAACGCACCACAGCAGGAAACTTCACTTCAGCTTAAAGAGCGACATCTGATCCTCCGCAGGACGCCAACGATCCGGTCTGAACCAGAGACCTGATCCACATCAGAGAGTCACAGCAGCTAGACCAGATCCTTCAGGTCTCTGTTAGAGTCAGACTCAGATTTTAAAGGGTCAGTCCGCTGTTTTTATTTCACTGGTCCAGGTTTAGCTGAAGCAGGAGAAGTTCTAAACTCAGTCTGGATGTGGACGTTTGATCTGAGTCCAGGATTACACAGGGTCTGTAATCTTAGACTCTTGGTGGTCCAGTAGAAACCCCCTGTCCTCAGTTTAGCTGGATGGTGTGTTAGTGATGGCGTGATAGCGACAGGAAACATCATCAGTCCAATCGAAGCGTCACTCCTCATCAGTTATTGATGAAAACATCGATCAGCTGTCGTTCTGTAAACACTGACTGATGCTCCGGCGCCGTTTTCATCACAGCTGACAGATGACATCAACTCAAACACTCACAGGGTTCAGGTTCTGGTTCAGGTTTGGACCTGGATTCATGAAGATTCAGGTTAGTCCAGGTTCAGAAGGGCTGTGAGCTGAGCTGCTGACTGGGCCTCAGATTTCTCGTCTCATGACTCTGATCGAAGAGTCAAAGGCGTCAGTTCCACTCCCAGTTCCTGAGCTCAACTGAACTGGGAAATGAACGAATCAGGTCTCGAAGTGATTCGTTCATTCAGCAGTTCAGTTCTTTTGAACGAATCGTTCATGAACGACGCTAAAGCCCTCCCTCCTCTGCCTGACTCAAGTCGTTCGGAAGTCGTTCGTTTCGTTCACTGACTGATGCGTGTCGTTCATTCGCTGTGAGCAAATCATGAGACTCCGCCCACCTGCTCGCTCACTCACTTAGCTGGCTGTGTGTCGTTCGCCAAAGAGTCAAAGGCGGCAGTTCCACTCCCGACCGACATGCGAGGCTTGCGGCTGAGAAATGAACGAATCAGGTCTCAAAGTGATTCGTTCACTCAGCAGTTCGATTCTTTTGAACAAATCGTTCATGAACGACGCTAAACCCCTCCCTCCTCTGCCTGACTCAAGTCGTTCGGAAATCGTTCGTTTCCTTCACAGACTGAAACATGTCGTTCATTCACTGTGAGCAAATCATGAGACTCCGCCCACTCCGCTCGCTCACTCACTAGCTAGCTGTGTGTCGTTCACCAGAGTCAAAGGCAGCAGTTCCACTCCCGACCGACACGCCAGGCTTGCGACTGAGAAATGAACGAATCACTCAGCAGCTCGTTTCTTTTGAACGAATCGTTCATGAACTACACTCGAGCAGAGCGGTCCGGTTCAGGTCTGAGACAGAAACTGATGTTTAAATCTTTAGTTTTCCTTCATTTTGACATAAAAACCTCTCGAACCTTTAGTGTCTGATGTCATGACCATTTCCTGTTTCCTGTTTCCTGTCTCCAGGGTCAGCCAGCACAACAAGACCACCCTGATGACGGCCGATAACCTCTCCATCTGCTTCTGGCCCACGCTGATGCGCCCCGACTTCGAGAACAAAGACACGCTGTCCACCACCAAGCTGAACCAGGCCGTCATCGAGTCCTTCATCGTGCAGAGCGACTACTTCTTCCACGGCGGCGAGGTGGCCGAGAGCTCCAGCAGCGAGGGCACGCCGCCGCCGCACTGCCACAACATGGTGGAGGCTCTCCTGCCGCTGCAGCTGCCCCCGCCTCTGCAGCCGCAGCAGATCCAGCACACCCTCCACCCCGACCCGCTCATCTGAGGAGAGGCCGAGGAGCATGCTGGGAAAAAAAAAGAGACGTCTGGGTTGTTTGCGGCCGCCGCTGGAGCGCCGTCTCTGAACGCTGAGAATCAAAATCAAACAAACCCGGACGGACGGAGAATTTAGGGACGAGCTCAGAGACACGACGAGCGTTTGTCGGATTACAGCGAATCTGTGAGATCGGGGAAAATCCCGGATTAGAGAACCAACAATCGGACGCCACCTTTGGAACTAATTTCTCGCCCTTTTGACGACACGACGGAGGCGAACCGATTCGATTTGGCACATAGCGACGAGACTAATCTGGAGAGGGAGTCCAATCACCTTCCTCTCGCTTTAACCTGATGGAAGAGCACACACGCCTCCCTGAAGCCCCGCCCACACACCATAAAAGGGAAGTTCGCCGCCGTGACTGCAGCTCAGAACGGAAACCCCGGACTGTGACGGACTGACGGACGCCTGAGACTGACGGACCGTTTACTGACAGACCCACATCTCAGCACGTGAAACATTTCCTCTTCCTCCTCCTCGCCTTCTTCTCTTCTTCTTCTTCTTCTTCTTCTTCTTCTTCTTCTTCTTCTTCTTCTTCTTCTTCTCTTTTCCTCGACCTTTCGCCCTGAATCGGAACGACTCGCTCGCTCTCCCTGACGCTGCGTTCAGGACCTCGCTGAGACACAAACCTGGATTACTATTTTTGGCAGCGGGGCGGCGGCGGCGGGGTTTCCTCTTAACTGAACTGTGACTAACCCGTGACCTTTGACCCCTCCTTACGGACAGCACATGCACGATTTTTGTCTCGCCAATTTCACGTCTTTTTTGTTTTTGTCGTTTCAGTTTTTATCATTTTTTAAGTTCTTTTTGTAACGTCTCATTTCTACCCTGACTGTGTGTCTGTGTGCGTGACGATGATGATGATGATGATGGCGTTGATGATGATGATGATGATGATGTGTGCGAGCTGACCTGACAGTCGGCCTGAACCTTCTCCGCAGAGGGAGCGATGGATCCACGAGGGAATAGCGAACTCTTTAACGAGAGAATCGGACTTTTACAGACTCTAAATGCAAACCACTCCGGAGGTCGGCCCCGCCCCCCTCGCCTCGCCTCGCCGCAGGGACGACCTCCGACCCCCTCCGTGACGGCACATGAGTGAGGAAAACCACTCCGTCTGTTCCCGTGGAGGACGCGCGTCTTCCGTGTCGACCTAACTTCCTGTCCTCGGTTCGTCTCATCTCTGTTTCGGTTTGTCGGGAACTAAACTTGCATGTCTCTGAAAAAAACGGAAAAAAAACACGAACTTTTAACGTTAAAAAACAAAAAAACAACGAAGAAGAAGAAACGAAAACGTAGAAACTGTAAAGGAGCTCCTGTTCACACCTGCATCCTGTTTTTTTTTTTTCTTTTCATGGAAGAAAATCGACTCTTAATATCATATTTTTGGTTAAATGTCAAATAGATTTTTCCCTAAATAGAGGAAAGAAGTTTATAAAAGTATAAATATTATAAATATATAAAAATGTATCAGCAGCAGCAGCCGCAGAGTTTGCTGATTTAGTGAAATACCACGGGGTACTGGACTGTATAACCGTCAGAATCTATAATCATATTTCTGTGTGACTCTGAGAACCAGAGAGAGAGTGTGTGTGTGTGTGTGTGTGTGTGTGTGTGTGTGTGTGTGTGTGTGTGTGTGTGTGTGTGTGTTTGACAGAGACAGGTTGTTTCTAATCCCCTTCAGTCCACCAGGAAGACCAGATCACGAACTCCTCATCGCTGTCTCCATCGGCGACACTTCGAGGTCGAACGAGAGCGTCAGAAAGTCAGACAGACGTTTTTGTTTCTCTAAGGCGACGTTCACACTGCGGGTTATGACGCTAAAAAAGATCGGATTTTTTGTTAAATCCGATCTTTTTGTGCGGTCGTTCACATTACAACAACGAATGCGGCATCTAATGTCTTTCCACGCATGTTTGTGTTGTCGAACAATGGTGACGTTTGTCGCATATTGATGACGTAAAGGTCGGATGAACGCGACCTGAGCGTCCACACTGCAGTCACATCGGATACATATCTGATTTATATCCACATACAGAAGAGGCCTGGGAGGATCAGAACCAATCAGAACTGACCTGTTCACACTTCGATGAAAACATCAGATATGAGTCACAGATGGTTAAAAAATCTGAACTGACCTGCAGGGTGAACACAGACTAAGAGGACGAATCATCGAGGAGTTTTTTTGAGTTTTTCCGATTTTTCTCTAAAACTAAAACCTTCAGCTGCAGGATAAAGACTAACCCCCGATCTCCACCTTCATCCTGATCGTCTCCTAAAAGGCCGTATCCTCCGATCGTAGCTGATCGTAAACATTCAAGTTAACGTGTCAATTTACACCGATTTTCCGCCGGACTCCGCAGTGAAAGGTTTTTAGACGTCATTTCACCCCATAGATGACCCCATGGATGAGCAGATGCTGATTCTAGAAGTCTAGAAGTAGATTTCCTCCTCTGGAAGGACACAATCTACTGCTTATATGTCTATGTGTCTGTCTTTAGAGAGACAACTCGTTACCACACGATTGAACGTGAATCTGCGGGTGCTTGTGAGTTCTCGCTCTGTCCGTAAACCACCACGAAATTCGCCTCACCAACAGATTCAGCAGGAATTGGCGTATGGCGAAAATCGCCGTTCCGGATGTGATGGAAATTCAAGGTTAGAAACAGTCGAAAAGTTTTAACACTAACTTTATTTGTGATTTTTAAAGTTCACTACAGTCTGGACGCTCTTCTACTAAGAGTTTTTACCGTTTGACTCTAATTTACGAGGATTTAACTCGTCTCTAAAACCTGGAAATCAACTAAAGATCCTTTCAGTATTTAAATCGAGTCACTGATTCACAAACGATCGATCGATTAATCGAGTTATTAAAACCCCTTAAACTCCAGACAAACAGGTTTAAACTTCACTGAGAGGATGAATATAAATATTTTTAACTCTGCACAGAAGAAGCAGAAAGAAACTGTGAAATCATGATTTTAAATTCAGCAGTTTAAGTCTGATTTTGATGCTTTTATTGTGAAAATCTCTGAAGTAATCGGCACTCTTAGACGACGAAGATGAAACCCCACAGACTCGTCCAGGTTTCTGCAGATCTGACTCCCTCAGTTTGGACTCTATCCTGGTCCCATGAGTCCGGCTCACATATCAGGACTTAGTGTGTTTGTGGGTCTGAAAACGACGACGGTAGATTCCTCCTCCTCCTCCTCTCTGCTCCTCTTGTTTCCTCTCCTCCTCCTCCTCTCTGCTCTTCTTCCTCCTCGCCCTGTCGGAGACGTTAGCGTCCAGATTCACAGCTCGTCTCTAAAAAGCCGTTTTCATTTATAATTGACACGCTTTCACGAACGTCCCCGGTGATGTGACCTCGGGCACTTCTCCTCTCTCCTCCCCTCCTATCTCCTCATTCCTCCTCCTGCTTTTGACCTGGAAAACAGTCCTGCAGTTTCGAAGAAGGAAATCTGGTTTCTTTGAGCGAGTCTGAAAATAAAAGAGGTGCACGTGTGAGTAAAAGAGGTTTCAGTTTGAAGAAGAAGAAGAAGACGTCGTCGTTTTTAGGAGGGAGGGACTAAAGCACAAGGAAAGTAGACGAGGGAGGAGTCAAGGATCAAATCTGTGAGAGCGTTTCTGTCCGAGGTGAGGTTCGATGAAAGTCAGCGATGAGAGACGAAACAAAACAGACAAATGTCAAACAGGGGGTGTGTCCCATTCCAGAGGAGTGTCTCCTGTGTCCTTACTTTCTAAATTTGTGTCCAGATCAGGGTCAAAGAGGACCATCTTTGTTGGAGTTCTTTGAAGAGTTTGTAGGAAACATGAAAAGGTCGCTCTGAAGGAGACTAAAACCTGGACAAGGACCAGGTTTAGTGTCCTCCAAAGGAGACACGTGTCTGGAAGGGGACTCTCTGCTGACGAAGGAGAAATCTGTTTTCTTCCAGGACGTGAAAAAGTGGGTACGGGTCGAGTCAAGGGGGATAAATATCCGGAATGGAATTCAGCCAAAAGTCCATTTGAAGGTTTGGTGATGTTGGACTGAAGGGGACGGTGAAGGGCACATAGAAGGGAGTGGAACAGAGCCAACAGCATCCTGGTCTCCGAGCTCGAGTTTCTTTTTTTTAGGGGGTGGGGGTGAGGGTGGGGTGAGGGTGGGGGGGTCCAGCAGCTGCTAGATGATAAAGATGAAGCTGTCCGTCTGTAGTTTCCTCATCAATCAATCGATCAATCAAGTTTTCTTTCTCTGTTTCTCATCCTGTCGATAAGATTTCTCTCTCATGGCGTCACTCCGGTGTACAAACCATCTGACTCCTAACGTCATCCGCTCTGTATTATAGTAAATAAAAACGATTTTCAGAAATGAACCTCTACAAAACTCGCTTCTCTGTTTCCTCTCCATCATGTTTCCGAATAAAGTTTCTTTTTTCCAAAAACGCCTCCGTCATCATTTCCTCTTCTTTAAAGTCGCACTAAGAAATGTTGATTCAACTGTGGAAGACTACATTTCCCATGAGCACCATCAGAGAAATCTCACATGATTGAAGAGGATCTGACTGTCAGTGAACTTATGATTTCAGTTTTTGCTCTAATTATTAGATATTAATTTAACCGGGTCAACAGCGACTCTAACACGACAAGAGCCATAATTTTAAAAAGAACATTTTATTTTTTTAAACAATATATTTATTGAACTTTTACATAAACAAGTATACACACAAAAACATGAACAGTTGGAGAGTGAACTGGTAGTCGTCTCCATCTATAAACGGACCAAACTTGGAGTTGTCCAGACAATGATCGATAACAACATAAGTAAATAGAAAGTAAAAGATAAAACAGGACAGGGGGACATAAAAAAGATTCATTTTCCTCTGATGATCGGTTTGTCTCTCTCGTACGACACATGAAGTCATCTCTTCCACCCAAACATTTATCGAAGGATCATCCATTTTCTTCCAAGATAAAGTGATTATTCTCCTGACCTGCAGGAGTCCCGGGTCGATTAAAGTCCTCTGCTTTGAGTTCACAATAAATTTGGATAAATACCTAATATACACAGTTTTGTTTGGAGGGGCAGTTTAACCCTTACAATACGAGCATTTTATAATTTAGTCAATCTAATTTTTTATTTTTATTTTGTTGAAGTCGAGGTTTCTGACAAAGTCAAAAAGTCTTGATGTTAAAAAGCTAATTTGTGTTTTTTAAAGTATGTTAAGTGAAAAAGAGGTCGGTGAAGACAAATACAGGAGGAGGGATAACAGATCATTTATTTATGCACACCACAACTTTTTTATTTCAACCTATTCAGTCAAGATAATGATGTTTTTTTTGCACAAGATAATTAATGATCTTCTTCCATCAACTCAGCAAACACCACAAGTTAATTTCTTTGTGCAAACAAGATAACATCTTGTTTGGAATTTAATAGTACGCACAAATAACTTTTCCCCAAACAAAAGAAGTCTGAATTCCTGCAAGATAAAAATAAAACTGCACAAGATAAGACTCCTGTTCAGACAAGATAATGAGCAGAAACCTGTGAACGAAATAACATGATTGCATTAAATTGTACACATGAGGAAATGAATTTATCTAATCTCAACAAGATTATTGTGTTTTTGCACAAGATAAAGAAACTGCACACATGAGGATGATCTACAAAATAAATACAAATAATGTGAAAAATATCTTTCTGTGAATTTAATGAGCAGCTAAAATGAAAAAAGTCAGTTTGATTTCAGATTTAAAGATGAACTCTGTGATGTTTTAATAAATCTGATAAACTCTGATGAACCTGAAGGAAAACATGTGAACACTTCCATCATTGAGGTGAAGATACCTGCAGTCTGAGCTGTAAAGAAGGTAAAGAGCACACCCTGGTGGTCAGAGTATGAACTGCACCAGAGACGAAAAATCTGCAGAAACAAAAATGATTTTTTAATTAAACAAAAACTTTTAAAAAACTGAAGTTTCAAACAGAGAAATACCCGATAAAGTAAAAGTATCTCTAAATCTTACTTTTAAATATTTACATAAATACACTTCAACCTTCAACATTAAATTTCTTAAAACGAATTTTAACTCCAAATCAGACTCATGCTGAGGTCATGACCCTCATTCTGCACATGCTCAGTTGGACTCTCCCCCCACCAACCAGGAAGTCAGGAGACCCTCTGAACACCTGAGAACAGTAACCTGAAGAAGTCTCCTCAGTCAGGTATGAAAACATCGTAAAGTTTCTTCAATTCCATTGTTGTTTGTTTGTTTGTCTCAGATGTTTTCTGTATTTTCAGCTCAGAGTAATCTGAAGGTTCAGAAAGATGATTTTTGTTTTGAAGCTGCAGGAAAGAAAGAAGAAAGAAAATCACCTTAAAAAATCTCCAAACTTTAATTTCTGACTCTCTACAAACGAATCTTTAACCAGCTTGTCAAAATATCTGGACATTTTCAGGCAGTTCTGTGGAGATAATTTAGAACTGAAAATAATCCTTCATATTTTAAAAGTTTAAAACTTTATTTGCTGTTGAAATATTAAAACAGATGCTTCATGTGTCCACTAGATGGTGCTGTTCTTCATTGATATTCAACACCAGTTAAAAAGGACTTCAGATGAAGAAGCTGTTTGACTTTGTAAAGAAGTTTCATCATTTAAACATTAATATACGTTTAATTTTATAGCTCCTGAACACACAGACAGAATTATGAACATAATTTAATCCAAAGTTTGTGACAGGAATCTCTTAATTCTGCTCAAAGTTAAACTAGACTTTGTTTATTAAATGACAGAATTAACTTTTTTTGTCCACAACGTTAAAGAAGTTTTAATCTTTACAGTTAAATTGTTCAATAACTTGATTTAAAGATACGTCAACATTCAAACCAGAGCTTTCACAATAAACTGAGAAGCTCTTCAGATTAATAATCGAGTAAATATTTATCCTTTCTTAACACTCTTTTGGTTTAAATTCAGATCTGCAACATATGATCTCATCCTTCAAAATAAAAGCTTTAATCATTAAGGAAATAACACAACATAAACACAAGACAGAGAAGAGTTAGAGATGAAGCTGAAAAAAAGACGTTTGAAGAGCTCCGAGCTGCTGATGAGGAAAAATCACGAGTTGATTTTCTCTTCCAGCAGCCGCTTGTTTGTAGCGAGACCTCAGGCCAGTCCATTACAGACTACAGCGGGGTGACGCAGCTCAAGGAAGAACATTTATGATCATTTCTTTATCATTTTCTTGAAGTTACAATCATCATATTAATCATTTTACAGACGCTGTAGTTCTTCTGTCTTAGCATCTCGGTCTGATTGTATTTCCATGAAGAAATGATCATAAATGTTCTTCCTTGAGCTGCGGCACCCCGCTGTAGTCCGTAATGGACTGGCCTGAGGTCTCTCTACAAACAAGCGTCTGCTGGAAGAGAGTAGGTGAGTTGTGTTTAGTCTCTTTGTTAAAGAAATGAGTCAAAGTTAAAAAGATGTTTGGTGTCTAGTACTATGTCTGTGACCCTATATGTACTAACCTCAGTAGAACATGGTGTAGTTCCGTTCAGTAACAGAACCTCATTGGAAAATTAGCTGATTTAACTTTACTGTGCTCTTGTTCACATATACTAACTCGACAGCACATAAATCCATACCTGTTAACAAAATCATGATTTTATTGATAATTCGGCTCAATAAAAACACCTTTATCTGGGATATTATCTGGGATGTGCAATACAGCATTCATACACCCTTATTTATCATGTGCAATATAACAATTTTCAAACCTCATTTATCCCACCGACTTATCCTCCATTTCATACTCTCACACTCAGCACCTTTGTAAATATTTCTCTTACACTTTGATTCGTCTTTAATATTTTGTGTATCCTTATTTTGTTGTATCCCCCTCAGTACTTATTGTCTGTTTTTATCTGTTCTCCTTTGAGCCGAGCGCTCTTCTCATCCAGGACATCACCATTACAATCTTCAAATCCATCCTCTTCCTCTTCTCTTCTCTTCTTCTCTTCCAGGAGTGTCCAGCAGGGGGCGGCGATCGCGTCCTCTCCTCCCCCGTGCAGCCCGTTCTCCTCCTGCAGAAAAAGAGCGAGCAGCTGCTTCTCACATCCTCCCTGCTTTGCTCTGTCATCCCCCTCCTCCTCCTCCTCCTCCTCCTCCTCCTCTCCCTCAGGAAGGGAAGCACCACACCCTGTCAGCCAATCAGAGCCCGGCTCCACCTTCTCCATCACATCATCTCAGTTTCCAGGGCAACAGGGCGCCCCTCTCTGCCTCTCTCTCTCCCTCTGTTTCCTCTCTGAAAGGTGCCGCATCATCACCATCATCCCTCCCATCCGTCCGTCCCACCATCCGAGCTGGTGGCTAGTTTAGCGTTAGCCTCCTGTCTGCTCGCACCTCCTCTCTCTCTCTCCCCCTCTCTCTCTCTCTGCAGTGGGATCACCACAACACCAAAGGCACCTCCCTCTCTCTCTCTCCCTCTCTCCCTCTCTCTCCCTCTCTCACCATCCGACACTCCTGAGGAGAAGGAGGACATGGACTGAAGGAGGAGAGGAAGAAGAGATGAGGTACGTACTGAAGCTGGAGCTGTTTGTGACGAAGGGGTGTGTGAGTGTGTGTGTGTGTGTGTGTGTGTGTGTGTGTGTGTGTGTGTGTGTGTGTGTGTGTTAATCCTTCATGGTATGCTGTTTTAATGAGCTGTCTGATGCTAACGACGCCAAAATGATGCAAAGAGGAAGAGGAGAGAGAGAGAGGAGAGAGAGAGAGGAGACCCACAGACCCAGAGAGAGAGAGAGTCTCCCCCTCTTCCTCCCTCTCTCCCTCTCTTCCTCCCTCTCTCTCTCTCCCTCTCTCTCCCTCTCTCTCTCTCCCTCTCTCTCTCTCTCCGAGCTTTTGTTGTTGTGGAGGCCTGCTCTGCAGAAGAGCTCGCTCTGCCTGCTGCATACAGAAAGAGGCCAACACCTCCCTGCTCCCAGTCTGCTGCTCTCCTCTCTCTGCTCTCTCTCTCACTGGTTTGTTACTGGTTTCACTGGTTTCACTGGTTTCACTGGTTCTAGTTCAGCTCTTTTTAGTAAGTTAGTAACATGTCGTCTCTGCTCGCTGAAGTCTTAGCAGACATTCGTACACAGACGTCCTCTCCTCTTCTTCTTCTTGTTGTTTCAGTGATTTGAGGATCAGTGAATTTAAAGCTCCAGTAAGTGATTTTTGGTCCGGTCTGTCGGGGGTTAATTCTGTTAATTCTGAGTCTGTTTTTAAAACCCAAACTTTCATGTTACCAGCATCTATTCAGGACTGACAGGTGTCACATGACCATGCACCCACACTGAGCATGTGCAGACGAGTGTAAACAGGAACCCAAACAAACAGAGTTTAGCTGGTCGGGACCCGTCATGGTTCTGACTATACTGCCTGAAGTAGCTCTGTGATTGGACAGAAGGCGCTCTCATCGTAACCTGACCGCTGAACGCCACTCCTGACCTCAGTCTGTTAATACAGAGATGTTTCGCTGCGATCGAGTTTCCTCTGAAGTCAGACGTCGGAGCTGAAAATGTCTCTGATTGGCTAGAAGTTCTGATTGGTTGTTCCTCATGGCTGTGAAACGTCATCGTCTGTCGGGTTCGGAGATTCAGAGGTATGATAATGTTCTGTCCGATGTTCAGAGCCGACAGCTAGCATGTGGTTTGAGCGTGTGATGATGTTTCCAGCTTTTCTAGCCAATCGGAGGCGAAGGAGGCGGGACTTTCCCCTACCATCCCACAACAAAAAATCATTGTGGGCGGGTCTGTCATTCTGGGAAAAGAAAAAAGCTTCAACAGCCGACTTTAAGACCTTTGCTGAGGTCGATAAGATCGAAGGATAAGATCGGTTTATGTGTTACGATCAGCTGATCACCGATTACCTAAAATAGAGGAAATCGGCGCCGATCGATCGGCGGTCTGATTTATCGGTGTACGTTTAACCAGAACCTTCAGGTCTGACGCTGAATTTAGTTTGATGTGACTGTTTTTCTGCCGGTTTGGGAGGAGTTCTGTGACCTCTCCCCTCCTTTCCTTCCTCTTATACCGACGCCGTCAAAGATCAGAGGCGGTTCATGAGTGGGACTTTATCTGGATCTGTCCGTGGGGGGTCAGACAGGGTCCTTTACTGAAGTCAGCTCAGGTCGAGGCGACGAGGAAACACACCTGCATGTGTCAGAGGAACACTTTCAGTCAGATATGTTTGAGTAAAGTCTTGAAGCGGGTCACGTGTTCGAGTGTTTCAGTGTTCGAGTGTTCGAGTGTTCGTGTGTTCGAGTGTTTGAGTCCGTGTCTCTTTAAGGGGAAAAGGTTCAGACTGTTCTCCTACAAAGTCCAAAACCTGCAGTTTCTGGAGCTCAGAGGTGAGGATGTAAGAAATGGACTTCAGCTCCACAGACACGAACTTTCTGCACTTTTCAGTCAGGCTGAACCAAAACAAACACGATCGAACCATCAGAAACACTCATATATATCACACAAACGTAGTAATGATGCTCTTCCTCTTCCTCTTCCTCTTCCTCTCCATCCCTCTCCAGCTGCAGACTCTGAGGCCTCTTTTTACTCTTTTACATTTACACTCTTTGTTTTCGCTCTTTCGTCGGTGATGCTCACAGAAGTCGATCAGTCACTGATCACGTGACGAGCTGCACGCTCTGATCTGTATCCTCGCCGTGTGTGTCTGTGCTCAGCCGACGCCCTGCATCCTCCATCCTCCATCCTCCTCCTCCTCCAGCAGGATAATGACCTGATGTAGCGTTAGCATGATGCAGCAGAGTCAGTCTGAGCTCCACAGATTCATCACAGCTCCAAACAGAGAGACGTTTAAAGTTCATCTAAAGTCCAGAAGGTGATGAAATCAGTTTTAATCGGAAACTGGCCGATGATGTTTTTGGATTTATCAGGATTTAAAGTCTGAACAGTTTGATCTTTAATTGATAATAAAAGATTTAGAAATCGATCAAACATGATGAAATATGATCAAAGAGTTCAGACTGACTGTAAACATGAGAGTGAAGGACCCCCTCATTCAAAATCAGACAAAAGGTCCTCATAGACCCTCATCTCTGTCCTCATCACAGAGGATCGAGGACTGAGTCAGCTGTGTTAGTCTGTGTGATCCCCCCCCACCACCATCCCCCTGTTTAAAGTGGACAAATTACCCACAGTGTGTGTTTCTGTGTGGGGTCGTAATGATGGGGTTCAGGGTTCAGGGTCACACGCTCATCTTCTGGGACACAAAGGATTGTTGGTTGTTGTTTCATTTCAGTGAAAGTTGAACCTGAAACTTAAATAAAGTGAGGACCAAGTTTCAAACTTCAAAATAAAAGCAGAGGGTCACTCCTCAGATTACATTAAACCAGGCTTTTACTTTGAAAAGCATTATGCACTTTGTTTACATTCTATGCACTTTAGGGATGTTAAGAGTGAACTTTGTTTACTTTTAAAAATACTGACAGGAACTCTACAGAGAACTTTGTTTACATTTAAAAACTGTAACAGGACTTCTAGAGGGAACTCTGTTTACATTTGAAGACACTGACAGGACATGTAGAGGAAATGTTGTTTACATTAAAAAATACTGGCAGGACTTTCAGAGGGAACTTTGTTTACATTTAAAAACTGCAACAGGACTTTCAGAGGGTCATTTGTTAACATTTAAAAAAAAGTGACAGGACCTCTAGCGGGTTTGTTTACATTTTTAAATACTGACATGACTTGTAAAGGAAACTTTGTTTACATTTAAAAATACTGACAGGAACTTTAGAGGGAACTGTTTACATTTGAAGACACTGACAGGACTTCCATAGGGAACTTTGTCTTATTTAAAAAATACCCACAGGACTTCTAGAGGGAACTTTGTTTACATCTACAAAAACTGACAGGACTTCTAGAGTGAACTTTGTTTACATTTAAAGACACTGACAGGACCTCCATAGGAAACTTTATTTGCATTTAAAAACAGTGACAGGACCTCCGTAGGGAACTTTTATTTTACATGTGCAGACACTAAGAGGACTTCTAGAGGGATTATTTTTTTTTACATTTAAACGTACTGACAAGAGTTAAAGAGGGAACTTTGTTTACATGGACAAATACTGACGTTAACATTAAAAGGATCTCCAGAGTCCACTTTGTTTACATTTATACATAGGGAGGATATCTTTTGTGCTCTTTGTTTACATTTTATCCACTAAAACGACATCTAGAGGCTCTTTGTTTACATTGTTTAAACTGATATTGAGAGGGAACTTTTTACATGTGAACTCTTCCTCTTAAAGGGACATTGTTTACATTGTAGATCCTACAGAGACATCTAGAGGGTACTTTGTTTACAGGCGCCTGCTCTAATATTGAACTCTTTAAAGGTGTGTTGGTCCAGCGCTCTGACCGTTACAGTTTCATCAGGTCAGGTTCAGGGACGAAGGTTCTGCCGTGTCTCGCCGACTGACCGGTGTTTCTGTAGAGAGATAATCAAAGTTCTAAATTCCTCTTGTTTTTCCCGACTCCTCGTTTGTCCTCGTCTCTTCTAAAACGTGCCGCTGAATGCAAATATCCTCCTTTTGTTTGGATTATTGAAAAGCATTCTGGGAAAAAAAGAAAAACTGCTCCTTGAATTTTTTCTTGAAGTTGGAGGAACGTCCCCGAAGTCTCTCTCAGAGAAAATAAAGTCTGTCTGAGTCTTTCATGCTCGGCTGCAGCTTCATCTTTGTTCAAATTTTCATATTTCAAACTTTTTATTCTCAGCAGGTTAAAAAAACATCCTGATACGTCGTCACAGAGTCTGACTGAGTCCTGCTTTAGCTCACAGACCTCTGCGTCTCCGTGTTTGTGGAGCATTCAGAGGTTTTTATTTTGGTCATTTAAACGGTTAAAGTTTAAAACTCAAGTTGGAAATTTCTCCTCCGCCCGGGAACGTTTTATTTCTGCATCAGCTGTTTTCCTGTGACAGAGTCAGGGAGGGCTTTATCTGTGGAAACTGAATTATTGAACACACACACAGAAGCGCACACGGTCGGAAATCGACCAGTTATCTGACAAATTGCAGCAGGCCGGGCGGCGGCAGATCCAGAGATGCTGAGCGTGGACTCAGGACTGAGAAAATGAAGTTTTTCTCTAAACTGACTTTGAAATATTTACGGTAGATAAAATGAAATGTTGGGAGTTTTTTTGTTTTGGTTTTCTTAGATTCAGTGATTTCAGAAAGAAATGAAGAAAATATTGTGCAGAAAAACATTAAAGGTCTCCATGTTTTGGTTTCCTCTATGTTTGGATTTCAGGAGATAAATTAAACTCAACGTAAATTAAACTTTTGTAATCTTTGTTAGACGAGCGTGTTCTGGCTGCGGTTTTTGCTCGTGTTATCACAACATCCTGTTTCAGCCGTGTTGTTGTTCTGGTGATAAAAGTTGATTTGATGACAGTATTTTCGGTGCATCCCTACTTTTTGATCTGTGGGTTTCTTCTTGAAACTGAGCTGAACTGAGAGCTGGACTAAAATGCTGGACTCTGATTGGTTATTCCTTCTGGCTGTGAAATGTCATCATCTATCGGGTTAGGGTTCGTGTTAGGAGATTCAGAAGTGCGATAATGTTCTGTGAAGTTCTGTTCGATGTACAGAGCCGACAGCCCGCGTTAAGTTGAGTGCTAGATGACGTTTCTAGCGTTTCTAGCCAATCAGAGGCAAAGGAGGCGGGACTTTCCCCTACCATCGTACAAAAAAAAAACATTGCGGGCGGGTCTGTCATTCTGGCAAAAACAAAAAGCTACAATGGCGGACTTTCAGACCTTCGCTGAGGTCGATAAGATCGGTGGATATAATCGTTTTTTATGTGTATAAATTGGCAGATCACCGATCCCCCAAAATCGTGGAAATCGGCGGCGATCGATCGACCAGCTGATGCTGAATTTAGTCTGATGGACTGTTTTCCTCTGAATGTGAGCCGTGTTATCTTAAAGAAAGACAGTAAAGTTCTTGTACTGAGATATTTTCATATTTCAAGAAAACTGACAAATACATTTTTCTTCTTCTATCAACAAATATTTTTCTCATTACAAACTTTTATTTCTCTTTTTTTGCCTCTAAAGTCTTGAAATGAGACATTGTCCTTAGTAACTCAGAATAACAGACTGTTGCTATGGAGGATTGGCCAATCAGAGCCAAGTATTTAACAGTTGGATCATTAAAATAATAAATTCTAAATCTCTAAGAACTGCAGCGTTCTCGGGATGCTGAACCGGATCTTCTCGGAGGTCTGAGTCTTCCTCTCGTAAATAAACCGACTCTGCGTCATGTTCATGTACGTTCATGCATGTTCATGCACGTTCATGCACGTTCATGCAGAAGCAAAGGTCATCCATGTGTCACCTCCCCGTCACATTACAGGATCATCTCTCCGCTCGATCAGTTCGCTTCGCGGCGACCTCGCTTCATTGATCAGCCTCAGAGTGAACCAATCAAACGGGAGATTGAAGCGTTTGTAATCTGACTGTTACACTGGAGTGTTTTTACAGGCGCTCAGATTTAATACCCCCCCCCCACAGACAGGATAATTTCTCCTGATGGGAGTCTGTCCTCTGCTCTGACCTCTTGTCTTCTCAGTGATGAAGGTTTTAGTGTTTGAAGGAGAACATGGATGATCTCTGAGTGAGAAACTGTGCAGATGATTTTCACGCTTCACTTCTGATCGGTCTGTAAGGAAACACTGAGCTGTAACATTACCCATAATTACAGAGAAAAAAAAACATGGCCGCCAAACTCTAATGGTTGGGTCTGGTCCCAGCGGGGATCCGGACTGGGAGGCGAAGGTCGGTAATGTAACATGATGCAGAGGAATGGGTGTAATGGAAGTGTGAGTGATTATAAAAGGTGTGTTCATGAAGTGTGTGTGTGTGTGTGTGTGTGTGTGTGTGTGTGTGTGTGTGTGTGTGTGTGTGTGTGTGTGTGTGTGTGTGTGTGTTTGTGTTAACCATGATGAATGTTTGTGGATTATTAATATTCATACGTTCATAAATGTTCAAACTTTTATACCAAAGGGGCTCAGAGCAGGATTTGTTAATGGTTAATGTGGAGGCTAACTGAGCCATACTCATCCCCACACCATCGGGGGGCGCTGTCTTTGGACTAGGAGCTGGTAACAAACTCTAACCTGTAAAGCTCTTGAACAAAGATATTTTCCTATTTTAAGAAACTTGACGCGCAGTATTTCTCGTTTTGGTCCTCTCTTTTTGAAATGAGACTTTGTCCTTAGTAACCCAGAATAACAGACCGTTGCTATGGGGGATTGGCCAATCAGAGCCGAGTATTTACCACAGATGGATGATAGGGATGAGAGTGTGTTGCTGAACTCCTGTTGTGTTGAATTTAGATTTCAGAGGCGGGTTATGATTCTCTGCCACCCCCACATCCACCGTGGAAACACCGACCTTGGACTTTCCTTGAACCGCTCGTACCAACGAACGTCAGACAGGCGTCCTCTAAATCGAACCCTGCTGCTCCCGTCTCAGTCCAGATTGACAGACAGTCTTGTGTTTTCATTGGTTGGTACATGTGTCAGTCTTGGTGGTCTTCAGGTTTGTGCTGCTTTCACTTCAACGGTGACGGAGATGTTGGTTTTGTTTGGTGCTCCTGTTCTCCGTCACCTCGGTCAGAAAGGAGGAAGATTTACAACCAGGAACTGAAGCTCCTCCAACATCCTCTTCTGCTCTGATGTATTATTTATACTGGGGCTGGGCCAGGAGACCCCTGGGACCCCAATCACACACACACACACACACACACACACACACACACACACACACACACACACACACACACACACACTCACTCACACACTCCTACATCCACACACCGGTAGTCCTGTGTGACTGCAGTCTGTCTCCTCGCTGGATTTTCTTTCTCTTCATCGACCTCTCCATCGTTTATTTTTGTCACAGCGACACACACACCCTCCTGACTCCAACATGAACACACACACACACACACACACACACACACACACACACACACACACACACACACACACACACACAGCACTTGGTTCAATGATTTATAACACCCAGTCGGCTGAGGGCTGGGTTCAGCCGCCGTCTGCGGGTGTGCCATGTGCTGTGGGCGGAGCCACTGAGGATGTGAGGCAGGATTTTATTCAACATGGAGCGTCTGCTTGTTTTATAAGTCCACGAGAACCAGGAGAAGCTAGAAGATTCAATCTTCAGTAGACATTGAGTGTTAGTTCAGTCAGGCCGTGAAGTCAAACTCAGATCACAGTGAATCAGCTGATCTCAACGCCAGCCCGTATTTTTTAACAAATATCAAAATATTCCTTCTTTTAAAGCTGCTTTTTACTGATCAAATAATCATTTGTTGATCAGAATTCATATGAAGAGTAGGGCTGGGAGATATGGGAAAAAGTTTATCATGATATATTTTGTTCATATTAGTCAGTATCGATAAATATCATGATATAAAGATGAAATCTAACAGTGTTTATTGGTCTCGTCTTTTCCAACACAATAATCTCCTGCATCTGTGAGGTCTTTGTGTCTCTTTGGCGTTTTGTCGTAAGGCGTTGCTCTAGGGAAAGCCGACTGAATGGTCGTCTGTTTCGGCTCCTCGCTCCTCTCTGGGTTTGTAACCTTTTGTGTTGCGCGTGCTCTGCGGCGTGGCGCTGCTTCAGGTGGTGAAAAAGATTTGAGGTATTCCCCGACTTTGTGAGAACATGTACTCGACATAATTTACAGTCCACATTACTCTGCTTCATGTCCGACCTCCAAAAACCAAAATACCTCCACACCACCGACGTTTTCCTAACGCCAGTGTTGTGGTTGACATTGATGTGGTCATCTGTTGAACCTTCATGGTCATTTCTGTCGGGGGTAGCACTCATTTTCTTTGTTTCTCACCAACAGTGCTGTCGGCTTCACCTGTTAAAGTGCTATGGTTGGGTGGAGCTGCTGTGTGATATGACGCAGTTGGTTCTAATTCAGAACATGATTGGTTCAACGGAGCAACTCCCCTTTTCATTGGCTGTTCTTATAGTCCATCAAAACATGACAGAATGACGACTATTGAAAATCATATTGACCATGTTTTATATTATTAATTTTCAGTATATATCGTTATCGTTTCCCAGCCCTAATGAAGACTGAATTTCAGTTTAAACAAGCTACATATTTAAACTGCAGTTCCTCTAACGACCACTTGAGGCTGTCTCCAAAAGTGAGTAAATTCCCAAAGACCCCTATTACAATAAATTAGCAGGATCGATTCTTGACAGGAAGTTGATGTTACTCAGTCATTTTTTTGTTTATTATGACAAAATAAAAGCAGCAGGTGTCGACCTTAAATCTGACTTTTTATCTCAAACACAAACAAAGTTTTCGCTCCTTTAAAATTCCTTAAAATAAAGAAGATAAAAACATGATGGAGGTTTCAGAAGAGAGTCCTCTTTTCTCCGCCTCGTCTCTCTGTCTCTCTCTCTGATCACACAGCTGTTGTGTTATGTAAATTCTCCTCCGCTTTGCTGCTTTAATCTCAAACTTAATCTCACAAAAGGGCGGATGAATCGGGTCCCGTGTAAAACCGTCTTCTGTCACGGCGCAGAATGCTGATTCACAGACGGTCGACTCTCTGAGTCATGAGATCAGCGAGGAATTAGATGTCGGAGCGTCCGTTAAAGCTGATGATTCCTGCAGGAAGAGCTCGTCATAATAGATGGAGACGGATCAGCCGAGCTCCTGCAGATTAAAGCGCTCAGAGGGATGAAGTCGTGTCCCCGTCTTTGTGTGTTTGACTGGAACACAGAGTCACTTTGAAGACCAGGGTTTCCCCAAGACCTCAGAGCGACACTAAACCAGAGCTAACACCTGAAGAATGGAGACCCTGACCTCTTCTGTTGTGGTTTTAAACACGTTTTAAAGTCTTTAAACATGAAACTAAAGTTCGGACTCTTTCTTGGACTCTGTGTTGACTCAGACTGGTCCGATGTTCTCAGTCCATAAATGATCTAAAAAGTTCTGGTTGATGCTGTCGCCTTATTATTCTATAAACTGACCTTATATAGAAAAACATCAACTCTCCATACGAGCTCAGGATTACCCGGAGGTCCTACATGTGCGCTACAGTGTGTAAATATTGTGTTTAGTGTGTGTGTGCATGTGTGATGGTGCGCTCACGTGTCCGGCCTTTGTCCCCGCTGGCATTTCTACAGGAAAACGACCCATTTACTCGGCGCTGCTAATGAAGTCATTAAACTCTGCTGTATCTGTGTGAACGCTGTGACTGAGAGAGCTGTCGGGAGATACTTCATTATCTGTCCGACAAGAAGATTTTATGGACTTTACTGGAACAGAGAGAAGATGTCATCCCGGAGAGTCGAAACAGAAACTGTGAATTCACGATCAGAAACTCTTCAAAGACTTTTGATTGGAGGTTATTAGTCTGATAATGACATAAAAATATCTACAAACGCTCCAACATCACTGTTACGGTTTGGGTGAATTAGCTGAGAAGACACAGGAAGCTAGTAGCTACCACCTGTCATTCAAAGAGGCCACGCCCCTAATTGTAGTAACATTTGAAGTCTGATTTCAGATCGTCATTTATAAAAACTTTAACTCCAGTTGTGCTTTAGAGCCCAAAATGTTCACCTGTTTATTTTTCCTGCTTAGTTGGACTTTTTAACATGAAACTCAATGGAGTTTGACTCACTTTGGGAGTCAGCCTCTAGTGGACACTTGAGGAGCTGCAGCTTCACTACGGCTGCGTTCAAGTTACCTTTGAAGAGCTGAAAATGGCGTCACACCCGAGTTCTCAGCGTTTCAGTTATCAAGTCAGTAAAAAAGCAAAATCGGAGGCTGAAACAGGATGGCTACGTCTACAAAAGTTGGTAGAAAGAAACGTTGGTAAATCGGGTGTGACGTCAGTTTCAGCTCCGACTTCTGACTTCTGAGGTAACTCAGACGCAGCATTAGTCCCTGAGGTTGTTGCTGGGAAACATCAGGAAAATGACTGTAACATCAGTGAGTTTTGGGTCATGTTTTAAAATATTGATTGATGAAATAATTTCTGACTCAGAGGAGCTGGAAACTTAACAAGACTGAGAACGATGACTGTAATAATGCTTCAGAGTTATTATGAAGTGAATCAGAGGTCAAATATGAGGCTGTATGCTCATTATGATCATGTGACCGGCGTTGCCGTCATCAGCGTCACTCCTCCTCCTCTCCGTCTCCTCCTCCTCCTCTCATTGGACGATGAAGTCATGCCAATGATGTCATGTCTGTTTCTGCTCACTTCCCTCATCCTGACTCCTCACAGACTGATTGTCCTGAACTCAGCGTCACGTTTTAGAGAGAGGGCGTGTTTAAATAAGAGTTCTTCTGAAAAGTGATCAGTCAAATTTAAATCAGTTAAAATGTAAATAAAAACACTTTAAAGGATCAATAAGTATAAATGAGCTGATGAATGAGTCTTAATGAGGTTGATGTAACTTTATTATTGTTTCTGTAAATCTGCAGCCTCACTCTCCTCCACCCTCAGATAAACTCAGCTGGGTCATCGTCGTCCATCTTTGTGGTCAATTTCAGTTCATCACCTTTTTTCTCTTCAGCCGCTCCACTGACATCATTTCACTGCTGCTGCTGCTAACGCTAATGCTAATCAATACAGAGCTGAGTCATCTATTACAGTCTGCTGCTGGTTATCGGGTCACTGTGAGTGAGTGAGCGTGTGTGTGTGTGTGTGTGTGTGTGTGAGTGTGTGTGTGTGTGTGTGTGTGTGTGTGTGTGTGTTAAAAACTGAGAGATACTGTACACGTGAGTGTAAGACACTCATTTGGTATTGGATTAAAACTTCAGACTCTTCTTACATTGTTCAGGGTTAATTTAAAATTTCCTTTAAATGTTGAAGGACTTAATATAAATTAGAGAAGTAGTTATCTCAGAAGGGAAACCACAAAAGTGACAAGTAATTACACGGTGGAGAGAAGAAAACAAGAGTTAAAACAAACAAGCTCCCCCACTCACTGAACTCGAACTGCTGAGCCACTGATAAGAAATTAAACCGTGTTTTCTTAAACTCAAGGAAACACAGCTAAACCTAAAGACTTCGACCAACGAGGGTTTGAAAAATTAAATACTGACATGAAAACAATCCTGAACTAGAGAGTAAATACAACAGAAGAATCTGTGTTTTTGTTGTCATTTTTACTCAGTGGTTAGCAAGACTGAGGAATCCTCGAATTATCGGAAAAACATTTGAATTTAGCAGGAAAATTTCCCGGGCGTTTAAACTCAGAATTCTGAGACCAAGTAAAAACTCTGGAATCAAGGTCAGAATTTTTAGATCAAAGAGAGTTCTTAAATCAAGGTTAAAATTCTGGAATCAAAGTTGGAATTTTTGGATCAAAGTTAAAACTCTGAAATCAAGGCCAGAGTTTTTGAAACAAAGTCAGAATTCTGAGATAAAAGTTGGAATTCTGTAATTAAAGCCGTTTCCAGCTTTTCTAGCCAATCAGAGGCCAAGGAGGCGGGACCTTTCCTACCATCCTATGATAAAAAATATCGTACCCGGGGGGGATACACTGTTTGAGCCGAGCGTCATCCCAGCGACTCTCAGCGACTCTCCCACCGGATGCGTAAAACGCTACTGCGCAATGTTGGTTTCAGAACATGGAGAAAAAACACGGAATTACCGAGAACTTTTTGGCTCCAAATCCGTGAACTGGCGGAAGGTGGATCTGGGGGCCTTCTCAAATTTGTCCTCAGGATTTCAGAAGCGTGTCTCAGACAGGGTTCAGGTCTTATGGGTTCATATAAACCCAATAAAAAAGGAGATTTTCAGATTTAAGTCAGAATTCTCAATTTTTTGCCTTAGAAATAAGATAAATAAGATAGCTGTTTGAATTTAAAGTGTCGACCTTTTAAAGACGCTGTAATTCTCCTTTCAGAGTCGAAGTGATTTGGGATTTTCCATGAGATATTGTTGATTTTGTTAAATTTGAACCTGAATCTGCTCAAACTTTGAGTTTTGAGTGAAGCTGCAGACAGACTGAACACTGAGCTGGATGCATATTTAATCCAAAGAAAAGAGAAAATGAATAAAACATTTTATTTGTCTGTTCGCCGTGTCTGATGGCGCTTAAAAGGATTTAAAGCTACGGCACGCACACACACAGTCACACTATACACACTAATACACACTGACACACACACAGACTCTGTGTTGTGTGCAGTGCCATGCTGTGACAGCCTTCATGTTAGAGGAAGCGTGAGAAACAGCAGCGAGTTTCTTCAGTTCCTGACCTGTCGAGAGAAAAACGCCGATTCTGTCGCCAACAAACACGTTTAGATGGTTTTTAGTGTTTTTATGAGATTGTTGTGTTTTTATTTTATTATTGTTTTGTAGTTTGAGTTTGTAAAATAGTCAGATATTTAGAAATTATTTTAAAAAATCAAACTTTCTTTTTTGCACATCTATATTTTTAACTCTTTTTCTCTCTCTCTTTCTCTCTTCAGTTTACTCCAATGAGGCTCGCCCGCCCACACCAGGAACCTGAACCTCTCTCTCCCTCTTTCTCGCCATGAGCATCGCGGCTCTCTCCCCCGTGGCCCCCGACACCCCCTCCCCTATGGTCACCTCTGTCACCCCGACCCTTGACCCCGACGCCTCCACCTCGCCCGCTGCTGTCGATGATGTCACCGCCGCCCCCCTCAGCCCTGACCTGGAACATCAGATGGAGGACGGGGCCTCCTCACCCGGCCAGGGCCCCAGCCGTGGCGTGGCCAGAGACCCCTCAAGGAGGTAACCAATCAGAGCTCTGTGTTCCAGCTCGTTGCAAAGATGGTCGTCCTCAGATCAGACGATAGATTTGCCTGAAATCATGAATCAAATGCTGAAATCGTGTCACTTTAGGTCAAAGAAACCTCCGCCTCTCCACACCGGCGCCGACTGGAAGGTCGTCCTCCACCTCCCGGAGATCGAGAAGTGGCTTAGAGCGACCAGCGACAGAGTCACGCAGCTCACACACTCTGTGGCGCAGGACGGGGACAACAGACACGTGGACGTCCACCTGGTGCAGCTCAAGGTAAGATCTGCTGCAGACCTGTTCCTGAGAGAGAAGGTCGGTTTGATGGTGGGACAGAAACATGGACTGGAGGATGGATGTATGAGTGATGGTGAGAGTGCGATCAGGTTTGAGGCTAACCCGGGATTTTGCTCCGACCCGGAATGGCAGTGATTTTCGCCGTACACCAATTCCTACCAGGTCTGTTTGTGAGGCAAATTTCGTGGCGGATTACGGACAGCCGGAATCGCAAGAACTCACAAGAACCCGCAGATAACAAGTTGTCCATAGCCACATAGCTAACCTTATAAGCAGTAGATTGTGTCCTTCCAGAGGAGGAAATCTACTTCTAGACTTGCTTGCTCCGGTGTCTGGAAAAATAGAACTCTTGCGATCAGCTGAGGAGTCCAGCGATCTGCAGCAGAACGGAAAGAAGTCGGTGTAAATTGACACGTTAACTTGAATGATACGATCATCTACAATCGGAGGATACGACCTTTTAGGAGACGATCAGGATGAAGGTGGAAATTGGGGGTAAGGTCATTGTTTTTGGTGGTGTCATCTACATGGAAGTGACACTGTAGTCTAAGTACTTCACTCCTTCATCAGGGAATTGTAATGTTCAGGTAGAGCCATGTTCCCAGGCCTTCAGCGCACAGGGAACAGTATGTATTTTGTTTGGGTCAAAGTTTTATTCAACCAAACATCCGAACCGGACTCTTACCGGACTCTGACATGATCTTTATAAATAAGACTCCGGGTCGTTTCTCCTCATCAGCTCCTCCTGAGACCTCCTTGCGCTCTGAGTCCATTCAACACCTCCAAACATCCTTCCAAATCCCTCAGCAGCTTCGTGTCACATCCGTGAAGAACATCAGTCGATCCAAGCGTCCGGCCCCGGGCTGCAAATTACCCATAATGCTCTTCCTTTCCCGGCAGCCTCGCTGTTATGTAATGAGGAGTTTCCACAGGGCACCCGGTTGACCGTTCTTTTATTTATGTAACCGCCGCCTTGAGGACACGGAGCAGTCGTCTTTTCATCCTTCGTCGTCAGGCCTCGCTCCTCGCTCCTCCTCTTCATCTCTGGTGGATTTTATATAAGAGACTGAAACCAACAGTTTGTTTTCAGACTGATTAGTCTCCAAGAGTTTCTCATGTCTGACTTATTTATAAGACAGTTTTTGATCCTGCTAAAGTCAAAGGTCACTTCAGGAAAATGACACACCTGGACGCTTTATACCGACCAAAAATAACATCCATGGTTTCTATAAAGAATGATAAAATCCTGTCCCAATACAGGAGCCGCAGCCTTCAGTCGCCCAACATGTCACATGACTGTGAGCACAGGAACAAACAAGGTGACAGAGTCTCTTTAGACGCGAAAAACCAAAGAAATAATGAGATTATCTGTAAATCAGCGTCTGAACAGAGCTGTGTTCACGTGTCGTTGTTATTAAACAGACAATAATCAGATAAAATAATGATGCGTTCACTGACTCATTCATAAAGATGCTGTTTCAGCCTGGATGATCTTTTATTGATGAGTTTGTATTTTTAACCGCAGTGACTCAGATGTTTCTACATCCTCAGGCTGAGCGCAGGATTTCTCCTCCTCCTCTCCTTCTCTCCTCTCCTCTCCTCCCTCCTTTCCTCCTGTCCCCTCCCATCGTTTGTGTTTATTTTGAGCTCCTTCAGGAGGACTCACGCTGAGCCTCACACTGTCGGTAAAATGAGTTGAAATCAGCGATGGGTGTTTTTTCTCTTTCCGGTCAGAGATGTTTGTGTGTCGCTGAGTCACGCGTTGCAGCGAACAGACACACAAACTTCATCAGGATGTTTGAGATCATCTCAGAACATCAGAGATGGTTGATGGAGGATGAGGTGGTTTATATTTTCTTTTCTTTGTGGGTTTAGTCCTCATAAAAGCACGTTCAGACCCATGCCGTCAGACAGCAGCTTCACTCTCTGTTTGTTTTCAGGTTACATAACTGTCAGGCCTTTGTTATCAGTGTGTGGTCGGTCGTTAGATAAAGACACGGCTTTGTTAGGCTGCTAAATAATGTCGCAGACTTTGTGTGTTTATGTGTGTATTTTAGTTTTTCATCACATCCTGTGTGTGTCCTCGCTGTGGGAATATCGCCCAATCAGTTAAAAATGGCTCCTGCATTTCTGTGCATGAAAGGGTTAAAGAAAACATGACTGTGTTAGGTTGAAAGGAACTAAATTGCACATCCACGTGGTAGAACAGCAACTTCTGTGTTGGGCAAAATGAAACGGATGTTTTTGTCAGTTCAGTCGGGCGGCTTTAAGAAGAGCTGCTCTTGATAAAGGTAAAAAAAAACATGTATATGCAGCACACATGACTGAGCAGATCAGCAACTCCTTTACTGGAAAAGGTTGAATTGTTTCTTCCATATCAGTCCAGTCTGGTACCTGTGATCAATGTGTTTTAACAGCTGTTTCTGGTCCAAAAAAAACATACTATAGCACAAAAATCTGCTCACTTAGAGGAGGTAGATCAGCAGCTCCTGTAGATAAAAACACTAATTTACTCAGTGGAATCTGGTGGTTTTAAAGAAAAACAATGCAACAGCTGTTTTGGTTTATAAACTCCACTTTATCTGCACCTGCAACAACATTAATGACGGACTGATTGAAGGGAGGTAGATCATCAACTCCTTTACTGTGGAGGGTAAAACTCTGTTTTTGTCTGAATGGAGTCTGTTGGCTTTAAAGAGAGTGATGAAACAGCTGATCTCACATGCACACTTGCATCAACACAAATAACTGACCAGTTCTGGCAGGTAGATCAGCAACTCCTGTAAATATAGATTGTGGGTTTCATTTGTAAAATTTCAGGTCTTGACGAATGAAACTGTAACAGCTGCTTCTGGTTTGAAAACTTTACTTTATGTGCACATGCAATAACACAGATGACAGACTGATGGAGACGAAGTAGATCAACAACTCCTTCAATCAAGTCTGGCAGCTTTAAGTAAGTGATTTAACAGCTGCTCCTGGTTTTAAAATAACAGAAATCTTGTTTAAATGTTGTCAGACGTGTTAAAGCTCAAAACTTTTCTCTCTGTTTGTCATTTAGATTAAATTTAAAAAATATATTAAAAGTTTGGGCAGATTAAAAATAAACAAAAATCTTTTCTGGCAGACCGGTGATTGTCATCCACGCCGCCGTTGTTGTTGTTGTTGTCATGACGACCGTGAAAGGTTTGAGTCTGTTGTTGTCGGAGTCCTGGCAGCTTGTCAGAGCAGGGCGGATACAAAAGAAGAAAATTAGAGAGAACAAACGTGGGAGAAACAAAAGCTTGACGTGAACGTGGGGAGACACTGCGACGGTCCGATCACAGCTGGAGGAGCAGATGTGAGGCCGTCTGTTTTAGTAGCTGCTGTGTGTTTTCTGACGCCTCTGTCTGCTCAGGTTGGGGTCAGATCTGAGCCTGCAGAGACACTTTAAAAAACACTTAAATATTAACCCATCAGCTGTTCAGGAAGAGAGATAACTGTTTTAAAAATGTGCAAAAAACCTTAAAAAAAACCCGGAGCTGTAAACATTAAAACTGTAAAATAGATCTGTAATGTTAGAGTAGAAACCTGCTGAAATAAAGGTTAAAGAAAAAAGAAAAAAACACACACTGAGAGCAGAGAGCTCACTCTCTGGTGGATAGCTCCATCTTGTGGTGATTCTTCAGTTTTACAGTAAATCAGAGAAACGTTGAGATGAACAAACTTCCTGTTTACAGTCAAGGTCAGAAAATCACTGTTGAATTAAAAAAAGGTTTTATTGGTGATTCTGTGTTTTAACTGAGGAGAGAGAATAAAGTCAGATTTATTATCAGTTAAAGAAAAAAGAACATTTATGAAATATTAAAATATTAAAAATTATCTGTGATATAATGAAAAAACTATTTTAATACCAAGACTCAAAAATCAAACATCAGAGGGAATAATATCAATTTATTTAGTCATCCTTTTTTCTTTCTTTCTTTCTTTGTTTCTTTTCTTTTTTCCCTTCCTCTCCTCTTTCCTCCTTTCCTCTTACATCCTTCCACCCTTTCTTCCTTTCTCTCTGTCTTTCTTTTTCTTTCTTCCTACCTTCATTCCTTTATCCCCACCTTCCTTTTCCATACCTGTCTTCCTTTTCTCCTCTTCTGTTCCTTCCCTTCCTTTCATTCTTTCTTCCTTTGTCTTCCATTCCTTCTGTTCCTTCCGTCCTTCCTTCCTTCCTTCCTTCCTCCCTTTTCCGTTCCTTCTCTTCCATTCCTTCCGTTCCTTCTCTCCTTACTTCCTTACCTTCCTTCTTTCCTTTTTCATTTCTTCTCTTTATCCCTCCATTCCTTTTCTGTTCTGTCCCTTCCTTCCTTCCTTCTTTCCTTCCTTCCTTCCTTCCTTCCTTCCTTCCTTCCTTCCTTCTTTCCTTCCTTTTCCATTCATTCATACATCAGCTCCAGTCACCCTGATCAGACTTCATGTGTTTCCCTCAGTGAGGACAGGAGTTGTTGATCTTCTGCTGTCTTAGTTTTCCTAAGTTTCCTGATAAAAAGTGACTGATCCATAAAAATAAAAACTCAAACCTTTGCTGTAACAGGAAATAATTAGAATAATTAAAATAATTAAAATAATTAACCCTTTAGAAACAGAAGACGATCAGCAACTCCTCCAGAGTTCAGAAACCTTTGTTGACTTATTGATCAGACCTGTAGCAACAAACAAAGCGTCTGATTGGTCGATTACTTTGACCTGTAGTGTCCAGGTCAGGGTGGGTGTGGCTTTTTTTGACCTGATGGCAGGTTTGTGACGGAGCAGACACAGACGGAGGCCGACAGATCATCAGACCGCCGTTTGAAATGAGATTCACGCCTCAGGTGATCTCTCTCTCCTCCTCCTCCTCGCCACCGCTCTTTGTTTCTTTCTTTTATCCTCCTCGTCCTCTGTGTCCCTCTCTCTCTCTCTCTCTCTCTCCCTCTCTCTCTCTCTCTCTCTCTCTGTCATATTTAGGATGCGTTTGCCTGCGGGGCATTTCTCTATAACCTGACCTTGCCACAGAGCGCCTGTTGGACATGATTATAGTGATGCAACAACCACCGTTCCTGTGTGAGTGTGTGTGTGTGTGTGTGTGTGTGTGTGTGTGTGTGTGTGTGTGTGTGTGTGTGTGCATGTGTGTGTGTGTGTGTGAGAGTATGTCAGCCATCTTTAGCATGTGGCTGCAGGCGGACGGTGTGTAACAGCTGCACTGGGGAGAATGTCCTGTTGCTGGTCTTAAAGGGAGCGGCTGCTGGCATCAACACACACAGGCACATGCAAACGTGCACACCCAAACGTGCACACCCAAACGTGCACAGCTTTAAAAATGAGGAACATGTTTTTACAAACTCGGAAAAATCTTACACTCTTTTGGAAAGGACAACTGGACTTACTGAGACGTTTCACCTTAGGCAACTGGAAATAAGTCCAGTTGTCCTTTCAACGTAGAAGTGAAAATCATAGATGCTGCATCCCCAGTTTTAAACTCGGGTTCGTGTTGTAATCCTCCAGCTCTGTAACATGATCGAGAGTTTGTCTCTCATCTGTCCGTCCCACAGCTGTCGGGGTATTTCGGTCTCCTGATATCACTGTCGCTGCGATGATCGGAATTCTGGGAACAGCTTTGAGTTCAGAGGGAGAGATATTCACGTGAAGTAAGAGAGGGGGGAAGGAAGGAGGGAAGGAGGGAGGAGATGAGGATAGGAAAGAGGGAGCGGCTGGTTCACCAAGTTCATCAGGATTCTTCAACTTGATAAACCTCCAAAAAAACAGCAGGTGGGAAATATTCATGTTCATAACGACAAGATTACAATAAAACAGTGTTACACAAATATAAGGATAATAATAATAATCATAATAATAATAATAATAATAATAATAGTAGTAGGCATAAAAAACTACAAATTACAAAGTCCAACAAGTCCATAAGAAGATCGTAACTTAATCCAGCTGATCGGTCTGACTCTAATCGGTCTGTTTCTATAAATTTATAACTTTATTCTTGATCATTTTAAACTTTATTCTTCTACATTTTAAATTTTTTGTGTAAATTTTGCAACTTTTTCCTCTTTCATGCCTTAACTGTAGAGAATTGACAACTCAGTTATTATAAAAATTAAAAATGTAAAACTTTAATTCTTATGAATTTACATTTTCGTCCTAAATTTGTGATGTCAGTCAAAAAAAAAAAAAGAATTACAACTTGTTTTTAATGTAATGATGAAAAGATAAATTTAAAAATTTTAGTTTATAATTTATGACTTTATCCTGTTAAAATAACTTATTTTTTATTATAATATTATAATTTTAAGTAAATTATTACTTTATTACAACACCTAGGCTAATTTTACAACTTCTAAAGTTTACGACTTTAATCTCATGAATTTTTGATTTTCTGCTTAAATTTATATTATACTCAATAATATAAATATATATATTTATATGTATTTTTTTTTCCTTTTACTGCTTTATTCTTGTAAGTTTACACCGTTTAATCCATTCTGTCTTTATTGTACCAGAATCATGACTTGATTATTATAATATTATCAATAAAAGTTTAAAACATTTTCCTTCTTGAATCCATTCCTGTTTGTACATTTATTTTTCTCTATTTCTTCCTTTTTTCTTGAAAAAAAAACAACTTCTCTTCTTCACGATGACTTTATTTTAGTAAAATTGACTTTTTTTAATTGACAAAAGTAAATTTACAACTTTCTTCTCTTTATTCTATGACTTTAATCTGATAAATTCCCACGTCTCTTTTCTCTCTTCCTTTATTATTTTCATCTTTATTTAGATATTAAAACTTTATTCTCATCTTTATTTTTAATCTCTGGTCTCGAACCCTCAGAATAGTTCTGTATCTGAAACTCCTCGGTCGTTCTTATCTGGGTCAGAACTTTTTTTTTCTTTTCTAATTAATCCACGTTAAATAAAATCGTCTCATTTCTCTTCAGCCTGTTGACTCTGTGGAAAAAACACTCAGGCGGGAACAATGAGTGTCTGTGTGTGTGTGTGTGTGTGTTTGTGTGTGTGTTTGTGTGTTTGTGTAGGAGAGGAAAGGGAAAGTTGTGTGTGTGTTTGTGTCTGTGAGTGTGAGTGTGTGTCTGGGTGTGTGTTTTGGGGGTGGGGAGTTAGGTCCTAAAATAACCACCCAACTGTTGTCACCCCTCCTCTCGCCTCAAACCCCCACACAAGAAGCAGGTCACCACACACACACACTCTTGAACACACACACACAAACACACACACTCTCAGCGCTCGAGTGTCACTCGGTCACCATTTCCACATGGTATCAGTCGTGTGTTTGGACGTGTGGACGGAGACGCTCTCGCTGAATTTCAACAAACTTTAATTTAACTTTTTTTAAAATCACTTTTTTTTAATCTGAAGAACTTTTGGAGGATTCAGATTTACAGGTTTTGACGGTTAAAGAGAATATTTCTGATCGGACGTGCAGCCGTCAAACCGAGTGAAAAGGTGAGACGAAGAAACAGAAATCTATCTGCTCATGTTTGTCCTCTGACCTCTGACCTCTGACCTGCTCGCTGTTTGTTTCTCTGACGGTGAAATTCTGTATAAAATGTTACGATCAGTTTGTGACGTCCTTTTCCGAGCTTTCAGCGCTCAGATTTAACAAAGTGGAGCAGAAATAATCCAGATCTGGAGCCTCCCGTCCAAACTAAGACTGTTTTGTTTCTGCGGTTTCACTTCAGTCGGACAGGCGTGGACAGTTTGAGGCGTGAGGTCTCACATGGAGGGTCCGTGACGGAGAGAGAGTCACAGATCTGTGTCTGAGGAAGTTTGAGATGCCGAGTTGTCAGACTTTTTTAGGGAACAGAGTTTGTAAACTCAGAATTAACTCAGACGTTGAGTACCGTAAATGTGTACGAGTATTAAAACTGAAAAAAAAACACGAATCTTTTATACGAAGAAAAGATTCAGATTCTGTTAGAGTGACGATGTTTTCAGCGGTTGATATTCGTCCCATCAGCCTCTTGTTAGCGTGTTTTGGTCCGTCGCAGGTCAACCAGGAGACGACCTGGTAGTCAAGAACTGTGAAGGGTCATGTCCTCGCCAACCGCAACAGATGTGGACACGCTTCTGTCGTTAACTGGATTCTTACATGCTGCTTTAAGACTGGGACAAGGACGATAATTCAGTTAAATCGCCTAATCGAGCTTTAACTCTGACCTTACAGAGCGTGTAAATGTCGGTCTACTGACGAACTTCTGAAGTGTGTAAGAATATGTGAAGACACCTGAGACCAAATGTCGGAGATCCCAGGAGCAGACTCTCCGGATTTCATTCCGATATTTGAAATTTGTCTATACTGAAAAAATCGTGATAAACTTCGTAGTTTGTGACGTAAAGCGAACGCGCGTGTGCTTTTGAACGTTCCTAACTGATGCTCTGAGTCGTCGACTGATCTGCATTTACTCGCCGTAACCCTGAAAACCCCTCGGACCGTGAACCCGCTCCGATCTCTCTGATGTGTGAGCGCAGCGTGAGTCCCTCTTTGGTCCCGGCAGAGTTCAGGTTGTTGAAATGTCCGGCAGCAGAGCGTTCAGAACCCGACCTCGCACTGAAAACCCAACTTTGACGTCTCTCCGCAGAAGCTCCGGCTTTGAAAGATTTACTGTAACGAGTCTTTGTATCGCCGCCGCCGCGGGTCCGGCCCGTCTCCGGATCTTTGAAGCGGCTTAATTTGAATACTCCAGGGGGAGAAGGAGCAGAGAGTATTTGATCTCCAAGGTAAAACACGCCGCGCTGATGGAGGAGTTGAAGGTTATTAGATCCAATGGGTGCGGATGAGGCCGAGCTGTCGCGGGCGGTTTGGACGCGGCCCCTCTGAAGCCCTTGATGTCGGCGGTGATGAGGGTGCGCTGGGATTGGAGCTGAAGCTCAAGTCGACTTGGTTCAGATTGATTTTAGGCAATTAGAAACCCTGCTGGATGTATGGACTCTGTGATTGACAGGTCATGTCTTGACTCTAGGTGAGCGGGGTGTGAAAACGTGTGTTTGAGAGATCGCACGAGTGAGTGTGTGAACATGTGTGTGTGATAGCGGCGTGTTGTCCTCGGCGAGAGTTTCTGAAGACGATGTTGTGCACATGCTCCGAGCTAACGAGGCCTTCACACCGGATCATCTGTTTCAGCTCTGAGTAAGAAATCAACATGTTTGTGTCGACGTTAATAAGAAGTTTACACGACCTCTTCTGATCAGATCGAAAAGCTTCAACTGGAGTCTAACTGCTGATCCTGTTGGTATTTTCACCGAGGAGAAATATGGCGGACTATCCCTTTAGTTTCCTCATTAAGCAGCATCTATAGATAAACTCGTTAACGGAAAATATCTTTCTCTCATGTCTACAATACTGCATTTTCCCGAGGACAGTCCAGACAAGATCGGAGGTTCATGATCTCTGACCCCCGATTTCCACCTTTATCCTGATCGTCTCCTAAAAGGTCGTATCCTCCGATCGTAGCTGATCGTAACCATTCAAGTTAACGTGTCGATTTACACCGACTTCTTTCCGTTCCTCTGCGGATTCCAAGAGTTCTGTTTTTTCAGAGGCGGATAAATTCAGCACAGATTAACCCGTGCTGGAAAGGAAGTCGGGCACAGACACAAAATAAAACATCCGGCTTCTTTTCAAAATAAAACATCTGCAAACAGACAGAGATGCTGATTCTAGAAGTCTAGAAGTAGATTTCCTCCTCTGGAAGGACACAATCTACTGCTTATATGTCTATGTGTCTGTCTTTAAAGAGACAACTAGTTATCGTACGATTGAACGTGAATCCACAGGCTCTTGTGAGTTCTTGCGATTCCCGCTGAACGGATCTGGTGGGAATTGGCGTCCGGATCAGAGCTGTTCCAGATGTGGTGGAAATCAGCTCTCTGTGGGCGGAGCTTTTACAGAATCTTTTCCTGAATTTTTGAGTTTCTGCAGGTTTGTTGGGATTTTTCCAGATTCATATCTAGATATAAATTCAGTTAACATATCATCGACGTGTTTTTATCCAATCAAAAACAGACTTTAACAACAAAGTTAAGCGATTTTTAGAAAGACTCATTCTCACTCATGGATGTTTTTCATTTTTTCTCAAAGTTCATCACGTCTTTGTAAATTAAAGGATTCAGAGTGAAATGAGTGAGTTTGATATAGAGCTTTAATCTCAGGATAAAAACCGACTGATCTTCAAAAATACAAAAAAACACAGAGAGATCCTGAACAGACACACACACACACACACACACACACACACACATACAAACTAGTGGCATCTTAACTGACACTGACAATCTGAACAGACGCGACACAAAGCTCGAGTTCATACTGTACATGAACAATTCCTCACACACAATCGTGCACAAAATACGCACAGACCAAGCTGACATATGGGATTTACACACACACGTGCACGCACACACACACACACTCAGTTTCGTCATCAAAGCGCCGTCATGTCGTCCTAAACCAGCGGTGAAAATGTCACCGGTGTCTTTCAGATGCTTCAATAATTCACAAACAGCTTTAATATGCTAATACACACATGCTCTCTCACACACACACACACGTGCACACACACACACACACACACACACACACACACACACACACACTCACACACACAGTCACAGAGGGCCCGTCTGATTAAATTAACACCAAGTCTGTCGTTTCGTTCTGAAGTCATTTGTTAGAAAATCTTCAGTCCGGTCAAACTGCTGAGAGCTAATGAGAGCCTGCGGCTGTGTGTGTGTGTGTGTGTGTGTGCGTGTGTGTGCGTGTGTGTGCGTGTGTGTGTGTGTGTGTGTGTGTACATTAGTGTACATTTCTCCTCCGTCTCATTGACCTCATTTTCTTACCGTTTCTTTCGGATTTTCAGTTTGTGTTTTATTTCTGAATTTTCTGACGAAGGTCCGTCAGTTTGGATCGTCTGTTTCAGATGTGAATCATTCGCTCCTCCGCTCTGGTCATCTGATTTCCCAGCATGCACTAAGGGGAGTTTGGAGGTATTAAAGGTATTAAATTAAACTTTGGTTAAACTGTTGGTCGTTTATGCTGGTGTCTACAGGAAGAAGAAGCAGCAGATCCTGAGCGGCGCTCTCTCAGAACAGCTGATATAAACTCGGTGTTTCAGGGATTGATCGTCTTACATTCATCACCTCCCTCAGCAGCAGCAGCAGCAGCAGCAGCGTGTCCCTGCAGCCCCTCTTACAGTAGTGACAGATGTATTTTGGACCGCTGCTCTCCAGGTCACACTCTCAGCCAAGTTACAGTGAGCCGAGCCGGCGGCATGTGTGACCTACATTCTCAGATACCGCCGCGGCGTTTTAATCTGGGCCACGGGAGGGAGGAGGGGCGGGAGGAGCTGAGGTGTCCGGGCAGGTGACTCAGCGGTCAGAGGTGGATGTTAAAGTTTGTGTGGAGGGTTCAGAGCCGGGTTCCTCAAAGGTCATCTTCTGTTAGTGTGAAGAGTTTATTCTCAAAGCAGGTCGACGAAGAAGAAATCAGGAGATCGACTCTAAACCGTTTGATTTGAGTCATAAAGTTTTAAAGAAAGAAAAAAAATCAAGAAACAAAATCTGCTAGATGACCTCTGTCTGCAGCAGCATCTATATTATATAGTTCAGCTACTTTACACATGAGGAGTTTGTACAGGACATGTGATCGTCATGCAAAACCACCAAAAGATAAAACTGGACCAACAGCTGATATTTTCTCTCCCCGCTGGAGTCCGTCCGTCTGTCCGTCTGAGTGTTTTTAAACCGTCTTCTCATTTTAGTTTGGTCCAAAAAGGTCTGAAGACAGTTCTGATCCCTCGCTGACATCTCCGTGTGTTTCTGCACATGAACCTGGAGCTGATCCCACATGAAGCTGACTCATGTTTAAAACTGGAAACTCTGACGTCTCCGTCAGTTCTGCTTTTCCTGCTGCAGCACAGAGCTCACAGCGCCGGCTCTACTGTGTGTGTTTGTTGACTCTTTTGTCCCCTAACAGCTGGTTTTAAAAACCTTTTTGTGTTTCTGTGTCTACAGGACATCTGTGAGGACATCTCGGACCATGTGGAGCAGATTCACGCCCTGCTGGAGACCGAGTTCTCCCTGAAACTTCTGTCTTACTCTGTCAACATCATCGTCGACATCAGGTATCTAACTTTAACAAAGAGACTAAACACAACTCACCTACTCTCTTCCAGCAGACGCTTGTTGTCCATTACAGACTACAGTGGGGTGCCGCAGCTCAAGGAAGAACATTTATGATCATTTCTTCATGAAAATACAATCAGACTGAGACGCTAAGACAGAAGAACTACCACGTCTGTAAAATGATTAATATGATGATCATAAATGTTCTTCCTTGAGCTGCGGCACCCCGCTGTAGTCGATGGACTGGTCGAGGTCTGGCTTAGTCCTGAGTCTAACAGGAAAACCTTTAAAGTGATCTCTGGTAAACCGCTCTCTGTCCTGATCTGTTCGTCTGTCCTCTGTTCTCACATGACTCAGGTTTGTTTGCTAACTCTAAGATATCAAAAGTCTCACGATTGTCCGACTGTCTCCTGTTGTTCAGGACGGTGCAGCTGCTGTGGCACCAGCTCAGAGTCTCAGTTCTGGTCCTGAAGGAGCGTCTGCTGCAGGGCCTGCAGGACTCCAACGGGAACTACACCCGCCAGACCGACATCCTGCAGGCCTTCAGCCAAGACCAGCACCAGGTAAGACACACGTCCACTGATCTGTGTCCTGAACGTGAGGGAAACAAAACAAGGTCCAAAACAAAAACCACCAAACTGGTCCGGACCAGTACTTTACTGTAACCTGGTTCTTCCTCTGCAGACTCGTCTTGACGCTCTGACGGAGGTCGACGACTGCGGTCAGCTGACCATCCGCTGCAGCCAGGACTACTTCTCTTTGGACTGCGGTATCACCGCCTTTGAGCTGAGCGACTACAGCCCCGGTGACGAACCCGAGGCCCCGGGTGCTGAGGACCCCTCCCAGGATCAGGACCAAGCCAAAGACCCCAACCCCGAAGAGGGGGAAGAGGAGGGCGACACATCCTCGAACCAGGAACACGATAACGCTTTACCCGACCTCGCCACGCCTACCGACTCAAACAATCACAACCTTCCGCCGGCACTGTTACCCAACATGCAGTGCAACAACCTCAGTGAGAGTGCAAAGCGCCCCCTGCAGGGTGTGAGCCGCAGCACTGAGGTGTCCCCCACACAGCCGTCCCTACCTAAGAGAGCGGCTCTCTTCTCGGCTGGAGGAACCAGGATGGACGACTCGGGGAGTCCGGTATCTGGGCTCCAGGTCCAGGCCGAGCTGAGTCGGAGCACCCCAACCCTCATGGATCCTCCAGACCGGTCTAAGTTCTGGTTGGAGCTGGACTCAGTGTATCCAGAGAATGTTTCACAGTCCTACGAGAGCCTGCAGGTCAGTCCTCACGGCACACCTGACATTTCTCGCCCTTATTCCTCCCCGTTCACTCCTCCGTATTAATTTTCTTCATGATAATAAACTGATAAATAAAAACTCAAAGGTTCGCTGATGATCCGTCGTTTCCCCTCACAGATGTACTTTCACTTTTTCAGAGTTGAACTTCAGACTTGTCCTCCACAGCAGGACCTCCTCAGATATGTCCCCTTTGACCTCAATCCTCTTTAACTTCGCAGGTCATGAACGGGCGCCACCTCCAGAGAAAGCATGTTAGCTGCAGGCAGGGAGGACGCCCACAGGGGAGGGCACAAAGACCGCTGACCGACCAGAAGAGCTCATCGCGGGCCCGGCTGACCGCCAAGGCCCCCCCGCCTCTCCAGGAGCGGACGTCTCAGGATGAAATATCGACACAAATAGAGAGGACGCAGAAGGAGACACATACGCACAGTGAGGGGGACTCTGACTCCTCATTGCCCTCCCCCATGAGGGAGCAGTTCCTCTCCTCAGACCTGGAGGCGTCAGGAGAGGAGTCAGACCCCCGGCCGTGTCCCCGCAAGACGGCGGTCTGGATCGTGAAGCACCAGGGGCAGAAGGTGAGAAAGTTAAGAGGAGTTTGAGAAGTTTATTTTTTAATTTAAAGCTCCTGGAGGGAAACTTGACTTTGTGTTGATCTTAGCGCCCCCCGCTGGACCGTCCCTGCATCATATTTCTTTACTTACCTCGTCTAAAACAGGTGGAGATAGTCTCCTGCTGTCTTTAACCTCTCTGTGTGTCGGTGTTGTTGATTGGCCGGTTTGTTAAATTCACAATATTATATCTTTATTATTTCATTGTTGTGTTGCACTACACTGTAGGTACTCCACTCCTGCAGGGGGCGCTCAGTTCAGACCTTGGCACAGCCTGTGGAAGCACAGATTCCCTGTCTAACTCTGTTTGTTTGTAAAGATGATCTGACTTGTTCGACTCTCCTCCAGGAGGCGCAGGTTTCATCTAAAAGCAGCCCAGACAGAGAGCACTGGTACGGGTCCGAGGAGTTCCTGGCCCTCCCCGCTCAGCTCCGTAAGACGGAGATGCTCGCTATGAAACTGGAGACCCTGACCCAGTCCATCCCGAGGGTCAGTGCCCAGTTTTTTGTTTATGTATGATCATTAATAAACGTTATTGAACACGGATCGGCTGACATGGTGTTTTATTGACTTTTGTCCCGCAGAGGCCTGGAAGCTGTGACTCCGCCCAGGAGGCGCTGCAGGACGTGGACGACTGGGATTTAACGGAGCTCAATCAAGACTGGGATCTGGGGGAGAGCGGGGATGATGTTCCCTGTAATCTGCCGCCTCTGGTACATCATGGCGTTAAATTTCATCAGATTTTTTTAAGCTAAAATGGACCTTAAATGTTCTGATGATTGCTCTTCTCTTGACTCCTTTTAGCTTCCCTACAGAAGAAACCTGGTCAGCCGCTTTAGCCCCACCTCCTCCAGCGACATAGCCCCCTCATTGGACGAGAGCATAGAGTCTGGTCCGCTGAGTGACCTCCAGTCTGAGGAGGAGGATGGACGAAGGTCTGCGGACCGCCACCTGCAGTCGACAGCACCCCTGGTGGACGTGCGTGAAAGTACATCTCTGGTGCTGCAGCTGCTGGAGGACATTCAGAGTCAGGACCGAGACCCTGACGTCTGGAAGAAGATCGAGGTATGGACACTCTTCTTGAATACCTGTGTTCTTGTTGATTTTTAAATAGATTTGTCATAAAAAAACAAAAGGAATAATAATGAAGCAGTGTGGCAGAGCAACAACCAAAGTCCACGCTTTCTAAAGTAAAATTTTTTTGTTTACAAAAACGCTAACGTGATCACCGACTGGATCATAAAAATTCTTCTCTGGTCAAAGTCACTGGACCCTCCTCCGCTTATGTCCGCTTCACAGACGGCGTTCCACAGGGCTCCTTACTAGGTCCCCTGTTCTTTACTATTGACCTTCTCTTACTGGATAACAAAGTGTAACACTCACTCTTTATGCTGATGACATGACTTTACTAACATCCTGTAGTCATGACTTTTCCTGCTTCAGTGACATAATTAGACATCAAATAACTTCTCAGTCGAAACCACTTAAGAGGCCGCCATAGTCACTTCCTGTAGGGTCTAGAATGTCATGAATAACTTACCCCGGGATTTCCACCGCAACCGGACCGGCTCCGATCTGGAATGGCGACGTTTGTGAGGCGAATTTTGTGGCGGATTACGGACAGCAGGAATCAAGAGAACTCACAAGAACCCGTTGGTTCACATGCAATCGCGCAATAATGAGTTGTCCCTATAAAGACAGACACATAGACATATAAGCAGTAGATTGTGTCTACTTCTAGATCTACTTCTAGACTTCTAGAATCAGCAGCTCCTCATCCATGGTGTCATCGGGGTGAAATGACGTCTAAAAACTTTTCACTTGTTCGTCTCCGCCCGTTTGCATGGTGTGAAACACAAACCGCCTGAAACATGGAGTGTTTTATTTTGAAAAGAAGCCGGATGTTTTATTTTGTGTCTGTGCCCGACTTCCTAAAAACGGAACTCTTGCAATCAGCTGCGGAACGGAAAGAAGCCGGTAGGAATTGACACTTGAACTTGAATGGTTACGATCAGCTACGATCGGAGGATACGACCTTTTACTAGCCGTTCGGGATGAGATGGAGATTGGGGGTTAGCTAAACACATCATTACAGTCACGGTTGGTGAGAAACTCTCGTCAAGGTCATAGAAACTGAAGTTAACCTTTTGTCCGAGTCTTTAATATTTACACCCATAACGTCTGACCAACGTAAAGAAGTTCAGCTGCCATGTTTGTCACTCCTCCACCTGACTCCTCCTCCTCCTCACCTGTTCGAACGTGTTTCTACAAACCTTGAACTTTAATTCTGGCAAAAGAGTCGAGAGAAGTCAACCCCAAATCCCCCGAACACCGTCCCTCTGCTGCGGCCGTCTTGATGGATTGGAGGTCTGATATTGGATCGTCCTGTGGCCCCGTTAATTCATCACCTCTCTGCTAAAGGTCACGTTTGATTGGCAGGCAGATTATTGATGAGGCTGGCCGGTGAACTAATCAGTCATATCTGTCATATCGAATATGGCGAAATGTCAATAGCTCTGGGGATTCGTTTTTCTCACGGCTGCTGGTTTAATTAGCGCTATAAAGACGCTCCGCCGCCCCTTTAAATATTTTTATTCTTTTCTTCTATTCGGCTTTATTTCGCTCCCTCTCTTTTATTACCTTATTATTCTAATTCTCAATACCATTTACTCCCCGAGCTACATTTGACTCCGCAGCAGTAACATGGCAGTCCCCCCTCAGGGATCAATGAAGTTCAGCATATCAGTCTTATCTGGTGTTAGCGGGGTCAGGAGCCCCTGGACAGAATCAGAGCGCCGTAATAGGATTATCTGTGAGGATGGTCGGGATACGCGATGATCAATCTGCGAATTAAAGGCCCGTCTGTGCGAGGAGACGTCCTTGGACCGAGGGATCAGTGACCCGGGAGGTTGGAGTCGGATCCCCTCATCAAACTCTGTCCTTCATGTGGAATCAGATGGTCGGCATTAATATTCAGAGTTAATGATGATTTGACTGATGAAATGTCAAAGCTGTCCCCCGCTCTGTCGGCCTCAGTCTGTCTGTTCCTGTTCTAGAAGTGTTTGGATCCACGATTGAGGCGGTTTGGACAAAGTTTACGCAGGAAAATGGAGCCTTTCGAGTTCTTTAATGTCTGAGTGCCTCTTTTCTCGATGTGAATCGCTTCTATTTTAACATTTCAGCCTAAATTGAAGATGTTTTTGCAGTAGTTGCAATAGTTGTTGAGTTCATACTAGGGCCTGGTTGCTGTTTCAGTCAGAATATCAGAGTTTGTGGTGCATTTACATCTCACATGCTTCATAAACCAGACACTGCCTTTTTGTCCAGTTGGTGCAAAAGCCAAACCATCTTTTTCTGAAGTCCTGAATCTCTGATGAGGCTGATGTTGGGGTCGTGAAAAATGAGAGTTTGAGAAGCTTCAATATCAAACATGAAAGTTTAAAGAGATATTCTGGTGTAGAATTAATTTAGGGTCAAACACACCGTAGCACCGAGTTAGACCCCCCCCTCCAGAGATGAATGTTGTCGACCGCTTGCTTCTCTAGTTATACCAACTTTAGTAACGACCACAGGATAGAAATACAGAGAGCCACGCCCTCAACCAAAACGCCACTCTATAGCCACAAATAATGCTCAGAACAGCACCTAACTTCATCAACAGGACATATAGGGTCACAGCCATAGTACTAGACACCAAACATCTTTTTAACTTTGACTCATTTCTTTAGCAAAGAGACTAAACACAACTCACCTACTCTCTTCCAGTCCATTACAGACTACAGCGGGGTGCCGCAGCTCAAGGAAGAACATTTATGATCATTTCTTCACAGAAATACAATCAGACCGAGACGCTAAGACAGAAGAACTACCGCGTCTGTAAAATGATTAATATGGTGATTATTACTTCATGGAAATGATAAAGAAATAATCATAAATGTTCTTCCTTGAGCTGCGACACCCCGCTGTAGTCCGTAATGGACTGGCCTGAGGTCTCACTACAAACAAGCGGCTGCTGGAAGAGAGTAGGTGAGTTGTGTTTAGTCTCTTTGCTAAAGAAATGAGTCAAAGTTAAAAAGATGTTTGGTGTCTAGTACTATGTCTGTGACCCTATATGTACTAACCTCAGTAGAACATGGTGTAGTTCCGTTCAGTAACAGAACCTCATTGGAAAATTAGCTGATTTAACTTTACTGTGCTCTTGTTCAGATATACTAACTCTACAGCACATATATTTATACCTGTTAACAAAATCATGATTTTATTGATAATTCGGCTCAATAAGAACACCTTTACCTTTTCATTTTACTACAGTAGAAGTTTCTTGGCCCAGCTTATAGACTACAGAAGTGAAGAAACGCCCCTGCTTAAGTTTGTTTTCTTAGGAGTTAGAACAACTGGGCTTTGTTAATGTTAGATGTCTGTGTCTGAGTGACCCAGTCCTGCCTCAGACTCAGACATCTTTGTTTTTGTCTCTCAGATTATTATAAGACTGACAGCATAAGAGAAAAAGTCCCTTTGGAGACAAACTTTAAAGGATTTCAGGATGTGATGACCCTCTGAAACAGGAAACCAGCCGTTGCGTCACTCTCAAACAGAAATCCGGCTCTGGGTACCAACCACCAGCACAAAATTGGTTTCCTGAGCAAAGGCTGGGTCTCTGATTAGCTGGACGCCGCTCCTCGTAGCATGCCCTGAACCTCTCAGACACAATAAATTTCTATAATCCCTGAGACGTCCAGCTGGCCCTGAATCATTCAGACCCCCTCTGGCTCTCAGTTTTTGCTCTGCACTCAGAGAAACTCACGGAGTGGGCCGTCTGACGTCAGTAAAAAGTGAGGTGAGGATTTTTTATTGAATAGATTAGATGCAGATTTAAGATCCTGACTCTTTGATTGTAATCCTGTCAAATATTGAACCTCCAGTATAAAAAAAAACAAAACTCATAAAAACATGAATTTCTGCTCAGCTGTGTCACACATGACACCTCGTATTAACCACACACACACGCGTGCACACACCCACACTCCCCCGCTCCTCTCTGCTCCTGGTAATTAGCTGATTAGCTGCTTAATTAGCAGCATGTAATCATGGCGATGGATGAGCTGTCTAATTGAGGAAGTGAAGAGAGGAGAAGGAGAGTCTCAGTGTGTTGGATGACATTCTCAGTCTCTGCTGAATTACACTGAAAAGAAGAAAACTGAAAAGACGGAGCAGCCGTCCGGGACGAGGAAACGCCGAAGTAGGGGGTGGATCAGATCCAGGAGTAGAGCAGGAGTAGACCAGATCCAGGAGCGAAGTGGAAAACGTGAATCCAGACATGTTTAATGTTGAAAGTGAATTGATATAATTTCAGTACAGTGGGTTTAGGAATCTGGTAAGAGAGAGAGCAGAAAGTGTAGTTCCGGTCATGTCCACTAGGGCAGGGCTCGACAGTGCGACTGTTTCACGTGCATTTGCGACTAAAAATAGATGTGTGCGAATTGTAAAATGTATTTCCTGTAAATACGGCGGTGAAGTTAGTTTTAGGTTGGATATATTTTCCTGTAAATATGGCGGTGAAGTTAGTTTCAGGTTGGATATATTTTCCTGTAAATACGGCGGTGAAGTTAGTTTTAGGTTGGATATATTTTCCTGTAAATATGGCGGTGAAGTTAGTTTCAGGTTGGATATATTTTCCTGTAAATATGGCGGTGAAGTTAGTTTCAGGTTGGATATATTTTCCTGTAAATACGGCGGTGAAGTTAGTTTCAGGTTGGATATATTTTCCTGTAAATACGGCGGTGAAGTTAGTTTTAGGTTGGATATATTCTCCTGTAAATACGGGGGTGAAGTTAGTTTCAGGTTGGATATATTTTCCTGTAAATACGGCGGTGAAGTTAGTTTCAGGTTGGATATATTTTCCTGTAAATACGGCGGTGAAGTTAGTTTTAGGTTGGATATCTGACGGACATTCTCTGAGGATCTACCGGTGTCTTCTCACTCTCCATCACCGGGAATAACAACAGCAGCGCGGTTAAATCTACTCGACACCCTCACTGTCAACGTCGGGGTTGAATAAGGGACCGTCAATAAATTACCGGTTGATGTTCTCAGAAAAGGCTGTTTTCCTTCAATAGCTTCATGTCATGTGACCAAAAGACCTAAAATTGATTTCTAATAATAGTAATAATGTCGATCAATAAGACAAACATTATTGTGTGCTCTTTACTTTTTCAACTTAGGAGAACATGTAAAAAAAGTTAGTGTAAAGCCCTGAAGTCGGTGGATTTGTTGAGTCAATCTCAGGCCGAGAGTTTTGTTGACATTTGTAGAAGTAAAGGTCTGTTTTTTGAGCAGGTTAAAACCAGTTTTTTTACCTGTTTCCAAGAAAGTGACTTAAAGTTCGCTCCGGTCCTCATTACTATCGTGGCGCTCACCGTCCTCGTCTTCAACCAGACGCCACTGAGACTGGGACCATGTCTCCCAGAGTCTCCTGTTCCAGTTGTAGTCCTGGCGGCGTCTCCTTGTATCTCCTGATCGCGTCGGTTGAATCTTGTTTCTCCTGACCTCTGCCTCGCCCTCTCCTCCTCCTCCTCCCTCTCTATTAAACCTCCTCTTGTACTTTCTGTGTTTTTCTTTTTTCCCCCTTCTTCACGCTGCCTTTGCTGTCGGACATGAATATTTAATCGGAGACGTTTCCTCCCCACTTTGTGATCGTCTAGACGCTGTTGTCTTGACCTTGACCTCCTCATCGTTCGTTATGTTGTTCGCAGAATTTGCGTCCACGTCACGTAAACCTGCAGCTTGTTCCATGAAAGTTTATGAGAGCCGCGCAGGAACCCGAACAAGCGCCGAAGCCGAACTTCCTAATTGCTCTGTGTGGGATACGTCTCCTGAAGAGCGTGGAAACAGAGGAAAACTAACGGGGAAGCGGTCCGTGAGTTAGATAAGTGTCCTACACGTCATGTGATCACTTCGTATGTGCTGTCTGCTCCTCAGTGTGAGCTGTCTGTGTGTTCGGCGGCTCTGCGGCACGCCGGCCTATCTGCGAGCTGTGGGAGACAGACACACAACAAACTCAGATCAACACTCGTCTGATTGGCCCGGCGGGGGGGGGGGCAGGGACGCCCACCGACAGCATAGAAGATCGGAAAATAAGAGAGGATGGAGGGAGAGGAGAGGAGGAGGAAGAGGGGCTTTATTCTCCTCCTCTCTTGTGTCTTTACAGATAAACAGGTTCAGACGGAGCCGCAGATACCGGCAGAGGTGAAGTCGGAAAAACCCGATACCTCCTTCAGATCCGTCTGCGTGAAGAAGAACGTTATTTTAAAAACACAATAAGAAGTAGAAACCAGGAAATCCAGAAGCTGCAGCTCTGCTTTTTCAGGCTCCGTGTTTCCTATCAGAAATTAATGAAATGAATTTCTAATCAAACCTTCCTCCCCTCCAGTCCTTTCTCCACAGCCCAGCAGTGTGTAATGTTCGGTGTGACATGTTCACGTAGTCAAAGTAATAACTGGGCCTGCTGTGGAAATTAGCTGTCCCACCTCAAACCCCTCAAAAACAGAAAATCCATCATTGAAGCTTTAGTTCTGCTCTGGTTTACCTTCACCAGCCGCTGGAATGTTGTTGATGGAGCTGACTCTGACTTCGTTCGCCTCCAGGAGTTCGTTAGCTCGCACGGTGGTCCTGATTTTCGGACCCTCAGACAGCTCTGCATTAAAAACAGACAGGACTCTGGATTGGGAATCACTGCAAGAACATCGTCTGTGAATTAAACCTCAGTGATTTGGCAAAAAAAATGATCGTCCGATCTCGATTATTATCATGATTTTTTTCTCCACATTTTATTAACATACAAAGTAAATAACAAAGCAAATTGAATAAGATAAACTTAGAAAAATATAAAATAAACATTTTAACTCAACAGAACAACAAATGTAGATAAATACTAAATAATACAGTGAATTAGTTTACAGTCCTGAGAGTTTCTGCAGGTAAAAAGACCCAAAATAAACAAATCGCCCCCTCAGAGATAAAGAAGATGCCTAAACATAGATGATATGATTGATTGATTGCTTTGGTCTGGTGGCTGCACCGCTAGTTTTTGCTAAACTGCTAATGCTCCAGACTCCGCCCACAAGAACTTCTTCAAATGATTAAACAAACATGTTGTGTTGCCGATCTTTGAGGGCACCGACTACCGACATATCTTACACATCGGATTAATTACTCAACGTCACATTGGAGATATCCGAACCACCTACTGGGTACCATCTACACCATAACTTCTCTTCTCAACAACGGCGTGTTCCAATGATACAAAAGAGGATTAGAGCCGCAAGAAGAGAAAAAAATTATCACAAATGTCGAAATTTCAGAATTTAAGTCAAAATTTAAAAGTCGAAATTTGGACTTTAGTCATGTCGACTTTAATCTTTTCTCAAAATTCTGACATTATTCACGACATTTCTACGTTTTGTGGTCTCTAAATTTTTATGTTAATCTTGAAATTTCAATTTTTAATCTCAAAACTTCGAATTCTTTGACATAGTTTAGTTTTTTTTTTGTCTCGAAATTTCGACTTTAATCTCCTTCCTGTAATTATTTTTTTTCTGATCATGTCGCCCTAATCCTCTTTCATGGGGGGATGACTCAAAATCATGGCTGACGCCTATTTCGCTGCCCTCAGCCCCACTTTCGCTCATTTTGTTTACTTCCTGTTTACTTCTCCGTCAATTTACAGAAGTGAGCAGGAAAAGCTCGACTCTGATTGGCTGTTGTCACACAAATTTCCACTATGTTTGATCGAACTGAAATTTATCATGATCATATAATCACTGAGTCCTGCTGTGAACACAGTTGGTCGCTGAAGGTTCTAACTGAACCAGGATTGGTGGAGAACTCTCCCGTGCGCTACAAAATTAGTTTGACGTTCGTTCTGGAAATCATGGACGCCTGGAGGAACCACCTGGCCAAGTGTCAGAGTTTAAATCCAGCATCCCTACTGACATAGAGTCGCCCCCTAGTGGCTGCATTTGATTCGTCTTTTCAGGCCGATAATTTGCATCAAGTGAAGGTACATTTCAAACCTTGGATAATCACACCTGACACCTCTGTAACCTTTGCTGCTTTCACTTCCTGCCGTTGTTTCCTTATATGGCGTTGGCCCCGCGCTCTGGGCCCATAAACATCGGCCCCGCTGCCCGTAACATATTAATCATGGAAGCCAAACATTGTCTGCCGGGAGTTTGAGTCTGAATCTATCAGCGTCGTCCTTCAGAAAGCCCCGTCAGCTGAGCGGTAATTATCCAGCGGTGAAGAGCTGAACCACAGGAGGAAGAGATGAAGCAGATATCAGAGCGCTTATCCAGGCGGCGGACGATCGGATCAGGCGTTTCGGCTCCCAGCAGGCCTTTCGGCCCCTCGGGAGCCTCACTGGTTTAGAGACATCAAAGCGGCTGTAAGCAGCCCAGTGCATGCTGGTCGATATCCAAAACCAACGCCGCTCCCTGCGCTCCTGTTCACGCCCACATCCCCCTCGTCTTCTTCCTCTTTTTCCCTCTTCTCCTCTTCTCCTCTTCATCTGCTCCTCTTCTCACCTTAACTCCTTTCTGCGTTTCTCCTGCTTCCAATTCTCTTTCATCTTCTTTCCTCTTTTTTAATCTTTCCTTCATTTTCTTCTCCTCCTCATTTTTTCTTGTATTTTATCTCTTAACTTTTCCTGTTTTTCTCCTTTCCTTCCTTCCTTTCCTCCCATCTGTCCTTTCGTTTTAGTTCTTGTTCACTTGTGTTGTTTCCTGCTTCTTTAATCTCCTTTCCTTTTCTGTGAACTGCGTTGTTTCCCCCCAAAGTCAACAACATTATTTCAAGTTTCACTGTTTCAGTAACATCTATTCACCTATTTCTAGTCAGTCTCAGTTTCACTGTAAATTCACAGTTTCTCTAAACGTAAAGATTTATTTTGAGGATGGTTGCAAAATCCAGAGAATTTTCAAAGTTGGAAACTTTCTGTGGGAATTAACGGGAATAAATCTGAAATGTACAAAATTGAAGGTTGGCCGTCAACAGGAAACTTAAATATAGTTGATGAAAATATCTTGTAGTGTAATCTTGACTAAAACAACCAGATTTAATGCAGAATGGGACTTTTTTCATGTTTTTGTAGTTCATTAAAATAATTGATCGTTCATACAAGAATTAAAACTAAAATTCTGCTCAAATAAATTTGTTAAAATGTTTTTTAATTGTTTTATTTTTCATGGATGTCTGCTGATGACAAAACAAAAATATTTACATTTATATTTAGATATATGATACAGTCTGTTTAAATCAAACCCAATGAATTCCCATAAATTCCCATGAAAAGTTTCAAATTTAGAATATTTCCGATATTCCCCAGTTTAACATTCCATGGAAAGTTTCTGGAAATTTACCGGAAATTTTCTGCCCCTTTGCGACCCTAATTTTGAGTCTTTATTTTCTTTTTGTCTCACTTCAAGTTTCTCTCCTTCTTTACTTTTTATTTCCCTCCTTTCGGACTCGTTTTCTCAATTATAGCAGTTTAAGACTGTGATAGTCTACATCTATAACAGTCTACATCTATAACAGTTTACATCTATAGTAGACTGAGACTTCAGTTGTTTGAACTTAGATGAGTCTGAACCTGTAGCTGCTTCTGCCTTATAATAGTTTAGGTCTTTAACAGTTTGAGCCTGTAGTAGTCCAAGCCTAAAGTGGTTTGAACTTAGATAAGTCTGAACTTTAACTACTACAGACTAGCTGCCTCGGTCTGTAGCAGTTTAGACCTATAACAAATTGGGCCTATACCAGTCTGAATCTATACCAGTCTGAATCTATACCAGTCTGAATCTATAGCTGTGAAAGCCTCAAACAGTCCGAGCCTGTAGCAGACCGTGTCATGAAGCGGTCTAAACATTGAGACCAGCAAAGGTCAAATTGTGTGACTGTGACACTCAAATCGTGATGCTCAGCAGCTCTGATACTATAACTATAAAAACATGTAAAATGATGATATTCTGATATTTTATGGAACCTGATAACTGAAGGCCTTACCTCCCATACTGCTTTTAGAGAGTCCTGTCTTTCACTTCCTGGTTCTGGATTTTCCTCTTCCTTCCAAAACCTGAAGTTTCTCGTCTCTTGCTTATTTCACTTCTCCCCTTTCCTTCCTTCCTTCCTCTCCCGTCTTCCTCCCTTTCCTCCCTCCTCGTCCTCTCCTGGCCTTTCCTCACCTCTCCCCTCTTTCTCTTCTTCTCATCAATACTTTTGATTTTCATCCCTCCTCCATAACGAGCAGCAGGAAGATGGACAGAATCATATCGATGGATTTTGGGGTTCATGGTTGTAATTAACATACTGCCGCTCAATCGGTCAAGGTCTCATCACACACACACAAACACACACAAACACACACACACTTTAGTTGTGAAAAACACACTCTCACCTGATCCTTCCACACCTTTCTCCATATAGAGATGAAAACATTGGACGCAGAGATTTGTAGAGTTGTTTCCATCAGGTCGAGGTGATGAATCTGAGCGACGGATTTGAAACAGCCTCCAGAAGGATCTGCAGTCATATTTATGATTATTCAGATGAGATCTCTGAGGTTTTAAAACTCCTGTTGGAGGATTTCAGCTCCAGAAATGACCAGAGAGACAAAATATGAGCGTCAGTGTTCATGAGAACGTTGAAGCTTTTGTTTACGTCTCTTTTTGTCTGAGTATGAAATCAATCTCAGATCTCAGTCGCTGTTATCTGACAACATCATATCCTCCATGAATGAGAGGAGACACTCCTGATGTTTCCAACAGTTCACAAAAATCCACCTGGAGTCAGGAGTCTCTGCTGTTAGAAACTTGAGAAGTAATTTCATCCCCTCATGTGTATACAGAGTCTCAGTTTCACTGTTAAAAGTAAGTTTCACTCTGGAGTTCAAGAGCCCTGAAAATAAACCAGCTGTACTGGAGTTTACTTCCAAACTAAAAGGTCTGAATTTTGTGGAAACAGCACTGATCAACTTATTTCTCTGGGGTCTCAGTTTCACTGTAAATACAATCATTCCTCCAGTAAATAGTCATGTCAAAGTGAAGGTTTTTCAGATCAGTCGTTGCACTAAAGGCTGCGATATGTCGCTGTTTTAGATCGGAATCGTAGTTCGCTGCAGATTTCTCTTCACGGCGGAGTGACAAACATTTCCTCTCGGTTTCTAAACGAGCGGAGAGTCGCCCCTCCTGCTCCCGTTAAAGATCTCTAATCTCTCTCTTTTGTTCCCTCTCTTTTATTAAAGCCGTCTCCTCTCTTTATCCCAGCCTCTCATCAGCTGTTAACTCCTCGTCTCACTTCCACTGATCTGTCCAGAGCCTGAACTCTTCCTCTTTCTTCCTCTTTCTTCCTCTTCACCTCCATCTCTTCTTCGTGGAGGTTTTGAACCCGTCCTTTGAGCTCGTCTCTGCTCTGAGTGAAGGGGCTGAACAGAGAAATCAATACGGGGTCTGATCGTTCTGGTTTTCATGCGGGTTTCCCGGTTTTCCTCAGATCCTCCTGCAGCAGATAAGAGGAGAATAAACGTCTAAATGTGTCTTTCACAGATTCTGGTTTGAATTAGAGTTTCAGTCAGATTAGGATCATTGAAGCTGTTTCAGGTTTGAGATCTGTGTTTTCATGAGTCCTCCTCTCGGCCAGTAGATGGCAGTATAGATCCACCAGGCGACGAGACGTCTCCACGTCCACCTCTGCTCTCAAACCTCGTCCTCCTGCTGTCTGATTTCTGCTCTTTTTTATCTCCTTTTTTGGACTTATTTGTTTTATTCTCCATTTTTTCTTCTTCCCTTTCTTTTCCATGTTTTTCGTTTATCCTCCTGAAATTCGGTCTTTCTTTGGTCGTCTTCTTCTGTCTTAATAAATTATCTTCAAATCAAAGCGATTTATTGTTTTTGAGTCTGAAAAGAGACGATTTATTCTGACTTTGCCGGTTTAAAAATTTAAACTTATTTGTCCTTTTAGATTTTGACTCGGATTTATAAAGTTGTTAGAATAAGTTTCTTTTATTGATCCGGATTAATTTGAGTAAACACTGAACAGTTTTAGGCCTCGGTGAAAATACAAACATGTTCAGGATTTTTGGGGCAGCAGCAGGTGATTCAGAGAGATTCTCCTGTAAAGTGAGGAAATAAAAAACATAATTTTAAATGTACTCCAATGGAGTTTTTAGAGTATTTTAAAATAATCCAAACCGTCTTTCTTGTTTATTTGCAGTAATACTACTTTCATAACTTTATTTTTTATGCTTTAATTTCATTTTTGTAAAATATTTTCCTCTCTAATTTATACGAGAAGACGAGTGACACTTTGCGGATCCTAAGAAATATAAAGATTCTGAGCGATTCAGGCCGAACTTCCTGAAATCAGAGTTTGATCCATAATTTTCAGGTGAATGTTGATTTTATTTGATTTAATTAAATATTTAGATCAGAAATCACACAAACACACTCGGTGGGATTTGAGGTCGTCGAAGTTTCTGTTTGTCGTTAATGTTTTTTTTGTTGTGGTCTTTTTTAAATTCATGTATTTATATAAAAAACCATGAAGAAAGTGTCTGTTTCATATTTAGTCAAATCAGATTCAGTTTTTATGCTTTTTAGAGGAAATTATCAAGGAAACCAGAGATATAAAATTTACACACAGACTTTAGACTTTAAGTTAATTCTGTTACAGGAGGAACAATCAAAATAAGGTTTATATATATGTTGGTATGGATGTCTGTAAATCGGCCATGATGAGTTTGAAAATATCTAATACTGTGCAATAAAAACATCTTTTTCTCCCCTTCCTTACTCCTTCCTCTCCGTCCATCTCTTCTTGTTTTATTCCTCTTTTCATGTTCTCATCCTCTCTTTCTTCTCCTCCATGTTTCCTCCTTTTTTTGTATCTCACCTGAGGTGCGTTTACCGTGTTCACTTCCTGTTTCTCTCTCTCTCTCTCTTGTCCTTGAATTTATTCCTCTTTAAGACCTTCCAGCTGTTCTTTTTTTCTTCTATTTCCACTTCTCCTCCTTCCAGTCTGGTGCTTCTTCATTCCTCCTCTCCTTGTTACCTGTTGGATTCCTCTCTCACCTTGTTTCCTTCTTCCTCTTTTTTTTCTCCCTCTCTGTTTTTCACGTCTTGTGATGTTTTGATGCGACGCCAGTCTTCTCTGGACAGCGCCGTTTATTCCTGCTGTAATAATTATGTTTGAATCATCTGACACTCTCTCTCTCTCTCTCTCTCTCTCTCTGTCTCTCGCCCTCAGTGCTTCGTGCAGCAGTTGGACGGGTTCATCTCGTGGCTGCAGGAGGCGCTGGACAGCACTGAAAACTGGACGCAGCCCAGACAGGACCTGGACAGCCTGAGGGTGTACCTGGACACACACCTGGTGAGAGCGTGCGCGCACACACACACACACACACACACACACACACACACACACACACACACACACACTCCACTTCATAAACCTGGTATAAATCCCTCCTAATCCGTACATCAACATTAAACCTTCTTATTCTTCACACTTCGCCTTAAAGGAATCGGGGTCGTGGTTTCAGCAGCAGTGACGAACAACAATCCCCAGTCCTGGTTTCACTGCAGCAGGACTTAGTCTATAAGAGGGACTCCAAAGCCCTCTGAACCTCCAAGTCCTTTAGACCTGAAGACCTGAAGATGATCTCAAACATTTCCCAGTTTTAAAACTAAAGGTGCTTAACTCAGTACCTGTCATAGTTTCTGCGAAAACTTCGACTCAATCTCTTCCTCCATTTTTTATTCGTGTATTTCTGACCATCTGCCCCTCCCCCTGTTGTCTTTTTATTAATTTATGGTAGGGCTGGACGATATGGGAAAAAGTTTATCACGATATATTTTTTACATATCAGTCGATATCGATATATATCACTATATAAAAAATGAAATTTAACAGTGTTTATTGGTAGCATATCATCTGTGAGGTCTTAGGCTATGTTCAATTCTGATTTTTTTAACCATCTGTGACTCATATCTGATTTTTCCATCTAAGTGTGAACAGGTCAATTCTGATTGGTTCTGATTCGACCCAGGCCTCTTCTGTATGTGGATATAAATCAGATATGTATCTGATGTGACTGCAGTGTGGACGCTCAGGTCACGTTCATCCGACCTTCACGTCATCAATATGCGACAAACGTCACCATTGTTCGACAACACAAACAGGCGCGGAAAGAAATTTGTGCCTTGGACGCATTCCGTTCACGCATTCTCTGTTTTCGCCGCAAGTACTCGACATAATTTACAGTCCACATTACTCTGCTTCATGTCCGACCTCCAAAAACCAAAATACCTCCACACCACCGACGTTTTCCTAACGCCAGTGTTGTGGTTGACATTGATGTGGTCATCTGTTGAGCCTTCATGGTCATTTCTGTCGGGGGTAGCACTCATTTTCTTTGTTTCTCACCAACAGTGCTGTCGGCTTCACCTGTTAAAGTGCTATGGTTGGGTGGAGCTGCTGTCTGCTACGACGCTGCAGTTGGTTGATACTTGGTTCTAATTCAGCTCATGATTGGTTCAATGGAGCAACTCCCCTTTTCATTGGCTTTTCGTGTAGTCATGGAAGAATTCCGACTATCGAAAAGCATATTGACCATGTTTTATATCGATATTGAGGCCTTAATTTATCGACCTGACCATAAACAATCGTAGAAATATCTGCGGCTGTTTCTCTGATTTACACTTTGTATGAAAACCTGAGCGACTAAAGGCACTGCAGGAGTGTGTGAGTGTGTGTCTGTTCACACAAACACACACACACATTCAAAGATAAGACACACTTTGACAATTACTCACACTCTTTATGGCAAACATATGGGCCTCAGACACGCAAACACACACACACGCACACAACACACTCGTAAAGAGCAGCACTCATCAAAACTGCACTCAAGAGTAAAAAGGAAATGAGACATGAACACACACACACACACACACACACACACACGAACACACACGCGCGCGCTCAAGCAAACAAACAGGTTGTATTTGCATATAAGCGAACAAATGCAAACATACGTATATGAACGAGAGCAGAGCTGTGTTTCAGCGGTAACACACACACACTTTTACACAAGCACACACTAACTCACACACTCTCACAAACACACACACACACAGCCCTAGGTGCTATTTGCATACATTTGCATGTTCCTAGACAGATTTCCAAATCAGCATCTCCATATCCGTCCCTGCAGAACAGCATCACACACACACACACTCGAACACACACACACACACACACACACACACACACACACTCGAACACACACACCTTAACTGAGCTGTGTTATCTAGATATTTAATTCTGCTGTGTGTGCTCTATGTGTGTGTGTGTGTGTGTTTGTTTTCTTGGTTTGTTTACACGTGTCGACTTTGTTGTGGGTGCCAGCAGTGCTAACGTTAGCGGCGGTTAGCTTCAATTAGAATTGCCGGCTCTTAATTGGCGCGTCTCGTTAAATAAAGCAAAAGAGGATGAAAAAGCATCGCTAATAAGACTTTGAACTGCTACACTGTTGATAGCGTGTTAGCCTAACTGACTCTCTGTCTGTGTGTGTGTGTGTCTGTGGAGATAGTCACACTTGCACTTTGTAGTTATGAGTGTGTGTTTTTGGTGTGCGGTTATGAATGTGTGTTTGCTGCAGAGACACTTCTCATTTTATTCTCCCTGATTCTGATTTTCTCTCATTTCATCTTCAGTTTCTTCTCCGTCTGACTTTTCCGACTGTTTTCTTTGACAAACTGTCGGTGCGGCTCACTCCAAGGTTCTGTTCAAAGTGTCTTTTGTGACAAATATTCACCTCTGGCACCAACTTGCTGCTTAATCTGGTAAAAACAGATAAAATTTTGGGTTTCTCAGAGCCACTCCTGTGATAACAAGCTCCAGCTAACACCACAACACAGAGAGTAAAATTAATCTACCCGTCCTGACAAGCAGGCAACTCCATGGAGAAAAACACAACAGAGTGGTGAGTCTAAAATACCAAAAACAAGGTAAAAGTTTCACCAAAACATCGACTAGTAAATTAGTAAAAGTGTCTCAAGCATACCACAGTGATAAATTGTACCTTTAAAGGGATATTCTGGCATAAAATTGATTTAAGGTCAAACACACCATAACACCGAGTTAGACACCTCCCCAAGAGATGAATGTTGTCGACCGCTTGCTTCTCTAGTTATACCAACTTTAGTAACGACCGCAGGATAGTAATACAGAGAGCCACGCGCTCAACCAAAACGCCACTCTGTAGTCACACATAATGCTCAGAACAGCACCTAACTTCATCAACAGGACATATAGGGTCACAGACATAGTACTATATTCAGAGTTGTTCTAACTCCTAAGAAAACAAACTGAAGCGGGGGCGTTTCTCCACTTCTGTAGTCTATAAGCTGGGCCAATAAACTTCTACTGTAGTAAAATGAAAAGGTAAAGGTGTTTTTATTGAGCCGAATTATTAATAAAATCATGATTTTGTTAACAGGTATGGATTTATGTGCTGTCGAGTTAATATATTTGAACAAGAGCACAGTAAAGTTAAATCAGCTCATTTTCCAATGAGGTTCTGTTACTGAACGAAGCTACACCATGTTCTACTGAGGTTAGTACATATAGGGTCACAGACATAGTACTAGACACCAAACATCTTTTTAACTTTGACTAAAGTTGGTATAACTAGAGAAGCAAGCGGTCGGCAACATTCATCTCTTTAGGGGGTGTCTAACTTAGTGTTAGGGTGTGTTTAGCCCTAACTTTAAGTGGCTGAGCTATGGCTACTTTAAAATTACTGCATATGGTAAGATGGTACTGTCTCTTTAAGGTCCTTCCTCCCTACAAGCCCACTATCCTCTGATTGGACAGTCCTCTAGAATTCTCGACAACATTCCATTGCTTTGAAGTTGTGGCCCCGCCCCTTTTGGTGTGAAAACAATCCGTCCAAAATGAATATGGGTAAAAGGGAAAACCAGGAGGAGAGAGGAGAGCAGGGAGAGGAGGAGCAGGAGGGGGAGGAGTTAGCTGTGTGTTTCTGTTGTCTGAAAAGCCAAGGGACAGAATAAGCAGAGAGAGTCAAAATGAAATAAAGTGAGAGCAGGTTTACTGTATCAAACCTGGAACAGCACCTTCACATTCAGGTGGAGTTATCGTGTTTTCGGTCGATGATAAGATCGGGTTTTAACGATAAAAAATGACGAACATCCTCAGACTTTCTCCGTCAGTTTAAGAGGAAAGGACATCCTTTTTTCTGTTTTGGCTTCTCTCTCACCCTCCCTCTTTCTCTCTCTCTCACCCTCCCTCTTTCTCTCTCTCTTTGTTTCTTGCTCTCTCAAACACACACTCACTAACTCTCTCTTTCTCTATATTGCTTTCTCCTACACACATAAACACACACATAAACACACACACTAACACACTCATAAACACACACACAGCTCCAGGGCAGCAGTGGGTGGAGAGGAGCTGCTCTCCCAATTGAATATTTGGTCCAGCTGGCGTGTGTGTGTGTGTGTGTGTGTGTGTGTGTGAGTGTGTGTGCATCTGTAAGCATGTGTGTGTGTTTGTGTTTGTGTGTGTATATGTACGAGTGTGTGTGTTTGTGTCTATATGTGTGTTTTAGGGCACGTGGAGCGAATAAGCGCAGGTCTTTCCGGAACCCCGGGGAGATCAGTGAGGCGAGAGGACGCGAACACACACACACACACACACACACACACACACACACACACACACACACACACACACACACACACACACACACAGGCTGCTCTTTGTAAGGCGCTGAGAGATGGCGGCCAATGAAAGGCCTATTGATTGGGTCTGATGGGCGATCCAGGCCTTTGAATCCCATTACCAGCATCAACACACTATTGGTGGCAACAAGAGGGGGGAGAGAGGGGGAGATAAAGAGGTGAGAGAGGGGGAGAGGTCTGAAACTGCCTTCACACTCAACTATCTTCATCTGAAAATGCAGATTTTCTGTGAAAACCTGCAGACCTGCTGAATTTCTTCTTCTCTGGTCTTCTTGTTGACGGCCCGCTGTGTCACAGCGACTCTGAAGCTCCTTGAACAAAATAAAGTCCAGACGATTTCAGGACCTTAAAGTTCCAGTAGTTAGCTTTCAAACACATACGTCACTATAGGAAGATCTGCACGTCATACCAAGGCCCTGATGTTGACGTACAAACACCTGCAGGACTGTTTCTTCTTCAGGGGTTCAGGTCTTAGCCATGTCCGGGCCTCTTATCCAGCAGTGGGATAGTCACTGCCTGGACTTAATGGGATTTATCCTGCGTTCCAGTTGTATTCCGAAGTCAGGATTTCCAAGCTCCGAGTCGGAAAGTCATCTGGAACGCCCCCCTGACGTTGGGTTTCCGACTCGGAAGCCCTGACTTGTTGACAACGTCATTATTCAAGATGGCAGCGCAGTAGGCTAGCTATGCCATCCTGTTGCGTGAATCACTTGCCGTTCCTTCCCACAACAGTCTGGACTTCGGCCCATTGGGAGCGGAAACTAACCAGGCCAGTCAGTGACTTTGTTTCCACTGTTCCCAGGACAACAGGGAAAGGCGTCGAATAGGCGTCTATCCGACGTCTTCTGCGGATATAAACGATTTCTGCCGACTTTGCAAAGTCAACTGCAGAATTAACACTTTGAATAGTCCCGCAGCATGTGTTAGACGTCACCATCTACACATGGACCAATCAGGTGCTGCCTTTACCTGTTGTCCGGGGAACAGTGGAAACACAGAGGGGAAGTCATGAAGTCAATGTTTGTGTCGGCGTGTTCGTGTCTTTGGACGGCAGCGATGGAATGAGCGTGACAGTGGAAGGATGAAGACGAGGGAGACCTTCAGATTCATGTTTCTAATGTTGGACTGTTTTCTGAAGGATGTGTAGATGGAGGGGGTCATGAGGAAGGAGGAGGTGAAGGTGATGGTTGGAGGATTTGGAAAGGAATGAAGGAAGAAGGACAGAGGGGAGGAAAAAAGGGGGCAAAAGAGGAGGGAAGAGGGTGGTAAAGGGAGGAGGATAAAAAAAAGGGAAAACAGTTTTGTATGTAGAAAAATAAAGAGATGGAAGAGAAAGGGGGTTACACACACACACACACACACACACACACACACACACACACACACACACACACACACACACACACACACACACACACACACACACACACCTTGGGGAATACAGCCCTATCACTCCAGTTTCTCTGGGCTCGGTCTGAATGAAGACAATTTGATCATCATTATTACAAAGACTCTTTGATCAGATCATGTCTCATCAACTCGAGCCTGAGTGTGTGTGTGTGTGTGTTTGTGTGTGTGTGTGTGTGTGTGTGTGTGTGTGTGTGTGTGTGTGTGTGTGTGTGTGTGCGCGTGCAGCTCAAATCACAATCTCAATGTCAAACCTCAATGTCATCTCAGAATCTTTCCCTCGCACCTCTCAGCGCCCTCGCTAATATGCTAATGCTAGCAGCTAAATGATATTAGGTAGGCTTCTGAGGCCGTCCTACCCCGCGCTCGGGGCTAATATGCTAATGCTAACAGGTAATCTGATCACTCGGGCTTTGAAGCAGCGAGTCCGTCATCCTGCTGTGTGTGTGTGTTAATCAGAGCGGGAGTTCGAGCGTTTACAGCTGCTGAGAAATCCTCAAATCCGCCGATACCGTCGGCGTTTAACAGTCAGATGTTCGGTAATCGAGGCCGGGTGACCGGAACGCTCACCGATTTTTAACTTACAGCCATTACAGCCTGTTTCACTGACTGGAACAGGCCGGACGAGTTCAGACCTTTTTGTTTTGGTGTTGCAGATGTGACTGAGGTTGAAATCAAATTGAAGGTTTTTCAGTTTTTCCTGATAAATCAGACGAATCAGTCGGAAGACGCTCCTGAAACCCGCCTCAGCTCATGTATGTAAACATCAGCCTGTTTTTTTTTTTAGACTTAAATGGAGCATGCATCAAATCACACACACTCAGTCGTCCTGTCTTTTCTCTCTGTCACACACACCGTCTGTCTCTATTTCCCTCACACACACACACACACACACACACTCTCTGCCACACAGACACATAAATACATACACACAGCCTCTTATTACCGCCTGCTGTCTGCCGTGCATAAAAGCATGCTCTGCATGCCTTATCATGCTGTGATTGATGGCTGGCTGTTCTACTCTTATCGATTCTATGCTCTCCATATATTAAACGGAGGAAACGGAGCTGAATCGCTGGTGGAATAAGGCTCTGAAATACGATCGCTCTCCGATAGCCCGGCTAATCTGCACAACCTAATTCATTCCTAACATCAGCCGGCCCTATCCCAGAGACGCAGACAGTCACGCTGTGTTTTCTGTAGCGCTGATAAATTTACTTTATGTTTATTAGCTTTGAGCTTTTTCAACAGCTTATCTGGAAATGATGTTGGGCAGAGTGGCGGTCGAGTCTGTAAAATTACTCAATCAGCCGTGAGATTTGAAGTAATTTACGAGGTTTGCGGGCAGTAATGACTGCAGACCGCAGACAGTGGTGTTTTATTTGGATAATATTGATGTATGAAGGTGTTTTTGGGGGCGTCGAGGAGAGATAAAGCCGATTGTTCGCCGTTCAAAGTGATACTTCATTGTTTATCTGTGAAATGTAATACGTAAAGGACAGTGGCAACGCCGTCGGCTCACATCCGTTTAAAAACTGTCTCAGAAGATGAGACTGAACCAGCAGACGAACCTTCTGTCTGATGGAGCAGGATGGGTGAAGGAGGGACCGAGGGTTCAAGTCTCTGATTGGTCTTCTCCTCAGAGCCTCTTCCTGTCACTTTAACGTTGTTGTTTGAGCTTCATGAATGGAAACGGCGATGGAAGTCCATGTCATGATAGTTTCTACATCTGTGAAGACTCCATCAATACTCATTGATTTTAAATCTTACATTTATAATTACACTTACTGAGTAACTCTGAAGTAACCTCCAAATCAAGATCTGATTTACGCCTCAAAGTTTCAGTTCCTTCCCGCCGACCGACTCAAAGTGTGTGTGTCTGTGTGTGTGTGCGTGGCTGAGACACCTATCTGTCTCCTGTGTGTGTATCCAGCTCCATAAATATTGGTGGTGTGGAGGTCTGACCTTGTCATGCGTTGACTGATGCCGTCGCCCGTCCATCCCTCATTGCTGTGGACTGTCTGTGTCCGTCCACAGGCTGAACCTCGCTGAGGGGCGGAGGGACGAGTCTTTAGAGGGTTATACTGTTGATGATAGAAGAATGAGAGATAATGAGAAAAGAATACAAGATTTAATTATTTACAAGAACATGAAACTATAGATGTACTTTTCTGTTTGTTTGATAAGCAAAGAGAATTCAAGACAACTTTTCTTCTGTATATTCAACTCTTAACAATCTTTTTGTACCATCTTTTATAACTCTTTTGTCAATAGTAGATAACTTTTAGAGACACATTATGTGAGACAACAAACAATTGAATTTCCCTTTGGGGATTAATAAAGTTCTTATTTTTAAAGGGATATTTCAGTATTTTTAGCTGATCGTAACCATTCAAGTTAACGTGTCAATTTACACCGACTTCTTACCGTCGGACGCCGGAGCATGGCGGATAAATTCAGCACAGATTAACCCGTGCTGGAAAGGAAGTCGGGCACAGACACAAAATAAAACATCCGGCTTCTTTTCAAAATAAAACACTCTGAGGAGATGCTAATTCTAGAAGTCTAGAAGTAGATTTCCTCCTCTGGAAGGACACTGATATGTCTATGTGTCTGTCTTTATAGAGACAACTCGTTATTGTGCGATTGAACGTGAATCTGAGGGTTCTTGCGATTCCTGCCGTCCGCAATCCGCCACAAAATTCGCCTCACAAACAGATCCGGTAGGAGTTGGCGTATGCTGTTCTAGATGTGGTGAAAATCTTGTTATTATGATGTCGAACTTAAGATCAACGAGACCAAAGACGTCGTCACTCCTGATGTTCTTATTGTGGCGAACATTCCGGAATCCCCTTTGATGTCCTTGATGCATTGATCTCATTGAAGATCAGCTGTTCTAAATAACACACTGACACACACAAATACACACAGACACACAAGTAGGTTGCAGGCAGGATTGTGTGGTTGTGTGTGTGTGTGTGTGTGTGTGTGTGTGTGTGTGTGTGTGTGTGTGTGTGTGTGTGTGTGTGTGTATGTGTGTGCGCAACATTTCCCACAGCAGCACAGCAGGATGTCAGAAGTGGTTAAGTGTCGAGGACTGAGCACCTTGAGGCTCACACATACACACACACACACAGACACACACACACACACACACACACACACAGTAAAGGCTGTAGTGGTTGGTGTTCACAGATCTGACTGGAGTGTTTTTCCAACAGCGCCTCAGGCTGCTCTGAGCCTCCATCCATCCATCCACACATCCATCTCTTTGTTTATGATCCATTCATCCATCTGTCTGTATTTTTCCTTCTCTCTTTTTTTTAGCAGCACTCCTCTGTTCATCCTCCCTGTTTACATTACACAAAGTATATTTATTCCTCCGTGTTATCCCTGCTTCCTCCTGTCCTCTCTGTGGACCGATCTGAGGGGACGACGGCGCCGTTTCCAAGAGCGACCATCAAAGTTTTTAACCACAGAGCGAATAAACGTATATATATATTTTTAACAGAGTCAGGTGATGACTGCAGACTGAATAACACGTGAAGTTCAGACTGGAATCGTTCGATATTCTTCCTTTTTTCACTCAAACTGTGATTTTTATTGGTGTGTTTCAGAGTTTTAAGCTGAACGTGGACAGCCGCAGCGCTCTGAAGGAGAGCATCATGGAGGAAGGCCGAGCGCTGCTCACCGTCATCACCTCCCACCAATCAGGTACATTCACACACACACATAATACACACTCTCACAATATGAGACACACACACACAGACAGGTAGCCATAACCGGGCTCTGACTCTGTCCCATTCATTATTAATATTTGGATTAACAGAGTGACCTTCAGAGAGGAGAACTCATATGAATGTAGCCGAAAGAGAGACTGAGAGAGATAAAGACAAAGAATGAGATGGAGACGTGGAGATAGAAGAGCCAGCGGGCAGAGACGGGCTGGCAGCGAGAGAAACGTTCAATATAGTTTTATATTTTCCTAAATCTTTGCAGACGGAGACGGAGAGACGAGACAGAAGAGAGAGAGAGAGAGGAGACAGAGGTTGATATAGGTGTCAAATATTGTTCGGCTGCTCCAGCTAAAGTGTAAGAATGAGAAGAGGGGGCTGGGAGCTGAGCTGCTGCTTATTTATTCAACACTGCTCTGTATTTCATCAGTGTCCCAGAGGAAAGGTTTTTACCGGAGGGTCATTTTATACAGGTTTCCATTTTCATGAGACATTAGGGGCTGTGAGCTGAGCTGCTGTTTACCTCATATATCAACAGAGACGTATTTGTAAGACCTTATTTTGGGACACACTCAAACAGACCCTGTCATTAAAACAGTTAATGCTGTTTTCGGTAACACATGACCCCCAATCTCCACCTTCATCCTGAACGTCATGGCGTCATGTCGGATAAATTCAGCACAGATTAACCCGTGCTGGAAAGGAAGTCGGGCACAGACACAAAATAAAACATCCGACTTCTTTTCACCCGATGACACCATGGATGAGGAACCTGTAGTTTTGCAGCAGTCCCTTTATTTCACATGAGAGTTTGGAGTGTCTATAATTTCAGAAAAGTGTCAGGTCTGGACCAGATCTGAAGATTAGAGTCCAGCTGACATGAACCCTGCTTCGATTTGTCCATCATACTGAAGACATAACCTTCAGAGATGTTTCTGTTCTTCCTCGAGAAGAAAGAAAAACATGGACGCTGAACTTTGAAACTGTTTCTTGCCTCTTCTGTTTCTGGCACCATTTTTTTGTCAAACGACACCAAACAAGTTTGTGTGAAATCAGTTTGAAAATGAGATCCAAGCCTCTCTCTCTCTCTCTCTTCACCATCCCTTTCTCTCTGGTTCATCCCAATGTCTCTCGCCCTCCAGGTCTGAAGGAAATCCTCCATATGGTCTCCAGCCAATGGGATCAGCTCCAGCGGCAGATCCGGCGCCAACATGGCTGGATGCTCCGTGCCCTCCGCTGCATCCAGGCCCGCCTCCTTTATTCCAGCCAATCATTTGAGGCTTTCCACGCCCTGGGAGACCCGTCGACCAATCGGCAGGCCCTGTGCCCGGCTGACGCCCTCCAGGTAAGAAAACTAATGTTGGTTTTATTCGTCTTTCGCTCCGAATATTCTGGATCATCTGCTTTTTGTTTGTTTGGTTTATTTCCTTCCATTTCCTCTCCGATGATCCCTGATGATCCTCTCTCTCTCTCTCTCTCTCTCCCTCTCTCTCTCTCTTTCTGTTACACACACACACCAACATACACATACACACTGACACTTTGTAAACTTCTTCACAATGTTTGTATTGGGTGCCAATTAGCATCCTGATTGGTTTCTCAGTTCTAATTGGCTGCCGGTTAATTGGCTGGACTCGGTTAATTAGATGTAATCTCGCTTTCTGTCTCTCTCTTTGCGAATGTGCTGTCATTCACATCTCATCACTGCTCTGTGTGTGTGTGTGTGTCTGTGTGTGATAGAAACTCTGCTTTCAAACACACTTGGAAAAATAATAAAGTGATATTTTCTTTATCTAAGAGGTTGAAGCTCAATTTGACTTCAACATTATAATCTTTGTCCCACTTTTAAAAACATGAAACCTCAGAAATACCTCAAGGACATCTCTTTATATTTAGTTTGTTTAGTAATGTAGTTTCATCTGTTTGCTGAACGGTTCCATCATGAGAGGAAACAACCCTTTCTTGCTCTCCTCCATTTAAACCCATTTGTCCGTCCATCAGAGGCACATCTAAAGGGCTGTATCAATATTTGACAATCTTTGATCAATCTGTAAGTCTTTGAAAGTTGTGAAAATGATTATAGAACTTAAAAAACCCAGAGCTGAAGTCTTTATATCACTTCTTTTATCAAACCCCCAAAATTGGAACCCAACCAGACCATGCTCGGGTCCTCTACCAGAGGCCGGGTTCAGGACTCGGCCTGAATCTTTTCTCCTTTTCTGTGTTTCCTCTTGGTAATGTCATAAGGAAGCACCATTATGCAGATGATACTCAGTTGTGCCTATCAAAGGATCCAAAAATGATGCCATAGACAACTTAATGTAGATGTTCTCACAACGTCAGTTCTCAAAAAAAAGGTATGACAGCGTCTTACTGTAAAATCCACTCACTCAGTGAGACCGACAGACAAACTCTGCGTGTTTTTGTGACATCTCGGTAATTCTTCTTTCCTCCGTCTCTTTTCATCAGATCTATTCAGTTTTCTCTTTCTCATTCCTGTTCCCCTTTGCTCTTCCTCCTCTTCCTCTCCTGTTTGGTCGTTCTCTCCTCCTCCTCCTCCTCCTTCTGCAGACCTGACTCTGGTTGTTTTCACATTGTTTAGTTGCAATTAGAGCTGCAGCAGCCTGATCACTGTGATCAGTCAACAGTGACAGCCATTAGCCAGCTTCCACCTCTGTGTGTGTGTGTGTTTGTGTGTGTGCGCAGTGTGAAAGTGTGTTTCTGTTAATGTGTTTCCTTGTGTTTTCATTCGTGTGTGTGTGTGTCCATTAGCTGCTTGGCCGCAGCACATTAACAGTCCGTTCATTATCCGTGTGGATCTCCCTCTGCACTTAAAGCTTTGATCCGTGAAACCTCCAAACAACAAGCTGAGGTGTGAACCTGCTGAATTATTTCTCTGATGCTGCTCAAACTTCTCTGATATTTTAAATTATTCACATCATGTTTGTTCTGGGCAGCTGAACAATGAACCTAAACCCACACTGAAGTGCAAAACCTGAAAGTTCCTCCATCTGAGGGGAAGAACAGCCAAAATGGCTCCCAGAGTTTTCAGGGGTAACCGGAGCGAACGTCTGTTTCAGTCCAGGCGAGTCCAAGTTTGGGGTCCAGTTCAGATCTTGGAGCTGAAGTCGGGGTGAGAAACAAATCAGTGTCGGGTTTACAGTCAGTTCAACAACTAAAGGACCATTTCCAAACTTTCTGTTCCAGCCCAGACTCATGAATCTGTATCGACTGACCAAACTAAAACGTTTATTACGACTAAAACATGGATCTGATTATTAACAAGGTTCAGGAAAACACCAACGGCAGCTTTAAAGGAAGTTAGTGATGTTCTTGATTCTTTGTACAATAAGCCTGTCTAAAGATTTTAGCGCTGTGGACCATTTTATTATCAAAACTATCTGCCCGTTGGTGTAAGAACATTAATCCCAAAGATCAGCGTGTATGCAGACTAAAATCATCACCTCTAGATCTCTTCTACTCATCAATGGTGTTCCCCAGGGCTCCGTCTTCAGACCACTGTGGTTTAAAGGATAAAACAGCTGCAGGTTCATTTCCAAACGAGCATTTTATCTGATTATCAATCAGGTTTTAGAGAAAAGCACAACATTACAACAGTACAATATCATATGAAGAGATCACAGTGTGTGCCGGCTGAAGGACCCCCCTCTACATCTCATATGATAATAAACGGCACGCCCCAGGGTTATGTCTTGGGACCCCTGTTGTTTACAATTCATATTCACAGTATTGTTCGGATTCTTCCCAATATAAAAGTACATTGATATGTAGATGATACTTTAATTTACTGCTCTGCTCCAGCACTGAATCAGGCTCTTTACTACTTTCAAGATGTTTTTTATACTGAAGACCGACATTGAACAAATTGAGTTCAGTGAGTGATTCGTTCACTGAATGTTTAGAAAAATTTACACTGAACATGAACCGTTCCCTCTCAAACCGCTGCAATGATAGGATGCTGCGGGTTTAAAGCACTACTTTGTTACATGCTGTGTCCTATTGTATGTGAGTTGTTGTGATGGCAATTTAGCAGGAAAAAAAAGGAAGTTCTGTCCAACAAAAATGATTCCAGAGAGTGTAGTTTAATGTGATTCGCTCACTAAGTGATTCAGCATTGGTACATGTGGTCCCTTGTTCGCCGGCTGCTGGCCTGGCGATGCTGTTTTTTACTTCAGCTCAACTGAAGTGAGAAACGAACGAATCACTTGAGGAGGTGATTCGGTCCAGTACATTCACTTAAAAGATTCAGTTCTTTTAAACGAATCGTTTGTGAACAACACGACACTAACTTATGTTGCCTCGAAACTCAAAGGCTAAACTTTCATACAGATTGCACCAAACATAATTCACAGCCACTTTTTGAGGGTGATGATAAAACACTCATGCATTACAGCTTCTATATTTAAATTAGTACAATAGTTTAAAATGCAGTTAAAAGTGAAAGTGGTTGCTTGGACAGCTGCATTAATTTATCAATCTGTCATTAAAGAATAGATATTTGACTCTTGAATGTTGACAAATATCAACATAACGCTCCTCTTCATAAGATAAGACAGATTTGAACTCTTTGAATAAGCGTGTTGCCACGTCTTAATCGTCATCGTACAGATTCAGAGTCCTCCTCGTTATCTTGGAGGTTCAGTTTGGAGCCGTCTCGATGCCGCCGTGCAGGAAGTGAGCAATAATTTGCGCAGTAAAACTCCCTGAGTGTGGCTTTACTGTGTGTTCATTATCTGCTAGTGCTCTTTAATGACAATCAGATGCATGGCCTAATTACACCGCCACGACTCTGAAGAGGAGGGGGGGTGGGGGGTGGAAAGGGGGGGCGGGCTGCAAGGTCAACCACGGTCATCATGTTTATGTGTGTGTGAGTGTTTGTTTGTTTGTTTACGGACAGCAGAAAAAAAGATAATACAAGAATGACCAAGGGCAGAGAGAAGGTAAACACACTGCAGCTCATCTATGAGTGTGTGTGAGTGTGTGTGTGTGTTTTCAGTTGCGAGCTTGTATTAGCATCACATGTGTGGGCAGATATATGTGTGTGTGTGTGTGTTTAAATGAACGTAACCTTGACTAAAGGGCAAAATAAAGGGCAAATTGGAATAAATTTATCAAATTATAAGACCTCGTACAATATTTATAAGCAGCGGATCCACTATTCATTACAAAAGATTAAATACCAACTTGTATCAATAATTCATCCTCTTAATCTTCATTTTTAGTGCAATTAAGAGCAGAGGCAAATGACATATTTCACACCCGGCTCTTAGCTAGTTAGCATGCAGTTTAGTGGATGTGAGTGCGGCTCTGCAGGCTGCTGATCTCTGCTGAATATAGAATCTGTGAGACACATTTATTCAAACTCTGGTAAATAAAAACAGCACAGCAGCTTAACCCTCGATTTAAAGACGGAAAATACCAACAATTAAGACACAAAATTAGACATTTTAAAGACAAAACTGCAGATTTAAAATACAAATAAATCCTCTAGGAGAAGATCAAGACTGATTTTGGGGTAAAATAGTTTAATTGTAGGGATGCTATATTAGCCGGTAGATTATCAGCTCAATAAAGGATCTAATAATACAATAAAATTAAACTGATTAAAGTTACTGTAGATGTAATTCACCATTTCACACAGAGAGGAAGAGAAAGCTCAACTTAATCTGAAGAGGGAATAAAAATAGTGTCACCTGTATGGATGTTTTTAATGTTTAATGCAAACATATGACAAATGTCGTTAATTGGTTAACCTCCACCTGAGAGAGTGGATCCATCATGTGCATCTAAAAACTTTTGGACATAAATCAGCAGAATGAGAGCTAACTTTGATAACAAGATCCGTTTCTGAACAACATTGATTTGATTTGTAGTTTAATTTTAAAGTTTGACTCATGTCCCATCTGTTTACATTGAGGAGGCGGGGCTTAAGTCCTTACACACCAGGAGCGTTTTTTTGTTATAAGATTTATAAAAATTATTGTTGTGAAAATTATCGAAAATTGTAATACGCCTCGCTGGTGGCAAATTTAAAGGTGAGGAGAGGAGCTGAAATGATCGGTGAGAACAGGTCTCATCTGTGTTAAACGCACTCCACGCCTCCTCTCCTCCCTCTCTACGACTTATGCCGCTGGGAGGAGCTGAGTTAGGGAGGAGGGATACTTACGCCGGGCTGTGCTGCTCACCAAAATACCAAAATGTTCTTGGGCACGCCTTGTCGGTGCGGTGGACCTGACTTACGTTGCGCCTGCTCCATGCTGCCGGCGAGGCACGAAAGTAGAGCCCTCAGTCTGCTATTGCGTTTTCTGTTTTTAGTAACTTTGGCACATGGTCGCTCTCATTGTTTTTAAAAGGAGAACCAATTCGCCATCTCTTGAAGTTGAAGTTGACTCTATTTTTGTCTTCTCGCTTCCAACCGGGACGTGTCTTTTTTTTCCCCCGGAAAGTCGCGGAATCGCATCGCACTTGATATGTGTGGTCAGGCGTGTCAAAATTTGCCTCTGAATATTTCTTGTTTACGTGTCGTATATTCTATCTATCTATCTATCTATCTATCTATCTATCTATCTATCGATCTATCGATCTATCTAAATCCTGGTCAATCTTTACCTCCTCTCATCCCTCACTGCTCCTCATCCATCCTCCATCTCTCTCTATATCTCCACACTCTTACCCCGCCCCCCCCTTCTTTCCCTCCATCCATCCGTCCGCCTGTCCGTCCGTCCGTCACTCGGTCCGTCTGGAGAGGGCGATTCATGTAAATGTCAGGAAATATCAGAGGCGAGGTGGTGGGATTAGGCTGCGAGGAGAAGATACACTGATACCAGCAAATATAACGCTCTGACAAGACGGCCAGCACCGGGGATTAGGACACACACGCACACACACACAGTCGCACACACACACACACTGAGGGTAGCTGTGTGTGTCTGAAGAGAATATTGTGTTATGTGACTTCTGTCGTGTGTCGCTGCATTTTAAAGATTTGTTGTGCTTGTGTGAAGATTTTCCTGTGACGTCTGTGCTTTTTTTTTTTTTTTTGCATATTGAAGATAAAGCTAAAGGTTGAGGGTTTGTGTGTGTGTGTGTGTGTCTGTGTGTGTGTGTGTGTGTGTGTCGGTGAGTGAACGCAGAAAGAGCGAGCGTGCAGGAGAGGTAGAAAGGTGTTTAATACGAGTGTGAAAGCAGTGTAATATTTAACAGCTTAGTGGGATTTGTCTGTCACATTACAGGGGATTGGACTGAGTCTGGAAACACACACTCACACACACACTCACACACACACACACACACACACACTCTGAGAGATGAATGGATGTGCTCGGCAGCAGAATCTGAATCTTCCTCAGGAGTCACAGGTGTTTCCTGATATTTCGAACAAACACAGAAATCTCAGTTTCATGATTTTTAGTCTTTTTTATGTTTCTGTGATTTTTAGGGTTCATCACATCTTAAGTTTATAAAAGTCAGTAAACCTAAAAAAAACTCCACATTTTTAAAATAACTAAAAAAACTTTAGAAAATAAAGTTTTTGAACCTTTTTTTTTTATCAGTAAATTTTGATAAAACTGAATTTAATGTTTATTAAAATCATTTCAAGCCTCGTTGTTATTCCAGATAAGACAACAAAACAAATGTTGAAACTGTATAATTAAATAGATGCTCATTGGAAATATAAATGGGTTTCCATGACGACCAGAAACAGATAAATCCTCATGTGGTTCTTCTTCTGTTCAGACTGTATCGTCCACGCCCGGCTGTAGATCTTCTGTTCTTCTGATATGCTTCTTCTCAACAGCCCTCTGGTCTGGAACGTACCATTTCTCCCCGGGGGCGGGGGGGAGGAGTGTGAGGTGTGGAGGTCGGGGCGTGTCATTCAGGGCGAGGTGGCAGAGAGGTGATGGGTCGAGATTAGAGCGTGTTCCTTTGGACACGGGGGACTCCGATCCTGTTAGAGAGCTGAAGCACACCGCCTACAGCGCACACACACACACACACACACACACACGCACATATTTACACACATACACACACATATTTACACAGGTACACACATGTACGGACTCGTCAAGAACACGTGTTTTCTTTCTGTGGGTGTGTTTAGTGGAAATGTGAGCGAAGCTTTAGTGTGTGTGACGATTTAAAGAGGAATTTTTCAGGTGAGCTGTGACCTCTCAGGTCTGCATGGAATTAAATAATGTGTGTGTGTGTGTGTGTGTGTGTGTGTGTGTGTGTGTGTGTGTGTGTGTGTGTCTTATCAGTGTAGCTGGTGGAGACAGCTTGTTGGCCTCGGGCCTCTATTTCACCCACAGACCACACAGAGAAGGAGAGAGAGGTGAGGAGGAGGAGGAGGAGAGGTAGAGATGGTGAAGAGAGGAGGATAAAGATGGAGGTGAAGAAGAAAGATGGAGAACAAACAAAAGAGTGCAGTCTGCTCAATAAAGACTTCAGATGTTATAGATCTGAACAATCAAGGCTGAGGAAATATCAAATCAATAAACAGAGTTCATCACTGCGTCCATAAATGAGGTTCAGACTCAAATATGAAAGAGGAGACCCGATAGAGACAGGATCCAGAACCACCACAGACGTCTCTGGACCTGATTCCATTTAAGTTGGAAACTGGCCTTTTTTTTTTTTTGGAAATCCTGGACGCTGTATCCTCCGCTCTAAAGAGTCGAGGGTCTGACCATCCGGCTCGTTCTGAGCGCCCTGAGATTACAACAGCGTGACTCTGTAGTAGAAGAGTCCTGCTGAGAAACTAGAGTCCAATATCAGTCAATAGTTCACTGTCAGACTTCAGGACCTGGTTCCTCCTGGGTTCACTAAGGTCTACAGAGTGATGTTAAATAAAGAGCTGATTAAACACGATGTTAAACGTGTCTATGTAACTTAGAACTCACTTGCTTAGAAGTGAGCGGAGCTGCAGAGAGGACTGATCCTCTGCACTGTTTTATAATGAATGAAAACATTTGAAGGATTTTATAAACTTCTCCTCAAACAGCCCCTCAAAAGAGGACATGAACGGGCAAAAGAGGACGTATGGTTACCCTAACATTCGTACCTTCCATGCCGTGCTGGGACAGAGCAGCAGTGTCTGATTACCATGGAGAACATCGAATACATGTGACTCCTTAGATTTGATGCTGTACTCCGTTGACAAATGTTTCAGCATGTTTCTGGTGTTTCCACCTTTGCATGTTGTCACTGCTCGACAAACGTTGCACTGTTGTCGTCTTTCTTAGTAAATTCAAGCCATGCTTTAGCTCGTTATTGCCTACTTTTCGTATCGTCCTACTTTTCTTATTGTTCACGTAGACTAGCACTCTCAAGACTGTTTTTCAAGGCACCTGGAAGAAAGGAGTAGTTAAGGGAATCGTTAAGATAACATGTAAATGATGTCGATGGATTGAACCATTTGGAACCGATTCTCAACAAGAACCGGTTCTCGATTCCCATCCCTGGTGCCGAACCTTCATGAAACCTGCGTTAGAGTTTTCTCCATGAGCTCAAACCTCCTTAAAAAGTTCAACATGAACATCTCTCCATCGACAGGTCTGAGGTGAAAACAGTGAAAAGTGAAAAAAGTCAAAGAAGAGGAGGAAAGGATGGAGATGAGCGAAAGAAAAGAGGAGCAGAGGGAGGAGGAGGGAGTGAAAGTGTGATAGAGATCCGGGCCGCTCGACTCTGAGCGTGCAGATTGAAGCATGGTGAACATGCAGAGCGGCTCTTCTCCCCCTCTGAGTGATTTAAATATTGACCTCAGGTTATTACCAGCTTTTTAAATCAAATTACCGAGTGTTGGACTCCTGCCTGATACCTGATAGAGCCAATCAGACGGCTCGTCCCGCTCCCGGAGCTCCACCACACAGCACTTTACATAAATTAAGATTAAAGTTGGGAAGTTTGGGGAGTAAGTTGAACCACGCAGCGACACTCCATCAAGATAATTTGTGCTGAAAAAATCTCAGTGTTGGTGTTAATCCCTGGTTTAAGATCTGCAAAGCTGCATTTCCAGGTCATTTCCAAAGTGATAAAGTCCGTGTTTGCAGCTGGAGGCTCTTTATGCTACACAGCAGCAGCAGACGAAGAAGTTTCACACCAACTCTGTAGGTTCGAGCTGCACTAAACTCCCGAGATGAAAGTTGGAGGGATCGGAAATATATGCGCAAACTTTGGAGATGTTTAACATACGCAAGTCTGATTTTCATATAAGCGTCTCTGTGAGAGCCCTGAAGTCAAAAAGTCCAAATCAGCCTGTTCAAGAGCGTCTCATTTAAACCGCCATCAAGTGTGGCGTACAAAGACGAGGATGTGACAGAAAAACAAGAAGAAACACACAGACTGGAGTACTTTTTGAGTTTTTTCTATAAATACTGGCTGAAAATTGTTGAATATGCGAAGGAACAGGATCACGAAACTCATGAATCCTGATCAAGTTCAGGATGTTTGAGTGAGTTAGAAGAGAAACCCAGGGCCTTGTGTTTGAACAAAGCGAACGCCACTTCCTACGAAGAGTTTGTGATCGATAAAAAACAAACTCGACGAGAAAGTGAGCAAACACTGACCGCTGTGAACATACAGATTAGAGGCGGGAAAACAGGCGAGAAGAGGTGAACTGAAGTCGGATTGTTTGTCCCTTTGCTTTTCAGACACACAGTCAGTACGTTTACACGACACTCAAGAAAACCAAATTATCGCCTTATTCCGATTAAGACCGGACAACTGAAGGTCATGTAAACACCTTAGTCCGACTATAATCAGAGTTTTGAGAACTCTGATTGTAAAAGACATTTAAGGGTTAAAGTGATCGGAAATAAATCAGATTTTTATGGTTTTAAGATGATTTCAAACCAACTTTGTCCAACGAGGTAGTCACATGACTCTGGAGTGGGAATCGCCACATGGAAAGGACAACTAAGTCCAGTTGTCCTTTCTGGGTAAATTAAAAATCACTCAGTATGTTTCATTGACACTTGAGAAAACCGAATTATCGCCTTATTCCGATTAAGACCGGACAACTGAAGTTCATGTAAACACCTAAGTCGGACCATAATCAGAGTCGGAGAACTCCGATTAAGACACCCAGATAATGGGATTGGAATTCGATTTTCTCGACCATGTAACCAGCGTAGTCAGAGTATGATCGGAAACCCCAGAGTAGAGGAGTAGCGTTGGTCTCATCTTTAGAGAAAGTAGCGTGTCCATCATGTCGGACAAAAACAAAAACAGACCCATATCGCCCCCTAGTTTTGGGGAGGAGGACACGTTCACGTCAATAAAATAACAAACTAAATAAAATAACTTATACATCATCCTCTCCTCTCCTTGCTCTCCTCTCTCCACCTTCTCCTTCTTTATTCCTTTCAGGCTCCACGTTCATAAATAATGAAGTTGTTGTTTTCTGTAAATTTCACCCCATCTTCTCCCAAAAGTTTCACTTCCTGCTGTCGTCCCCTCGTTGAAGCCAATTGAGTATAAATGATGCTTTAATTGGTGTTTTGGCTGAACAAAATGGAGCACGTTCGGGTTCTTCAAACGCTTTTTTAACCTTTCTTTTATCCGAGCGGTGAGATATTGAAAGCTGATGTTGTTAATTATCACCGATAATCTGCCGCGCCTCGCTGAAACCGGCCTAAATGAACGCTCCTCTGAACACGCGGTCAGTGAATCCATCGTTTCTATTTTTCATCCACAACTTGTTGAGACAAAAAGCGTCTCGCACACACCCCCTCCACCTGCAACATCTATAACAGCTAAATGAAATATGCAAATAATCTCTGCCGATCCCAATAAGAAATAATTAACGCTGTCTGCTCTCCGTGGCGGCAGGTATTAGCATGCCAAAGCTCTCCAAAATGTAATTTATAAAGTGAGTTTAAAACACACACACACACTCACACACACACACACACACGCAGCTCTTTCTGTGTCTTTGCCAGCGGCGATCTGACGTTTCTAATGCACTCTGAGAGAGGGAATAGATTGATAGAGGTGGCGGCGGGCTTTTTCTGTTTTAATTTTCCATTCCTGATATTTTTCAAATATTTAATTACGCGCATGCTGCTGAAAGTGAATATTTAAAGGGAGTGTTTTTCTTGTCTTTCTCTTCTTGTAAGCCACAGAGGCTCGGTGTCGTGTTACCTTGTTTAACACGGATTTGGCGGGCGGTGATTATGACGGGGAGTTGTTAAGTTTGATGAAAGTTTGAGGAAAATGGCGGCGACAGAAGCGGCGGCGGAACGGGCGGTTAGAGCGGAGGCGCCCGGAGAGGCGAGAAATGAGTTTGATTTTCAGACTGACTGATGTTCCTCCTCCTCCTCCTCCTCCTCCTCCAGCTGCAGCTGAAACGTGATGTTTATTTATGTGACTGTGAGTGTGTGTGTGTGTGTGCGCACGTGAAGCTTCAGCGCTAATTAAAGCAAAGTTTGACACTTTAAGGATTTACACCGCTGACTTTAGAACACCTGAAGTTTGACTTTATTTCATTTCTTAATAATATAGTAAAATCATGAAAAAAGAGAAACGAGTCAAGATGTTCATCTTCTAAGCTTCACAGACTAAAGTAGAACTCGAGTAAAGTTCTGGATGTGGAGGATGAAGATGGATCCAAATATACAAAATCAAATAAATTTAGTTTGGATGTAAGTTAAACTTGATTTGATGATTAAAACCAGGACACGGCTCAGATCTCCTGGGATAAATCGTGTGTTTTTGCCACAGTGTTGACAGGCAGAGTGTTAACGCGCCAAACTCCTCCCACGCTTTGATTTGATTGGACGCAATCAGTGATAGGGCTGCACGATATTGGAAAAAACTAACATTGCAATTTTTTTCAACCCTGTGATATTTATTGGGATATAAAAAAAACTCTTTTAGTGAATGTTAGTAGAATAACTTCTGATTGTCTTAAAGATATTTTTAGTTTTTATTGTTCTGGGAGGTTATTGTGGAAACAGATGAACACCGGACACGTGTTTTGGTCGACGTTATCCTTCCAGATACCTGACTTTGTTTTTCATTTTACCAACAAGTCTTCATCTTTGTTTTCTCTTGTTCGTTGCTCATTTTACGATCATTGTTGTTACCGGTGTTGTGTTGAGTAACACATGTCCGCTCTCTTTCAGTCTCTCTCTCTCACCCTCTCTCGGTGACTTAATTACACCCCACACACCTCCCCCCGCTCTCAAAGAAACACAATCAAAACCACATTTTGATATCATTTCACTCATTTGTATGCTCACTTTGAGGGTCTCTCTCTCTCTCTCTCTCTCTCTCTCTCTCTCTCTCTCTCTCTCTCTCTCTCTCTCTCGGTTCCTGATCAAAGATCCTCCATCTTGTTCTTACATAAAAAGGATAAAAAAGGAGCACTGTAGGCTGTAATTACAACCACAGCACCACGCTGAGAGAGAGAGAGAGAGAGAGAGAGAGAGAGAGTTTTTGTTTTTCCACTTTGATTCTCTCTCTCTCTCTCTCTCTCTCTCTCTCTCGGTCACTCCTCTTGTTTGTCCAAATAAATGAGTGTTTGTGTTTTTTTCTGAAGTGTTTCTGAATCTCAGAAATCTTTGGATTTCTCACTTGTTTCCTTTCGTCGGTGAAAAGTCAGGCCGTCTGTCAGTCTGTCTTTCTGATATCATATTTTATTGTAGTGAATCATTTATTTCCATGTCTTATAGTATCCTACAGTAGCTCATCAGACCATTATGCATTGCATCAGGTTTTATAATATATTATTTTGTGTCATTTCATATCGTCTAACCTGATATCTTCTTATTGTGTTGTCTACTTTGCCGATATCTGCTTTGTTTCGTATTTGATTGTATCTAATTTTACTGATCACATGGCATCAATCATCCATATTAATACCTATTGGCTCATACATGTATCATATCATATCATATCAAAACTCATATCATGTTATATCATATCTAATATCATGTCTAATATCATATCCTGAATCTTATCATATCACATCATATCATATATCATAACTCATATCTCGAATCATATATCATATCATATATCATATCACATCTTATATCATATTATATCTCATGTCATATCCTATGTTATCATATCATATCATGTCAAGTCATATAATATCATTTCATATCATTTCTCACATCATGTCATATCATATCTCATATATCATATCATATCTTATCATATCGCATATCACATCTCATTTCATAATATATCTCATGTCATATCCCATATCATATCATATTATATCTTATCATATCATGTCATATATCATGTTATATTCTCTATCATATCATCTTATGTCATATATCATATCATTTATCATGTCATATCCTATATCTTACCATATCTCATGTCATATCTCATATCATATCATATTATATCTTATCATATCATGTCATATATCTTATATATCATATGTCATATTATATCATGTCATATTATATTATACTATATTGAACCATATTTCATTGTATCATATTGTACAATAAGGTTTCATATCCTGTCATCTCTTATTTACCGTATCCTGTTACTCTTTACATTCCTGCTCTGATTTTTGTCTGGTTATTTTACAGTCATCATTTCTTTACCAGGAGAGATTTATCACAATCATAATATTTAAAACTTATTTCAAATGATGAGAGAACAGGAGAAACTAACGATGAAATTAAAGGACAAGAGTTAAAAATGAGAGGATATGAGAAAAGGAATAAACTGAGAAGACAGTCAAAGACGGAGGCTGTAATGATATAAAAAAGGGGATAAAGAAAGAACAACAGAGATTAGACACTGATGGAAATATAGAGGGAGATAATAAGGAGGAAAATGGAAAGACGGAGTAAAAAGGGATGGGTAGAATAATTGTGAAAAAGAAGTCGAGAGGAATGAATCAATAAGGGAAGGAAACAAGGAAAAAAGATATGGGAACAAAAGACAGGAGGACGTAAGGAGGATTTGATAGAAGAGTGATAAAAACAAGGTTGAGGAGTGGAAAAGGGGGGAGTGTAGGGTGTAAGGGGGGATGGAGGGATGGATAGATGGATGTGGCGGAGGTGTGGAGGCTGTTTTTGTCTCTCTACCTGTGAGGCACAGTAAATCAGAGACAGATAAGGTAATTCTGCGAGCCGTACATCATCGGGCTGCAGACAGTTTTATGGCCAGCAGATTGGCTGTAAGGGCTGCTGATTACAATGAGAGAGAGAGAGAGAGAGAAAGAGAGAGAGAGAGAGAGAGAGAGGGAGAGAGAGTGTCTGAAAATGAAGCTCTGTATCTATTAAAGTTTGTCAGATACATTAATTTGCAGAAGCTGTTTATCTGCATGTTTTCTTCCTGTTTTCTGCTCATTTATCTTCATAAAGGTGGTCGAATTAAAAGTGTTTTATTGATCCAATAACAGACGGACAAGACGAGCCCACTCATTCAGATCTAAATTCATAAAAAACTATATATTTTTCCAGAGAATAGTAATATAAAAATCATTATCAAGTGTTTTCAGTCACTTTACAGTTTTATCGTTAGAGTTCCTGAACCCTGTTAGAGTAAATGTCTCAGTGTTTCCTGATCCAGATCTTACCTCTTCTGTAGATTTCACCATCAAGTCCCAGACCACCCCAGTTACATATGGTGTCCCCCAAGGCTCAATGCTCGGTCCCCTTCTGTTTACCCTGTACATGCTGTAAGACAGACCCGAGGGCCACATCCGGCCCCTTGAGGACCGTCAATCAAATCATCAACATGCTTTAAAAGTGTGTCGCTTTTATTTTGAAAACCTAGCCGTTGTTTTATTTCTGTTTGGACGCACGTGCGTACATCCTAGATCTGCATTAGTGAACAGAGACAAGTTTGAACATCGGCAAAATATTCGTAGACGCCTTAGAGTTTCCAAGTTCACTTATCATAAAAGACTTTAGGGTTGTTTCTCTCAGAAGTTGCTTGTAAAACTTGTAAGTTATGGTTGTACATTTTTGGGTTTGTTTTTAACTAATAGTTGCTTATTTGGGTTTGATTCTCTGTATGTGTGAACCCCTTAATTTGAAGTTGAAGTCATTGTTGGTTCGACCCTCCAACACTGTTCAGGATTCTCATGTGGCTCCATGTAAACATTAATTACCCACCCCTGATGTAAGACTTGAGTTTCACCACTATGCTGATGACACTCATCTTTATATCTCCACAAAGTCCTGCCGCTTTCATGTCAATAACAAACAATGAGAGTGAATGACGGAGACAAGATGATGAGATTCAGCAAGGCTGGTAGTTTCTGCTCCTTGTCGTCACACAGATCTTAGGTGGTAGGAGCACGTGTGGAGAACTTTTAGTTTTTGATAGATAAACCGAACCTCTTCAAAAAGACGCTCTTTTTTCAACTTACTGTCTTTTTAAAAGCCACTTGCTGGTCAGCTTTGGAGGTTTGCTGTTTGCATCCTTTCAAGCACCAACTTTTTACCAAGATCATGGATACAAGCGGCTGAAATGGGTTTCCTCCTCAGGGTGTCCGGGCTCAGCCTTAGAGATAGGGTAAGGAGCTCGGACACTCTGGAGGCGCTCAGAGTAGAACCGCTGCTCCTCCACATCGAGAGGAGTCAGCTGAGGTGTTCCAGACATGTCCCACCAGGAGGAGACCTTGTGGCCGGCCCAGGACCAGGTGGAGGGATTATATCTCTTGCCTGGCCTGGGAGCGCCTGGGAATCCCCCAAAAGGAGGAGCTGGTGGAAGTGTCTGGGGTGAGGGCCGTCTGGACTTCCATCTAATGATGACGAAACGACAACGACAACTTTTTACCAAATATGGTCGACTCTGTCTTCAGGAAACTGTTGTAGTGATGACCTTAGAAAGACGAACCAAAGTTTGATTCTGCGACCAGAACTCCAAATCTGTGTATCCTGAGTTCTGGGTCGGCTCCAGCTCGCCTCCACAGCTGTTGTTTTTGATGCTTCTGGATCTTTTTTCCGCTTGTCTTGCTCAGGGGCTCTTCAGCAGGACTCATCGCTTCTGACACCGCGTTGAAACCTGCAACCTGCAACCTCTCTGACACATCCAGACTCTTCCCACCTGACCGCTCTGAATATTTCAGACCCTCTACTCTCCGGCAGATCAACACCGGATTAAAAATTACAAACGCCGCCGGTGCTTGATTACGATTTCATGACCTCCTCCAGTAAAACGGGTCCAGTTTGAGAAAGGTGATGGCGGAACAGGGGGCGGGGGGTCGAGACGGACACAAAATGGCCGATGAGAACCGTCCGTCAGCGGGTGAGCGGTGTTACTGTATGTGGAGCGAGAGCAGAGGGTGTTTATTTAGTATTTATTCTGCACTTCATCATCTCCTCTCCGCTAATCCACTGGCTGCTGTACGCACCACTGACCACGCCGTATCACTAACCTCTGCCTGGATCACAGAGAATGGAGCGTGTGTGTGTGTGTGTGTGTGTGTGTGAGAGAGAGAGAGAGAGAGCGAGAGAGAGAGGATGATGTCTATCCCTCCATCTGAAACCTTGTTAAATATTCATTGACAATTATTCCGCTTTGACCGAGGAGTTAGATGATGCTTCTGCAGAGAGAGAGAGAAACTGAGAGAGTGTGTGTGTGTGTGTGTGTGTGTGTGTGTGTGTGTGTGTGAGAGAGAGAGAGGCAGATATGAAGGCGGGGAATAATAGAAGATTGTCTTGGAAATATTATGATAAATCGCTTGTATGTAAAATCATTAAATGACCTGCAGACAAACCAAAAACATGGTCTGACAGAGAGACGTCCCCCGATCCGTCTCACCCGCTCACTTCCTCCCACAGCAGCTCGGAGCTCGATTAGGTGAGCCTATTAAATATTAAATATCAAACAGCGCCCATGGTCGGCTCTGACAGGCGGACCGGACTGAAGCACGGAGCCCGTCCAGGTGTCGTCCTCGCCGCTTTCTGTAAATTCAGCTCCTGATAGTTCGGCTTTTTACAAATCGAATCCAAATCCGACGAGTGTTCTGACAAAGACGAGGAATTTATCATCAGTCCTCACATTTCTGTCGAGAGACTCTCAGAGAAACTCCGACTTTTGGGCCGTGCTGAAGGATTTCTGCTCGGAGACTGAACATTTGTGTTTTTATTGTGTTGATTAGAGACCTTAAATGAGGAGCAGGGTACGGATTTATGGGGTTTCTTTGGGATCAGCTGGATCTGATCAACCTAAAATCTGAATATTGTCTTTGAACAGGGAGCAGTTATCACAAAATAATGATTTTAGTCACTTTATAACATGATAGAGCCGCCAGTATTTAACGTGGTTTAAACCTTTTAATGCAAAAATCCAATTTAATAAGAAGTTTGCACAAATTTGTTTTCATTTCATATCAAAAAGTCGTAAACAGTGACAATTATCCACTGAATGTGTTTTATTTTACGTATTTATTGCTGTAGAGAAACTAAAACAAACGTCCAGAAGTGACTCTTGTGAAGGTTGTCAGTTTTTATCACGGTTTGACAGAATTAAAGGAAGAACTCGACTCGACTTGTTCACCAAAGACCCGCCCAGCTCTTTCCTCTCGTTGGGACTAATGAGGTCATAAAACGGATCAGAGTCTCTCGGAGGGAAGCTGACGATCTCTGCTGCTAATTTGGGTGGGTTTGTTTTATTCTCCTGGAGCTGCGTGTGGTGTTGTCACCGTGGAAACCATAATAATCCAGGGAAGAAGACCCTCGGGGGCCATGATGGCGCGGCGTGGCAGATGCTAACGGCCGTAAACATTTCAGTCAGAAAAACAGAGCCGAGGTGTTTTCTATTCTTTCCTCCTTAATTATAGACTCGTCTTTTCTCTTCCTGATATTCTGGTTTTATCTCCAACAAACCCCCGACTATAGATCCGAACTTTTCTCAACTAAACTCCTCTAACAAAGTACCGTCAGAAGTTACGCCAAGTTTACCAAAAATCTAATCTGTATCTGTGATTCAGGCTTCAGAATAAGAATCTGTCTGCAGTTAAAATAAGAAAGAACAAGAGTTACTATTTCCACCAAATCCAGAATAACAATGAAAAGGTCGTATCCTCCGATCGTAGCTGATCATAACCATTCGAGTTAATGTCAGAGAAAGAAGAGGGATTCGAACCCTGCCCTGACATTTTAAGATGGATCACAGACAACTTGAGCAAAAGCAAACAGCCTTTTTAGATATGAAGTAAACTGTGGATCTTCATGGTGATGATGTGTTTGGACTAACCCCCAATTTCCACCTTCATCCTGATCGTCTCCTAAAAGGTCGTATCCTCCGATCGTAGCTGATCGTAACCATTCAAGTTAACGTGTCAATTTACGCCGACTTCTTTCCGTTCCTCTGCGGATCGCCGGACTCCTCAGCTGATCACAAGAGTTCTATTTTTTCTGGACGCTTTTTCACCCCGTTGACACCATGGATGAGGAGATGCTGATTCTAGAAGTCTAGAAGTAGATTTCCTCCTCTGGAAGGACACAATCTACTTCTTACATGTCTATGTGTCTGTCTTTATAGAGACAACTTGGTATTGCGCGATTGAACGTGAATCCACGGATTTTTGTGAATTCTCACGATTCTTTCTGTCCATTATCCACCACGAAATTTGCCTCACAAACGTTCTGGTTCCTCGATCTGGTTCTTGTAACCCTTGAATCAAGTGTTTTCCAGGTAAAAACTCCACAGAAATGATTGTCATAATTCTTTGTCATTTATGGGCGGGGTTTAAAGTTGATTGGCATTCATAAACAAACGTAAATGATGTAACTCCTCTTACTAGTCGATTTTAACTGCGTTGTAGTTCTTGACCGTTCCCCCGTCTATCTTTCGAGCCTCTCCTCGCTCTCCTCTCCTCCCTCTCTTTACTTCTCTCTTCCTCCTCCTCTCCTCTCTCTCCTCTCCTCCCTCTTTTTACTTCTCTCTTCCTCCTCCTCTCCTCTCTCTGTATCTGTCAGTGGAGGTTGAGTTGCCACTGTGTCGCGTTAGTTTTGATTTATGTTCGGGCTTTGATATTGAAAATAACTGGAATGGTGTCCTTGAACACGACGGAAAGCCTGGGCAGCAGCAGGAGGAGGACGAGGATTCGGAGAAAGAACCAGAACAAATAAACTCAAAGACGGCGGAGTCGCTCTTCTTTCTCTGTCACGTCCTACATTCATTCCAGTCCCAGTCGCTCCCCATCAAATTACGTCTAATAGCTGATAATTACGCAGAATGGACCTTAATTACCTGTAATGTACCCCCCAAAATCTTCGTTCTCCTCCACCACCCGCCACGTAAATAAACGCCGCGTCTAATTTGCTTGTTTTGGAGACCACACAGTGCACGGTGATGGATATGAGGGGCCTTTGAGGTAATTTGATTCTGGAGGATCTGCTGCATCTTTAATGATCTGAACTCAGTGAGGCGTGAGGTGGAAAAACCGTCACATCATCAACATACGACATGATATCTTTGAAAAAACATCCCTGGAAAAGGTACGGACAGACAAAAGATGAAAACTGGATAAGTTCCTAAAACTGCGATGAGAATAAAATCTGCTGTTGTTTTTTTAAAGAACACGATTATCATAATAAATTAATTATAAAGAGACATTTTCAGGCCAAATCTTTGAGGATTGAGCTCTGGCATCAAGATCGAATAATATGATCCGAACTGAGACACAAAATCAATGAGAACAGGAACCAATAAGATAAAGTGAAGCAGGACTGATACAGTTAAAATGGTTCCTGGTGAAATTCGGGTCTGATTGAATCACACGGACAAAGTGAGTCACGCTAATTTATGGGCTCACTTCGGCCACGCCTTTCGAGTGTTGATGTCGTGTTTGATAACTTTTCATAGTTCAGGTGTTTTCAAACCGTGGGACAATTTTGACGTGGACAGGGTGACCGCCATGGGAGAAGTTCGTCGAAATACGAACCCTGAAAACGGCAAAGATAAGGTCGTTTTCGCTAGTTTATTCACGATGGCGAATTTTCTGTTGTAGTTGGGGCGTCGCTTCAAGAGGCTAGTGATGGGCACAGCAGTTCTTTTAAATGAATTTAGACTGAATCACGAGAATCAGTTCACTAAAAAGATTCGTTTGGTGGGAGGAGCCTGCGATTCCGACCTCCTGAACTGATTCACAGCTGAACGGTTCAGGATTCAGTTCGATGTTTGATTCGTTCACCAAGTGATTCAGGCGTCGGAGCATGTGGTCCCTTGTTCAGTTTAACTTAAGTGAGAAACGAACGAATCACTTGAGGAAGTGATTCGGTTCAGTGCGGTTCCTTTGAACGAATCGTTCGCGAACGACACAACACTACAAGAGGCTTTTTTGTGTGTCTCATTAAACCACAGAGACCCTCTGAGTTTCATCCATGTTGGTGAAAGTAGTGACCTCTATGGGAAGAATGTGTGTGTGTGTGTGTGTGTGTGTGTGTGTGTGTGTGTGAAATAAGCGAAACATTTCTCTAAGAACAAACAAGTTCGGATTTGAACTCTTCAGCTCGTCTTTTGTTTTCTGCAACAGCACACAGTTTAGACAAAAACACACACTCAACATCAGCATCATCTTCCTCCTGCTCCTGCTGAGAGTGTGTGTGTGTGTGTGTGTGTGTGTGTGTGTGTGTGTGTGTGTGTGTGTGTGTGTGTTCTGCAGCATAGAAAGAATTTCTTGTGAAGTTGTTTTTTAAATCATATTTGATTTCATGCATAATTAGTTCGACCATCAGCAGCCGCTGGGCCGCATGCTGGGTGTTTACACTTGCACAAAACACACACACACACACACACACACACAAACACACACACATAGAGAGAGAGAGAGAGTGAAGGAGAGTGCAGCCCAGGTCAGTGGAGATGTACAAATAGTACAGAGGGAATCTACCACACGATGAGCTGAGAGGTGTGCAACTCACCTGTGTGCACGAGTGTAAACGCATGTGTGTGTGTGTGTGTGTGTGTGTGTGTGTGTGTGTGTGGGTGTGTGTGTGTGTCAGAAGCCTGCAGGCGTCGTCCAATTTGCCGACAGAGTGAGACACGGAGTCTTTGCTTTGCTGCAGAGTCACACACAGTTGGATTAAAAACTTAATTATGTTTAAAATGATATTTTAATTAAATATGGAGGGGAGCAGAAACGGATTGGCACCAAAATAATTAATCAAACATCAAGAAAGAAAAAAAAAAAGAAACTCGGCGTTGTCTTTCTGCTTCGGCCAGCAGAAAATCAAGTCAGCAGGACCGTTCGCTCCACTCCTGGGTTTCCTTCCTTTCCTCTCTGCTCGATACTCTCCGTTTCCCACAATGCATTTGAGACGCTGACCAGATGTAATTAATGATCTGCTCGCTAATTAATGATCTCTGTGTTCTTAAGGGTCTCCTATCTGCAGGTTTAGGAGTCAGGGAGCTTTCTTACCACTTCAGTTTAACTACTGAAAGCATATTTACGTCGCTGTAACGTCAAACGGACTGTTGAGAGAGAAGTTAAGAGCAGCTTTAAAAGGTCACGACTGTCAGATTACACACACGGTTAAAACCTGAACCAGCAGACCGAGGATAAGTAAAGTAGGTTTAACCAAAGATAAGTCAAGCTAATTTAAGATTAGCGAACTTAGAATAAATTATGTTAACTTTAGATAAGAGACGCTTCACACTCAGGCTGGGCGATAAAATGATAAAGATATATATCAAAAATTAATTTCCCACGATATCGATATGAAACATTGTCAGTATCATTTTCGATAGTTGGCATTCTAACATGTTTTGGTCGACTACACGAACAGCCATGAAAAGGGGAGTTTCTCCGTGTCTGCTTCAATCATGTCCATCATAGCAGACAGCAGCTACACCCAACCACAGCACTTTAACAGGTGAAGCCCGTCCAATAAGTGGAGAGTTTGTCTTTGCCTGTTCACAAATATTTAGAAGTCATGAGTATTTGAATGTGTGGGGTCTGCAACAAGTGACTTTAAATCTCCACTAGAGGGCAGAATGTAGTGCCACCGTGTTCTGCACACGCTCCAAAGATAGCATGTTGGCTAACTATGTAAGGATGTAAAAGAAGATGAATCTGTCCAATCGTAGAAACAGATCGATTGGTAAGATTGATAAATGAAAGTCCAACCCAGAAGTACCGACTTGAGAGTCACATGTCGCTGTTGTTGATCTTCGTAGACTAAGACGAGGACAGTAGTTCAGCGAAATTGCCCAATCGAGCTTTAACTGTAGCTAGGCTTAACTGAGCGGGTGACTGAGAGTGGAAACGAAACTGTGAAATGAACGAAGGACGAGAAAAGGGCGACGAAGACTGAATGACAGACAAATGTTGGCGAGGACAAGTGGATCGGGTATCGTCTAGTCTAGAACTGGTCTCACTTTGGGTCCCACATTTTCCAATGGTCCTTAAATTGTGACCCACTTTTATCGAATTCTCTAGAAAGACTCTAATCTTTAACATAAATCCACTTGTTTTATTTAGTAAAGTGTATTTAGGAGACAACATGAGGACGACAACGACTGAAGTTGGATACACAGAAAATATCAAATATCGAATAAATATCACATTAAATATTTACTTTTTTGAGCAGCTGTTCGTGACCCGTCCAGAACGTAGCGGTTGGCGTTTGCACCTCCAGCTCTCTCATAGCCGTAGATTTGCAGGATTTAAACCCAGAGACTTAAATCGAGTAAATCCTGAACCTCCATGTGTTTCTCCCTCCTGTTTACTGCGGGATGTTGAAACTGTTTGGAGGCTGATGGAGGGATGGATGGACGGATGGATGGAGGGATGGAGGGAGGGAGATGATAGAGGCAATCAATATTTCTAGCATTCTAATTAAAGCCTCTCTGTGGAATAAATCCATGTAATTATCAGTAAATGAAATACAAGGTCACTCCACCTGACGGAGGGATGGACGGAGGCTGATGGAGGGATGGATGGATGGAGGAGAAAACAAGAGAAAGGTGGAATGTTGAGCTTTTTAATGAAAAACTCAGAGGTTTTAGTTTTTCTGTTTTTAATTCAGTATTTTGTTGTTAAACTTGAACAAACACACAGAGTTATTAAAGAGATATTTCAGCAGTTTTGAAGGTTTGAGGTAGAAAACAAACATGATAAATCTTTAAATATCTCTAATTTCTAACCTGAGAATTATTCATCAAGAGCAGGTTATTAATGATTATCAGTGTCAACTCTTTAAAACTTCACAAAATCATTTTAATCTCGTCTTTATGATTAAATTTTCTTTAAAAATGTTTCATGTCCGCTCATTTTAAAGACTCCAGGTTTCACATGCACTCATGTAGAAAAGAGGGTCATGAAGTGATGCAGAGAAAAGATGGAGAAACCTCCACTGAGCCGACAGGAGCGAAGATAAACACTAAATAAATGACCGAACTCTCTGCAGGAGGCGCTCTCCTCTGATTCCCCTCCTCCTCCTCACACTCGTACCTCCATCCTCTCCAACATCAGACTGAGATTTTCTATATTGTAGTGTGCGTAGTGTGTGTGTGTGTGTGTGTGTGTGTGTGTGTGTGTGTTTTAGAGTCATTCAGATAAATAGAAACACAGTCGAATAGAAGTCTGACCTTGTCTGTCATTCAGCCCCTCTGAGCCAATCAGAGACGTTTCCACCTGCATGCTGCTGTGTCTTTAACCAATAACTGTATTGTTCTGTGTGTGTGTGTGTGTGTGTGTGTGTGTGTGTGTAGGTTAGAGACAGAGAGAGAGAGCAGGGACAGGAGGAGAGCTGTTATTGATTTTCCAGGTGATCATCATCTTCTCTCCGCTCTCTTTGGGCTGCTCCACGTTTTTTTTTCTTAATAGTGTTTTAGGTCTGCATCACTAGAGCATGCTGGGAGATCAGCTAATTTTGAGACATGTCAGGGTCCCTCCTCTGTGTGTGTGTGTGTGTGTCAGGGATGTTGTGTTATGCCTCTCCTGCTGACTCCACATAATAATGACTTAAGCCGCTCGTCTAAAAACTAAAATCTGATCCTCTGCTGAAGTTCCTTTGAGCAAGGCGCCGTTTTATTCACCCCTTTGTGGCGTTAAGTGTTGGTGCCTCTGAGTCTGTTTTTTGGGAGATATCGTCTTTTATTGGGGAGCCTGAAATGACCATATTTGGACAAGTGGGTGGAGTTAAAGGAGAGGTTTGCGAGACTTGTCAAAACTGCAGTTCCTTAAATGTCCACTTGGGGTTCATAGATTTGCATAATCGGCTGAGTTTGATTCTTCCAGTCCACGATCCGAGTCCAAATGAAAGATTTACCCCCAATTTTCACTGCATCCAGAACGGCTCTGATTTTTGACTGTACGTCTGTTTCCTGTAAACACGCCTCTCTGTCATCTGTGGTTTTCTAACATGTTGGATTTGTGGGTAAAAAGTTGTTCTGGCTTTCCTCCAACCTCTCCAGGTATTTTCAGCGTTTCCGTTCACAGTGTGTCCGTTCCCTCCGTCAGCCTGTCTGCGGCGTACGATGGAGATATTTGGCAGGCGGCGGGGCCCGGCGCTGGGGGCAGGTGTTACAGCAGCTCCCATTAATACAGCTAATTAACATTAGCCACTATTCTAATTAACATGCAAACTAATTAGGAAATAATTAAGCAACATAAAAATCTGATCCTGATGAGAAAGAGTGAGGGATGGGCTTTCAGACAGACGGAGAGAGAGACTGAAAAAGGAAGAGCAGCAACAAGAGCGGGTCTGTGATCTGATCCGTCTGAAGGTCCGGGTCATGAACGATGATTTTAAAGGTGGGGAAGTCAGGATCTGAGGAAGTTCCAGTTTTAGGGAGAAATCTAGAAGCACTTCTGTTACAGACACTTGTCTTACTTTGTTAAAGCGGTTTACCTGTCCAGCAGAAAGGTTACAGGGTCACCAAGATCCCCAAGCGTCCCCCATCGTTTATGTTGACCCGGCTTTTTAGCTCTTGTCCGGTCTACCTCCGTTTTAAGCGCCCGTTATTCCTCCAGAGTCTCCGGTATTTACTTTGTTTTCTTGCTTGTGTCGGCAGTCGTGGCCAAAGGAGGATTCCGACAATTTTCCGAGCTTTCTGGTTGGTTTCTACTGTCCGATATTGTAGCACGCTAACTTTGTTTGGGCTCCTGAACGACACAGGGGAGCAGCATTTTCTTGTTGACTGTTTTCTTGTTGACTGTTATGGTGTTGGCTGTTTATGGTTGACTGTTTTCTTGCTGACTGTTTTCTTGCTGACTGTTTTCTTGTTGACTGTTTTCTTGTTGACTGTTTATGGTTGACTGTTTTCTTGTTGACTGTTTTCTTGTTGACTGTTTTCTTGTTGACTGTTTTCTTGTTGACTGTTTATGGTTGACTGTTTTTTTGTTGACTGTTTTCTTGTTGACTGTTTTGGTGTTGACTGTTTATGGTTGACTGTTTTCTTGTTGACTGTTTTCTTGTTGACTGTTTATGGTTGACTGTTTTTTTGTTGACTGTTTTCTTGGTGACTGTTTTCTTGTTGACTCTTTTGGTGTTGACTGTTTTTTGCTGACTCTTTTGGTGTTGACTGTTTTCTTGCTGACTGTTTTCTTGTTGACTGTTTTGGTTTTGACTGTTTATGGTTGACTGATTTCTTGTTGACTGTTTTGGTTTTGACTGTTTATGGTTGACTGTTTTCTCGTTGACTGTTTTCTTGTTGACTCTTTTGGTGTTGACTGTTTTTTGCTGACTGTTTTGGTGTTGTCTGTTTTCTTGTTGACTGTTTTCTTGTTGACTGTTTTCTTGTTGACTGTTTTCTTGCTGACTGTTTTCTTGCTGACTAATTATGGTTGTCTGTTTTCTTGTTGACTGATTATGGTTGACTGTTTTCTTGTTGACTCTTTTGGTGTTGACTGTTTTTTGCTGACTGTTTTGGTGTTGTCTGTTTTCTTGTTGACTGTTTTCTTGTTGACTGTTTTTTGTTGACTGTTTTGTTGCTGACTGTTTATGTTTGAGTGTTTTCTTGCTTGTGTCGGCAGTCGTGGCCAAAGGAGGATTCAGACAATTTTCCGAACTTTCTGGTTGGTTTCTACTGTCCGATATTGTAGCACGCTAACTTTGTTTGGGCTCCTGAACGACACGGGGGAGCAGCGTCTGCCTCACAACCAATCAGGATGGAGGAGGTGGAGAACGGCTTTGTTTACAGTCAGAAAAAGATGCTTCTTTAACGGATTCTTCGCCTGCCCTACCTTTAAAACCCAAACGGATCCGTGATGTTCTGCAGCTCTGTGCAGTTTGCTCTCGTTTTGAGTCTAATGGTGAAATTTAACCGTCGGCACCTCCACTTCCTGCAGCATGGAGCTGTGCAGATGAAAACCTTTACTCAAGACAAAAGAGAAAAAATATAGATATAAAAAATGTAGATAAGAGACGTGGTCACAGTGTTTGATTCTGATATCGAGTCTCTGTTTGTCGACTCACTGAGCTCTGCAGGTTTTTTTTTTAAACAATTTCCTCTTGAATTACTCGTCTTCACTTCTTGCCGTCGCAGCAGTTTCTGTCTCGTTTTTTTTGTCTTGCTTTAAAAAAAAAAGAAGGAAAAGAAAGGAAAAAAAATGGCCGCTGGGAGGACGGCGAGGAGTTCTGAGAGGTCAGGAGGAGGTGAGCTGGAGGTTTGTTTAGCTGGTTTTAGCCTCCGATGAAAGAGTCCGAGAAAAACATCTGGACAACACACTCAGCCTGGGGACTAAAATACACACACACACACACAAACACACACACTCGTCTCTGGTCGTTCTTGCTGCGAATGTCGTGATTCATATGAAAGTTTGTTTTGTTGGTAATCTGCCGCCTCTGTGTTGCTCACATCTGTCATGGTCTGATTGTCATAAACTGAAGCAGTTCGCCAGAGACTGTGTGCACGTGTGCATGTGTGCTTGTGTGCATGCGTGCACGTGCGTGCATGCGTGTGTGTGTGTTTTCTTGTATTGCTGGCAATTATTCATTCTGCTCTCAAAGATGAAGCCAAGCGCTCATTCAACTGCTTCACACAAATCAAACTGTATTACAGTATCGACACGCACAGGTGTGTGTGTGTGTGTGTGTGTGTGTGTGTGTGTGTTTGCTGGCAGCTGGATGCAGCCATCTCATATCCATTATTGATCCTGTATCATTACCCACTGCTCCGCTCTATCAAGACAAAAACACCCTGTTATTGGAATATCTCACCTCCAGTATTGACCTGCCACACACACACACACACACACACACACACACACACACACTAAGTCTAAACACTAAGTTTAGAAATTAACTCTGTTTATTAAAAACAGAGGCGTTAAAATCATGTTTATGTTTAATATTTACATTTCAAGCTAAAAGAGGAAACATTCAGTAAAAAAAGAACAGTTAAATTTATCAGTAACTTTTGTTTTTTTTCATATTAAATAGTTATATTTTTAAATTTAATATTAAAATTTGTTAGACTTTACACTCTTTATATTTCAGACTAAAAGTGGTTACTTTGGGGTTAAAGTGGTTGTGCATCTCACTTAAAGTCGTAACATTTCACAATAAAAGAAGACAAGTTGTTACACTTGACACTGAAACATTTTACACAATTAAAATAGTTACATTTTACATAATTATATTTGTTTCAGTTTACATAATTAAATTAGTTACATTTCACATAATTAAATTAGTTACATTTTACACAATTAAAATAGTTTCATTTTACATTATTAAAAAAATTACAGTATAAAACAGTTATATTTTACACTCAAAGTGGGTACATCTAACACTAAGGATGGGTCACATTTTACACTGAAAAATGTTACATTTTACATTCAACACAACAACAAAAAACTGTGACATTTAACACTAAAAGTGGCTGTAAAATCCACTTAGGTTAACTTAACATTTCATTTTAAAAGTAGTTACCCCTCGGGTTAAAAGTGGTTACATTATATTACATTTTGCACAGGAAGTGGATTCATTTCACAATAAGAGGTTCGTCACTGTAGATCGTCTGGTCTGAAGCTCCGCCCACACTGGTTTCTATAGCGACCCCTCTGGGAGTGACGTCCATACTTTACATTTTCTGACTGTTTTCTTGATCCGCCTCACAGCCGACATCCAGGAGACATTAGAGGAGATTTGGTGTTTTATTTTGAAAGGGTGAACACGCTTTAATCACTCTTATTTGGATCGAATCGTGCAGGAGTGTTTCTGTGTGAGATGATTGATCAGCTGATTGATTGGTTCTTTGATTTATCAGCCGATCGCTGTTTTCTGAAGCCGCACGTTGAAGATCAGACGGCCTGTTTCAGATCCTCCAGAGCATCTACAAGCTGCTGCTGCTCAGCTCACAGTCCTCACAGCTGTTTGATTGGCAGTTATAGCCCCGGGAAAACCCCAGGAGACACACACACACACACACACACACACACACACACACACACACACACACACACACACACACACACACAGAAATACTCTGGACACATGCAAACATGTCGGGGATGGAGGCACATTCTCACAGCAGCAAATTAACACACACTTGCCAGCAAACATGCATGTATTTTTCAGAAACATGCAATAAACACACAATTACACACAATTACACACACACACTTACGCACACACCTCAGGGGAGATGTGCTGCTAAGTGTTTCCAGGGATGTGCTGTAAATTGGCTCTGACATGTAAACAAAAAGGCCCAAAATGACTCGATTCAGCACATTTGAGTGCAGCACACACTCTCTGAGAAACGTGTGTGTGTGTGTGTGTGTGTGTGTGTGTGTGTGTGCGTGTGCGTGTCAGGGGACAGTCCACATATTCATCAAACGAGGCAGATTCTCATTGATTTTTGTCTCATTTGCAGCGTTAAAGAGACGACTTCATACTCCGACACACTTATTCCTGTTCTTTCACATTAAATCCACTTCCTGTTTTAATTTTCAAACTCTTGATTAACATAATTAACCATCTGTTGATTATTTGGAGGAAATGGGTGGTACACAAATATTGAATCAAGACAAACTGTGCTTTTATTTTGGGTTGTCCAGTAGATCATCAGTTACAGAACTGAGAGTCAAAAGTGAAGAGAGCAGAAGGAAAGTTTATCTGATCAATCGATAAGTGACCTCAGAATCAGAATTAGAAATACTTTAATAAGAGTGAATCTGCTTTTTGTCACAGTAACTCCAGCGCAAATAAGTAGAAAGAAGAGATAAATAGATAAATTAAATAAGTCAATATAAATAAAAAAAATAAAGAGAAAATAGATCAAATAAATAAAACAAGTGATAAAAAGATAAAAAGTAAAAATTTGAAAAAATAAAGAGATAAATAGAGAAAATAAGTTAAAATTAGTAAAAAATAAATAGATAAAATAAGTAAAACAAGTAAAAATAAAGAGATAAATAAATAAAATAATATAAAATAAAGAAATAAAGAGATAAAATAAGAAAAAATGAGTAAAAAATAGAGATTTATAGATAAAATAAGTAAAAATAAAGATATAATTGATAAAATAAGTAAAAGAAGTAAAAAAAATAAAAATAAAAATAGATAAAATAAGTTCAAATAAAAAGATAAATAGATAGGATAAGTATAAAATAAAGAAATAGATAGATAAAATAAGAAAAAATAAGTAAAAATGAAGAGATAATATACAAGTATGTACACAATAATCAACACAAATAGTAAAGTAGTATTCATGTAAACAGTACGTCCAGGTAAAGATTACTGACTGAGGGTGTCAGAGTCTCTGAGGGCGGAGTTCAAAAGTCTGATGACCATCGACAGGAAAGATTTCCTGCGGTGCTCCGTGGTTCATCGTGGAGCGAGGAGAGGCTCAAACTTCACTTGTCCAATCATTTCTTCCAAAGTTGCTACAGTTACCTCTCTAGCAGCTTCTTCGTCTCCTTCATCTGTCCTCTGTTTCAGGTGAATGAAGAAAGTCTGATTTTTCCTTGACTTTTGTTCACCTTTCAGACGGACTTTTCGCTCCTTTTTTCGCCCAAAACTCTTGATTTCATCAGAGATCTGACATCAGTTTGTTTTTGTGTTTATTGATGCTCTAATCTGGTCCATTAGACCCGATTAGCTCTTTTTAGAAATAATCCTTTATATGTTTTGTGGATGACTGTCCCCCAGGCGTCCTCACAGAAAGTCCGTGTTCGGGTTCAGCACCACGGACAGCTCTGATCCGGACTGATAAGTGGGTTAGACGAGTCGCTGTAGCTCACAGAAATATGAACACTTTTACTGTTGTTTTGATCCATTTTACAGTTCAGAAGACAGAGTAGCTCTATGAGTAATACACACACACACACACACACACACACACACACACACACACACACACACACACACACACACACACACACACACACAAGAACAGATGGAGCCATGAGTCGGGTTTGAAGAGAAATAATTTCTGACAGAAATCCTTGAAGATCCTTCAGACTGGGAAGCGACCCAACTCATCATTCTGTGTGTGTGTGTGTGTGTGTGTGTGTGTGTGTCTGTGAGTGTGTGTGAGTGTGTGTTTGAAACAGACACTGCGTTCCAGTCCTGTGTCCTCAAGGCGTCCAGGAGAAATTGCTTCACTGTGTTTGCACATATGTGTGTGTGTGTGTGTGTGTGTGTTTTATTACAGCTTCAGTCAGCTGTTCGGTATGAAAACGCCAATTACAACCATAACATGGTGTTCGCTGTCTCTCTGCAAAGTTGGAACATGAGTAACTGAATTAAAAATGAGTTTCTGACTTTGTGAAAAGATCCGTCACTCCTTTTAA